>JAGVRJ010000005.1:0-1225147 GCA_019059635.1 Proales similis
AACCCTAAAACCTAAAAACCTAAACCCTAAACCTAACCTAAACCTAAACCTAAACCTAAACCTAAACCTAAACCTAAACCTAAACCTAAACCTAAAACCCTAAACCTAAAAAACCCTAAACCTAAACCTAAACCTAAACCTAAAACCTAAACCTAAACCCTAAACCTAAACCCTAAACCTAAACCTAAACCCTAAACCCTAAACCCTAAACCTAAACCTAAACCTAAACCCTAAACCTAAACCTAAACCCTAAACCTAAACCTAAAAACCTAAACCCTAAACCCTAAACCTAAACCCTAAACCTAAAACCTAAACCTAAACCCTAAACCTAAAACCTAAACCTAAACCCTAAACCTAAACCTAAACCAAACCTAAACCTAAACCTAAACCTAAACCCTAAACCTAAACCCTAAACCTAAACCTAAACCTAAACCTAAACCTAACCCTAAACCCTAACCTAAACCCTAAACCTAAACCCTAAAACCTAAACCTAAACCTAAACCTAAACCTAAACCTAAAACCCTAAACCTAAACCCTAAAAACCTAAACCCTAAACCTAAACCCTAAAACCTTCTCTTTTTGTTGCCCGTTGAACGCTATCTCTTTCACGTTCTAGGCTCCGAAAATCGCTGTCATGCTCTCTTTTTACTCGCTTAAGTTCACTGTTTCGGGATCTTTCTTGCTCCGCGAAAACAATTGAACTTCTTGCAACCCTTTTACGTTCCCTGTCAACTTGCCTTATGGTTTGTTCCGATTTAGGTCTTCCTCGGCTTGTTCTTATATTTTGATTTATGCTGCCGTTTTCGTCTTCATCATCGTTGCGATCCAATGAGTAAAAAAGAGTTGTTTTAAACCCATCTTGCTTAGGCCTTTCGATTGCTGAAGTTATGGAATCATTTGCCAAAATCCAATGATTGTCAAGTGGATGTTTAAGCTCTGCAGTGTAATGTCCATTTGTTGAATCAATTGTTTGAAACTTGATCACAGAGCACAAATGGAGTTGTTGAGTAGATGTATCATGTGAAGGAAGGTCGACTGTAGAGGAAATTGGCATTTCACAATCAGTCGAGTTCAGGTAGTTTACTTGTAAAATTACAACTCTGCTTTTTAATTTCTTTATCACTCTGGCAGAACCGTTTCGTTTGCAAACGGGACAAAAGTATGGCTGACATTGTTGATTGATTCGAGAGTGTCTATTGCCAGGACAACAGCATGATGCTATTGTTTGGGATGCTAATTTCTCAGAAATCAATTGATCGATGCATGTGTTGATTGTCGCATCCAAAACTAACATATCAGAGTAATTGCTTCTTGCCACATGGCCGCGGAAATCGCAAATAGTCTGGGTTTCATATTTGAAAAAGTAGCTTTGGGTAAACGCCGGAAAAAATTCTGAAAAGTATTCGTTTTCCTCGAGTTCATTAGAAATTTTTTCCAACAACAGGCACATAAACTCATTTGAGTCGCCTTGACTCCCTTTTTGGCATGCTTGAGGAAAAGTGTTTTGCGATTGTTCAATAAAAAGTTTTAGACTTTGATCCTGGGATTCATTTTTCAAAATCGAAATTGTCAAGGCGAGCAAGCTATGCAGCATCGGCAGCCTCAGAATAAATTCGGTATTGATATTAAATTCATAGTTGTTAACAAGTTCTTTGCAATAATGATCGACTGACCAAATAGACTTGATCACAGAATTCATAAAACAAGTGTTTCCCAGGTTTTTCAGTGGATAATCAATCAGTTTTAGCATCATTGCTGGAAGTGAGTCCATCCAAAGATCGCTATTCGATTCCAAGCTAGTGATTCTGATAGAGCTTGACATTTCTTCAGTGAGAATTTTTTCAATCTTCTAAAACAAAAAAAAATTCAGTATAATATGGAAAAAAAAATATAAAATGCCGCTTTAGGAATGACCCTTTCAAAACCGAATGGTCAAAATTTTTTTTATCTAAGTAGGTCAGCAATTTATCTCCTGTCAAATTTGATGAAAAGAATTCTTATCTTATCTTTCCTGCAATCGTAACAGCTGTGATAAGGATATGTTCTCAGTGTATATGCCAAATTATTAAGCATGGGGATAATTCTCGAAATCTTTGAAGGCTTGCCGAATCTGGCTGCCAGCGAGCCTTGTCTCGACCGTGGTGCCATTCGAAAGCTCTTGTCATGAAGAATCTAACAAAATTAAATTTATTGTCAAACGATGAGATTTGGGTCACCTTTGCTTGGAAATGTGGCTACAAGTGTTTCCATTCAAATGACACAAGATTGTTTTTCCCAAATTTTAGAAAACTATCGTTTTCAGACCTCCAAGCTTCTATTAAAAGCTCTTATTTGCTCAATTATGAAAAATAAAAATTTTTGCCCCAACAGGATTTAAACCCAGGGTGCAAGGTCGGACCCAACCCAACTTGATCGGGTAAATGCCATTCGCTCGCGAAATCGACCTACTGGTCCTACTAGTCTACAGGCAAAATCCTGGCCTCGTACGACTTTCCGTTCGAGAGTTTTCGTCTGGACGGACAGACAGACAGACAGACAGACAGACAGACACCACGAGTGTTTATAACACCTTCAGCGAAGCTTGGAGGTAACCTAAACCCTAAACCCTAATGCGACTATGCTACAGCCAAAATTTGAGTTGCATACGACTTTCCGTTCTCGAGTTATCGTCTGGACGGACAGACGGACGGACGGACGGACGGACACGAGTGTTTATAACACCTTCAGCGAAGCTTGGAGGTAACCTAAACCCTTATTCTTGGGAACATCTTTTGATCTATTGATGAAAAGAAAGCCTGGTTTCTCTGATATTTTGTTTTTGTTGAATAATCTTATATTTTCGTTAGTATGAAACATATAAACAGCATCCAAAGGAATCTGAGTTGAACTGTGAACGATACGCGAATCGAACATTTCAACTTCGTCGTCTGATAAACCAAGAATACCAGAGTTTCCAAGTGTATTTAAGGCTTTTGCAAAAAAATTATTTTCGGCTTGCCTCATTATTTTTGTTAACTGAAATATTTGAAACTCCTTCCAAAGATTGTTTCCGACTAATTTGCTGTAAGCATTTCTTTCGTCTGGTTCAAAACACCATGAATCCATGACCGGCTGGAGCTGATTAAAATCTCCGAAAAGGACAACTGATTTACCACCAAATGGCATCTCATTGTCAAATATTTGTTGCAGTCGCATATTAACTTGATTAAATAGTTTTGAGCCTACAAGAGAGATTTCATCTATTAAAACAACCTTAAAAATTGCAAAAATGATCCGATTGGGCCAAATTTTTGCATGTGTTTATATTTTGCACCTACAACAACACCCTCAAAATTTGGTAAGCTTCCGATGCTCCAAAAAAAAGTTGTACCGATTTGCCGCCTCCGGGATTCGAACCTCGACCGCCAAAATGCGCCAAAACTCAACATGCTCCGATTTGGCTCAAATTTTGGCAGCAAGTGCGGAAACTCAATTCTAGTCGATTGCCAAAGTTTCATTTTCATCCGACTTTCCGTTCTCGAGCTCGCGTGAAGCGCGCAGGTTACCTTTTTTTAATTGCTTTAATGCATGAAGTTCGCGCTCTTTCGAATAAGTTAGTCAAAGTAACCCTTTGGATTGATTGGATTGATCTCCTTCTTGGTTTATTCGAATTGATTGTCTGATTGAATCTATTTTCGTTGTAAAATTCATTCTAATGCTATCCTTGGTTTCGTGTCTGCATATTGGATTCCTTTGCGTGCCCATATGACAATTGATTTGTGGTGTCTCTTTTATCCCTTTCAGATCCCTACTCATCAACTCGGCATTAGGGTTTAGGTTTTATTTGAAGCCAATAAGATAATTTCAAAGTTATTGAATATATTTATTAAATCGAGAAAAATTAATAGTGGTTGCCTCAGCATCACTTGCACAATCAATCCTTTGTGCAAGATAGGGTAGTTACGACTTGAGGGCGAAATTCATGGCTTCATTGTGATTTATACCTCAATTAAATCCGCCGTGAAAGGCGGCTGGAAGGGTCATAACTAATTCGCCCGGTTTTTGAATGATCTTTAAATCAAACACCGTATAACAGGTAAGTTTGAGACATTTTAATGAAAAAATTGTTACCTTTGTGACAGCTTCCCCTTGCTGTCGCCTCTGTCGCTCCCCGACTAACTGGGCACTCAGTTTGGTAAGGGTTTTATTCTTTTTAACTTTAAACTAATACACGTCTTGGCCGAACCGATGACGAGCTATATATATATATATCACCAGGCGGGAGTGATCACTCCGCCACTATCCACACACCCCTCCCACGTGCAACTGTACTGAGTTGGCTACGAGGGCGGACTGCAGAAAGTGGCGTAAGGGAGGAGACCATGTCGCAGTCCGCGGCTGCAACAGTTGTTTCAAATTGTTTGAGTAATTTTTGTAACAACAGGCCATATTTCAAACAATCTTTTTCCCTCCAATTAAAAACTTTGTTATATTTTTTTTTGTTTTATTTAGTGCATTTATGCGTTAGCGTTAACGCACGTCAAAAGCGTGTGTTGGTCTTAATGCACGGTTTTACTTAACGCACTTAACAATCACTGACAATGACAAGTACGGTGCTTATTTAAATTTAAAAAAATTTAAACAGAGTTAGCTGTCTTGCGTTGTCTGATTTTTTTCATTACTTTCCTTTTGTTTTAAACCTAATATTTTCTTGAAATACGGATTGTAAAAATACAGAAGTAGAAAATTTTCAAAGAAAGAGAAAGCATAGAAAAATTTGGTAATTTGGAAAAGGGTAGGACAGGCAGAGGCGTTCGGTTGTTTAAGCAATGAACACATAGGGAAAAAGCGTGGATTAATTGTAAATGCTATCCAAAATACCGAGAGAAGCAATTCTGGTAGCTTAAAAAATAATGAAAAAAAGCCATTGAGGACAATCATGTGAGTAATGCGTTTTTCTGCTTTTTCCTTAGTTTGCTCATTTCGGCGGCGTCGAAAGCTACACAAAAGGCGTAAATCGATCGAAATATTCAAAATCGTAAATAAAATATTGCCCAGAATCATGTTTAAGAAGTATAGCACTCTTAAATATATATTTTGGTTCAGTAAATCAAGGTTTACATGATTTAAATAGTCGAATGAGTCTTCATTTATAATAAGTACGTTAAAGCGTTCGTTTACCAGCAGCTTAATGATACTCAGGGCTAAAGAAAACCCAAAGGCTGAATAAGCTACTCTTTTTACCTTTGCGTTACGTAGCTTGGGCCAACATTCAAGATTTATGGCATATCGGTATAAAACATAAAAGGTGTTTGTTATATTAGCTGTAAGTCTAAATGAATTTTCAAAAAAGCTTTCGACCACCAGGTAGAATAACTGTCCTAAATGTACCGATGCTAGAGATGAACAATATATTCCTTGAAAAGCGATACAAGCAGTGATTGGGCTGAGCATAAAAATCCCAGCTTGAACCATTTGAAAGCATGAATTGATATAGATATAGTCCCACATGCGTCGGTTTTTATCAGTGAGTTTATTTCTACGATATTCCGGCGACTTTTTAGCTGATCGAAAAGCAACTATTATGATTACGTTGACTAGCATACCAAAGAAAGAGATAACAGGGCGAAAATAAACACTTAGCCAGTATTCAAGATACTTGAATGAAAGTACCATATCATAAAAAGCAAACTGGATTTCTGGTTCCATAAGATTGAATTCACATTTGAGACCAAGCCTTTCAAAATTGCATTTATTAATCATGTGTTCTCTATCACACTTGATCCATGGATCTCTGTAGTAATATTCAGTCCTTGAATATATATAAAACTTTTCCAAAATAAACAAAAAAGTACAAGAGCAGCTCATTTCTCCTTGGCGTTCCAAAAAATATCCCGCCATAGATATTTCTAAAGATTTGTTATAATAATGGAAATACAGGCAAAAGTCCTCCTCCCTAAAAATATTGTTTTCTCTGACTGCTTCAGAATCAATTTGGTAAAGATATTCGTACTGATAAGTTTCTCTCATTTTAACATATTCTTCTTCTCTGGATGACACATTAAGTGGAGGTTTAGCCGATTCAAATACTAATAAAAGAAACGGTTCGGCTAAACGTGTGTCACACAAATCGAGCCATTCTATATTCTGATGTAAGAACTGCCGCAGTTTCATCAGTTTTAGTTTTATTGTTTCAATCATCGACTCCACGAAAACTTTTGAATCAAATTTTTTTATCAATCCGCTTATTGTTACTTCTTTGGTTTGAGTGAATACTCTACCGTCAAAAAGATGATCATTGAAGTCAATAGCATACGCAATTACTTCCAGCTCTCTTATGTTACTATTTAAAGCCTTGGATGACCAGTTGGCACTCTTGAATATACCAAACAAATTTTGACGAATAAGTGAGTTCTCGATATATTCGATCGCTAGTAGATAAATATTAGCATTATAAAATATCAAATCACAAGTATTTAGGGAAAAGATACAGCCCTCTTTGAGTTTAAATACCAGCTTCGAAGAAATTTTAAATACAGGCTCAAATTCAGATTGCGGGCATCCATTAATATCCACCAACTTGCCAATCAGTTTAAAATGAGTTTGGCTCAAGTAGACATGGCTAACGATATTTTCAACGTTTCCTAATCGAAAATTCTGATCAAGGCCAGATAAACCGAACACGGTCGTGTGAAAAGCATCGACTTTTCGAATACATGACGGATTAATTTCAACTGCGTTATTAATTGTTATATTTTGCTGCGGTAAGGTTCCCTTCCAGAATTTCAAGTTTAAAAAATATTTAACAAACGGATAGCGACAGCAGTTAATTATAAGATTTTGTTGATAATTATTGAACCACTGTGAATCATGGAAACTGCATTCAACTTTGATATTACAAAAAGCTTTGAGTTCTACTGAAGTCTTGGCTAAACAAGATGTTTCAGAACGGATAATAAGCAATGCAAAAGAAAGAAATCGAAAATATAATAAATTCATGAGAATTCTTAAATAAGGCTTAGCTTTAGTGACAATATTTTCTGGTTTGATAAAATATTTACCGTATATTCAATGGTCCCAATTAAAATAACCATATCAATTATATTTAAGGAAGAGTAAGCTATTCGATACCCTAACAATTGCGTTCTTTAAAAACGTATTACAATCGAAGTCGTTAAGGTCCAGCCTCTTGCAAGATTGATTTTCAAAAATTTAATACTGTTTCATAAACAACCTCTCTAGCAGTGAATTAAACATGCGCGGGAAAAAGAAATTCTATACAACATTCGTCGCTTTTAACGATAATATCTTCTGGTATCCTTTAATTTTAATTGATTTGTCGAAACCCTTACGCTAAGAAAACATTCATCCTCCTGAAATAATAAAATAACAACAGAGAAAAAAATCCTTATAATATTTCAAGCCAGCTTGTAAATTGGAACCAAAAATTAATTTATGAACAACAAGGCTTTTCTTAGCTAAAAGGACAAACAGAAATCTTCTTTGAAAAAATTAGCTCACTATAATAATAAAGACGAATTTAAAGCTTAAAATGGGAGGTTGGTTTTGCTTTTGCTCGGTTAATAAGTATTCATATTTTATTCTTAAATTAATAATCAACAATTATGAGCTGTACTTTAGATCGAACCACTTTTTGAATAAATTGCTGAGTTACTTCAAACAAACTTTTGAATTAAAATGTTTTATGTCTTTCGTCCTAAGAATAAAATTCCTCTATTCACTTATTATTAATAGAGGATATATCTTAACCCTTTTCGCATTCTTATTAGAGGTGTCTTATTTAGAATAGATACTTATTATGATAATTTAGCTTATGAGTTATCCGTTTTGTTTGCTTGATTACACCAATTGCTCATGTGCACTAAGGCTCTTTTATGTAGAATTTAGCGAGCCATTTTTAAGTCACATTGCCGAAACTCGAACTGTGGTCCGAGGTTTCAGACTGATAAGCCCTATCATAACAATTCTTTTGGTTGATAAAGCAAATATTTTTACTCAGCACAGTATAATCTAGACTAATTCGGGGCTTCTACATTCATTGACACCGTAATTTACTGGAACCGAAACATAGTTCGGCTCAGCTTAAGGTTTAGTTTACCAGATATTTGTACTAAACTTCTCTTATATTCTGGTGTATTTAGGATGACGTTTGAAAAATTTCTACTCGAGCAGGAAACTGTGTCAAGTGAAACAAAATCTTGCGATGGTTCGATTATTCGTCGCCATAAAAAATCAGAGAGTGGCTCAAGCCCTTTAACCAATGGTTATAAAAACCATTTATCAGAAACTCGGACAAAACTTCATACCCGCAATGCAAGCCACGGGAACTCATTTGGTTCCGGTAGCATCGGACAGCTTCATATATCTCCGACTGCACTAACCAGTCAAATGAGAAAATTTCGGAAAACACATAAAGTCGTGCAAGATGAAATTATGGAAATGCCTTACCTTCAAGTTTTATTAACCTATCTCTGTTATATGATCCTTGAAGTATTCGGTCACTTGCGCGAGTTTATGAGAAATTATGGATTTGAAAAGCGGCACGGTGCTATAGACAATAACCCGAACGTAAGGCTTTGTAAAAGGTTAACATCCAAGACTTGATTTAATTTCTTATTAGGATTTTCCCCCGCTTTACAATAATTTTGAAAGCATGCACACCCGAAATTGTTATATTCGCAATCGGGATTGTTTTAATCGACCGGTGGCTGGTGTACCAGGCGCTGAAATTGACCTACTAGAAAGAAAAAGTGATGACTATAATTGGACTTACGAGTTTACCGGTCAAAAACAAAGAGTCCTTAATCTCGGCTCTTACAACTATCTTGGGTTCGCCGATACCCAAGGTTCTAATATAGATGCTGTTATTCATAGCATTTCTGACTTTAACGTCGCAACATGTAGTCCAAAAGCAGAGCTGGGTTCATTAAAGTGCCATCAGGAATTGAACAAGAGAGTTGCGGAGTTTCTCGGGGTCGAATCCGCCCTAACTTTTGGAATGGGATTCGCTACAAATGCTCTTAACATACCAGCAATTGTTGATAAAAAATGTCTTATTCTTAGCGATGAATTAAATCATTCATCGGCTATTCTTGGCTCACGTTTATCAGGAGCTCATATACAAGTTTTCAAACATAATAACTACAAAGACTTAGAGGAAAAACTAAAAAAAGCAATTGTCCAAGGGCATCCAAAAACAAGGCGACCTTGGAAGAAGATCTTAATTGTCGTAGAAGGAGTTTATAGTATGGAAGGTAATTCTCTGTAAATTCTTTTAAAAAATATTGGCTTATTTTTAACTAAAAGGAACAATGACTCCTTTGCCCGAAATAATTGCTCTCAAAAAAAAGTACAAGGCATACTTATTCTTGGACGAAGCTCATAGTATTGGTGCCGTTGGACCCACTGGAAGAGGAGTCGTTGAGCACTTTGGCTGTGATCCCAGTGATGTGGACGTATTGATGGGAACTTTTTCTAAAAGTTTCGCTGCCGCAGGTGGTTATATAGCTGGATCCAAACAGCTAATAGACCATCTTAAACAGAGATCTTACGCAAGCATTTATGCTTCAAGCATGAGTGCGCCTATTTGTATGCAAGTGCTAAAAACACTGGAGATAATAATGGAGATAGATCAAAGCGATAAAATTGGAGGAGGAGGCCTAGCAAGAATAAGGCGACTACATGAAAATACAGCATATTTTCGAGATCGATTAAAAAAACTTGGACTTATTGTGTACGGAAACAAAGCATCCCCTGTTGTCCCCGTCATGTTATTTTTGCCCACCAAAGTTGCGTAAGTTTAAAGAAATTTTACTATTAATTTTAACTGTGGCCACTAAGTATTTTTAACAGGGCATTTAACCGGATGATGCTAGAGCGAAATATCGCAGTGGTAACCGTTGGATTCCCAGCTACAATCTTGCCTGGAGGACGCGTAAGATTCTGTCTCTCAGCTTCTCATACCAAGGACATGCTTGATAAAGTAATTTTTGATTTATTGTATTTCTGTTCATTTAATTAATTATTCTCAGGCTCTGGAAGCTATTGATTACTGTGCTCACATGAATGGGGTCAAAATTTCAAAGCTAAACCCGGCCCTAACCTATTCCCAGCTTAAAGACATTGACGGTTCCAATTCAGGAACTAAAAAATGAGTGTAAAAGCTGGTGCGACGGTACCCATGTTTTCTTTTTATTTTTATATAAGCGAAATGTTTTAGTAGCGAAATATCTCGATACTTTAAAACATAAGCTTGAGAAGATGATGTTACTTTACTCAGAACATGAATTAATAAGCAATTTGCGATGCCGAATAAAATGATTTGAATTTTGATTTAATAGACTATTATTAGATCCTACATGATGTTTCAGAAAACCTTGAATATTAAAGAATAAACTTTCTAATTAAATGCAATTCAATTTACTTACCATTTAAAAGCCTAATATAACCTGTCTTTGAAATAATAGCTCAGTAAATCTTTTTCCATTAAGGCTTAATCTTTTATTTTCAAGGATTCTTTCTCATTTGAATAATCGCAAACATTCTGTCCAGATCAATTTTTCAAATTGAATAGCGGCTCAACAAAACGTATTTAAGGGGTGTGAATGGTTTCATTCTCATTTCTTACGTAAATTTGCGATTTTCAACTGAATTGTAGCATGTCGAACAAAGCTCTCTTTCTTTTTTGTGTATTTATTATTTTCCTAGCTGAGTTTCGAAAGATTGAAGGTAAAATTATAAAAAAACAATCGGAAAAGGCTAATTGATAATATTGGTTTCAGGTGCAACAATATGCAGAGCAGACTATGTTCGAACAGATTATAATTTGAACTGTGCGTCTCCCGATGACATAGTTCTCGTTTTTAGAACAACTGCGTCTTTCGTCAGCCGGGATACTCTTCAGCCTAATTGTTTAACTCAAGCCAGTCTGATTCTTAATCAATCAAATGCACTTACTTACGGAATATGCAACTATTGCTTTGGTCAGCGATCATGCAAAATATCAAGAGATATAATTGATGGAAGCAGCCTTTTTAACCCCGAAACGTATCGAGTAAGTTCAGCCTATTATCCTGAGCCGATGACTATCGGAATCGATTACGATTGCCTTTGTAAGCTTACACAACCATATATCATATTTGATTTTGAATAACCATTTCGCAACTAGCTCCCCAAGAAGTTGGAGCCTCCACCAAAGAGACCCTTTGCGCTAATCCGGGCTTTTTGACCAGCACAACCACACGATCAAGTACTGGAAATAGTGGCATAACTCCAATAACAACAATAAGTCCCAGCACAAGCATTAAAACTACAGCTATACCCCCGAATGGCCAGTTATTCACATTCGATCCAAATGATAAAAACACCCACATCATCTACTGTATATCAGGAGCTACTCAACAGCATCAAGCCCTTTCATTAATTGTTATGTCTTTTCTAGGGATGATTTTTAACTTCGTTTTTATTAATCGTTGTTAACGATTTCGATTGCATTTTATTTACCGAAATCGATTTAGCCTTTGGTGCATGATGATGGATGAATACGAGTTTTTGAAATTTCATAAAAACATTCCTTACTAAGCGTCTTGTCTATCGCTCCTTTGGTTTTAAATTTTCGCATAATCTAAGAATAATCAACCTCGGCATAATAAGCCTATTGAAGGTGGGTTACGTACTTAAGTACAGATATTCATAATCTGTTTCAGAGAAAAATTAGATCAAAAGTTTCACTGTCGAAGTAAGAATGAGGCTATAATAGCTCAGGGTTAAGCCGCCCAAAAGATATTGGTTTTAGCTAAAAAATATAAACATTTATTTTATTTGTTTAAAGATTCTGACAAAGAGTCGAGTTAAATCTACATAAGCATATGCTTGTCATATGAAATGGATAATAATTTGAAATTGGAATTATTTAGAAATGCCCTTAAAGCCACCTAAATTTTCTAGCTTAGCTAGTGCATTCAAAAACCATGCTACAGGATCAAACAGTTCTTCTGAGCTGAAGATAAGCACGCCTACAAATTTTCAACACAACATTCAAGTTAAACATGATAAAGATACAAATCAATATTACGGGCTTCCAGATGCATGGCGTGAAATATTTGCCAAGAATAATATAAAGTCTGGTTTCTAGCTATTTGGATTCAAAGGACTAAGATTAATTTCCGTTTTAGTTTTGAAAGTTCAAATAAAAAAGCTGCGCTGGAAGCTATGCATCTTTACAAAAAAACAGTGAAAAGTTAGTAAAATATTATTGATTAATGATTCATTTAACCATATTTCTAACATCTTTCAGATAAATCACAAAAATACATCAAGAAACTCTCGGGCTCAGAAGAAGGTGTTGAGCTTTCCGGCGATGAATTAGATTCGTAAGAAATTCTTATTAAGTGTACTTCAACAAATGGAAATTGTGTAAATTGAACTTATTGTCAAAGAACCCAAGGTGATCTAGAAACGGTGCTTGCAACAGGCTCTCTGGAAGCCCTGCAAATTTCTTCAGGCATCAAAAATCTTATTAAGCTATTTCTGCTAAATAATATTAAATTTTATTTAAAATGAAGAATCAGGACTTGAAAAAGCGGAGGTTTGAGCAATTTTAAAAAGTTTCTGCCCTACTAGCTTTAATTTTATATTTAAGGATAAACCGATAGGAGGAATCGTAACAAAACCTCTTGATTCGAATTCTCTCGAGGACTCGAAGCAATCTGAAGTTGAAAAAACCGATCATCCCAAGAGTTTTCCCAACAATTCAGCCATATCAATTTCTCAAAATATTAACAATAAGTCAAAAGAAAATGAGAAAAGCAGTGGCATAAGACGAGTGCGAAAAAAACCGCAACGCATGAATGAGGCCGAGGCCAGAAAGATTATTGGTAAAATTTTGACTGTTCAGGACTGACATTTCCAAAAGCAAACTTTAAATATCTGACCCAAACCTAGCGAAAATTGCCAGTACTGAAGACCCGAACAAAAAATATGAGATAAAAGATAAAATAGGCTCCGGGTATGGAATTAATTTCAAAATCCTTTATCAAATTTAACCATCCATTTTCAAGAGCGGCCGGTGAAGTATATCTTGCGATTAATAATCAGACAAAGGCTCAAGTTGCCATAAAAAAAATGAACCTATTGAAGCAACAGCGCAAGGATTTAATAATTAACGAGCTTCAAGGTAAATTATTATTGGGTTTTTACTCCAAGATAAAACTGAAAACTTAATTTTAGTTATGCGTGAAATGAACTTTCCGAGCATCGTGAATTATATAGAGTGCTTTTTGAGGAGTGACGAGCTTTGGATAGTGATGGAATATCTTGAAGGAGGAGCTCTAACAGATATTGTGATCGAAACTATCTTAGATGAAGAACAAATGGCTACAATTGCTAAAGAGTGTCTTTTAGCACTTGATTATCTACATTCCCACAATATCATTCATCGAGACGTTAAAAGCGATAACGTTCTCGTAGGAATAAAGGGTAGGCTAATTTTTGTTGACTTGAACTTGAAATTTTTCAAGCACCAACAATAAGGTGAAATAAAACTCACTGATTTCGGATTTTGTGCTGAAGTGAGCGCCAACGAAAAACGGTCTACAGTGGTTGGTACTCCATATTGGATGTCCCCTGAACTGGTTAAAAAGTAAGCCTTAAGAATATAAAAATAAGATTTTAATGGATAAAATATATATAGTATTTCAAATTTTGAATAGACAAAAATATGACAAAAAAATTGATATATGGAGTTTAGGTATATTGGTTATCGAGATGATAGACGGTGAACCTCCGTATTTACACGAGACCCCACTCAAAGCATTATACCTCATAGCCGCAAATGGAAAGCCTGATGTGAAAGAGGAAAGCAAATCAAGGTTGTCATCTGATTTGCTTTCATTTTTAGACCGTTGCCTTGAAGTTGACCCGGAAAAAAGAGCCGACACTCAAGAGTTGCTAGCTCATTCATTCATCAAAAAGGCTCGTTCACTTGATATATTGGAAAAGAACGTCAAGGCTGTTAAAGAATTGAAAAATAATCAGTAATTGCTTCTGCTTTGATAATTATTAGATTTTAATCGAGAAACTTAATAGAACACTTAAATCTCTTTATTTTTTCACGTACCCTTCACAAGCCCTTTATCAATGATCATTAAAAGATTAATTAACAGAAAAATGCCAGAATTCTTATAAACCACTTTCATGAATTAAGTGCTTATTTAGGTGGTGTTTGTTTGTAAAGCAAAAGCCTTTTCTGAATCCGACTTATTTATTGGGTCTGGGCAGAGGTTTTCCAGAATCTTGAATAATAAAATGTCTGTATCTTTCTTAGAGAGGTTCTAGATTAGCCAGGATAAGAGCACTCTTGAAAGTTTCTCTTATCGCCCAAGTAGTCGTTAAAGAGGTTTCAGCAATATTTAAGATAGGTACAATCCTTCCAATCATCATAATATCCAATTAAAGCAGAGAGCTACTTTGAAAAGTCTTATCAATCTGCTTTTCTATCTGAATCTGATCTCAATCCTTTGCTTATTTGAATAACGAATGCTAGCATGCTTTCCCTGTCTGTTCTTTTGGTTCAGTTTTTTTACATTCAAGGGAATTGTTTTTCAGAATGCTTAATAAAGAGAATATAGCCGAAACATGCGAAGTTCCGAAAGCTGTAAATGAAAATTCACCTCAGCCATCATCTGAAGAGATAGAAAGGGAACAATGGACATCTCCATTAGATTTTGTTATGTCCTGTGTTGGATACGCAATTGGTAACAGAAACTTTGAATAATGAATTGTTTTAAATGTTACAATTTCAATTTTTAAATATCATAGGGCTCGGAAACGTTTGGCGGTATTAAATATATGTTAATTTATATCTTTCAAGTTCTTGAAACCCTTGTTACAATAGATTTCCATATTTATGCTACAAAAATGGAGGAGGTATGTAAGTTTTTACATTCCAAACTGGATAAATGCCATTAAATAATTTTAAAAAGGAGCTTTTTTAATACCATACATTCTTACCCTCGTTATGGGCGGAATCCCAATGTTTTTTCTTGAAGGTTTCTTAAACTTTAGATCTAAACACGATTTAAAATTAATTTTTTAGCTGCCCTTGGACAACTCATGAGCCAGGGTGTTTTAGGGGTTTGGAAAATTGCTCCAATTTTTAAAGGAGTCGGATACGCTGCAGTCATAATGGCTTTTTGGCTTAATGTCTATTATATAGTAGTACTCGCTTGGGCTCTTTACTATCTATTTCATTCATTTGCTCTTGAACTTCCATGGAGCAAATGTGGCAACGAGTGGAATTCAAATGACTGCCATATGCCCTTAGGAAATCAAACCAATCTTTCAATTTTAAATAATCTGACTAACAAGATTTCTCCTGCGGACGAGTTTTGGCGGTAAATTCAGGGAAAAACTCTTAATGCAAAATAGCTTTTCTCTAGTCTTATGTTTGGTTTAAAGAAAAAAGGCTCTCCAAATGACGGAAGGGATAGAAAACGTCGGTAGTGTTCGATTTGAGCTGGCAATCACCTTATTCTTGGCTTGGGTCCTTGTCTACTTTTGCATATGGAAGGGAGTAAAATGGACTGGAAGAGTAATTTCTTATTGAATTTTTTATTACTCATTTTAGCAACAAAATTTTTCATTTATCCTATTAAGGTTGTCTATTTTACTTCACTTTTCCCATATATTCTTTTATTTGTCCTACTTGGCAAAGGATTAAGCTTAGATGGAGCATGGGATGGGATCAAGTATTTGTTCATTCCCAGACTGGAAAAGCTTCAAAATAGCGAAGTATTTTCTTTTATTTTATATTATTGATTATTTTAAAAAAAAATTTGAAGGTTTGGATCGATGCGGCTACTCAAATTTTCTTCTCTTATGGATTAGGGGTAGGGGCAGTTGTCGGACTTGGCAGTTATAACAAGCTAAACAATGATTGCCACAGGTAAAATAGCAAATTATTTTTGGTGAATAAACTTTTACTCATTTATACCAAAGAAATACGTTCATTCTAGCGGCTTTTAACGAAGGGACATGCTTTTTATCAGGCTTTGTCATCTTTTCAGTTCTTGGTTATATGGCTAAAAAGTCTAATATCTCAATTAGTGAGGTTGCCGATTCTGGCCCTGGTTTAGCATTCATAGCATATCCTAATGCTATCAACCAACTTCCTTTTTCACCTTTTTGGTCAGTGCTTTTTTTTCTAATGCTCCTCTTCATTGGGCTTGACAGTCAGGTTTGAATATTATGTTTTCATCCAAATATTTGAAAAAATTAACATTCTTATAAGTTTTGTACCGTTGAGGGATTTATCACTGCGTGTGTCGATGAGTGGCCTAAATTTTTAAGAAAAAGAAAGGAAATCTTCATCGCAGTTGTTTGTTTCATGTCCTATTTGATTGGCTTGAGCAACGTTACACAGGTATGACTGAAAAAGATTTTTAAATCGTTTTTCACTTTCATTAAATTTGAATTCTTTTAGGGTGGAATTTATATTTTTCAAATATTCAACACCTATGCTTGCTCCAGTTGGGCCCTACTCACTCTGATTTTTTTTGAGTGCATAGCAGTAGCCTGGTTTTATGGTAGATGCTTCGCGAATTTTCTCAGATACATATTGAAACTTTTTAATTTGTTAAAATCAGGAGCTGATAAATTTCTGCAAGATGTTGAATCTATGATTGGCTACTATCCAGGATATTTTTGGCGTTTGGCTTGGGTCTACTTTACCCCCACTCTCTGTCTGGTAGATAGATCTTTTATTTTTTTTGAATCGAAAAGCATATGAAATTTTAACTAAAAATAGGCTGTTGCTATTTACAGTTTTGTTGATTACAAACGATTCTCTTATGAAGGTTATGTATATCCGGTATGGGCTGAAACCATGGGATGGTTTATGGCTTTTTCTTCAATGGCTTTCATCCCACTTTATTCTCTATACTATATTAGACAGAACTTTCACTTGAACTGGCGCGAGGTAACAAAATACTGTATTAATTAGCAAGCAGAGACTAAAAATACTCTTTAAAAGAAACTTTTCCCTAGTGTTCAAGCATTTGAGCTTCGAGAACTGGATTCAAAAATATCTTCAGCCCCAACGGTATAGCAGGCCGACTCGATACTAGGAAGACTAACAAAGCCTGCAATATGAATTTTAAAGATTATTAGTTAGTTAATTGTCAGAGACTAGCTTTTAAAATTAGAGAAGCACCAAATTTATCGGATTCGTCATAATAAATTTTTTTAGAGATAAAAGCCAGTTTTCTTGCTATTTCAAGCACTTTTGCGTTACTAAATTCATCATGAATTTCTGATCGATAATCATTGCTGTTAAAATCGAAACAGGAAAGCGAAAACATAATTTATGGGATTTTTCGAGAGCGTGCAAGCTTCCTCTGTCTCCTCCTTCGAAAAAATTCAATAGCCAAAAATCTGCTTTTATTTGCAAGGCTATGTAGGCGCCATTAATATAATAATTTAATAGGGGAATTGCGTTTGACTTAAATTTGACTTCCTACAGTGGAATATGTTTTTGCTAAGCTTGAAGATTTCTTTTATTCAGTCCGCGTTAGAAATCATTGGTTCTTTTTGGATCAGTCTGTTCAGCTCGGCTTATCTGAGTGAATGAACCTAAAATCCAACGCGATGGCATGTTTTAAAATTAAAAGCTTTAAAAACGCAAGCAGCCATGTTGTTTGATGAATTTCAAGCTCTGTTACTCAAAGAGGTGGGTTGACTCAACCAATAGCCAACTTAGCTGCAGACCTCGAGCTGTCTGGAGGTCTCTCCCTCCCTATCGCCATACGCTTTTCATGATCACTCGCTCAATCATGTTTTAAATGCGACCGCATGTTGAAAGAGGATGAAAAAGGCTTCACTTTATAACCCAATACTAATTCTTCTCTTTCACTTTTATTTTCGATTTAAAATTCTACAAGCTCACATTCTTCGTTATATGAACTCATTTAACTAGTTATTGAGGCCCATTTTTATTATAAGGCTTTAACTTTGTAACTGGTTTTAACGCTGAGCACTTTGATATAGATCTTAGAAATTATTCAATCACAAGATTCAATTTGAATTTTAAATCAAAATTTTATTTCTCAAATGCAAAAATGGTCAGCTCAGTAAATGGAATATTGCGAAAAGCGGAAAATGAAGAAAAGAAACTAAACGAGATTCCGTTAAACGAAAGAGAAATCATTCAAGTAACTGAGATAGATCACCCATCGGACCGAGAGGAATGGGGATCGCAAATGGATTTCGTTCTATCTTGCGTCGGATACGCCATTGGTAAGACTTTAAGCCTCAATTTCTTCTCTTTATTAACAACTCTTGCTCGGAATTGATCTGCAGGGCTGGGAAATGTATGGAGGTAATGATATAATACTAAATATGCCATTTTAAAACTCACGATTTCCGTAGGTTTCCATACTTGTGTTATAAAAACGGTGGAGGTTAGTAAAAGTTCTTGAAACATGACCAACGTAAATAATCAAATTATTCTAGGCGCCTTTCTCATTCCCTACATATTAACCTTGATTATCGGTGGAATTCCCATGTTCTTTCTTGAAGGTACCGAACATGCAAAATTATTTAAATTGTGTAATATATGAATCTGTGTATTTCAGCCTCTCTTGGGCAAGCAATGAGTCAAGGAGTCTTAGGAATTTGGAAAATAGCGCCCATATTTAAAGGCGTCGGATTTGCTTCTTTGATTATGGCGTTCTGGTTAAATATATTCTATATTGTTGTATGTTCGTGGGGTATCTACTACCTTTGGCACTCATTTTCTCTCGAACTTCCCTGGTCGTCTTGTGATAATCCTTGGAACACACCGAGATGCCTAGAGCCCGAAGATGCCCTTAATTCCACCAACTTTAACTCTTTTAAGAATGTTTCAGCAGCTCTAGAGTTTTGGGAGTAAGCAGCGTACCATTGATGAATAGAACTAACTCCCTATCCTTCGCTTTTAAGACGTGGAATTCTTCAGAAATCAGGCTCAATCGAACAACAAGGAGGGCTTAGAATCGAGCTGGCCGTAACATTGGGTTTTGCTTGGCTTGTAAGCTATTTTTCGATTTGGAAAGGAGTAAAATGGACTGGAAAGGTATTTTCGTGGCCCTACGGAGCATCAAAGTTCTTATTTAATGATTATCGATTTTGACAGATTGTGTATTTCACTTCACTTTTTCCTTACATTTTATTGTTTATTCTACTTGTCAAAGGACTTACTCTCGATGGTGCATTTGATGGGATCAAGTACCTCTTTATGCCCAATCTTGAGAAACTAAAAAGTAGCGAGGTAAGATGAAGGCATGCCTTGGGTTGATAAGTTTTAAAAATTACTTCTAGGTTTGGATAGAAGCTGTAACTCAAATTTTTTTCTCATATGGCCTCGGAGTTGGCGTAGTAGTGGGATTGGGCAGCTACAACAAGTATCACACCAATTCTTACAGGTTAATTGATGCTGATTTCAAAGATTTTAAACAAATTATACTCTTAGTGTTTTTTAGGAATACTTTAATTCTAGCCGGCTTTAATGAAGGAACTTGTCTATTATCTAGCTTGGTCATTTTTTCTGTTCTTGGTTTTATGGCTAAGTCTTCAGGAAAGGCCCTTGCAGAAGTAGCGACCCAAGGACCAGGGCTTGTCTTCATTGCCTATCCGAGCGCCGTTAATCAACTTCCAATGCCAACCCTCTGGGCCATTCTATTTTTCCTTATGCTGCTGTTCATAGGCCTTGATAGTCAGGTACACCTTACAGAGCGGATAAAGCAAATCTTTTCAGTAATTGTATACTATTTCGGATTATTAGTTCTGCACTCTCGAAGGATTTATAACAGCTTGTGTTGACGAGTGGCCTCATTTGTTCAAAAAGAGAAAGGAACTTTTTATCGCAATTCTATGTATTGTGTCCTATTTGATTGGATTGAGTAATGTGACAGAGGTAATTTGGTTGTCTTTCCCTTTTAAAATCAAAGAATCACGATTTTTTTTAAGGGCGGCATCTATATTTTTCAAATCCTCAACAATTTTGCTTGTAGTAGCTGGGCTCTACTAACTCTTATGTTTTTCGAATGTATAGCAGTATCATGGTTCTACGGTAGTTCTTAAATCGATTATTGATATCAGATATTTGTCTATTTTATGAAATAATTTTAGGTGCGAGAAAGTTTTCGGACAACATTAAGCACATGATTGGCTTTAGACCTAGCTTATTCTGGCGAACCTGTTGGACAGTATTGACACCTTTGCTATGCGTAGTAAGCAATTTGATGTTTCTTTCCGAAATTACTGAATTATATTTAATTCATTTGATTTTAATTGAAAAAATAATCTAGTCAGTAGCGGCTTTTAGTTTCGTCAAATATGAAAGATTTAAATATGAAGGTTATGTGTACCCATTATGGGCTGAAATTTTCGGCTGGTTAGTGGCCATGTCCTCAATGATGTGTATCCCTTTGTACGCCATAATTTATTTAATGAAGACCCCAGGGCCGTTGAAGGAAGTAAGTTATTCTGATTTAAGCCTCAAAATTTTCATGAATTGAGAAAATATCTAATTAATTAGAAAATTTTCCCTGATACGAATATTATTGAACTGCGCAAAAGAAACAAATACAAATTTGAGAACGCTGAATCTTCAATTGCTATGATTTGACCAGATTTAATAAGCCTGTAATTAACAAGAGACATTGATCGCTATTTTAAATATATTATTTTACTCTCCGTTTCTCAAACATTTTCTTAGATCCAACCGAATAAAATTTGAAAAGAATCTTGTTCTGTCTTTAATTACTGTATATAGAATAGTATTCTTAATTCCACAACACAGCCATCATGTGAAAATATGAACAAGGCCAGTGAGCCGTAAATTGTTAAACCCAGAATGAATGGCTGATACCAATAACTGACTTTGATCCTTGCGTTGAAATTTACAATGGCATTTCCATATACATTTCGAATATAATTTACCTTGCTTGAAGCTAAAATAAAATCGAATCCAAACCGGGACCCCTTATTACGGTTTGCATATAACTTCGAAGCCTTTTTAAAATTTCGGAGTAAAGAAAATAGCTTATTGATAAATATGTGACATATAAACTATTTACTTTTTCTGCTGGACAGGGAATTAATTGAAGAGAATGACACTCATCAGTTAAATTTCCTTTTGGTAATTCTAATCCACCTTCAAATCGGTACAGCATTCCTTCTTGTCCTTGAGGCATGGTTTATTTCATAAATTTCAATATATAAAGAAGTTCATAGGAACAAACCAGACTCTGATGGGAAAATGCTCTCTGTTCGAGTAGGAGAGCCGATAAATAAGTCCGAATATTCTTCATCTTTTTCTTTTAAAAACTTTTATTGGGTGTTATTTAAAAAAAATAGTGCATACTGTCTGCTAGTTAGATTAGAGATTGATTAACTTACCTTAATATTGGCACCGAAACTTGAGAATGGTCGATCACTCTTAATTGTTGCCCAAAGGGTAAAATTTTCCAGTCTAAAAAGATTCACCTCTCCAGCACGATGCAAAACAAAACTTCCATTATACAGGCGAATATTTTTGCCAATAGAGGATACAGCCAAATATGTACCAAAAGGTTGTTTGCTTAAAGCAATACTGTGACCCAAACTCTCAAATTCATCACTTCCTCTCAGAACTATTTCTGGATCTGTATTCGGATATTTAAAGACATACGTACGACCAACTCCCTGGATATCTTTTTCTGAGATTCGACAATCTTTCCTAAGCATTCGAATTAGAGCTTGATTAGAAAAAAAAATTTTTCTTACTCTCCACAGAATCTTGACTGAGGGGCGCCTACTGCAATAGTTCCTTCATATACGGCAAGTGAGCTTCCAAACCATTCATATGCCTTACAGAATATTAACTAACGCGCTTTTATCAAATATCAATCGAAGATAAAATTACCATTTTGCCAATCAATGTAAAGTTACTATCTGATACGTTCAGCTCAAAATTTCTAGTCCCTTTTCAAATTTTAACATAAACAATATGTTTCTAAAAAATATTGATTTTCACCCTTACGTGTATGAGAAGATAAATATACGACCACTAAACCGCATTGGTCTGCACAAGTTCCAGCATATGGCGATGATACTACTAAATCGTCATTACCGTCCCTGTCCAAATCTCCAATAGTTAATGATGTTCCGAGGTTGCAATATTTGATCTGTTTTAAATAAAAAGTGAAGCATGAAGTATTAAAATTCTAATTGAAAATTACATCCGAACATGAAATCACTAAGTTTGGGTCCTCATCGTATTTATTTTTGTTTTTTCCAAGATATATATAAACGCGTCCCTTAAAAGGTTAAACTCAATAGAACTGATAGTTTAAAGTTGCGTTAGATACCTGATAATTAAGATTATCAATTCCGAATGAAGGAGCTGAAATCGCAATATCAAAATAACCGTCTAGATTAAAGTCTAAAACTTGAATTTTATATCCAAATCTGGCTTGTTGACAGTCTAAGGGGGGAAAAAAAGTTTGGTCAGCTATCTCGGCAATATTTCGATTTTTAAAATTTAGAGAAGAGTTTTTTGAATACACCAAGAAAACAGCGCCTGATTGATAAGCGCTTCCATTCGAGTAAATCGGAGCAGATATCAATAGATCACTTATTCCATCCTCGTTAAGATCGGTAGTTACCATTGACCAACCCAATCGTGCATTCTCATTATCAATAAATAGCTCTGAGTATGTTCTTGTTTTTGTTTTGAAAAAATATTTTGCAGCACCAATTGAAGATCTTGGTGTGTTTTCTGAACCTTTAAATATATTTCCAGCTTCTTTAGACTTTTTGATTAGGATTCCATTATCTCGATATTCGATTCTAACTAAGGAATGATTTGCTAGTAGGTTTCCAAAATCAAATCGCGGGGGCACAGAACGCCAATGATTCCTATAATTTTTATGATAACTTCCATTTGAAAAGCAATGTACTTCAAGAATGCTATGCGGCAATGAACATTTGCTAGAACCAAGGTTTTTCAGTGTATTCATTTAAAAATAATTACTAATTATCATTAAGAGATTTACTTGGTTCCATGATCAATCATATATGCAACTTTGTTCCATGATATTTGAGTCCACTGTTTATTTTATGAAAAATAAGCTAATAAATCTAATTTACATCACTTACCGTCGCCATATCATCCAAACCTCCAAGAAAATACTGATTAAGATTCAAAGCCAAAAAGGAACTCTTTTCGAAGTACTCTGGGTAAAGTAAACTGACCGCTATTTGTTCGCCCAATCTGATCATATATTAACAGTTTTTATCTAAAACATTTTAATTTTAAGGCCTTGATTATACCTGGCTAGGAAAAGAAGTGTTGAGCATTCAATTATTTCTCTCTCAGTTATTCGTTCTATCCCGTATAGCTGCAGATATATGTTGTAAAGATCCTTATAGGGAACGAACCAATCACCAAAATCTGCAATGTAACGAGTATCAAGTTCAAATTCGTTAATAATATCGCCCCCGAAATCACCAACGCTATGAGCTTTCGGAAAAGATCCATGAAAATTGGCCTTTTTATTTACTCAAAAAGTTGAATATACAATAATTACAAATTTATAACTTACAAACCCCATGGCTGATAAAAAACCCTGCTGAACTCCAAGGCTGTGCCATGTTACATCAGCTATTTGATGGGACTTGATGGCTGAACAATAAGATATGAACTTTCAGAAAATTAAGGTTTTTGAAACTTACCGCCATTCCGAAAATAAATGCTATGAGCCTTAATCCATTCTGAAAATAATCCAAGCAAATTTGCCCAAAAATTAGATATACAAGTAATCTTTATGATCTTGTTGTCATACTTCTGAATATGGCTTTGGGTAAAAATTTCGGATGTAGTTGATCGAAGCATTCAGGAAAGGCACCCAGTGTGTATCCTTTAAATGAAGTACAGATAAGTTAAATAGAATTAATAGCATGGAAACGATTACCTCACTTATGTCAGCTAATGAGCCTTTTTTACAAATGCTTGGATAAAAGGCATCAGGGTAAGGATTGCCACCTAAAACAAATGCTATTTTATATCTTTTCATAAATGTTCCCAAGATAGCAACTGACCTTTGAAAGAAGATTGATGGTCTTGGATTATCTGTAAAGAATGATGAATTAGAAGGATGTATATTTTTAGCTTTTCTAGCAATCTTACTTTTTTGACACTTGTTTTATTGTTGAGTAGATACTCATAGCTGGAGGCTGCTCTGTGAGCAATTTCTGTATGAGTCGTTATCCCACAGCAATTTATAGCGAAAAAATATTGATTTAAAATCAGAGAAGAAAAAAAAATTCCAATAGGAATCATTGTCTCAATTTAAGGTCCCTAAAGGAAAATATAATCAATTATATAATTTGAATTTCAATTTCCGCGTCGTTCCCTTTCACACTCTTTCAATGATTAAATTTAAATTTACAGATCAGATTAAAATCGAACCGCATTTTTATTTGTGCTAGAAAAATAAATAAGTAAAAGTGGCATAATTCCATTACCAATCTATCAACTAAAAAGCAGTGCGTGAAAAGAGACCTAGTTCAAATATAATTCTTTTTTGTCAATGATTGTTTATTCTTTAGAGAGTTGTGATTAATCAAGATTTGTTTCTCGAAAATTCTAAGGGTACTTCTATAGCCGTGAATTTTCTGCTATTTCTTTCTACACTTAATGAATTTCACCTGTAAAACTTGAATTATTTTTACGTTTAGCTTCATTTATATCCATTTAAATCTCCTCGGAGACAATTCAACTCTCAGTTGAGTTATTTCTTGAGATTTCCTAGGACCAATGGGTTCAAAAAACTCGGTTACAAGAAACGAACCTAATCATATGTACTTCCAATCGGACGGACAAAGCTTACCTGCTGGTTTATCAGAAAACCAAGAGCTAAGAGTCAAGAAGATCTATCATGTCAATCAAGAGACTGTTCCAGAACCTCCAGTAGTAATACCGACTCCACCTCCCCCTCCGGTCTACAAAGTACCTGTGGTGGTAAGAGAAGTTCCCAAAGTAGTATATGTTCAAGAACCTGAGCCAGTCCAGATGGTGTTTACCCCAGTTCCCAAAAAAAGAGCTCTTGGAGTAAAATATCGAGAAAAGTTCGGTGACGAGCGCTACATAACAAACGCTAAATTAAATTCAGTTCATCGTATTCCACCAGGCCAAGTGCGCTACCAAATCAATGGCATCGGTTTTGACAACTCTGAATCAGGATATTAAGCTGTGTCTCTTTTTAGAATGGCGCATAAATTATTTTTCGTCTATTAAATCAGCTTAATGATTTCTTATTAGCTTTCCTTTTTCGTTTCGGTTAAACAAACAAATATATTGAATAAACCTTAAAACCAGACATCTTAAGAGGTTTCTAAAAGTTTCTGTACACAAATAATTAAACTTTTGATTAAACATTATGGTGTTGGCAAAATTTTGGTTGAAAGATTTTGTTTAAGAGAATTTCGCAACCATAGAAAAAGTTAAAAATGGAGGCAAGTCAAGACTTGGACTTGGAGCCTAGAGAACCGATTGTTATATCCTCTTTCTATCCAACATTTGACGGGAAAAAATCTGTTCGAGCATTTGAAATTAAAAACTCTAATCCGAATGTTCAAAAAATTAAAAAAAGCCAATTGGATGAACCTCGCTTTGAAGTAACTGCAAGCAGATTATTTTCACGTCTCAAAAGCAATTTCGTCAGTCCCAGGAGCAAAAGAACCACTGGATCAAACTTTTCCAATTCGGTTTTGTCGCCTGCTCAGCAGTTGAATGTCAAAAAGAATGTATCCTACCACGCGAAAAGAGACGGAGGCATGGTCGCGATTACTTCGTTGGATTTAGCTGAGCAAGGAGCAGATAACAGCTTACTTAAAGACTTTGTACGGCGCAAAGCGGCTGAAGATCGCCTGGCTAATAGCTCTCGAAATTTAAGTCGGCAAGTGATACTCACTAGCTCCTCATATCCAAATGCAAATCCCATAAGCACTCCCGGGTATATCCCTCCTAGTCGAGTAATACAAACTCGAATGGTGCAACCTGTCTCCCCATGCATGTGCCTTGAATGCCAAGCCAGTAGAAGGAACGGATTCGACGTCACAATATGCAACTGCTTGGACTGTCAAGCAAAAAGAGGAATGTTTGCTTAAGAAATCTGAATTTAACCTGATTTACTTAAAAAAATATATATTTAATTTGATATTTTGAATAAAAGCCTCTTATTCCCACTCATCCCAGTCTCCCTGAAATTGATTAAATCATGAAACACGCAACAACTTCAATGGTTTTTCGGGTCATACATCATTATCCGATAGTTTTTCAGGACGATTGTCTCCTGGATTTCGCTTTTCAGTTTTCGGATGTTCTTGATCAGATACTTTGTCCCATTCATCACCTAAATAATCAACTTTGATATAAACTTTTAGCTAACTTGAGATACTCACTTTCGTCACTTTTTGCTACATTTTTTTCTTCTATAAGGTGGGAGAATATTTAAAATATTCGAACTGTTTCTAAAAGAATGTTTGAGCGCATCACCTTTTTCTACTGGAATTTCTTCGGCTTTTTCTTCGTTGGGATCAATTTCACATTTCGATGGGATAGATTCTACTGCTTCTATTTTTTTAGCTTCTTGTGCCAAGTTTGTTTGCAAATGTTTAGTATCCTCTTCATCTAAAATTTTTTAAAAAATTGAATTTTTCTCGTGTTATCGAGTGAGATTAGAAACCTTCTTCCCAGTCCGGATATTGGCATTTTTCTTGAGCATCTCCATTATCAAGTTTTTTTGAAGCCTTTTCTAGCAATTCCATCCTTCTGTTGTATTCCGCTTTCACGCTTTCAATTTTGAAGAAGTAACGTGCCCAGAAGTCATAATTGTTGATGTCAGAAGGTACCTTTAATTGAAAATTGATAATTTTTAAATATTTTACCCTAAACTGAAAACTTAAACAGAGAATAAACTTACTATTTTAAAATAAACTGTTCTAAGATCGTCATTTTCAATAAGAAGTTTTGAAATTTGGTTCTGATGTTCTTCCAAATTGAATTGAGATTTCCAAACTGCATAATTTGTGTCGTTTGGATCATTTTTGAACAATTCAGCATCAGAAGACAGAGAAATCATGTCGTTTTCAAGACGAACAAGGGCTTGTGAGTGAGCGTTGTTTTGGTTAAAAATTTCTGCAGTTTTCCTGCTTTTAGCTTCAGCTCCTTCCATTGTACCGATCATAAGAAATGGGTTAAAAGACTGAGAAGAGGCTTGGGACAGCATGTTGCTTGTATCGCTTGACATGGTATTGGTGAATTCTACCAAATCACTTCTTATTGTTTCGATTGCTGAAATAGACTAGAGAGAGCTTTAAGAACTAGATAACAAGACAAAAAGAAAACTGGAAACCTTTGCTTTGGCTACACTAAGCCAATTATCCCACCAAGGGCTTTTCGTGTTATTTTTAGTGTCTTCCATTTTTTTTTTTCAAATGAAAGGTTTTACTTATCTAATTTATTTATTGTAGGAAATACTAAATTCCATCAAAATTATAAAAAAACATGCATAATATTTTCTAGACCAGGCTGAGACGATGCAAAACCAAGTAGTCAACTAAAGACCTTGCCAAACTCAAATTCATATTGAATCGATTGAACCTTTTCTGTAACCAGCCAATATTTTGCTCTAAAACTGAAACACAATAGTTAAGTGAAATGTTTTCAGGTTATGAAAGCCGGCTAAGTGAAACGAGCATGATTGACTCTTGAGTCAATGCGCGAGGCTTTTATCCTCAATTATTAATTGACGAAAACAAAGCACCAGGTAACGAAAATTGTTGTGATTGAGAAAATCAATTGAAATACGAAACGGTTTCTAAGAAGCTAATAAATTGCTTTGGTTTGCGATCTCAGGGTTTTTGTCGCAATAATTTCTTATTTGAAAATAACTCTGATTTGTTCAAAGTATTTTAAATGTCAAAAACCTTATCTGAATCGTCTGCCGATGATGAAAACGAGTTATGGGAAACTTTTGAATCCGTTCAAGGTTCAATAGCAGATTCTATTAAATTCAAATTGAAATCTTGGCACAACATTCGTTCATTTGTTCAGCAAAATAATGATTTAAACT
Source organism: Proales similis (assembly GCA_019059635.1). Lineage (NCBI taxonomy): Eukaryota > Metazoa > Rotifera > Eurotatoria > Ploima > Proalidae > Proales > Proales similis. Next base: position 28,155 of record JAGVRJ010000005.1, read on the forward strand.
CAATTCTTACAAATAACTTGCTCGATCCAGAAATAAGCGAAATAATTTATGCTTTGGATCTACTAGTGGTTCAAACTTTGAGGTGGATTGAAAGCAATGACAATATGATAGAAGTTGATCCGAATGATATTCTTATCCAGAGTTCCAAACTCAACCTTAATATTAACAGTTTCAAATTGAAAGATACAAAACCAACATGGAAGAATATTGATTTCCCTAATTATTGGGATAACAAAAAAGCCTCCAAAAGGCGACCTGTTATTATCAAAAGAATCGAACACATTGATTTATTAAGGCATGGATTAAATAGCGGGACTCTACTTTCAGAAGAAGAAGCCGGATTTCTGAATAAAGATGATGGCTGGCTAACTGAAATAGCAGTAAGCGACACAACCGATCCAGGGAGCAATATTTCACTTTCCAAAAACAATCTGAAATCCATTAGTGCAGCGATACTCCCACTTTCGACTCAAATAACAGCTCAAGTAGATGGGAAGCTATTTGAATTAGTAGAATCAAGTCGAAAAAATCAAGTGTACTCGATTGCACTCACGAATGGCTCAAAGAAGATAAAAAATTCGATTGGCGTCAAATTGGACACTTTTGTAGATGAAAATCTACCAAAAATATTCAAAGCGATTAGTAAAGATCGTCATATTCCTGAAAGCTCATATATAATAAACAAGAATGATACATTGCGTTCATTCTTAAACGCCAAATCAGTTATTGATCGAATTTATAAGGCATTTTCGACGGTATTGCATCAGGATTGGCCATACAGATTGTCAGAAATGCAAGATCAACCTCTAGATTGTTTTCAAGAGACGTTCATTACTCGGCAGCAGAATAATTCAAGGTTTACGTTTGCTGCACGATCTCACGGACTAGCTTTATCAGCCACACATTCAAAGAGTCGTTTTAATTTTGGAGCTTCAAATTGTGAGATTAAAGACAATAGAATTCTTATCAACCTGCGATGGCAAGGCAGTAAATTCAAAAGACTCAATATTGAAATGATAGTCAATCTGGCAATTGAGCCATCCCTTAACTTCCTAGAATCATTTTCTGAAAATATATTCCGGATGCATATCCCTCGTTTTTCATTTGACTTGAATAATCAAGATTATAAAGATATATTTGAAATGGCTCGCAAGAATTTACATATTAACATCAGGGGACCATGGTTGGTTCCTGTGGGAGTTAATTATTGGTTATTCGACTCTTATATAGCTAGACTGAATATGATCAAATTTCTGATTTGGAAAGAAAAGCTTGAAAATACTTTATTTTGTGTTGAGGATATTAAAAGAGAAATTTCTGAGTTTAGAATCGAACAAAATCAGAAGAAATTAAAAAAGCAGCCGAGCTCCGCTAGTTCGAAACAAGACTCATCACTTCAAGGCAATATTCAAATACTTTTTAGTTTTCTTCAGCTCCTCTTAAAGGATTGGTTGCGAAAAGCAGAAGGAATAAACTCAGTCAATATCCTTGATTTGGAGCGTTTTACATTGAGCTTAATATTAAACGAAGTTTTAGCTGATCCCAATTGGGACGACGAAAATATGTTGGAAAGGTTAAAAAATATTACAAAAAGCATTAATAGAGCGTTGAGTACGGGAAAACTTCTTGATCCAATAAGTGGCGAATTAAAGGAACTTCCACCTTTATTGTTAAAGAAAATCGGCTTCTATTCGTTGGAAAACACCTCTGAAAAACAAAAAGCCGGCCAAGATTGTCGAATGCTGCACGTGAACGCTTTGAAAACAAGTATTGAAAAGGAAATCAAATATATTTTATTTAAAGATTAAATATTTAATGTAATAAGTTTACATCCAGTTGCTTCAAAATAATCGTCTACATGTAGATTATTGCTCACTATTCTTTGTGATGTTTAAGGAATAAAGTTTTTGAAATCATTTTTTCGAAATCTTAGCTATTTTTCATAGAATATTTGCATCTCTTTCGATGCCCACAAATCTGAGTTGTTCGTTTGGACCATAGCGGTAATCAAAAAATAGCTCTTCTCCCAACTCAATGTCACGTTTGGCAAATATCCCGATCCGATGATCACCGTTGACTAACATTACTTTAGCGTAGCAATTGGGATTTACAGAATGATTAGCAAATCTAATTTTGTTTCCTTTTCTTTTGGCATCGACTACAAAATCGTTGTTAAGATTAAACAGAAATGAGCACTTTTCTTTATCGTAGACTTTTCCTCGGCGATCTGCCTCATCTTGGGTGATAACTTCACCACAATACTCAGCAATAAATTCATTTTTGGCTGCCCTCTGTTTTAAAAATATGCCCCATCCGGCTATATCCGAAGGTGCAAGAAGTAAGTGTTTCTTAAGGCCTCTTTGAATTGCAACATTGGTGCAACAACCGGGAGGCGTGGAATTGGAATTGAAGTTGTTTGCCCCGCAACTGGTGCAGAGATCTGGGTCGCATTCTCTTATTGCCAAGAAGCACGGACAGTGATTAGTATTACATTGTGAGCGGCATTTACAACCTCTGAACCTGTTGATGCATTCTTTACTGCACTGGCAGAATTTTTCGCAAAAATTTCCGCTTTTTACACAAGAGCACTTTTCGTTACAAGGCTGATCGCCGTGATCACAAGGATAATAATTGTTCATGCGTGAAGAGTTAGCCATACTCTCAATATTGCCGTTTTTTAGTTTTTTTTTCCTTCCATTACCATTTGCTGCTTCTTGATGAAGTTTCCTAGCTAAAAAGTGAGCTTTTCTAGCTTTTGTCTTTAACTTTTTTCGTTTGTTTCGTCCATTGGTTGCTTCCATACTATCTGATTGGTTTTCATTCAAAAGTATGTTTGGAGGAACCGAGTCCGTGATATTGTAAAAGGAACTTATCACCCCATTTAAGTCATTTTTACCTAAATAATATTTGATTTGTATACAACTTTTTTGCTTGAGAACATGAGACAAGGCGCAACTGTTGTAGTTGAATATTGGGCCGAATACTCTAATGAGGGTAATCTCCACACCGCTCCATTCCATGTTTTCTAAAGTAGTATTGAATAAATTCTCGACCTCTTTTTTAATTCTTTTAGAGGGAGCAGAATCTATTTCTATTACTGAGTTGGAATTTTCATAGGATTTTCGCAGTCTCTTTTTAGACTGACAGGTTTCAACATTACAAAAGTGATCTGGTTTGGTTTTATAACATTCAAGTGAGCAGGGTCCTTCGGGCATTTTAAATCCAGTCTCTAATTTTTTGTTTGGCAGAGCCTGCCTATGTTTATGAATTAGGCAATCATATTTGTAGCATCTTCGACAAAATAAAGTATGAAAAGAATGCAAGGTTTGCTCTCGGCCAACAGGGTGTTCAACTCCAATATCTATATTGGCAGTACAATCTGTTTGCTTGAGTCGGGGGTTTTTTATAAGCCTGTACTTTTCCCGAAGCTCTTGGGCACTACCTTTATCGGCAAATAACTCGCTTAATTTTTCGAAAAGATTTAGCTCTTCGGAGTTGTTCTTGCAAACTTTTTCTTCATCAATCAGAGCATCAACAAGAAGTTCGAATAGTTCATCATTCAAATAGCCTCCGATCTCTCCGTGAACTCTTCCTTCGTAATGATCGACCAATTCGTCAATGAATTTTTCATCATCTAGATTAAACTCATCACCAACAAAAGGTATATTGGGCAATATTGTTTCATCCTCAACCTAATATAATTTTAAAATATTCCAAATCAACAATTCGTTGTTCTGTGATTACTTCCAATGATAATTACCAGAATGTTTTTTTGTAGAGGAACCCAAGAATGCATAGTAGGAATCGCTTGAATTGATGGCAGGACAGTAATTTTGGCATACGAAATTCGCTGCTTGGTTTCAATTCGGCATCTTTTGATTGAATCAGATTCATGAGGCTTGGATTTTTTAGCTTCTTGGGGTAATTTATTTTTCATAGAAACTTGCCGATCCCTCGGCTCTTTGCTATTATTTTTTAACAAATAAGAGTCGACTTTTGCTATATTGTCAGCTAGCAAATTACTGTTCAATTAAGAATTTATTGTTAGTCATTCTGAGTATGAGCAAGTCATTAGTTTCTACCTGATTACTGATTTCTTTTTTTTTCGATAAATTTCTCTTATCTTCTGATGCTTCTTTCTGATCAATTCCTTTAACCACTCATCGTATACGAGTGCCATCTTAATGAAAAAGACAATGATAAATCCGGAAGTACGAGATTCTCAAAATGTTATTACACGAGCGGCTACTTCCGCATAATTAGTGGTCGGACATAAAGAATAAAATACGGCTTCGACATGCTTTTAGACTCAATACTCGACTCGAAAAAATGCAATCAGCTAAAAATACGTAATAATTCTAGTAATGAATTCTCAACAATTCTTTAAGTTAAAAATTTCCTTCTTGTTTATGAGAGTGTCGACGATTCTCTCAAGCTTTCAGACCGGACAAGACACGCGATTTCATACCAACTATGTAGTACATTTGAACTTTTTTGATTCACTCGAAACTAATTCATCGATTGGAACCAAGAATCGATAAATTTGAATTCGAATATCACGCAACCTTAAGCCGTTCGCTCTTAATTCAAAGTCTAAATAATTGTGCTCGAGAGATTTGATTCAAGAAAAAAATTCAACCATGTGGTATTATAATTATGGGAGGTTTTAAGTCGCTTATCTTGGTAGTAAATTTACGCAATTTCATCTCATACTCGCTTTTCATCTCTTTGCTTAAATCAATAAATTTAGGTTGTCATTGACTACATGTCTAAATGGCAGCCGGCTTACATGTTGAATCACTATGCGGTAGCGTATACATCATCATACCTGAAATTTCAACGTCGTATTTAATACGACGCTAGCGTGCGACGTCTGCGTTTCGCATATTTGATGCCTGCTAGACTAGTTCTTGTCTCAATAGAAAATTATTAAAGCGTTTTCCTATTTTTCTGCGTATTTAGAGTTAACAAAAAATCAAAAATGAAAGTCGATCGAGCTGAAGTTCGAACGAGAATCAACACTCGACTTGAGCTCTTCTTGGCCAAACAACTGGGAAAAGAAAATGTGGAGTTTTACGAACAGGAGAGCTGTGTTCAAGATGATGTCAAAAAGAAACTACTTAGCAAATATGCGTTCAAACTGCTGATTGTCTGTCGCGATCGACTGTATATAACGGAAAATCCTCCCAAAACTTTGGACAGATACATTTTATTTGAAGACATTATGGACATAACCTCGGTATTGGAAATTTTCTTTTTTAGGGTTTGAGTTTTTAATTTATCAAATTGATTTGTCAAGGTGGACGACATTCCGAAATTTCTCTCAGGCAAAGATCGGGAAAGTGCTTTGCATATCAGAATTAAATACCTAGCAAGCCCAATGAAAAAAAATGAGACCGAGGAAATTAGAAATCGTATTATTGATCTTAAAAAGCGAATGATCTACTCACGGACAATGGATGAAAAAATTGAAGAAATTGAACTTAATACACCGCGAACTTTCAGGAGTACAGTTTTATCACCTCATGAGCTGGCCCATGCGTTAGTTCCAGATAAAACGCTTAATATGGGCAGTTTGATAAATAATAGTCAAAAAGCACCTGGAAATCAACAGAATCTGATGACTACGTCTAGATCTACAAAATCAGTTCACTTCAAAGATAGTTCAGAAAAAGAGCCAGAAAGTGTTTCGGGCAAGCATTACAAGCAACTATTTGACACTATATCGTTGAAATTCCCTGATGAAAATCATGAGATTGACTTGAGGCTGAGTTTACCTACGACACCGAGATCTCTTGATTTCACATCAGATAACTCGGACCTTACTTACGTTAGCAAGTTGACTTCAAGAAGTTTGGAAAACTTGAACAAAGGTTATAAACAAAAATTTATTCAAGAGTAAGCATTTATTGAAAATTAAAATATTAGAATTCTAATTAAATTTCTTATTTTGATGAAAATTAATAGCTGTGAAAAGAAGGAGGAATTTTTTGATTTTTATATTCTTAATCCAGAAACAAAAATTTTCCAAACCTTAAAAACTGCTCATTTTCACTCAAAAATGGTAAGTAAAAATAATTTTGGATACTGTTAACAAATCAAAACAAAAACGTCAATTTCAGCGCTCAACCTTGTCATATCACACCAGTTCGAATTCAATAGTCGAAATCAAGTCTACAAAAGAGAGGTTAATTTTTGAAATTCTGTTTAATTAGGTCTTTATTTCCTTTATAAAGCACTTAAAAAGTTTACGATTTCGAAACAAATTCGAACAAATCAAAACTGAACTTTTTCAATCAGCCGATGAAATATCAGTTTATACCAACATTTTGGATGAACTCATCTGCGCTGTGACAAAATATCCTGAACTTAAAAAGCTCTTTTGGACGGTAGGCTCTGTTTTTTATTTAGCCATTATCTGAATTGCTCACTTGATTCAAAGAGAGGAGATTTTTATGCTCATTTGGTGCTACAAATTACCCGCTATTTACCAAAAAGTCCAGCCAATATGAATAAGGAAAATTCTGCTGCAAGAAGAGTCAAAGAATTAGAGTAAGAGACAGTAAGGCTCCAATTTTACGTTAAATCATCATTATATTAAGATGCTCAATTGCCTTGATTGAACTTCTATCTAATATGCTTAATGAGTCCGAATTTATTCCGAACAGAAACACTGTGTTATACAGCCAAGGGTAAGAATTTTAAACTAAATCAAATCATAATTCAATTTGTAATAATTATTTAAAGGTGCTATTTATTAAAAGAACTTGTTAAAGTTTTGGTTAGTGAAGTGGAACAGGCAGATGTTGGTGGAGCTATTTTTCAGCAAAGCCGCTTGGAATCCAAGTTGAAGGTTGTACATAACGCATCGTTTATTTCACTTGTTGGTTATTGTCACTAAATTAACACATTCAAGATGAATGAACTGCTGCAAGAGCTAACAATAGTTTCGGCAGTTATTTTATGGGAAATAACTCATTTTCTTGGTCTCAATTCTTGGCAATTCGAAGCATTCAACCTCACTCAGTGGATTAATCTAATTGAAACAAACGAATCACTAGTAAATTTTTCTCCTGTCTTTTGATAAGCCCATGATTACAATTTTCCCAAGCTTTTATTCATTCAAAGACTGCTTTCAGAGCTAAAGAAAATCGTCTGCGATCAATCAGGAATTCTACTAAATACTCAATATACTATAATCATTTTCAAAATATTTTCATTGCTCGAGAAGGTCACTAAAAAGTCAAATAAAGGAATATTGCTGAAATTGTTGCGCAGCGAATTCGAGGAAGAATTTAAGTAAGATACTCCATTTCTTACTTTTGCCTTTAAAATTTTAATTTTTGTTCGAAGGTATTTTTTTTGTGAAGACCGCTTGAAACTGCGTTCTTTCGATTTTTATCCAATCACCAATGATCTTATTCAAGTAGTTCGTAAGCTGGAAAACATGATAGTTTGCTAGTCTAACGAAGCCCTGACTACGGAGATCCGAGCAAAACATGAAAATATATTTTCCGGTGAAATTAAGAAGGAATTTAAGTTTTTTATTTGTTGAAAATTTCCAAGTGCTTTTCTGGAAAGTTCAATAAAAATTAAATAACAAGGAAAAGGAAATCTTTACGCAATTCAAGGTAAACACAAACAATTAGCCAACCTCTAAAAGACAAACGTGGTTTTTAATCGATTCCATCAGTTTAAAGGGGTTTAAACCGACACGGCGTCGTAACATAACTCAATACTAGGGCTTTATTTTCTAAGCATCAGAGTCTGAAATATATTTTTCGTTGGACGCCATGGGTTCCTTAACAACCTTGTTCGCGCGATAAGTCGAAATTTGCTAATGAACAATGATATGTGCTTGCTTACCCTGCTTGAGTCCAAAAGTCTTGAGTCTTCGTCTTGTTTTGAATTAACATCAGTAAAAGCTCTTTTTTCTGCAGTTGACTCACTCTTTTCTAAATGATTATCCTCCTCTGAGCTACCAGAAGTAAATGAGACATCTAGTTATCAAGTTCAATTGACCATCTACTCTTATTTTTTCAGAATAATAAGTGTTTAGATACCTTTTGTTTCATGGAAATTATAATCAGTTGATCTTATCTCCCTCGGATTTCTTGTTTGATCGACCTTAGACAGAAACAATCAAGACATGCACTGAAAAAACAGTATGAGGAATCTCTTACATTTTTAGAGCATGAAGTGAGATGAACCTCAACCTGTTGGTCATCAACGTCACAATTGCACAACGAGCAGATAAAATTCTTTGTTGCCTCGTTTACTTTGATGACGCAATTAGCTTTGCCTGAAAATTAAAATACCGATTAAGAAAATGAGCTGATAGGAAACGGTCCGAGTTTGATCTATGCTCGGTTGGGTGAAGACCTAAAGATGAAAAAGACCGTCATGCGTAGGTGTCTCATAAAAAGCAAATTGAGTGAGAAAATTGCATAAAAGGCAATCTCACTTTGCTCGCTCGAATACTTATTTAATCAAAATATAAAAAAGGCGCTTACGTTTGAGTCTCGTAAGGCGTCTCTCTTTGATCTTCAAATAGGCCTATTGAATAGTGATATAAGAATAAATCAGATTGAAAGAAAAAACTAATTAGGCGGAAACACTTACCAAATAGCTCGAGGAATCGCTACTCTCCGAGACAAGCGCCTTTTTGTCATCTTCTATGGTCTATGAATTAAAAAGAAAATAATAAATATTGATGCAAATGAGAATTTTGTACGTGTAGCTTACCCGTTTAAGAGGCGGAGCAGGGGAAGAAGAGCATGGCATATAATTGTGACCTGAATGGTTCAAGTCAACCGAACTGGATTCGTTTGCTGAACTGGAAAGACAATTCAATTCTATAGCCACGCTAACGAAAATAAACAAAAAACCTTACGAATAGTGGCTATTGTCCAACTGTTCTAGTTCGCTTTCTAGATGGCCTTTCAATTCGCTCCTTTCGATTGTGAGACCACAACTAGGACATTGACAAGTACTGTTGCTGCTATCAAACCAAGTTCTCCTCTGTCCTGTTTTCAACAAACGCATTAAATTATTTGTTTGGCAGATTCAAACAATAAAAAGCAGATGAAAACAAAGAACAGAGCGAAGAGATTGATGGCTAATTGATCTTGGCATGCGTGTGTATAGTTAAGTATAGGAATGGTTTTAAAATGAGCCAGTCAGATCAAGGCTCATTTTTCCAAATTAAGCCCTAAAAATGACACGAGTAGCACGAGTCCAATTATCTAAATAAGCCGTCCCTTAATGTGCATTCAGTGGTTATGGGACAAAATACGCTTTGATCAAATCGCAAACATGAAGAATGGGCTCTTCGTTGGGCAATTTAATAAGCGAAGCTTTGAAAGAAAATCAATAAAATTGGTTAAATATTGTGTATCAGAGATAGCTCAATGAGTCGGCTGATCTTAAATATAAACAATTTTGAGTAATAAAAATGTACTCACTGTAATCAGCAAACGTCTCGCTGGAGAAATGGTTCGTGTTTAGTTCCAAATTGAACTTGTCGTGTTTGGGTAAGACCCTCTTGGTGTTGGGACTTTGATGGTCTAGAATCATGGACGAATTGTCTTGAGAGAGGCAACAAGACGATGCTGAGGATGTTGAAGATGGAGAAGCAATTGAACAGCCAGAAGTATTTCCCATTGCAATGCCCCTTCCTAGATTAGTCATTGAATCATTTCCATTCTCATTAAATTTCGTTCGTTTCCTGGCAGGTTGTTCAAAAGCTAGATCTTGATTCTCTAAAAACTCTTCTCGATTTGGAGCAGCGTGATAGCGAATCCCGTTCATTAGTTGAACGAGCTGTTGGGTAAATAGAGCAGCAGCCATTTGATTTTGATTGCGATGGAGACGTTCAGTTTCCAATAGGTTTGTTCGGTTATCGTTGTTGGTTCCGAGTATTGAGCTCATGCTAAACGAACTACCGGATGTTGGCAACTGTTCCTCTTGTTTCTGCTCATTGTTAGCATTTCGAGCAGAATTAAGCGAGTTCTTTATGAGTTGAGCTTGAATTTGAGACAATCCGTATCCGTTTCCTAACATAGAGCTTAATTCAACCGAATTCTGCATTTGCTGTTGAAGAATGAAAATTTGCGAAGGCGTTAGACCAGAGGAGTTTTTTGCAGGGCAAAAATTTCGATTTAAAAGAAACTGGTTCATAGGACTTTCACATTGAAGATTCCATGTCTGGTTGATGGATTCCATCTTAGCAGATTTCTAAATCCGAAATTTTTTATATGATTAAAAAAAAAGAAGACCTACTTTGCTATTAAAAGTCCAAACAACTTTTACACTTTGGTTTATAATGGAAAACACAAAAAAGGAAAAAAGATCGGCTAATTGTGCGATTGTTCATAAAGGCGCCATTAGACGCGATTGGTCTGTGCCATTCTGAGCCAAGTTGATTTATTCGTTGTTTTAATATGTAAAGGATCTAAGGCAATCTGGCGCTAATCGAAATGAAGTGATACTATTGGCTCACGCTAGACGAGAGGCGGATCAGATCCCATTACATATTTAATAAGCGATTTGATTTGTTGGCATCTAATGAGAGAAGAGTCGGCTTGGCACAATGCATATAGAAGATGAAAAGAGATGCTTAATTGGACAGGCGATTTGCCTGCTTATTCAGGCCTTGTTTTCAAGCCACTTGAGCAACTTCAGTTCAGACGCTTCACTAAGCTATCTCTCTGCTCTCATCATAATAAAAATATTTATCACCTTGCAGTGTTAGAGCCGTATTTAAGAGTGGACTCGTTTGAATTAACAAAGTCAAACCCTAGAATTAAGTCGTTTAACTAATAAGCAGCTGACAGAAAAGAATATTCATGTAGATTAGGGATATACAAAAAACTCACTCACATGTAGATTAGACACGCTGCAACAAAATAATCTCTAAACTTTGGATCTATAGGAAGTGGGACGTTATAGATCAATTCTAGACACATGAACATATCAATAAAGATATGTGCTCAATAATTGTTAGATAGAGCCTTAGTTCGATCTAGAAAGGCTTCTCAAGCAGATACATAACTGACTTATAAATTAGGATCAGTAGCACACCAACAGACTGTTAATTGCAGTCGCGGTTAATAGTTGCAGTGCATTCAGATCGAGCGAGTGTTTTGATAAAGATCAGCAGCTTTACTGCGTTTGCAAGTGGCTAAATTAGAAAACAATTAATCTCAATCTATCCATTTTATAACTCTAAATATTTTGCATAAGCTCTGTTTATGAGTTGCCGTCAGCACACTTATCTGAGGAGCATACATTGCACTTGACTTGATTTGATTTTAATTTAATAGATCGAACCATTAGGCGTCTTCCGATCAGCCAATTTCTCTGTTTATCCATTGTTTTAATCGCATCATTGACTGGTTGCTTTTGCATCCGCTCAACTCAAATGGCCGTGCCACTCCGGCCTGACTTGACCCAGGCGTGTCGGGAAAGTGGTATGCTAATGTAACAACGGCTCTAAAATATTTGACAGCTAGCACCGCCAATATCGTTTTGGACTCAAGCTCACACTCAGGCCGCTAATCACATTTTAATATCCTATGCCTTAGCTATTTACGACTCTTTAGCTCAAATAAAATCAAATAAAAGTCCTACGAATCTTGGGACTATACAAAAACCGAACCATGCTTATATACTGGATTCATGCTGAACGATAGTTTCATAAGCCATAAAAGCAAAATTTAGCAATCACTTATTGATGATTTGCGAGTCGATAAATTTGCCAAGTTGTACGTAGACTGACTGCTCAATCTGAATGCAGGCGTTTAATTCTTATCTAATCAGGCTCCTAATTAAGATGAGGGCTTGGCTCAATTTGGTACACAGACGCCCTCTCGAGGTGCGGGAGTGATACTTTGACAGCTATTTTACCAAGTAAGAAATTTCTCAGCGAATAAAACAGTATTCAACTCGATCGAGATTAGGGCGGCAAAGTTTGCTCCCCTATGTGTGAAAAATAGAAAACCCTTTCCTAACCTTGTTATTCCCAATTAATCAGTCTGCAACTTGGGTGTGATTTATTTGGTGTGTAGTAGGAAAAAGAAAAGACTTCAAATGCTGATTTATCCTTCTCAATGCGAGTATACATCTTTATTAAAACATGTTCAAATTCAAATTATTTAAACTCTATTCTTAGACGGCGAATAGAGGCTGTGAGATCGATTCATATTGCTTGTTTTTATGTTGTTTTCAGTAATTTTCGGAAAAAAAGATGAGTGTGGATGAGAGGAAAATTTTCGAAATGGTATCGATATATGCGTTAACTCATTAGTATTTGCCATGTTTCCAGAAACGTTTTTCGGCATAAAAAGAGTTGCCAGTTCGGTCCTGAATTTGGACCCTGTTAAACAATAGAGCACGAAGTTAATTGAATGATTGATATACATCAGAGTGTTGACTAGAGACCAAATAATCGACTTGCAGTTTGGATCCATTCCTGCAAATGATCGAGCAAAATTAATAAAAGAGATTTCGTTCGATGCTCCATCTGTTCGCTCGTCTTTACTGGATGAACCGATCTTTTCTGCGACAATGAACAACATGATTGGAAGGGTCAGTGCAATAAATATACAAGTTATCGAAATTATAGTCACAGTCATCATTTTTAAATTTCGGGATTGTAAACTATTATTCAAGAAAGACTGATTTGAATGGTTGTAAACAAAAGTCATTCTTTTCAAAGGTTTTCCACGGGTATCATTTTGAGGCTCAATTTGATTAAATATATTTGGACAAGAACGGCGGTTAGAGTTAATCACTGTTTGAGAAACTTGTTTTTTCGTCATCTCCAAGTGCTCCGATCTACCTCTCTGAAACGAATTCAAAAATCTAGGACGTAGGTAGTAGTCCGATGTTCGTCGAGTACATTCGTGTTGATTAGGATCTTGTATTTCATTTTTGATGGAGAATGGGCACATTCTCTTTAAGATGCTAAAACGAGTAGATTTCTGATTAATATTCTCTGTCGAACAGCCGTCATTAGAATAGGAGGGAGCCGATGAGACCATTTCTCCTTGAACTTCATTTCTATTTAAAGCGAGATGTTGAGCATGACGGCTTTTAGGTTTCAAGCGTTTGGCAAACTTGAGAGACTTGCGTTTATTAAATTTGGATTCTTTGCTTTGATCTACGGAAAGATTGCGCGGAAATCTCATTGAGGCTGGAGTGGAGAATTTAGCATTCTTTATGATGGCAATATTGCAAAAAGACATCATTAAGAACGGCACTATTGCGTAAGTAGACAGGTCAATGTATGGCCATACATTAACGAAAAATTTCAGGTAGTAAGGATGCTTCTGTTGGTTAATAACACAGTTGTAGTATTCTCCAGCCACTCCGATTGAATTCTGCGACGTAAAACTTCGTGAGTAGTTGAGATGAGAGAATTCAAAAGGCATCATTAGTAAAGTCTTTGATTCTAAAGCCAAAGAAGAGCCGATCTGCTCGACTAGTTTCCAGAGGTCCTCGTCAAACTTGCTTGGCGCTAAAGTTTTTGATTGATTCATAAATTTTGTGGTGGACATTTGCTGCAATTTGGTATAAATAGCAAAGAGGATTTCCCCGTAAAATTCATCATTTTGCTTCTCAGCATGTGAATTGTCAACCTCAATGTAGAGAAGCAAATGTGAGTTAAGAAAAAAAAGACTCGCAGCGAGAAAACTGCATATAAGCTTCGGTCTTCCCATAAGTTTAAGAAGCATTTGCCGGGTATGTGATGAGAATCGAAATGTAATTGCGAGGAATCGATCCAGACTCACAGCCACAAGAATCCATGAGCTCATATCAAGCGTGTAGTAAAAGAAAAAAGAATGCAAACGACAGAGTAGCGTTGACCCGATGTATATACCATAGCCGTGGGCCAAGTAATCACGTAGTAAGCCAAGCCAAAGCGCTAGCAAATCAATCACCGATAGTATCGCCAAGTAAACGTAGGTCGAATGCTTACGCATTCGCTTTCGTGATAGCACAAGCAGTGAGAATATATTAGTGCATGTTCCGAAAAGAAGAAGCATTGGGCACATTGAAAGAAAGATTTTGGAACCTAGTGTAGCACTACAACCTTGACTGGTATTCTTCCAAGATGACGAATTTAACATTCTCTGAGTATTTGGTTCATTCGAAAAAGTCTCATTCATCTAAAGAATTATCAGGGGTTAAAAGACTGAAGGAGAATGGTGAAAATTATTCGAAAATTGTTCTTTGCAGACCGGGCATTAATCTTCAAGGAATAAGAATTGGGCGGCTTTTAGACTGTCAAAAAGCTAAATGGAAAAATGGAGATGCACTCAAAATTAACAAGAGTCTCTTCCGTCTTCTCAAACTTGAAGCATCTAATCAGAAAAAACAGATGAAATCTAAAATGCCGAATTAGTCAGCGCGCCCTAAATGAAGCAATCATCTAACTAGAAGCTTGCTATCATCAGGCTACGCTATATTTAAGCATAAAGAGTTAACGGGTACACCACGTCAAAACGCTAGCTCCTAGAAAGAGAGAGAGAATAGCGGAAATGATTAATGAATACGTACGTAAACGGCCCCCTAAAAATTGCTTCTCCTTAGGGTTATTTTTTGTCCAAGCCACCATAACGTTCAAAGGCTTTCAAAATTAATAAACATAACGTGTAATTGTGAAAATACGCTTATTTACAGTGTCATTGTTGCAATTTGCAAGGTTGCCTAAAAAGCTGTTTTTTAAGTGGCGGAAACAGTTAAAAAATTAGAACCAAATCAGGCAGAAGAATTATGCTCAGTAAATGAATGCCGCTATTAAGAACACATTTGAAATAACTGGTTATTGATGCTTTGGTTTCAAGGGGAGGGGGGAAAGTATCCAATGCTCTCTGTCTAGCTAGCTCTCGGTTCAATTGAATTTCCTTTATTTCCTTATTGAATTTAGCATTCAAATCTAAAGTAGGTTTATACGAATCCTTTGGGAAACGCAAGAGGAGAAATGTGTTGTGGAAATTTTCGGATAGTGTTCAAATGCAAAGGTGCTATTTCTCATTTAACAATCGACCGATTGAATTAGCCGTATCCAGAGCGAGATCCCAAAGGTAACACACATGCAATTCTCCTGGTATTTATTATATTTTCGAAATTGATTAGCTCCCAAAATCAAATATGAAGCCTTGCCCGAAAAAACGTCAGACGGCTGCTTGTTCCAAGAGGCTTTTTAATAAATAATTCAGAATAAAAGCAAACATTAGCAAAGTTACAATGTTTTCTTGTTAAAAAGTTAATTGCGAACTGTTTTCAAAAGATCCTGGATAATAAAGGCAAATAGTATGTAAATGCCATAACAGACGAGAAAAAGTAGCAAGCATCAAAACAATGCTGATATGCAAAAGGACGCAAAGTCTGCAACTAAATAAAGAACATATGGATAGTCGATAGTCGAGATGAACACAGTAGTTTATCAGCTCGATTCGCTTTTTGAGTTAAAGGGAGCGATAGGGAAAAAGAGTTTTAGCGTTGTTAATCAGCTTATATCGAAGTGGACTAAAGCAGTTAGGGGCGCTCTTGGCTTGCAGCAGACATGGTTCTAATTGGTTTTGAGAAAGATTCCTCTAAGCTAAAATGAAAAGCAGATAAACAACGTCAATCAACTTCCAATCCATAATTTATGCGCGCTTACAATTTTAAGAGAAAAAAATTCTCATTCAGTCCTTTTTCAATATCAGCCAGTTCATCATGATAAGCCTTCATACTTTGAATAAAATTAAAAACGAAAGTTAATGCTATTCAAAAATAGCTACTCAATTAAAATTTACTTTGGAGACAGTGAGTCAAACTGGCCCGGAACTCTAGACACCATCGAATGATCATCTTGAATCTTGGAAGACAGCGAGAGATTTGCGGGAGTTGAATTGCGTGAAGATGCTTCCATTTGGGCTCGTTCTATCATCGGTTCATATTTGTTGACCAGCAGATTATCTATGGCAGCGTTGAGATAAAAATCGATTTGAGTTTCAATCGGGTTAATCGGCGAGTTGATCATTTTTTGGCACTCATCGAGCTTGAGCTGTATATTCATTAAGTCGTTGTAAGTCTTAATCAAATCGCTCATCCATTTCTCAAATTTAAAGTAAAAATCATGAAATTTCACCACAACATTTTCTTGATAGAGTTTAATCGCTTCTTCCTGGGCTCGTTTGATTTTCTTTATCCTAAATTCTGTGAATTTGCTCCTCTCGAATTTCTCCAAGTCGTATTTATTGCAAATCTCCTTGCGCTGATGAAGCAATTCCTCGTACAACTGTCGCGTAGTAGTAACGTACGCATCTATCTCATTCTTCCATGTGAATGGCATAGTCGGGTTTCCAATCAATAGTTCCATATTGTCAGTGCATTTTATATCTTCATGAACAAAGTTGAGTTCGCTTTCATAAACGAATATTTCACTTTCGAGCTTGAAATTCATTTTTAAAGAAAAAAAATTTATATATAAATTTTTAAGACTAATAAATTTAAGTTGACCGTAATTTTTTACCTTTCTTATCTTTTCTTCAAGCTCCCGATAGTTATCGAGGCTTAGATCAGAGTCAGGCAGCTTGTTAATAAGCAGTTTAAATTTGTCCATGATATTGAGTTTTGCGTCCAAGCGTTTCAGAACAGACTTAAAATTGTGCAAGAGATTTTGCTGTTTCATTTTAAGCTCAGGCATGTAAGATCTAAAATTAGCCAACTGCATTAGATGAATTTGGGATAAATTAATCCTTTCTCAAGTTCATACTTAAATGCAACTGCTGTCATCTTGAGCTGTTCAACATATTTGGCAAGCAAGTGAATTTCTCTTTTTACGCACCAAAGGCTCCCACAAATCTCTTTGGCCCAATTCACAATTTCACTGTGAGTTTTTAGCATTGTCTTCATGCCAATTGTACGAATCTCAGGCACCTGGGCGAATATCTTAAGATTGTCAGTGGCTATTCCTCCGCTAAGTGAAAACAGAATAAGGGGATTTTCACGGTCAATTGTTGGATAAGTTTCAATGCTCTGTTGCGGCATAACCAAGGAATCAAAGAAAAGATTATTGTAAATAAGCATTTGGAATGAATGATCAAGTCCGGTGACAGTTTTGACCTTGTCTTTCAATTCGTCCAGCCTAAAGGAAGTTCTTACACTTAAGCTGCAAGTCGAAGATCTGAATGTTAATTACTTTTCGTGTTTGTCCATAGTCAAATCAATCATCTTGCCGCCGTGAAGATTCATGATGCTGATAAAAGTCAAATCACAAATATGACTTGAGTGCTCAAAAAACTTTTGAAACGGCCACATCTTATCATAGTTATTTTCCATCAAACCGGCAAGCATTGGTTCCAATAAACTCTTAAGTTTGCTGATGGCACTCTTAGTTTGAATAGCATACATTTATTGAGGAAATTGTTGAATTACTTGGAGAGTTGGCAAGTTGAGGGAAGCTCATAACGGTACACAATTCCCTCGGACGTTTGAACTCCACTTATGGCTCCAGAAGGTTTATCTTTAGTAATTTTGATCCTTAAAATCCAATTTTGGAACAACAAATATTAAGTGAGTATTGAATAATTGAATGAGTGTAAAGAAAAATTTACATGACTTCCTTATTGTTGCGACCACCAATCGGTCGAAAAGGTAGTGAGCCAGTTGCAACGTGATAAAGGGTTACTCCTGTGCTCCACAAATCGATTCCGGCCTTGAAAGTCTTTTGCACTGTTCTATCTATTAGAGCGCGTTCATAAACATCAGGAAAAAGATATTCTTCAGTTCCACAGATGCTAGTGAACTGCTCGTCTTCCATCTCATACTGCCGGGCTGCTCCAAAATCACTAAGCTTGTAAATATGCTCCCCGGTCGGCAGAATTTGAAGTAGAATATTATTCGGCTTTATGTCTCGATGAACTATTTTCAGATTGTGAAGCTCGTTCATTCCATTAGCTTTGGAGAAGTTAAGAAAATAGAACAATCAATTAAGGATGATTGCTTCATACTTATGTGTTCAAGAACAAGAAGAAACTCGGACTGCTGCAGACCATAAATATTTTCCGGACGATCAATAATGCTTGAAAGACTTCCACCATTGCAATACTCCATAATAAGTTTCTTTAAATGATAGGTATTGGCGAATATCTGATCGTCTTTATCGATTAGCTTGACGACATTTTCGTGATTTATTTTACTCAGCAGCTCGAGTTCTCTCAGCTGGAGAGTATTTGATCGCGCTTTGGCAGCATCGTTGAAAACTTTCACTGCGACATATTGTTCGTTTAGCTGATTATACTCTTCTTTTAGAAAAAGTTTATTGCCTTCGGAATCGCTCAGTTTACCTGGCAAATGCCCTTGTAGACTTTAGAGGTCGCGCCAGCCCCAATTATATCGCTTCTACTCCAAAAGTAACTTTTGAAGCAAACAAGGTTTTCATCGAACATCATTTTCTCGCCGTCTAACTCAAACAAATTTTGAAAAAATAAGAAGCTAAAATTGCTTAACCAATCATATGTTTTTCGAAAGGAAATGAATCAACTCAAATGAAGTCGACTCATTAGAATCAGTTTTGTTAAGAGAAAAACTTTCTCTGATCGTTCAACGAATGTGTTCAGTTGAAATAAGCTCGTTAAGTTTGAAGCAAAAGAAACTCAATTAAATTAACATAAAAAATACGCAGGTCTCTCAAAAGACCAGAGATGATTTTGGTTGTTCAATTTTAACCACGTAGATGAATTTCAGTGATAAATCAGAAACTTAATAGGCAAAGATTTAACGGTTATTTTGGCTTGAATTTGTTTGGATAAACTCGATGACTGCCAGAGTGGGATACACCAGCATCTTGCTCCTCCTGTTCTTGATCGGCTCTCGACGATACTCTTACGCTATTCTTCTTGATTATACTCTTTATTCTCAGTTGACAGCCGAACTTGCTTATCCTGGCTGTAAAGATTCCGACTTACATAGACATGTTTGGAACCATTTCCGCCTTAATTCTGACACGCTTGCTCCATACAGCGAGTTACTGTTTTTCGCCCGAAGCGAAAAGATTCGCTTGAAACAAGAAGTAAAGCAAATGTTTGAATTTGCCTATGACAATTACGTCAAACATGCTTGGCCCCAAGATGAGCTAGATCCTATTCACTGTACCGGTCGAGGACCAGATCGTGATCGGATTGATAATATAAATGTAAACGATGCCCTTGGAGATTACATGCTGACTATGGTCGAATCCCTAAGCACTTTAGTGGTACTAGGCAACTCAAGTGAGTTCAAGAAAGCATCCGAGAAGATAATAACGCAGCTGGACTTTAATAAAAACAGCACTGTTCAGCTATTTGAGGCCACAATCAGGTAGTTTCAAGCAGTTAAACTCAGGTGAATCCCAATTTAAAAATGAATCTAGAATTCTTGGAGGATTATTGAGCGCGCATCTTGTAGTCGTCGATCAAAAACAGCCTTTTGGAGACATGAAAATACCAAATTATCACAATGAACTATTGGGTCTTGCCCATGATCTGGCGACTAGGCTGATGCGAGCGTTTAGAAATGCCGCCAGCCCTTTGCCCTATCCCAGGGTAAAATCTAATTAAATCAGATTCTTAGCTGTGAACTAAGTCATTGAAACAGGTAAATCTAGACGGCGGTGAACCCCACGTGAAGCTCAATCATACATGTACCTCTGGAGTAGGAACACTTTTGCTCGAATTCGGTACTCTTAGCCGTCTGTTAAGCGAACCTAAATTCGAATTGGAAGTCAGGAAGGCGATGGACTTTCTTTACCAATCTAGAGATAATCAAACAGGACTATATGGAAACGAGTTGAATATTTTAAACGGTGCATGGACTAGTGTTATGAGCGGAATGGGTGCTAGCTTAGATTCTTATTATGAATATCTGCTCAAAAGCTTCATATTATTTGATGATCGGGGAATGCTGAATCGCTTTATAGAAGCAGGCAACTCGATCAAGAATTTTTCTCGCTATGGGTAATACCAAAAATGCTCCAACTACTTAAACGGATAGCACACTTGGCTTTTTAAAACTAGTTTAGGCGCGCAAAGTGTTTGGAAGGGAACGGTCATCAGCCGATTTATCTGAATGTGGACATGCGCACTGGAAAGGTCCTGAATAATTGGTAGGACTAAATGATTCAAGGCTGATATGTTTAACTCAAGTAAAAAAGGTTTTAATTTCTATAGGATCGACTCTTTGCAGGCATCTTTGTCGGCAGTTCAAGTGTTGGACGGAGAACTAGACGAAGCGATTTGCACGCACGCACTTTACTACGCGATTTGGAAAAAGTACGATGCATTGCCGGAGAGATTTAATTGGCATCTCAATATGCCCGAAGTGTTTTTCTACCCTCTACGGCCTGAGTTCGCCGAGGCGACTTATTTCCTTTATCAAGCAACTCGCAGTCCGTTTTACCTCCATGTAGCCCGCATGATTGTTGAAAGTTTGATACGATTCACTCGAGTAAAGTAAGAACTTCGAACTTTTTACAAATCTTTATCAGTTAGTTGATTAAATGCGTGTCTGGCCTGTTAGATGTGGTTTTGCGACCATACACGGTAATTATCGCAATGGTGTGAACTAGATATAAACGAGTAGACATTTTCATACAGATGTGTTGGATAAGTCGTTGGAGGATCGTATGGAAAGTTTTTTCCTAAGTGAAACGCTCAAGTACCTTTATCTGGTAAATTCATGATTTGTGCATGCAAAACCTGTTTGCTTTCATTTCCTACATTCAGACATTTGACGAGGAAAACTATTTGAATCAAAACGGGGCAGAGAAGTTCGTGTTCAACACCGAAGGGCATTTTTTCCCGATAAGCCGCTTGTCAAGCGATAAACTACCCGATAGAATCAAATCAAATAAGCTACAAGATCAGAACAGTCGTCGAACATGCTCACCACGTCTTTACGTAACTCATTTGACAAAGCTTCGGGCTAATTTACCGCTGCAAATTAAATATTTGAGCTCCGCTTTCTCAATGGTTGGAGATAAGACCAAAAACCAATAACAAATAGAAAAATCTCTAATTCTCTTTCTTTATGTTCATCCTCCAAATAGCTTATTGAAATCATGTGCAGATCCGATAAAGGGGCACGAAATAGAATTTCCACTTGATAAATCAGAATTCCGCTTCTGACGCAGCTTTGTTACTACTGATATGGTTTAAATCTGAAAGACAGGGGAGGGTGGAGCGCAGACACATTTTTTTATTTGCGCAACTGATTTTTTTATCGAATTTAGATTAGACAGATGCATTATTCTCATTTACTGCACGGCCTTAAACATTCCGAGCAACATTTTCAACTCGATTTCTTAACCCTGGCCGATTTGATCTATAGAAGAGAAATAATTGGAAAATGTTCAAAATTTCCCTAACTCTTTGTATTGGACTTTGTTCATTATTGACGGTGGGTAGATTTGATGTGTTAGATACAGCCCAGCTAATGCAGACTTTGTCTAGCCATACGCCCAAGGCCAACTAGAATTCGATTTAGCGATGAACAGTGTGATTCAGTAAGCTTGCTCATGATAGAGCACGAGTACTTGCTTGCATATTAAAACTCTTTTAAGACAATGGGGCCAATTATCCAGCGAACAGTTTCTTGTCTTTTTTCAAAATTATAATCAACATGGAATAGACAATATTTGGAATCCGATCAGCTCTTCATGTAAAAATAACGTTCAATGTGGTCCTTCTGCGTGTTGCTTACAAGTGAGCAAGTTAGGCTTTTTTCAAACTTCTTTATAAAATTTTGTTTTTAAAATTATAGTTGAATAACAATGGGCCTTCCAAACAAGATAATCCTGGTGTTTGTGCGCCACTAGCGCAAGCGAGTGAGCTCTGCTCTGCTTATGATACAAGCAAACATTACTATGTGGCCAAATGTCCTTGCAAGGGTGGTTTCGAATGCCGATCAGCCAACAACACGGCTGCTGAAAATGAAAAAACTTGTAGGTCATGAAAATATTGGTGCGTTTCAATGCCTAAGAACTAAATCTGCTCGAATAAAAATTTATTACAAATAATTTTGTTTGAGAAGCTTCAAGGTTATGAACTTGTTTGCCTATAAAGCTGCCGATTGGCATGCAAATAAGACAATGTTTTGTGCTGTTGTAGTTAAAAAATAAAAATATTGCATTGTTATGTTAGTTTTAATGATATGAACGCACCAAGGTCTGCTTAATGTAAGATACCCTTGGTTCTTGCATTCTTAGCTATTCTCCAATTGAAATGTTTATTTTTCAAGTTAAGTAAGCTTGAAATTTGTTAAGCATATTTTCAAAGAGTGGTGAATATCTGACTCTAAAAATGGTTACTTGGCTCTTGAAGTTTGACAATGGCAAAGGTCCAAGCCGAGTAAATCAAGCGAGCAGCGTTGTCGATAACTGCGTCTTTCTTTTCGGCGGCTATTGCCCTCAACTTAAAGAGTTAAAGCATAAAAGTCCAATCGATGTCCATGTCTTGAACACTCACACACTTAAATGGAAGAAAAAGCCCTCGGACGAGAGTGATAACCAAATTCCTTACTTTCGTTATGGCCACACATGTGCTACTTATCGGCGTCGGATTTACCTTTATGGCGGTCGAGCAGATTGGACAAACGAACTCGATTCATGTCTTTATTCATACGACCCAAGTGAGATAAATTTCTAATAAATGTAAATTTAGAGCTCAATTGAGTGTTTTAAGGTGCTAACAAATGGAAATTGATTCAATGTGAAGGCACTATTCCGTACGGTCGTGACGGGCATACCGCTACGGTGTACCAAGATTCAATGTTTGTCTTTGGTGGTTACGTAGAAATGACAAAAACTTTTAGTAACGATCTGCTGGCTTATGACTTCATCGCAAACACGTGGAGCTTAGTTGTACCTAAAGTATGTGAGCCAATTTAAATCAGTTTTAAAATCCCGAGTCAATTTCACATTGAAGAGCGAGCTCAAGCCTCATTGGCGAGACTTTCATACTTGTTGTGCCGTTGATAATCGGCTGTATGTTTTCGGAGGCCGAATGGATAGAGGACAAACTAGATTCACCAGTGACTCGTTCTATTCAAACGAAGTGTTTTCTTTTGACTTAACCAGCAATAGCTGGAGCATTGAACACCCTGAGAGCGATTCTGATTCTGTCCCTTGTGGAAGAAGAAGTCATACAGCAATAACTTACAAGGATAAAATAATTATTTTTGGAGGTTACCAAGAGAACAAAAATATTCACTTCAACGATTTGTTTCAGTACGACACTGGTAGGTTAGATCACTTAGTTTATTTTAGAGCTTAGAGTTATTTTGAATTCCTTGGTAGTCGATCACAAGTGGACCGAAATGAAAGCTACAGGTGAACCCCCATCGGTGAGGAGAAGGCACTCATGTTGCTTAATCGGAAGTAAAGTTTACATATTTGGAGGCACAGGGTAAGAGAGTCGACCATTTTTTTTTTAAGAAATGACCTCACAAAACAGTGCAGACCAGGCAGTGAAGTAATCGAGCATTCGGAAAACGGTGAGGAAGCAACAAGAGGCCGGCTCGATTCCATAGAAATGGGAGTCATTGCCAATCTCATGAACAGGCTTGAGTCATATATTCTCGGGAACAACACTGTCCATACGAATGATCAGACAGAGGAGACTGAGGAAAACGGAGCTGCTCAGACAAGCGAATCTAGTCGATTGGTTCGCTTCAGGCACTTGAGCCGTTTTTTCAGTGAAGAAAATATAATGCAGATTCGCAATATACTCAATGAGCTGCTAAATAGTAATAATCAAACAAATAATCAGCATCAGTCGGTCGAGACGAATCGTATTACAGAAACTAGCCACGAAGATACAGTAAATGCGGCTGACCGAGATGCTCAAGACGATGAATATGAGTTCGAAGACAGTGACCCTGAGGAAGATATGATTAACTCAGAAACAGAAGATGAAGACGAATTGATCAACAATCAAAATCTCATATCTTTTTCCGACCTGCATGTTTTAGAACTTGAAGGTAAAATAAATAGAGGTGAAGTCACTGGGAGCTTAAAAACTTTTAAACTATACTTTTTACAATTTTAGTGCCAACTCTTCGAGATTTGTCCCTTCTCACAGTTAAACGACATATGCTTCCAACTCTATTAGTTTCTTTGCCTCGGTGTATATTGTAAGTAGCTTCTTTAATTCAGAAACTGATCTATTCTCTAACGTTAATTGATGTTTAGAATCGATTTAAATAATCTGCTTGGATAGTCGAGTCTATCGCTTATTGAGTTATATTTTTACCGCTGTTTATTATTTGCGAGTGATTAAAAGTTTCATTTAATTCAGATTTTTTTCCTAAACTTGAATTAATTAATAAACTCAGGTGTTTCAGAGAGATCACTGTGAATTTTGCAAAATAAAAGAGGTATAAAAACGGTCCGATGAGGCGACGAGCCAGCTAGTCAAGAGACGAGCAGTCCTTTTAACACCGGTTGATTGGGCTGAATAATTGATGGATTAAAGAATTGAGTATTTTTTAAGAAGCTTTGGAATATCGCTAGAAACAAATGATTCGTAACGGCGAGTACGTTCTGGCTGCTTGATAGGCTGCATAGTTGTAAGAAAAGCCTGAGTAGCCGACTTTGAGTCATCGATGCATGAATTGATTTCCGAATGATTTGAAACGGATTGATTCTCAATTGCTTTTACAGATAGACTGATTGTTGTTTTATTCGACTTGTTTGACTTTTCCAAATTCTCTTTTATTCGCCAATAGTTGGAGGCATGTTTTGGAAAATTGGTATAAAAGCTCTTATAAATTAACGATCTGTCTGCCTGAGATTGATTGAGAGAGCTTATAAAACTTTGTCGAACTTGAGTTTTGCAGTTTTCTAAAAGAAAATGTTTGTTAAGATATCTCAATGTGACAAGACTCTATGTGTGCTTTTCCTAGACCGATGGCCGCCTTGCATCTTACCTCAAAGTCCATTTATTACAGACAATGCGTATGAGGAAAATTCGCGAGTGGGATACCAAGTGTAGAAGTGCAAGATAGAAGAAAGAGAAGAAATTTATTTGTTTTACTGATGAAAGTACTCGCGACAGAAACAAAGTAAAAAATATTAGTGAAAGAAAGCGATAGGCAAGTAGACACGCGTCAGATCAACTTCCAATCTGTCTCATCTTGATACTCTTATCTAGAGCCAAGCCGAAGCAGACAGCGCCTTTTTGGCTATGAGCTAAGTAAGATGGTTGCTCACTATCGATGACTCAGTAATTTGATCACTTGAAGAGAGTATTCAACAGGTGTAAGGCGACCAGGATGCCTACAGGTCAATTAAGATCAGAGAAATTTCAATTGCTCAAGACATCAATTTCTACATAGAATGTTGGTTCAGTGAATTGATGTAAATCGGAATTTTTTATCGGTGAAAATTTGCAGTGAAAATTGAATTTATTGAATAGGTGAAGTCAGTGAGAGTGAGTCAGTGAAAGGAGTTGATTTTAAACACTCAAATATTGACGAGATAGTTCAACACATATCAGTTAAGATACAAGACAAACCTGAATGTATTTGAACCTTAAAAGGCGAATCCAATGTTAGATTAGTTAATAAAGCCACTCGGAAGACTTTTGAATAAACAAGTGAAGAAGTATTATAAATTTGGGGCCTAAGGAGCGCGATTGTGGTTGAAAATGAATTAAGAAATAAAACTGTTCTGAACACACGATGGAGACTAGCTTAGGTTAGAATGTAAGGCAAAACCGGTCTAGGTGGCGGGAAAGGCTCGCGCGAATTTTGAGCTTTAGCAGAAATTTTCTCGTTCTCAACATATCTCGAGAGGGAGTTAATGTTTATCTTTGGCTCCTTATTTTCATCAGTTCCTAAGTTTTTCGTGATGCGCTTGGGCTGACGCTTTTTCTTTTGGCTAAGTTTCAAGATAAGCAAATTGGTCGAAGATTTGACAGAGCCAGAATAATTAAAAGAATTATTCGACTTTGAAATTTGTTTCAACTT
The DNA here is from genome assembly GCA_019059635.1 of Proales similis. Taxonomy (NCBI): domain Eukaryota; kingdom Metazoa; phylum Rotifera; class Eurotatoria; order Ploima; family Proalidae; genus Proales; species Proales similis. The sequence continues at coordinate 54,153 of JAGVRJ010000005.1, forward strand.
AGGAAGCGAATTAACATTCTGCTCGAGTTCAGTCAAATCAGATACTTGTAAAGTACTGACGGTCATTAGAAATTTGGATTTGCTACTCAAATCGCATTTGGGAGCCATGTTCTCATTTTTAACAGTGTCCGTATCGAGAACATGTGTTTGTTTCACTTCAGAGAATGAGGAGTAGTAAGAATTGAAAACTGTCATTCGATCGGTGCTTAGCCACTCGCCTCCCGCCAGAGTTGGGCACAATTGCAGTGAAGGTCTAAACACGTTACCTTGGTTTGAATTCGGAGTCGGTAAAGAGATGTTTTGCGATACGTCTGGAGTTCTTTTAGCCTCACTGCTTTTGGTTTGTTTGGCAGCTGAGTAGCTGAACATGTTTTTGAATTTTTTTCGATGCTGATGACGCTTGTGGTTGACACCAATTGGAATTTGAAACACCTTCGGCGTGGTTGGTTTAACCGGCGAAAAAGTCACAAGTTCTTTAGGCTTAAGTGCCTCTTGCTCAACTCTTTGTTCATTTTTTATTTTGTTGATATGAGATCTTTTTCTTCTCTCTCTTGATCCCAGTTCATGAATGCTAGTAGCAACTGAAATAATTGGCAATGTACTCTCGATTCGGGAGATAGTCGATTCTTTTTTCTCTTCGGATCGAATCCTTGGCGTGTCGGAGCTGCCACTTGTTTTGGATGAAGCTAATTCTCTGGAAGACGCTCCTCTTGAGACATTATTTTGCGTCCTTGATTCAGACATGGCTGAACTGTTCAACTCTGTTTTAGAGCGGCTGAGATTTGTCGCTAATCGGTTCTGCTGCTGAGGCGCTAGAGGTCTTATCGGAGCCGGCTTTCGAACAGTTTGCCCATCTACTTTAAGGTCAACGCCCAAATAATTCGGAATGCTAACTTGTGCACCCTTGTAAATCATCTCAAACCGACCAACGTCAGCACTTTTGTTCCACTTTCGATCAATTATCACTAAAGGACAGTCGTTAAGACACTTTTAATTGGCATTACTATCTAGAGATTAAACCTACCTTTGCACAGGTCTTCTTGTACTTGATCGCACAGCTCTGTGGTAACTTTGGTTGATCGAGCCATGGTCGGGCTGCAATTGATCTCGATCAGCCACGGTTTAAGTTGTTGATCTATCATAAAGTCTGCACCATAAAGCTCAAAGGTATTTTTACGCGCTTCGATGATGTCTTGACAGCTAAGCATTGAGCAAATAATTGCCTCTTTCATTCCAGGGTAGATCATTTGATCCCAGTCACTTTCACGGCCGATTTTGCGAAGGTAATTACTTTTGAACTCATCATTAGACCACATGTTCTCTTCTGGAAGCTGTTCGTTTCGTTCGCTGTCGTTTTTGTAGTTTTTTTGAATCGAATAGTTGCACAGGTGGACACTTTGCTGAGTGTTTGATAAATCGAACTGCTGGGTACAAAAGCGAAGGTAACAATCTTTATACATCCAAATGGTGAGCGGGTTGAAATCAGTGACCAAAAACCTGAATAAACGAGCAATCAATGGCCGTTAAAAGATACAATGAATCAAACACTGATATACCATTGTCTAATATCGAACTTAATTTGGTGAATCAAAAGCGGTCGTTCGATATATTTCTGAATGACGTATTTTCCGTCCTTTTGAAATGAGCTCTTGGTCAAGTCTAAAATGCTTTCGAGCTTATCAAATACAATGATTCCTATTATTGATTCGAGGTCAAGACTTGAATATTTGAGTAAAGTTTTACGCTTAATTCTTACCTCTCCCTCTTGAAAGTGAACCAGGCTTCAGGATCCAGATATTTCGATGGCCATCTATGTTGTATTGGGGCCATATTTCTTTTACTTGTCGTAGTAAATCAGTTACTGGTCCAATAAAGGCAGCCGTCAGCTCGTCAAACGGCATCTTGGAACTGAAATTCGGCATGGTTGAAAATTATCTCGAGAGAACTCGAGAGGATAATGAGCTTACTGGCATGCAGCGTAGAACCACCGGTTGAATTCGTTCCACTTTGCTTCATCGATGTTTACTATTTCTTGCTTGTCAATATCGTCGTTTTGGCAGAACTCCAAGTACTCCTTAAGACGATCAACTGCAAATTCGATTGCTTCAACAGGCACGGAACTGGGAGTTTTGTTGTTTGCTTTACGCACCCGGTTGGACAGTTCTACAAAAAATGCCCAAATAGTCGTATTGTTGAAGTTCAGAAATTAAAATCATCCTTACTTGGACTACTATCAGACCTGACGGGATCTAGCTTGCTTGCTATGTTTATGGACGTCTGAGTTTGGTTATGGCTCTCCTCTTCGGTTTCCTCAATTATTCCTCGTATTTTCCGCAACTCCTCGTCAGAAGTTATGTGAACGTCTGGATCTTCTTCGGGCGATTCACCGTAAAACGTAATCAAAAAGTATTTGAGCAGGCTTATACAACTGGTAATGCGATAGTCGTCTTATTTATTTGATCGAAGAACGTTTGATTGCAATAAAATGAAATGACAAAGATTAAACCAAGACATACCAATAAATGCCACCCGGTCTTCATCTTGGCAAAGTTTGTAACAACGCGGGAAGAACTCTTCTGAAGAATGGGCGCTGTACCAGCTTAGATTTCGTAAGTTTGTACACAGTCCGATCTGAAAATGAGGCAAAGTTTGATTATTCGATTGAACAGTTCAATTAGACTGATGCTCGACCTTGGTGGTAAAAGAGCCATTCTTGTTAAAATGGTTGAACATTTGATCTTTGCTCAAATAGGCGTAATCTACATAGCCAGTTTTTACTGTCCAGATAAGGCTCGAGTTGAAATGGCGTAGCATGCGAGACATGATTCCATAGTAACCGTTGTTCTCTTCCCAAGGCTTTGCCTTATCGTCATTATCTTCTTTTTAAATTCTTCAAGTTAAGAGTAAATAGAGGAGGTTGTACAAAGTAGCTAGGCAAACCTTCGTCGGTAAAATCGTTGTTATCATCGCCGAGATTTGTATCATTCTGGTCGTCCGCTGATTGATCTTGACTCTTTCGTCGTACAGTTTTGCCCGTTTTTTTATTGCTTACTACCGGTGTTGTGTTTTCAAACTTTTCAATCCAGCCCCTGCGGCGGAGTGCTTCCCGGAGGGCAGGGTAAGGACCTATTATAGTAAATATCTTCTTGTACTACAATGGGTGAAATTTTCTTGAGAATGATTCAAAATAAGACACTCTTGTTAGTTACTTTAATCGCACGATCTGTTTCTTCTTTGGCAAGTTTGAGTCGGTCAGGGTTAATATTTCCTGAAATGCTCGAGCTTCGGCCAGTTCGAGCGGAGAGAAGTGAGCCGGATGGTAAAGTCTTGCTCCGACTAGCTTGAAACATTCGCGCCTCAAAACCAAGGGGTGTCTGTTTGAAATTCTGTTGAATTTCACCAATATCGTCATCATTCTCACATATCGCCGGTTCTTGAGTTAAACGAATAAAAAGGTATTGTGAATAAAACACTGGAATAGTGGCTTGTATCGGACCCACCTTCTTCGTTTTCTATTGACGGCGAGGATGAAGTGGCGTGAAGGATAGACAAAGTTGCTGCCGATTGCTTGGAGAGATGATGGCTGCTGCCAGGTTCTTGGATTAAGTTCATGTTGAATAAACCAAATTCAGTTAGTTTCACTTGTTCTTGGCATTCTCTATAAATCAGCAAAATAAATTTCTTCAAGTTTGTAACTGCTGTGAGCCAATTAAACAGCATAAGAAGCACGCGCCAGCTTTGAAAGGAAGCGGGTGTCGACTAGAAGAGAAAAAGACATTCCAAAATGCCTGAGGTGCGTGACAACCAACTGTCTTATTGAAGCGCGAGCACTTGAAATGCAGCTTTCTCAAAATGTAAGCGAGTTGAACAAACAAACTTCTTGCTTGGTTTATCGCAGCCGGCAACAGCTTGGTTGTGCGGCTTGGTTTCCACGTTACCGCACACATCGGTAGGTCTGTTGACTTGAATTATGGAACGCGTTCGTTTCGGGACAAGGTGAGTTAGAGTGGGGGCCGTCGAGAACCGAATTGCATAATTTGTCAAATGGGCATTCAATCGTGTAAGCCATCACAATCGATGCTTATGTAATCTTAGCGATCCCTTTTTTCAAAAGTAGCTAAGTCGTTTAATGAGACTCTAATTAAGCCGCCTCCTTGACTCCCAACTTCCCTCTCTGGTTTTTAGCCTCGCTATCATAACATAGCTCTGCAAACCTCTCGCTTTGTTTGCCGTTCAAATCGAGCTCAAATATAAACTTAAAGCCCGCTTCAACAAGCAACCAGTTCAATATTGAACGCGTGAAACGAAAATTGAAAAACGAGAAAAGCTGGGACGCTCTAAAGGGCAACAATAAGGATTCGTGCGTCAAATATTAATGTTGGCGCTACTTTTAGTTTTTAATAACGGTTTAGGATAACTTGGCTCTATTTGAAAGTCTAGACTTTGAAATTGAATCAAATATGAAACTCACCGGTTGCTAAGCGTTGTTTTCAAGCAAATTGGAGTGGCTTTAATTTTTTATTATCTCAGATAAAAAGCAAAGAGATTTAAGAGCAGAATTCATTGAAAAAGGATAAGCCTCAACGGCTAGGACGAATAATTTTTTTTGTACAAGAGATTGAATCTGCAGAAATTGAAAGGGAAATTCATATGACTCAATTCGATTAGAAAAGAAGAGATTGTGCGCTGCATCTCAAATTAGGTCAAGTCCAAGCGGCGCCGATGAAACTCTTGAAGCCAGATAAAATGATCGTTAGTGAAAAGGGGCAAACAGCATAACAGTTCAGGTTAATTAAGTTAGAACAAGCAAAACAACGATTGAGTGGCTGCGCCAATAATTTGCTTTTGTGGAAGTTTCTTGTGAAAAGGCTCAACTTGGAGGCAATCTATGAGACTACGCAATTGTCCTTTTTGAACTTTCGTATTGACCGGTGCGTTTTCTTTTCTTTCTTCCGGTTTTGAGCCGCTTCCGAAGGCGCCGGGTTGGTTCTGGCCAGAGGAAGACTGTCCACATAGCTTATTTTGACTCCGCTGGCTAGTCTACTTCCGGGATGGGCGTTTTGCCCAGGACGAGTAATCTTGTTTCTGTTTTCAAGTGAACGGGCTCCCATTGATCTATATGCGGCCTGGTCACGGAATGAGCCTTTCGAATAAAAACTTGCGTAGTCATCATAATCTTCCAAATCCGAGTCCGAGTCGGTTGTACTCGAACTGCAAGTACTACAGGTATAGGTTTCTTCATCATCCTCCAATTCACATGCGCTTGTGTAGCCATACAGTTCAGAATCACGACCCCGACCGTATTCGCCTTCTAGGGCCAAACTTCGGTTGCTTAACTGGCGTTGGTGTTTCTTGTTTCTGACTGTCGGATCAAATGACATGTTAAAATTGCTGGTGCTGGAGGATCGTCTGTGGCCTCGTTTCTGGTCGGATCGTGCGTGACGTGAACACTGCCGATCGGACTGATCTCTCCTTCGACGGGGTCTGTCTTCGGACATGTCGAAATTGCGCAGTGTAAGATCACCAGTAGAGGAGGCAAGAGGAGGAATGTTGGCAAACTGAACCCTCTTTCTCACCGAACGTGTGTCGTCCAGAGTTGACTCAAGATCGGCTATTCGAAGTCGACTTCGAGGCAGAGATCCTCCACTGACTGGTCGGCTAATAGGGTACATTTTTTCACTTGTTTCGACCCGTTTGAGTATTGAAACTGGGCCACGTTCACTTGGCGGATAAAAATAAGGTACAGGCTGCGGCTCAACGGGACTTGCCCGTTCTCTCATGGTTAAATCATGGCGCGAGCGCACTACGTTGTGCTGGTTCAAATTAATTACGTCTAGACTATCAAGGTTGTCGAAGCTCTGGTCCTGTTCAAATTGTTGCTGGAGAACAAGCCGCTTTTGAAGACTCAAAGAGTCCAAGTCGGCCGCTTCAAAGTTGAACGGCTTTCGATTCCGACTCTGGTTGTAAGAGTCGATTAACGCGCGAGGAGAGCAAGCCAATTCAGGAAGATCGGCTGTTTGGTGACGACCGGCTGGTGACTGATTGGCCAGGGCAGTGCGATTCTTGAGACAAGCGTTAGAGCAAAATATGACACCATGCTTGGGAATGAACATAAGGCCGCCTCTGAGAGACTTGTGACAAGTAAAACAACTAAAGCATTTATCGGTTGCGTGCCAGTGTTGATCTTCGTAGGTGATTTGCCCCTGGTCGACTCCGATCGCTTGGCCGCACGAAGCGCACAGTTCAACGTGCATCTTCTCAAAGCATCTGCAACAGAAGGGTCGAGAGTTCTTCATGAAATAGCGCTGCCCTCCGAGCAACTCATTGCACTCAAAGCAAGCAAAGTGGTTCATATGCCAAGAGCGACCCTCTGCCTCAGTGCATTCGTCTGAGAATATGATTTCGTCGCAGGCTGGGCACCGAGGTTTAAACAGCTCTGCGTGGTGACGGCCGCAGTAAACTTTTCCGTTCTGATTGTTGTAGAAATAGATGAGGTCTACGAGCAGTTCACTGCACGTGTTACAGCTGAAGCATCCAGGATGCCAACAGGCGTGAGGACCAGCCCTAGCAGCGAAAACTGCTATTGTGCCGTTGGAAATTGCATTGCCACAGTGCTCGCACACATAGGGCGTCGAGTTGGTCAATGGAATGGGCCGAGCGACTGCACGGCCCAAACATTCTCGTTTTCGCTGTTGGCTGAATAATTTAAGCTGCTCAAGTTCTTCATCGTTTAGCGCATTGCAGTAGCGAGCCTCGTTGTCGTGAGGCGGTAGTTGTTGTAAAAGCTGCTTAATTCTGTACTTTTCTCCGTTGGAATTAACATACGGGATTTTGTTCTCAGGCAAACATGAGAAGTATTGGTGTACTTGGTCAGCCTTCAGACCCGGAGGCACCCAGGCATATTCCTCGAGGGCGCAGCCGGAGTCGTCATCGTCCGATGTATGGCGGGGAGCATTCTCGGTGTTAACACAGGCGGCTAGTTGTCGTCCCAATTTCGCAGAATGAACAAAATTGGCACTGCTAGCGCCTAAAGCCAGGGAATTGTTGCTGTTCAATGAAGAACTTGAGCTCAGTATTCCGCTGCCTGTATTTGTCTGATACTGATCCGTCGTCTGGCCAGCCATTCGTTTGAACTGATGCGATTCGTGTTCGTCCCTATGGCATTTACAATTGCGGCAAATATTCCTACAATCAAAGAAGGTCGGGTTAGAAGGGTGAAAAAGAAAGAAATTAGCAGTCAGGAGAATCAACGACGGTGGCGGCCGTGAGTGTGGAGCTAGGAAAGACAAACACGACCCGGGTCGGTCGTTTGTTGTTTTTGAGCTCGACTTTCGCTCGCTCTCCCACTCGATTAGCATTTCAATGGCCCGCGTTTAAATTAGAGCGCACGCGCGGCCAACTGTTCCGTTTGGCTTCGCGCTGACCTCATAAAGCCGCATGTATCTTTAGCGCGTCGCCGCTTATCGCGATCGGGTCCTGCGATGATAGCCGCATAATTTTGCCGTTCGTGATTTACAAGCGATTTTTGATTATGATATCCTAATCTGGGCCGCTAATGTCTCGCTGAATACACTCCCTTACCTCCAATGATGTGGCTCAAAGCCAGGGCAAAAGGAAACCGTGCGGTTGCTGTTGCTATCCGAACGACCGACCGGATTCGGAAGGGCGGTCGCACTAACACTGGAGTGTGGAGATGATTGCTCGGAGGCATGTACGTTGGGTGACATTGAACTTGAATTTTGACATTCAGGATACTGGCCTGCTTTGAATGTGAGCGGAGATGCGTTTTGTAAAATGCCCGACAAGTTTGAGCGAACGGAAGGCGACGGCGAACATGCTGATCGAGGAGAATATGTCACATGAGCATAGCTAGAACTGTTGATTTTGACAGTTGATTTGGCATGAAATTCCCTTCGATTTGCCTCCATACATTCGTGCTGCTCAAACAGATCGCTCTGTACCGTGGCTCGGGCTACTTCCATTTTGAGACTTGGCTGTGTTGGCCTTGGGCTCTCGCTTGAAAGAATAATAGGGAGGCCTTCGGTTTGGCAACAATGTTGTCTAAAAATGGCGATTCTAGCAAATGTTTACGAATTATAATAACTCTTCACAAAGCTGTTAATGGACACTTCACGCATGCCCGAGCAATGACCCGGTTAGGTAATTGCTAGCGTTAATGTTCCTATTCTGAAAGAACTATGCCCGAATACCGACACTTGGGCTAGACACTTGCGAAACATAGCTTGAGCCGCCAGTTGCTTAATCAATGGGAGGCGACGGTCGTAGGTGGAGCGTATGTGGTCATGTATTCAAATGCGCTCGACGGATGACCTTCACCCCACAAACGGTCAATTACTTTGATGTACAAACTGCAGTCATATTTGATCTCGGTACTGCCGTCACTCTTGTCTCTCGACAATCAACTTTATGGTCTGGATGGACCTAGCTGGAGGTTTTATTACTCGCTCCAATTAAGGATTTCTAATGACCGATCTAGGAAATTGCCAATCCCCCAGATTAATGGCTTGTGCCGTCGTATCGCCAACACACGCGATTAAGATTTCACAACTGTTTAATTAGAGATACATTCTAACAGCTTTATTATGATTCAAATTGACGATCAATAACATCACAAGCACTGGTGGTTCAGTGGTAGAATGCTCGCCTGCCACGCGGGCGGCCCGGGTTCGATTCCCGGCCAGTGCATTTTTATTTTTTCTTCTTGATTCCTATCAGCTCGCTTATGGCGGTTCCCATGCGAACACGTCGTATCTTGGATCGTAGGACCATTTACGGCTGATTCGAGTGTGGTTTGTACTTACACATCCTAGTGAATTGCTGGCCGAGTTATTACAACAGCTCCATATGTATTCTCCTTTTTCTTTTGAATTTGACTGATAGTAACCACTATGAAACCAGCAACCAGAGGGATTAAGTTTGGTAAACTCATTTCCACATCTGGAGCATGTAGGGAGTTTTTCGATCGAATTGATTGATGTTTCACATAACTCGCTTTTAGCCCATTCTATAAGCTCTCTAAATTTAACAATCTCGTCATTCCATTCAAATTGTGTTTTCCGAGTATTATGGTCATTTGCTTTTTCTCTTATAAATTTGGCAATTTTCTCCAGCAAGGTGTAGCCCTTTTCGTCCAGAGAATTGCCGGACGGGTTAAGCACCTCTAAGTAAGGGTTCTTCATAAAGTGTTGACTAAATCGTTTCTCTACAGTCAGACCAGCTTCTGCTAAAAGGAACAAAAACGGCTTCCCCAATTTGCATGCATATTTAAACTCCAAAAGACATCGTCGAGAGCGCTGATAGTCATCGGTCAATAAAATCACTACGACTTGAGAATTTTCAATTGCATTAGCAACGCATTCAAGCGAATTGCCCTGACTTCCACGCCAAATGTCAAACCATAAAGAAAGCCCATAGACCACTGAAAGTCGGGTATAGAGCTCTTGAACGAATGGAAAATTTTTGCCTTCAAACGATAAAATAGCTTCGAACATTTGATTGTAAGCATTTCCTAGCGCGTCAAATAATTTCTCGGGTGGTTTGAAGCTGAAGTCGTATGGGGGCGGGGTTTTTGATAGTTCCAATCTATTGATCACGTAATCCGAAACCTTTGATGTCTTAATTGAAACTCCTGGAGTACGTCGTGGAGGCCAATGTCCCAATCGGCGTTTATACTCATCAAGTTCCAGCCGGAGAGAGTTTAATATGATTTGGTCTCGTTCAAAAATTTTGGGATCGGGCGCTTGTTTGGAATGAATCTGAGAAACAAGCTCTTTCAGAATCGTTTCTTCAAAAGGTCTCATTTCAGCTGCATCTGTTGCAAATAAAAAGTGAATGTGCTTATGGTAAAGAAAAGGTACAAAAAACTCTTTTGCTTCAAATTCTGGATCTACACAAACAATTTGTACTGGCTTGCCCAGCGTTTCAGCTGTACTCGCCACACTGATACAAAATTGATCCGATTGGTATATGTTGGATAAAATTATTAATAGAGACTGTGCGCTCTTTATATTTGTTAGACCTTTAGATGATTCTTCGGCTAGAAAAATGACGCCGGCCTCTTCTAGCGCCATTTCAATAAAAAGAGAGTTTCGAACATTTTTGAAGTGATACGAAATCAACAATGGTATAGACTGCTTTGCTTTGTTAAATGTAAGGCCCAATGACATCTTGGCCAGATTGAGAAGATCGATAGGTTCCACATTTGGTTCTTGTCCTTTCTCGTTGATCGCTTCAATGCAACGGTTAACATAGCTCAGGTTAGTTTTAAACAAGGATTCGGTGAATATGTTTAGTAAGCCAAATTTACTGCTGGAGGATAGTAAGCCCAGAGCTCCAAACGGTTCAAAGCCTGGTTTGGTGTTTAAGAAAAACAATGGCTTTTTTATTCGCCAAGCGTAGTAAGCCAGCTGCATGCACCTTAGATTTTTATGGAACGAGCGACTTGTTATAATTAGAACGCAGTCACATTCGTTGATTAATTTACATCTTTCTTGTAAGGTTTCAGGAACAGATTCAGTGGAGAACTGAATATTTCTATTCGGATCATAAATGTACTCTTGAACTTCGATAGCCTGAGCTTGATAGAGTGAATGATAGGCGATCAGAATAAGTTGGCTCATTTTTGGGTGCCAAATCACACATTAAAATGCGCACTTGGTTCGCATTTAGCGCCAACTATTGCTTGCTGAAATTCAATTATTTCCTTTCCTTCATTAAACTTTTATTTTCTGCAACCAGCAATCGGTCGTCTGTTCCGATCGTCAAGCAGTCAAGTGATCAACATAAGCCTCAGATTTCTGTTTATTCAATGTTTGACTTATTTGCCAAGCTCGATAAAAAAAAACAGCACAAATAAAAACTACACGCGTGGATTTATTAGCCCTTTTCCGAGTCTGTAATAAATTAAAATACTTTCCCCCTTTTCGATGAGAACGCTTTCTATTTCCTTACTTTGAACTGGATCAAGCCTTGAATAAACAAAGCTCATTGAAAAGGTAAATCAACAAGCACTGGTGGTTCAGTGGTAGAATGCTCGCCTGCCACGCGGGCGGCCCGGGTTCGATTCCCGGCCAGTGCATTTTTATCCTTGCTTCATTCAATCTTATTGGATTGCTTTTAAAAGCCACATAACCAATCGTTGGCTTTGCATAGCTTTCTTTTTCAATATTGAGAGATTGAACATATCAAATTAAATGATCTAGTCATCATGGTGTTGAAAAGCTGATAATGCGCTATAGACAGATTTTATCTAACTTTAGAAAAGCAGCCTCTATTATTTACAGATAAAATAACTTGAAAAGGCAACTACCTACAAAAACTCCTTTTACCCTTGGCCTTGTGAAAATTCCGCTTGACATTGAGCATAGAAAATTTGGACATAGATCGTTTTCTAAGTTGCCCGCCTTCATAAATATTTGCTCTGCTGCGAAATTAATTTAAAATTGTTCGCACGAAATCTAACGGTTTAAATCGGCTTTTGAAAGAAAGGTGTACTTGCTTGATTCGCTATTGTCATACCATACCTAGAGAGATGGTTGTCGACTTAGTAATCACTTAAAGCGAACGATTTGACTTGTCAATCACCATGAACTTAAAATGAATTACTAGCCTACTAATCAACCCTAATAACTAGAACAAGCTAAAATCCCTCTTAAGAAAGCTAATTGTTGGTATATTTTCAAAGAAAAAAAAACGATCATCTTTTGGTACATAACAAGATTGCAGCATCTATTTGAAAACCCTTGTGAGTATTATTCATTTGCAAATAGTTGTATTTAAGGCACCAAGCTTATCAGATGCCTTCCATAAATCTTATCTGAGAATTAAGTTCCAAGTTCAAAGCTCACACTAATTCTCTATTTCCAAAATATTTTTTTTCTTTGCGTTTCTTTTAGCCTTTTCCTGAGAGCCACTCGGAGAGTTTGATCGAAATTTATATTTTCGTGCTCTGTATCGATTCAACTGATTGAATCCAGAATTAGCATACAATCATTTTTTGGGGTGCAACCGTGTGCGTCGAAAGGCTGCATGCTCACTCCTCACTAAATAGAGCGGAGGATTTCAGGCGCGTTTGATTTTAGATAAGAGTGGTGTGGTTCTTGACTAAGATTAGCTACTGGCTGAGTAGCTTACGGTGGCAACTCTGGGTCGAGCGGATGCATAGTCAGATCAAGGCAATGATTGTTTGCGGTCTAAACAAAGCTCAAGATTAGGCAATACAGAGAAGGTAGAGGATATGTGCGCGCATGAGAATTCAGTTCCAGTTTATGCGGCCGCAACGCTTCGATTCGACTCATTTGTTCGATTCTTTCACGCAAATGTTCTAGTCAGCACTTGCTTTCTTCCGAGCTTTTGGTTACTGTGAAATAAACCATCCTGTTTATTGCTACATAGTGTATGATTGATTATTAATCTTAAGAAGTAAACGCTTTTGAATGGCAATTTACTCCTGAGCTCAACAGAAAGCTTCTTTATTTTTCGGCTTAGAACAGAAAATTTGCACCTAAAGTTGGAAAAACGGTTTCCAGCAGACAAGCATAAAGGATGCGATCAACTTTCATTTGGGTTTTTACTGTTTTGTGCCCAGCCTACACTTGGGCTCAAGGTGTAGGTTATGGCTGGGCGGACTCGCGCTACTTCAAACATGGTAGTCCAGAGAATGAAGCGAGTGGAGGCACTTGTAGAGAGTTTATTAAAATAAACTCGTTAAACACTTGCTGTGCTAAACGTGATGATGAATGTTACATGATTCACTACGATACTCGCTGCTATTGCGATATATTCTGCGATCGCACAAGCATGAATGACCACAGCGACTGCTGTCCAGACGCTCTCGAAGTTTGCTCTGGAAAACCACTACAAGGTAATTTAATCTATCCTCAGTTCCTAAATATCAAAATTTATTGATCAGTGTCTGAGAAGACCAGCATTGCTTCTTTAAGGATCAAATGATTCAACACAATCAAACATTCACCGACAATTGCAATGAATGGTAGAAGAACATTCGAATCACAAGTTCAATTTACAGTTTTTCAAAACTGAATATTAAAGTAAATGTGACAATGGAGAACTGAAATGCAGCAACAATCGATGTCTTGTTGACTCATCCTTGCTCGATCGAATTAACGGACCAAGGTGAGTTGACTCTAAAAGAAAGTAAATCTTGAATCAAACGTTTAGAATGCTCTATTTAGCTCAAGTTGGAAAGCATCTAACTATTCGGCATTCTGGGGCAAAACTCTCGAATATGGATATAAAAATCGACTTGGAACCGTGCTACCTAGAAGGAAGCAGCGTTCACTGGTGGTTGATGAGCAGCCCACCGAGCCCTCTTATGACTTTAGACAAGAGAGTTTCATGAGGGATAGAAAAGGGCTAATTAGAGATCAGGGAAACTGCGCTTCTTCATGGGCTTTTTCAACTATCGGTAATTTTAAATTTCCTCAAACTTTAAATGAATACAACATCAATGGTTCGGAAATATTTTCAGATGTGGCCACTGATCGAACGGCCAAAGTCTATAATGGAGCGCTAGGAAATGAGAGCGCCTCAGTTCAAATGCTTATTTCCTGTGCTATATTACCGGGCAACGCGAACGGATGCTCTCCCGCACCAGTTGATGTCGCCTGGAACTTTATCAAGGATACTAATACCGGTTTTGACGGTAGATCAAGCGGAGGGTGAGGGTCTGATTTAAATTAACAAACATCAACTTAATAAAAAAATTAAAAAGGTTGGTAAACGAAGATTGCTATCCATACGAAAGCGCAGAGACCGGAGTGGCTGCCAAGTGTAGAGTTAACTCGAACCTTAATCCAATTGTTTGCCCCTCAAACCAACAGCCCTATCAAAAGCAACTATTGAGCAGCTCACCAGCTTACCCGCTCCGAGTTGAGTCTCCCGTGAGTCTTATCTATACATTTTCCCTCGATTCTTGACGGCTTTAAACTAGTCATTTAGAATGACATAATGGAGGAGATTTTGAGTAACGGCCCAGTACAAGTGATATTCAAAGTTTACAGTGATTTCTTTATGTACAAAAGCGGAATCTATAAACCTGACCCAACCGCTGATGTAGCATACCCTGAAAACCCCTATCATTCAGTTAAGGTGCTCGGGTGGGGAAGCGAAAATGGAGTCGACTATTGGGTAAGCAAAAAGAATTCAACACCCAGATTTGCTTCTTGATGATATTCAACTTTAAAATAAGATCGCTGCAAACTCTTGGGGAGAGCAGTGGGGAGAGGTACAGAACTGAGAATCATTTATTTATCCCAATCGTTAATCAATGCTTCTTCTCAAGAACGGATACTTCCGAATTGTTCGTGACGATCAGCACACTGAATTTGGTAGACACGTGTATGGTGGCTGGGGAAGCCGAAAGAGTAAGTCTTTCTAATCTTGGGTGAAAAGCTTTTGGCTTTGAATTTATGCATTTTTTTTTAGTTAATACGTTCAACAGAGGTCGAAAACAATTTGGAAATGCAGTATTCGATCGAAAAAATCGTCACATCTTTCGCGAATGAATTAAGTGATTTTGCCTGAGGAGTTCTTAAATCATTTTTTTAGATATCGACTGTTTAGGCGTCAAGAAAAGAAGTTTCTCACATATAAATCTATCGTTTAAGTGGCTCTGCATTGTTTCTTAAAAATAAACCAGAACTGCGTTGCTATCAAGAGAAAATCTTTTAATTAAGGTTTGAGGAATTCAAGTGAAAAGACAGCGCGCGCCCACCATTCAAGTGTTTTGCCAGCATTTTTGGTCGGCTTTCATAAATAATTTATCCAAAGACAGCAATTAGACGATAGGTTCGGCGGACAAGCAGTCTCTCTTTTCTAGAGCATAAATCTCGAAAATTTGTGCTGCAAGTGCCGCACCTACTTGAGAAAGGCGCTCATCACTAATTAAGTAATTAATATTAAAAAGAGAGCAAGAAAAAGAAAGAGTTGAGGAGAGAAAAATACTTTACTTTAAAGAACCAGCTAAATGGGTGTTATGAAGTCGATTATTTGCATTCCTTTTGGCACAGAGTTGCGATTTCTATTGTCTATCGAGTGGTTTTAATGCGGGCACAGGATCTATCCTCTGCCTCCACTTAGCGACTTTGATGCGTCATAAATTAAAAATGCCATTCGGCCGCGTCTTCTGTTTATTCTACAGACTAGCCTTTTTGCCATTTTAAACAATCCGGCCAATCTCGCTTTTAAAAAACGGTTTGCATCAATTAATTAGGTTACGCAATGCATACTTCATTCGATTTATCTCAATAGTTTGATCCACTTAAAGTCTTAAGAGATCTCAGAAAAGCCATCAGTTTCAAGAGACCAAACAGATTTCATAAGTATCGTCTCAAGGCTAATTGGCATACGCTTGTCTCTGATAGGTGAGTCAGATATCAGTTTATTGCTTTTTGTCTAGATATGGATAAGTTTGCCAGAACCGCGAAGAGTCGTCTAGCTTTTCTTTCTCGAGGACACTCTAACTATGAGGAAGAGCTCGGATTGTTAGATATTAAAAAAGAGCAAACTGTCTATCAATCTGTGGACTCGGCTAAAAGTTTCAACAGTCAAGATTCAGGTCTTCGTGTCTACACAGAGCGAAGTCGATTCAACCGCATAGATGAATGGCAAGCGGGCTGGAATGTCACAAATGCGATTCAGGTAAAAGTTAAGCTTAGCAAGGTTTAGTTTTTTTCTAATTTAATTCCGATCAGGGGATGTTTGTGGTTAGTTTACCTTTTGCTGTTGCAACAGGAGGATATTGGGCCCTACTAGCTATGCTTCTAGTGGCTTATGTCTGCTGCTACACAGGAAAAATCCTAATCGACTGCTTATATCATGAAGATGACGATCAAATTGTCGAGTCTTTTGGAGGACTTGTCACAATTGCCAAGTGTCGAAGACGGAATCGTATCAGATGCAGTTATGTTGACTTGGCTCAAGACGTCTGGGGTGGCGCAATCGGTGGAAGAATAGTCAATTTGGCGCAAAACATTGAGCTTTTAATGACTTGCATTTTATACTTGGTATTGTGCGGCGATCTCTTGGTCGGCAGTTTTCCAGATACACTCGACCACAGCTCTTGGACAATCATATCTTGTATGATTCTTATTCCGTGCGCGTTCATTCGTAGTCTCAAGTTCATATCAAAGCTTAGTCTATGCAACGCCATAGTCCATTTAATCATTAATCTCATTATTCTTGGTTACTGTTTTACAAGATTTAAAGATTGGGATATGAGCAAAGTTGAAACCAAGCCCAACGTATGGACATTTCCGATCGCCTTGGGTATTGTGGTGTTTAGCTACACCTCGCAGATCTTCCTACCGACACTAGAAGGCAACTTGAAAGAAAGAAGCAAATTTGATGGAATGCTCGAGATAACGCATCTAGCCGCGGCCATATTCAAGGCTGCATTTGGTCTAATCGGTTTTTTGACTTGGCAGCAAAACACAAACGAAGTTATTACCAACAACTTGGACAACGATAAACTGAAGCTTCTAATCAATTTAATACTTGTGATCAAGTCTCTCTTGTCTTATCCGCTGCCATATTTCGCATCTCTTGATCTACTAGAGTCGACGTTCTTTCTCACCGAAGACAATCCAGACTCTGTGGATTCCGAATTCGGCACTCAATATAAGGATAAGTCTCCACCGTTATTTATGCATTCATGCTTTGACCCAGAAGGAGATCTTAAGTACTGGTCTCTTTTGCTACGAATCGGCTTAATCCTGTTCACTCTATTTTTGGCGATATTTGTTCCTTACTTTGCAATCCTCATGGGCTTAATCGGCAGCATTACGGGCACTATGCTTTCTCTTATATGGCCATGCTATTTTCACCTAAAACTTAAAGCGAACAAATTGACGAAATTTCAAAAAACTGTAGACATAGCGATCATCATATTTGGCATATTGATTACAGTCTCGGGGGTTTATTACTCTAGCATTGCCCTTGCCAAAGCTATTCGTACCGGTAATCATCTAGAACCCAGCTACTACAAAAAGAACACATTTTTCAAAGGAAAAAATGTCACTATGCTCGAAACGCCCTAATTCCACCTTGCGTTTTATTTGTTTGAATTTTGTTCATTAAAACAGTTAGTTTTTTTACAAGTTTTTGAATTTATGCCATATATTGGGTGTCGACGCTAGTCAGTATGAATATGATTGTGTGCTTGTGTAGAAGACGAATAAAATATTAGAATAAAAGCGAAGCATTTTAGATCTAGGACGAAACCACACTTGAGATAAGCGCCTGCAAGTGAACAGCAGGATTCCTGTTGATTATAGTGCTCAGAATTTTGAATATAAAATTAAAATAAAGTGAAAAGTTCTTATCCAGCTCCTTCATACTATCGATGGTGAATCGGCCGAAGTTATCCAAACTTCGACGCCATTGTTCGCAAAACTCGAGTATCATCTCGAACACTTTGCTCAAACTAACTTGAAACTGCTTGTTGTTCAGCAGACAGCTTTTAACTAGTTTTTGAAGAGTTGTCTCATGCAAGCCAATTATGTGATCAACGTCCTTTAGAGTTTTGAGTTTACAAGTAAACTCGTTCTTAATATCATAGAGCTGGTTTAAAGATCGACATTAGGCACTCGGATCAATTGTATTGGTCGAGGAATTTTCCGGCATACCTGGTTGAGAATGACATGGTGGGCATTATTTATAAAATCCATGAGACGAAAGCGAATCGAATACATTTGATCAATCGTTTGTTGATCAAATTCTTTTTGCCCAGACAACTTTCGAGCCAGCTCTTCAAATCTTCAAGTTTTTTGGATGCCGACTGATTCAAACTCCAGTAGGCGACTTACCTCGAACATCGAGCCCATCAAGTCCGTGCTTTACCTGTTTCATTTTCAAAATGAATGCGAACAATCTGTTGTACGTGTGTATGTGCTGTTCTTTGACAAATATATTTAGAGGCCATTTGACTTTGTAACGAAGGAAGATGTGATCCACAAGGCGACTGTTTTTTTTCTCAGTGGTCACTCCTTCTGGAATGTAGCGAAACGTGACAAAAGGCGTGACAGTAGAAGCGCTGTTTTGGCTCATGTTGTTAAATACAGAGTGAACGGCTTTGTAAAAAAGACCGTTAAGAACCAGATCGTCTTGGTACGTTTCGAACCGCGCAACCAAGTCGAATAGGCTTTGACTGAATACAAATAGCATTTCGTTAGACATGAAAAGGTAATAGGATTGAAGGTGCTCGAACTGCTCAACTAAATGATGATCACAGAATAGGGATTGAACTAACTGGACTGAGCTTATCTCTACCCATTGCATGTAGATGCCAACCAGTTGAGCTTGAATAGACTCTTCAATTCTGAAAACAACTATTTCTTCTTTTGACTCGGCTTCAAGCAAATCAGACATACAAATTATTCTCGAATTGGTTAATTTTGTCGCACATTCCTCAGCCAAACTGATTGTTTGAGCCATGTTTTTGAAATTCATATCGAGAAGAGTGGTTCTTTGCTCTCCAGACAAGCCAGAATCTTTGATGGCAATGCTTTGTGGCTGAATATGGTCGAATAGAAAGC
The DNA here is from genome assembly GCA_019059635.1 of Proales similis. Classification (NCBI taxonomy): domain Eukaryota; kingdom Metazoa; phylum Rotifera; class Eurotatoria; order Ploima; family Proalidae; genus Proales; species Proales similis. The sequence goes on from JAGVRJ010000005.1 coordinate 72,728, forward strand.
GAAAATGCTGGTTGAGACCTGATAGGAATTGTTGATAAATTTTAGCGTCCTGGTGAACTGTATCGAACGATTTGATTATTTCCAAGTTTTTGCAAATTTTATAGGAGCAAGTTAAAATGGCCTTGAGAAAAAGAGGCTGTTCTAAAGCAGTTTGTTGTGGTTCAAACGATTTGATTCCATCGTCCCAAAAATTTGTCTGGTCTATGTAAACATGAGAGTTGCGTTCGAATCCCATTTCTTGTTGATAGTCGGTGAATATCCCTTCAAAAATAAATGTTTCAACGAACTTAATCAGCGGCTCAATGATCAAGACAAAAAGCCAGATGAGAAATTTGGCTTCGATTGGGATATAGCTGTCGTGAGAGAATGCATCAATCAGCTGGCAGTGAACAAGACTTATGAGATTTGTTGACTTGATGTGAGCACTTTGGTCCTTGTCCTGAATGATTCGATTAGCAAACTCATTCAGAATGTCCAGAATCTTAAAGTGTTTTCTCTCAAATATACACTGAAAGTCAATCAGAGTGAATTTGATCTCTATCGAAAGTTGAGTGATTTCAAGTGTCCCAGTTTTAGGAGCTGTAGTATTTTCTCACCTTTTTTTAACAGCGATGTGGCAGTTTGATTCAAAAATTTCCGATACCACGGGAGAAATTGATTGATGCATTCAAAGAATCTGTTGTAGGTTTGTGTGACTTGACCAATATTAATTCGATTGTTGGCCAAGTCATCGAGGCGAATCGCAATTTGAGCATATCGGGTCGTATTGCGCACAATCGAATGCAGCTCCTCTTGCAACTGTTAGCTAATTGGTTCTATTTGAATTAGGAGGATTAGTTAAACCCTACCTTGTGCAAGAATTTCAAGCGAACGGCACGTTTTAAAATCAAATTCTTATCAATCAAATCAAAAGCTAGCGTTGACTTGATCCCACTAAGTAGCCTTAAAATTGAGTTGAATATTTAGATAGACAGAGTGCAAGTGGCTGCAGAGACAAGTTACATGAGACACTCTTGAATAAAATCCTCTTCTTTCCAGACCAAAATTTCTTGTTCAGAAGCGGAATGCTGGCTATTCCTTCATGGAAGTTAGACTTTTATTCAATGATTCTCTCCTGTTAAGTCTTAATTTACTTTCTCTTGAGATTTATTTCTTCTCCGAGTTGTTCACGCAGTTTAGTTTGAGTAAAGCTTATTGAATTATTTTAAGGAATTGGATACCAAAGGCAAACAATTAGATTAAATTACTTAACGATTAGACGATTCTCTTCGAGCTTGTACAGCCTCGAGAGTAGATCGAACTCGTTTTGATCAGTCTGGGTGAAACAAGACTCGAAATAAAGATCATTTTCTGTGACAACCTCATTTCCGGGCCGCAAAAGCTCGTCCTTTTAATGTGAATTAGCTGTGTCTGTTCATATACATGCGGTTTATATCAACCTCCATACATCGGAATTTTCAAGTGATTCGGAATGAGATTCGCTGAAGGATGACATAGCAAGACTATCCACCAGGAATTTGTTTGAGAGGAAGAAGACGAAAGGAAGAAGTGAGAGCACCTCTCCACGGGTGTTTATGGGGGCATGGTTTGGCAACTTAGAACAAGAAAACAGTCTGACCCTCAATGATCTGGATCTAATCATTTATTCTTAGAAAAGGGCGTTGGTTGAACTGGTGACACAGAGAAAGAGGCAATTCGGGGCGCGAGTAGAAATTTCGAAGCTGAATCTTGCAGTTTATTTACTCTGCACATAAGTGAAGTTGTCACAGCCTCGCACCTTGAATTCCGGCTCAGGGTCAACATAGACATTGTTGTAAAGCTCCTGAACTTCTAACTCAGGATCAGAAAGGGCTCTTTGCTCGACCTCGGCCATCTCGGCTTTGATGGCATCGTCTATCTCTTTCAGTTCTTCCTTAGTTGCGATGTTGTCGTCTACGAGACGTTTCGCAAATTTTGTAATCGGATCTCGAGTTTGGCGAACTTCTTGAACTTCTTTACGATCTCGGTAGCTTGTGCCTGGATCACTCATACTGTGGCCAGAGTATCGATAAGTGATCATTTCAAGAAGAATGGGTCCATTGCTTAGTGCATATTCACGAGCAAAGCGTGTAGCCTCGCGAGTTCCCAGGACGTCCATGCCATCGACACGAATACCTGGCACATAGTCGCCTCGTGTGTAGAAATCAGTTGAAGCTGAGCCACGGTTAGTGCTGGTGCCCATTGCATAGCCATTGTTCTCGCAAACAAAGATCACAGGCAAGTTCCAGAGCTTGGCCATGTTGTATGCCTCAAACACTTGACCCTGGTTGGCAGCTCCATCACCGTAAAGATCCACACAGACGTAAGGCTCATTGGCGTACTGATGTTTGAGGGCAATACCCGCACCCAAAGGCACCTGAGCGCCGACGATTCCGTTGCCACCGTAAAAGTTCTTGGTATACATGTGCATAGAGCCACCTTTTCCCTTAGCACAGCCTGAGGAACGCCCAGTAAGCTCGGCAAGCACACCCAACAGCGAGACGCCCATGATATAAGTCCAGCCATGCGCTCGGTAAGCAGTGATCACCGAGTCGTTGGGGTCCAAAGCGGCCTTCATTCCGACGCAAACAGCTTCCTTTTTAATTTTTAATTTAAACATCTTATATAACCAGAAAGGAAAATCTCATGAATCAAGCCACCTGTCCAGAGTACAAATGACAGAAACCTCGAATCTGCTTTGCCTTATAGAGGTTGCCCGCAGTGGTTTCAAGCTTTCTAATCGCCTGCATTTTTCGATAGTAGTCCAATGCTTCTTCTCGAGTGCAAGACACTTCGAGTGAAGGACCACTATCAAGTCTGTGAAGCTTGTAAGGCTGTAAAACGGGAAAATTTAAAGTTAATTCTAGTCGATAATGATTATTTTAGATAAAAGACAATTTACTGTATCGATTGTGTAAGAGAGATCTGCGTTCAAACTTCCAGTGGCACTGAACGAGCGAATATAAATGCTGCCAAGAGCCTAAGTTGATATTTTAGAATAAGTTAGTATCAATGATAGACAAAGGTTGATGAGCAAACCTTGGTGGCATTGATCTTCAGCATTGCGCCGTTGGTCATTAATTTACTCAAATTAGGATTCATGACGAGCAGTGTGATTGACTGGCTTCTGGCGTCTAAATTTTTTGTAATATTAATTAGAGGAACATTGTCGTGAAGAAATTTAATCCTTAAGCTGTATTGTGCTGAAACATGCGAAGCGTTGTCGAAGCCCTCAACGCTTTCATTCTCATTGGTTTCGTTCAAAACCGATGCAATTATTTAAGAGCAGAAACGCTAACATGTTGCAAAATTAACTTCAGTTCTTGACTGGCATAAAACGGACTGATTAAATGACTTTGAATAATCATCAAGTCAAGGAAAAAAGCTTCGGTACGGCTGGCATTTTTATTCGAAATAAAGTGGACCGATTCAAATTTTAATTTTAGCGAGATTGCACTCTTCTTGGAACGTGTTTGGGCCTTGAGCTTAAGGCGGGAGTTTGAGAACTTGCCATGCGAGTAGATCGCCATTTGTATAGATTGTTTGAAAAAATGCCTAAAAGGTAATTGCAGAGTTTTATGGGATTTGGAGTCCGATTGATCTTTATTCAGTTACCATAAACCACTGGATTGAAGCAGCTATTCGAAACTGAAAACGAGTACAGAACATTCCTCACAAGAAGACTGACATGCTGATTGAACGACTCACGGTCTATTATATTCCACAATGCACAGATGTAATACGGGGTCCAAGAAAATAAGAAAGCCAATACTAAAGAGACGCCAAAAAGGTTAGAGTGAGTGTCAAGACCAAGATAGGAGACATATACCAATGAGAAGAGTGAGTCTGAGCGTTTTCTGCTTTGCTTGGTTCATCAAGCGACTCTTTTGCTGCCCAAGAATATCACTGGCACGAACGGACGGCGCTGAGCATTCACAGTATTAACCAGAAAATGAGAAGAAACGAATTCTTAAGAATTTACTTGACTGACTAGACTGCGCAGCAGGCTGGATGCTTCTGGCTACATTTGACTGCTCCAACTGAGTTTTAGTACCTGTTCTGTCGAGCAGACGAGTGCTAGAGCCACTCTCGTTGCTATTCAAGCTGTAAGCATTCATCAAGAACGGATTACGAGCTCTAACTGCGAGCTTGGCTAATATTCGAGTGTAACAAAATAGCATAACGAGTAACGGTGCGCCATAACAGCCGACAAAATTATAAACGAAATAAGCTAACTGCTTAGGTACTGTGTCCAGAGTGGAAAATGTGACGCATTGCTCGAAGCTTGAATCTTGGGGATGGGCCAGCACTTCGAAAACGAAAGCCTGCATAAATTTGAAAAGGATGAGATATTAACTAGGATAAATTCGCCCTATTCACCTGGGGTAGGCTAGAGACAGCGCTCAGTAGCCAAGCACCATATATGCAAATTTTGTTGAAGCGATAGGCTTGGACAAGTCTGAGTGGTCGAGTGATAGCCAGGTAGCGGTCTAGACAGATTAAAATATGTGCTAACATGGTAAAATTAAATGCGCAATAATCCAACAGCCTCATACCGATTGTAATTGAGATGATCAGGAAAGAAGATAGGTAGATTCCAAATGTACGTAAAAACATCATGAGCTTACAGACTGCGTTTCCAGCCAGCCAAGCGTTGGTGATCGCCCAGACTATTTCCAGAGGCATTAGAATAAACGTGACCTTGAGACCAGAGGAGTTGGTAAGAATAGAGCCAAATGGTCTTTCTTAGTCTAAATCATACCATGAGGTCTGCTATGCACAAATTGAGCAAGAGCAGCCAGATCCGAGCCTTTGAAGGATGGGATTTGATTTGTTCCTTTTTCAGCCGTAGCAGAGTGACAAATGAAAACGTGTTTCCAGTTGCGCCGACCACAAACAGTATTGAATAGATCACCACTTTGCTGATATTGATCTGATAAGACATCTTGCGAATTGCGACCGAGTCAGTTCGATTGCTCATTTGCACAAATAGAACACATATCTTGACGAAACGCTTATAGACATTACTAAAAGCCTAATCAATATTAATGTCTCTATTGCGAAATATTGAGCTCAGGAGAGAGCCAAATAAGAAACCTGTGGGTCTTATTTTTGAGCCGTCTATTATTTGAACCCTCAAAATAGGAGTGTTTTCACGTTTAATATTCGCTCTTCAGAATTACTAACATGCGCTCAAGGCAGAGACACGAGCAAATATAAAAAATGAATGCCTACTTATGAGATTTTTTGACTAAAGCCTCTAATCAGCATTTTGATTCTGCCCGAGAAGAAAAGCGAACATCATGCCTGAGTGTGTAAATCAAGTAAGCATAGATAAATACAGTTATGGCATCAAGGGAGGCACATTTTCGACTGTGCACACTCAGCTTGATTGAAATAGAATGATTGGGCGAGAAATAAAAGGAGAAAAAAAGATTAGTAAAGAGAATTAGCAGCATCTTGACGTAAGCTGGCCTAAAACTGTCGCCTTAACAACTTCAAGGTTTTCTGGTGCCAAATTGCTTCATCAACTATTTGCTAATTCTGTCTGCGCCTTAAAGAAACGTTCTTAATAAAAGACAGATAAGCGGAGATGGGGTTCGGCTGATATTGAAACTCAATAGCTTCTCCGGATTTCAGTGAGGGAAACACACGTTTTTTGCTTGCCGAATCGAGACCGCTATGTGGATCCAGATGAGGCTAGCATTCGATAAAATTGGCGTTTAATTTCCGAAAAAATCTGCAGGCTAAACTAGCGCTTCCAAATGTATTAAATTCTCAAGTGCTGAAAGCCCTACAATACTTGGATCCTACGCATAAGAATGATATTCCTTAGCAAACGTCAGCCATTATCAAACTTATGTGCCCAGACATCAGCAAATTTTTATTCAAGCTATTTGATTGTCGACCCAGATTTGTAATTTTTCAATCAGAATATAATATTTTGTTTAGGCTATGTTTCGAGCAATTACTTGAAACCTTTGATTAAGCGCTGTCTTTGGAATGTAATTTTGAGACCTGGAAATGATTTGTCTATATTTAACGAATTTCGTCCGCAGATTAAATTCGGTCGAAGCATTTTTTCTTTCATTGATTGACGGCAGACTAAAATTTCATGATGGGACGTTGATCCACCCGACATTTTCAAAAGGAATCGATCGAAAATGATAGAAATTTAGCCAAGATGAATCGAGGACAATTAAGATATGCCAAGCTCATATGCAAATGTGGCATTTTCTGCAATAATTGGATGGTCGGAGGCCGGAGGCGGTTCACGGTCTTTAGATAGGGAAAGAGGAATTCTCAGTTCCGGCTGAGGGTGATGCAATTGGAATGGAAAAAATGTAATCGCGAACGATTGATAAGCGCTTGATGGATGAGAGCGATCGCACATTGAGGGTAAATTCAATGAAGCGATCTTGTCCTTTTTGGTTGAAATCGGCTCCTACTCATCAAATCAAGAAAGAGGACGGGCCTCGAGAGATGTGCTCCAACAGAGTTAAGCACTTGAAATAACCAAGGAGCGACGATCTCTCATCGCAAGCGCTGGCAGATATTGAATATTTAGTTTAGGATTCGCTACTTGCCATGGAGTTCAAATGTTCGGTTCAATTGTATTCCATTTATAGCCGCATGATGTCTGGAAGTGCAAATAAGTGCTCTAGAGTTGGCCCTAATGACTGCCCGGGAGCGTCAGAGCCAAAGCGAATGAACATTTCATCTAGACTTATTCCTCAATAGATTGCCGGCCCCGTGCATTCTTAATTAGAGAATGCGTCGCTTTGAGCAAACGCCAACTTGTAATACGAGTTCGCCGGCTCCAGAGCCCATTTGGGCTCGAAGCGATATTTTCATACACAGGGGCTGTTAGGGCGCCGACTCGTCATTCGCCTTTTTTTTCTACTTAGTAACAGTGGATGGTTACTACTCTCAAATGGATTCAGCTGAGTGCTCGTACGGGATTCAAGTCAAATTGCGCCCAGCCACATGAGTGCTTGAACGAGTTCGCAATCTTAAAAAAAGAAATGGATATCGCTTTGAAACCAAGCGCGAAAAATTAGGTCGGCGAAATAAGGGAAACGTCACGTAACCACGTTTATCATGAATGCACTTGACTATATTGTGTGAGGTAGAAGCTTTGAGTGGTAGCGTGAAGAGTACGGTTGCTCAACACATCGCACGAACCAACGGACCGAAGTAGTTGGGCCAAGTAGCTGGCTGGCAAACATCAATTGGATGATGGTAGTCTATATTTACCAAACAAGTGTCGTTCAACTGGGTCAAATTGGACAAGATTGACGCAAAACGCTTAATGCTTGAGCGAGACAATGTGAGACCTAACTGCCAGTTGGACTGCCTTCTTCACTGCCAACCGATTGGGTAATTGGGCTCGCGACTGCGCAAACAAATTTGGGGCAATAGCGTCGTCATAATGTTGCGTAATCGCGTTCACTCCGCTTATGGCTCATTAGGGCACACGATTAGGTCTGAAAGGCGAAGGCAATATGCGCTTCAAGCTCAGCCCTTTAGTGCCCTACGGCCACTAAGTGTGATTTAAGCGCACAAAAGTTCTGCCACATGCATCATCACGCCGCTCAAAGCATTATTATGAGCTCTCTAATACTTCCATCCCTCCCTCATCGCTAGGTCCTCGTAGTAATTTTAGATAAAGGCGGTTGGGTGAGATAAGCTCACCGCATGAAGTCGGCTCGGGCTTTCATGGAGCGGCAGCTTCACAGCATGCGCCTATTCAAAATTCTTTTGATTGATTCGAGACGCGCGCGCTAGAGAGGGCACATTTGTGTGCTCGGCCAAGTGGCACGGCGCACGCAACCTTTTCACCTTAGTTAATAGGAATTTCATTAAAGTGATGACCGTGTGAACTGAGCGCGTACGATCACCGGGGCTGATTTAATTCCTGGTGCGTTTTATTTCCCGTGTAATAAACCTGCGAGCCGCTTGCACCACAGCCGCCTTAATTAGAGATGCGCGACCAAACCTCTAAACAATCAAATCAATCTCGCTTGATTGAGTTGTTTGTTTAGTACTATGTTTTGGGGATAAATTTAAAGCTAAAACTTGACCAGCCAGAATCCACATTTGAGTTTAGAATGAGAGACCGAAGCATGAATGCGCCGACCGTGCTTTTAGCAGAGCGAGAGTCGCCTGTCTTGGCGCTCTGCCGCAGGCGACGGTCAAGCACGATGAACACTCGAAGACCAAGAATCACAAACCAAAACGATCCAGTGGACCATTATGACGAAATAGACGAGTCTGCCGCCTGGAACCAGAGAGGCCCGAAAACTTTGCTCGGACAGATTGGTCAGAAAATCTCCTGCTTCCGAGCAAGTCGACATCGACCTGGTGAAACAAAAAAACCTGCGCCTCCCACCAGACCACCACCGAACAAACTTCTAAACCGGTCGTTGGGCTCCCACTGCTCTTCAAACAGTTCGCTAAACTCGAGCTTTTTTGCTGCATCGAGACTTCACTCGCCGCTTTTTGCCAGTCGCAAGAGTCTGATGGACGATGAAGCCCGGTTTCGCCAATCTCTGAAACGGGGCCACAAACTCAGCATAGACTCAGGACTGTGGTCCGGCCGCGAGGAAGAGCATATCTTAAGCAGCAGCCCCTATGAACCAGCATGCCGGGACTCGCCTAGTCAGCTGGCTATTCTTAAACATTCGCCGTTTCCAATCGTTCGCACTCCTCTTGTAGCTCATATCAGCCGTTCGCAACCGAAGCGAGAGAGTGAAGAAGACGAATTATCCGTTTACGAGAATCTACCGCATGGCGTTAAAGATTACACGGTCCAAGACGTACTATTGTCAATTCATTCATTGGGACTGGACGAGACGGACGAATCAGAGGACGTCTTGTGCGACGAAGAGGTCGCATTCTATCTTGATCAACTTCCCAACTCGCTGAAAGCTATTAGAGAGCAGCTAGTCTAACCAAATGAGTTTGATTTTGTTTTTCTTATTTATTTCCGCCCTTATGGCTGATGATTCATTGTTATATCAAATAAAATTTATTTTTTCATCGAGTGAGCTCTGGTCAAGTGTTGAGTGGTCGACTCGGTTCAAATATCTTTTCTTCATATTTCCGCAAGATTAAGCCCTTACTGTCTGGACGTGAATCAGTTCAAGTACTTTTAAACGATTTCTGCAACAACTCGCTTCTAAAAGTTCCCGTTTGCCGCCGTATCAGTGGCCAATAGAGAGTTCGACAAGTGCAATTCCGAATTGCTTATCTGGCCATTAGCGGAACTTGCACACTGGTGGCTTGGTCGGCTCTGGCATTGCGCAGAACGTCGTGCAATTTTTCAGCAAATGACGACTGTTCTGGCTCCGGTTTCGGATTCTAAAATATTTCACGAGAAATTAAGCTGTGCTACATTCAAAGGCCAAATGAATTTAGAGTACCAGTAGCAGAAGGCAGTGAGTGTCGTTGGCAAAGTATTTCTCATTATGCTGACGGTAAACGTTTTTAATGAGCTGTTTGAGCTCGCGGGAGTCTGTTTTAATGAAAGCGATTCTTTCCTCATAACTCAACGTTTCAAAAACTTGAGCGAATAGATCGTCGTTCTTTGAGAGGAGGATCAATGCAATCTTGCTCGTATCACTTAAACGGATCAGAAGTGTTTGGTTAATTGAGAGCGAGTCAAACGAGATAATCAAAATTTTCTTACTGTGAATAGATGTAGTCAGTAGATTTGCTCAGGCCGACAACAAGATGCTCATTTTCGGCAAGTAGAAGATGCTTGATGATCGATTTGAGATCGCTCTCGCTATTTTCCATTTCGGTAACAGATTGATTCTCAAGCAAAACACAAGTAAAATTGGCTTACTAGTTCTGAGGCGTAGAGTTGAACATTTTAAATGAATTTTAAATAATCGAATGATTAGAATCAGTGTTGTCGGTCGGTGTTGTTGTTTTCTTCACCGAATTTATTCGCTTGCTCATACGAGCCAGTCCCTCATGAAATTTCATGAACACTCGTGTCTAAGCATGAACAAGCCCCTCTTTCATAATGAGGTTCATAGAACGGCTGAGTCACTACTTGTAGGCTGACGTGTGTATTTTTTCCCACCAACACACACACACACACACACGCAGACAAGAACTCGAACAGACAAGTTTGTAAACTCACAATTAAATCAACTGCTGACTAGCTTGTTGAACACCGTCTCTTTGCCCTGGGAGTTTACTCTGTGCCTAAATGAAAAGTTAAGGAATATTGGGAAAGCGTGGCTTTATTAGGATTGATGACTAAACATATTGCATCATTAGATAATGAACATTGCGTCAGACGAAGAGTGAATTGTTGGAGAAAATCATTCGCTTAAAAAGAGATTAGATTAATTAGATCATAAAAGTGAATTGTCGACTATAAACAGATTTTTTGGCCGATTTGAAGAGAATCGCAGTCAAGCCTGGAAGTAAAAGCGTGCAGCGGAATGCCGAATCTTTGCGAGAGCTTAAAGCACGTGTCTCCCGGCTCGGCAATATATTTGAAAGAGCAAATCTTGTCCTCGAACGTCGGCAGGTGAGGTCCGACACCCAGACATATGAGCTCGCCTATTTGCAGTGAATTGCAATTTATGCCCGGATTTAGGGCAAATATCTCAGCTAGTCGAATGCTGTTTTGAATGGCCAATCTGAAGCACGTCTCGCCTTTCTGAACTTGATGAATTCTGTTGCACTCTGCCCGACAAGCCGGCAGCCAACAAAGAGAGACACTGATCAGAGCTAGAAAAGCAAGTGCGACACGGCCCATTGTTTCGTTGATTCAATACTCGTGTTGGTCTGTATCTCTCTTGGACGCTTTTGATTTTCGAGCCGAAAGCTTTGATTCAATTTTGGCGCGATTGATCGATGCGATTCAAAGTTCAAAGTTGTTCAAAGCCAACATTTATTTAGGAGCCAGCGTATGCATATGGCGATGAAAAAAATTTCTTTTTGACGAGAAAAATGAATGTAAAAGAGAAAAATCGAAATGAGCCAAGACAGAAATATTTGAATTTCAAATGCAAATTTGTTGACCAACAAAAAGCCGATTGCAGTCGAGTTTGGAAGTGAACGCACTCAATTCAATCTGATAGCGAATGGACAAGGCGTAACAAGTGTCTCCGCTCTGAATTGTGTAGCTCAAGCGGCAGTTTTGAGAGAGGCCGTTGTTAACTGACGGAACGCAAATTTGCTGACCAACAGGCAATCTAGAACAGCTTAAGCCCGAGTTGAGTTGAAGCAGCTGAGCTTGACTAATGCCGAACGCAGCCGCGATATTGGCGCAATTATCGTTCGCAAAAACTGTGTAAAAGTTGCTGCACCTCTGGGCCGTTGTTTGGCTAGGACGCGCAGTTGTGCTCGAAGTTGATCGATCTCCAACGCAAATCGTTTGCCCAACAGGCAGAGCTAAGCAGTTGAGTCCAGGGTTAAGCCGAACAATAGTGTCCTCAGTAATTCGAAAGCCGGTTGCGATTCGTGCGCAGGTGTCAGCTGACTTGATCACGTAGAATAAGGTGCAACTTGCAACCGGATTGACGGGTTGGATAGGATTGACGCTCGGCCTAGCGGTAGAAGTCGTTGTTCCTGAGTTTACAGCAGGAACGCATATCTGTTGTCCAACTGGCAGACTGGCGCAGTTAAGACCCGGGTTAAGCTGAATGAGCTGGGACTGAGTGATTTGGAAGGCTCCAGCAATGTTGCCACACGTGTCAACCGCGAAGACAGTGTAGAAGTTTTGACAAGTCGGTGGTCTCGCAGTGGTGCCAGTGGATATTGTACTTCTGGCTAAACAGAGAACCGTGCCAGCCAGTAAATTGGCACAATTCAAGCTTGGGTTGAGAGCCTGTAAATTCTGCTGACTTATTTTAAATATCGTTGAAATGATTGGGCAAGTGTCGCCTGGTAAGACCGTATAAGTACTAGTGCATTGGCCACTCGGTACTGAGGGGCTGGTTGTGGTAGAGGCACTATTGACAGCGGGGACACAGATAACTTGGCCAACCGGTAGATTGGCGCAATTAAGTCCCGGATTCAGCAGCAGTAGTTGAGACTGGGATGTACCGAACGCGGCAGCTATGTTGCCACAATTGTCTCCTGCAAATATTCGATATGTGTTGGGACATTGATTTGTTGCCGGCCGGGCAGTGGTTGTGGTCGTTGTAGTGGTTGTTGTTGATGCAGAGGGATTTACTCTTGGAACACAAATTACAAGACCAATCGGTAAATTGGCGCAATTTAAAGCAGGATTCAACTGTAACAGTGTTTGCGTAGTGGTTCCGAAAGCAGCTGCTATATTTCCGCAAGTGTCTCCAGCGAAGATTCTGTACGTGTTCGGGCATTGGTTGGTAGCCGTGCTGGCGGGAGCAGAAGTTATTCCACTATTTATACCTGGAACGCAGACAACCTGACCAGCTTGGAGGTTGGCGCAGTTGAGCCCGGGATTGAGTTGGAGGAGTTGAGTTTGAGTGGTACCAAAGGCTGCTGCAATATTGCCGCATGTGTCCCCTGCGAATACTCGGTAGGTGTTGGCGCATTGGCCTGGAGCGGCTGTTGGTGCTGCAGTCGCTGTTCCCGAATTAAGTGATGGAACACAAATTGCCTGGCCAGCCGGCAAGCTCTGGCAATTCAAGCCAGGGTTCAATTGAAGAAGAGCTTGAGTTGTGGTTCCGAAAGCAGCTGCTATATTACCGCAAGTATCACCCGAAAATATCGTATAAGTGTTGGCACATTGGCCATTTGCTCTTAAGATGAGAGCAAAAACGATAAGGCTATGGAGCCAAGCGGCCCAATTGCTTGCTTTCGGTTTCATTCGCATCTCTGAAATTTCTTCTATTGGCTATTGAACTTGAAACCGCTCAAGATTCAAGTCAGTGCTTTTTATATTGTTTGAAGGCAGCAAAAACAAGTAAGAGATAAGCCTTGCTAAGCTCAAGACGTGAGAAGAGTGAACAGAAGAAAAACGAGATGCAAAACCTCTTTAGGTTTTCTCAAAACAACGCACCAAGGTGAAAGTGACAGTGAAGAGAATGGGCATATTGTTTTTATAAGACTGGTTTAACATTTAGAACTGTGTAGGCTGCGCGCGGCTGAGATTAGTAAGGATGAGTCAATCGTGGATAGTTGCGCGCATGAGAATAGTCCTAGGGCAATTATGCAACTGTTGTCAAATTGAAATTTACCTAGCCGGTCTCGGCCACAATTAGCTGCTACAATTAGGGCTCAATTAGCTTGAGTGTGGGCAAAATATCACGTCCTGATTCAAATCTAGTTGAGGCAACCTTCAGCCCCAAACAATAGCATTCGCATGGCATTTTCCAACATCACACCTTCCAAGCGGTGGCTCCTCTCTATCAAAGGTCATTTGTGCATTTAAACCCGATCAGACCCAAAAAAGATTCAAATTTGTCACAAGCTTATTTTCAAAGCTAACGTCTTAGGAAGAAACTTACTGAGGCTTTTCGCTTTCTTTATTTTGTTTAAAAAGGAGAAAAATAATTAAACTAATTTCTTAGTTCATAGTTTACTAAAATGAGGCTATAATGAGTTACTAAAGACATTCAAACACAAGCCCGTAGCCTAAAAGCCAAAAGCGGCCGGAATTTGCGAACCATTGAATCTTTCCTACCGCTGTTGTTTGAATTGCCTTGAAATCCTCGAGCACCATTCACCGTATTGAATGTTAGAATATGAAGAGCAAGGCCTGGGCGGTAGCGAATTCAAGTAGGAATATGAGCGCAGACACATCAGCTGGTCAACTTGAAGCGAGCTGCAATCAACACTTGGGTTAAGCATCTTGAATTCTGCCAAGTTGATACCACTGATGATTGAGATCGTTAAACATGTGTCGCCTCGTTTAACCACATAAATTGACTCACATGGCTTTTGAGTAGGAACAAAGGCCACAGTGCAGGTCAATATAAGTAGCACAAAAACCAAAGTGACATGTTTTCCCATTTTCACCCTTTTCACTTGTAAATTTCTTTCGAGTGCCACTGTTCGCAGTCTTGTCTTCTTCATTTAATTCAACCTCTCTCTTACACATGTGGTAGTTGCGCAATAGCAAACTTAATTAAACTGGCAAGTCTTTAACTAGTGAAATTTAGTTAGTCCTGGAAGAACTTATAAAGTTTTGTTTGGTCCAAAACAAGAGGCGTTCAGATAAGCGAAAACTGTTGTAGGCTAATCAAACGAGAAAAAACGGCGGGCTAGAGCGCTCTATTTTTTATTTTACTCAAGTGCAGAAATTCCTACAAAGAAAAGAAATTCTAGATAATCAACAAGCTACTGAATGAAATGATCACTTTGATCAAAGGCAAATTTCTTGTCCTGGCTGAAGGGTGTTACAATTCAGTCTGGAAGTGAGCACGTTGAAAGGTATTCCGGTCTGCTGAGAAAGTGACCAACATGAATCTCCTTCTTGAACAGTGTAGCTGAAAGTGCATGCTGGAAGGTCTCGAGCTACACAAACATTCTGGCCGATTTGGAGCAACTGGCAATTAATACCCGGATTGAGGTCCAAGAACTCGCCCAAACTGATGCCTGTTCTTTGTGAGATGGCAAAGCACGTGTCCCCGCTTTGAACTGTATAAAATTGACTGCAAGCTGAAGCAGCATACGCGACCATAAAGGCCGAAAGGATGAAGACTTTGAGTTGAAATCGCTGCATTTTGTATCAAGGCTCGTTTTCTTTGTTGTTCTAACTTGATTCTGGTTTTTTCCTTTGGAAATTCTGTCTAATTTATAGACGCTCTAGCGGTTCATTTTCTGCGACCGAGGTCAGCTCATCTTGGCCTAAAGCATTTTAACAGTCCACAGTGCAATTACTTAAAAGCCCTCTTTAAGTTCATTCATATTCTTCTTCTGTCCGATCTTCGCTCTGAACTCTACTGGTGCAAAAAACACACGAGACCGATATGCTTTAATGCTTGTTTATTATTTAGCCAATTTGGCCGGCGATGTAAAATGGCGCAACCAATTTTGTCAAATTTAATGCATCCGATAAGCTAATCTCCGTTTAATTTAAGAACGGAGTCAACTTGTTTTACTGAGAAAATAAAAAGAATAATAATTTTGTTTAAATAAACCGAATGGCTGGCTTAGGAAACAAGCATGAATGAAAAATCTATCAATTTCGGGGGCAAAGTAGAGAATGAGAATGAATAGAGAAAATAGACTGGATAATGAAGATTAAGGAATTGAGAGATTTTTACATCTGGCTGAGGTTTTCAAACAATTTTCTTTCCAGTGCCGAATATAACGTACAAAACGTAGCCAAACACGCAAAGTGTAGCGGTTTGATTAAAAACAATTGTCCAACTCTTGGTAGTCTCCAGCACGTAGCCGGCGATTTTTACTCCGATGAAGCCTGGCAAGGCCCCAATTGTGTTCATTATACCGAATACTGAACCAGCATGTTTTGGCGCAAGATCCTGAGGATTGACCATTATTCCGGCATTATGGAAACCACAACAGGCCACTGTGCATGCCATCATAAACAGCGCCCATTCGTAAGTGTTCACCTGTCCGATAAGAAAAAAGAAGAAACCACTGCCCAGCAGTGACACGCAAGCAGTCAGCTTTCTAACAAAAGTAACCGAGTGTCCTAGTTTAAGAAGGCATTAATTTCACACGAGGCAAGCATAAGGCAAGCCAGCTAACTCTCACCTCGGGCTTTCAACCTATCGGCCATCCAGCCGGCGAAAATTGTGGAAGGCAATGAAATAAGCCAAGGAACCACATTGAATATCCAACCCTTGGAGAGGAAGGAAGTTATAAACAAGCAAAAAGAAGGAAAATGTGGTTTGGATTTCTACCTTGGAACCGGGATAGTTCTCTTGAAAGTAGGTCGGCAGCCAAGTCAAGAGAATGTAGTAGGCATTATTTTGGCAAACATGAGCAACAATGAGCGACCAAAATGCCGAGCTATTAAAAAGCTCCCTCCATGGAACGGCATCGCTAGATCCGGCGGCCACAAGCTTAGTATCGCCAGGATCTTCTGGATTAAATAAGCTTTCCTTGGCGCTGAAAATGCTCATCTCAGCCTGCGATCTAGCCATCACATAGTTCTTGAAGTAAATCGCCCAGAAGAGTGACATGATGCCAATCATTTGAAATGTAGTCTGCCATCCGTATTTCTCAAGAACTATTGAGCCAGCTATTCCACAGAATAAAGTTCTGGATTCATCAGGTCAGGAAAGAGCAAAGATTAAAAAATTTTGCCGATCGAAACTTACCCTAAGTGCTGTCCTGAAGTGATAAAGCTGAATATTGACGCTTTCTCATTATCGAGAGTTTTTTTTGAAACAAGACTACTAGTGCCCGGGTAATGAAAGCCTAAATCAAGGGGTTGTGCGTTTTTTGAATAAAATAA
Source organism: Proales similis (assembly GCA_019059635.1). NCBI lineage: Eukaryota > Metazoa > Rotifera > Eurotatoria > Ploima > Proalidae > Proales > Proales similis. The sequence continues at coordinate 89,127 of JAGVRJ010000005.1, forward strand.
TTTGATGCTCGCATATTGAGGATAAACGAATGAAAAGTTGCTCACCTTGGAAGGCTCCGGTTATGCCTCGTAAACAAGTTATGTAGAAAAGAATTTGATATTTGTCGTCGCTGAACAGGGTCACATACGGCATAAAAATAGTCAATGTGGCCCAAATCAAGCAAGCGTAGTAAATTATAAGATCGCCGCCGATTCGGTCGCTTAGATAGCCGCTAATTATTTGCGTGAGCGGATAGCCGTAGAAGAAGCTTGAAAGCAGTGTAGCCTGTTTAAAGCAAATTAGAGTTGAACAGTTGAGTTGTTGATTGGAATATCGAATTCTTACGATCTGCGTCTTGTCGTAGTTAAACTCTTTGGAAATTTCAACGGCGCAAACAGACATTATGGTTCGAACTGAGAACAACATCATGGCTCCGAAGAAGAGAGTCAGTGTCCATGATTTCTTTTCGTCGCTATTTTTGATTACAAATGAATTATTTGAATCAATCAAGTGTCTTTAAAGTGGCATACTGGCTCCATTTCTTGTGTCCGACGATTTTTTCGTGTTCAGTAACTTGGATTGAAGCAAAATGAAAAGTTTGTGCGATAAACAAGGACCAACGATGGTTAAGTTACCATTCATGGCTAACTTGCACACTAGTTTCTTCAGATCTTTAAATCGCATAGGAAAGCATCTATTGAGTTTGTTCTGTTTGGGCACCTTGAATGCTTCTCACGTTCGAACTGCGCCGAGCTAAAGAGCAAAGAAATATGAGTGAGACAATGGAATTGAACGAGAGCAAAGAACAATTCATGCAGTCAATGTCAAGCAAAAAGCGCATTCAAGGCTAACAATACAAGATAATTCAAAGTCTCTCTTGCCCATTCGTTGCTCACTCTTTCTATTTTTCTCTCTGAAAGCTTGTTTGCATCATGTAAAAATAAAATGCAAGAGAATGCTTTAATTTTAATCGAAGAATCTCTCGGCGAAAAAAAAGAGAAAAGAACTATGAAAATTAGCATAAAAAATCCTATTGGTGATGATATGGGCCTCATATTTTAAAAATATTCACACGTCGCTTGTTCGACTCCCTTGGAAACCGAAGCGTAATACTTTTTAATTTTATGCTCACCGGTTGATCTAATGCGAGCAAAAGAGATACATTCGAATGGTCCGTTTCACAATAACTGCAAGCAGACAACTCCTTAAAACTGTAAACTTGTTTGAATTTGTGCTGGCTTGTTGCTGAATAAGGTCTATACAGAGTTCAATGGATGAAACGGTGGGCTAAAATTAAATAAGCGCAAAGGGTCCTCATTGGGACAAGGAGCATAAGTAGGGGCGACCCCGATCGAGCTTGCTTGGGCACTTTTGGTTATTGCGAGTGGTTTGTTAACTAAGCAGTGCTACTCGTTAATGGGTTGCGTTTGGGTTTTTCTTTCGGTCCAAGCATTAACTCTGAGCGTTGAAAAGAGAGAGGGCGCGCGCGCGCATTCACGCATTTTGTTTTTCGCTCGTTCTGTAAGTAGTTCTTAACGCTCTTTAAAAAAAGCGACAATGTCCGGAAGAGAAGGTAATTTAACCTGCCTGCCAAGACTATAAATCAATGTCAGATTTTTCCAATTTACTTGAGGTGGTAAAAAGAAGCCGCTTAAGCAGCCCAAGAAAGAAAAAGCCGAAATGACTGAAGTAAGTGTGAACTAATGTGATCATAGACCAATTCTAAAACGGTGTCAATCTGATTCCATTCAATTGAAAGGACGATCTTGAACAACAAAAAAAGCTGCGCGAACAACAAAAGAAACTTGAAGAAGCGCGTAAAGTGGCCTCTCAAAAAGGACCCATGAGTAAGTTGTTTAGCCGCTTATGTTCACAGGAAACATTGTTAAACAAATCCGTCTCATAGCTGGACTTGGCAAAAAAAAGTAAACTATGAACAAGACTGCTTCTATTGAATTTCGTTGGCAATAAAGACACATCTGATGAGAAAAAATATTGAAAGTTTATTAACTCAAACTGTTAAAGCGGATTAATTAGAAAAAGCGGTAGATAGCCAATAATTGAAAAATGCATAGCAAATGAGATATTGAAACGGTCTAGGATCGAAGCTCGATTGTCGGTTAAATTTGCAGTCCATTAAGACCGGCCTGAGTGCAGGACACATTTTCTCTTCCATAAGGGTTTTAGACGTCGAATCCTGATGGGCACAGGTTCCGTTGAGTAAGCGGAACTTTCCAGAGTTGACAATGCTAGAATGAAATTAAACCGCAAATGAGACAATCTTCAAAAGGAGTTGGCACTAGGTTGCTTACTTGCGAGTGATGCGGCAGTTGAAATTGTAGAATAGACTCTCTTTGTAGTCTTGCCAGTTCTCGATCACAAGCAAGAATAGATTCGTCTTGGGAAGCGCAGCGACGTAATAAAACCCGCTCATGCATGGGCCACTAACGTTGCCCACCAGGATCTTTGTTTGAAATTCTCCGAGCACGGACTCGTTCACAGTGTAGCGAACTGCGTCCTGAATACAGCCATATTCGTTCTGGAAGCCTGGGATGGGACCACGGTTCTTGTAGTAGTTGTCCTGGTCTTCAGGATTAAGCGGGATGCCCTCCAAAGTCACCTTGGGCTCATACGGTGAAATGGTGCACGTGCCCGAAAAGTCGATTGTCTCTTTGCGAATGAGTAATCTGTGCCTGTAAATAAGCTCTTTCATAATCTCGCCTTCCAGAATGCCTAGATTCACTTGCGAGTATTTTCTCTCCTCCAAATCTTTCTCTTTGATGAATTCGGGAGCCATGATGACAATCGCGTTTGTGTCGAATAAATAACACCGCGTCTCACATAAATGCAGCCCGTCCGGGCATCTGTAACTAAGACCACATGATTTGCTGCCATCGCTAGAGCTCATTTTGCTCATTATTTTCTTCTGAAAGTCGTTGTAGCCAAGGTCAGTACCAGTTACGCCGATCAGCCTGTTGGTAGCGCAGCGAGGGAGATTCGTATCGGTGCCTTTTGCTTTGCTCACATAGCAGACTCCAGACTGGCAATCTTCGCCTTTTGAGCAATGGCATCCACCCGGAAGGCGACCCTTGAACCTTTTGCATTCGCTCCTGTTTATATTGGGCATCCCTTCAAATACGGCTTGAGAAATGGTGATGATCTTGCCTGCCCCGGCTGCGTCTCTGTACGGAGAACTGAGAGTTGTTTTAGTCTGCGCGTTCAGGGCTCGCTTATACCAAGATCTACTGACTGGGTTGTACAAGCGATTAGAGCGATGGCCCGGATAGGTGCGAAACACGCCTGTTCTCATGCCCACATACGTCCACTTGACCTCTTTTACCATGCTGTCGGGTCTTTTATTCCAGAAGGCTTCTATTGGCTGACTAATAAGAACGTATGCTCGAGTGCCTTTTTTATACTTGAGAGCAAAGTCGCAGCCCAAATCCACAAAGCTTCGATTCAATATGTGGCTGTTGATGTAAAAGTGAGCATCCACCGTCTTGGAAGCCAGATCGTCGTCATAGAAGTATGAATTCGGATCACAATAGACGTTGGGTGCGAAGAATATGCTCGAGTAAGGATAGGACACTCTCAAGCCTGGGTATTTGGCCTCGTTTATTTTAACCTCTAGCTCTTCGAACACACCGGGAAGGGCTCGTCTGGCCAGTGAGCTGTTGTACTCAATCAACAAGTTGAAGTAGTTCTCTGAGTATTTGGACAAATCTTTGGGCTCAACGATCTCACGATAGCTCTTTGTTTTAGCCAACATGAAATGCGGAATCCTTAATCCAACATGAGTGTGACTTACTTTATCAGAATCGGACAGACTGTAAGCAAATGAATAGTCAGTGCCTTCTAAACTCGCATAGTAGTAGGTTGCAGGCTGAACATTAAACTAGAAGCAATCGATTAGAAATTTATTCAAACTTGAACTGCACTCGAAATGCTTACTTTTGGAAGGAGACGATTGGCCTTTTCAATCCTTAGTTTTCCTTGTTTGTTATCGAGCATGTCGTTTAGTACTTGATTAAACTCCTTTGGATTGCCGTATTTGTCTTGTTCGAGCTTGTTTATTGGCACAGCAATCGGATCCTCCATAATCTATATGAATCAAACAGATATTAGACACGAAAAATGGGCGACAAGCTGCTTGAGTAGAATACATTCTGACTACTGATCGCCGAAAGAGAAGGATGAAATATCGCTTCTCCTTGTTTGTTTATGAGAAACGAATACACATCGCCCCATTGCTGTCCAGTGAGTAAGTTCTCAATTTCCTCTAGGGTCGCATCCACTGCTGCCACGCCAATAAGTCTAAAATTTGCCTGAATTAGAACTGGGCAAGCAATCTCAATTCTAGCGCTCTGCTCACTTTTTGTCGTGCGTTACCACGGGCATTGCGTAAGTGATGGTGAGACCAAGGCCACCGCTATCGATATACGGCGAAGTCCAAACGCCTTGCTTGCTCGAAAATGTACTCGAAGACAAATACTCGTAGTAGTTGCTCATTTTTGAGATGAGATTTTCGCCGTCGTTCAGTTTTCGGAAGCTTCCGTCATTGTCACAGGCCATTTTCCCTTTGCATGACCGACTTAGAGATCTTGAGGATGTGCTGGGCACAGCACGCAACCTACCTGGTAGTTTTTCTCCATCGTCGACCGTGAGATAGCTGAAAATTCGTGCTCTGGGCTGAAGGAGATCGTTTCGCTGCGAAGCAGTCTCCCACACTTTGGTCCAATTGTAAATGCAAATCGGACCCGGAACAAATCCCGACCGAGTGTAGTAGCCTTCGCCGCAGCGCACCGTTTCTCCGTCCGAATCACTTCCATCCGTGATGAAGACAATTATGCTCTGGCAAGCTGTTCTCTGTTTTGAGTTGAGTAGGTCGAAAGCAATTTCGAAACCCCGCCTTTAGAGTCAACTGCTTATTTTGTTCAAACTGAGTCCAATCGATCAGCTTACTCTAGCTCAGTCGTTCCACCTGCTTTTAGCTCACTGACTTTATGCTTAAGATCGCGTCGATGGGCCAAAGTAGCCTGGACCACTCGATCCTGCTGACAACTTAGTACTTCCGTCTGATAGGCGTGAGAACGTCCAATTTCGTCCCAGTGACTTGCTCTTGCACATACAACGTTGATGTAATCGTGTGCAGTCAGAGTGTCGATGACCGCTTTTGCTACGGACTTGGCGATTTCAAACTTTTCGCCTCTCATCGATAGGCTGCAGTCGATGACGATTACAACGTCCTTTGGCCCGCTAGTAGCTGCAATATACCAGTTACGCACCCGAGGATCATAGTCGTTGTAGAAACCAGCGAAATTGGTATCCCATTCGCGAGCTGAAATGAAAATCAGAGAAAACGTTAGTTGCAAATTTGAGCTATATTTCAATTCGAAGGAGAAATCAATTTAACCTGGATAAAGCCGAATGAGACCAAGACTAGAACCAAAGTACTGCCAGCGAAGGGACGGATCCTGGCGCAGGTTCTCTTTGAATATTTTATCTAATGGCTTTGTATAGATGACTGCGTCGATGGTCGTGTTATGGTGGCGTGGAATCTCGTCTGAAATCTTCACAATTGAGCTCTCGAAGCTCACTTTTTGCTTGAAATATCTAACACATAGATAATTGGGTTGGGACTAGTTTTAGGAGGGCGATTGCTGAAAAAGAGACACTTACGGAGAGAATTCCATTTTATCAGGCAGCAGAGAGGGCACATCCGCGTCGCGGTAAAAGTCCGGATTGAGATCATACAAGTTGCTTATGTTGGAGTGAGTTTTGTGACTTTGATAAAGCTCAAGAGCTCGATCGGCAATTCGCTGATGTAATTTTTTAAAAAGTGTTCGGTTTGACCAAAACCGTCCAAAATGAGAACTTACACGAGCGGCATGTTGCTTGAGATTGAAATACTCGCTCAGCTTTTCTTTCACTTCTTTGACCACTTGTTCTCCGTCTTTGGCCTCAACCATGTACTCGGCCAGGTCGAAATTCTCCTGGGTCATGTCTCGGTTTATGAGTTCAGTCGCAAGCTAGATTGGACATTTTAGTGGCATTTCATGAGCAAATTGGCTTTGTAAAGACTCAGAAACCTGAATGATGTAGTTTTGTATGATGGCAGCCCAATTTTGAACATCGCCTGTCAAGGTGCCATCGTTAGAACTGGTCCGAGTAGAGTAGGCTTCGTCCAAAAGGGCATATGGCTCGTTTAATGCCGCCACGTAAGAACAAGCAATTAAGGCGAGGAAAATGCTCAGTGCCATTTCATTGTGTAGAATCAGAGCCAATTTGACTACTTCTGCCTCTCTTCTTAAGCGAAGAATGTGTCAAATGCGGCAAGATCTTCCAAGCAGAATGAGTTTCGATGCTCAATTATGAGACTTATGAATCTGAAATGAGCAGCGGAAATCAAATAGAGAATTATCGATCGATTCTCGTAACTCTATTAGTTTGCTGGCAGCGCACACACACACGCAAATAGGCAAAAAGAGGCCAGAATTAATTTCACAGTCTATAATGGATTTTATTTGCAGTCTAACGGGCTTCTGGGCAAGTTTGCTCATGCATGAGTGAGAACAAGACTTGTATGCATCCGATAGCAGGTTCCTATTAACACAATGCCGCGCTAAGGGCGACCGAAATTCAACTAAATTATGAACATGTCGAGCACATGGGCAAATGCGTAATGCGCGCGAGGCCCGAGCTAAAATAGAGATTCGTTCAAATTAAATAGAATGGACGCACTGCTTCGACAATTCGACGAAAAACTTCTTGACGGCCTAAGTAGAGCCTACAGAAATGGCACCGCTTTGGATGAATCGGTGCAAGGTAAGCGATTAAGCATCTTCTAATTCGTTCCCGCTTTCTCTCTCAACCTTTTAAAGGTGTTGAACTTGGACTGGAGCCGTTCACTCACTGTGTAATAGAAAACTTTATTCGCGATGAGCAGTTCATTGAAGAGCTACAGAATGAGATGCAGAATGAGTTGAATTACATGGCGAAGAACAACGACTTGTACAAGTTCCATCAGGTTGGTAGAATGACTCAAATTTGATCAGGTCGAGGGCAAAAATGGTTATAAGCACTCGATTGCAAAAGACGGCCGATCTGAGTGGAATTAACTCAAAGAGAATTAGTCAATTTCGTGACGGAGTTTTGTACGGACCGTTCCTAGAGCTGCTTAAGAACGTCACTGGCCTGGAACTGAGCTCAAACAGGATAGATGTCACGTCGTCTAAATATGAGTTCAGCGATTATCTGCTTTGTCACGACGATGACATACACGACGTGAACGGGTCTGGCAGGCGGATTGCATTCATCTACTATATCCTTCCTTCTGATTGGAGTGAGGAAGGCAAAGACGGCGGAAATCTTGATCTGTTTGCGGTGAATGGTAATTGCATGCTTATGATCACACTCAATGCTTGTTCAAAAAATAACTCCCGAACAAGAGCAGTTGCAGCCGGTCGAAGTAGCCAAGCGAGTTGTGCCCAGACATAATAGTCTCTTATTCTTCGAAGTGTCGGATAAATCATTCCATCAAGTTTCAGAGGTGTTGACCCGAAAAACGCGCCTTTCGATAAACGGCTGGTTTCATGGGCCAATCAACTGGCGTCCTCCGCCGGCCATCATCATACCGCCCGAGCCCAAGGATTACGAACAAGTCGATGTAATCTAAAAGCTTTTAAGGTCTTGGCCAGGTTTTAGAAATTTATCTTAAAGGCCAATCTGTTTTTCGATTGGGTCGCCGAGAAATACATAAAGCCAAGCAATCAGACGCAAATTCAGCTCACGTTTTCCAGCACTTCAGAGATAAAATTGAGCAAATTTTTTAGAGTGAGCTGCTTGAGAGGTGCTTCTTTTCACTCAAATTTATCTATATTTTTTTATTTAGAATAAGAAGCTGCAGAAAGTTGCCAACAGTCTTAACAGTCCGTCAATAAAATGGACTCGAGAAGGACCCTACAATCGCAAGTAGATAAACTTTGCTCCACATTTAACATGATCTTGTCTCTCAATTGATTACAACAGAAATGTTGAGATTGCCGAATGGAATACTCTGCCTGAGGAGATAAAAGAACTGATTAGGGTGCTCACATGCGACCATATGGGGCTTACATTGTCAAATATGACTGGACTTGGATTGCATTCATCGATTCCAAAGAGGAAAGATGACGATGAACCAAGTGACGATGACGACGATTACGACGATGGCTCAGACCAGAGCGACCAGGAGGAAATTAACGAGCAAGCTGGGGAGGCATCGGCTCGAAATGCTCTGCCGGAGGCAGTAGAGAGGAGCGAAGAAGAAGACGATGATGGTGAAGATGAAAACGGCGATAATGGAGACTTGAAGCGAAAAGCAGAGAGTGCAGAAGAGCCAGACGAGGAGGAGGAGGAAGGACCGAGTTTCAAGAAGGCCAAGACCAGCAATCAGTCAGATGAGGTTCAAGCCTCAACATCAAAAGAGGCCCACATCGAATACTCTACACCCAAATGTCGAGCAGAGGTCAGAAGATGGCGTCAAGGCACCTACACATTAATCACCGACGACGATCTCGATATGAATCGAAAAGCACTTGATTTGAGTGTATTTTTCTCATGCAATAAATGGAAGCTTGAATGCGGAGGCCATGTGAGCTATATTGCGCGAGACGAGGATACTGAGGTGAGTGATCAGCTATTTTTAGAAACCAGAAAGCATTAAAATTGAACTAAACTCGCACACGCGATCTCCAGCTTCTCACCGTGAACCCCGAAGAGAACTGCATCTCATTGGTGTATCGGGACGAAGAAACTCTTCGGTTCACAAAATATGTCAACTCCAGAGTAAATGGAATAAACGAGCAGAATTCGTTTTATGAAATATCAGTTTGCTATTTTGAATAAACGAGAATAAGAAAACGTTCTAGCTGAGTTGAATTGAAATTTGTTTAGTTTTCAAAATGAACACAATCAACACCGAAAGCTTGGACTTGAGTGTGCAGAGCTCGAGGATCGAAGAAGAGAACTTTAATTTGGAGTCGGTTGTGGAGGATGAGATAAACCGAGATTTGGAAAACAAAGCGGAACTGGAAGAGGATGAAGAAGCACACCATGTTGTTTACTTGTGCTTGCTTAACCAGGGCGGCAAACTCGGTGCGGCTTATTACAGCTCGACAGAGAGAAAGCTTTATTACTTGAGTGACATGTCAGAGAGCAGCCAGTTTGAGCTGAGCAGTTTACTCATCGACGACTTAAGGCCGTTGGTTGTGTTGGCCAATTCGAAAAGCGATTACACGTACATGAGCTTTCTTCGCTTCAAATGCGCTTACTACACTCAAGAGCAGAACGAAAGGGGCGCTCAAACGAGTGAATTCAATCGATTGCTCGAGACGCCCAAGTCAACAGAAACGTTTCTCAGCGAAGTGCTTTCTAAGAACGATATGAGCGGACCGATACGCCGGAGAGAAAGCTTGATCGGCTTTGAAGTGCTGGCTGCCGCTAACTTTGCGTATGAAACGGCCAAGCAGCGAATTATGGAAATTGAAGAACTTTCGACCTTGCCGCCCAGGCCAATGCAGCCGACCGAGCGTTTAGTGTTTTTCAGTTCGATATTTGACTTTGAAAGTCGGCTGGCAATAAGAGCAACTGGAGCTTTATTAAACTATTTGGACCATAAACGAGTGAACTTTGAATTCGACGACAACTTGATTCGCACGCCGATTGAACAAGTCAGCCCGATCGATTTAGAGTCGATTCTCATTCTAGACTCGAACTCCTTTAAATCGCTTCGGATATTCAGCAATGCGGACTTGAGCTGTGCTTACAGACAGCAGTCATATGCCGACTCGAACTTTTTTCGCACGCAGCTGAATGACCAGAACAAATCGACCGTCTACAGCTTGTTCCTAAGCCAAGTGCACACAAAAATGGGCATTGGTAAACTGCGTTCGTTCATGCTCAAGCCGGTGAGAGATGAGCGGGTGCTCGCTCGTAGGCACACAGTTGTGGAGTTTTTCACCAGACAAAGAAATCAAGAAGCTTTAGAGACACTAGTGAGCAATTTGAAGAGAGTGAAATTTATTCAGCCGATTTTGAAGCGGATGCAAGCCGGTCGTTGCTCTTGGACTGAATGGAAAAGAGTCTACAAGACTACAAATGCGCTGATCAACATTCTGAAACTTTGTGCTCGACTAATGAGCTGTGAGTCGCAAGCAGCGGAGAATAGCGACACATTGGGCTTCGACGATACGATCATTCAGGGAAATCGTAGTCTCGTTTCTTTGCTCATCAACAATCAACGATCCAACGCCGCTCATCAAAACCAATCTGTCCTAAACGGCACATTGATCGAGGAGTTGGCTCGAATCGAAAGTCTTCCTGAACTAGAGCAGCTGATGAGTCAGTTCGAGCATGTGGTCGACCTCAAACTGTCAGAGGAGACCTCGAAATGCAAGGTGAATCAAAACGTTTCATACAGATTAGATGAGCTGAAGCAAGTCTATTCGAGGATTTCCGACCACTTGACCATTGTGGCTCAGCAAGAAATGGAGAGAATGAACGTCGGCTTCACCCAAGTGACTTATTTACCTCAGCTTGGATTCCTGTTGGTATTGAACAAAGAGAGTTTTATGAATGAGAGTCTCAGTTTTAATTTGAGTGAACTCAGAGATGAAGAGGCCGACTTTGACATGTTCCGAGCAGAGTTTGAACGAAAAAATGAGCTCAAATTCGAGTTCATTACGAATGAGCAGTTCTTTTACAAAAATCGGCGAATGGCTGCACTCGATGAGCAGTTCGGCGACATAGTTACGGAAATAAATGAACTTGAGAGTGAAATTGTGCGTCGAGTGCAAGATGAGTTTGTTAAGCAGGAAAAGCTATTTGCCAATGTGTTTGACTTGTGTGCAGAGCTGGACTGCTTGACGGCCTACTCGTTGGTCGCCAAGTCGAATAACTATGTTCGTCCTCAGCTGGACTTGGGCGCTTCATTTGTCAGAGCGGAAAATGTCAGACATCCACTGGTAGAGCTAGCGGTTGAATATGGACTATTCATCCCGAACGATCTACGCTCAGACTGGAGTGTAGAATATAGAAATAAAGTGAAAGTTCTAACTGGACCGAACGCCTCGGGCAAATCAATTTATCTGCAACAAGTGGCTCTTCTCGTCTACATGGCCATGATAGGCAGTTTCGTACCCGCAGACAGCGCAGCTCTGGGCGACTTTGACCGCATCTTTACTCGAATCAACTCCAACGAGACAATTTCAATGCAACAGAGCACGTTCGCTATCGATCTGAAACAAATAACGTCCGCCGTGAACCATGCGACCTTCAAATCACTTGTGATCGTGGACGAGTTTGGCAAAGGAACTGACATAAGCGATGGCCAGGCGATTGTCGCAGGCGTTGTAAAGCATTGGCTTCTCAAAGAGGCCCTATCCCCGCACATTTACTTTTCAACGCATTTCTACGAGATGTTTGCAAATTTGTCGGCTGTTTTCGGCGATTTGTCCCAGAACATAGAATGCCTGACTCCAGATTATTTAGTTGACGCCGACTCGGAGGTCAAAAGCAACAGAATGAAAAAGCCAGTGATCACGTATCTTTACAAACTGAAAAAGGGCGTCTGCAGTTCGAGCCATGCTTTTCCTGTGCTTTCAAAGGCAGGCCTTGGCGACGATGTAACTCAGCGTGCGGAATACTTCTACAAGTTGATCAAAGAAGCGAACCGAATTGGGGGCCCGATGCAAAATGGTCATAAAAGTGAATTAAAACCAAAAGGGGCCGACGAAGTATTTTCCAGGTGAGTTGGTCTATTCAATTGAGCGATTTAATTCAATTCATTTTAGTTGTTTGTTTGTGTTGAATAGATGCCGAGATGCAATAAAACGCTTGCTTGAGATTTCAACCGATTTGGAAGAGGCAGCCAAAGCGGCTAATATTCGGGCTCTTCTTAAGGATCTAATTCATCAGCCGCGCTCAGTCAACCAGGATAATTAGATTTCTCTCTCTTTACTTCTTTCCTCTCTCTCTGTCTACTTGGTTTCTTTCTTATCGCTTTTCCTTCTGTTTTATAGCTGTGAACGATTCGCTTGAATTTAACCCATTTTCACCTTCAGTGCTTATCTCGACCGGCTTCATGTCCAGACGTACGTTATTCTTAATTCCCGGCTCATGAAGGCAGCCGCATAATAAATGAAACTCATAAGATGCGATCTAGGGCTAGCTGTCGACATTTGCAACTTGCGAAAGGCCAAGTAGAGCATAATTTGCGACTTGATGAGCCGGCGTTCGAGGCCAATGCGGATCATTTGCGAATCTGAAATGTTAGTTTGGCTAATTCTTGCCGTTGGCCTTGTCAACACCGCTTCCGCCCAGTGTCCGTCCGGATGTCAGGAATGTTCGAGCAAATTTATAAACTGTACAGCCTCTCAAATAGCGTCGGTCGATTTTTTAAGGAACATAAACCAAACTGTCGAAAGGGTTATTATCAGCCGCAACTCAATTCCCGTTCTCGACCGAGCACTCTTTGAAGGCGACAATCAAATTGAAGACTTGGACCTGAGCTTGAACGGCATCCTTTTAGTAACAAGTGATCGAGTTTTCGACAATCTCAATTCTCTGAGTCGACTTTCGCTCTCAAGAAACAAGTTCAAAGTGGCCGACCAACGATCATTTTCGTTTCTGAAACCAGTCGCCTCTACATTGAATATATTGGAGATGAGCTCGGCATTTGCCGACGATTTAAATCTTTCCTATCGACATTCAATGAACGCATTCGAAGAGGTCTATGAGATAATGCGCAACTCAAAGCTCAAAGAGCTGAGGCGGCTGTCATTGAGCAACAATTCGCTGACCAAATTCAATTTACTGCAGCGAATGGAATCGCGAGAGACTCTCTCAGACATCGGCTGTTATTTGCCCAATCTGGAGCACTTGGATTTACGAGACAATCTCTTGCACGAGATTCAGTTTGATGAAACATGTGACAATCGTCTGCGCCTTCTCGATCTGTCAAATAACAAAATCAATAGAGTAAACTCGAATTTACTCAACGCGTTCGTTTTCTATTTAAATCGAAGCGTCGATTTCAAAGTAGACTTGAGCGGCAACTCATTCAGATGCGATTGCGACCTATTGCCTTTTTACGAATGGCTCAAACCGAATTCGTACGCAGTGATCGGTTCAAGGGACCTACGCTGTAGCAATTCAAGCGCATATTGGCAGATTCGCGATCAAAAGCTGCTCGAGGCAAATTTAGACTCATATTGTGCTGAGGAGACCGGAGAGACTGGCAAGATTGAAACGAGCACCCTAAATCGGCAAGAAAGAGAAGAGCAAGCCCAAACTCGCATGATCCTGTACTTGTTCGGCATATTTATTGTCTGGTCCATTCTCTATGTGGCTGTGCGAAAACAGTGTCAAAAGCTTGACGAGCTGCCAACCGAGAGGGGCGTCTATCAGTCGGGCACAAGACGAATTGTATACGATCCGGAGAGTGGCACAACAAACAATGCAGTCATAGAAGAGCACATCAACTTCCCCGAAGATAGACCTAGCCGCTTCTCCGAGTACCTTTACATGTCAAGGTTAAGTCAAGTGGCTAAAACGGCCAGAGCTCGAATATTTGAGCTTCCATTGTTAAGAAACATGGCTCGAAAGGCGCCAACTCGTCCCTACGAGCATTTTGTTGATGGAATTAGTCTGAGTCAGACGAGCTTGACGCTCGATCCCGATAGATCTGCCGCCAGGCTTCAACTTCGCGAGTGAACTCGAGCAGACTCTCGTCTTCTGATCTCGCTCGATCTAAATAAGCCTAATCAATTCAAATGTAATCAAAGCTTATTTCTTGTTCTCCAATTGAGTTTTTATAGAGAGAATAAATTGCCATCCAACAATCATAATATGCACAAGCTTTATTTCGTGGGCGGCAGTCTATTGATCTCAAGGTCAAAGATTGCTGAAACATTTTAGTTGGCCAACGTTAACAGTTGTTTTCTAAAAATCGATAACTCACACTTTGAAAGCCTACATCGTTTTACTTGAGTTCTTACACGCCTCGAAATGCAAAATATCTGTGTAATTGATGCTGCGAGATGGTGTTAGGTAGATATCAATTTCTAAACGAAACAAAAACAACTAAATTAAGAGCGTTATTTCATATAATAGCAGACAGCTGGCTCATTGGTCTGCTAAAACATTTTCATCAAACACTACGTGACTTTGCGTTTGTCATGAGGCTATCATGAAGGGTTTTATGATTTTATTGCTTAAAATGACGAGTTGGAAACAGAAATTGATAAGTAGATTGTTCGTTTGATTCTGAGGTGAAATGTGGACTAAAATTACAAACTGGGCGGATAGAACGACCGTTCATGGATTATCAAGAGTGGCGAGCAACTCAAGTAAACTTAGGCGCGTTCTGTGGCTTTTCGTATTTTTGTCTAGTCTGAGCTTATTTGGCTGGCTTAGTTACAATGAAGTCAACGCTTTTCTAAAATACGAAGTAACCAGCCGGATGAGTTTTGTGGCTCATCGCAAAATGAATTTCCCGTCAATTACTTTTTGTTCTTTCCAGCATTTATCTTTCAATCGAAGCAAACATTACGTTGAAAAAACATTCGACCAACTGAGACAATCGGGGTTTAATGACACTCGATTGATCATGTCGCTTATTGATTACAATTTATTCTCGAGCCAGTTAACAGACGAATTCAGAAAATCAGTGGCATTCTCCGCATCTGATTATTTCGTCTCTTGCAGATTTTTGGGGAAAAGTTGCGACTTGAATGAGGATTTTAAAATGTCATTGCACTATCTAAACGGGGCTTGTTTTACATTTAATTTTGACAAAAACAAGCCAAAAGAAATAGGCACGCTAGATAGCTTAAACGGACTGGAAGTTGAGTTAAACCTCAAAAGAGAAAATTTTTCACACCATCCGCCAGGAACAGTATCGAGTGTTTTGTTTTTTCATGATCAAATTTGGCCACCGGCCTTTGATTGGGGGTCATCTGTTAGAGTGCCAAGCGGCATTTATTTAACAATCGATCTGAGTCGAGAGAAAATTGAAAAACTGCCACAGCCCTACGGCAACTGTGTGAACGAGGAAAGCGACCAATCTAATCCTCATCTCCTAAAGACCCTGGAGTTCAACAGTGGAATCTACAACCAGTTCCTATGCCTCGAAATTTGCTTAAATAAGTTTCCTATAGAAACATGTGACTGCCATACTTTTCAGCGCGATTTATGGCCAAACGTTGCAAGATGCACAAATTTAATAGATTACTTGTGTGTGATAAATAATTTCCCTTCGGGCTTCAAGCAAGAACAGCAAGACTATTGCCAATCGGAATGCTTGGTCGAGTGTAAGAAAACCGAGTACAAAATGTTGCTATATCCAGCCAGTGAATTTGATTTTCTTCCTTCAGAGAGAGAATCAAGAGGATTGAAGCAGAAAGAAACAACCTCTCTGAGAATATTACAAAAGAGAATGGAAGAGAAAATATTGGAAGAGACGCCGAAAATAGCCGACGAGGATCTTCTGTCAAACATTGGTGGCATTCTCGGCCTCTGCCTTGGAGCGAGTGTGATCAGTATAATTGAAATGCTAGAACTATTTATTGACATTTTCATGGGTCTTTGCAGAAGTCCCCCGACATCAAAGGCTCGCGAAAATCATTCACAAAAATACTAAAGATTGAATGCTAATATCTTATGTGGAACGATGCCTGTCATCAGATTTGCTCTGTTTTTCTGACCATGCCCCGAGACAAATTCTGCGTTAAATAATCTTGTTGTCAATGTTGTCTATGAACCCTTTTTTTATCTGTTTTGAACAATAAAAATCATTTTTTGCGTTGAGTATCACGTTTAAATGGATCGATAATTTCTGGTAATTTACTTTCTAAATTGACATGTTTGGGCATAAATTGGTTATTGAACTAAATGTCATCAGCATGTTGAATCGAGACAAGAATCATTTTTTGACGATCTGACGTGATTTTTCATCAGATCGTTTTCTAAAAATAAACTGTTCGTCAGTCGAGTTGATTTGGTAGAAGCAAAGCGCAAGAACTGAAATGCTGAAAGAGAATATTCGGAAATGGGCGTCGAAAACTACATGGCATGGAGTCTGGCGTTTTATGAACGAAAACGCGAGCAGAAAGCGACGCTTCATCTGGTTCATCCTGGTTGCATTCGGCGTATTTGGGTTCACAAATTACAGCATCATTCACTTGAGCAATCTCTTCAAATTTGAAATTCTGACAAACATTGAACTGATTTCAAACACCAAAGCAGCGTATCCTGGGCTCACCTTCTGTTCTAGGCAGTATTTAAGCCCCAGTTGGAAAGAGAATTTTTTTGAAAAATTGAACCAAACAATGGAAAAAAACGGCCTCAGTCAAGCCGATTACAGTTTAACTTTTGAAACTCTCGTTAACAACCATTTGTTCTCACATGAATATGATGATCAGTATAGAAGAAAAGTTTCATTCTCATTTGAAGACTACATTCTCAAGTGTATTTTCAAAACCAAAAGCTGTGGACCGAAAGACTTTAAGCATTTGCTTCATACTGATTATGGCTCGTGTTTCACTTTTAACTATGATCCAAACCATCCAGAAATGGCGTCGAGTCTCGACTTCTATACCGGTCTGAATATTCAATTGAATTTGAGATCTGTCTTGGCGTCAAATGAGTACCACAGTACTTTACTATTTATACACGAGCCGAGCTGGCCGCCACTCTTAGATGTCAAGTCGATGATCTTTATTCCCAAGTTGCCCTACCTTGCTGCAGTTGTCGACCGTGAGAGCATTTATCGTCTGGGTAGACCGTATGGAGAATGTGTAGACGCTAATTCGTCTTTTGATTTCATAGCCTACAAGCTAACACGTCAGGCTTTAGCAGGCAACTACCAACAGTCGATTTGCTGGAGTATTTGCGCAAATGATCATTTAATACATGATTGCAAATGTCACTTGAGCAACTACAATATCTGGCCAGGCTATTCAAGATGCTGGACACCATACGAAGTCAAATGTTCACTAAAATTTGTTGATTCCTTTTTCGCAACTAGTCAGGCGAATTGTGAAGATAGCTGCCCAATAAGGTGTCATGAAGTTAATTATGAAATATCAATGACCTCTACTAATTCGGATGATTTTCCAGAAGAATTTAAAAGCGATAATTTCACCTCGCTGAATGTGAGACTAAAGCAGATTGACTACAGAGCGTTGAGAGAAACGCCGAAAAGGAACCCGATCAATATATTTTCTATTCTTGGTGGACTCCTTGGTCTATTGCTCGGTGCAAGTCTTGTTAGCGTCATAGAGATCATTGAACTTCTAATTGACTGCTTGCTGTGTTTATTTTTGGGGCGGAAAGTTTCAAAAACGAGTCCAAATTAATTGATCTATTTAACAGCTCGTCGTTGATCTTGGTGTTTGAAGCACACTTTGAACGTTCGCTTTTTAGCAAATGAAAAAGACGCATTGACACGATTCATACATAAACCGAAAATGCCAATTAAAGTTTCAGCAACTCGTTTAGCACACGTAACCTTAGCCTTAGCAATAAATGTGGTTCATCATTTAAATCTTGGTGGCTTTTGCACTGTTTCTGGTTATTGCTTTTTTTCAGCTTAAATTGCATGATGAAAACGAGTTTGAGGAGCAAAATAAGCGAATGGGCCGAAAACTGCTCGGTCCACGGCGTGGCAAGAGCCGTGAAAAGACAAAACCGATGGGAGCGACGATCTTGGGCTTTACTGGTCATGCTGAGCTTGGCTTGCTTCATTGCCTTTTCTTTGATGGAGTTTAATCGATATAAAAAATATAGTGTTGCTTCGAACCTGCGAATAATAAGCGAGACTGTGTCGGAATTTCCGAGCGTAGCTTTTTGCTTTAGGAATCTTCTCAGCAATTCAAATCGGAAAATATTTAAAGAACTTGTGAAGCATCATTTAAGAGCGGACATGACTGAGTTCGATCAAGATCAGCTTATCTTCAATGCAATGATTCGATATTTGAGCAATTCAAGTTTCAATCAGACCTATCGCCAGTCAATTGTGCCAGCGTTTTACCAAATTTTCACACGATGCATGTTCGCCGCGGAAGTTTGCAAAGAAACAGAAATTAGGATTTTAATGAACGAAGGGTTTGGAATATGCTACAACTTCAATTCGAATACTTCGGCGCCAAAGTACTCTTCCTGGAACGACCACATGGAAGGACTTCGAATTTCAATCGATTTAGGCAAGTTTAAAAGCGCTCATGGCTTTATTATGGTGCAAGAGATTGGTGCACTTCCGATTCATACAGAGGCAAGGGCTTTGGGCAAAGGCCTTAATCTAGACTTGGCAGTAAAGAGAGAGGTGGTCAATTTACTCGGATATCCATACTCTGAATGTGCGAGCTCTTCGAGTCCTTTAAAAAAGCACATATTCGAGAGGTCGATTGAATTAGGAAATGGAAAGTACATTCAAATGAACTGCTTAGACGCCTGCTTTCATGAGTTATTACTCAACCGGTGTGGCTGCTACCAGAAAGTGTATTTGATAAACTCAACCAACTACCCCCTGTGTGACTGGAATACTCACAGCGAATGTATTAAAGATGCTAGCACCACTTTCAAGTCTGAATGCCAAAGTGAATGCCCGCGCCAATGTCAAAAATTGAAATTCGATTTACGCAGGAATGTTTTGGATGTGATCGGTCATCATCCGCAGCGAGCAGACATGATTGAGTTGAACATCTATCTGGAGGAAATGGAATATAGGCTACTTGAGGAAGTTCCACTGATGAGCTCGATCGACTTGTTGTCTTCGCTCGGAGGGCTTCTTGGCCTCTTACTGGGTGCAAGCATCTTAAGCGTGCTCGAGCTGCTCGAACTTATCCTAACAACTTCTTTCTCTTTGCTATTTTCTTTTTCCGATTCTAAATTGCCGCCTAAATAAATCTACTATTTTGATAAGAGCCAAATCTTTAAATCGAACGCCAAGCCAAAGCGAACGACTTTAGTCTCCTAAATCCAACGCAATCAGATTTTGATGGAAAAGCTTCTCTCTCTCTCTCTCTTTATTACTTTGTCTGTTCGACGCGAGAGTGGAAATAGACAGTGTGAGGGAAATTTTATCGGCTTTCTTTGTTCGCTGCTTGTTATTTCTATTCATTTTCTCCAATCATTCGTTTGACGAGTGTGAAACACAATACTCGCGGCGCAAATTGAATTAGACCGCGCTTATTTGGGCCGCGTCAAGGCGTGCGAAAAGGAATTGATCGAGTCGGTTGGATTAAGATTTGGTGCGGCAAAGTTGGTTGACTGACTGACTGAGTGACTGGCCTCGATGAAACGATCATTCGCTAGCGAGACTTTAGAGACCTCGGTCGGCAATCGCGATAACAACAAATCCCAATCTCGTGTTAGTCTAATATGAATATACAGTTGATTTGTTGCTCATTTTGCTTTAAACACGATTTGTAATGGACACCTTCATGATTCGGGAGCGGCGTCGAACATGTCAAACAGTTTACTTGTGTTTTACGCGTCCGATGCTCGGTGAGAGTGCATGTGTGCACATGTGACACGAATAAATCACACACTAGTCGGCCGGCGGGAGTAGCCTGTGGAAGAATGCGAAGCCAATTCTGTGTATGCGTGTGTGTTTGGTACGCGAGGCGCAGGCGAATCAAATTTAAAGCGCATGTGAAACTCAACTCGCTTGGCTTATTTACCTTTGTAATTCGTGATATCGAGATGTGAACTGATCGCCTTTAATTTGTCAGGGGCAGCCTTTCACTGAACGCCTCCATCGACCTCATCCGATTTGGGTGATACGGTTAATAAATAAAAAGAAAAAAAGGGACAGTGAAAGAGGGAGAGCTGCACAAGAGGAGTAGGAGGGGGTGCGGAGAGGCGAAGGGAAAAGTTTAATTAAAACAAAGCTCATCCCGGTGAGCATCGTTTTGAGCGGCGTTATTCTCAAACAACAAAACAACACATGAATGATCGAAATTCAAGTACTTTGCACTCTAGTTCGAATATTGTGCGCTCTCGTTCATTAGTGCGTGTAGGTTAATTCACTCGTGGCCGACTGAATGGATTATGGATGTGCGGAAACAAAGCCGATCATCAACTCGAAATGAAGTGGTGCGTTAACCCATCTACCTTCACCTACTCATTTGCATGCAGAACAAAAGTCGATCACGTATTGGCAATAGCAGTCACTTCCAGGAGCAGTGACAGAACAATAGCCACCGGGTGGACCGTGTCACGTTGGCCTCGTCCTCTTCATCCTCTTCTTCTTCTTGTTAATTTCTTCCCGTTCTTCAGACTATTCTTCATAGTATTCTTCAGACTCGCAATCTTCCTCCTTTCCTCTTCTACTTGGCATTCGCGTTTCATTGAGCGACCAGGTTGTTTCCTCAGCCTTGCAAGTAAACTCTCAGGACAAGTTGCCTCTTGAGAGAGCGTTTGAACTCGCCTTCTCTCTCTCTTCAATCATTCTGAATTTAATCGTTTTGCGCATCGCAATTATTTTCAAATAGTCGCCTCAGGGCATAGTTGTGCGGCTATTTGTCAGATCGAGTTAAATCGATTCCGATCGAATCGCGTTTTATTTTTGTCGATTGTTCGTTCGAATCGAGCACATCGACCGGCCGATTACATTTGCTGACCTGAAGTACAGCAATTAGCCGTGCGCTAAATGGTTTCCGTTATATTGATGCAGTTCGATTTTCTAGTTATGCTCGGCGGTAGTGGTGGTAGCGGCGTCGGCGGCGACGTCGCTAGTCAGCCGAAATGATGGCAGCGCTAAGCCGCGCCAGCAGTAATCGCCGCCAATGCCCGTAATGTATGTCTGGCGCACGTTCCCAGATGGCCGTCGGTTCCGAATTGTTCGCCGTCGTGTTCCATTATTTCAATTTTTATTTTGTTCTCAATCCGGAGCGTCTAATTGCAAATCGATGTCTACATATCGGCCCATTGAATGTGACTTAAGTAGGCTAGACATCAGCCCTCATTTAATTTGTTTTAGATGGATTTGAATGTTGGTTAATTAAAAATAGAGCGACTCACCGTGCCGCCTGACTGTCGAGCTGAACTGGACCACGGCACGTCAGTCGAGCAAAATACTCAAGTCAAATATCGCAACTGGGCCGCACAGCCTGATTTCGGCCCCCGTCATGACACGTTCTTTAACCTGCTACTTGTTCAATCTGCTCTCAACCATTTACTCTCTCTCTCTCTCTCTTTCAATCTTTCCTTTCTCTCTTTTTCTATTTTGCTCTTCGTCCCTCTCACCCGCCCATCGTCGCTTTACTCTTTATTCTGGTGGCGTTCATTAGTCATCACACCGCATGGGGTCGTATGAAACGCCTTATTGTTCGCCTCGTAGTGATTTGTTTCGCATTGTCTCGCCCTCGAAGGTGTGTGTTGGCGAGCTTTGTTGTATATTTAGTTTGCCGAGAGATGCCCACTCCTCGACGAGAGTAAAAGGTGAGAAACAAAAAGAATGGGTGAGTCCGTGCGCGAGAGAGAGAAACAGACAGGGCGGGTGTGTATGCACGTCTAAAGTCTATTGGGCCAATTAAGGGCGTGTAACGGTTGCTGGTTTCCTTTACAACCTGATCTAATCCGAATCTGAACTCAGGAGACTTTTTTGTTTTTGGCAACGAATTTAAGCTAATGGATTCGCTTGAGCAGGCAGCCATAGCTTCCCAGGCGCCGCACAGACAATAGCGGACCGGAGCAGACCGGTCGAGTGCGTGTTATAGAGCCCATCGAGCATTGAATACACGCTAGCTCTTGCGAATTAAATCCAATTAATGGACATGTTCGCGCGAATTAGAATAACAGGCGGCCGGCAAATGGATACGATCTGGGTTAGAAAAATAGGATGTGGCGCCTGTACAATGAGGAAATGAAAACACGCGTGTTATTCCAAGAGATGAGAGACAGAGAGCGTAAAAAGGTCTGCGCTCGATCGATTTAATCGCCTGGTGTTGATTTCATGGCGTCAACATTAACAGACCGTCCGATCAAGAGCTCGAAATTGACGCTAGACTTAAACGCACCCGTATGGATTCGCAATCACGACCAAATCAAGATTATGGTGTTGCCATCATCATTTCTACTTCTTCATCATATGTTGTTGTTGCTGCAGCAGCATCGGCAGCCACTCTTCAGAGTGTTGCTATTTTTAACCGTGGCCCGTCGTATGTAGATGATGATGATCATCATCACCACCGGCCCGATGGTGATCGCAGATTTCGCCGCACGCGATTGCAGTGCATCGCTCGATTAATTTTTCTTAGATGCAAAGCCCGTCAAGATTGAGAAGCCAGAACAAGCTGTCGGTGCAAATGCTTCAAAATGACCCAACTGGTGAGAGCCGAGCGAGGAGCACAGAGCGAGGGAGAGAGAGCAAGAAAGTGAGGCACAGTAAACGATAGAAAAGCGCGAGCCAAGTTTGTATATGTCGCAGCGAGTGAGAAAAAAAATAGCGAGAGAGCGACTGAATTGACTCAGCTGGGTCGGCTTCGTCTCTTAATGAATGCCGGCCAGCGTCCGACAAGGGGTCCGTCACCTATTTATTCAATATTGCTATCGTTTACTTTAGTCGAGAACCATTTCAAATATTTGAGCGTAAATCGATGCCGCTTGTTTAAGCGAGAGATTGAACTAGAGAGAGTGTGTGTGTGAGAGAGAGAGAGAAAGGGAGAGCGAGAGAGCGCAGAAGAAGAGGAGGAGACGCAGAGCCCGTGAAGGTAAACACGAGACGGTGAATGAAAAAGATAATTCGTCGCACATTTTTGGTCAAGTTCTCACTTTTCGATTTTAAGCTGACCAACTTAATTCGCTGTCCATTGTTTTCCCTAATTTCGCCCCTCTCTCTCTTCCTTCCTTGCATTCTCCGTTTGGCTTATTTTTTCGACGCATTTTCCGTTTCTAGTCAGCTTGGAGCGACACATTTTATGCGCTGGACACGACCGTTGTATCGTTAAAAGGATCTCTCGTATTTCTCATTAGACCGAATTAAGAGTCGCCTTGCTATTGCTTGAGAATGCGAGCGACTAGAGGCTGCTGGATGCTCACCTGTCGGCGGGCAGCGAGCGTTTAATTGCTAAATCAAACACATGTTGCCTGTCCGTTCGTTTGGCATTTATGTCAAGCGACTGAGTGGCTCGGGCAACTCGCTTAACGAACCATGTCAAGCGGCGGCAGGACACGCGATCGGTTTCATGCGCCGTCTGTGCGCAGTGTTGTTTGTATGTATGAGAGGAGGACGAGTTTGCAAGGTTTCCGTTAATGAAATTCAATTAATAATTCATGCCAAACTTGCCGACGAGCGCCACGCTTCACCTGACCAATCAAGGGCGCTGCGCGACAGGCTGACCGCTTGACAGCAATTGCATTTTGCGTTCATGCGAACAGAAATTGCTGCTTGCTAGATTTGTCAGCCCGCTTTCGACACAAGGCCGAAAAGCAGGAAGCGATAGCTTGTACTCGTCCGTCTGTCAGTCCGTTTCGATTTAACTTGTTTTGCCTGATTGAAGAGAAGAAATAGCTCTTTTATTCTGCATGTGCGCCCTTTATTCGGGCTTGTTGACCGACTCTGACTTTGCTTTCTCTCTCTTCTCTCTCTCTACGAAAACTATTGCTGTTGCTTCTATTGTTCTCGTGTCTTATTTACTTAAGAGAAATGTGCGCTGGTTTGTTTGCTCGCACGATTAAGTTGCTATGATCCAGCAGTCACAGCAACACGACGATGGCGGTAGCTGGCGGCGGCCAGTGGGCCGGCCATGGTCAACCACCAGCCGGGGTCAGATCAAACGCGCGTTCATTTCCTTGCTTCCTTCCCGCTCGAAATCTGCAATTAACAATCGAGATTTTTTCTCCTACATTTCGCCTTTGTAAGAGCGCACACGCAGGCTCTCCGATCAACACATTCGATGTTTATTAAAGGAAATGGAGCGAAATTGTTCATTGGTCGGTGGTCGCATTGCCCATTTCGACGCCTTCTAATTCCGCTCGGCTCGCGATTATTAGATTGAGCGCGGCCGACGGCCTTCTCATTACGGCCGCTCGACGATGAGCATGCATCGATTTTTATTGATTTCAATTAATTTGACATTTAGACGACTAGGCGTTCGAGCTTCTTGGCTGCCCACACTTGAGAATATGCAGACCGGAATCGCGATGTTCGCCTTGACCCTGGTACTGTGCATTGCCTTTGCTGAGTCAAAGTGCCAGTCCGGCCTGCGCGAGGACAACTCAAACTACATTTACTGTGCAAGACAGAATCTGACGCAAGTTCCCAACTTTTTCGCCGACTCGGCCGGACAACTCATATCGGGCGTCGTCTACGACGAGCTTGTATTATCGGACAATTCAATCGCTTACATAGACGCCCACTCGTTCGGGCCGAATTTGAAGGCAAGGAAGCTTTACTTGGACGCCAATCCGATAAAGTTCATTCACGAGCAAGCGTTCAACAACCTGCGCAACTACCTAGAAGAGCTCTACTTTGACCGAAATCGACTGGGCTCTCAAAGCTCGTCTGTGTTCGCTGAGCTAGACGCTCATCAGCCAGACGACTTGGCGCTATTCGACAAGTCTGTTCTCCGCACTTGCTTGAATCTGCGCCGATTGAGCATAAAAAACTTTCGCATCGATCGACTAAGTCCGTTGGCATTTTCGAAACTGCGCCGACTCGAGTATTTAGAGTTGAGCGGTTTGGGCATCAGTCGAATCGAGAGCGACGCATTTGCAAACCTGGGCGCAAATCTTATCGAGCTTAAGCTCGACTCCAATCAGCTCGAGGAAATACCGTCAAATGCTCTTAGCTCTCTTCCCAAACTGAGAAAGCTCAGCTTGACCCAGAACTACATCAGACGGGTACAAGCCGGCGCCGTGAACAGTCCGGCTTTGCAGTCGCTTGATCTCTCCTACAATTACCTGAGTTTTGTGTCGCGAAATTCATTCGGCGTAGAAGCGGCGAAGAGCATTCGTAGCCTGAACGTGAGAAACAATGAGCTCAAGTGGCCACATTTCATTTATTTACTTTTGACTCTGACCGGACTCGAGGAGCTGAACATTGACTTTAACAAGTTGAATCTGGAGCATGCAAAAGCCAAGCCCGACCTAATGGACTTTCTAAGCGAACAGAAGACGAGCAAGCGGCTCGAACTGCAGTTACAATCGCTGTCGATTCAAGGCAACAATCTTGACTCGAACACTTTGAGGCGGCTGATGGACTCATATGAGCTCAAGACACTGACCAGCTCGAGTGTATTCAACGATCCGAGTTCATACGAAATCTGGGACTCTGTTGGCCTTAATGTTAATAGTCCGGACTCGAGCAGACTGACGCTTCGCTTCGGCAGCTTGAAAGCTCTGAACGTGGCCAGAAACCGTTTGACTCGATTGCCGGACAATTTCTTCACCGAGCTGAATGTTACTCGACTAGAGCAGTTGGTTGTTGATCGCAACGAGCTCAAACTCACCGCCAACACATTCGACGGCCTTCAGGACTCGCTTAAAGAGCTGCGTTTGAACAGTGCCGCATTTAACCTCTACTCGACGAGCTGTGTAGAAGCCCTAAATCAACTGGCGAGATTAGAGCATTTGGAGCTCAATTCGAACGCACATACAATGCTGTCGAGCTCAACTGAGGGCCTCAAGCTACAGTTGACCAACCTTAAGCATTTAGAACTGCGCAACAATGCCCTCAGCTACTTGCCGACGTATTTATGCGATCTGCATAATCTAGAGCATTTGGACTTGAGCTCGAACCGTTTGAACAGGTTCGATCTTCAATGCGCTCTGTTCAAAGTGGACAAGTCCGGTCGTTACAGTCCGACCAGGTTGAGTCATTTGAACTTGAACAACAATCCGCTTGTGTGCGACTGTCGTCTTAAAGAGCTCAAACTTTGGATGGGCAGAGTATTCAATCGAGACCTGATCGAGTTTGTTAAATGGCGCTGCAGTAAGCCGTTCGCACTTCAAGGCCGCTTTTTGAGCGATGTTCCTCTCAACGAGTTGAAATGTGAACAAACAACCACAAGGTCGACAACGACCACTTCAACCACAACCACGATTGTAACTTCAACTAGGAATGCGAACGATCAGCTGGCATCAACTCGACCCGGCCAAGACACTTGGGTGAATCGAGACGGGCTGCTCATGTCCCGCCAGTCTATGTTGAGCAGCACCCAAAAGAATGCAATCTGGAGCTCACTGGCCAACCTTCAAAGTCTTAGAACAGAGCCAGTTTTGTTGGGCGAAAGCAGTCAGCCGGAGGACAGAAGCATCCTCATAAACTACTACTCGCTTATAATTGGAATCTCGTTCGGCATCTCGCTGATTTGTCTCATTCTGCTCGTCCTGTTCTACTTGTTCTGTGTGCGGCAGCATCAGAAGCTGAGCAAGTCGTCGTTCGATTACATAAACGAATACTTGCAGTCGAGCAGCAAGTACGAGAAGCGGCAATTTAGCTGCTCGCCGTCGAGCTTGTCCACATCGTGCTCGAGCAGTAACTCGGGCGGTAGCTACGTTCGCGGCCGTGAGGCGCCAATAGTCGAAGAGCGCACCCAGCAGATGGCGCCCGTCACCACTCTAATGAACGGGCGATGTTTGATATTCAATCCGAGCCAAAACGTTCCTAGTCAAAGTCCTCATTTGTATAATCAC
This sequence comes from Proales similis, assembly GCA_019059635.1. Classification (NCBI taxonomy): domain Eukaryota; kingdom Metazoa; phylum Rotifera; class Eurotatoria; order Ploima; family Proalidae; genus Proales; species Proales similis. The sequence continues at coordinate 115,786 of JAGVRJ010000005.1, forward strand.
TTGAACGATTGTAATCAAACGCAGCAAGCGTGCACAGCAGCCGCCACAAGCAGAAACGCGACTCATTACAACAACTTGAACTACGAGGATTCAATTTACTCGATAGACACGGACAGCAGCAATCAGCACGTCTATCACGAGATAAACCAAGAGAGTCGACCGGTTGAGCCGGCGTCCGTCTATAATCACTTGAATAAACCACCGGGTACGTTTGGCTCGAATGCCATCGGTCGACTTATTGACGTGCCTCGTCATCAAACTCACCAGGCGATGAGTTTGAACAACTTTGCCAACAGCCTGTTCGTCTGAGTTGTTCACTTCGCCTCGTTTTATTTTTAGACTCCGTTCGCGTTTGTTTCTCTGCTTAATTGTAACTTTTTCTTCTTCTTCTTGTTTATTCTTATTCAAGCGAGTTTGAGAATTGAATTTATTTTATACGACGACTATTGTTGTTCTTATTCAAGGCATGTTTGTTGAGAATAAAAAAATTGCCAAGTGAGAGATTGGATTTCGTGCGGCTTGCAAGCGTGCTCGAGTGCAAGAACAAAAGAATGAGAAAAGAGAGAGAGCTCGTGCTAGCCTTCCTCGAGTACTAGACATGAAACTATTCGAGTTGTGGAAAGCGCTTGTTGGCCACCTTCTTCTTATTAAAATATTCGTCTCTTTTTCGGCTTTCATTTATTTCTTGCTTCTACTCTCCCTCTTCAAGCACATAAAGCGAATAAAATGCAGCAGTTGCACTTAATCGGCCGCGCATTTAGCCACCACCACCACCACCTAGACCTTTTATTAAGTCCCAAATGCCCGACACTAAATCACACACGCACGCACACACAATTGCATACTAGCGCACTGAGATCTGAACTAGACTCGTTTGAATGCCAACCAAGCGGCGACTAGTGTGAAATGATGACCGGCAGATGGTCATTTTCTCAGCTATTGATGGCACACGAGCGACCAACGCTCTATTGTTGTGGCATTTTGCGCTCTCTTCTATAAGCTGGGTCGAGATCGCGTGGAAGCGGATAATTGTTTTAGATAAAGAAGCGTAAAACTGGGTTAGACAGCCAAGCGAGAGAGATATCAGAAAATCTGTGTTGGCTGTGTCAGTAGATCGAGCTCAGGTGAAGTGTAAGAAAAGCGAAAGAGAGAGAGAGAGAGGGAGCGAAAATGGGCGATGAGTTTGAAAAGCTAATGAGAATGAATGCAACAAATCACATTCACAAAGAAGAGCGACATGTTCGAATTGAGTGCTCGCGAGGGGTATATTCGTATCATCAGTCATTGAGTGTCAGCCAATCGATTGAGTCAATCCGCGTCAATGATGGAATTCGCGCGACATATTATGTGATGGCTTCGATTCATCAAAATGTAAAATCTGATTATGTTGCACGCACAATTCATAATAGTTTTTTGGACTCGAAATTGTAAGCTTTCCATTACACAGTTCTCTCCCTCTCTCGCCCATTTCATCTCTCAGGGGCCCGAATGGACTTGAATTGTAGCGAAATATTTGCTCATATTTTATGCTGCCCAGTGTGCATACGGACGAAGACTGAACGAGCCAAAACGAGTACAAGGAGTGTGTCAGAGCGACCCCGAATGCAACGGCAAAAAGAGAGAGAGAGCGATCGGAGAAGGGCGAGCGATTGGAGAAACATGTCTAATTCCGTAGTTATAGACTAGCAGCTCATCTTCAAGCTTTTTGAGCTGCTCTTGGGTCAGTATTAATGATTAGAGTAGAATTTTGGCTCATAAGCGCCAGATGAAGCTATTGCATTCGCTTTATCTTGATTAGAAGGCGTTCTATCCATATGCTCGTGTGCAAGTCAGCCGACCAATCGACCCGGGCAGGCAACGAGTCGGCTCGGTTCGAGAGACTAGTGCCACTCGCTCGCGTCCGTCCATCCTATTATCTCTAATAAAATATTCGCTCTTTAACGAAATATTAAACGATCGCCGGCCAGGCCGTGCTGATCGCTGCATGCTCAGATTAGCGATTATTATTATTATTGAAGTGGTTGCGTCCTCCCTCAATCGTCCCTATCTGGCTAAATGCGTCCTCTCCTCCCTTTTTTCTCCCTCTCTCTTTAACAATTTAAATTGGAGCGTATTTAATAATAGAAAGGCTCGTTTGCTCAGCAGCAGTTGCGTAATCGCTTTGTACAATCAAGATTGTTGTTCGTCATTCGAAATTTATTTTGTCAATTTAGCAAAGTGCTTGCGATCAGCGCCGCCCTAGTCAATAGAACAAGAGCGAATGCACCAGCACCACATTTGCGAGCGAGAATGTGAGCGGCAAACTATCAAGACAAAGCAGCTGTGTTTGTAGCAGTAATTGCAGAAAGATTATTGCGATGTTTGAGCTTTTCATATTTTAAGCGCAATTGTACACGCCTCGTCTGATCTTGGCGTTTGGTTCTGCGTGTTTGCTGCTGGGCTCAATCGACGAATGGTGGGCATCAGGCAAACATGTTGAATACAAAAAGAAGCGCTCTCTCATTCATTCGTTCATTTTCAATTATTTAGAGATAAAGAGAAAAGAGCAGCGCAGAGATCAAGAGAAAATCCGATTCATCATAAACAGCAGAATGCCTTTTCTGGGTCAAGACTGGCGCTCGTCCGGTGAACGATGGATTCGTACAGAGCACGGATGGGAGCGGATCAAGCTGCTTGAGAGCGCTCTTGACGATTTAAATTTAGAGTAAGTGCCAATCTTTCGGTTTGTCCCAAGAGCGGATTTTTCACTTGATTCTAATTTCAGAATGAAAAAGCGTGATCGCTGCGTGAGCGAAAGCGCATCCAATCTCAAGCTTCATCTTGACTCAAGTCTGAATGAATCGAGCGATGACGAGGACGACCTGGACGAGTTTGATGCGAAACTGAGCCTGGGAAGGCAGCGGAAGCCGTTCATAATATTCGTCGACCAAGAGGTCTTCAACCATCAGGTAGTTGATTATTGACGAGACCATTTAACGCAAGTGCTTTAAACCGAGACGATCAAAAGCGAAAACTGCCCAAGGCGAGCGTCAGCGAGGTACTCAACGCCTTGGACATGTCCGGCGCAGTTGGCGATCGAAAACGCTTCAATTACGTGTGCCGCCTCGTGCAGATAATTATAAACGAGAAGCTAAATCAGCTGAGCGGAAACGCCCAGCGCACTCTATTCATGATAGTCAAGCAAATGGTTGTGCAAGTAATTCGAATGGAAGAGAAGACAAACGTGATGCGAAAGCTGCTCACCGACTTTAAGAAGAAAATTCAGGACACACGCTACTTTTACTTTGACTATATCGGATCGCAAAAGCTCGGTGACCGACATTTGCAGACAATTAGCAAATGGCAAGACATGCTCGACAATCCCAGTCACAAGAGGCCAAAACGACTCAAGAGCAGCCTCTCGTCGGGCGAATTTGGCAAAGAGAATCTACCGACTTTCGAGAATATTCCCACAGATTGCAAGCTAGAGATCATCAGGCGATTGAACACGGGCCTCGATCTGGTCAACTTGTCCAAATGCAATCGAAACTTGAACAACATGATCGGACAAGAGCTGAGCATCTGGAAAGGCCTGTGCCAGTTTCACTTTCAGCAAACACACTTGAACTCGGTATTGCGATTGAACGGTTCTGTGAACGCCAAGGCCACTGCCACCGAGAGAAGAAGTGGCAACGAACAAGTGGCAGAGCTCGACTGGAAAACCATCTATTTCAAGCTAAAAAGCCGCTATGGCCACCGCGAGGTCTATGTGGACATGATCCACAAATGCTTTTACTGCAAGTCGCTTTTCTGGAAAGAAATCGGCCACCCGTGTCTGATTGCCGGCGACCATTGCCATTTGTTCGATGTAAAAACTGAGCCCATCACCCCGAAAAGATTGATGGAGCTTTTATTAAAGTAAAAGAAAACATCACCGTTCAACCCTTGATTGTCCTCTCATTGAGAAAGATCAATAATGAAATTTACGATTTTGAAACCAATTGAGTAAACTCCGCCGAACTTTTTCCAAACGTCTTCTTTATCTATTTGAATCTGTTTGAGTTTTCTTTTTACTTCGCTCGCTCACTCACGGTTCAAGTGAAGCAGAGATCGTTTTCTTTTATTAATTGTCTACAAAGGTTAACTACACTCAGTGTCAATTTCGGAGGGTTGATGACTTTTTCTGGCTAAACTCAAACAAAAACACAAAAAACTCATGCGAAACAATTTAGTGAGTGTCAATTTCAACTCCACGATAGGGCCGGTACTCGCTCTCTCTCTTGACCATCTTTATACAATCGATTATGGGGCAAACTGAGAGGCACAGAGTACACCCGGTACAGTCAGCTGTTACACGCGGCAAGTGTGTGAGAGGATCGAATTGAATCGCTTGATAGCCGCTGTCATTGCAGGCCATGTAGCACTTGCCGCAGTTGATGCACATTTCCTGTTTAGCAATGTTTTGATCTGAATTCAAGTCAGCGATTAAAAGAATTCATAATCAAACTTACCTCATCAATCAAAGCTACCACTTGCTCTTTGTTGTTCAGGTCAGTGTAGGCGCCGATTTTGTCAAGAGCCACTCCGATTATGTCATTTATGCGCGGAATCTTACTCGTGTCGGCCATGCTGCGCACCCTCTGCACAATCTCCTCGTGCTGCTCCTGCTCGCTCTTGTAGAATTTCTGCTTTATTTCGTTTTGTTTTTGCTGGAACTCGCCGAAGCTGGGCAAACTCTGCATCAAAAAAATTGCTCAACAACAGTGCATCGATTGGAAGCTCAAAACGAATGGCACTTGCCTGACCGATGATGTCTTTTACTTTGAGAATTTTGCCTTTCTGATGTTTGGGCGTCGGCGGCGCTTGTCCATTCCAGTCTTTAAACTGCTCCATGGATCTCAAGTAAAGCAGCGCTTTCAGTCCAGTGATGTAGTCCTCGATCACTGTAAAGTCCTGATTTTGCACAGCCGAGCATACTTGCAGAACGCTCGCACCTCCGTACAAAAACTGAACTCCGGCCTGTTTGCCAGTGACGATGAGATGTTGAGTTGAGCCAAGGGAGAAAACGCAGAGAGCAATAAGAGCTTACCTCGGCACTGTCGATTCCTCCGGTAGCAAGGATCGGAAAACCGGGCAGGTGACGAGCAATGTGCGTGACCGCCCTGAGAGCAATCGGACGAATTGCGTTGCCAGACACGCCGCCGTAAGTTGTTCGCTGCTTTTGTCCAACCGAGGGCCAAGCAGTTCCGTCGGGGCGAATTCCCATCAGACCGCTGACCGTGTTTGTAGCTGTAACGCCGTCCGCGCCGCCTTCTTTTGCTGCGATGGCTATTTCCAATATGTCGGTGACATTGGGCGTCAGTTTGGCAAAGAACGGAATCTTGACCGCGGCTCTGACCCATTTACAAATGTCTCTGACAAGCTCTGGCTTTTGACCGCACGCCAAGCCCATTCCTTTCTCGCCCATTCCATGCGGACAGCTCAAGTTGAGCTCGAGGGCGTCTGCTCCCGCTTCGGCTGACATCCTGGCCAATTGAGTCCAGTCCTCTTGATTGAACGTGCACATTATACTGGCGATTATAATTCTGTCCGGAAAGTCTTTTTTAAGTTCCCTTATGCTCTGGCACCAGTATCCGACATATTTCTCCGAGATGAGCTCAATGTTGAGGAATGAGCTTTGGCCCGGCCCGAAATGTGGTCCCGACGTGGTTCCGCGAACAATACGAGGCGACACGTTCGTGACAATGTCCTTTTCCAAGCTGTAGGTTTTCGTCAGCGCAAACCCCCAGCCGGCCTCGAACGCTCGTCTAATCATAGCGGCCGAGGTGGTCGGTGGAGCCGAAGCCAAGCCGAACGGGTTCGGAAATTTCAGACCACAGAGCTCTACACTTATGTCCACTGTGTCGATGGGAGTGAAAAACTTGGGCAGTTGAGGAACCTCTGGAACACTGAGCTTATGCTTTTGCTGCAGGTAGCGATGGATGTGCCAGGATGCCTGCTTTCCATCGTTTACCGATTCGACAGTCGTTTGACTTAGGCCGCCAAGGTCTCCGCCGGCAAATACCCACGGCTCACTGGTGACCATAGTGACTGGGTCGATCTCAGGCAAACTCCACTTGTTAAGTTTGATTGGCTCAAGGGCTTTAATCACCGACTGTTGGCCAAGGCCTGAGCCGAATGCGCTGATCACAAAATCACATTTGAGTCTGATGAGCTGGTCCTCGTCCACGATCCATTCGCCGTTTTCGTTCTGCTCAGTTCGATGGAACTCCATCGCGGTCAGACGTCCCGATGCATTCGTAATTACTCGATGTGGCGATGAGAACGGAACAAATTCACATCGCTCCTCTTTGGCAACTTCGACCTCTTCAGGAACAGCCCTCATATTGTTGAAGCCTTTTCTGAACACGACGAACACTTTCTTGGCGCCACATCTCAGCGCGGAAGTGGCACAGTCGAATGCAGTGTCGCCTGCGCCCAGCACAATCACGTTTCCATGCAGTTTGGGCAGCTGGGACTTGCATCCACACATTCCCTTCTTGCTTGCCTGAGCCACTTTGGGCAGAAAGCTCTTTGACGTGTAGAATCCCTGACTCTCATCCAAGCCGTCGAATATTCTCTCTCTGTTGGGATCAGGAAGACCGATTCCCAAGAAAACTGCTTCATAGCCTTCGGAGCCAAGTTGCTTTAGCGTCAGACCAGACTCAGCGTCCAGCGCTTTTCCATTCACCACCTTGACGCCCAAGTCTTTCATAAGCTGAACTTCAAAGTCGACCACGTCGTAGGGTAGACGGAACTGCGGGATCTCTGACGAGCTCAGGCCGCCGACGTACTCTTGCTTCTCGAATATGGTGATGTCCGAGTAGCCCATTCTTGCCAAGAAAGTGGCGCAGCTTATGCTGGCCGGTCCGCATCCGAGCAGGGCAATTTTAGCCTTGTAACTGGCCGGTAGCTGTTCGATCGGGGGCAAGCTCGGATCGCGAATCTGTGGGATTCCCATGTTCATGAACATCTGAAATTTTGTTCAATTACAAATTCAATCACAAGTGCAGCTAATTGAGCGTTGGCACAAGAAATTCTTACTTCGGTGGCGAACTGTTGAAGACCGCCGATGTTGATCGGGCCCTCCTCGGACGCGTACAAATTACAACCGCCGACGCACAAATCAGATGTAGGACAAACCATGCCGCAAGTGAGGCCCAGCGGGTTGTCGCTGAATATCATTTTAGCTGATCCGTAATAATTCTGCGCCAAAACATTAAACTAGAAGGAGACGAGGGACTGGAATGGCCACTTGCCCTGTTTCCGATGCTTGTGATGAAGGATTTCACATCCAGCTGAGTCGGACAGCTTTTCTGGCACGGAGCATCTGAAGCGATCAGTCGAACTGGTTCAGTCGAATGAAATAAACGTTCAAGAACATTATCCAAACCTGCGCATTTGAGACATCGATTGGCCTCCCGTAGAGCGCCACGTTCGCTTAATGTTGTGTGCTTGATGTCTTCAAAGTTCTTTTCCAAGTCGACGTCGCAAGACTAGCCGCAGCAACACGACACAGTGCAATTAGCAAATGAATGAAAAAGAATCGCCAGTGGGAAAACTACCGAGCAGCTCTTGTCCGAATTACGCTTCCAGTATTTGCGCTGCTTTTTGGTCTCTACTGTGGGCACAAGGCTGGCATGTGCCTTAATTCTCGGATTCAATTGAAGAAGACTCTGTTCAATGAGTTGTCTTTACGCATTCGCTCCCTCTTTCAAGTTTCGATTCGTTTACCTCAATATCGGGCGAGTCTTCAGAGAGTTTCGTGGCTTTCGTCATTTTTCCTCTATGCAAAACCTATCTGCTGTTGTAAAATCTAAATGCGCAGTTTTTGAATATGTTCTCTATTTGGCGTCTTGAAATCAATGTCATATAAAGCGAACGGAGCAGAGTGAACACTTGAAGAGACAGCGCAGAGTGCACGAGGGTATTGTCATAAAAAGCATCATGAGCCGACAGAGCAGCGAACGAGACGAGTGTTCGAGCACTTGAGAGGGTGGGGCAAAAGTTTAAACGGATTTGTAAAGATTGAATTGAAAAGTTGAAATGCCACGCTCGTATCAGATGATTATGATCACCAAAAAGAAACAAGAGAGCTTCATATCACCTTTTTGATTGAATTTAATCGTCAGTTCATACCAGAGGTTCAGACCAACAGTTCTCAGCTTAATTTAAATCGACCTGTTTTTTCGAGCGCCGATCTAGTCCCTTTTTTCGTTTTTTATTTTTTATCTGCGCTCAATGTCGCTTGATTGAAGCGGATTGAGCAACGATTATGCCGGCGCCTTGAGAAGAAATCATAAAATGAATGAAACCAAACGGTGGCTTTCTCACCAGCTTGCTCGGATTTTCTTACCTCCTCTCTGGCTGTCTCTCTCTCTCTCTTTTTTTTGAATGACGCGCTGCTCGGTTGCTATGGCGAATGTTGGCGTTGGATAATTATTAGCTAATGCGCATACGCGGGCTTGTTTGATGAGAAAGTGCAGAAGGAGAAGGGAATAATATCGGAAGCTTGATTGCAGTTGACCTTGATTATTGCCTTCAAATGACGACCGAGAGTAAAAAGACAAGCGGCTTCGGCTCCTCGTCCACTCGATTCAATTTGAATGGACTTCACCCGAATTTGATGACATCGGGCAAGATGCCTTACGACTCGGAGTCAAATCACGTAAACAAGCGCTTTGGCCCGTTTCTTATCGGTTATTCGCTAAAGCTCGCTTACGACTCGCAACAGAGCGCACGAATAGGTCCAGGAACATACGATCTGCTAAAGTACAGCGAGTTCAGTGAGGCTAATTTGACGCGCAAAGCAGACGGGCCCAACTGGGAGCGAGCTGCTATCACCGAACAGCTGGCCAGAATGCCTCATTTGCTTTACAAGGACGCTCATGGTAAAAAGCAAGAGGACGTAAGCTACTGCTTGTTCTGCCTTCTCCAATCACTTAACAACAATGCGCTTGCAACAGAAACGAAGGATTGGCCCGGGCTATTACAACACGGCAGTCGACGAGAAAAAGCCGGAGAGTAAACGAGGAATAATTGCAACCTTGAGCGCTCGTTTCGACCATGAACGATTCCTCAACAACAATCCGGGCCCATGCGAGTACGGCATTCCTGACCAACTGCTAGAGGAAAAGCGAATGAACAAGCCGGGCAAGGTTCCAGTAATAGAACGCTGGAAAGGCCCGCGAGGTCTCCCACTGGTGGTAAGTCTAGATGCTCGGGCATTCATCGCTCAGGACGTCAACGTTTTGCGCTCAAAGGGTAGTGACGTGCCGCCAAACAGGTACGCGCTGAAGGGATCCGCAGAAGAGATACTGAATAAAAAAGTCTCAACTCGAGGACCGTACGATCTGTTCTCAGAGAAGAGGGACATCCAACTCAAGTGGGGCCACTTTGCGAGAAATTTCAACAACCAGCTTGGCCCAGGCGAATACAAAGTGGAATCGGTGACTGGCAGTCTAGACGACACGCGTCATCCATATCGCGGCAAATTCAGCAAGTTTGACCAATACCCGGCTGTGAGCGGACAACGATTCGCTATTGAAAATCCTTCTCAGCAGCCGCGCAATCCGAGCTGGTGAGTGCATGATTAAAGCGGCGTTGAATCGTTTACTGACTGTGTGACTATTAGGCCGGGACCGGGCGCTTATGAAGTTTACGAGCCAACCAAATACCCGAAGAACAACCCGGCCTTTTTGAGTTCGACTAAACGAGCCGACAAGCGCTCTCAGCAAAACTTCCTACAAAATTTCGTAAGAACAAACCGTACGATAAACTTGGCAAATTGCATTCCTAAAAAAGCCGCGATAACAGAATTCGGTGGGCGTAGGACGATACGAAGTGAACAAGCATATTGAGAAGGAACACAAGAATGGGCACAGTTCGTTGTTCAAATCGAAAAGTCTCCGAAATATTGACTTTCAGCAAGATCAAATGCTACAGTCAGTTCTGCTTCTGGTTTTGGCGATTATGCGTGTTCTAAATCACTTTTTTGGATATTAAGGGAAAGACTCAAACCGCGCAACTTGAGTCTGCAGCAAAAGAAGAACCTGGCCAGGACAGGTAATGTGAATGGACTTATTGCAGTCAACTAGACGTTTGTTGGCCAATCCTTCGCTCTTTGGCTCGGGCCAGCTCTAAAACAATAAAGCCTACAAATCTTGTTCAATTGGATTCACAAAGAGTGTAATAGGGGGCAGAAACATGGGGCCGTTGAGAATATTAAACATTTTTGACCGGGTGCTGTGAGCTTGGCTTTGATGTGTAAACATGTTCTGATAGAAAACTGACGCGTTGGGTAAGGCCAGGGACAAAAGTTTCTGTTCAGCGAAGAGTTGATTTAAAACTAAATTATCGATAACCTTTTTATTTTCAGCTCGGTCTAGAATAAAGGTAAAAGCAATGGAGAGAGCGAACGAGCTGCTCTTGCTTTTGAATAATTTGATGAGAAATTCGAGCGGTAGGCTGAAATATGCAAAGAAACCGGTGGGCCATACTTGACTGAGAAAAAATGAAGATCCTCGATCAAACGGGCTGTTTATGATGAGCACTCCTTCAACCGGTTTTCAACCGGTGGACTATTCCAATTCACCTAAAGCATTGAAAGTAAGCGTTCTAGTCCTCATCTCAAAGCTGCAAACTTCAACTCCTCTCTTTAGATGGTCTGGGTCTGCTATTTGTTTTAGATGTCCAAATTCATCGAGCGGCTGGCACATGTTCCATCACGGTAAGCGACTGAACGTCGACGGCTTGTGACATCCTCTCAGTTGCAAAGGTATTATGCCGGTGTGCTGGTGGTTTGGCGTCAAGTTTGTGCCGGTCGGCTTTGGCACCTTTCATGCCATGCTCATTTCTTTTATCCATTTTCTCATGTACATCTACTACGGCCTGGCGGCCATGGGCGATCAGTATCGCAAAGAACTGTTCTAGAAAAAAAACTTGACCAAAATGCAAACCTCTATCGCCATCTCTCTCTTTCTTCCTCTTAATCAGAGTAGTATTTTGGAATTTATTTTTAATTCAAGATTCAATTCGTGCTGGTTATGGCGCACTCGGCTCAGCTGTTGTTTATCGAATGTGACTACCCAACTCTATTTGTCTACTGGATTGGCTCCTATGCGATCATTTTCCTCCTTTTTTTCGCAAATTTCTACCACGCCTTCTCTACCACAGAATTCACTCAAGCCAATCCCAAACCCTTCAATGCAAATTTTATGAAATTTCCTTCGCCTTTTGGTGATAGCTATAATTCTCGTATTTCCACAAACTCTATTCAAAATGATCTATTTATTCTTTTTCTGTTCTTCTTTCAAACACATTATTTTGTCTGTACGAAGTTGCATTGAAATACTTGTTTCTTTTTCCTGCATATGTTTGACGAGGATAAGATGACTGGGATCGGTCCATTGAAGGAGCAGACACCTAGTCACACAAAGAGATTCAGATATGCATTATGATTCGATTCCTGGCATCGGTTCATGCTTGAGCTGAAAGGAAAATGAAGCTCTAATGGATCAGTGAATTCGTGCCTCTTCAACCCGAGATTTCTTTTGATGAAGAAAAACGAATTCTGTCTTGAAATTTGAAGAATCGTTTGAACTTGTTTTCTGCGTGGAAAGGATGATAAAAAACACGATGCTTGTGCTTGTCTTGATGGGTGGCTGTGTCACAATCATTCTCTTTTTGATGTCAACAACTGGAGGTTCTATGCGAGCTGGACCCGAAACTCAGCAAGACCAAGCAAGAATCGTCATGCAAGAGTCCAATGCGAAGTGTACTCAAGACAAGCAAACCTCCACAATCAAGCTTTTTCCCAATTTTTTGATAATTGGGATTGCCAAGTGTGGAACCGGCACCCTTAAGAACTTTCTTGAGAGGCATCCATATATATACGGTACTAAGTATCAAGAAGTGCCCTTCTTTGAATTGAATCCGATGCCCTCGAGAAGCTGGTTTCTTGAGAAAATGCCCTCTATACCTGTCGATCAGTATGTTTCTATTCCGAATCTAGTTATCATGTCTAAAAGGCCTGCATTCATTTTCCCCGATGCGTTGAAGCAAATCGTTCAATTTTATCCGTGGATGCGCTTGGCCATAGTTGTCTGCGATCCAGTTGAACGAGTTGAGTCGTATCTCACACAAAAGTTTTATGGAAAAAATGGAACCCGATTGAGGCCTTTAATTGAAAAATCAGTCGAAGAGCTCAATTCAGGGGTGGATATCCAACAGATTGGCGATAGATATCCAGATTTAAGAAACCTTTTCAGATATGGGAATTACAGTGCTCTATTGCAGGATATTTACCAGCACTTTCCGCCCGAGCAAGTGCTTGTGCTCGACGGCGATCGGTTCAAGTCCGAACCTTGGACTGAGCTCGAAATCGCCCAACGCTTCCTGCGCCTGCCAGTTTTGATAACTCAGCAAAACTTTACCTTCTCGCCCGAAAAGGGCTTCTTTTGCTTTAAAAACCAGTTGGACCACTCAGCTGAATGTTTAGACGACAGTAAAGGCCGCGAACACATATACAAGCTGTCCGACGAAACGCGCTCAAGGCTAGAGGCTTACTTTGAGCAGGACCTTAAACAGCTTGAAACACTGGCCAATCGTACGTTTTTCTTTGCCTGAGATTGTTCATCTTCAAAGAGCTTTCTGTTGCCTACAAAGAATCAAAATAAAATTTCCTGAATATCTTCACTCCTCTGTGTCTTCAGTCTCCCTCCTTTTCTTTTTATTCTCGCTTCCGAAGCTTAGTCACATTGACCTCAAGCGGTCAAAAATCACGCGTGTCGCTCTGACCTCTCGTGTTGCCATGGGAACTACGATCTGATACGAGAGTAATCGAACTGGGGTATGGGTGGAACAAAATTAAATAAACGGTCAGACCGAGTCGAAGGAAAGGAAGAAATAGACGCAAAATGTCAAACAAATTGGAACTGCTGGCCACCGAGATCGCCGACTCGCGTGACATTGACGTTCCGCAAAAACTTCTCAAGATCAGAGACCTGCTGGCCACCGACGACAATCCCAAGCGGGCCAAGTACAATATTTACAAATTCAACTTGTTGGATGCGATTTGCGTAGCGATCAAGACCGACTATGGGTTCATTGAGCAAGGCGTCGAGATGTGCGTGGATCTGGTCAAGCTTTTCTGGTAACAGCTGCACCCTTGAATCATTCAGTTCACACGCTCAACTCGGCGAACTTGCAGTGAGTGCACGACTGGCTGCGCGTCGTTCGACAGCAACAGGACATGCTGATTCCCTCGGTGTTGGAGAATATTCTCACACTGGCCTGGAGGCTTCAAGAGCGGCACGTCAACAACAAAGCGGTAAATCATCGAACATTTGACGCCATTTGACATAATTCACCTGCTGACACTTCAACCAAGTATTCGGACGCAAATCTGACCATGTTTCGTTCGGTGATGGACGGCTATCAGAGAATCGTGGTCAATCATGCCTTCCTTGCTCACAGATGTAAGTCAAGGAGAGGACGGTTCGCCATCTCTTTCCGACTTCAATTAGCCCGTCACAACTGAACGTCCCTTTTCAAGGCTTCAAATCGTCTCGTCTTTTTCAACTTTTGCTCAGCGACGAGCAGAACACTGCCGCCATAGTCGTGGACACATTCACACAAAAATTCAAGCTAAAAAAGAGCTTGCTTGACAAACTCAATGACGATACTCTCGACCTGCTTTTGGACGAGCTTGTATACAAAAAGGCAGATAGATCTGAGAGCTAGAATTCGCTTTCAAATGTTCCCCATTTATCGTCGGAAACAGCGAGAACGGCACATGAAGCTCTGCGTGAGAAAATCATTCGAAACATGATGCTTGTGCTTGTCTTGATGGATGGCTGTGTTTAATCATCCTCTTTTTGCTGTCTTCTTCTGGAGTTTCTATGCGGGCTGGAACCGTTGTTCACCAAAAACGACCTAGAATACTCATGCCAGAATTCAATCCAAAGTGAACTCAAGACAAGCAAACCTCCACAATCTTTACATCACAACTTTTAATATCTCGCATTGAAAGTCTGCAACCGTAACCTTTAAGAATTTTTTTAATTAAAGATTCAATTCGTGCTGGTTATGGCGCACTCCGCTCAGCTGTTGCTTATCGAATGCGACTACCCAACTCTATTTGTCTACTGGATTGGCTCCTATTTTTCGCAAATTTCTTCGTTCAAGAGTATTATGTTCGATTGCGGCAACAAAGCGTTACGCTCAAGAAAATTGATTAAATAGAAAACCAGATCGATCAAGTCAGATTTATTGAGGCCCATTTGATTCAAAAGAATAAATTAACAGTGGTCTAGTAATTAGTCGAAGTCAATTGATAGCTTTTGGCGCCCTTTTTCAGCAGAAAACCTTGGGCATTCAGCAATGCCAGCATGTCGCCGAACGAGCGAATCGATTTGACGTTTATGCTCGAGTTCTATTTAAGCAGCGCGAGTCTTATATTCAAAAAGGTCGATTGGTTAGTTAATTTGAACTTACTTCGTAAAGCCGTTTGAGATCGTCGATGTAGAAATTGGGGTCGCGCTTCTCTTCAGAGATTCTCTGCAGCATGCAGACAAACTGCTTGAGAGTGGCGGTCTTGTTTGAGCCCGAAGCGCGCGGCTTGAAATCAAGGATGCTCGGTTCTGTTTCATCGTAGTCAACCATGCTCGCCTTCATGATCTCAATCACTTCGAGAGCGTCTTGGCCCGAGCATTCGGTTCGCATTTCGGCTTTTGCTCGCGCCTGCGTCAAACGCTGAAGCGACTCGAGTTGGCGCATCGTAATTGGATTCGATCCGTTGCTTCTTCGATTTGTTTGTCTCAAATGGACGTAGAAATCGGAAAGGATTTTGGTGGCCTCGTCACCGATTGAAGGCTCGCATCCCTGTCTCACAAACATTATGTACTGCCAGATTGCATTTGAATAAGTTTCGCCCGCAAATGGAATCCATGTTGTTTTTACTTACTTTTCTCAGCAAGGGCGCGGGTATCGGATCGAAATAGCTCAGCTCGTTTGGATCGAGTTTCAGCCGATCGACTAAGGTCTGCTTTTCGTCGAGTGGCGTTGACTCCGATTGCTTGCTTCCTCTAAACATGCTGCTTCGGTTCATAATCGATCCAGAGCTTTTCGAATTACTGTCCGATTTCGAATGGCATTTCGGTTTGATTGAATATTTCACGCTTAAAAGAATTCTTCTCACTTGGCACTGTTTGAATGAAGCGAGATTATATGAGACGAGAGTTTGTAGTCCATGTCTTCGTCGGGTTTGTCCAGCAAAATGAACAAGAGATCGAATCTGGAGAGGAGAGGTCCGCTCAGTCTTGAAGCGCGTTGTTGATTTGCTTCATCGGGGGAGAGAAACAAAAGAGCTTCGACTCACTTCAGATTCTCCGACAAAGTTTTCGTCTTGTCATAGTGTCCACCACAAGGATTGGCTGCCGCCAGGACTGTGGCTCGACACGGCAGGGTGCAGACGATGCCACCCTTGGCTATAGAAATGCATTGCTGTTCCATGGCTTCGAGCAAGGTCTGCTGCTGATTGCCCATTTTGTCGAATTCGTCAATACAGCAGCAGCCATTATGGGCGCAAAGAAGTGCGCCGGCCTCTAGAGCAAAGTCATCGCCCGACTCCCTTGACAGCGATACCGTCAGACCGGCCGTTGTGGTCGAATTGCCGCACACATAGACTCCGCGTGGCGCAATATTGGCACATGCCCGAAGCAGCTGGCTTTTACCTAGGCCGGGATCGCCCACAACCAGAACGTGAGGATCCGATCTGACCGACACTTGGCCTTTCTGAGCGCCAGTCAGATGATTGTTCGAGTCAAGATTCATTTTAGATGAGCAAACCTTTTTGGTGCCGCCAAACAGTCCCAAGATCAAGCCGGCCTTGACAAGCTCATGTCCGAATATGGAAGGACAAAGTGAATTGACAATTGTTCTTAGTGCTGAGGTTAAACCATCAACTGAGAGGTGTCAGAAAGGAATTTTCTACTTGAAGACATTTGGCTCCGATCGAATTTCTTTGAAAGCTTCCAAGTCAAGAGGCGTGAATTCAATGTCTTTTACATTAGAGGCTTGTTTGCAAGCGTTGTTCGGATTGTCGGAGGCGCCCATGCCTTGAATTGAGTTGGCGCTAATGTAAAGAACAAACGTGCACTTGTCGCGATTGGAGCGACCGGCACCAGCCGTTTCGTTTGTGAGAGCTCGAACAACTCCGTTCAAGGTGATCAAGTCTCCAGGAGCAACTGAATTTGTCAAATCTTCGGTGAGCTCGCATTCTATGGTCCGTGGAATGCGGCCACTTTCAACGTCGCGCTGGTCAAGTATAAGCTCTTGAAGCCTGGTGGTTGGTCAGCAATTCAAGCTGAAGTGAAGCACATTCCGATAGACTTACTTCATTCTTTGCCATTCGACCGATTTGGTCATGAAGTGTTTGTGAAGCGGTGTGAAGAACTTTGAGTTGCAGGCCGGATTGGCGCATCTGGCCGGATGCTTGTATTTGCCATCGACCAGAGCGACTTGCTGGCGAAAAAACTTTCAAACATCAACTCAAAGATGAGGTAAAAGAGCAAAGTCATACAAACGCCGACGAGCATTTGTTGCAGCTGAACGCTAGCCTGGTCACGAACGGCTTGGCGTTAGTGATGCGCACCACAGTTCCGACGATGCTGACAAACTTGTCGTACATGTCCGCCTTGAGCTGCTTGATTTTTGTGACCGGCGAGAAGTTGATGAAGCGCGCCTTGATTATCGGAATTGGTCGCTTTATGCTTGACATTTCAAAGTACAAATTTGAGTTTTCAACTCGATCGATTTTTCCTTTCTTGCAACGTTCGAGCAACTCGACCGTTCGCAAGTGAATGAACTAGACACAAGCTCATGAAAGCGAAACTAAGAGTCCGACATCGGGCGTTCTCCGACCTGATGCATTGCCAATGAGGCGCAGTTTATGAAAAACTGCGGCCTGTCTGTGAAATCGGACTCAAACTCTTCGATGTGCTCGAGAACAGCTGAATCAAATTTAAATGATGCATCCACAATTTCGACATGTTTCTTTTACCTTTGTTACGACTGAACTGCTGAAAATCGACGTTGAAGAAGCCTTTTGCTTTTATTTGCTCCTTCAGGAAATTTTTCTTAATTCCTTGTGGCTCTTTTCGGTTGGCAAGTTGAAAAAAAAAACTTACGAAATCAAAGTTTTGTTTCAGAAGGTCGAAAATTGAGATAAACTTGTTCACAAACAAATGAGTGGGCGAGTCGCTTTTGAATTCTGTTACAGCGAGTGAATGGCCATCAGGCTCAAGTCCGTAAGACGAGAACTTACTCTCTCTGGGAAAGTAGAGATTCCACATTTGATAGGGACATTCTGGGTCTTCTTCGATTAGTTGTGCGAAGTCATCGTCGTCTTTGGCTATTCGTATGTCAGCGCAGCAAAGAGCGCAGAAGAAGCTCAAAGATGGAAACACGAGTGGCCAGAAAGAGGAGCTAACCAGTGGCATTGAAAATGATCGCATGCGAAGAGGAATCATCGTCAAACAGATCGCTCTGATCCTGGCTTGCCTGGTTGCTTCCGTAAAGTCTATTTTGGCTTCGATTATTGTTGTAGCCAGAGCGACCGGCCGACTGCTCTTGGCCCTCGGCACCGTAGCCTCCTGTGCCATTCTTGTTCTTGTTCTGGTTCCAGTTTTTCTTGAACCACGGCTTCTTATTTCCGAACCAGGGCTTGCGCCCGCCCTGATACGAGCCCCTGTTGGAGTTGTTGCCGCCTCTTGCGCTCATTAACGTCCACCAATTTGAATTAAAAGCAAAATGGCGTGACTGGCCAATTTAAAGCACGCACTTGTCTGAGTTGTTTATTTTTGGTCGAAATTTTTTATTCTTTTTTCAAGTTAGTTTTATTTCAGACATTCGAGCAGTTTGTTGTACGTTCAACCTGGGTCCGATCAAGAAAGCGGGAGAAGTTTACAAAATTAAAAAAAAAAACAGAGGAAGACTGAAAGCGAGAGTTGGAAAGTGAATTGCCTGATGACGATGGTGATGACCGCCTCGACAACGGTGCACAGTCCGACAGTCGATCAAAGGCCAAGATGACACGAAAACAATGAATACTGAACTAAAAGAGAATGTGAGCCTAGTTAATTAGAACTAAATTAGCTTTCGCCTATTTGCGTCTGAACAGCGGTGACCACGGGTGTCCGGAGCCGCCGGCCGGGTGAGTGAATGAGAGAAGGGACGAATCAAATGACAAAAGGTATGCGCGTTGACCATATCGAGCCGTGAACAAAGAGGCCAGTTCGAGTGTCGCTCGTTGGCCGACGGTCGACAATGCGGTCCTGTTGGATATTTCTCGGTCAGTTGGCATTGACCGCGCTGGAAAAGGACGACTCGACGGCATCGATTCATAGATGAGGCAAAAAACACTCTACTCTGCGGTTTTCTGTTGCCTCTAACATACCAGCTTGTTTGCTCTCAATCGTGCCAAATTAGTGCATCTAGTCAGAGACAAAAGACACTGAATGATTAACTGTTAATTAGGCTTCATTTAGCCGTCCAACCAACAGGCAACTTCCATTAGGATTGAACCAAAGTGAACGAGTGGACCAAGCGAAGGACTTAATGAGACCGAGGGAGAGAGAGGGAGGGAGGGAGGGTTTAGGAGGCAAATAAATGGCCGGAATATGCGACTGGTTGACGATTCGAGTTACCCAATCGAGCGGCGCAGGTCGATGCCGAGTGTTTCGATAAAACGCGAACAAGACACTTGAACGTCGTAATGAGCCTCAATTTTTAATACTCAAGTATTCAATTTATGACCCAAGTGACGAGCAATGAGATCTCTTCAAGTTTGATCGAATAAGGCCCCCACCGAGTCAGACATCGTTTGAATAATTGTCGACGCTGATGCTACCACTGCAGCTATTTACTCTGTTTGCTTCGACAATCAAAACGAATTAAATGACGCAACAAAGAGCTGAGCGAGGCGTCGAATTAGGAGCGAAGGCAGAGAGAGAGAAACGAAGGGGCGGAATTGGTTAAAGGAATTGAGTTGCGGCGGCGCGCTTCTTCAAGTCAATTGTGATCGGATGACGCTCGTTGATCCGGCCCGGCTCAATAGGTGAACGATTGAGAAATTTCGTGCGCAATTGTTGATTACTGCTACTAGTAGTGACGGGTTGGCGGGCGGACGAGCAAGCAGGCAGGCGGTCGATCGAGTGATACGAGCGCGCAGTCAGGCTGTGCAATCCAGTTTGAATCGAGCGTAAATAGACGATTAAGCGTCAACGAGGACGAAAACGATTCAAGCAGTGCGACCCAATAGGGTGAAATATTTGACTTGCTTTCTGATTGGCTGCCGCGCGTTTAAATGGCACAGTGAGCGGTTTGTTTGCATGCGACTTTTGTGTGCGTGTGAGTGAGCGCCAAAATGGAATTGGTTGGAACATGAATAAATAATTTTTGTTTTTT
The DNA here is from genome assembly GCA_019059635.1 of Proales similis. Classification (NCBI taxonomy): domain Eukaryota; kingdom Metazoa; phylum Rotifera; class Eurotatoria; order Ploima; family Proalidae; genus Proales; species Proales similis. Next base: position 135,271 of record JAGVRJ010000005.1, read on the forward strand.
TCTTTTTGTCGTTGCTGCTGCTGTTGTTGTTGTTGAAGGTGGCGATAATGCACGCTGGCGGAATCTAACCGTCAATCGCCATTTGGCTCGCCTAGTCAAATGGAACAATGGCAATCCTAACCTACTCGCCTGACTGCAAATTAGACTCTCGCGTATAAAAGGCTGGCTTTCGACAAGCGTTACGCGTTTGCGCATTCTTTCCAGCCACTTAAACTAGAGCTACTAGAGCGCGAGTAGGCGAGCAAGCAAACGTTTGTGTGTCAAAAACCGCTTTACTCTCTCATCCTGTCTACGGGCTCTGTGTTCGTGTCAATCTGGAGAGAGAAAAAAGAATGAGACGCGGCTTTACAGGGCCGGAACTAGAAATCGATTCGCTTCTGCTACTGCCGCCTGAATGGCGCGGTTGCTAGCTTTCTAATTGATGTTCATCTTGATTACAAATACCTGACTGACTGGCTTGCTTTCGCGCTTGGCTCTAGTCGAAGACACCGACTGAGATGCAGAAAGAGCGGAGGAGAATAAAAAGCTTTCAGCTCTGTTCGAGATAAGCGGCATGTTGCTCTCGCGTTGATTTCGCACATGTGCGCCTAGTCGAAGCACTTTTCCGACTCAATAAGCGGTCGCGCAGTTCTCACACGCGCTTAAGAGCAGAAATGTGTTTAAACGTAGAATGAGCCAGAATAGTGCTCTTGACTCGCGCCAATCGACTCGTGAGCTCTGATGGACTCAGCATGAAGAGGAAACAGTTTGTCATATGCTCAATTGACAATAGCAAGCGACAGCAGCCACACAGGTATGCTGGTTCTTCTAGTTCATTCAAGTGGACGCCAGGGCAGCACGTAGGCAACTCAACCAAGAGCTTTTTTGTTCTGGCTGCTCAATTTTATTCGAAACCAAGAAATTTGAGGCGACCGATTAAACAAGTGAGAACAGGCGCGAGCTAAAGCGATTTTGTCAAGCTTTGCAAGCGGAAATCAACAACAGCGACAAGAAAAGCAGAAAATAAAAACGAAACGAGATCGAAAGGAGTCTATGCGCGGCAAAGCTAAATATAATAAGATGCTCACAAATAACAAGCACTGTTGAACAGCTTAGCTAAATAAAAACAAAACGAACGAATAGTGAGAAACACAAAAGAGAGAGAGAGAGAGAGGAAATAAAAGAAGGGAGAATATAGAAGAGAGGGATAGAAGCTGAATGGATTAGAATTTGCGATTGAAAAACTCGGCCGAAGCTCCGATTAGAGAGAAAGCGCTTGGGTTAGCGTGTGACAGAGAAGCAAAATTGAACGAAGCGAACGAGGCAGACTCAGTGCTCGAGAGTGGAGAGTCGAGCGCCGAGTTGAGCGGCGATTCGTTGGCCTCGTTTTTGGAAAAATCGCGTTCAGACGAGTCTGCTTCGTGAGCACTGCTGCTGCTGCTGTCCTCGTCGTTCAGACTCTCTTTCGGATTGAAGTCGGCCTCTGCACTGCCTGCGCTGTGCACGTTGCGCATGTGTTTCTTGAGATCAAAATTGCGGCAAAATCCCTTGGAGCAGACGCGGCACTGATATGGCTTCAAGTCAGTGTGGGTGTACATGTGAAATTTAAGGTTGTAAATTTGGTGAAACGCTTTGTTGCAAATGTTGCACTTGAACTCTTTGTGGTCAGAGTGCGTTAGCTTGTGATTTTTGTAGTTGCCTTTTTGATGAAAGCCTTTGCCGCAGAACTCGCACACCCACGGCTTGTAGTCCTGGTGTATGCGCATGTGAGTGTTTAGAGTCGAGCTGCGGTTGAACGCCTTGCCGCACAGCTTGCACACATGCGGTTTGTCACTCGTGTGAATGATCTTGTGACGACACAGAGTTGACGCTTGTCGAAAGCCTTTGCCGCACACTTTGCAGATAAATGGCCGTACGCCGGTGTGCACTGGCATGTGTCTGGTCAAGTTGTAGTGAGCGTTGAATACCTTTGGATGAAGAAAAGTTTTTTTCCCGGGCGCCAACTCGACCTTTAGAATCACACTTACCTTTCCGCACTCTTTGCACGGATAGGTCTTGGGCCTAGAGTCGAGAGATAAGCGTTCGCTCGGCTCGTCCGTGCCAGGACGTGTCGAATCAGCGTTGCCTTCGTCTGAGAGCGACATCTTAAACGGCGAGTGCTGATTGTCTTTCAGTTTCTTCCCGACATCGGGTGAACTTGATCGCGACGAGCTGGTTGCAGTTACAGCTATTTCGCACTTTTTACGCTTTCTAGTCCTCTCAGTGCTATTCTCTTGGTCCATTGTGTTCGCTGCGGTTCCATTCATTGTCTTTATATTCATTGATCTTTCAACTGAAGATGCGCCACTTCTTTGTCCCAATATATTCATCAGCATTGCCTGACTCAATGCCTCGCTGTTGATTTTTACATCCTTTTCCACTCCGCATCCGAATGCACTCTGTCCGTTCGACCTGCTCATACTCATTTTGTACAAAAATTCAAGCGGCTGCAGAACAGGCGCCTTGGTCGCTTGTTGAGAAGCAAGCGCCGAAAATATTTGCGCCATGTGCCTTTGCTGTTCGAGCTGCTGCTGCTGCTGTTGTTGGTGATGGTAGTGATGGTTTTGTTGATGCTGCTGTTTGAGGAGATTGAACAGTTCTATTTGAGATTGAAACTGGACAAAAGGAGCCACAAACGAAGGTGACAAGTTTGAGGCCGAAACGGAACGTGTGCCCACCAGTCCGTTGAGCAGTTCTGCTTGATCATAACACCTACTTTGCTCTCTCTCATCGCCGAATCTTGGATGATGCCGCAAGGGTGAATGCCTTCCCGCAGTCGACGTATCGATTGACGAGCTGGAGCCCGAGTGCAAGTTCTCGCGCTCGTCGTCCTCCGGCTCGATTATGCTTTTAATTGAGAATTTGAGCATTGTACTTATTCTCTCAACTCAATTTCAAATGTTTGACTACTAAAAAAAAAGTGCAGACGAGATGTAAAGAAAAGAGCGGCGATTATGAGGCGGCAATAGAAAAGAGGAATTTAAGCGAAAATCGAGTCGAAATGCAATCTACGGCGCTGGCCTGAATAAAGAATCAAATTTGACGTTGTTTGCTTCGAGGCATTTAGTTCTCTTTGATGGCACAATGAAAACTGGGAATTGTTTCAACGCACACACACAAGCTTTCAAATGAGCTCGTCGTGCCGGTCTAAAAAGGCTCGGGTTGGCTGCTTAATAATTGGTATGCGGTTAGCCCAAGCTAAATGACAAGCGCGCAGAGAGCTCTGATTGGACGAATACAGAGCGCCAATCAAAAATCGAGCCAACAAGAGCCGCTATGCTACTTTCTCTCTTTTTCTCTAACTCAGCCAGTCGGTGCCAAGCAAGCGAGCATATTTGGCCCCACGAGCAAACACGGTTTTTATTGTGCTTAGTCGTTTTAAGTAGTTTATTGAGTGGCAGACAAAGTTTTTCAAAATGCTGCACCAGAAGACGGGCTCACATCTCAACTGGTTGTGGTGGCTCTGCTCGCTTCGTCACTCTTGTCTGCGTACTATCGCCTTGTGTTAATTGTCACTTAATCCGCTTATGGCCTGATAATTCTGATGCCATCGAGCGGATCTACTCGTAAACAAACGAATTTGCCTGATTGGGCATGAACGGCATTGTGGACGAGCTGTAAACCCGCCACAACATAAAGACAGCACTTGGCCGACTTACTCGCACTGGCTTTGCCTGTTGTTGTCTCTTGTTGATTTTGAAGAGTGAAAACGCGTCTCGTCTATGCCTGAATGATTCAATCGAAAAATTAATGAACACATATGACATGGGCAGTGACCTAAAATCGGATTAGAGTTAATTCAACCAACATAACAACTTGTATTTAGCTTGATTCCGCCTAAATCAGACAATCAATCACTAAAACTGGAGGCGATTAAATATTTTGGGAAAAAGAGCTGATGGTGGCGAGCTCACGCTGTTTTCGGCTCGCCCGACTTGACTTGGCTGTGATTAAATCAGCTAGGCCTGGACTAATTACCGAGGGCCTCTATCATCCTAGCAATCATTAGCATGATTGAAACATCTTCCATCCTCGTCGATGCTTCCAATAAACCTAGTTTGGTCCTGGGTTACCAAGTTGTCTCAGCAAAAGACCATTCTCTATATAAGGTTAAATTGCCACCGAATAGACAGGGTACAGCCAAACGCGGCTGACTTCATGCGGAACTCATTAAGCTTCAAAAAGCGGTACTTAATTCGAAAGAGTTCTTCTAACTATATTCTAATTCAATTAAATGAAGCTGTTTCCATTATAAAAATTTATCCGTGTCAGACAGCAAAATGCTGAGTTTAAGGAGAAATAAAAAAGAAATTGAAAAATACCACGATGGAAAAAGAAAGCATATCAGACAAATAGAAACGAACGATTGGCCAGTGTTTCGAGCTGTTTGACGTCCTGCTTTAAGTAAGCCTCTAGTCTTAAGCGCGTTTCGTTTGACAGCTTGTAAATGTGTTCGCGGCCTTTTTTGTCGCCTAAACATTCAGCTGAGTTGTCCAGCTGGTTTTTAAAGCAAAAGAAGCCTTTTTCGGGCGAGAAGGTAAAGTTTTGCTGAGTTATCAAAACAGGCAGGCGCAGGAAGCGCTGGGCGATTTCGAGCTCAGTCCAAGGTTCGGACTTGAACTGACCGCCGTCTAGCACAAGCACTTGCTCAGGCGGAAAGTGTTGGACAATATCTTGCAAAAGTGCACTATAATTCCCATATCTGAAAAGGTGTCTTAAATGTGAATATCTATTGGCAATCTGTTTGATATCTTTAACCCCTGAATTTAGCTCTTCGACTGATTTTTCAATCTTAGGCCTCATTTGGGTTCCATCGTTGCTATAAAGCCTTTGAGTGAGAGCCGACTCAACCCGTTCAACTGGATCACAGAGAATTATGGCCAAGCGAATCCACGGATTAAATTTAACGATTTGCTTCAACGCTTGCTTATTATGTAAACCAGGCTTTTTAGACATGATAACTAGATTCGGAATAGAAACATACTGATCGACAGGTATAGAGGGCATTTGCTCCAGAAACCAGCTTTTCGAGGGCATCGGATTCAATTCAAAGAAGGGCACTTCTTCAATTTTAGTACCGTATATATATGGATGCCTCTCGAGAAAGCTCTTAAGGGTACCGGTTCCACACTTGCCAGTCCCAATTATCAAAAAATTGGGAAAAAGCTTGATTGTGGAGGTTTGGTTGTCATGAGTCCACTTCGCATTGGATTCTTGCATGAGGATTCTTGCTTGGTCTTGCTGAGCTTCGGGTCCAGCTCGCATAGAACCTCCTGTTGTTGACATCAAGAAGAGGATGATTGTGACACAGCCACCCATCAAGACAAGCACAAGCATCGTGTTTTTCATCATCCTTTCCACGCAGAAAACAAGCTCAAACGATTTTTCAAGTTTCAAAACTCAATTTTATTTCTTTCATTGAGAAAAATCTGGGGTTGAAAAGGCACGAATTCACTGATCCATTAGAGCATTATTTTTATTTCTACTCAAGCATAAACCGATGCCAGGAATCGAATCATAATGCATATCTGAATCTCTTTGTGTGACTAGGTGCCTGCTCCTTCAATGGACCGATCTCAATCATCTTATCCTGTCAAAAAGATGCAGGAAAAAAGTATTTCTAGGAATATTTTAACAGGCGAGTTCAAAGGTGATAAATAGATGGACAGGAAAAGAAATAGATCATTTTGAATAGAGGTTGTGGAAATACTAGAGTTTTAACGATCATCGAAAAGCGACTGAAATTTTCGAAAATTGTAATTGAAGTGTTTGCGATTTGTTTTAGCGAATTCTCTTGGGAAGAAAACAAATCAATTGATTCTCAGTGTCTAATCAAATGGTTGCACACTCCAAATTCGCGATTTGGACGGCGTCTCGGCCATCAATTTGCTGATTGTCTTTCTAAGATGTTGAGTTTTCAGCTGATTTCGCTCTTGCTTTGAGACAACAGTCTGAGGCCGATCGTCTGCCGTCCATTTAAATCTGCTCTTACACCCATCGTTGAAGTATCTGTCTGTAAGAGAATCGAAATTCATATTTCTCATCTCATTGCCCAGCTCGTCCAGGCGGTGCTCGTGAACATCATCCGAGTCTGAGTCGCTGTCCTGATCGGCGAGACGTTCGAACCACATTGACTTCAACCTCTTGAGCGTCTTGTGATGTGCTGCTTTGGCAGCGAAAGTGACCGGCCTCGATTTGTGCGTGTAGAACGAGGCGACTTCAGACTCGCTGATCTGCGACAGCCTAGGTGCATCTAAGCTCACGAAAAACATAAACAAAACAAATGATGATCGCCCAGAAGAGTGAATTTACTGAGAATGAGCTCGGCGTCGTCATTTGCTTGCGCAAGCGATAGATTAATGTTGTGGCTTTGCTGACGAATCAAGTGCTGCTGCATGACGTAGTACTGGAATAGTCTCAGCGACTTTGTGTGTATGCGCTGAGCGTCGATCGCTGAACGAGGATGAGGCTGAGAGGAAATTGGCGGCGTTAAGACAATTTTGCTGTTCAATTGCATTGGACTGGTCTCACTTACAGGCAAAGATTCCAAATGCTTGCGAATTGTGTCCAGATGAAACTCACGCTTGGCCGAGTCGACTCCTGACGGACGCGAGTAGAACACGGGCCGCTCTCGCTTTTCCTTCATCCGCTTGAGCCATGAGCGCGTCTACGATTTAACAAAGAGGGCTCGTATATTTGCCTTATTGGCTTCAGAAAAAGAGAGTTGGCCTACGGCGTTTTGAATGACAAGCGCTGCCTTGTATTGGCGCATTTGATCGACAACTTGCTTCAGCGTTCGCCTTGTGCGCCAGCCTTTGTACCAGGCTTGAATGAGAGTGGCAGCCTCTTCACGCCGCCGCTCCATAAACAGCTCTATCTGATTCGGAGGTAGGATTTCGATAAGCTGCGCCAGCTTCATGTGCCGTTCTCGCTGTTTCCGACGATGAATGAGGAGCATTTGAAAGCGAATCTCTCGCTCTACGATCTCTCTGGCATTTCTCTCCTTCTCGACGTCCTGCTGCACTTTCCTCTTCTGATAGTTCTTCCACGAGCGTTGAATTATGCTCGCTTGTCTGCTCTGATACTCGGCTTCTATCTTGTCGGCCGACGGCTCTTGGCTTAGACACTGGTGCCATTTGTTGACCACTTGGTAGAAAACGGCGCCAAGCTCTTTCTTTTCCCACTTTTCAAACAGAACAACCATTCCTCTAGAAAATTGAATGCTGAATAAAACCCCGAATTGAAAAGCGACCATCTTTGATCGCTCACCTGTAGCGATTGTTCATTCGGTAGACAAACGACGGCTCAGTGTCGATCAACAATCCCAATAGACCAAACAGGGCTCTAAACGGGGTCGAATGGCCATGAAGATGGAGAGAGAGATAGCTAAGGCCGACTTACATTCCCATGTCGTTCAACTCTGAACAAGCCATTTTGTAGACAAGCTCGTCCAAAAGCAGGTCGAGCGTATCGTCATTGAGTTTGTCAAGCAAGCTCTTTTTTAGCTTCAATATTTGTCTAATTGTGTCCACGACTATGGCGGCAGTGTTCTGCTCGTCGCTGAGCAAAAGTTGAAAAAGACGAGACGATTTGAAGCCTTGAAAAGGGACGTTAAGTTGGGGCTCGCTAATTTAAGTAAGTAAGAGTAGGCTTCTCCTAGACTTACATCTGTGAGCAAGGAAGGCATGATTGGCCACGATTCTCTGATAGCCGTCCATCACCGAGCGGAACATGGTCAGATTTGCGTCCGAATACTTGGTTGAAGTGTCAGCAGGTGAATTATGTCAGGTGGCGTCAAATGTTCGAAGATTTACCGCTTTGTTTTTCACGTGCCGCTCTTGAAGCCTCCTGGCCAGTGTGAGAATATTCTCCAACACCGAGGGAATCAGCATGTCCTGGTAGCTGCTGTCGAACGAAGCGAAGCCAGTCGTGCACTCACTGCAAGTTCGCCGAGTTGAGCGAGTTGACGAGTTAAGCGCGTGAACTGAATGATTCGCGGGCGCAGCTCTTACCAGAAAAGCTTGACCAGATCCACGCACATCTCGACGCCTTGCTCAATGAACCCATAGTCGGTCTTGATCGCTACGCAAATCGCATCCAACAAGTTGAATTTGTAAAAATTGTACTTGGCCCGCTTGGGATTGTCGTTGGTGGCCAGCAGGTCTCTGATCTTGAGAAGTTTTTGCGGAACGTCAATGTCACGCGAGTCGGCGATCTCGGTGGCCAGCAGTTCCACTTTGTTTGACATTTTGCGTCTATTTCTTCCTTTCCTTCGACTCGCTCTGACCGTGTATTTAATTTTGTTCCACCCATACCCCAGTTCGATTACTCTCGTATCAGATCGTAGTTCCCATGGTAACAAGAGAGGACAGAGCGACGGGCGTGATTTTTGACCGCTTGAGGTAAATATGACTAAGCTTCGGAAGCGAGAATAAAAAGAGAAGGAGGGAGACTGAAGACACAGAGGAGTGAAGATACTCAGGAAATTTTATTTTGATTGTTTGGAGGCAAGAGGGAACTATTTAAAGTTATAGCATCTCAGGCAAAGAGAAACGTACGATTGGCCAGTGTTTTTAGCTGTTTGAGGTCCTGCTCAAAGTAAGCCTCTAGTCTTGAGCGCGTTTCGTTGAACAGCTTGTAAATGTGTTCGCGGCCTTTTTTGTCGCCTAAACATTCAGCTGAGTGGTCCAGCTGGTTTTTAAAGCAAAAGAAGCCCTTTTCGGGCGAGAAGGTAAAGTTTTGCTGAGTTATCAAAACTGGCAGGCGCAGGAAGCGCTGGGCGATTTCGAGCTCAGTCCAAGGTTCGGACTTGAACCGATCGCCGTCGAGCACAAGCACTTGCTCGGGCGGAAAGTGTTGGTAAATATTTTGCAATGATGCACTGTAATTCCCATAAGTTAAAAAGAATCTTATATGTGAATATCTTTTGGTAATCTGTTTGATATCTTTCACGCCTGAATTTAGCTCTTCGACTGATTTTTCAATCAAAGGCCTCAATCGGCTTGTAACTTTGCCATAAAACATTTGTGTGAGATACGACTCAACTCGTTCAACTGGATCGCAGACAACTATGGCCAAGCGCATCCACGGATTAAATTGAACGATTTGCTTCAACGCATTGGGGGTAATAAATGCAGGCCTTTTAGACATGATAACTAGATTCGGAATAGAAACATACTGATCTACTGGTATAGAGGGCATTTGCTCAAGGAACCAGCTTCTCGCGGGAATCGGATTCAATTCAAAGAAGGCCACTTCTTCAATTTTAGTACCGTATATATATGGATGCCTCTCGAGAAAGCTCTTAAGGGTACCGGTTCCACACTTGGCAGTCCCAATTATCAAAAAATTGGGAAAAAGCTTGATTGTGGAGGTTTGGTTGTCATGAGTCCACTTCGCATTGGATTCTTGCATGACTATTCTTGCTTGGTCTTGCTGAGCTTCGGGTCCAGCTCGCATAGAACCTCCAGTTGTTGACATCAAAAAGAGAATGATTGTGACACAGCCACCCATCAAGACAAGCACAAGCATCGTGTTTTTCATCATCCTTTCCACGCAGAAAACAAGTTCAAACGATTTTTCAAATTTCAAGACAGAATTCGTTTTTCTTCATCAAAAGAAATCTCGGATTGAACAGGCACGAATTCACTGATCCATAGGAGCTTTATTTTCCTTTCAACTCAAGCATGAATCTCTGCCGGGAATCGATTCATAATGCATATCTGAAGTTCTTTGTGTGACTAGGTGCCTGCTTCTTCAATGGACCGATCCCATTCATCTTATCCTCGTCAAAAATATGCAGGAAAAAGAATCAAGTAATTCTAGGCAACTTCCTACAGAAATAATAAGAAGGTGTTTGAAAGAAGAACAGAAAAAGAAGAAATCGATCATTTTGAATAGAGGTTGTGGAAATACGAGAATTATTACTATCACCAAAAGGCGAAGGAAATTTCACAAAATTGTAATTGAAGTGATTGGCTTTCGTGAATTCCGTAGGGTTTAAACGTTTTTAAATCGTTTTTAAACTTTTCCAAGTGAAAGCCTCAAAGGCCTCTTTATTTCTGATCTTTTATTCAATCATGTGGAAAATAAAACCGTTTTCTTTAAACTTAATATAATTCTATTCAGAAACAGAGGGAATTGTTCACATTTGATCGCGTATTTGTGGGGTTTCAGAAATTAAAGCCTAATTTGCTGGCAATCTATTGTTTGTTGACTCAAATCATTTGCGTTTTAGTTGGACTACGCAGCCAGAGAGAACGAGCTCAAGAGTAAATATTTAGAGCACATTTGAAATAATCTCGATAACTAATCGTCGCTTTCGATGCGGGATGATGTGAAGAAAGCGAAAGCTCGCTTTGTCAGCCCATCAGAATATCGTCGACGTCGTCATCATCACGCTGATCCGTAAATATCTCACCTTTATGTTTTTGATTGCAAAACAAAGCCGTTAGCCAGCTTTTACTAAAAGACACAGAGCAGCTCGAAAGAGACGAGCCACAGAGGGAGTGGAGTTGGCATAAGAGAAAGAAACAGAAGAGAGTAGATAGGTCGTCAGTTAGCCAGTTGGCCAGGCCGATCTCAGCCGTCAGAGTAGAATATACTTGCGGTCTATTCGAGTCGCAATTAAACGCGCCGAGTCATAGGCAACACGCCATTCGGTCTGTTTGATCAGGGATTTGGACCACATTAAATGAAGATGATCTTTGCTCGTTTAACGCGATACCTGCTTCGCTCTCTATTCTTTAGGCTCGTTTGTAATCTATTTAGCTTAATATATATATTTTTTCTCTTTCTTTCTCTCTATTTTGGTTGCTGAGCGTGTGTGTGTGTGTATTGACGGTGGTGGCGGCGACGGCGTAAACCCGTTTTTCGCGAAGGTATTAAGATAATCATAAAAAACCAAAGAGAGCCATGCAGAAGAGGGGAAAATTTGCATTCGCCAAAAAATGTGATTAAAGTGCGTGAGGTCGACTGGGTGCTCCTTTTGGCAAGTGGTCCATAAATGTGCCGAATAAATTATTTGTCCACGCAAGCGATTAGGCTCGTTTAGAAGTTCTCCAATTTTAACGGCACTCGAGTGCAGGCCTATCTGTGTCGAGTAAACCAGCGCAAATTTCTATTTTCCCTCTCTCTCTCTCTCTCGCTCCCTACACTCTCCCTCCAGCTCTCTTTAATTTTCTTTTTTATTTTACTACTTTTATTTTAGCTTTGTCAAACATTGCTTTAAGTTGGGGACAATTATGATAGCGTAAATGTCAGTTAACCGTCAACGCTCGGTGTAAGATCGACAGGGGACGCGCGTGTGTGCGAGTGTGAGGCCAAGATAAAACGCGTTATTAAGGCCAAATGGTGGTTGCCCGAGCGGCTTTTAAGATCCCGTTTCCAAATATCATATTCGAAGAGAAAGAGGCAAGTAAGCCAGCAAGCAAACCAACTAGACGATTCAAAGAGAGTTTGGTGAGCGAGAAAAGAGACAAGCGATTTCGGTCAGAGCTCTGTGTAAGACGAGAGCAAATATTAAGAGATAGATCAAGTTTATACGCTTGCAAAAAGTATGTATCCTCGTTCGCCTTGCCGTTTTACGACCAATCTTCTGAGCTCAATTTCGTATACGAATAACACACACTCACTAGCTTACATACACATGCTCATCTCCTCAGGGAGCGAAAACTTTTTTTTTGAAATAAAAAAAAAGAAAACATACACACAAGCGACGAGGTCAAAATGAGTTTCTAATCTCGCAGCTGGTATCTTTGTTTCTTTCTGTGTAGAAGTGCCCGAGCACAAGTAAGACGGTCAGATGGACTTTGTGGGTGCCTTACAAGCGCTGGGCGTAGCCAAGAAGAAGAGTCAGCGAAATGACGATTTGTTTGTGGATCGACTTAATCACCGCTACACTGTGGCCATCTTCATCATATTCACCATTGTGGTGACCATCACCCAGTTCGGAGGCAGTCCGATCAACTGCTGGTAATTTTCATTCACAAACAACAGTCTTTAAACAAGTTAGGAATAAGGAAAAATTGAAGGGTGCCCGGTCATTTTACAGGCAACTACGAGACATATACAAACAACATTTGGTAATCACGTTTGAGTCTTGGGTTGCTCGCAGTGAAATCTAACCAAAGGCGATTTCCTAAAGCTGGATCTCGAGCACCTACAACATTCCACTGGACAAGGAGCTGCCCAACGACGAAGAGCAGAGAAAAGAAAAACTGCTCAAATATTACCAATGGACGCCGTTCATCCTCCTGTTCCAAGCGCTTCTGTTCTATTTGCCTCGAATGGTCTGGTAAGATTTGAAGAATTAAGCGCGTCGAGTCATTCGTGTTTGAGGCACACAAATTCGATTCAAAGGCGTTCGTTGAACGGAAAGTCAGGCTTGAACATTCAGGGAATAGTTGATGCAGTTTATGACTATAGGTCGGACGCTGCCAAGTACGCAGAGAAGCAAGCCCTGCTCGACTACATAGCCAACTCGTTCAACAACTATGTGGACAACTCTGGCTTCTCATTGAAAGGCTCCAAAGAGACTGATCAAGTGCCGAGCGAAGGTGCAGCTCGTCGTCGCAAAATAATTCAGAACAAAGAAGATCTGAACGACGTGCAGGACATTTACCAGGACGAGGACGTGGCGTCTGAGAAAGGCCAGCGTGGCTTCATGTCTAAAATGCACACGATCTTCAGAGTCTTGTGCATAACCAAAGGCAAACGCTACGGCAACTACCTGCTAGCGCTGTTCGTGTTCGTGAAAACGTTGTACTTGATCAATTCAATATCGCAGCTGTTTTTACTCAACTTCTTCCTCGGCAACGAGTACCTCATTCTCGGCCTCGACGTGTTGGTGAAAATATGGAGAGGCGAGGACTGGAAGCAGCTCGAGCGCTTCCCGCGCGTCACAATGTGCGACTTTCGCATCCGAGAAGTGGGCATTGTGCATCGCTACTCTGTCCAGTGCGTTCTGACCATAAACTTGTTCAACGAGAAAATATTCATATTCCTCTGGTTCTGGCTACTGCTGGTCAGTTTGTTTAACATCTGGGACTTGTTCAACTGGATCTACTGCTTGATAATCAACACGCACGAGCGCTACGAGTACGTAAGACATCGAATCAACACGCTGAAGCATCGTCGACACAGCTTCGGCCGGTCGAGTGACGAGAGACGTCTGTTCAGACAATTTGTGAATCAGTATCTCAAAGAGGACGGCGTGCTGGCACTTCGCCTCTTGTCGCGCAACTCAGAGGACCTGCTCGTGTCAGAGGCCATATCCAACCTTTACGAACTGTTCCTTCGCGAGCATCGTCTCAACTCACGCGGCGCCCATACGTTCAGAAACGCACAATCGAGTATTACAAAAGAGACCGCATTAGACGGAGAGTCAGACCAGCTTCTACAGCAACGCGCGCCAGTTCTTTCAACTGTGTCCGAAACGATCGCATCAGCAAATTCGATGGTCAATCCCCGAGCAGCTTCACAACACGGCGTTTAACATTTGCATTCCCTCTTGTCTAATAGTGAAGTGAGTAGAATAGAATAAATTTGGCGTCTGAATAGAATAAGAAAAAGCGAAGAAAAAACTCGACTATATAGATTAATGTTTTCTAAATGACTGCCTCTCAGATTTCACTCACCGAAGTAAAACGATCTTGTAGCTTCAGTCAACAGAACTCAATCCCGTAGCAAACGTATCAAGCCGCAAGAATGATGAGTGTGGACAAATATAAAATTTTATTTGAGCTCTGTTAAGCTATGCTAAATTAAATTAATAGAATTAATCTTGAGCCGCTTTAGCAATGATTGGGCATCATAATTGTTTGAATTGTTATTATGGTTAGTGGCTACACCGCTGAATTCTGAAATTGCTGGTTTAAAGAGAGAGTAGAAGCTGGCGTTTGGCTTATTTGTGAGTGACAGCTGGCTTTTTGTGCTCAATGGGCACACGCTTAACCGGCTTGTAGTTCAAGTCAAGAGGAGCCTCGATGGCCAATCTGTGGTTGTCGTAGTTGCATTTGAGCGCAGAAAAGTCGGTGTTCTCTGGCAGAGTGGTTCGCTTGTAGTAGTGGAAGCGTGAGACGCCGTCCGGCTTCTCGATCTTGTCCTCGGCCTTGACAATCAAGTCGCGGTCCTTGACGTTCACGCTGATCTTCTCGGGGTGAATGCCCTCGGGAAGGCTGAACTTGAGCTGAACCGACTTCTTGCCGTCCTCCTTCTCGACGATGCGAGGGAAGAGATCCTCGTTCTTGTGGACGCTGGTCTCCTTCAGTGGCACCTCGATCACAAGCTGGCCCTCGTTGGTCATAAAGCTGACGAGCTTGTCGGCCTCGGCGTGCGGCGGCAAGTCGTAGGTCTTCTTGAACTCCTTGATCGAAAAGTCCTCTCCCTCGTGACGCACCTCTTCACGGCCAGAGACGATGAGCTTGTGGCCAACAACGTCGGTCTTGATCGACTTGGGCGAGTAGCCGAGACAGTCGACGGTGATGCGGTACTTCTGGGGCACTCGGGGCAACATGGGCATTTGGAGGAACTCGGGCTTGTTCAGCCATTCCATGTTTCGGCTCATCATATGGTCGAGCTCATCGAACGGGTCGAAGAGGTCCAAGGTGGAGTGACCGCTGTGGTGCGGGTGGAACCACTGGTCCATGTCGAACATGGATCGAGGAAAGTAGTTGTGTGGAACAAGAGACATATTGAATGACTTGAATTATTTTATTGAGAGCTTGAGCGATTTCAATTCAAGTCGCAACTCAAATGCGCTCTTTTTATACCCGTGAAATGTGAACATTTCAAACAAATGGAATGAGCCAATCAGCAGCCGTTCTACATTTAGATTGGTCCCTCCTCTCTCAAGACCTTGACTGGATTGTAAATTTCAAAAACCGACTACTCTGTATAGCATTCAAGTACAACATTAGCTCAGCAATCGCTCAGCTAATTCAATCTATTCAGCTTATCGACGATCACGCCAGTTCGAGGTGTTGAGCTTAGCTCGCAAAAAATTGAGAAAGCGAACGAACGGTCTAGAATGGGCCTGGACTGACCGCGTGCTTGCAAAGTTCTCTCTTGGTTTTCAGTCCCAATGAAAGAATTTCCCCGTCTCTTTACATTGATGATCCTCAAATTCCTAGCATTGAATCGAGCTGAAGTGAACACAAATTAGACATAGCTGGAATGCATTACAAACACAACTCTGTTCACTAGTCGCAGCCTGTCGGCTCACGCTTCAAACGAGGTGATCAATCTTGTTGTCCTAGCTGTTCAATACAACTGGTGGCCTGGCTCAACTGCAAATTGAAGCGCAGCAAAGAATTTATTTTGAGTCGAACATTTTTGAAGGAGAGTTGCAGCAACGCTCCTATTTAGACGACCGGTGTGAATTAACCAGCTCGTCGAGAATGTTCTAAATTTAAACTTTCTAAAATTGCGATTGTCCTGAATGCGACAGCTGCTCCAAATCCTTCGCTTTTCTCGTCCGTCTATCCTTAGAGAACAATCCCAGCTGCGACAAGCAAAAGCTATAAAAAGCTGGCATTGTCAGGCCGGTTTCCATTCTGAATCGGTTTTAATTCGTTTTTTCAAAAATGGTCTTGTTCGAGCACCTGAGTCTGCCAAGAAGCATATTTGACATGAACGAGTGGCTCAGGCCCTTGTTCAAAGCAGGCCTCTCCACGCTTGACTTGTTCGATCCGTACGATGAGCTTGATCACGCCATATGTCGCAATCTCAAATGGGTGGTCGAACCGGACTATCTCAAGTTCTATCCGCTCTTTCCCAAAGTGCCGCAAAAGTACCGGGCAATAGTCGAGTGTCCGGGCTTTAGAGCCGAGTCAATAAAAACCCAAGTGCAAGATGACCAGCTCCTGCTCAGTGCAGAGGAGGAGCAAGGCAGCGAACAGGGCGAAGAATACTCCAAACAACAGTTCAAGCGCACTATTCAGCTACCCGGCAACGTAGACAAAGAGAAAATGGTCTCGTTCTTGACTCGGTCTGGTCAACTCGTGGTAGAGTTTCCTCTGAACGAAAATGACCAGAGCCCAAACGCCGATCTCTTTCCGCAGTTTGTCAACAACGACGACGGCACCAAATCAGTACAAGTCAAATTTCTCATACCTGACGACGCCGATGTCAATAAAATGCACATAAGCGTTAAAGATCGTGATCTTTTGTTCAGAGCCGAATCAAAGACCGCGTCGAAAGATCGCCTAAGGATCTTCTACTACAAGCGAACTACTCTGCCGGAGAACACACGATTCGATGCGATGCGATGTGTTCACGAAGAGAATTTCATAAAAGTGAGCGCCCCGCTCGATATGGACTACGCCAGAAGCTATCGGGAGATGCCGATTGAGCATCGAGCTACTCAGACAGAGGTCAATCCAGAAGAAGAGAAAAAAGGAAAAGTAGAAGAAGGAGAAAAGGAAGACAAACATCCAGTGAGGAGCGGTCACGTGGCATTCGAAAATCTCCAAGAGGCAGAACGAGCTCGGTCGAAAATAGAGCAGAGCATGCACAAACATCAGCCCGGCCAACAGACAGAAGAGACAAAAAGTGACCAAGATCAAAGCCCACAAGAGGCTGGAGAAAAGCCGCCCCTATCACAGAGCGATGAATTCAAGGAGCCTGAGGAACTTCAGCCATCTGGTCAAGAAGAAAAACAGAGCGAACAATCGATTGCCGAACAGCCAGAAGTTCAAGTGACTGAAATTGGTGAAAAGCCCCAAGAAAAGAGAAAAGAGGAAGAAGAACGAAAAAAAACGGAAAAAGAGGCTAGTGAGCCAGAAACACGCGAAATGGAGACGACAGGTCAAACTGAACAGCCAGAGACGAAAGTGGAACAACAAGGCCCACAAGTGGAGAAAAAGGGCAAAGAAGAGAAAATGTCATTTAAGCCCCAAGGGCCGTCGAGCGAAGAGAAGAGGGCGTAGATGCTCATCACTGTCATGAACTGACTCGTTTGTAGAATAAAAACAAAATTCAAATATAAGATGTAAAGAGTTTATTTCCTTCTGGTTCGAGACAACTTCTCCGCCCGCTTTTTGATGTGTTTGGGCGTTTTCTCCTTGCGCTTTTCTCTTTTCTCTTCTTGACCGCGTTTTTGCAAGCCTTTGCAAAGCGATCTTAAAGCTCGAAACTAAAAAAGTTAAATTTTGCAAAGGCTACCATTTTCATTAATATTTATTATCAAAGCCGTCACAGAAAAGTTTGAAAAGATGGAGTGAGATTTGAACACGGATCGTTGATTTCTTCTCAGTTGACCTATTAATTGTTAAAACTCAAATAAATTTACCCAGTAATAAGAAAAATTTAAATTTTATGTCTTACTTGATAAATCTTCGGACCAATTTAATGCGTTTTCTTTCTCAACATGGTTGTCAAAAATACCTGGATGAAAATCGTTTTTTTTGGTGCTTGTATCAGCGCCACGGTTATTTTGTTGGCTTTATCGATTTCAGCTATAGGTCGTCCGAATCAGCAAGAAAAACCAAGAATCCTTTCTCCGGCGCCCGGACCCGGTGCAAACTGCACTGTTTTGCTTAAAGAAAAATCGACAATCAAGCTGTTTCCGAACTTTTTGATTATTGGCACTGCCAAGTGCGGAACAGGCACCCTGAAGCTGTTTCTTGAAAAGCATCCATTTGTCTTCAGCCACAAAGAGGAGGAGGTCCAATTTTTTAATTTAAATCCAATGCCCGAAGTCAGCTGGTACCTTGAGCAAATGCCTTCTATCACTATCGAACAGTATCTCGCCGTTCCGAATCTAGTCGTCATGTCTAAGAGGCCCGAATTCAGCGAGCCTCACGCTCTCAAACGGCTCGTGGAATTTAACCCGTGGATGCGCGTTGCCATGATCTTCTGTGATCCTGTTGATAGAGTTGAGTCATTTCTCACCCAAATAGTGCCTTCGGGCTCATCGCGTCCTGAGTATCGGAAATTAATTCAAAAAGCCGCCGATGAACTTAATTCCGGGGCGCCAATCCAACAGATAGTTGACAAATATGACCAAGAGCTGCTTCTTCTGATTAGCAGAGGCCATTACGGAGCTTTCTTACAAAATCTCTATCAACACTTTCCACCTGAGCAGGTGCTTGTACTCGACGGTGCTCGACTCAAAATTGAACCATGGGTTGAGCTCGAAGTCACTCAGCGCTTCCTTCGCCTGCCAGTTTTGATTACCAAACAAAACTTCACCTTCTCGTCCTTAAAGGGTTTTTATTGTTTTAAGAACCAACAGGACCAATCGCTTGAATGCTTAAACGAGAAAAAAGGCCGCGAACATATTTTCAAATTGTCAAACGGTACGCGATCAAGACTGGCCGCTTACTACGAGCCGCACATGAAACACCTGCAAAGAGTTGCCAACCGAACATTTCTGTATAACTGAGATGCCATTTTCTACCGGCTCTATTTATATTTCACTTTTATCGGGTTCTAAGATAATACGGAATAATAATATTATTCCGCTTTTTTGAATGATTGCTAGCGACCCGTCGAGAGAAGAGAAGAGGGCGTAGATGCTCATCACTGCCATGAGCTGACTCGTTTGTAGAATAAAAACAAAATTCAAATATAAGATGTAAAGAGTTTATTTCCTTCTGGTTCGAGACAACTTCTCCGCCCGCTTTTTGATGTGTTTGGGCGTTTTCTCCTTGCGCTTTTCTCTTTTCTCTTCTTTGACCGCGTTTTTGCGAGCCTTTGTAAAACCAATGTTGAGACCGAAGCGAAAAAAGCTGAATTGGAAAAAAAGCAACCTTTTTGGTGTTTGGAGATTCGTCGCGAGTTCGATGATGAATGTCAATCTTTCTGACTGCGGCTGCTTGATCGGTGTCGAGATCTGATTGATTTGACTCGCAGTCGCTGGAATCCTCTTCACTTGAATGATCCGAGTCGGCTTCTTGGACTTCAAATCCCTCTGGATCGAAGCCGTGAATTTTGGCGTAAATGAGCTCCTGGCCCGCTTTGGCTCTTCTTATGTCACGTTCGATGTCTACTACTTCATCGATGGTGGTCGGAATGAATGCCTGCTTGAACACTTCATCGTCAAGCTTCTCAATTTCGGTCAACGTGCCTCTCTCTGCGGCCACTTGCATCAGCCTTTCCAAATGCTCTTCCACGTTTGTTTCGTTCACACTTTGATCGGTGACAAAGTCAAATAGCTCTCTGGTGGTCATTACTGGCACTGCCTTTTTCTTGAAGAACTCTGCAAAGCGAGTCGAAATGAGAGGATGCCAGAAAATAGAAAAAAGAGTGTACCGACCATTTACGTTGGTGCAGTCTTTGCGCAGAAATTCGAGCGCATGCGGGTGGTCATGTTCAACGCTCTGGGAGACGTCGATTATGTAGACTTCGTCGTTCAAGAGCAGCATATTGAACTCGCTCAAGTCGGCGTGAACGAGACGCGCATCTTTGTAAATTCTCTGCAGCAACCGGACGCAGTCGAGATAGAGAGTTCGCGCGAGAGACTCGTCGATCTTGGCGTCTTTCAGTAGCGGTGCAGGCACCCCGCGCTCGCCGACAAACTCCATTGCGAGCACGTGGCTTCTCAAGTGAAGCGGCTTCGGACAGCGGATGTTCGCCTGCTGGAATCGGTTCAAGTTCCTAAACTCCTTCTCGGCCCACGTGCGCACCATTTTGCGCGGGTTGTGACGACAGTAGCCATTTCGGAAGCGGAACTCGCCAGTCACATACTTGTCTCTGTCCTTGAACACCAGAATGGACGTCTTGTAGATTTTCACCGCAATGTCGCCTGTGCTCGATGTGGCATGGTAAACGTTGGCCTCTTTGCCCGAGCTGATGCAGCCGTTCAGCTCGTCAATGAAGCATCTCTGGATCATTTTGAAGATTATCATTCTTGTGCGAGGATCCATCACTTGCTCGACAGTCGCTCGGTCTGCTTTGTCTTTGCCCTTTATTTTGCTGTTTCGACCGGTCGCTTTAAGATTCCAATGCGTTGGCCTTGAATATTTGACACTTACTCGGTGCCGTCCATTGCTGTGTCGAACTTGGCCGACAACGGCTCATATTGGTCTTTTATTCATTTGTTTTTTTTTGTTTTAAATCAGTTATCAAATTAGTTATCAAATTTTCAAATTGAAGACAGCCAACCGATTTTTATCTTGTCCATGTAACGGTTCATGAACTTGGGCTGTGAATAAAAGCGTCAACGAATCGAGCGGCTGTTGAACAGGCTGAACATGGACATACCTGGTATGAGCTCTTCTTCACACCGACTTGAATCGCTCGGTCTGAGTTCTAGTTGAGAGATAAATTTAGAGTGAAACAAGAGCAAATTCAGCGGCTTTTTTACAGCTTGAGAGTTGGGCCCAGGCTGAGATGTTGAGCCTAGCTCGTCGTCAAAGTCAGAGTAAACCTCGTCATCTTCCTCGTCATCATCAAAGCTGTCAGAATGAAGCTTCATCTGACTCATGCTCTGAGTAGGTGCTTGCTGACTAGAAGCGAATCTGCCTATCAAGCTGAAATAAAGTTGCCAAAACAGTCGTCAGTTCACCATTCAACTGCTTCTTCAGCGTCTTCAAATTGAAGCGGATCCATTTGTTGAGCGGCAAAACTCTGCTAAAGGGCAATATGTCGAAATTTAAATTATGGCCAACTTGGCAAGATATGCGATAAGCCAGCTATTGACATCTGGCTTCCGAATGAAGAGTAAAGCTGAGTCTGGTTCAGATGCGCGATTTATTAGCGAATTTGAACGCCTAGCTTGGAAACGGCCTGCTCAGATATTTCCTTGTGAACCTGGTTTACTTCCGACTGCTTAAGAGTGCGTTCCATCGACCGGTACACAATTCGATAGCAGTGGCTGCGTCGGTTGATTTTCTTGTTCTCAAACTCGTCTATGAGCTCGACTTGCTCGACCATATCGCCGGCCACGTCACGCACAAGATCGTAAAAATCATTGGAGCTGAATTCGCCATCAGTCGGCAGCCAAAATGAAATGTCGTTCTTGCACTGTGGATAAACGCTCACTGGCTTTACAGACAAAAGAGTTTCAGTGCTGCATGTTCGAGGCAGGAGATTAGGCAAGAGCAACCTTGTATTTGACTTTTTTGGAAAAGTCTGCGTCGTCGTATTTGAACTGGGAGAGAAAGCCTGAGTCACGGCTCCAGAATATGCGAATATCGGGTATGTCGTAGAGGATCATTGCCCAGCGCTCAAGGCCTAGTC
Source organism: Proales similis (assembly GCA_019059635.1). Classification (NCBI taxonomy): domain Eukaryota; kingdom Metazoa; phylum Rotifera; class Eurotatoria; order Ploima; family Proalidae; genus Proales; species Proales similis. Next base: position 156,472 of record JAGVRJ010000005.1, read on the forward strand.
CGAACGCCCATGAGATGTACTCGCCTGCGCCGGCGTTTTTCAGAATCTTGTGTTCCAACACCCCACAACCCTTATTTGAGGCAACGGCTCAACAGTAGCTCAACAGGAAAGTAAGAAAACAAGAAGCGCTTACGAGCACTTCGTACCAGACGCCGTTGTACTCAATCTCGAGCTCCCAGGACGGATGCGTGAATGGAAAGTAGGCGTCCACCCATCTGGTTTTGAGTTTGTTGGCTGCGATGGAAGAGTCAGATTATGGGTTAGGACGAACGATTAGGGCGTGACTCAGTTCGAGCAGATTTTTCTTTTCAAACTCACATCCGCCAAACACAAACTGAGCAAGTTGAGTGAGGCAGTTTTTAAGCTCTAGTTCGACTAGTTTAGTCGCGTCCAGAGTGTAGACCGCTTGCTTCTCTTTGTTTCGTATTTGCTCGTTTGGCTCGAACAAGGCGAGTTGGTCGCTCGACTCTTTGAACAACTTGATCATCCGTTGAAAGTAAAGTAGGCCACCACAGCCACATTGGCAAGCAATCGAATCAAAATGCTTACTTGACTCTGATTGAATAGGCGAACACCGTCGCACTGATGAAACACCGGATAGTGTTTTGAGTCGATTTCGTCTCGTCTGTAAACGTCGCCGAACGTTAGAAACGCGTCCAGTCCCGACCGAATGAGCTCCGCGTCGTGTGCGGTCGTGTGTGCTCGCAGCAGGAAGTTTTTGTTTACGTAAAAATTGTCTTTTTTGCTTCGGCTCACGTGATCTTTGGGAGTGAGCAGGCTATAAGCAGCCAATAGAATAGAGCGTTAAACAGAGCGTTTTAGATCAGCCGAGAGAAGGACAAGGGAGGGTTTAGCGAGCACAAGGACAGCCATGTACCTGTCGAAATTCTGCTGTGTAGACACGATCGGCTTGAACTGGTCGTAAACAGAGAATATCGGCGTGCCGTATCGATTTGTAAACTTGGAGTAGAAAAAGTGCTGAATCTTACGCATTAAATGATTTAGCGGATGATAGGGAGTATGCAAAAGGTTCCTGTCGAGCTTCTCAATGATGTTGGGCGTCACGTTTGTCCACTCGTCACGCTCATACTCTTTTCCAAACAGCTTCAACTTGTTCTCATTGCACGTGCGAGTGAGACTCAGCTGACGAGCGCCAATTAATTGTTTGGTCAGTTTGCTCTGGCGAGCCAGTAAATTGGCAAAAATCGCCCGCATCCTTCCGAATCGTCAATTACAGATTTGTCAACGAGCAGCGCTAAAACAGCAATACAAGAACACACAAGGCAACAGGCGCGATCGAATAACAAGCGAACGAGCAAAGTAAGAAGCAGACGGCCAAACGAGCTATTATTTCACAATCGGGTGCAACAAGTTTTGCTCGAGCAGCATACGAAGCCGGTATGAATTTGGGTTGCAATTTAGACTTGACAGCAACAGTCAATTGGGCCTCTTTCCCACTACTGCTTATTTCGACTTTTTTAGATTGGTTTATAAAAATCAACATTTTTTAAAAGAATCTAGAAGGGCCTAACTATGATGAGAAATTTTAGGTCGTCTATTTATCACTTTATTGAAAAATTGCATTAAATCTAAATTAGATTGAAAGTCAATCGTTTTGACCATTTCTTTACTTCGTGAACAATATCAGTTAAAAAACAAGTTCAATAAACAAAGGTAACACGGATCGTTGATTTCTTCTCAGTTGACCTATTAATTGTTAAAACTCAAATAAATTTACCCAGTAATAAGAAAAATTTAAATTTTATGTCTTACTTGATAAATCTTCGGACCAATTTAATGCGTTTTCTTTCTCAACATGGTTGTCAAAAATACCTGGATGAAAATCGTTTTTCTTGGTGTTTGTACCAGCGCCACTGTTATTTTTTGGACTTTATCGATCTCAGCTAAAGGACGTCCGAATCAGCAAGAACAACCAAGAATCCTTTCTCCTGTGCCCGAACCCCGTGCGAACTGCACTGTTGTGCGTAAAGAAAAATCGACAATCAAGCTGTTTCCGAACTTTTTGATTATTGGCACAGCCAAGTGCGGCACAGGCACCCTGAAGCTGTTTCTTGAAAAGCATCCATTTGTCTTCAGCCACAAAAGAGAAGAAGCCGAATTTTTCGATTTGGATCCAATGCCCGAAGTCAGCTGGTATCTCGAAAAAATGCCCACCATCACTCTCAAGCAGTACAGTACCATAACCAATCTAGTTGTCATGTCTAAAAGGCCTCAATTCAGTGAGCCTCACGCTCTAAAACGGCTCGTGGAATTTAACCCGTGGATGCGGGTTGCCATGATCTTCTGTGATCCTGTTGATAGAGTTGAGTCATATCTCACCGAAATAATTCCCTCTAATTTGTGGCATCCTGAGTTCAAAGAATTGATTCCAAAAGTCGTCGATGAACTCAATTCAGGGGCGCCAATCCAACAAATAGTTGATAAGTATGACCAAGATATGCTTCTTCTGATCAGCAGAGGCCATTACGGAGCTTTCTTACAAAATCTCTATCAACACTTGCCACCCGAGCAGGTGCTTGTACTCGACGGTGCTCGACTCAAAACTGAACCATGGGCTGAGCTCGAAGTCGCTCAGCGCTTCCTTCGCCTGCCAGTTTTGATTACCAAACAAAACTTCACCTTCTCGTCGGAAAGGGGCTTCTATTGTTTTAAGAACCAACAGGACGAATCGCTTGAATGCTTAAACGAGAGAAAAGGCCGCGAACACGTTTACAAACTGTCAAACGATACGCGATCACGACTGACCGCTTACTACGAGCCGCACATGAAACACCTGCAAAGAATTTCCAACCGAACATTTCTGTTTGGCTGAGATGAAATCATCTATTCCACCTTATTTCCCATCTTTACCCTTAATGAAATTTATTTCTCCTGCTTCTCTCTTTTTTTAAATTTCCTATTTTCGCCTCGAAAAGCTGGAAGATGTCAAATGCATTCAAGACTCCAAAGACTGGCCGAGTCAAGAAAGAGCGGATTTATTTCAATCGGGTTATATAAAATAGTAAAATAGAGATTATGGTTTTTTTGGTGTATTGAGTAGGCTTTAAACATGCGACCAAGAGAATGGGAAGAAGAATAGATTAGCAGAGCGTTCCGTAACTAAGCATTGAGTTGGAGTTTTTGTAGTTGAGTTTGATTTTCTTCTCAATTTTCACATTCTCATCGAGCACTATTTCGTCTAGTGGCTGGATCTTTGTGAATGAGAAATGCGTTTGAGCACGCTGCATGCGAGCCGGTTGTTGCGGCGGCGGTGATTCAGTCAGCACATTTATGGTCGAGTTGTATTTTGTGCTTTTGCATGGCTCAAACAGAATCGAGTTTGAGTAGGATGAATTGGACCGTTTTGGCGCGCCAGATCCAAGGGTTGATCGTTGACTGGACGCAAACTTGAGAGATTCGTCAATGTCATCGAGACTGTCAGAGCAGCTGTCTTGCCCATTGGCTGGCACGTTTTCTGTCGAACTTTGGACAATTGACGAGACTGCTGCCCGTTCGACTTTGAAGCCGCCCATTTCTTCATTTGAGTATTCGCTTTCACTTTTCAACTGATCGTTTAAATTGTCCACAAGGCTCTCGACGTCCATTTCGCTGAAGCAGTTTTTAACTCTGGTGCGCGCCAATGGCATTTTTCTTCGCTTTGACGGCTCGGTCCCGATGCCTGCCAGTAGCTGAAGTTCGGCCTCGGCCTCCAACTGCCTGACCAGTATCTCTAGTCTTTTCAGTTCGTCGTTTTCGTTCGATTCGACTGTTTCTGTAGTGTTTGGTGTTGGAAAGAAGCTGGCCACCTCCATGTCGCAGAGAATGTCTTCTTGACGAAATTGCTGCTCGCTGCCCTTCCGGGCCAATCCTCTGAACGCTGAGCGAGTTTGACTGTTTGAACTGCGCGATTTGCCGCTTCGTCCGGACGTCAAGCTTCTGCCGATATTCTTGCTGAAGCTAAACGTCTTGTAGTCCTGATCGATGTTTTCCAGATTGACCCGCGTCTGCAGCGGGTTGTTGTCATAATTGTTCAATTTAGACGATGTTCTAGGGTTGAGCCGCTTTTCAATATTAAGCGAGTAAAAGGCGGGCGTTAGCTTGTCCTCGGTCGAGCTGGTCAGCACGATCGGCTTGAACATTTTGGGCGAGCGGTTGTTGAACGAAGTAGACGAGACGCCCGACGAGGTTGAAGTGAGATCGTGAGCAGCGTTCTTTCTGATCGCCACTTGCTCCGGCCAGGCAGACGACTCGGACGAGGCGCTTGAAGAACGGTTGTCCCAAACCTCACCGCCAGTGCCCACGCATTTCTCAGACGTGCGCTTGGCCGATGCCGTTTGAGCTTTCATCTGATTCGTAGGCTCATTGTTGGTGCTAAATCTATCTCGCAAGCTGGGCTTGTTCGTAGAGCCCACCTTGAACATGCGACGCAACGAATTGAATCCGTTCTGAATGAGACCGACACTCTGCATCGATCTGTCTTCGCATTTTATCTTGTCTGCGTTTGCTTGAAGAGTAGAACGAGCAATCGTTCCCGACTTAAAAGAGTCCGCAGTGAGTGTGATGACCGACTTGGGGCCGTTTTGCGTCTGATGTCTAGCGAGCAGGTGAGGTCGGGACAAGTGATAGGCCGAGTAGATGTCTTCATCGTCGACAACTTCGCACGCCTCGCTTCGACCTCGGACCACTCGATCTACTCCGCCCAGGTATTTGCCGAGTCTTTGGCGCCAATTTGTTCGAGACGAATGGCTCGTGCCCGTCTTTTTTGCGTAGTTGAGCGCTTTGCTTAGTAGGCCAGCGGAGTTGCTGTTGGCGTTGCTGCTGCTGCTGCTGTTCATGTGCTTGGATTTGCCTATTTGGGGCTCGTGACTGCTAGGCTTCGTCTGAGAGCTGGTCGGAAAGGCCAACGACGACCGCTTCCTGCCCATTTTGTGCAGCATGTAGCTCGGCAAAGTGTTCATGTCACCGCCAAAGTCAAAGTCTTTGGTGGTTTCTTCGTTGTCGTATTGACTTAGGCGCTTAAAATCACAGGTTTGATGCGAGTATGAGAGTGAGGTGCCACTCGGCGCATCCTTCTCGTCCTCGAACCGAGCTGGCTTGCTTTGACTAGACGCCGATTGTTTCTGTCGCGAGCGGTTCAAACTAACCGAACTTGCTGGTGATGAAGACTGCTCGCACGAGCCTTGACGAGCCATGAGAGTTGACGAAGTTTCCCGGGCTCTTAGCGACCATTCGTCCTTTCTCGGTCGCATAGGCACGTTATTACTGTGATTATTGTTGTTGTTGTTTTTATTGCTGTTTTTGCTGCTAGTTTTGTTCTTGTTGTTTCCGCATTGGTCGTTGTTGGTGCTGTTCATTCTACGGGACCGTTCGGCAGCCAGCATTTCTCTGTGGCGTTGGTCTTACTCCTCGTCCTCGATTTCAACAATCTGCTCAGCTGCTCAGAGCTCGCATGCCTTGTTCGCTTTAAGAATCAGCGATTTCGCTCAAATAAACGAATGAACAAAGGATCCGGACCGCACCTTGCCTAGTTCGTTTATCTAAAATGACAAAAAAAAATTCCGATCTGAGTAGAGCCAAAGAGCAAAGGAGCACGCAATGCGATTTAGAGTATCACAGTGAACGAGCGAGCAATCATGCATTTGGAGAGAAATTTTAATTATTTAAATGATCAGAACGCGGGGAGGAGGGGAGCAGGAGCCGAGAAGATTTTAGATATTTCTTTTTGCGAGTTGATTGTCATGCAAGCACGAGGCTCAAGTTGAAAATGAGACTACACAGAGAAATCAGAGACTAAAGGGCGATATTTAAACGCTCGTTCAAGATCTCTTCAGCGATGGACGTGTTTTGAGCGAACTAGACAAAGACCGCCATGTGTCATTCAAACGATGAAAACGGGTGGTGGCGGGCACCGGACGGGGAAAAAGAGCGAACGTAGATTGGCAAATATTTTGGGCAGACGAAACAAAGAAAGACTAACTTGTGAAAATAAGAAAGATGCAGAGGTCTATGCAGAGATAAAGCTGAGTAAACAAGCGATGAATGATTGTGATGCATCAATCAACTCGACCAGATAGACTCACATGATTTATCTACTCGCTTTGGTACATTTCAACTGACCAGCATGAGAGGCCAACTGATTGTAGCTGCCTCAATTGCCAACGCACACGCGCACAAAGTAAGCACCATCGCTGCGTCAGACCAGCGCCGGCACCACTGTATATCGGGGCGATTCGTTAATTCTCTCTTTCGATTATCTAATTTAGGCAGACCGCATTTCACTTCACTTCAGACCGCATTTATGGCCGTCTAATGGCACGTGAGAGTTCGATAAAGGCAATAATTTAGAAAAGGCGCGCCAATCGACGATCCGATAAGAACCCAGCGCCACGAGCGATGAGAAGCGAGTGGCAAAAGAGCACTGAACTAGAATGAAGTGCATCCGCGGCCAAAATTAGCAGCGCCTGCTCGCTGCCCTTCTCAACTGGTCACTCAGGCGTTCGTTTGACGAGAGCTTTTAGTGCAGCAACTAGGTCAGCTGTCGCAGGCTCGCGCTCTAAGAGTCAGCTGACTTGCTCCTATATGCTAGGGCTTCTTTGAATCTGATTCGGAGAGTCTGTTTAGCTCGGCTTTGTCTTCAGCATCTACTTGCCGACCGCGTTCATACATTGGACGGCGAATAAACTCAAAATGAACAGTGAACAGGACGGGATTAGAAACGAGCGGCAGCTCTCTCTCTCTGTCACAATCGAAATGAAACGAGCGAATCATGATTGAGTCGCAAACAATATAAATCATGTAAATGAGCTTCTGAGAAACAAAAATAGCCGCTTCAGCTTGACTCTCATTTTCAGTGTCGATCAGGCGAATGCTTGATGGTATGTCTCCTCTGCTCGCTCGCTCTCAATCAAGTATAGTGAACGCTTTCAAGCCCGATTGCAATTTAATTTGAGAGTCGGGACGAATTATTTAATGCGGTCATTAAGGCCGAGAACGAGCCGGACTGGTCGCACGCCGGCGCGGTGCCGGGGAAAAATATTTGCGCTTAATTTTAATCGGCGAGCGAGTGGCCCAAAACGAGTCGAATGAAAGAACGCGGCTGTTGATTCGGATATCAACGGAAAACGCCGCCATATCGATTGATTCACAACTCGGCCACATAACGGCGTCAGTGTAGGCGGCGGCAGCAGAGAATAATCAAGTGCCGAGCTATTTATCGGCTACGAGAGTGTCCGCTTGGCTTATTCATCCGTCCGTTTGGTTGTTTTCTCTGCCTCTCTGGGTCCCTCGATCTCACTCTCTCTCTCTCTCACTGTGACTCCCCTCTCTGTCCTTTTGGGCCAATACTGCTCAAGCGACCGACGAGGCGTAGATGAAACGCTCAAGAGCTAGCAAATGAGTGAAGCAAGCAAGCAGTGTGATAACAGTAGCAATGCTAGTCGGCAAATAAGAACCATCCGCGCCCGATTCGAGTGTCAACACTAGTGCACTTGTCAAGCTGGTGAGTTATTTGTTTGAAAGCAATTAAAGCCTTAGAGGACTCATGATGATGATGATGATTGTGAACTCCTCCTAGTCCCTTGTCTTCTTCTTCTTCTCTGTTCGCCGAGCTCGTTATTGTTGTCCGGTGTGCCGCTCACTTGAGGCCAGTACGGGGTCAACGGTGACGACCAAAACGAGAGCCTATTAGAAGGCTTCATCTAATTTGGCGGCTCGCACTTGAATTGAACTAACACGATGACATACGATCGCACGCAAGCAGCAAAGAATGCAATCGGCCTCAATGCAATGGGCCAAGGCTTCCAACCTCTTTAGATAGCGGATTTGCATCATTTTCAGCAAATATTGACCGCGTATGCAAATTGCCCGTGTCGATCAACATGCCTGCAATAACATGAAAATCGAGGCCGCTTTAGTTGCGCAACAATGGCAGCTAGTAATGACCCCTGGGGCACAGTATTTCATCTCATCTTCACCTCGTCTTGACAAGTTGCTTGCCTACTCCACTTTACAAACACGCCCCCTCTGTTGCTCGCCTCAAACTCGCCCGCTCTCACACACACACACAAGAGTTGGCCAAGCACTCGGTCTTGTTGGCTCTACTCGTGCTCATTGAAGTGCTCCTCACTCGTTTTCTTTGTTTCAATCAGCGTTTGTTCTCGGCTTCTGTCCTCGCTCGCTCTGTCTGTGTTGGGTTCTATGCTCGTCTGTATCTGTCAAGCACGATGATGAATTAGACGAGAATAGAGACGTCGGTCCCCATTTGAAAACGTGCCCGCAGGGGCCTCTGATTATTTAGACTCATCGAGCATGCTTGTGCTCTATGGTTTCTCTCCCGAACACTTATTGGACTCGTTGAGGCGGCGTTCGAGTGAGTGTGTGGTTTACAAGCGCTTCTGGCTGCGGCTCACTTAAAACTGAGTCAACAATAGGCGGCGGTGGCGGTGGCAGCAGCGCCGAGTCCAGATGATCATGAGAAGTAAGGCCGTGCTTGTGTTGAGAAGGCGTCAGAGTTTTGCCAATTACATAATTAAAGAGAGAAAAAGTTCAAAGAGGGGCGTTAGTGGCTAGGAAAGCACTGCTCGACGAGGTGCCGGGCCGTTGTGCTCAAATTAAAGCAACCGAGGCCGAAAATGCTCGTTTGCAACTGTTCATGGTAAGGAAGATGATCATGATTGTTTTTGCTTCGGCTGCTACTGCTGCCGCTGAATTGGTAAAGAGAGGAAAAGATCCTCCAGAGGCGATCAATGTCTGTTTAAACGCAAACTTGGCCGATCGGCGAGATAAAGCGCCGACCGACAGAATGAAGCGAACGAGCAGCTTAAATCTAAATGAAGCGTGCCGCATTGAAGCAATTCATTTGCATCAATCAAATACCAATACATCCTTACGGACGATGCAAATGCCAAATGTCTTATTAGAAGCAAACTGAGCGCAAAGCATATGATCGGGGGAGGGGGGCCAGAATGCAAAATTATAGGCTCAGATCGAGGCCGGGACATGTTTAGGACGAATTAGAGAAGCTGACACAAATTAGAGCGAGCAAATCGTGAACTCGTCACAAATATGGCGCTTGCTCGACAAATGCTGTAACTCGAGCCGAGCCGGCGTTCATATTAAACTGACTGAGCCGCCGCTCGTCTCTCCAACCTAAATAGAAGCCAGCCTCTTCATTAATTTTTCATCCGAACGTGGTTGATTGCGATCTAGCTTTAACTTGCGCTCATCAAACCTTTGCCTCTTCTTCTTTTTGTACTCTCTGCTCTATACTCGCCTTCACTACCTCTCTCTCTATCTCTCTCTCTCTTTCTCTGGCCGTCTCTAACTCTACTCAACAATTGGCTTATCCAACGACTTTGCTGGAATAGACGAAATCAATGCGCGTCTTGCTTAGATAAAGGCTAAATCAAGAAAAATGAGGCGAACAAGAGCTGGCCCACATACGCAAATCCCATGCCCCTCGTGCAAACAACCAACAAACCACTCGCTATCGATCCAATGTGGTTAGTGTATATCTGCGTGTGTGTGTGTGTGTGTGTGTGTGTGTGTATGTGTTTATGAGCAAGTGAGGCGGCATGGGCTACCAAGACGTGCGGACTCTAAATTGATTTTTTTTTTCTGCTTAACAATCACAACCGGCCTCATGGGCTGCACTTTGGAAGGGCCGGGCATGCACACAAGATACGCCATTTGGTTTCGCTCCGACTAACTTGAACTTGCGAGAAAGCATTCAGCAGCACCACAACCAGCAACACCAGGCGAACTAGCTCGGCCGCCTTCGCCAGGCTTTTGATGGCTCCGTCTAATATTTTGCAACTAATTAAATTAGGCTGGTCCATGCTCGCTATTCTGCCTCTTAACTGCCTCCGGTCCGCTCCGAGGGCAAGTATCTGATAAAACACGCTCTGAGTTTGTTTGCTTAAGATCGAAGCGAAAACAAGCAAATTAGTCGTCCTCGTCTCTCGCTCTGCTCCTCTCCTTTGCCTTGCTCTCCTGCTCATCACCATTATCTCTCGATCGTCTTGATCATCATCTTTTTTGGCGCATCATCATCATCATCATCAGCTCTTGGGCCAACAAATTTACTCTTACGTGCTTACAGGCCTTTAAATCTGACTCATAAAAGCAGCAAAGGGCAGCTGCTTGATGCCGCCAGTAGAGGCGGCGCGGCACTGATTCCGCACTGAGCTTGCTCAAGCTCGCCTCAACACTCACACATACAACACGGTTGAACAAAAGTAAACAAATAAACTGCAAGGTTGCTGTTCAGACTCAGTGGCATACGGTTGAACGAAAATATGCCTATTTAGGTGTGGCGTGTAGGGCAGGCCAATCCCAGCAGAGAATGTATGTTTGGCGAAGAATGTTGGCTAAATGCGTTGATGAATATGTGACGATGCAGAAAAGATGGAGAGAAAATTGGATGAAATTGAACGACCACCACAAGAAATCGGTCTAGTTAACGCAGTGGTGGTCATAATCGATCAAAGCAGATGGCTGCTGCTGCTACTGAAGCAACAAAACATTCAGCAGTTGAATGCAGCTCAATGCTGCTGTTTACTGCTTCAATTAGATTCGCAACAATGGAGCGGCCTAGTGAAGCAAGATAACAAATTGGCGCCTCTTCGTGGCACTCGAATTAGTTGTGGCAAGCAAACACTACTCGTGGCACTCAATCGGGATCGATCAAGAGCGTTTAAAAGGCTGGCAAGAGGCGTTTGGCAGCTTGTTCGGCTCCATTGCATCATTTGCGTTGCGCTCGGAGTGATGGAGGTGCTGACAGGCGCCTTTATAATCTCGTTCGTACCTCCGTGGGGCTTCATATTGTACGTAGCACTTAGTGATCAGGGCCTGGCCGACATTAAGCTCGGCGTCGGCTCGTTCATCGCAAACCAGTTCAAGTGGAGCGAATACGTACAATTAAAACTGCAGGCGATTTCTGTTTTGTGTTTGGTGCTTCCGATCAATCTGCTTCTCATCAAGCACCTTGCATTGGCTTACGCAATCGGCCACTCTAGCCAGAGCTTGTCTGCGTTCGGCCAACTTTTGCGAGACGCAATCCAGCAAACAGTCGAGGCTGTCTTGTACATGTCGCTCTACCTCAGCGTGGACAATTGGCTTGAAAAACTGCGAAAATATGTTATTTGCCAGCTGCTGTCGGGCACAGTTGCAGTCACTCGGCCATTGTTGAATGTTTGCTTGAAGCTAAAGCAACGGCTCGCTGACTTGTATCAAAATTCAAAATGGCGCCTCTGTTTATCAGTCGAGCTTGTCGGCAATTTCTTACGCAGCTCGTTAATTGCCTGGCTACAGGCATTCTGCGAGGCTTACGCAAGCGGTCTGGACGCAACCGTGCATTTGCTCAATAAGCAGCAACAGTGTCCAAGCCATTTGCAGCCGCTAATCGATCTGCTGGGCAAAATCAGCGACCTATTCGAGAAGCTGATGAAAGCAATCTACATATCAGAGCAGCTAGCCGCGTTTTGTAAGCAGCTCGCAGCCAGCTTGATGAGCAGTGATTTTCGATCGGACGGTGTAGAGCTTGCAGCCGCTCTACTCAAGCGAATATACAATTTGATTATTAGACCGCGTGTGAAGCAATATCTCAAGCGAGAGCTGCACTCGCTTCTTCGCCTCGCTTTTGCCTGGTTCTAATGCCCGATGCCTTCTCATGTCTCGATGCCTTTTTCTTTCTTTCTTTCATCCACGGCGCCCGCATTCCCTCTCCTTCCCCTCGCACCCTGCCTCCCTCCCCCGCTCTCATCTCTCTCTCTCTCTCTCTCGCTTGCTTTCATCGATTTGGTCCATTCTCGATGTTGTTGTGTCATTTAATTGTGAATTTATTTATCAAAAAAAAAAATAAGAGAGTAGATGAAATTGAAAGCGATATGGCTTATTGCTGGCTGACTGGCTCGCCCGCTGGCTATATACACGTCGCCGGCCTCTTCACATCACCGCGTCTGGCTGTGTGCGAGGGAACAAGGGTGCTCGCCAAATGTTGATTATGTTTTGGTCGGTGCCCAGCACAATGTGCCGTCCGTTTGAGGCCAACTGAAGCACTTGTGGCGTCGGCAAGAGTCCGTAGTTTTTCACTTTGGTCTTGACCATGTCTCGAGGGCCTTTGATCGAATAGTCGAGCGGCAGTTTGCATTTATAAGTCGCAAACGGCTTTAGATTTTGGTCAATAAGCTGCACGTAGAACAGGCCGTTCGGAGTTGCTTTCAAGCAGAGCAGAGTGTCGAACTCTGAAATGACGCGTTTACTTGACAAGAGCAGATTGTGCTTGCGCTCGCAAAGTCTTACCTGAGTAGATGTCCATGTCGCTGTGCAGGTTGATGTTATCGAAGCCGACTTTTTGCATGGTGGCAACGATCACTTTTCTCAACTGGTCCTGCTCGAACACTGACTTGAAAGAGTAGACCAGATTGGTGCCGACTATATTGGCCCCTGGTGGCGAACTGTTGAAAAGATTGCCAAAATGATGAGAGTCGACGAGTGTGCCTTACAGATTCTGTCTTTGTAGCAGACAAGGCGATTTATGACGAGGAGCTCGTCTTCAAACGCCACTCCTTGATCGGTGTAAGCTTCGATCGGAATTTTTCGCGCCCAAGTGACCGAACTTGCCAAACCAACTGGAGATTAGCTTCTTTTGCAAAAGTGAAATTTGGCTCGTCGAGTTTACTCGTCGCTCAGATCGGCCGTCATGTAATGCAGAGCGTTCGAAGTGTCCACAGTGTGCGGACATTTGCCAAGATCGCGCGACGTGGACATTGCCTCGTCCAAATCGACTGAGAACAGGCCGTTTGTGGTGGAGAAAAGCAATGTTGAATTGTCAATTAGAGTCATGCACAAGAACATCTCGGCCTCCTCTCGCTTTTGGCTGTTTTTGCTGGCGAGCCATTTGACAATGGCTTGCAGGCTAGCCGAACAGTTGCTCTGAAGCGGGTCGCTTGCCTCTTCGAGGTTCAGCAGCCAGATTTTTATTTCGTTTGTTTCAGAGGCACCTTTCGGAAGAGGCCAATCAGATGCTGGCTGGCAGTCAACACTTAAGCCCACCGCACTTACTCAACAGCAGGTCGGGCCGGGTCGGGTGAAAGAGAAGCTTTTTGATCGGTGACTGATGAGCGTCGATTCGAGCCAAACAGATCGACTGACTGGGCAGAATGATTTTTATTTGGCCGTGCGCGCCGCCCGCCACCAGCACACTCGTCTCGTTGAGTATGGTCCAAGCAAGGCAGTTGTAAACTTCGGGTGTTCGATTCATGTACATGTCGTCGTTGAAGCGCTTCACTATTTGTCCAGTCTCGACGTCGATCAGATTGATGAGATTTTGGCCACAAGTGGCGCACAGGCTGGTGAACTGTGGCAAGCTCTGAACGTCGTCGGCCAGCTGAGCCAGCTCAAAGGCCACGCCACTCACGTGGCTCGTGTTGTCCGTGTTTTTCTGATCTTTTGAATGCGCCCGAATCAGATGCTTCACCTCCGGCTCGAGCCAGTTCTCGATCGATCTTTCCGACTTGGCCACCGGATCTGCATTGAGCTTTAGCCGCATCTCAGCCGCTTGCTTGACGCCCTCTTGCCGATTTTCCTTGTGCTCGCCGCCCTTCAAGCGGCCTATTTCGCTCTCGATCACAAAATCAAAATACTTTCGCAGCATCTTGTACTCTCGCCGCTTTGAGATTATTCGCCTCATCTCGGCTCTTAGTCGCGCGTACAACTGCTCCACCTCCGACTCCGAGTTGACTATTTTCAAGTGCGACGCGTAGCTCTTGCTCCACACTGCTTCGATCTGACAAACAGATCTGGACTATTGGCTCATATTTAGGAGGCGAAGCGTTTTCCTACCTTTTGCCTTATTTCATTCCAGTGAGGAAAGTCAAAACCGTGCATGGAATCAGACGCAGTGCCGCTCAGGCTCTCCTGGTATCGCGCGATCGCATATTCCGAAATGCCCTTGAACGGTGTTCATTCTAAGACCGAGCTAATGGGCGCCCTTTTTCATTATTAGCCCACCTCTGACTCCATCGCTTCTTCTTCTTCTAGCCAATAATCGAGCAACTCAATGCACAGTCAATTCTGAACTTGGACCGCACCGTTCAAATGCACGTTCGTGTTTGTATTGGCGTTTGTGTCGCTTGTGTGCAGTGCGTTCAAACTGTTCTGATTGGACTAATTCGCAGGCAAGCGCCAAACGGCATCGCCTACTCGTTCCCGCGACCACCGCCGAAGCTGAGCAGGACGAATCGAACAAAGAGAAGGAGAAAGAGCTGCTGCAATTGAAACGAAGCTCAAGCCGTTTTTATTCTTTTTTGTTGTTGATTGACGATTAGAAGAAAAGGGACAAAGAATGCTGACATGTAAAAGATGTGAGTGAAGCGTGATGATTTGAACGAAAAATTTGAATAGAGCAGCGCAAAGGAGCAGAATTGGCTGAAATTGACCACACACACACAGAGACAGATAGATAGACAGAAGCAGTTTTAGACATATTTGATAAGAAAAGTGAAGAAAGCCACAGAGACAAAGGTGAAAGAAGCGCTCCTACTGCCCTACTAGACACTGAATGATTGACTGGCTGAGTGGGGCGCTCGGATGGCGCCTAGATGATAAGGCAGCCGGACTTTTCCTTGAACGGGTTCTCCTTTTGCGACGAGAATCCAGAGACGAGCACGTCGCTCTGCTGGTGCGCCTCGCAGAAGCTGATCAGCTCTTTGCAGACCTGGCTCACTTTCTTGCGGTCGATGGCCGCCTCCGCTCTCAGTTGCTCGACCATTTTTCTCTGCGCTGCTAGATTAGACATTTTTGTTCAACTCTTTGACTGTTGTTGGCTGTTTGCTGCTAACTCGTTCAAGTTCGAACTCGAATCTAAACAAAGCAAATCAAGTAGTCTTGTGAGATCATCTCGCCTGGTCGATTGCCAAGTCTATTTTCGCCCAACGAGTAACATGGCAAATGAGCGAGAAAGAGAGAGAGAGAGCCGCAGTCTTCGATGTTGTCTACGATGAGAGGATCGATCCGCTTATGTGATAGTTTCAAGCATTTCTAATGAACCCGCTTCGATTATTCTAATTAATTCGACTCGGCTTGGCGGCTGGCCTGTGCAGTCTGAGGAGAGCATCGATTTCTCGCACCGCATTCATCTCTCCGTTCTGAATCCAATTAGCATAATCGCCTCATTGCGCCTGCGCCTGCTTTTGTCTCGATCATTCTAATCGCCGCTGCCATAATCAGGCAGACGAGCGCCGAAATTTTCTCCTTCAAGATCTACTCTAAGATGGGACCCGAGCCCCAGCGCAGACTTGAAGAAAAGATGGTTTAAATGGGAAATGGGAGCATGTGGAACTCTTCCTTGTCTCTTGTGATCGTTGTCGCTCTTGCGGCTTCTTCTCTTTCCAGGCTCATTGCCTCTAATAGAGAAGCCACTTCCTGGCCCGAAATGAACGTAAAAAAAAAAGAAATGAAAATAAACGATATTCGATTTTAAATGGAAAATGTATGAGCTGGAGCTCGTCCGGCTTTAAATTCAAGTCGCTAATTCATTGGACAAATTCGAGCTCGTACTCGACTTTGAGCGTAATTATGCATTCAAATAGTCTCTTCACAGCCGGCGTTTGTGGGCTATGAACTTCTAACTCTTCAAATGGACTTGAGCGATTTGAAAAATCTGAACCGAGACTCGGCCAACGAGCTGGCTCTCAACACGGCCACGTAAGAAAAAGCGAATGCCGATCGATTGCCATTCACTAACAAACCCATCGTAGCTCGAGCCGGCCGTTCGTTCACTCCGCCAGTCAGAATGCGCTGCCTCAAGGGTCTTCTCCTCAATCTGTGGGAACAGCAGCGCCGCAGCCGCCCCCAATTCCGCCCAGAGGCCACCAGCCGGCAAACGCATTCAGCTCGGTGATGAGCCCGTTCGGCTCAAGCTACTCTAACTTCTCGGCCAATCCTGGCTATCACAACCTATCCTATGGCGGCTATCACAATTATGGCGCCGGCTTCAACACGATGAACAGCAACACAAACAGCTTCTTACGCAGCGCCGAGGAGAGCTCGCGAGGCGCCTTTCAGTCGATCGAGAGCGTGGTTCAAGCGTTCTCGGCCGTCGCTGCCATGTTCGAGTCGACCTACTTTGCCGTCTACAACTCGTTTCGAGCAGTGGTCGGCGTCGCCGACCAGTTCTACCGACTCAAGACGCATTTGGTCAACATTGTCTCCGCGTTCGCCATATTCAAGTTTATCAAGCGTGTCTATCGCAGATTGCTGCGCGCCACCGGCATCTCAGCCACAAACAGCGGCACGGACGACGGCGAAAAGCTTTGGTCGTTTGTGCAAGACAACGAACGACTGGTAAAGCAGAGCGGTGGCCGGCGCCAAACCAACTGGCCCCTGGTCATGTTCTTTGCAGTTGTTCTGGGCGGTCCATGGCTCATCTGGAAGCTGCTCTCCTCCATCGACGCAATCAACAAAGACGACTCGCTGTGGATAAGCGGCAAAATCGACCATTTTGTAGCCGTGGCCGAGCACGACTTTGAAACGGTCAACAATGACGAGCTTCCTTTCCGACGTGGCCAACGAATCACAATCGCTCCCAAAGGTAACTAGGCCTTTCGATTTGTTCTTGTCGAGACAAATAAGCAAACAGACTTGTTTAAATTAGAATATCAGCCGCGAGTGCGTGGCTGGCTGCTCGGCTCCGTGGACGGCAGCTCTCAGGGACTAGTGCCGGCCAATTACATAAAAATTCTGGGCAAAAAGTCAGGTCAGGCAAACGAGCCGCCCTCGAACGAACCCGGTGAGCTCAATCAACTGGAACAAGCATTTAGCGACGAATTTTGAGCCGCCGATGGCCGTTTGACGAACCGATGGACGTTTTCCGTTCGATTTAATCGTGAATCCTTTAGTTGAATGCTTACCTATTTACTTTTGGGTCATTTAATTGAGAATAAACCAAGAGCCAGAGTTTGAAGAGTTGGCCCATCAAAGCGATCAAATCAAAGCGAGATTCTTTATTTAGCAGTTGCTTTCGCTTTTTTTTTTGAAATTTACACTGAACGAACAAGAAAATGAGCGAAATGAGCGAATCAGACGAGTCCTATTCAGAAATAATGAGCTCATCAATGGACCAGTCCTCGTAGCTGCCGTCGGGCAGGTATCGTCTGATGATAAGCGGAATCTTGCGCGCCTTCAGCTCCTTGAGCGCGATCTGAAGCGGGTCGGTCTCGTTCTCCAGCTCGACCATGATCGGCGCGCACATGCTTATCTGAAGCGCCCTGGTGCCGAGCACTCGGGCTCGCTCGTACTTGGTCATGAATGGCGTCGTGATTCGCTTGTCCGGGTCAACTGCCCGGCTCGCCTCTCCTTGCTGCAATATCTCTATTCTCTCTCCTTCGGGCCCTTCGGCAACCTCGTCCAATGGCTCCTCGTCAATGTCATCAAAGTCTTCGGCCTCATCAAAGTTGTCATAGTCTTCATCGTCCGCCATGTTCGTCCAGCTTCTCTCTTTCTTTTTAACCATTTTATTTTATTGTCGACGATTTAAATTGAATTGAGCTCGAATTTTCTAGAACCCGAGTCATTTAGTTTACTTTTGTCGACATTATTCGCATTAGGCAATTTGAAAACAAACAGGTGGCGTTAGATCAAGAGACTTTATTTGTTCTTTTTTCTGTTTTTATCTTTTTCACTGGAAGGTCGATCGAGTCGACGGCGTCGGCCGACTGAGACAGCTGGTCGGCCAGCTCTCTACTTGACTTCTTCTTCCTCTTCTTCTTTGCGTCTGACGAGCCGTCCTGGTCGCTCACAGCCTGGGCCTCGATCGCAGCCGATCTCTTTTCAATGTAGTTGTTCAGTTCTTGTGGAACTTTAAACTGCTTCCTGGCCAGATTGGGCGGTTTGGCCGACGGCACGTCAATGCATCTGCTAATCTGAATGACGTATTTGAAGTCTTCGACTTGGAGAGCATCGACCGAATTAGAGCGGCGAGCAAGCGACCACACCCTGATGAAGACTTACGCGTTCGAAATGTGTCTCCGTCTTTACAAAGACATTTGTAGGCGGTTTTTACTTTTTTAGCGTTGGCCTCGTAGTCCACGCCGTTCTGTTCAATCGCGGTTCAAGTCGAGTGAGAGAGCCATAAGAATTAAGCTTCAGACTAACCAAATTGAAAACTTGGCCATGCTTGATCGTTTTCAAGTCGAGTTTGAGCTTGCCACTGGTGCGCTTCAGCTCGAGCAACTTTCAGATCAAATCGGTCAATTGACGCACGCTCTCTTGCAAACTGCCTTCAACTCACCTCTTTGGGCAGCTTGAGCAGATAGAGAGGCCTGCCTCGCAAATCGTCGTAATCGCCGAACAATTCACTTTCAAGTTTCATGTTTCAGTTTGAGTTGATGAGCCCAGTTCGGGCAGTAAAGGAAGCAAAGCACGGTTGACTTACGTGTCTGTTTGATTTTCATTGTCCGAGCCTGACAAGTAAAGCTTATTGAGACGATTGTTGGCCAGAGAGTCAGAGTGTGCCGAAGAGTGGCTACCGTTAGAGGCCGAATCGCTTGCCGGTGGCGCTCGCATGCTCAGTTCAGTTCGCCTCTCGTTCATATCATTCGAGCGCTTGTTCGAATTTTGCATGCGCGCGCGCATGCGACCGCAAACCCCAAATTATGAGCATGTGGCCCGAGCGCGAAATGCGAGGCAAGCAAGTCGAATGTCTATCGACAAGCAGTTTGACTTGTTCTGCTCTTCTCTTCTTGTCTGGCCAACTTTATCAGTCAAGCCAACTTGGCAAGCAGAAAAAATAAATAGAATGAAACCTGTTCGTTTTAAAAAGTCAACCATACGAAACTGCAACGTTGGGCACTGATTTTATCAAAATGTTCGACTTTAAACCAGCTACTTGTCAAGTGACAGATGTGTGATCAGATACGAGTCGAAGGACTTGGTGTTATAGACGTCTGACTCGGGTTTATCTTATTTGAACATAACTCGAATGCATCCATAAAATCTTGATTATCTTTTAAAACAGATAAAAGATTAAAGAAAAACAAACGATAGAAACGTGACCGGTTCGGATTATATAAACTCATTACGACAGCTATTTACCTCTTTTTTTTGTCTCTCTCT
The DNA here is from genome assembly GCA_019059635.1 of Proales similis. NCBI lineage: Eukaryota > Metazoa > Rotifera > Eurotatoria > Ploima > Proalidae > Proales > Proales similis. The sequence continues at coordinate 175,585 of JAGVRJ010000005.1, forward strand.
CTTCTTCTGACTTGAGCGGAAATCAATCGAGAAGTTGAACGCAAGAGAAAAAAGTCAACGATCGACCAGAATCAGCATCATGAGCTCAGAGTTCAGTGCAAAGCGAATTTTGAAAAATGTGTTTGCAATCAACACAGTATTTGTGCTTTTGTTCGCCGCAATAAATAGCTCGACCGCACTGCAGCCGGTCATAAACCAGATTGAGAATTTGGGCACAGCCGCGGTGATGATCAGCTTCGGCACGCAGATACTCACCTGCATCGCCCTTCCGCAGCTTGTCTGCAATCTGATCGGCTTCAAGTACACTCTGCTCTGCGGGCAAATATTTCAGCTTGTCTTCTTGTCCATGCAGATCTATCCACGCTGGTGGACGCTGGCACCCAGTAAGTCAATGTTTTGGTCTCATTCAATCCTTTGTCCGATTTTTTCACTCTCTGTCAACTCAGCTGCTATTCTGAGCGGAACTGGCAACACATTCTGCTGGACCGTGCTCGGCATGTTCCTGACCAGTCTGAGTCGCAAGTACGCCGCTCTCAAGTCGAGCGACCTCTCCAAATACCAGACGCTGTTCTTTGCCATCAACGGCGCTCTCGTCCTGCTCTGTAAGGCAAAGAGATCAATCTCGGAAATTTAATTTCTCCATTCTCACCTCATCTCTTCCATTCATCAAGCTTATGTGATCGGTCCGGCGTTTGTTGGCCTACTGCTCGTGAATAAAGAGCTCAACGAGACAGCCGAAGTGAACAAGGAGTACGACTTTGGCTCCAAATGTGGCTTTAACAATTGCCCTCAGACTGAGCTCAAATTCGAACAGTCGAGCCCCACCCAGGGCTCAATCTACGTCCTATACGGAACTCTGATCGCACTTGTCCTTCTCTCTTTGGCAGTCAACCTCTTCTTCATGGACCTGTTGCCCGAAGAAAAAGAGAGAAAAGAGCAGATCACTCTCTCCTATGTAGGTGAGGCGAGATTCACATTCGCACGCGCTTTATTCGGTTAAATTATTCAATTTGAAGTGAGGCGATTCTCGTTCGATTTCAAGGCTCTGTTCAGAGTTTACAGCAACCTGAACACTTGGCTTCTGCTTCCGCTCACAATCTATTCGGGCTTCGAGCTCACTTACATGTGGTTCGAGATGAATCGAGTAACTAGCCTCTCGCTCGCCTCCAAGACCGAGCAAAGCTCCAATTAAACTTTGAGGCGTTCACCACCTGCGTGCTGGGAGTGAATTTCGTCGGCTGGGTGAACATCCTATTCGGTGAGTAGACTATTTGCTAATCATCATCAACCAAGCGGTTTGTTGAAACGCACGATCAAGGCGCACTCGGCTGCTTCCTCTGTTTCATGATGGGATTCGTGCTGCAGAAAATCGGCGTGATGACGGGCATTGTGTTCGCTCTGATGGTCTCATTGTGCAGCTGCATATTCATGGTCACCTGGGTCCCTGATCCAAGCGCGGGCCATTCCATATTTCTGCTCGCCGCCGGCTTCTCATTCTCTCAGTCGGTCGCCAACGGCCAGATTCGAGGTGACCATTCTCCACCTGCTCACTTGACCATTGAGATCCTTTCAAACTCTCTCAAGGTCTGTACGGAATCCACTTCAGCGATCCGGCCGCTTTCAGCGCGGCCACGATAAGTCAAACGGCGGGCCTGTTCTTGGGCTCGGTCATGTCGACGTTCTTTTGCACGTCGGTCAAGCTCTACTTGTATTTGGCTATAATCATATCCTCTCTGATCTGCTACACTCTGCTTGAAATAAGGCGTCAGCGCAGGCTAGAAAAAGAGGCCAAGCTTGAAATGGAAAAGCTCTAACCTTTTAAAACTGCTTTTTGAATCGACTCGGCGTTTTAATTTTATGTTCAAATGACTGTTATGACCCTCTTGATTTGTGATATGAAATTACATTTGCTTCGATAAGAATAAAACAAACAGAATAAGCGAGATAATTTAGTACTTGTTTGATCAAGGGCTCGAGAAGCGTAGAAAAGAGGAGCGAGCCGTAGCTGTTTTGCTTCAATGTCCTTCACAGAGCCGAACGCAGGCCAGAGTCAGCAGAACCGGAAAATTCTGCTCGAACTTGAAGAGAAAAAGCGTCGCATGAAATCGGCTGCAGGTGAGCTCATTTCAAACACGTTTTCTCGCCCCATTTTCAGCTCGGTAGGCGTTCGCCTAGACACAAACAGTTCAGGATCAGCAGTCAGTGAACAGCCAATTCCAAGGCCTAGCTCGGCCAATTTGCTCACCAACAACCCGACGCCGGCCTATTACGTGCTCACTGATTCCACATTCGGCAATCAGATTGTGCCCATCCTGCCACGCTTTTGATCCTGCCCAAACTCTTCTTCCATCCGAAATGGACTCGTTTGATCTTAATGAACATTTGAACTTTGTAAATAAGATTCGGTCGGAGCTGAGCGAAATAATCAAAGTAAGCTGCAAGTATGCAAGAGTTGTGTGACGGTTCAGTTTAAGAATAGAATTAGGAATGCTTGTCAGACTTGAAGCCTGACGCCACTCTGGAAGAGGTGAAAGCCAAGCTCAGCTTGGAGTACGGAGAGTCTATGAGAGTTGACCTAGTCCGAGGCGATGGCCAGCTCATTTGTAAGTCGCCTCAATCGCAGCTCTCGCCTTCATCCGCTTAACCATTCTGGGCGCCTATTCAGCCCTAATAGTCAAGCAAACAGGCAAAGTAAAAGACTTGAAACAAGCGCTCAAGCGGCATTTTCGCTCGACCGGCAAAAACATAAACTGGACGCACATGTGGAAGAACTACGGCCTCGAGTTTGACGGGCAAAAACTCGACGACAACGAACGAGAACTGAGAGACTACGGCGTGGCTAATCGAGCTCAGCTTTCTTTCTACCAGAAATTTCATCGAAAAAAATAAACAGACATTTGCTTCAAGTCTCGCTCCGACCTGAACATTTCTTGTTTTTTTATTTTCTATTTTCTTAATTCCATTCAACTGATTCGCGCGGTGGTTATCGACCGGCACCGACACTGGATTATTTAAGCTCATCAGTATATCGAAGGCTAGTGGTCATTGGTCGCCTTAAATATGTCAAGTGACCGATTCGAGTGCAGCAAAGCTGAGTCGCAGTCTGGCTCAGTCGATGTTCACCTGCTTCCGTGTAAAATTGAGTTCAGCGGCGAGGCCAAAGTGAAATCCTACTTCACCAGCACGATTCGAACAGGTTCCATGGGTCGTCAGGACAGCGAAAGTGAATTAATTTTTCTAAGCCACGCTCGAGACCGGTCGCTGATGAAGAAACGCTAAAGCGCTGCAGAACTCGTTCAGAGGACGGCCATTGAACGGAATAAGAATTGACTTGCCGTCATCGGTCGTAGGTAGACACATTGGCCAATCAACTCTCAAACTGAACGACCTAATCGCAGCCAGAAGGCCTAATTGTGTCAAAGGAGAGCCAAAGGTTGCATGTAGATGCTCGGTTTTCAGCTGTTCATTCTTGGCACTTGGACCGACCAGAGCTCAAGAGGGAAGAGGACGCGCTCTACAACGCAATACATGACACATTCGCCATCTCTTCAATCGTAAGCTGCATTCAGTTCGAGTTTGATTTTATTCACAATTAGACAAGTTGCACACACACACAAAAGCTGAACGACGACTGAGCCAATGCTGGCTGGGAGTAACGGCAAAAACAGACAAACAAACAAGTCACTGATACTGCTCAGGCTCCTTTTTTCTCATTCTCTCCTTCGATTTGATTGTGAACAGAGTTGAGTCAAGAAAATGCTTTTCATCTGACGGCGATTTACCTTGCGAGGGCCGCGCTCGGTCTAGTTTCTTGTATTTGGCTCGTCTGTTTTGAAACCAGATTTGAATTCGACTGACTGGCAGAGAGAGCTGTTGGCTTAGATATTGACGCACATTGCTGTCCGGATAGTGGGTTTGTTCAAATACTCGTTCTAATATGGCCAGTTCTTCTTGCTTGAACACTAGCCGAGTGCGGCGTCGAGCCAAGAACTCGGCCACCGAATTCGAATACGGATTCACTTCAAATGCGAATGAATGAATCGAAAGAGCCTCAGAGTGAATTGAAAGCAGAAGCCTACGCAGATGGGAGCGAGAGGAAACTTGGCTCAGGTAAGAGCTTTGGTTCGAGCCGTTGATAATTCGTCGATTGGAATCGGATGACGACGGAGCCCAAGGTGAATAGACATGGCACCACAGCCGATTGTACTCGATTTGATTCGTCATGCTTCAACATGACGATTTGAGGCCAACGATGGTTGAATTTAAAGAGCGCACGCATTAGTGTTTGGCTGTCAGTTTTTTTTTTTTATTTTAATTAAATTTGAGATGCTTCAATTAGAATTGAATGAACAACAACGAAAATGATTGAGAATGAGGAGAGAGAGAGAGAGACTGCGGCGCTGGCTGGAGCCCAGGTGTTGGATTCTTCTGCTGCTGCTGCCGCTTTGACTGCTCTTTGACGGCGCAAGGACAGAAATCGAACGCCGCGGTCAATATCAATAATTATTAATTAAATGAAGAAACACGACGCCTTAAAACAACAAGCGAAACAAGTACATGTCCGTTCAAATTATCGTTCAGTTTCTACAATTATTTTCTCGCCTCTTGCGGCTGTTGCATCGACGAACAGGGCTTGAGTAACGGGCCTGGGTGATGGACTTGAGTCTGAGAAATGAGGCCGATGGCAGTGACTTGGTCCGATCGGCCTATTCAAACGGTTCGAATGAGCCGAGGTACTCGAGCGCGGCCCGATAACAAAATTGATATTGATCTTCGGTCTGCACCATGGCCGGACGCTGTGTGCGCAGCATTTTCACCGTGTTGTAGACGTCAATGACGCCTTCGTAGCGCATCCTCTCCAGCACAATGCTGAGCGTGATGAAGACGCCCGTTCGTCCGACTCCCGCACAACAGTGAACTGTGATAGGGCCGGTCTGTCCGAACTGCTCCTTGGTCTTGTGCACCTGTCCGATGAGCTCTATGATGCTTTCGGCACTGGTGGGCACGCCCTGGTCGGGCCAGTCGACGAACTGGAACTGGCGGATGGTGCGCGATTGGCCGTCGCGCGCGTCCGTCACCTTGAACTCGCGCAGAATGTATTGGCACATGTTGTACTCGGCGATCGGATCGACGACCAGATACTGATACCGAACAGAGCGCTCGCCAGGCCAGTACTGAACGCACTTGTCTCGGCCCATCTCGCGCAGCTTGGTCATCATCACCACAATTGTGCTGTTCTCTTCCCACAGCATTCGCCAAAAGTCGTCGACCGTTTCGCTCAGCGGCGCCTGAGTGGCGATGTAGGCGCGTCTGTAGCGGTAGCCGTCGATAAAGCTCGCGTTTATGTAGTCGCTGCCGATGTTGTCGGGCGCGTTTGCGAGCCGCTGCAGAACCACTCTGTTGGCCTCGTACGGCAATATGTTCACGAGGCGATTTTTGAACTTGTTAGCCGCCAAATTGGCGCTGGTGAACTTCGACTGGGGCGCTTTGATGCTCGACAGGCGGTTGTACTCGAGCTCCATTTCGGTGAGCATCGACGCCGGCTCTTCGGACGCGATTTGCAGCAGCCGTTGCAAATGCTCGTACAAGTCGTTGACCATTATTTCTGTGTGGCCGCTCTGCGCCGCCTCCAGAATGGCCTCGTAGCAGAAGAGGTATTGCTCTTCGGTTTGAACCATGAAATTGCGCTGCGCTCGCATGCAGGTCACTTGGCCGTAAATGTCCACCGTGGTCTCGTGCTTGAGCCGCTCGAGCATCGAATCGATCGCAATGTAGCAGCCAGTTCGGCCCACACCCGCACTGCAGTGGGCCACAATCGGTCCGTGTTCGTGGCCGATTTTCACTCGGCGACAGAACATGAGAAACGCGGTCGGATGCTCTGGCACGCCATGATCGGGCCACGCCGTGAACTGGTAGTGCTTCACCTCTCGTCTGGGCGGCTCGGTTCCGTCCTGCAGCTGCGCGTATATGCCCACTGGCGCGATAACAAACGTGCGAATCGTGTAGGTGGCCAGCTCGTTGTAGTCGACCAGACTGACTTGAATGACTCCGTCGTAGACCTCTGAGCCTTTACTCGGCCAGTACTGATCGCATTTGAGTCGATTTCGTTCTTCGAGCTTGGTCATCATCACAACGGTGCTCGCTCGTTGCTCCCAGATCATTCGCCAGAAATCGCCAAACGTCGAAGGCAGAGGGCCCTGACTGGCGATGTAGGCGTTCGGGTGGCGATAGCCGTCCACGAAATTTGCGTTTATGTAGTCGCTCGAGTCGGCCAGTGCGCTGGCCGAAGAGGGCCGCGGAGCAGACGGGTCGGACAGATCGCTGAGTAGAGTCTGAGTGCTGCTGAAGTGCTGCGACGGAAGCTTGTGCAGAACCACGCGTGAATGGTCGTAGGCGATCACGTTGGCGTAGCGGTTCTTCTGCCGATTCAAGTCTTTGAGCGAATTTTCCCAGGTGAACTGCTGGCCGGGCTCGATCGACTCGTACTCTTCGCTCAGCTTGGCGTTTCGATCCGCCTTGAGCAAATCGACGTACTGAAACAGTTGGTCGATGCCGATGGCCGGATGGGCCTGCATGCTCTCACTGTCCGCTCGACGCAGCTCAAGAGGATCAAAGTCGACGCGTTGCGCGTACGTGGTCTCAAAGCTCATGGCGTTCATTTGCGAGTTGTGCTGCTGCTGTTGAAGCAGTTTCTGTGTCACTTCAATCGACGTGTAAATGTCGCCTCGAATGGGCGAGGCGGTGGTAAGCAGGCCGTTGGCGTTCATGCTGCTTGTCTGCGACGGATTGTTGTTGTTCAACGAGCAGCTGAGAAGAGCTGTGTTGGGCGATGCGCTCGAGGAGGAGCCGCTGGCCGAAGAGCCGCTCGTAGCTCCTCTACTTAGCAACTTGCTCTCACTCAGCGTGTTTGTGTGCACCCCGCCAAGAGCGTTCAGAGTGACTGCAGTGTCCTTGAGCTGGAACTGGCCGCCGGACAAGATGCCGGTGTCGTGCGACTTGCGCTTGGTGCCTGTGCGCCGTTTTCGTCTCGCCATCACTCGAACAGTCATCACGATTATGACCATGACGAGGAAGAGCAGGCAGGCGATGGCGCCCGACACCCACAGTATGTTGGACAGGTCGAGGAAGCGAGCGTTGGCCATTATGGCCTGTTTGCTGGTGTCCACGTAACGTGTGTTGAAGCGCTCCGAGTACAAGCTGCTGGAGAAGAGCTGGCCCTCTTCGTATGAATTGGCGAACGGAGTCGATCGCTTCTTTCGCTTGCGACCGAGCTGGCCTAAATCGACTCGATTGTTGTTCGGCTCGTTCGAGTCGTCAGTGAACGCGACTATGTGCGCTTTGTAGTCGATTCCTCGCGTGAGCGGACGATTGTGGAAGCGGCCGTAGTTGTTGCCGTCGCCCAGAATGAAGCGGTTCGGCCAGTAATTGGCCGCAAACTCGGCCGTGATGTACGCGCTCGAGTTGGACAGAGTGCGGTTGTAGAGCGAGAAGTGAAGCAGTTTGATTATATCTCCGCTGGGCGAGGTGTCGAATCGGGCCGGCTTGCTCGAACTGTCCAGAAGAGGAGTGAGCACGAGCCAATACTTTTTAATTGGACCGTTCTGCTCGGATGCGTTGCCAAGCTGAACCAGCACCGTGTCGTCTGAGTAGGTGCTCAGAATGGACGGCGCCTGAACAAAGGCCGGTCGATCGACTTTGGTCTGAACCGAACGGTGCACGGGCGGTCCTTGCACTTGGGTGTTTAGCAGCAGGCTGATGTTGAAGTCATAGCGCGTGTAGGGCGCAAGTCCGGCCACCATCCACATGAGCGGGATGGTGGGGTCGCCGCGAGCAGGCGCCTTGACGGTCGTACCGATGCCCTTGAAGTAGGTGATCATCGAGCCGTTGGCCGCTCTGAACTGCTTTGGCTGGTCCACGTAGGAGATGATGAAAAACTCAATGCCGGCGACGTCTGGCGGCGGACGCCACGAAAACTTCACCGACGTTGAACGGTACTCCAGCACCTGAACATTGCGCGGCATGCCAAGACTCGTATCGAGCACAGGCTCGTTGGGCGGACTGGCCGCCAGTCGTCTGGCAACTTGCACTTGAGTCTCATCGCCGACATTGTTCGACACGTCGAACGCGGCCAATTTGACTTCGTAGTCCAAGTTGACGTTCAGGTCTTTGAGGTAGATTTCGGTGTCCAAGTCGGCGGGCCGCTCAATCATTCGCCACTTGTCTTGATTGGCCTCGCGGTAATAAATGCTGTAGCCTTGTATGAGACTGTAGCCGGGCGCTTTCGGGTCCTCGACCCTCACAGGCGTCCATTTTATTCGCATTTTGTCCGGCTCGGTGCGAGTGACCTCAAGCGAGCCGGGCGCCGCTATGTCCGACTGAAGGGTGCGCAGATGCACCATGCTCGGCTCGGTGTGCAATGTCTTGTCCGAGTGCGAGAACGCGGCCACTTCGACCAGGTAGTCGGTGTTGGGCTCTAGATCGTCTAGTTGGATCTCGGTTTGATTGAGAGGCGCGCGAGTTTTAACCGCGTTCGACGCCTGCTTGGGCCAATACTGAAGCTTGTAGTAGACTAGCGATGGATCGGAATTGTCAAATCTAACGCTCTCCCATTCGATGAGAGCGAGCGTGGATGTGACGCGTCGAACGAACAGTTTCAATTGACTGGCGCCTAGAGAATTTGCAAGATGAGCAAAGTGCAACGCAGAAGGAGGAGAAGGAGGTTTGGGAACGATCGATGCCAACTGCTCAAGTCCTAGTCTGTTCATTTTTCTCTCCACTTTTCTGCCAAATTCTGTTTTTGTCTTTCGATCGAATTAGCCAGCAAGTTAATAAATAACATAATAAGTGGTGTAGAGTGGCTTTTTCTTTCCACTACAATCGATCGTTTCTTCCGCCAAACTGCGCATTATTTGCTCAAATGCGGCCGCTTAATTGCGGCAAATATTTGCACGAGCCTATGAGTTGGTCGCTCGATCGCACGTTCCAGTCAAAGCAGTCGAAGCAATTTCGGAACAATGAAAATTTTTCACTCACTCGTGTGTGTAGAGATTCTGTAGAGCGCCTCAGGTCCGAAACCCTGCGAGCTGTCATCGCTCCATTTGGCCGCGATTCGGAACTCATAAACTCGCTCGTATTCTGCAGATTAATTGCAATTTAGACGCATTTCGAGCAGTTGGACAGTGAGAATCTGCTTACGCCAGTCCGGCTGCCGGAAGGTGACTTGATTGCGCGAGCCGTCTATTTCAAGTACTTGCTGATTGAAATGCACTCGGAACGCACTGATTGGACGCGGATGGGCGGGCATGCGCCAGCGGATGGTCAGCAACTCGCCGTTTATTTGCGACTCAATGTCAGTGGGCTTGGGCGGCGCGTCTGCGAGTGTGCGCACGAGCAGCTCGTTCGAACGCTCGCCGTCTCCTCGCATGTTGTAGGCGAACACTTGAATTTTGTACAACGTGTCGGCATCGAGGCCGTCCAATACGTACGACTGCAGGACGCGGTCCGGCTCGCTGTTGACGCGGCGCTTCTCAAGACTGGGCGCAATAGAATTGTCTACTTGATAAAAGTGTATTTCGTAGCCTTTGACGTCGGCGGCCGAATGCGCCTCGGGCGCTCTCCATTGAAGTTTGACAGAGTTGGCGCCGATGCTGTGCGCTTCGAGCTGACTTGGCTGGCCGGGCACTGCAAATTGCAACAATAAAAGAAACGTCAAGCAAACGGATGGAAGCATATTATTGTGTCAAAGGCCTAGATATCGCGCTCGCTTTGAGTTCCAGTCGAATGGGGCCGAATTTCGAGATCGGCCTGGGAGGGAGAATATATTTGGCGCTGAACGACTACGAGGATGCTACTAATTCGGTTGCGTGCAAATGACTCAAACTCATTGGAGGGCAACTAACACGGCATTTAAGGCAACCTATCGATCAGGCGCATGTTAAAAGCACTAATCTTGTTTATGATTAATGCGCGCACTGAATGCTCTCAATCTGAGCGAACACAGAGAGCCTGAGAGAGATCAGGCAGGCAGGCGTGAGGGCGGTGTGTGTGCAGGCAAGCGGCTGGCAGAGGATCACATCAATGACGCGATAGAGGTCGGTCGATGATGAATTTTGCATTAATAAACTGATAATCGCTAATCGTGATAGAGCTGCCTCGACCTCGCCGCACGCCTGATGGATTTGATTGCCCATCACGAACCGGACGCCGTCCCTATTCTCCGCATGGTCTCAATTAATCGATAAAACGATTTGTTGCTAATTATGCGCGGCAGATCGTCGACCAAAGAAAACAACGCTTCTCCTCTGGGCGTCAAGGGAGTCCGACGCCCTGATGCAGTCGGCTCGAGTTCTGCCTGATGCATCCGGTCGAAATGAACGAGCTTCCGGCTCGAACAAAACGTCATGAGCCAAAGCGGTGCGCAAGAGGCAAATGACATAATCGACTGAAAAAAAGGCGCTTTGAACGCTGATTGTACCTGATTGCTGGGTTTGAGCGACAACCAGATTGGAGGCTGGCCCTTCATGCCCGTCCTGGTTGAACGCAGACACTTGAATGCGGTACTCGGTGTTGGGCTTTAGATTGTCGATGCGAAAGCGTCTGGCTTGCAGATCGTTTAGAACAAGAGGCGCGAACTGAACACTGTTTGAGAAATATTTGATTTTGAATCCGAGCCAGCGATTCGCGTCCGACTGGTAATGAGTGTCAACGGACCAGTCGACAAGCAGCGAATTGGACTCGCGGCTAATCACGCGCAGATCCTGGACTCGGATGCTCTTCACCTGAGAGCACAGTGCGCTCAACAGGACCAATAAAACGTGAATCAGTGCTCTCAGCCGACGCTCCATTGCATTCTGGTGTCCGCTTTAGACGACTCGACTGTGTGTCTCAGACTCTGTGTGTCGCCAAACGACAAATAAAAAAAGAAATGTTTCGAATGAATTAATTATAGAAATGGCTTCGTTTGGGTGGGTGGGTGGATGGCGAGCGGTGTCGTTTGCGCCGACTACTGCGCTCATGAATGAATAATTTTGGCCGCAGCGTACGACATGCGACCACACAATGCAGCCGATCGACCGGACTCTGTCCGCCGCTTTGTCCGATTCTACTCTGAGTGACAGTAGCCAATAGAGAGGGCAAAGCCAATAAACATACTCGCCCTTTAATTTGTAGACTGGCCGATGCACACACACGGGCGCACGCGGCGGCCAGCATACGTAGACTCCTTACTTCACAGGCTTCACAATGAATTTAACGAACGGGAGCCGAATTAAACTATCTGGCTCGATCTCTTTTGATTGCGCCTGAATTGGGGTCGAGTGGGCACTTGGCCGGGCACAAGTGTTTTGCATTGTTGTGCACAAGCAACGCACCAGAGCGCCTGGCCGGGCTAATGACGAGCGCTCGCTCGGCCGTGAGCTGGCAGGCACCAGCAGAGCGGCGATCTTGTTGTTTTTGATCAGGTTGGCGCCTTCCACTCATAATTGAAATAAAACAGAGTTGTGAGCGGCAATAATTAGGCAAGTAACATTAATCATTGAGACGAGCAATGGCGTTGATTTAATCAGAAGCCCGGCGCATTCAAACGACGCGCCTCGTCAGCGCTTCTTCTTCATCAGCACCATCAGCAGCATCGTCTTCTTCTCTTTCTTACTCCATAGTGGGCGTGTGTGTGTGTGTGCGCGCTCGGCTATCGATCAGTGAAACAAACGGTCGTTTGAATGCAAATTCAAATTGTGTACTTTATCAGCGCTTCGAAATCTCAACTTGTGGCCCGAATACTAAACTGCTGCGCTAGGTCGAAGCGTCGGTCTGTAAATAGGCTGTGTAAACAGCGCGATATTGAAGCTGACCGAGAAAGTAGGCGTTCGATGAGAGAACAAAAAGAAAGCAAAATAGGAGAGAGAGAGAGAACGAAAAAAAGAAAAGGCCCATGGAAATTCAATTAATAAAATGACTTGAATTGCGTGAGAAATGGTTGCCGCGAGCGACGTGTGTTGTCGCCGCGCCGACCTACTGCAGTGACTGCTACTACGGCCAAGTGAAATACTCATCGATGCGTCACCTGAATGCGGCTGCCTTTCATTCACAGTGACAGTGATTGCGTAAGCGGCTGCTGGCCAGGCGGGCGGTCTGGCTAAATAGGTGTCCTACGTGACTCTACATGCTTTCATTTGGCTTCGTATATGTTTGAATGACAAGCCCACTGGCAGCAGGCATTTAATTAAGCCGACGTTTGATAAGCTCATGAAATCCAATAATAATATTAATAATATGACGATGAAGGAGTTTTTGTATCTGGACCAAACTCTTGGCCGAGGCACGATCGAGTATCGCACGAGAGAGATGCGGCGAGACAAGGCGAGATGTTGAAAAAGAGAACTTGGGATGCAAAGAGACGAGAAATGAGGATGAGGAGAAGATTAGGATGAGAGTCAAGAGATGCAAATTGACTCGAGTTTCGAAGCTGATGAATTTCTAATGGACAGTGTCTCGATACGCAATTTGCGTCCCATCGGCCGCAATCGAATCTCGCCCTGCGTTATCTCGGACTGCTCGCATTTCCACTCTGCTTAATTGGCCGTGTCAATCAAAGCGGCAGCGGCGGCGCAACTTCAACTACTTTATGCCCCAAGCCAATAGGGCATGACGGCGCAATATTTGCCCGACGTCCAACAGCATCCATTCGGGACAGCTGCTTTAGGAGAGGTTCCGCCTCGTCGATCTCTTTTCGGCCCGTGCTGCCACTAGACTCGCCACTGTCGACTCGTGCTGCAGTCACAGCCGCTGGTCCCTCTCTCTCTCTCTCTCTCTTACTCTCTCGCATCCATAAGCTAAACTGAATAATTCTCAGAAATGATTGATGCATGAGCTCGTTACCCATGCCTCTCGCATACCGGCTAGCAATCGATTTCCCTCAAGTCTCACTAATCACTTGAACAAAAAAGCAGCACTGGCGAAAAACTTCTCCTCGCATGCTCTGTTTAAGCGCCATTTACTCGACTCTGTTCGGCCAGGCGAATCATCATCTGGCCATAAACGATCGCGCCATCGCACTGAATTAGACGAGCAAATAAACAAACCGCGAAAGGAACCAAAAAAAAAAACGGAAAACAGCGGCAATTGCAGCAGCCCGAATGCTAGACTCGTATCAGTTCGAGCCGCGAGGTGTTGGGCTTTTTCGTTTCTCCATCGACTTGTTCTCAGCGTAGTAAACAAACGTCGCGCGTATTCGGCCCGAGTGCACAGGAAGGTTGTTGCGCTAAGACAGAGAGCACAAGCAAAGGCTGCAAGAGCCAGAGGCTAGTTTGCGAGAAATGAGAGCGAGCAAAAGAGTGAGGGAGAGAGTGGGGGGGAGGGAGTGAGGGACGAGGAAAGGGAGAACTCAGCGATGGGGACTGTAGTTAATATCAAAGCGAGCGGATAGACAAGATTTAATCGAAGCATAAATAATTCAGCTGAATAAACAAAGCGCAACTTACTCATGCCCTCTTCCTCGGGCGTCGACGCTGGTGTCAGGTCCAGCGAGGACGACGGCGATGATGATGGTGCAGGCGGCGGCGGTGGTAGCTGCGGCGCTCCTAGAGGCGAAACAACATTTAGATATCGGATAAATGAGCACGAAACTTGTATTTAATTATTTATGAGTAAACAAAAATGTCTCTTACGTTTGTCGGTGGCCAAGCGTAGCGTTTCGCTCAGTTCACTTTCAACTTGAGAAATGCGCACGGAGATCCTCAAGGCATAGGGCACGTCCATCAACAAGTCGGTCAAATTGAATCTGAGCGCTTGACTGCGGCTCATTGTAACGTCCGGCCACGAGCTCGGTGTCTTGTCCACAAGTTCACGCGCACTCACGCTTTTAAACGAGCCAAACGATGAGATGGGCTCGAACGGCTGCTGTAAGTAGAGTTCAAAGTTGAGCTCGTCGACCACACTCGACTCCGGCCTGATTGCGGAGAACAGATTCTCGCGCTTTATTTCGCTCAGACTCTTTTCCATCTTGGCCATGTCCACGATCCATTCGAGCAGGGCCCAGCTGCTGCCTGTCAACACCGATCGAAATCCGTGCGGTTTTTCGATTTCTTTTTCCGTTAGAAATCAGCTCTCTGGCCGACAAGCCAAGTCGAGTATTCTGGCCGACTTACCAATCGGACTGAGACGCAGCATGCTCGAGTAGGCGCCTTCGCCCATTTGACGATTGACCGCCGCCAAACGAATAAAATAGCGTTCATCGGTCGACTGGATCTGCAGTGAAAATGGCAGTTCAGAGAAGCTCAGGCTTTTCATTTGCCATCGCTGGATCGGATCAGTCACTTGAGTGGTGAAATAGACGTTGATTTTCTTTGATTGCCGACCAGATGAAAAATTTTAATCAAGAAATCGAGTTTGGAGCAAAATTGTGAAACCTCAAGTTGGCCGTTTGGCTCTGTGGGAGGGTTGCAGTTGACCAAGTAGTTGCGGGCTCCTTTTAGAGTGTAGCGAATATTACGAACCGGACCAGGCTCTGTGCGAAGTGTGAGACCAGAACGATAAATTGTGGCGGTTTGATTTCAAATTACTTGAGGCTGCAGTGCGCACTCTGACCACATCGGACTCTTCGCTCTGGCCGTACGAGTTGAGCGCAGTCACTTTGAATTCGTAGAGTGTGAAGGGCGTGAGCGAGCCGGATACTCGAATTCGCGTGCTGGACGTGTTGAGGACAAGGAACTCGCTGGTTCGGTCGCTTTCGAATTGAGCTCGTCTGTACATGAGCTGGAACAGCTGCACTTGGCCCAAGCCGCCAGGCTTCCATTCGAGCTCAACCGCGTCGTAGTAGATGTTGGTGACGTTAAAGTCGATGGGCGTCTCTGGCCTGCCTGTAAACGCACACGCGCATGAATGAGTTGAATTTGGGTGAAAAATAATGCGCCAAAATTGCCAAAGCAGACAAAACCGAGCCAAGTGAACAGCAGGCCAGTGCTAGTGCTGGCTGGCTGCGGTTATGTCGCTCTTGACAAGATTGGAAACAATAGAAACGCCAAATTGCCTTGCACAATCACGGTGAGATTAAATAGGACCATGCCGAAAGCGTTGTGCGCCTGGCACGTGTGGTTGCTCGTGCGGGTTATGTTAGTCAGCCGGAGAAAGTCTACGTTTGGCTCAAACTGGTGTTGCGTGTCATGCTCGGCGGCGGCGGCATTCGGCATCTCCAACCACTCGATTGCCTTGTCGGTGTCTGTTCATCCATCAGACGTGAATCATGCAAACAGTCGGAACACCAGTCGAAAGAGGAAAGGAAGAAGGAGAAAATGAAAAAAAAGAATGATTAGTTTAGATTGCGAGGTGCGAGGAACTTGTCTAATTCTGATTCAAACAAGCAGTTTGAATTAAAATCAGACAAGAGGGGAAGAGTGGAGGGGGGGGGCAAAGAAACGACATTCACAGACCTGTTCGCCATTTGACTGTGGGCAAAGGCTCACCATTGGCAAGACAAGTGATGTTCAACGAAGCGCCATGCTCTACTTCGATTACGGATCTCTTGGGCGCCACAATCGTCGGCGGCATGAATCGGTCTAGTGTTGGCAGTTAGTTTGAGCAAACATGCAAAATGGCCATTCAAACGAGAGCAGAGAGAAGCCAACTCACTTCGCACGAGGACGGACGTCTCGGCCAAAGTGCTGCCGATCGGATTGATGCCCACACATTGGAATTCAATTTGACGAGTCCTGCGCAACGGCTCAGACGCGAGCATCAGACCTCGAACGAACAAAAAGTGCTGGTAGGAGCCTAGACGATCGCATTCATAAAACCAGTCGATAGACGAAGATAGGAGAAGCCACTTGCCTGGCGCGATTTGTGTCGAGTTGCTAAAGTAGTGGTCGGTGTTCAAGTCAACCGGCACGTTGGATTGATACCAGCGAACATAAGCGGCGTTCGATGTGTTGCATTCAATGCTGAACTGCACATTTGGCTCGACTGCTTTCGGATAGGAGATGCTCACGAGCGGTAATTGCCGAGCCAGATGCGGATCTGATGACAGTCATTCGAATCGAAGATTAGAAACGAGGCTGATTGCGTGATTGCCATACTAAAATGCAAACCTCGAATGAAATTGAGCTGAGCCGATCGCTCATCGCGGCCGTAAATGTTCTCGGCCACGCAGCTGATGTCGAGCTGTTCGTGGTTGGCTCTCACGTCCGTAATGCGTAGGTAGCTTAGATTGGCGCCGCTGATTATTTTGAACTTTTGACTGTTGCCGCTGATCTTGCGCTCGTTCTTGCGCCAGTGGATCTGAGCATGCGGGTAGCTGAGGACGTAGCACTCGAATATGGCATCGCCCTCGGCGCTGATGTTCGCTCGATGCGGCCTGACCTCGATGATGCGCGGACGCGCTTTCTCTACGCCGCCAGGACCGTTGCTGCATTCCACTTGCCTGAACGTGAGGGCAACGAATGCGCCGACAACCACGATCCATACAATCATCGAATGCATTTGGACTCGTGACTGTCTTCTATTCTTGATTTAGCATGAACTCAATCCGGACGCCCTTCTCCTCTATCTTTCTCTGTGTTAGCCACATGTGCGCGCGCCGCTCTGAACGTAAAGCGTCCACGTCTAAAATTACAAATGCGTCAATGAGGTAGGCGGTCGAGAAGAAAGGACGCGCGATCACGGCCAAGTAAGAAGCGAATAAAAGGCGCGCGCGCGCGTGGCCAGCAGGGCGCTTATCATCGTGTTCTGTTGTATGCGCGATTGATTGCAATCGATGCGAGAAAAAGGCCCGAATCGCTAATGACCGTCGGCGCTTCGCTATTCTTGCATTCGAATTTTACTCTTTGTGTTGAATTTAAAGCAGCTTGTGCAATTGTCGACAATTGCAAATTAATTTCTAACAATTCCGCCGCAAACAATTCATCCGGCTCGAGTAATTTCAGAGCAAGCGAGTAGATCGAGCCTGGCCGGCCGCCATCCGCCCGTCAGTCATCGTCGCACAAGCGCGCTCGTCCGTCCATCAGCACACGCTCGGAAGTTGCTTGTCGATGCTTGAGCGGGCGAATTAAAATAAATTCGTCGCCGCATTCGGGCGCTCAAAAGGATTGGAAAGCGATCGCGCTCGATTTGTGAGCATTGCGTAACAACGCTCGTTTCAAGACGTTAAACAACACTGGCGGAAATGGGCGAATATAAAACCGGATCGGCCCGATTGGCCTAGACCACGGTCGCTAGCTTCTGTGTTGTGCACTTATACGCGCCCTTCTGGCAGGCTGCGATTTCAAAATAAAATTCAATTCCGCTTGGCATGAGACCAAATCAGGCTACACGATTTGTTCTCACCATTTCTACTCGCACACATAGCACGCACCGGCTGTTTTGTTTTTGTTGCTTTCGCCTTTCTCTCTTGCTCGTGCGGTTCTCTTTTCCGCCTTTGTTTTCATACTCTTGTGCCTTCGCTCAAACGAATGCAGTCAACGTAGAGACGAAAATAGAGAGAGAGAGAGAGAGAGAGTGATGAAGAGAGATGAATGAAAAAACTGCAAATGTGCTGCTGGATGTGGCTAGTATCGATCTTATCGTCTCGCCGGTTTATCTATTCGAGTCGAACAATGCTCAATTGAGTGGCGAGATTGGCCCGAGCAGCGGCCACGGCAGCAGTGGCTTTGAGGGTTTAGCTTACACTGGTCAATAGACGAGTATGATCGCTTCAAGCTGAGTGGAAGCGCCAACATGCACTTAATAGAGATAATGGCGCAGATGATAGGGCGTTTATACACTCGCGAACAAGCAGCGAGAACAAGCAGGCGAACAATAAGAGAGAGAGCTGCTGACTTGGATTACATTTAGAGAACAGACTCGGTCTAGTGTCCGTTCTGGTCTAATCTGCTGCAGCGCTCATTAATTCGATGGCAAGTTGTTCTTCTCATAGGCGCGCTCGCTCGCGTTAAATTAATTAATAAGCTGCATAGGCGCTTAATTCAAACGCAGAAATCAAGCGGCACGTCTGCGTCGCCGGCCGTTCTAATGCAAATGAGCGCGGCTTGAAATGTAAACGACGAGCGCGCCTCTAAAAAGACGGCCTACTACTGGTGCCTAGTCGAATGTGTAAGCGAGACTTATCGGCTTAATTGAAACGGAGGCAAAAGTGGCCGAGAGGAAACGAAGCAAAGCGACAATAAATAAAAGCACAAACAGGCAGGCATCCATCATCATCATCATTCGCTTTCAAATGCGTCGCTCCATCCTCCTCCTCCTCCTCATGCTCGTTTGCTCGGCTCTTGGTCGACGGGCCTTAATTTCTACTTTTCCTCCTCTGCCTTCTTCTCAGCCTCTCGTGGTCTCAAGTTCGATTCTTGCTTGTCGCCGCATCAATCCGCCTAAGTGAGCGAGCGCTGCCATCGACGTGGTTGACGACGCGCTCGCAAAAACAGGCCGCGTCCGCTTCCTTCTTATCAAAACATGTTTGTACGTCCGGCGCTCGCGACTACAAAAATGCTGGCCGCTTGTTTAAGATCAATAAAAAATGATTTATTTGTCTTATTGAACGTCTAGCAGACTCAAATCAATTAGAGTCTTACATATGACATTTACCGCTGTCAACGAGCAAGCCAGCATCCTTATCGCACCAGCAGCGCCGGCGATCGCACACCCTGTGTCGAGCACTTTAGTACTTGGAGAGGGAGATTAATGGCGCTGACCAACACAATGACGGGCGTAGAAATATCGGAGCGATCGACAATGCTGCTGCTGATCATGATCGAGCGCAGTCGGAATGCACAGATAGAGAGTGGCAACGATAACAAATGAGTTTTGACTTTGCTTGTTTACTAGTACTGCTGCTGGCTGCGATTGCCGACTAACTTAAACGTCTGCTGGAAGAGGCATCTGCTGGAGCGCCTGGCAGCAACACGCAGGCCAAGCAATGAAAGCGTGAAATAGCTTGCCTGCCTGGCCTATTAGATAGATCGCTTGGCTATTTGCCGAGGTGAGCACAAATTGCCCCCATTGACTTGTATCGCGCGTTGTTCATGGTCATTTGAGCAGTACCTCGGGCCTCAGAGCGGCACGCTCATCGGTCCGTTTCTAACTCGCCTGTGCGCATGGCCAATTGAAACTGGAGGCTCTAATGAAATAGACGTTCATGCTCGAGTTGAGGCGAGTCGACACGAAAGCGAGCGCGAAAGAACAGAGAACAAGGCGAGAAGAAGCAGCTCAAGTCAAAAGAGTCGAGGGCAGCGAGAGAGAGAGAGTTAATGTGCAGCGGCGAAAATTAAGTTGTTCGAGAGGTGAAGGCAGATAGGCAATTTGTGCCTTAATTGAAAGCACACATTAGTCAGACGCGCGAGTGTGTGTGTGTGTTTGAAATGGCTCGATTTGCATTCGCAGGGAAAATAACGCAGCTGACCAGCATTTGCCTGGTAGATCGCTTGATCGGCTCAAAGTCAATCGACACCTTCCTTAATGAGATGAGCAAAGTGCTCCAAGTCTGCTTCGGATCTCGTTTTCACTCTTCTCAAACAGTTCGACGCCGCCAGAAACTCGCTCTCTCCTTCTCTTCCGCTCGGTCTCTTTCGGCAACCTCGATTTATCTGTTCGGCTCGATTTTCAATTAAGGTGCTGGCATCTGGCGCCTACTCTTAGTCTTATTTTCGGCCCTTGTTTTTCATTATTTCGACCAGTTCTGGAAAAGACAATTCAAAATAACGCAGACACACACACACACACACACACACACACACACTGAGAGGCGCAGGCGTAGAAAAGAGAAGAAGAGCCGATTGTGCTGACAACTCAACAAGTCAAAGCGTTTCCGTCGCTCTTTCTCTTCCTCCTCTCACACGCGCTCGTGTCCGCGCACAATGGCCTGCATTATTTAATCCAGCGTTTCTCGTTTCATCAAGTTGTTTGTGAAGTGAATGAGAGCACAAATTGCAATAACTTGTTAAACAATGTCCGTAGGGCGAATGATGAGCCTATGCTAATTGAAATCGCTTATCGCGACGCGGCGGCCATTAGCCGGCTCTTTACTCTATTGCCGCTCGATAACGACAATAATCGTAAAGCAAGCGGCTGGCAACCAGCAGACTGACTGACTGACTGACTGACTAGCTCACTGGCTGACATGGAGGCGCTCGAGTGGCCAAGTCTCTTCGGCCTCCAGCAAACTCTAGCAAGCATGCAGACAGAAGAGTGAACAACAGCAAAACAACAACAACAACCAGTCGGAAGCAAAGACGTAGAGCAGGAAGGAGTTGGCGCGTGATGCTTTAGCCGACCTACCTTCCTCGAGCGCCTGCAAAATGACACAAATCAATTAATGGCAATAATCTTGTCCGGGCTCACGCTCCTAGGCCGAATTTGACACTTTGCGCTCGTTGCTTGCCCAATCGTGGGCCAAACAGAGTGCCAGGCAATATCGGCCTAAGCGAGAAATCCTATGCCAATCGCAATTAATTAGTGCTCGCTGACATATTTCTCAAAACGATCATCGCCCTAGTCATTCCCTCTCGCTCGTTGTCCATTTCGGTGCTCGGCGGTGAATTTTGATAAGAAGTTGGACCAGGCGATCGGCTCGGCAGTTTAAGGCCACGTGATCGGATTGTGCTTGTGAGAGTGGTAGCGGCGGTTTGGGAATGCGCGCGATTCAACAAATCTTTCCTCTGACCCGTTGTTCGAGCTCGAGATTCTGCGGCAACATGAGATTCGCAATTAACAATCGACTGCTAGAATAACAAACTAGTGTCCTAGGAATTTGCATTTGCAATTGTAAGTATTGTGGCCAGCCTCTCGCGGGTGCAGCAGCCAGTCGAGAATCGAGTTTGCTTTTCTCGCCGCCTTTTCAATGCAAAGCGATTAGCAAGAGCAAGCAGCAGTGACTGCAACGAATGATGCAGCTGTAATCGGCCAATAAATTCAACGGCCAATAAACGCGCGCTGCTGCTAAAGAGGCCAGTGGCAGCGGCGGCGGCTGGGGACCGTGTTCTGATTAATGGCTAACTATTGCGTGCTCACAGCTTGAGGCACGCGAAACTTATCTAATCTTGATCGCAATCGTTTGCATGGCTTATTTGCAGACGCTAAGAGCAGTCAAACGCATTGATATCGACCTGCTTCTGCTCTCAATAGGCGATGGCCGACACTCGCTCAATAGTTTGGCGCGTTGCGTGAGTGCGCGTCTAGTAGTTGGCAGCTTGAATGCAAAGTGCCATTCTCTATTTAAAGCACCACAATGGACAAATTAAACTAAAAGTGAGACAGAAGAGCTCAATTCGCATGCCAAGCCACGTATCGTCTGACGCAATAAAAACGACTTTCTTTTTTTTTCTCCCCTTCTTTTCTTCCTCTTGTTTCCTCTCCATGCCTCTTTTGCATTCTCTCTTACACACACTCTCTCTCGGTCTCTGCCGTTTTCCTAATTTTTCTTTTGTTTGTCGAGTGTCACTGTTCCTGCCGCTAGCCGAGCACCTGAGCAAACAAAAGTCGAAATGGAGAGAAAATTTTTGACTTGAAGAGTCCTTGTCGAAGCTGAAGTAGACGACGCTGACGTTGACGATGCTTACAATCATGATGATACTTGGACTTGTCCCTCTCTCTCTCTCTCTCTTTCTCAGCAAACATAAGCCCAAGTTGGCAACTAATCGCAAGAAAGTCAAACGCAGCAGTCGACACATTCCGTCATTTCTATTCAACGGGACCGGATGGGACGAGTGGAGGCGAGGAAGGCTTGACCAGAGAATGAGGGGCTCGAAATGAAAGGTTAGCGGCAATCAAGAAATCTCGAAAGACAGACAAAGGGAGCTAATTTGCGATAAAGCGGCGCCAATCGAGAACTGCTGACCAATCGAGCGAGTCCAAAAGACCAAAATGTTGAACGACGATTTTGTCCATTTATTTAAGTTTGGTTCGAACGAGGCGTCAAGTGATGGTGGTCAGAGGCGCATCATGAATGCTCAATCAGCGCCTCGCAATAGACCAGACCAAAGTGAGCTGAGAGTTACGCAATTAGGCAGGGCTTTGGACAACGACGTTCGAAAATTAATTATACCGACTATTGTGGGCCGGGAAGGGGACGATTAATTGACGCAGAGAGAAACAAGCGAATTGATTGCCTCGCAGCCCCTCGTCGTGGCCGGCGCTTAAAATTGCTCAATTTTGCCTGCAAAAACAATTTCAAATTTAAATCAAAGCAATTTGGCAAAAAACAACAAACGCGAGAGCGATGAATTGACGCTTGACTTGAGTCGCTTGTTTACACGCTCTTCTCAATTCTTCTTAGCCATTATCTACGAGTTTCTGCAGCACAACCGATCTCATCATCCTCTTGGCCAATTGTCGATTGCGCAAATATTTCCAATTTGCGTCCCCTTCTCTCTCTCTTGGTTGCTTTTCTATTCGACCGCTCACTCTCCTCTTTTCTAATATATTGAGCAGCTGGGCAAATAGACGAGGCCCAACAAAGGCGAGACAAAGAGAGCGAGCGATGAAACATGGCCAAAATGAAGGAATATAGGGAGAGGAATTCAAATTTAGCTTTAATTTCTAGTTGCTCTCTTCTTCTTTTTATATCATGCGTGACCAGGCCGATTTGGCGTCTAGTTTGCTTTAAAAAGGCAACACAAACCAGCCGGCAAGCAGACATCGTCATCCTTCGCCTGAAATAGAATGAGCAAGTCTAAAGCGCTGGTTGCAAACTATCTGCTCTGAGTTCTAGCGAGTGAGACTCAACGACCGGCCGACAAGACAGAGAGAAAGGAGAGTGAAGAAGAAAAGAAAAACAACAGCAGTCAGCTGATCAGGCAGCTTTAGTCGATGAGAGAGATATTTGTAGTCGTTTGGTGCGTGGTCGAATATGGCGGCCGCATCAGCTGTCGCCAGGTCGCAATTGATCATCGCTTCAATTTAACTCGAAGCTTGGAGTGGTGCCCGAGACTATGCCAAACAAGAGTACACTCTGGTCTCTGTTCGCATCGGGTGTGTTCATCAAGCGTATCAATCGCATTGTTATTGTTTGCCACCAGAGCCCATCGTCGTTGTTCTTTACCTTGTTTATCTTGTCCGTCTCGAGCCTTGTTATTATTGGCCCCCTTTTTTTTTAATATGAGACCCTCTCGCCCAGACACACACACACACAGACACAGATAGAGAGAGAGAGAGAGAGAGAGAGATGCAGACTCAAATAGACAAGTCAACAGGCGATCGAGCAGGCACTTTCGAACGAGTAAATGCGACGACAAGGGAATGAGACACCAATATAATGAGCAAGTAAAGACACATTTAATCAAGTCTAGCTTGGAATTGGCCCGCCTGGTAAATTAGAGCAACTAATTGTGTCGACAGGCGCACGCGGGCCAACTTGCTCGCTGGGATAGACGTTGCGCATCAGCGGCCAATGCTGCCCGCCGTCGCCCAGACCATCACCACCTCACAATAATCTTCACTGCCATCGTCATCACCATTTTACTCAATTGGCCAAATTTCGGGCTTTTGATTTTCTTTCGTTTTGAATGCATTCAGTTCAACAAGAGAATTGTCTCTTCTTTGTTTCTCACGCCAAGCGCGCTCAATTGAGACGTTGCTCATTTCAAGAGTTTGAGCGCACGCCGTCTTTTTAAAACTTTAGATAGCGACAAAGTGAAAGTGACAAAGGACCAAACTAAACGAGAAAGAGGGAGAGAGAGAGGAGAGCAAGGAGGGTGAAAAAGCACCCAACTGCCAGTGTCCGATAAGAAGCAACAGAGAGAAAAAGAGCCAAACAGACTCGATCGAACCATTCGAATATGAACGCCTATTTCAGCAACTATTCGGGCTCCAGCTTTAACTCGCCGCATCCCACAATTCATCCAAATGTCACATTCGGCCGCCACCCGAACGCTCACATCTACAGCACGTTCAGTTCGTTCTATCAAATGTCGTCGAGCGAGTCGGGCAAGCAATCGCCACCTCACCAGAGCGCTCCGACACAGCCCCAGCAGCAGCAGCAGCACCAACGAGCCCAGCAAAACGAATTCAAATACAATGAGCATCCGTCTTCCTACAAGGAATTCTTCGATCCGAGCTACTTCAACTACTCGTTTCATTCTTATCCCAACTTTCAGTACCAGGGAGCGGCGAACGGCAAAAAGAACCGCCAGGAGTACTTCAGTCAGTTCTTTCGCAACTTCAAGGCGGCAAGCAAAAGCTACGCAGGACAAGAGGGCGCGCCCGAGGATCTCTTTCTGATCATGGAGGACCCGTACGACCCGAACAAGATGACGGTGAGTAGATCTACGACCTACGCTCTCTGATTTACTCGCAAGTGATGCAAAATGAAAGATTCAAATGACGAGGACTCAGATTGGACCGAGCGGAGAGCAGCAGCGAGTGACGGTCGAGCGCGATTTCAAAAATCAGCACGAGCTCGAGAAATTCCTCAAAGACTTTGAGCAGAGTTTGGAGAAAAATTTGAAAAAAGAAAAAAAGCAGAAAGAAGCAGACGCCGATCAAATGAAACAAGAGCAGCAGCAGCAGCAGAGCGGCGACGCAGAAAGAGAAGGATCGAATGACATTCATCCGGAGCCTGGGTAACTACAACCGAGCCAGACTCGACCATTGTGACAAGAATTGGCTTAATTTCGTGAAAAGCGTGATTGTGATCGAAGAGCCAGGCGAAGAGCCGCGTCTCTACCGTCAGGACACGGGCGAGCTAGTCGGCAGGAAGGGCAAGGACGGAGTTGATCTGAACGAGGAGCTCTTACGCGGTGAGAACGACGAGCACCCTAATCAGCTGCCAAAGAGCAAAGAGCGGTCAAAGAGCTCTAAACCCTCTCACGCATACAAGGACATGGCCGATCTGGTCGAGAAATTGAAGCGAACAGAAAAGAAAATTGTAGAAGAGGACTTGGCCGAGGAGAAGCGCAGTTCGTCTCCAACCAGGACCGAAAAGGCGGCCAAAGTCAAAGTGGCCGACACCGACAAAAAGCTGCAGTCGCCGAGTAAAAACGAGAAAGACTCGACAAAATCGAACAGAAGCTCCGAGTCCAAGTCGCAGCAGAAGCAGCCGCAGAAGCAGCCGCAACAGCAGCAGACAAAGGCCAAAGTCAATGATGGCAACTTTCGTCGGGCCAAGTCCATCAGAGTGGAACGTGCCAAGACTTCAGAGGTTTGTTGCAAATTTTCTCGATTCGCTTGAGCTCTGGTCCAAGTCTTTATCTCTTGCTCAGGTGCTAAAAGAGCAAGGAAAGCGACGATTGAGCGAACAACTGCTCAAAGGACAAGCAGTCGATGAGAGTCGAATGAAAAGTCAAAAAGAGGAGAAAAAGAGCGACGAAGTGGGAAAAGAGAACTGGTTCAAGAGCGCCACTTACAAGAGCTCGACCCCAAAGAACAAAGTGAGCTTCAAAGAAACGACGAAGCGAGAGACCAGCAAAAAAGGCGAGCAGCAGAAGAGCGGCCATTTGCCGCGGTCAGAGTCACTGTCGCACAACTCGTCGAGGGCGATGTTTGCGGAGAAGAATCGATTTGTTCGCAAGCGAACACGAGAGAGCGACGGCAAGCCCAAAGTGCAGGACAGCGAAAAGACCCGTCTTTCGACTGAGCCCGAGCCGAGCAAAATCTCCAAGTCGTTTGACGCCGGTTTCCGCCAATACGTCGAGTCAATAAGCACCAAGGGCGGCAAGGCGACAACCACTAGCGCCGAGGCACAGAATGAGCCGGCGGTCGAGGAGAACGTCAGCTACTACGACTACCACGAGTCGAACGTGTTCGTTAGAAAAGAGCAAGAGCCGAGCGTCAGTTTGGAGCAGGAGCACGGCCAAGCGGAAGACTACAACGAAGAGGAATACAGAAATCTGTTCAACGACCAGTACCAGAACACGCACAACGTCAACTACGAGTTCTACAGCTACAACCAGCAGGAGAGTCAAAGCGAAAGCAAGGAGGAGAGTCAGGTCTACTCGAACGAGCCCTATTACAGCTACTTTGCCAACTCGAGCAACTATGCCGCGCCTTGGAGCGATCGAACTCAATCGCCCAGCGAACGCTCCTATCACCAGAACGACATGAACCGATCGTTTTACGGCGGTCACTACCACTCGGCTCACCATCCGAGTTACATCATGCGGCACTCGAGTCTCTACTCAACCTGGTACGGCTCTGTTCCTTCCCTGAAAGTGATGGGCGGACAGACCATGTCAAATCGACAGAGTCTCTACTTTGCCTAGACCCGTCACTTGTCCCCTTTTTCACTTTCATCTCAAATAAAGGCCAAACGAACGCTCGTCTGTCTGTGTGTGTTTATTGGTCAAAGTCCGTAGAACTCGCTGAGCGGGTCCTTGATCTCCTCTGGCGCCTCTTTCTTGGCCGCCTCAATTCGCAGCGAGTCGACCTTCTTGTCGAGCATTCTGATCAGAGCGGCCTCGTCGTTCACTATGGAGCTGTTGCGAATCAGACTCAGCGTTTCTCTCAGCACTTCTTCTCGATTGATCGAATTGTCCTCGAGCTTTCTTATCAACTCGTCGGTGAACACGAGGCTTATTTGTCGATCGAGTTTATTGTCGGCCACGGCTCCCACTTCAACTGTGGCATCGGACGCGCTGCTCTCGGTCCTCTGCGACACGGACGCCGTGCGGAACGAGCTCATGTTCTCCTGGAGCATCACCATCGAGTCGAGCAGCATGTAAAACTCGCGATAGCTCTTGTTGTCCGGCTCAAGGCGAATCACTATTGGCAAAGCGTTTCAGTCACTCGCTCTAACGCCAAAAGACAATCAAAAGCAGCTCACTTTTGCGACAGATTTTGTTCGCCTCTTTCCACTTGGACTGGTTGAGCAGATGACAAAACTTGAACAAAAAGCTGAAAAACGAGGCAGACAAGAGAGAGAGAGAGAGGTTTTAGGTTGAGAGTGAGACTGACCTTGAGAGTGAGACTGGCTGGCACTTGATAGAGCATCTTGTGCTGGATTTCATGGCGAGTCTGCTGCAGAATTGCCTGCTCTTTGCCAATCGACGCCTTGGACAAATTCGATTTTTCTTCTCCTGTCCAGTGACTTGAGCGACGTCTGTTCTGAAACAGCGAGTCGACAAAGTGCTCGTCAACTTCTTCGTCGTCCTCCTGATGCCTTCGGCTGCGGTCTATTCGCTTCTTCAAATTTCGCAATCCGATGTTGCCTTCGGCTAGCTTCGAGTTTTCGATTTTATCGCTCGAAGCGCCTGCTCCCGTTTTATCGCCACCGCCTTTGTTCACCTTGATTCTGACTTTTTTGCTTTTGCTCATTACGTTAGACCTAAACCTAAACTGACGAAGACCACATAGAAGGCGCAAGTTTCTTCAAATTCAAATTTGCGGCCGCCTAGCAATGAACTTAAAATCTGACTCGACTCACAATTTAGAGCCAACTGAAACGACAAACAGTCTCATTTCGCAGCGAGTGAGCAAGCGAGCAGCTTCCTGTTTGCACGCCTCTTCCATTCAGTTCGCATGTAAATTTGCGCTTTAAACAAAGTAAACACGTTCTCGTGTTGCAGTTTATTAAATATTCATTTTGTTGTCGCAGCCACAGTCCTGCTACTGCTGTGTTCAACTTATTTAGATCTGTTAGTGTGTGTGTGTGTGTGTGTGGTTCCCGATTTAGCTCTCGTGCAATGCTTTAATCCGATCGATTAAAATTCACGGAAATTTGAATGCGATCACAAGTAGAGAAGCGGATTAGTGGCCGTCGATTTGGTCCTAATTAAAACGAACTCGTTAGTAGACGTCGATCAGAAATGCGAATGTTTGGCACCCGAACGGCTGATGAGTCCACTGCGCCCTGAACATGGCAGTCTGAGTTGGCCCGTACTGCTTCAGACGGCAGCTAGAGCACACGAAGCTGTTTTGTGCCTTGAAGTAGCCGCCATAAGTCAAATCCACTCCGCAGGAGCCTTTCATTCAAGAGTTGGCTTCTTTCTCTACTCTCCTCCTGAGCAGCAAATACTGACCGCATTTGAAGCATTGACGATGCCACTTCTGATTGCCCATCAGAAGAGAGCCGCGATAGTCCACAATTGGGTTCAAACAGCCTTGGCAATAAATCATGTTGTCGCCAATCTCGTCGACGCCAAATCCAGATTGAGTCGTCAAGCAACCTGTCGAGCGCAATTATTCCCCTCCCCCCTTGCCTCGCATCAAGACGCCCAGTCACACTCTCGTATTATGTGCCTATTTATTTTGGCGTTAAAAGACAAACAGAAACTAGAACAATGAGCTGAGAGATTAGGCGTCTAGTTCTCCTTGGCTGCGGTCTTTTCCACCCAGAGTTCGAGTTTAGCGTCCATGAACTAGAAAGAGCAAACGGTCAGAGAAGCTCGATGGCCAGAGCGCAAAGAAGAAATTACCTCAAAGCTCTTGGACTTGACCTTCAGACTCAAGCCGTCCTGGTAGGGTCTGAATGGTTTCTTGACGTTCGTCTCCAAGTATTCGATCGACTCGCTGATCAGATTGGCCAGTTTTCCCTCGCTCGGCTCAGTTCGGTAGTAGACGACTATTTCATCGGTGGGCACGATCTTGAGCTCTTTGCGCAAACGCTGGATGCGATTGACAACGTCGCGGAGGACGCCCTCTTTCACCATCTCCTCGTCAGGCGTGGTGTCGAGCAGCACGATCACACTCTCGTCAAAGTCGGCTTCGTATTGACTGAACTGGGCCGACGATTTAGGCAAGATTTTCACGTCTTCGAGCAGCAGCTCGTAGCCGTCCAGATCGAAGCGGCCGGCGTTGCGCAGCTGCTGCACTTGGTCGTCGGTCAGCTTTTCAATTTTGCCGTTCAGGGTTTTGACTTGGTCCTTGGCCTTGGTGCCGAGCACCTGGAAGTTGGTCTTGGCCTTCAGCTCTATTCCGTACTCGCTCTTGTTCTTGGTGATCTTGATCTCCTTCACGTTGAGCTCTTCGTAGATGTAAGGCTTCACTTTTCCTATCGCAGTCTGCATCTGATCGGCCTCGTCGATGATTATGACCAGCTCTCGGATCGGATGGCGTAGCGGAATCGTTTTGCGGTCTCGGATTATTCGGCCCAAGTTAATCACGCGCTGCATGAGTCCGACGAGATTCTCCACGTCCAAGTCGATAAGAGTCTCGTTCACGTCCGGCACCATGTGGAAGTGAATGCTCTTGAACTCTTCCTTGTCGCCGGCCTCGGATATGTGCGCTCGCATGCGCTGGTACATCGACTCGGTGAGGAAGGGCACGAACGGCGCGCACAGACGAATCATTTGGTAGAGAACGTTGAAAAGCGTGTTCAAGGACGCCTGTGCCTCCTCGTCGCCGTTCTCGCCGCGCAAACGTCGCCGGTTGAGTCGCACGTACCAGTTGCACAGAGTGTCGATGAACTTTACCAGACGAGGCAGGACAGTGTAGAGTTTGTACTGGTCCATTTCGCTCCTGACGAACTTGAGCAGAGTCTGAATGGAGGAGAGTAGCCACTTGTCCATGATGTTGTCGCCGTTGTAGACGCTGATCGGCTCGTAGAAGAACTTGCGGCCCACACGCTCTTCGAACGCTTC
Source organism: Proales similis (assembly GCA_019059635.1). NCBI lineage: Eukaryota > Metazoa > Rotifera > Eurotatoria > Ploima > Proalidae > Proales > Proales similis. The sequence goes on from JAGVRJ010000005.1 coordinate 205,071, forward strand.
GATGTTCTGCAGCAAGAACTTGAGCGCATTGAACCAGGGCAAGAAGGCGTCCTTGATCACGTCCTTGACGCCCGACTCGTTGAACTTGAGCGAGTCGCCTCTAACCGCCGGCGAGGTGATCAAGTACAAGCGGATGCTGTCTGCGCCGTACTTGCTCAATATCTCGACCGGGTCCGGATAGTTCTTCTTTCGCTTGCTCATCTTTTGTCCGTCGCTGGCCAGCACCAGGCCGTTCGTGATCAGGTTCTTGAACGGCGGCTTGTCGAACAGGGCCGTTGAAATGACGAGCAGAGTGTAGAACCAGCCTCGGGTCTGGTCGATGCCCTCCGCAATGAAATCGGCCGGAAAGTTCTCCTCGAACTCTTGCTTCCTCTCGAACGGGTAGTGCACTTGAGCGTAGGGCATGCTGCCCGACTCGAACCAGCAGTCGAACACCTCGGACACTCGACGCAGCTCTCCTTTGCCCTTCTTGGACGGGATCGTTATCTTGTCCACGTGGTGCTTGTGAATGTCGGTGATTCCTTTCACTGAGCTCAGCTCTTCAAGCTCGGCGATGCTTCCCACGCACACGACCTCTTCAAAGTCGTCAGAGACCCAGAGCGGAATCGGATTGCCCCAGTAGCGGTTGCGACTGATGGCCCAGTCGCGCGCATCGCTCAGCCAGTTGGCGAATCGTTTCTCTTTGGCAAACTCGGGCACCCAGTACGTTTGGCTGTTGTTGGCCAACAGTTTGTCTTTGAAGTCTTCGACCTTGACAAACCAGCTGGGCACTGCTTTGTAGAGGAGTGGCGTGTCCGATCGCCAGCAGAACGGATACTGATGCTCAATGGTCGCCTGAGAGTAGAGTCGCTTCTTGTCCTTCAAACACTTGGTGATGTTCTTGTCTGCGTCTTTGACGTATTGGCCGACAAAGTCGCTCACTGGCTCGACAAATCGACCCGACGGATCGATAGGACACACAATTGGCCCAGTTTTGGTTATGATTCCGGCCGCGATGCAGACTCGGTTGTCGTCCTCGCCAAAGTACGGAGCCTGGTGGACTATGCCGGTGCCGCTCTCGCTCGTCACATACGTGTCGTTCAGCACCTTGAACCCTTTGTCTCCGACCAAGTCCGAGAAGTAGTCGAACAAGGGCCGGTATCTCTGTCCCAAGTACTCTGAGCCTTTCTTCTTTTCCAGAATTTCGTAGTCCTCAGGCGACTTGTACATGGCGCCAAGACGAGCCTCCATGAGAACAAAGTTCTGGTTCTCTCGCGTCTTGTCCTTGATTTTCACATACTCCAAGTCAGGGTGCATGCAAAGAGCGAGATTGCTCGGTAAGGTCCAAGGAGTGGTGGTCCACGCAAGGAAAGAATAGTCAAGGTCATTGCCGTCGGCAGCCAAGGCCGGAAAGATGACCACCACTGCCGGGTCTTGCACGGTCTTGTAGTTCTGGCCGGCCTCGAAGTTGGACAGCGGCGTGCAGCACGAGGTGGAAAACGGCATGACCTTGAAGCCTCTGTAGACGAGGCCCTTGTCAAACAGCTGCTTGAACACCCACCAGACAGACTCCATGAACCAGGGATAAAGAGTCTTGTAGTCATTTTTAAAGTCAATCCATCGGCCCAGTCGACCGATGATTTCCTCCCATTCGTTTGAATAACGCATCACTATGCTGCGGCATTCTTCGTTGTAGGCCTCGACGCCCATCTTGGCCACATCCTCGGGTCCTTTGATTCCCAGTTTCTGATCTATTTCGAACTCGACCGGAAGACCGTGACAATCCCAGCCGAAGCGTCGCTCCACGTGATGGCCAGTCTGCGAGGCCCATCTGGTCACTGTGTCCTTGATCGTGCCCGCCAGAATGTGGCCGTAATGAGGAAGACCGGTGGCAAACGGCGGCCCGTCGTAGAATGTGTAGCGCTTTCTACCTTCGGACAGCCGGAGTTGAGTCTGAAATGCGTCAATCTCCTTCCAGTATTGAAGGATGCGCTCTTCTTCTTTGGAAAAGTCGAATCGCTCCGATGAATCGGCCTCGTTCAGTTTGGCTTCGGTCATTTTCACACTCTAGGGTTGAACCTTTAGACAAATGAAATGCTCTCAAAAATTTGTGCCAGTCGATCGGCTTGTTAATATACTCGACGTGTGAATGAGCTGATGCAATCAAGAGAGCTGCAGACGCAATATTCGCGACGGGGCGAGCACAAAGCGAAACAATTTGAACATAAGCTAACACACGCGCTTCGACGCTCCCACTTACAGTTGACAGTGGTTTTTAATATTTTTATTCACTACTTTTAAAAACTTGTTTCTCTAAACAAACTAAAGAGAAATGAACCTAAGACACAAGCGATAGAACTCTGTGAATAAAATCTGGAGAGAATAGTCATCGGCTATCACTCATTTCACTTATTAAACGTTTTGCAACAGCATTGGCCCGAGCTTTTTCTATCCTGAAATCATAATATAGTAATTTACTATCCTCACTTTCGGATTCAGACTCGGATTCAGGTATTGCTGATGTATGATTTTGACCACCCGTCATATTTTGAAAACTATTATATTTATTTTTGATATTTTGTATCAATGGTTCAAACAAATCTGAATATTTCTGATTCCTATAAGTATAGAACACTTTTATATCTTTATCTGGTGTTTTCTCCCATTTTTTTTTTCTTTTAAGCTGATCGATTTTGGAGGTAAGTTGTTTTTCTTCCAGAAAATTTCCTTCGAAATCTTTGGTATTCGTAAAATAACTATTTTTATTTTGATTGGCCTGATTAGCGAGGAAAAGGAGGCACGCGAATAAGCTCGGCTTTTGCGGGTCATCTAGCTCAAGAGGTCCATAAACATTGAGAATATGCTTTTTTTTCACATTCGAGTATTCAAACTCAAGGAACCAAGTTTTAAGAAGAGAGCTCAAGACTCCCCACTTTTTTCCCTTCAAAAACATGTAATAAGCGGTTTGCAAGATTCCTGGCATCCTATTTGTCTGAGGGTCTGTCTTGCCAGAAGAAGGCAGTTTGATTTCAATCACAAACTGATGATCGTCGCTATTTGGCGTCGCATCGCAGCATTCAAAATCAGGGGCGAGTGAATTTAACTTCATTAATAAATAGTCATTTCTTTCAAGTCCTTGAATACCTTGTCCTCTTCTGATCGAATAATTCTGGTAAACTCCGCCAATAAACTTGAATATGTCGTTCATGTTGGAGGCAATGTGCATCTGGAAAAGAGTCTGAATGTCATGTTCGGAGTGAATCTGTGTGTTCAGATCGAATTTGAGTAAACTGTCTGGCATTAATTCGCCTTTTATCTCATTTATAAATTCATCTTTAAAAGTTGATTGATCATTATTCCAGAACTTTCCGAGAAAATACGTGATTTCTATGGGTTCAATTCCAATACTTTTGTTCTCAAATAAATCTTCAAAAAAGCCAAAGTATTTGCTTTTAGAATTATCGCTTTTCTTGGTAATGTGTATTTCTGTTCTCGGACTCAGGAACACTGGATGCATCAGCATGTTAAACAGCTTGTGATAAATTGATTAAGAGGCAGATGATAGAAAAGTTGTGAGATTGGCACTTACAATTACTCGCCGCCTCCATTTATTAATAAAAGTGATGCGATTTTTGAAATGTTTTTCGTACGTGTCTCGGTCGGTGTAGGTAAACAGAATGCAGTCGTTCATCCTGGCGTGGTCATATTTCGAGATCTAATGGTCAGAATGTTAGAACAACAAGAACTGGATAAAAAGCAAATCGTCTACAAACCCAGGGCTCCACTTTGTCCAGAGGAAGAATTTTTCCGGGTTTGGATGGGTCGATGCACGGAATGGCGTGAACTCGAGCAAACTGATCCCAAAACATAAAAACTTTCACTTTTTTTGGTTGTGTCTTAAAAACGTGTTCGACTTGATTTTGAAGCAGTGACTGAAATTTCTCTAGCTTCGCACTGTCGCTGAAGTCACCGAACAAATCAACTGCACAAATGCACTTGTACAAATTTCTTGTTTCGATATTTCTTGTTTCGATATTTCTTGTTTCGATATTTCTTTGGATATTTCTTGTTTCGATATTTTCGTCACTAGATCTATCCATGTACATCAACTCAATGCAAGCCACGGTGGGATGTTTGTAGACCTGGCGCCACATGTATTTGCGATGTTCGTAAAACTGCTCGAGATTGTTGATTGTCTTTTTCTTTGCGAAAAGTGAGAAATTCGAATCAACACTTGATGGCGAAATAACCAACTTACGTCGTATTGGATGGCTATTACGAGATTTCCTAAGTTTTCCTTAAAGATTTTGCAATTCTTGTAGAATCGTGGCCACTCGAAGTTGAGCTTCTTGCCGCAGTAGAACGAGTCACGCATGAGATAGTCTACTCGAGTGGCGTCTACTTTCATGTTGTCGTTGCGGATTATCTTTGCAATTCGTTATTTACCTCAACTTGATGTTGCAATTAAAGCAGATGTACTCACCTCAGCTAAACAATGGACTTCTTTTTGCAACTCAGTTTCCCTTTTCTTTGGTTTTTGCGCTATGGCTTGAAGAATTGCGGATGCAAGAACAAATTTAGGCAAGTGTTCATCTATAGATTTACTCTCCACCAAACCTAACTCTCTTTTATACTTTTTGTTTTGATTATTTATATAATTGAATATTTTGCCAATATTTGTCTTTCTGGTGCCTACAATCTGCCCAAGATTTTCACAAGTTTCTTTAAATAGCGTTTCTTCTGTAATTTCTTCTCCTTGACTTTGACAGTTAATTAGCTCAAATATAACTGCACCGAATAAATGGCAGTGAACATTAGGATCCACATAAGGAGGGTTATCCTTCATCTTGTTAATACGGTCAACATTCTTCATCTTGTCAATACGGTCAAAATTTTCTTTGCCAAGTTGAGAGCAAAGCGCGGCCATTTGAACGCCCAGAACAATATCATTTACTGTGTATTTATTTTTTAGGTTCGCCAGTTCATTGAATCCGTTCTTCTCAATAAGTAGCTCTCGGGCCATTTGGCCTGCAAGATGCGCAATGCTAAAATGAAAGCAGAATTGAATTGTACAAGATTCAAGAACAAGATTCAATACAACGGACTCACCCAATCGAGTGCTCAAACACGGTATGCGTAGCTGAAGGAAAAACATACTCGAGTGGAAAGAGTTGCTTCACATCTCTCAGACGCTGGAAAACGGGCGTGTCAATAACGGTCCACAAAATGTCGTCGAGTTCTATCTGCCCATGAACCGGGTCAAACACGCTTCTCTTTTTCTCCTCTTTTTTCTTCTCGTTTTTCTTCTCTTTGTTGGCGGAGGCTAAGGAACCCGTTGGAACACCAAAAGACGCTCTGGATAAAGGTTCTTCAACCTTCCTGGGTTTTTTGGAAGGTGAAGGTTCGGAATCAGAATGTTGGTTCATTTTGGAAAAAGATTGGAATAGACCAAGGTTTACTCGAAAAAGTCTCCTTGAAAATTAGCTTATTTCAGAATGAAAGGTGACGCGTTGCCAACGACAAGACTTTCTCGATTATGTAGCATTTTGACAGCATGTGACTGGCTCTTGCAAAAAGAGTTTTGATTAGGTTTCCAAGGTTTGATTAGGATTAGGTTTCCAAGGTAAATTTTTAATCAATTTACCCAAATTATGTAAAATTCTAAGGCTTTTTCCATTTTTTTATTGCAGAAATAAAAAGTAAAGAGAGAAAAGTGGGCTAACATTTTATAAGCAAAATTAAGAAGAGAATTGAAAAAGGATCAGAAGCATTGGATTTAGAAGGCAGACAAGCAAAGGCGCAGTAAAGAGAGATACAGAGTTAAATCAAGTTCAAGGGAGAGAGAGAGCGATGGTCTAGTGGCAGACGGCGCTGGGCGTTGTGCTTTCACTTTCGTTGATGAGTTTGATGGCGTTGTTGATGAGCACGTTCTTCATGAGGCTGTTGGACTCGTCGCTCTTGGGCATGGTCTCGAGCGCCTCGCTCAGACTGCGATACGGACTGCAGTTCTGAAAGAATCGATTAGACGAGGGCAAACAAAGCGGCAGCAAGATCTTCTTGGGGCTAGATTGAAAGCGCGAGATTCGTAAAACATAAGAATTTTATTTGTCAAATTTTTTGCCTCATTTAAATATCAAACTCAATCGGCTGAACAATGATTGTTGGCGAGCGCGCGTGCTCTGGCGTGTCTCGAGCTTAATCTCATCGCAGCTTATATATATTTAAAAACGACAAATAACGAGTGAAAAAGTCGCTCAGATTAAATAGAGTGAGGTTGATAAAATGAAGAAAAGTGTTAACAAGATCTAAAGAGTGCGCGCAGCGTCTTGCAAGGGCCATAGGAAAGAAGCAGCTTGAGCGGAAGCAGAGATTGAACGCGTCTATCAGCTAGCCCATAAGATCTTGCCTGGCCGGCTCGGCGGCCAACGCACTTACTTTTGGCCGGTCGCGATGCGTGTCGACCGCATCAATATTCAGCTTTATGTACTCGACATTGCATCCGTAGGCGAGCGGCGACAGTTTAATCACGGTGTGCAGCGGCACTTTCAGATAAGGCAGCTCGTCTGCATTTACCGTTTCATAAGAGGGATCGAAAACATGTGCGTTGGAGGGACATGCTAGATTACCTGAGGATTTGTTCAGAAAATAGGCCAGAACACATCGCTGTGAGAAAGGGTCGATGAGCGGGGTGCGAGTGATTGCAGACAAACATGGCAAGCTTACCATGACTGCCTGATGGCAGACGACCAGGACGCTCTCTTGTCTCTCGAGCTCCATGATCACCGGCTCGAGCCTCTGCACCAGGTCTTGGTACGACTCGCCGTTCGGGTAGCGGTAATGGTACTTGTCCTCGTCGCGGGCGGCGAACTCGTCCGGGAATCGTTTGGCAATCTCTTCGTAGGTCATGCCCTCACAAATGCCCGCGTCGATCTCGTTCAGCGCTTTCCACTGCTCTTTGGGCGCGTTTATCTTCGCCGCAGTCTGAATAGTTCGCTTGAACTGACTCGTCCACACGACCAGATCGGACAAGTTCTCGCCTTTGACAAACTCGCCCAGTCTCTCGGCGTACTTTTCAAGTAAAATTCCAGCCTCTGTTCGAATTCAGTCTGCTTTTGCTTTCGCTTACCATTCGGCCCCGATCGGACAGGTTGGAGTCGCCACCGATTCGCTGCTTCAAATTCAGCTCACTCTCGCCGTGCTGTCGACACAACTCAATTTAGGCTAAAATTCAAGAGCTAAAATTCAAGTTCACTTACTCTTGTCAGGTAAATGGTTCGCGGAAGGACTCGAATGTTCATTAGGAAGTAGACCACTCGGCTCTGAATGTGGCCGATGACGCGGTTGACCAGGAAGCGCTCGCCCACGTTGAATATTTTTATGAACGACAGATGCTTGTCCAGCTTGTCGTCGATGGCCTCGTACTGCAACTCGTAGAGGCGGATGCGCTCGAGAAAGTCGTAGACCGCCTCTTCGCTGTTCACATTCTTGTAGTCGGGCGAGTTGATTTTCACCTCGCGCACGTTCGCTTCGATCACTTTGGGGTCGTCGCAGATGCTCTCGACGAAAAAGAGACGAAAGCCAAAGTTCTTTGTGCAATAGTCGTGAATCAACTGACGCCGCTCACGTGACGTGTTCGTGGCGTCGAATATGCCGACCTCGCCCTCCTGGCTGAGCCATTGGCACATGTCTTCGAGCGCTTGTCGCGCGCAGTTGTCTCTTATCTCGGTGTACTCTTTGTTGTTGGGGTCGAAGAACTCTTTGCTGGCGTACTCGAGGAATGCGGTTCGTCTGTACTCGCCCACGTTGAACACCTTTGTCTTGACGCCGATCCAGGTGAGATAGCGCGCCAGCTTTCGCGACATGTACGTTTTGCCTCGAGCCGGCAGGCCGACCATGCAGATCACGTTGGGTGTGCCCACGAGCTTATCACGGCAAGCTTTAAAATGCAAAAGAAAAAAATGTTAAAATCGAGGTCTAGAGAAGAGTGGCTAGAAGCTCAAGAGAGAAGAGTAGAGAGGGAAGAAGAAGACAAAGAGGAAAAAGAAGCTAGAGTGGCAAAGTGTGCCAGATCGGGTACGTCGACCGGCAACGAGAGGGACAAAGGGAAATAGAATGAAGAGAGACCTGTGATGAACGTTCGACCGAGAATGTCCGAGACGCTTCGCTTTATCTCAGACTCGTCCGGTATTGAAGGCGGCACGAGAGTGGCCGCGCCCGGACTAGTAGGCGACTCTTGCTTTTCATTTTCCATCTCGTCGCCGCTTGTTGCAGCACTACTGCTAGCGCTACTGCCCACATAGAAGCCCGACGGGTTGCGACATTGGCATCGCTGCTCTTTCATCTTGTCCTTCTCATTCGAAGTGCACTTATCATCAGATTTTCCCATTCGATGGCTAATTATTGTTATTATCGCGACTATTTTGTGTGTGTGTAGGTGTGTGATTATTGTGTTCGCTGAGAATTTTCACTTGACGCGACACTTGATTCTAAGTGACAATGAGCAGATTTGAAATGAAACAGAGGCTGCCAAGCGAGCCAGAGAAGATGAATTGAGAGAGTTAACCGGCGAACGGCAAATGAAAATGAGCTCGACGGCGCTTGGCCTCCAATAACGTGCGTCAAAATTAAACGAAGGCGCTTTCAACAAGCATAATACGCTTACATAATGATCTTTGCAGCGACTTATGCAACTTGCTGGTACACAAACTGCCTGGTACAGACAAATAAATTATGCTTGGAAGCAGACAGCAGCCGACCGAGTGATGATGCCGAGTCACGCTCCTGAGACGGCTGCTCAACGCACTGGCATACAGACGGTGGCGGTTGAGAGCACCGTTTTAAATGAGAAATATTGCCGCCGCGTTAAGCAGCCAATGAATGAACAGGGCGTGAGCAAACTAGTCAATAATAAACTAACTAAACAGTGTTTGTAGATATCGAGTGGGGGAGTATAATTGTGCGTTGTAGCCGACTAGGATCGAAGAGAGAGAGCCCGAGCTGAGCCAAATGCATGTTTCAGTGTGTGTGTGTGTGAGCGAGTGAGCGTTGAAGAGTCTGAGTCGGAATGAAGGCGAATGGGAAGATGCTCTTCTAAATTTATAGACGCATCGCCGCGTCGCCAGTGTGCGCTGATGGGCACTAATTGAATGCAGAGCCAACGAGATGATGCGATGAATGTGGCCGGTGGCCCGTGCGATTCATACTCCACGTTTGTGATAGACGCGTGATAGCCACTGAGCAGCGTCCCGATTCTACAATGCATTTTCCAAGGCGAGCGAGACGCAAAGAGAGAAAGGATAGGCCAAGAGGCCAGCTAATACGAGCCAAGGTTCTTTTCCTCTCGACACGAGTAGCCATCTTATCGAGTTTGGCGGGTGTGTTCGCTCGCTATATTCCTCATCATCTCGTGATTGTCGTCACTGTGATGACATAATAGCAGCAGGAGCAGTAGCCTGCGACACGCTACACAGCCATCGAACTAGAATCGTGTGGAGCCAGGGAGAAATTTAAAGAGAGAGAGAAAACGAAAGGGAGGGAGAGACGAGAAAGAGGGCACAAGATTCAGAGATAGAGGCTAGGTAGACAGTGGCAGAGTTGCGTAACTGCGTGGCAAAGATAGCGAGTGAATAGAATGAAAAAAAAAGAGAAAAAAAAAAGATGGCGCGCCATATCTAACCTTGTGTGGTTGCCGTCGGGTTAAAGTGGATCGCTTTGAGGTTTCAGTCATAAAGCAACATTGACAGGCATAAAGTAACATGTATTGAGTATTTACGCTTGAAGATGTCATAGTCATCTTCTTGGTCCATTTCTGGCGGCGAGTGGGTTCGTCGCACATTATTGTTGTTCTCGTCGTCTGGCTGCTGGGAGGTCATTTTTACAATCTGGCGCGTTCTTCTCCTTCTTGTCTGGTTATTTTTGCTTTAAAATCTCGCTTGCCGTTTAGCTCGCTTTGAGTGTCGCTTCTTCTTGTGTTGCTTCTCTCCGCCTTGTTTCTTCTTTCTCTCCCCTTTTTATAAACGACGTTCAATGGCTCTTTGCGACTTGAAAGGCAAACTTGTCCTCGACTACTGGCGGTAATCAATTCTATTCAATGAATATATATACTCTGCATAAGTTCGAATTTAAAATGTTGGCTTCAACTCGAAAAGTGTGAGCAGCAACGAGCGAGCGACGTTCGATCAGGCGAATAAATCAAGCCAGTGGAGGAAATCCAGCGCACACTTGATTTATGGAGGCAGAGGAGCGCAGGCTCGGCCCAGGCAGACCTGTGCGCCGCCTTCTTTCTTGGTCGGCAATAAACAAAGAAAAAAAAAGAGGCGAACGACGACGTGCGAGTGCGAATGTAGAGAGTACGACTCTAAGCTTTAAAGCTCGCCATCAGCAGTCGATAAAATGCTGCTCTGGCTAAAGAGAAAAGGGCGTGTCTGTACGAATAGATGAAACGCATTCTGATTGCTCAAGCAAATATTTCTGATCCATTCGGCCCGTTCTAAACTTGAAAATTGCGCAATGAACGTTCCGACGGAGGCGGAGGGAAATTATTAGATGAAGAAGATGAAAACGCGGATGCGAGCGCCAACTATGCGACCGCGCTACTCACTACTTTGGAGATAATCGGCTGCGTTCCTATCTCGATTAGCTGGTTTCTCAACAATGCTCGACCTCTGTCCTTGTCGCATTGTTGTGGACGGAAATTTTTCCCTTGGGTCGCAACACCGCCCTAAACTGGGCGGCCGAAGAAAACTGTGCGCGAACACACACACACACGCCGAAGCACACACAGAAACATAATGCAGCACATCTTTGAATCGAGGCCTGGCGGCTCCATGCTTTACTCTTCTATTCACCCTTGCGAAGCTTTGTAGACTTTAACCCCGAGTCTCGGCTCATTTTGCGCATGTTCGATTCGCAAGAGCCTGGCAAGTACCGAGAGCTCACACCCAGTACACAGCTGACTTGCGAGCCTGCCAGACCGGCGGAATTTTTAGAAATAAAATTTTGCACTCGAGACAATTTGCGAGTCGTTTTTTGAATTAGTAGACGCGAGAAAAAATTTAATTGTCGAAAAGAGCGCTCGCACGCACCGCGCTCAGTAAGAATTGAGTTAGAATTTGGCCGAGCAAATATACAGTAGCGTCGTTCAATTGGCTCGGTAAAATGTCGGATCTTAGACGCGCATTTGTACCCGAAGAGTTCGGCCTCAGCGATTGCTGGCGTCTCACCAGGTTCTCTGATCTAAAAGGGTGAGGGTGTAAGGTCCCTCGAGAGGTTCTGCTCCAACTGCTTGAGGGACTCAGTTCCGATTCATCTACAACAACAACAACAACCGCAACATCCAACATTTCTTCAATAAACTCAGTCGGTGCCAATGACCAAGAGGCCAATGAGGACCGTCTGAGCGAGCTGTTTGTGGGCCAGAAAAACAAGCCGTCCATAGGCATCGGTCTTGATTCTTGTGTCCTGCCTCTTCGGCATTCGGGCCTCTACCTTATTCAAACGACGGACTTTTTCTATCCGCTCATCGAGGACCCGTACACAATGGGCCGGATTGCGTGCGCCAACGTCTTGTCCGACTTGTATGCGATGGGCGTGACCGAATGCGACAACATGCTGATGCTGCTGAGCGTGAGCAACAAGATGAGCGAGCAAGAGCGCGACTTGGTCACGCCGAGAATGATTCAAGGATTCAAAGACTGTGCCTCAGACGCGGGCACAACTGTCAACGGCGGCCAGACGGTCATAAACCCGTGGATCATTATTGGCGGAGTGGCCACTTCAATCTGTTCGACGCGTGAGTTCATCTCGCCGGACAATGCCATGGTCAGCGATGTGCTCGTGCTAACCAAGCCGCTCGGCACTCAGGTGGCCGTCAATGCTCATCAGTGGCTGGACAATCCCGACAGATGGAACAAGATCAAACTGGCCATCAACGAAGACGAAGTGCGCAAGGCGTACGCTCGAGCCATCAGCTCCATGACTCGTCTCAACCGAATCGCCGCCCTGCTCATGCACAAGTACAATGCGCACGCGGCCACCGATGTGACCGGATTCGGTCTTCTGGGACACGCGCAGAATTTGGCCAAATTTCAAAAGAACGATGTCACGTTTGTGATTCACAATTTGCCCATAATCGCCAAAATGGCGGCGGTGAGCAAAGCGCTCGGCAACGGCTTCGGCTTGGTCCAGGGCGTGTCGGCCGAGACTTCCGGCGGCTTGTTGGTCGCTTTGCCTCGGGAGCAGGCGGCTGCCTACTGCAAGGACATTCAAAGTCAGGAGGGCTTTCAAGCCTGGATAATTGGCATTGTGGAAAAGGGAAACAAGACTGCGCGAATAATCGACAAGCCGAGGATAATTGAAGTGCCCGCCAAAGACACTGAGGGCGAGCTCTGGTAGCCATTGGCGCCCATTTTAACCTTTACGAGCAAGCTAATTGAATTCAAATCGCGCGACACTGAGACTGAGAATGACGACACTCTAGGAAATCCCGCGCGGCTTTAGAGTGTCCGAGTCTCTGTCCTGAATAGGACTGCGACAGCGCGACCACTCCCATTGGTTGGTTGTTGTTCATGGGCGTCAGAGCGCTGCCTCGTCTTGGTCCCGTTCATCTCAGAGAGTCTCGTTCTCGCACGATTTGCCTCTCTCTCTCTCTCTACTTGATCGATGTGAACCGCTTTTTCTAGCAATAAACTGGTCATCTCAAGCGAACTTGACAGTTTGCCCATTTTAGCGTTTGTAATTCAAACTCGTGAACAAGTTTGAGAGCGCAGCTTCGTGGCGAGCACTCGCGACTCGTTCCATCTAGAATGCCCGTGTCTCAGTCTCATCTGGAAAGTAAACTGCAAGCCGAGCTCGAGCCCGTTTACATGGTTTGCCCAATCATCAGCCTCTTTTCACTTCACAACCTCGTCTAGCTAATCTCTGCCTTTTTCTCTCGCTCCTCCAAAGCGAGTCGAAGACTTTTCTGACGGCTGTGGGTTCAAGTACAATCTGTTTCTGGTCTCGGCCAAATTCGAATCCAAATCGCTGCTTCAGCGACAACGGTAGGCCGAGTCGACGTGCGTCCAAAATTCCAGCCAAGTGGCCATTTCTCTCTCTCATCTCAGGCTGGTGAACGAAATACTGAAAGAGGAAATGAACGAAATACACGCGCTCACGCAGAAATGTGTCACACCCGAACAGTGGAGCAAGATGCTGGAGGAAAATCCAGAGCTGAAGAAAGAGATTGAGAGCCGCAATCTGAACGAGAGCGAAAACCGCTGCATCAAGCACCAGCACGATTAAAGGCGCCTCCTTAGAACCAGACAGCAGCAGTGTTTTCACAATTGAATAATAAACTTGTGAAGATTGAGCAAAGACCTTGCCGATTTAGTTTCGATTGGAATTTTATCGCTCCGCTCGAGTCGAGGACGGTGTTGGCTAATCTCAATTTTGGCCGCGCGACCGACATGACTGAGGCCTGCAGTAGCGGTGGCGGCGATCGTGATGGGAGGGCACAGAAAGGCGTGTGCTCTTTAAGGCCCTAATCAGATGGAGAGCGTTGCGATACAAGATAACTTCTCAAACAAAGCAAGATAAGAAGCCAAGATCCATATAATTGCGTCGTAAAGAGCACAGACGATAAAAATAGCCTCAGTCAGTCACGGATAGAGGAGAGAGGCGAACGAGAGATCGGCCGGCTGTTCAAATTCCTCCTCAGCGGCGAAAAACTTGTTCGAACGAACGCGCGACTTTTTGAACCAGCTGTTGGCCTCTTGTGTCTCGCTAAAATGGCTGCTTGCTTGCTTCGATGCGATGTTCAGAAGCGAGAGGATTGTAAAATCGGCAGCGGTTTTCTTTTCGTTTGTGCTTCAATTCAAATTTGAAATTAGATGCGTGAAGTAGCAAAGCACATCAGCTGTTTGAAAACGATCACTCGCAGCATTCACACCAGTCCGCTGCAAATGAGCAAGAAGGTGATTGCGATCAGACGAGAGGACCAAAGCATCTGGGAGAGACGAGCACCGCTCAGTCCGAGCCATGTCCGCAAACTGGTCAAGAGCGGCTTCAAAGTCATTGTGCAGCCGTCCAATCGACGAGCATTCCAAATTCCTGTCGGTTTGCGTTCTTCTCGCTGCTTCTCTGACTTGTCCGTTTCTAATCGATTCGCCGTCTCGTTCAGGAGTACATCCAGGCCGGCGCCCAGGTGAAGGAAGATCTGAGCGAGGCGTCGGTGATTCTCGGAGTCAAACAAGTGCCCATCGACCTGCTCATTCCCAACAAGACCTACGCGTTCTTCAGCCACACGATCAAGGCTCAGGAGGCCAACATGCCTCTGTTGGACGCTTTGCTCGAAAAGGTTTCCGACTGAAGCTGGCCTTCAGCTCACTACAGAGTTCCATAAAGTCTTTCTTTAACAGAACATTTTGACAATCGATTACGAGAAAATGGTCGACGCGAACGGGCAGCGAACAGTCGCGTTTGGAAAATACGCCGGAGTTGTCGGCATGATTGACATAATGCACGGACTGGGACTTCGATTCTTGGCGCTTGGCCACCACACTCCGTTCATGGTAGGTAGCCGTTTGCAGACTGAGCTCTTTTTGCCGCTTAAATCGAATACCTGCAAAGCACATCGGTCCTGCACACAACTACCGCTCGAGCGAGATGGCCAGACAAGCCGTCCGGGACGCCGGCTACGAGATTGCGCTCGACCTCATGCCCAAGTCAATCGGTTGGTGTCTAGCTCTGGTCGTTCTGAATGACGCTTAGAATTGAAACGGCGGTCGAGTAAAGGTCCGCTCACGTTCGTGTTCACCGGAAGTGGCAACGTCTCTCAGGGAGCGCAAGAAGTGTTCAGAGAGCTGCCGTACGAGTTTGTGAGTCCAAGTCAACTGCGCAAAGTGGCCCAGCACGGCGCCACAAACAAAGTCTACGGATGCATTGTCTCGCGTCAAGACCACCTGGTCAACAAAGAGACGGGCAAATTCGACTCGGAAGAGTTCGAGCTCTATCCGGAGCGTTACACGTCGACGTTCTCGCGAGAGATAGCGCCCTACTCGAGCGTGATCATAAACGGAATTTACTGGGCGCCCAATTCGCCCAAACTGCTGAGAATACCGGACGCCAAAGCGCTGCTCCAGCCTCTGCATCAGCCGTGGCTGCCCTCAAGTCCGGGCTGTCCCAATTTGCCTCATCGATTAGGTTGGTATTGTTCGAATGTTCGAGTTGACCGCATTCTTCAACTCGCTTGCAATCTCAGTGGGAATCTGCGACATATCGGCCGACCCAGGCGGCAGCATTGAATTCATGAAAGAGTGCACCACAATCGATCATCCGTTCTGCTTGTACGACGCCGAGAATCACACGAACAAGGAGAGCTTCGGCGGCAACGGGGTCCTCGTCTGCAGCATTGACAACATGCCCACTCAGCTGCCCAGAGAAGCGACCGATTTCTTCGGCAGCCTCCTACTGCCCTACATAAACGAGTTTGCCAAGACGGACGCCAACAAGGAGTTTAGCGCGCAAAATCTCGACCCGGTGGTGAAGAACGCCATCATCACGGCGAACGGCCGACTCACGCCCAACTACGAGTACATTGCCGATCTGCGCGAAAAGCAAAAGACAAACCGGAAGATTGCGTCCACTGACAAGCGAGTGCTCATCCTCGGCGCCGGATACGTGTCAGAGCCTGTGGTCGAGTACTTGGCTCGTGACCCTGACGTCTCAATCACACTCGGTAAGTTGTGGCCCTCATTCTTGCCCCTTGAACTCTGCTCTCATCTGGCCCGCTCAAGTGTCGGCGTTGAAGAACCAGGCGGACAGGATCGCCACCAAATACCAGAACGTCTATCCATTGATGCTGGATGTGGTGAGAAGCCAGTCGGAGCTCGAGCAGCTGATCAAGGGCCATCAGGTGGTCATCAGTCTCCTGCCCTACACCTACCATCCGATGATCGCCGAGCAGTGCATCAAGTACCACGTGAACATGGTCACTGCGAGCTACTTGTCGCGTGAGCTCGAGAAGATGCATGACGCGGCCGTGGACGCCGGCGTCACCATTTTGAACGAGGTCGGCGTCGATCCGGGCATTGACCACATGCTCGCCATGCAGGTCTTTGACGACATACGCGACTCGGGCGGCATCGTCGACAAGTACTACTCTTACTGCGGCGGTCTTCCCGCGCCCGAGTGTGCCAACAATTCGCTGCGCTACAAGTTCAGCTGGAGCCCGAGAGCTGTTCTCTTGAACACAATATCGACCGCCAAGTACCTCAAGTCGGGACGAACCATCGAAATTCCGGGCCACGGGTAATTCAAAAGCCAGATAGACCGCAACGAGCTGAACTAAAACGAGGCAAAAACGCATCAAAAGGGCCCTGCTGGAACAAGGCTCTGGACCTGTGTCCTTCTTGCCGGGCTTCAATCTGGAAGCTTATCCGAACCGCGACTCGCTCGCCTACATCGACCGGTATCAGATAAATTCGGTAAACACGATCCTCCGCGGCACTCTGAGATACCGGGTAAGTCGACGACCCATTCGGCTCGAGTTTCTATCAACTGGGTCTATTAATTCACAATTTTCAAACAGGGATTCTCGCAGAACGCCATGGCGTTGCTCAAGCTCGGTCTCGTTTCACTCAAGGACTATCCCAGTCTGCATCCGGGCGGACCCGATCTCACTTGGGTTCGTATTCTACTTCATCGCTCTGATCGAATCACTCATTTGAGCATTCTGTTTAGAGAGAATTCATGTGCGATCTGCTCAACTTGAATCGGGACGCGTACGTTGAGAACGTAAAAGAAGCCGTTCTGAACAAGCTGGACCAGAATCTTGCGCAACTGAACGCAATTGTCGAGTAAGTGCCGAGCCGAGCTCAATTGGCGAAAAAAACAAAATTTGAAATTTCTTTTTTTCTCAAATTCGATCAGACTGGGCCTCGTCTCGGACGAGATGGTCATCAAATGCCACAATCCGCTGGACACTCTTGCCGAGCACTTGGCGCAGAAGCTCGCCTACGGTAGTTGTTGCTTGCCGACACGTTCGACTCGAAATGAATGAAAATTGAATGCCAAGGTCCGAACGAAAGAGACATAATCATCATGCACCACGAAATCGGATGCCAGTGGCCGAACGGAAACCGCGAGGTGCGCAAGGTCGATTTCATTCACTACGGCGAAATGCACGGAATGACTGCGATGGCCAAAACTGTGGGACTGCCGACCGCCATTGCAACGCAAATGATTCTAGAGAGTGAGTAGAACCTTCTTGATTGCAACTGGAGAGCGAAGAGTTTAATCCCACTTATCAGAGGAGATACAAACGCCCGGCATGGTGCTGCCTCTGGCGCGTGAGATTTACAAGCCAATTCTCAACAGACTTCAAAGCGAGGGCCTTCAGTGGACGGAGACAATTCAAAAGCTGGATTAGAGCCAATAGCCCCCTCTAAGCGGAGTGCACTCATTCTAACCGAGCAGAGTCGGATCAAAATGCAAACAAATAGAAAACAAAAAGCCATGATGATGTTAAGCCAATAAAATTTCAAAACTCGCCTCCTCTGGCCTCCTTCACTGTGTGCTTAAAGCCGAAGTTTGACTCTTTTCTAGCCGATTGACCGCGTGTTTCAACAAACCGAGCGAGTGAACGCGCAACGAATCGAGATTATTAGCGACCAGTTTAAGAATTAAACCAGCGCGATCCCTTCCTCCGCCCGACCTTTTTGTACATCTCAACTTGCGAGTGTGTGTACGCGCGGTCTTGCAAGTTGAATCAAGTTTTCAAATTGGCCGGCAAATATTCGCTCTGCTCGTGTGTTCTCTCTCGCTCGCTCGCTTGCATGGCTCGGTTCCATGCATTTGTCGTCGCTCGCTGGCTTAGTTGGCTCATCTTCGAATTGTAACACACACACACACAAGAGTTCTAGCGCTTAATTCTAAAGGACACGCAAATTTCAAAGAGCGCAAATAGAGATCGCACAATGCACACACATACACACACACACACATACATAGAGTCAATCCCAGCTGATTGAAATCTTATTGGCCGCATTGGCTTTACTTTTAAAAGCGCACCGCCACCGCATCCACAGTCAGTAATTCATCGTTTGAAATTTTTCTCACACAACCGACGACGTAGACGAGTTTTTTTTTAGAGGAAAAAAAACCCCAAATCAATTTGTCGAAATTTGTTTTTGCCAATAGTAATTAAAATAAATTGAAAATCCGAATTGAGCGAGATATAGACAAGAATGAGCAGACGATACAATCAGCAGCAGCAGCAACATCAGACAAACAGAATGAACAGAATGAACGACTACAGCGGCGAGCAGCGAAAATCGTACAACAGACCTTACAAGGCTCGATATCACGAGGCTCAAATGAAGAGAGAAGCTGTGGCGCAGGTTCCGAACGACTCGGCGTTTGTGTCGCCGTCGCAGAACTCGTTTGTGCCGTGCGTGTCCGTCGAGCATTCGATAAACGAAAGTCATTCAGCTGACGACTCACTCGGCCCGGTGGACGCCAGTCTCAAGGAGTGCAACATCTCGCCCGTGTCAAGTCACTCTTCGGAAGCTCAGAGCACCGATTCGACCGAATGCGACAGAGTAAGTGAATGCGAGCCAAACGAAATGGGCCACCGAGGCTTGCCTGATCAGGTGAGCCCCGAATACGCCGCCTATCAGCAGCAGCAACAGTACGAGTACGGACAGCAAATGCATGGCCAATATTACATCTACCATCCTTACTCTGACTACTCGCCGCAGACCTACATGAGCCACTCAATGCACTCGCCGCAGCAAATGCCCAGCTTCTATGCCGGCTATGCGGGCTACCAGTGCGCTTATGACGGCTGTTGTTCATACGGGCCCTTGCAGCATCAGGCTCCGCAAACAACTCCGTCACAGCAGCAAGCGCAATCACAGCCATCGCAGCAGCCAGCACAATGCTACTCGGCCAATCAGCAAGCTCCGCTGCTTGCCTCGCCTCAGCACCAGCCGAGCATGCTCTCGTCGTATCACACGCCGCCTCAGGCTCACACTCAGCTTTATGTGAATGCTCAGCAAATGACGCCACCGTCGAGCGTGTCGCCAAATGAAATAACGCCCAGCTCGACCAGCAGCTCGTCCACAATCGGACCAGAGCAGCCGAATCGTAGCAGCTCGCCCAGCCCTTCGCAGTCACTCTCCGGCTACCCTGCTCAGACCATGCCGAATCCGATGTACGTGGTCTACTCACCCAACGGACAGTTCATGGCCTCACCGGGCTATCCGTCGCCAATGCCCACCTCCACTCCGGCTTACATGATGTACCCAAGTGCAATGCCGGCCTATCAGACCGCGAGTCCAAGCACGCCACAGCAAACAAGCCACAGGCCGATGAGAGGAGAGAACAACAAAATGAACCGGGCCAGGGCAAACAGGCGCCAGAGCATGAACCAGAAAGGCGCAGCGAGTCTTGAGCAAACGCCCAAGCTGAGCTCGGGCTACGGGCACTTTTTGCAGAGTTCGCCAATCAGCGACGAAAACGCCCCGCTGGCCAACGAGGCCAGCGAGCTCAACCAAAGCTCGTGCATGGCTCAGTCTACGCCCTACTCGTATCCGCCGATGGCCTACATGAACAACGGCGTCTACGATATGGGAGACGCCAACAGCTTCATGCAGGCGTACGGAATGCCGTTTGACTACGGCCTGTCGGCTGTTACTTACGGTGACGAGCTAGACGAGGAAGAAGAGGACGGCGACAAGGATGAACTCGCCTGTCAGGTGTGTCGCGGCAGACGCATGTGCTTCTGCTATTTCCTCAAGGTCAGATACTACAAGTTCCCGTCCTTCTTCGACCTGGTCGACCATCACTACAAAAAGTGGCTCAAGGCCAACCGAGTCATGTGAGCGCACGTGGCCAATCAATTCAGCAAGCAAGCCAATTTTAGTATTTTCTACGCAATTCTAGTCTCATTCAAGGCAAATATGCTCCATTTGTGTGCAATCAATCAATTAATTAACCAATTATTCAATGTGTCTTCTTTTCCAATCTGCCTCTCAATTACTCTTACTTTTCGCTGATTTCACGAGGCGATCAGCATCTCTATGTGCGTGTTTGTGTATTTACAGTTGCATCCATCCAACAATAGAGCCCAACTCAACAGTTTCAAAAATCTGGTGCGCACCAGTCAATCAACCAACAGCTTTTAAATTTGAGTCTATTTTAACAAGAGAGCTTTTAAACTGCATTTCAATCAGATCAACAACTGCACAAACGCACACAGTCAGAGTGGGCTATTGGCCGGTTGGTCCGTCCACTGCGACAAATTAATTAAAAAAAAAAACAAACAAAAACTTCGCAGACATCAATTTCTTCATCTCAATCAATTAAAAGCAATTCGTTCGCGTTAGGTTAGAGATAATTATTCGGTGACCATTTCAATCTGCCATTTGTAACTTTTTTTTTTCTGAAACGAGAATGCTTATGCCAAGTTTTGACTAAGGTCAACTTTAGCACCGGTTCATTCTAGAGATGGACCGGCGCCTGTGATATTAAATGATTAGTTTTGTTTTGTTCTCTTTGCACTGAGCCAGAACTCGTTCACTGATTGAATTGGTTTCTGATCAAATAGTTCACCCTTGAGACGAGGCGCCCGCATGTACCACTTTTATATATTTAAACCCGCTCAAGTGGACGGCCGGCCCCCGTTTCCCCGATTTTTCATTTCTAGTTTCTTTCATTTGCCTTCATTCATTCACTATTTTCCAGGCATTTACCTTTGCTTATTCAAGCGCCGATCCTTCATGGTCGACGTGCACTTGCCATTTATTTCTTTTTGCCTTAAAAATAAAATTTAGCTTTAGCCGAGTCCCTTGCTGCCTGGAGAGTCACTGGTCCAGCATGATTAGGTGACAATTCAACTGTTTTATTCAACAAGTGGACATTTGCATTTGTTTAACAAGAGCTTGGCGAGAACTCGGGCTTCAAACTGAGCCGTTTGACAGTCTCGTAGCCGAATATCATAAATACTGAGTAGAGCATTGAGTAGCAAAGACGAGCACTGAGGCCGCGGTAGAGCAGGCCGAATCTGTCCTGGCGCCAGAGGTCCTTTAAAACTTGAACAACGCTTTGCTCGCCAGTGGCTGTTTGCTTGTTGGTTCGTAAGACCTCGATCGGGTTGGTGATTGTGTTGGACGATAGGCTGCTCAACGGTCCAGCCAGGGTTTGAACCATCAGAGTGGGCACAGCTTCGGGCGTGATCTGACGCAGCTGATCACTGTACAGGTAGTAGAACATCCAGAAGAGAGCCGAATTGCACGAGACCAGGCACGTGGACAGCCAGTAGCCACGGTAGAGGCCAACCAGGCCGTTGTCTCTCAATATCTGAGCAGTAATGTACTTGGCCAGCAGCAGATTGCTGTTCTGCTTTATTAAACAAGTCGGAACAGCGATTCCTCGTGAGATTGACGAGTTTGCAATGACTGCCTGCTGAGGCTGGCCAACGAGCATCATGTTCGAAGAGATCACGTCGATAGGCACCGAAATCAAATGCGTAAACAGACTCGCCGACGCTCCGGCCAGGAACGCTCGCACTAGCTTGTTATCGGTGAGAGCGGATAGTTTGTACCTTGAACTCTTCAAGGTCGTCTCAGTTGAGTTGTTCGAATGCAAGTCATGATGCAATCTTACCTCGATGATGTTCATGTGAATAGCCGACGGGATGAAGACGAAAACGTGAACAGGAAATCCTCTGTAGAGAGAGCGGACGCCCTCATGACGGCAGATGCTTAGCAGCGAATGAAAAGTGCCGCGGTAGAAGCCGTCCAGTCTAGACTGAGTCTGAAGACGCACCCGGGCCAAATTGATCGGATAGAGCAGCGTTCGAATGCCAAGGAAGTTGCACAGCGTCAACGGGTAGTAGCGGGTCTTATCGAGCATGTGCCATTCGATGTCTCGAACGCATCGGCCATGTTCGCGCGCTTGCACCTGCATCTCACCGATTCATCTATTCGAGCAATAAAAATCTTTTTTTTTGTTGTTTTCGCCTAATTTATCAACTATGGACTGAAACACTCGCTCATCTGGCCGCTCTTATTCAACAACAAGCGTTGGCGTGCATGAGGCGCACCGCATCGACGCATTAGATAACTTTGGAAATTTTTTCTCATTTTTTTTGAATTGAGTAAATCAATAGAGTGAGTCTCGCGCTCCAACGCCAAGCTCTACTTTAATAATTTGTTGTGTAATAAGTTAAATTCAGAGATTTTTAAATAATTATGATCCGAGCCAGACAATGGGCCGATGGTTCATTTGTCTTCAAATTTTAACAAATTCGATCGCTCCTACCGATTGGATTTCTAATCGAGAATCTGAAACAATCGATTGGTTCGACCATTGTCGGCCGTTGATTTCACCAACTAAAGAGGTGATTTTGGCTTTTAGGAATTTAGCAAAATTTCCACCCTGCTCAATAGCCCACTTCGAAAGCCTTGGACAAGAGCCCGGCATCCGTCATTCAGTTTCGAAAGCTTTCCAGTCACTTGATCGTAGTAGCTTATGACTGGCCAAGTTTGTTTTCATTTTATTTCAGCTCGCTTGATTCGAAACCTTTCGACTGCGAGTCTGAACATGTTGAGGCAAGCGGCGCCTAATCTTGCCAAAATTACCGAATAAATTATTCGTCACGAGTGCAAGTCAAAACTTGTCATGTTCATGTTTGGCGCCAGTTCGCCTATAAAACGAGCTCCAGCCAAGATGAGAAAA
Source organism: Proales similis (assembly GCA_019059635.1). NCBI lineage: Eukaryota > Metazoa > Rotifera > Eurotatoria > Ploima > Proalidae > Proales > Proales similis. Next base: position 227,769 of record JAGVRJ010000005.1, read on the forward strand.
GTCAGAAACAGATCGCAATACCAAGCAAACGAACTAGAAGAAGAAGAAGAAGAAGAGTCGGAACGAAGAAAATGAGTTCAAACGATTTAAGCAAGCTCGACCTCGCTTTCATTATTGACACCACCTCGTCTATGAGCGGCTACATACACCAAGTCAAACAGGTAAGCATTAGATTTGACCAGACTATGTCCAGACTAATTCGATTCTCCTGAATTGCAGAATGTATTGAAAATAGCCGAGACGATCATCAAGTCGGAACGGTGCGATTTAAGAATCGGAATTGTGAATTATCGCGACCACGACAAATCGTGGAGCAACCAGTATCTCACACAGCAGTTTCAGTTCAGTCAAATATTCAGCAACGTGCAGAAATTTCTGGCCAAGACGACCGCTTACGGTGGTAAGTTGCCTTGATTTGCCAAACGAGAGCCAATTATTCAAGGTCAGGCTTTTCAGGCGCCGACTTTCCGGAGGCAGTTTGCTGCGGTCTAAAGGACGCATTGGACCAGCTCGAGTGGAGAAACGAAGCGGTCAAAGTGGCGGTGATAATTGCCGATGCACCGCCTCACGGTCTCAAACTTGCGGGCGACAGCTTCCCGGACGGCTGCCCTCTAAAGAACGATCCGATCAAAATTGCTCACAACATGGCCAAACGAGGCATCACATTGTACACAATTGGCTGCGAGCCGAGCTCGGCGCCTTATCGCAAGTTCTTTGCCGCACTCAGTCTGATCACAGGCGGCCAGTACGTCGCCCTGAGCAATTCAGTTGGTCTGGCCGATGCCATTGTTGGCAACACCAGAGAGGACATGACCATGGAGAGAATGATGGCTCAAGTTCATGTTGAACTTCAGAAAGAGGCCGCCCAAAAGGGCACTCGAGTAGACGAGGAAGAGTTGACTCGAAGAATCCAAGCGATCATGAACAAGTCCGACTTTGTCAACGTGATTGTGCCGAACGCGATCGATCTGGACGATGATATAAAAGCAATGTCCAAAATGGACTCGTTGGATCATGTGGCCCAGTATCACGCCGGCCTTGGCGATTTGCATTCGTCAACAGGCTCTTTTATTGCTCCTATGCCAGGACGTGGCTTTGGTCTACCCACTCGACGCTTGATTCGTGTCAGACGCGTTCGAAGACAAAGAGTGCGAGATGACTGCAAGACTTCTTTCGGTGGCCATGCACTTCGAGAAGCGCGCGAGTTTGTGGCCAAGAACGGAGTTCGTCGCAGTGCTCGTTTGAACAGGAACGGCTCCGAAAAGAAAACGAATCTGAAAAGGACGGCGGGAACGAAGAAAGCGGCCTCGGTCAAGAAATCGCCACCAGTCACTGTTGTGCCTGTCAAGTCAGCTTTAGAGGATGCGATGCTCACTAGAGCGAGAAGAATGGCCAAGAAAGCTCTCGCTCGTACCGCAAGCACTTTATAGTCACAAAAATTTTCTCTACTTTTTCATGTTATACATAAATATTGATATTTTTCATTATAAATATTGAAATATTGAATATTGAAAACGAGCGCCAATAATTCAAGACTAAATGCGCTAATCTTAGAATATTGTCAAAGATGCATTTTAAAAGTCAAATAAAACGTGAACATTCTGCTGCAAATTTATTTACTATTTCTATTCTTACTCAAACTAAATAAAATCTTAAAATGATTGGTTATTTAAATCTGTTACTTGCCGATTTAAATTTACTGCTCTGATGGTCTGATGACTTTTTTCTAATTTCTTTTTTCAATTCTGAATTTGATTAATTCAAATTCATTTTCGAGAGCTTCTGCTACTTAGAATCCTATTTGCCCAAACTTCTATTTGTTGAGACATTTCCTGCCTTTCGACATTTCCTATCGAAGAGGCTGTTGTGTAGGCCAACAAAAGGTGCTCGCTTGATTTCCATTTTTGTAATTTAATCTATCGATCAATTCAATCAATGCTAGGTTTTTCCGTCAACCAAAGAAAAGAGCTCTCACCATTGGCTGTTCGTTTAGGTTTTTAACTCGATCATTTTCGAAACATTTTAAATTATCCAGATTTAAAAAAGTCTTTTTGTCGGTTTTATATTCTATGCCATCGATGTCGAAATTTTCCGCCTCTTGAAGTTCGATATCCAAAGAAGCCAGACTTTTGTAAATCTTTCTTTGGCGAATTTCAGCAATCTTATCTTGCCGCTGAACTTCATTTTGAGCCTCTGCAAGCATAATCTCAATGCAGGCAACCTTGGGATGCTTGTAAATCTGGCGCCACATGTACCTGCGATGTTCGTAAAACTGCTCGAGATTGGTGATTGCCTTTTTCTTTGAGAAAAGTGAGAAATTCGAATCAACACTTGCCAGCGAAATAACCAGCTTACGTCGGATTGGATGGCTATTACGAAATTTCCTTGACTTGATCCAGCCACGTTATCTAGTCCAGCAACAGTTGTGGAAATATTTGAAAAACAAAGAAGAAAAGTGAAGGAAACCTTTTAAAATTTTGCAATTCCTGTAGAATCGCGGCCACTCGAAGTTGAGCTTCTTGCCGCAGTAGAACGAGTCACGCATGAGATAGTCTACGCGAGTGGCGTCTACTTTCATGTCGTCGTTGCGTACTATCTTCAATTTGAAAGCTTATAGTCGTTTTCATTCTAGAAAGAGGATTAAATACAACTTACTTGAGATAGGCATTTAATTTCATTCAAAAGAGCTTGATCCATGTTATTTTGACGACCAGCGAGAAAATTAAGAACCTCGAAGGAAATATTGAAAATTTTAGCATGTTGAAACTCGGAATTGACCTCGTCCAATGAATTTAATAATTCTTGCGCTATTGGCTCGTTTTCAATGCTTGAACCATCTTGGTCGCTGTTTGTTACCGATTCGGAAAATATTCTTTTCAAATTCTGAAATTTTTCCTCAAGTCCTTGGATATTTGTTTTAATAAGGTTAAATGATCCGATGAGTTCTTTTAACAAGTTTTCTAGCTCTTTGTATCTTCCTTTTAGATTTTCTTTAAGCCTAGTTAATTTCCCTTGAGAAAATTTCTCTTCGATAATTTTTTCCAGAACATTATCTATCAGATTGATTGCTTGTTTAAATGATTCTCTAGCCTTATTAGCTGCATCAAAAGTTAGGTTTCGACCAACGCTACGAGCCAAGAAACTAAGAAGTTCAGAGGCAGTATTGCAAATTTTCAAGTACTGTTGATTTGCATTATGATGATCATTCTCAGGTTCGGAATTGACCTCGTCCAATGAATTTAATAATTCTTGCGCTATTGGCTCGTTTTCAATGCTTGAACCATCTTGGTCGCTGTTTGTTACCAAGGTGTTGTTAGCACTTCTGAAATTTTGAATTTCTTTAATAAGTTTTATGAGCTCGTTAACCAAGTTTTCTAGGTCTTTGTGTCTTCCTTTTAGATTTCCTTTAAGCTTAGTTAATTTCTCTTCAAAATACTTCACTTGTATAATTTTTTCCAGAACATAATCTGTAAGATTGATCGCTTGTTTAAATGATTCTTCTGCAGCAGAGGTTGCAGAATCAATCACAGAAGTTAAAAGTTTAATAAATTTGTCGATATTTTTTGATCTGGAATCGATTTTTTCAATACGGTCAAACTCTTCTTTGCCAAGTTGAGAGCAAAGCGCGGCCATTTGAACACTGAGAACAATATCATTTCTCGTGTATTGATGACTTTTTAGGTTCGTCAGTTGATCGAATCCATTCTTCTCAACAAGTAGCTCTCGGACCATTTGGCCTGCAAGATGCGCAATCCTGAAACGAAAGCAAAATTGAATTGATCTTACAGCCAGATTCAATATAACAGACTCACCCAATCGAGTGTTCAAACACAGTATGCGTGGCTGAAGGAAAGACATACTCGAGCGGAAAGAGTTGTTTTACTCTCCTGAGACGCTGGAAAACGGGCGTGTCAATAAGAGTCCACAAAATGTCGTCGAGTTCTATCTGCCCATGAACCGGGTCAAACACGCTTCTCTTTCTCTTGAGTGAGGAACCCGATGAATCAGCAGTAGGCATTTTCGGTAAAGATTGGAATAGACTAAGGTTAACTCGTAAAAGTCTCTGTAAATTGGCTTATTTCAGAATGAAAGGTGACGCGTTGCCAACGACAAGACTTTCTCGATTATGTAGCATTTTGACAGCATGTGACTGGCTCTTGCAAAAAGAGTTTTGATTAGGTTTCCAAGGTGAAGCGGGTGCCCAACTGAAATGACATGCATTCTTCAACATCGTCGAGTCGACATAATTCCGTTGACTGTCACCTTTTTGCTGAAAGTTTATAAAATTTAGAGAAATTATTGGCGAATATTATAGCGAATGGTTAAGATAAAAGATTGAATTGTTTGATGTTGCTTTATATTTTAGCTTGGTATCCATAAGTAGCGTCAAATTTGATGATTCGTTAGAATATACACGAAAGAGAGAATGAAATATATATATAGAAAATAGATATATTGCGAAGAAGACGAATAATCTAGGCGTCCTCCTCGACCGAGTCCATGAGCTGGTCGTGACAAGAGGGCGAGAATTGGTTGAGCATCAGGCTCCTCGAAGTGTTGGGTCTGCAAGTGGCAAAGCTCGCGTTTCCTCCGGGCGCAGCCACGTAGCTGACTGATATCTGCGACTGGCTCAGGAATGAGATGGTCTCGTTGTTCTTGCTCGAATCGATGGCGCTCGTCATCGATATGAACGACTTGCAATCGTCCAGCTCGAACGTCTTGCTCTCGTTGCGAATCTCGAGAAACTCGTTCACTAGATTCACTGGCTTTATGGACGCCTTGATTGGCGCCGAGTCGGCCGACAAGTTCAACGAGTTGGACGACAAACTGTGACGTGCGTTCGAATCGCTCAGATTGGCCCACAACTTTTCTCCACTGTCATTTGCGGCATCGTCGCTATCTGACTTGGTCATTTCGACGAAATTCAGCATCGGCAGACCTTTGCCCAGGCGCGAGCTCATTTTCGATTTCTTCGAATGCCTGTCCAGCATGCGAAAGTTGGACGTGCTCGGCTTTACATCGTTTGATTCGGGCGTGTTGAGTTCGTCGATTGACTGCTGCTGCTGCTGGTGTTGGACTTCTTCGTCAAATTGCTTGATTGCCAGTTCAAACTTGCGTCTAAGACTCGCGCCGCGGCCAGCTAAACGACTTATTCGTTTTGAGCCATCTCTTCCCAAGAAGCCTTTGGCCATTTTGCTATGAGAAACAGCACAACGAGTCTTGGCCATGCTTGAACGTCCGTAGGCCGAACAGTGATCGCCGTTATCTTCCTCGTCGTAGAATTGGCCGTCCCGAGTGACATGGTCGCTTCGGGACTCGGTATGTTGGCCATCGTCTCCATCATCAGGACTCTCTTCGTTGTCATTTGGATTATCACCTCCGTAGTGACCTTGACGATCTTGATGCTCGTTTTGCCGGTCTCTCTGGCTAAACTGACCGTCATCGTCGTCACCATCATTATCTTGGTCGTCGTCATCGTTTTGGCCTTGTGCATCTTGATCTTCGTTCTCGTCATTGTCGTCGTCTTCGTCCTCTTCGTCGTCGTCGTCCTCCTCCTCTTGGTCATCATCTTCATCGTCCTCTTCGTCTTCTTGCCTTTCGTTGTCCTGGTCGACATTGCTGGCGTCATCTTGTTCGTTCTGGCCGTCGTCATTTACCGTCTCGGTCTGTTCCTCTTCGCCGTCCTCGTCTTGGTTATTATCGTCGAGCAATACTTTGACCTGATGCCGCATTCGGCTCTCGAGCTCTTCGCTGGTCGAGCTTGTCTCGTGCTGATTGCCCTCTTGGATGAGAACGTTTATCTCGTTTGTGTTGTTTTCGTCCGCGACCGAGTTCTCCGGCTCCACACTCAAATTGGACGGCTGCGGGCGGCTGTTGCTGATCAGCTCCGGAGTTGAGCTTTCATCGTCAAGGCCGAACCGCTCCTCAACTCCGGCCACGTCCTCGTTCATGTTGGCGTCGGCGATAGTCTCAATCTCGTGCTGGTTCTCCTCTTCCATGTCGTCGCCGTAAATCGCGTCCAGCGTGCTCGTGTTGATGGTCTCGAGTTCGCGCGCGAACGTCGAGTCAGAGTCGGCCACGTAGCGTTTGTCTATGTTCTCTTTAAGCTGATTGTTCACTCCTTTGGGATCGAGGCCCATGGCCCACGACATGAACATGAGCGACAGATGCACGTTGCGCAGCTTCTTGTGCGTCTTGCTAATCATGTAATAGATGAGCGACTCGCGCGGCACTAGACAGCGCAGCTTTTCGAACTCGGCCAGCGCCTGGTCGTACCGCTCCATTGAGAACAGAATCGAGGCCCGATGGAACTTGCATAGATTGTTGCGCGGCTCGAGCTTCAGAGCCCGGTTGAGAATTTGAAGAGCCCGATCGGACTGCTTGAGCGCATGATAGACGACAGCGATGTGACACATCAGGGTCGGACTGTGCGGGTTGATGAGCAGCGCCTTTTTGAGGTACTTCTCGGCGAGCACGAACTTCTCCTGCTTCATGTGAATGGAGCCGATGCCGTACCAGGCGTTGTAGTGGCGCGAGTCGAGGAAGATGGCCTTGCGAAAGCAGGACAAGCCCTTGTCCATCTCCTCGATCAGGCAGTATTCATGTCCGAGCAGATTGTAGGCGTAGACGAATTTCTCGTCCACTTGAGTGGCGCGCTGGAAGAACTTGATGGCCGCGTCGTGCTCCTTGTGCAAGCTGAAGCAGTTGCCAACCACGCACCAGGTCTGCGGCGCGAGCTTGTCGAATTGGGTCAGCTCCTGTGCCAGTGCGGACAAGGCGACCTCCTTGTGCAAATGCCACAATGTGGTGCTGTAGTACTCAAGTCCGTCCAAATGGTACGGATACTTGTTGCGGAGTTTGACGTAGACATTCTCCGCCTGGCCGTAGTCGTTCAGCTCGAAATAGGCGCGACCGATGCAACTGAGCACGAACGTGGACTCGAGCTGGGCGGGCGGCAGCTGCTGAAACGTTTCAATCGCTTTCTGACACTCGAACTGCTTTAGACTTTGATAGGCGGCGCCGATTTCACGGTAAAGCTTCATGAGCAGCTCGAGCGACACACTCGTCTCAATGAGCATGTTCATGCGAGAGCTGTTGCGTCTCAGCAGCGAATGATCGGAGCGGAACGTGCCTGTCTCGGACGTCTCTTCGCTCTCTTTGATGCCCAGACGACTTCTCTTGTTCTCCTTGGTGAGCAGATTGCAGTGCGGACAGTCAATGTAGGCGCAGTCGCGTTGAAGCTCTTCGTACTCGCTGCCGCCTCCCGTCTCGGCCGTCTCGATCAACTCGATTGACTTTTTCTTCGTCTTGAGACGCTTTTTCACTTTGCTCGGCGACGATCTAGACTCGCTCGATTTACTCTCGCCTGTGCTTGCCGGCGGACTCTCGTTGCCGGTCGACGTGGACGCATGCGGACACTGGCCAGAGCCCGAGCCTGAAGTCTTGTTCTCTTTGACTGCGTTCTGGTTGGCGTAGATGCGCGAGCTACGTCTGACAGTCGAGCTGGCGTTCGACGAGGACACGTTCGACAAGCTGTTGGTCGTGTTCTGTCCGAACAGGGTGCGCGTGCTTGTCTGGCTCCTCTTGTTGAGGCACTTTTTCAGTGGCGGCGCGATTATGATGTTTGTGGTGCCGATCAGCTGTGGCGGCGGTGTGTACATTGAAGTGTTTTGCGAGCCTGTCTTGCTCAGCACCTGATTAAGGAGCGAGGTTGGCTTGGCCTGGGCGGGCGCCTGATTGCTTGTGTTTGTCACAGGAGTCAAGCCGATCGACTCGTCGCCCTTGCCGCTCTCGGCCGTCTCGTCTCTGCTGATTGAAACATTGGGCTCTGTTGAAGAATGATGCTCGTTTTCGACCAGTCGAAGTATCTGCGCGATCTCCTCTCTACTCTCAAAGAGCTCGCAGTTGGGATCGCTATGCGACCGACTCGGCTCCGAGTGACGGTGCGGCACCTGATCTGAGTCGATTATTTGCGTTTTGTAGGTGTTGAGCGCCGAGTTGAAATTGAAGTATTTGCTCGTGTCGACCTTCTCGCCTAATGCAACAGCGGCGGTTAGAATGCGAGCCATTCTGGAGGCCAGCTGCTCTTACCGAGTTTACAAATGGCGTCAAACGACGACCACAGAAATGGATTAAGGCGAAGACTTTTCTTGTAAAACTCAATGGCCTGTGCGGTGCGGTCGGTCTTTGAGTAGACGGTGGCCAGCAGCTGGAGCACATGCGAGGCGAACTCGGTGCCGTAGATGCGAATTATCTCGTCGTGCAGCTTTGGCTTGGACGTGCCACTTGCTTGCTTTTGCGGCTTTGCGCACTCGCGGGTGAGAATGGCCTCCGCCTCGCCGTAGATTTCCAGCTCAACGCAGCATTTGCCCATCAAATACTTTGACTTGGCAAGTTTGACCTCCCACTCGCGCAGCATGTGATAGGTGCGAAGTGGCCGCGCGCCAGATCGGTAATGGCTCAGTGCGAGCAAGTAGAGCGACTCTTCCGATTGATCTGGACAAAAACAGACGGACTAGAGGCAGCGGTGGCCAGCCAACAGATAATTGACGCTTACGTTCGGCGTGCAGTCTCTCGGCCAGAAAGATGGCATCCTGATAGGCAAAGTGGTTGAGGCAGTTCAAGACGATTTGCTATTGAAGAGAGCAACGGTTAGCCAGAGAGCGTAGACATTGCTCGCAGCTGATCTCACTCACTTGGGTCGAGTCCATGACACTCATGCTGTTTTACGCGCGCGCGTGCCTCTGCCTCCTGTGTTCAACGCGTCTAAAAAAAAGAAACTGGACGTTCTAAGACAACCATGTTGATGAGTTCGTGAGTTGGATTATATGAAGCAAATACAATTCATCATCCACATCGTCCCTCCGAACATCTAATCATAATATTCTTGTAACGAGCATTATTACTTGGAGTCGCAACTATTAATGCGTTCGTGTATACACAAGCCCACTCGCACTGCACACACACTCACTCACACACTCACTCACACGTACACTCACACACTGGTTCAGAAGTACGCACATTTGAATACACACACACACACACACACAAATAGAATTAGAAGCAAAGCCTAAACAGGTCAGCAGGGCCATTCGAGAGCGATCTAAGCCGCCACGCAACGTTGTAGGCGCCGTTTGATCTTGCCAGGCCGCGTTGCACAACTAAGTCACCAGCGGCGCCTATGCGCTGACCAGAGCTGCCTTATTGACCTCTATTTAGCAGGTGTCCCCTTTCGATTGCCATTTTGTCCGTTGCTATGCCCCTATCTCTCATAAGCGTCTGCCTCGGGCCAATTGTGCGAAACATCTTTCATTTGTCAACCGAGTCTCTCAATTCACAGCGCGGTCACATCAAGCAGTTCAACATCCAGGCCGCTCTGTCCCAAATTCTTGGCCCAGGGGCAATTAAAAAAAAGGCTCGAGTGTCAGGGTCAAACAAAGATATAGGCAGCGAATGGGAGACGACCGGGTGCGGCAGGAATGGCAGAGGGCCAGCTTTTTGGCGCCGATTTGCTCTTATTCTTGGCAGTTTACATTTGGCCGCTTCGAGTGAGAACAGCGCAACGGCGGGGATGGGCATTGTTCCAGAATAATAAATTAAAACTTTCGACAGGCAACGGCGGCGGCGGCAATCGGTCTATGGCCGCATAATGTGCCCAAATCATTCATATATAGTTCTCTCAAGTGCGAGCTCGTCTAATGTTGGTTGAATTCATAATTTGAGACACACACACACACATATACAGATTCACATTCACACACACACACACGCACACATCGATAGAGTTGGAAGAAATAAAGGCAAAAGATGAGCAGATCGGCTGCAGTAGTAGACTCAGGAGCTAGACAGACCTAATCTGGCAAAGAGACAAAATGAGCTCAGAGAAGGCGGTCGTTGGCCAAAATGCAACGCCTATAGCAAGGCGCCAATTCTCCCTGGTCAACGCCAGTAAACTCATACCCATAGGTCCTCAAGCAGTCTCTGTGCGTCCCAACTGGACGAGCATTCTTCAGAGTAAAACGAGCAGCCCGAGCAAACCGCCTCTGTCGTCAGCGTCCACATCGTCGTCGTCGTCGTCGTCGTCGTCGCCAATCAAGTCACCAGTCCACTCGCCAGCAGAGCCGAGCGTGCCCACTAAAGCAGCGGCAGCCCAATCAAGCAGCGAACTGTCGCCCGCTCGAAAAAACAACTTTCTTAGCACCATAGTCACCAAGCCGCTCATGTCCACTCGTGTAGAAGTGGTGAAAACGCAGCTAACGCAATCGAGCAAACAAACCGGCTGCATTTCTTGTAAAAGCCACGAGTGCAAGAATGACGGACACAGTCCGGTGGACAAAAAGCCGCCAAAACTCACTGCGCCTGATTCTAGTGCAAAAGAAACCAAAGCCGGAGACGAGTCGGAGCATAAGACGATTAAAAGATTCAAAAACAAATCCAAAATGATGGAGTCTTGTCAACGAAAGAACAAAATGGCCAAACTGGAGCAGAGCAGCCGTTCGGCTGAGGCACAGTCGAATGAGAAACTCGCGGCTGCAACTGGCGGCGATCTAAAGCTGTTCGAATCGCTTATTCACAAGGAAAAGGACGCGAACGGCGGCGCAACGTACCTGGTCGCCTACCAGGACGAGTTGGACGCCAAGCTGGCCAATCACCAACTCATGGACAAGTTCGCCTTGTACTTTGTCAACAAGACCTATTCGGAGTCGTCGAGCAAAGCGCCGCCTCAATCGTCCTGCTCGCCGAACGCGTTCAAGGAGAACGAGTTCGACCTGGGCGTGTTGGCCAAGGCCAAGAGCTCGGCCAATTTCGTCATGGGAATAATCCGAGACTCGGCCAGGGCCATTCCGGACATTCTCGACTACTTTGCCAGCAACTATCCGCAAATGATTGTCAAATCGTCGCTCTTGCTCAACAGCAAAGAGATAAGCACCATGACCATGGGCGAGTACCAAAAGTGTGTCAAGTCGACCTACTCGAGCGGCACATTCAGATACGGTCCCCTGCTGCAGACCTCGATTGTGGGCGTGCGCAAAGAGGAGATCGGCGACTACTTTCCAGAGTTCATAGGCCGCCATTTGGAGAGCAACGCGTTCATTCGTCACACTCTGCCTTGGTCCAGCTTGTCCATAAACGAGAACATGAGTCCGTTGAACAGCGACGACGGGCCGATAATCTGGGCCCGGCCCGGCGAGCAAATGATACCAACGTCTCATCTGAAAGACCAGAACGAAATCAACCTCTGCTCGACCGGAGCGAGCAGTCCCAACGACAAGAAGCGAAAGTAAGATTTGTATGTTTTTCGTCGCCTAAAACGAGTCTAGTTCAACTCTGGTCTGCAAAGGAAAAGCTCTGACCTCAGCCGATTGGGCGCCTATTATGGAAGAGCGTCTAATCCGCGCGAAATACTGTTCGAAGACAGAACAAAGCCGCATTCGGACCACGTGGGCAACGGAACGGACACTACGGCCGCGGTGGGCGTCCTAAAGGCAGTTCACGGCGACACGGACTCGGAAGATGACGCCGAAGACGAGAGCAGCAAGCCGGTAAAGCAGAAAAGCCTGAACCGAGTTGTAAAGCACGTGGTCTGTTTTCACGCCGCCGATTACTCGCGTCTGATTGAGCAGCTAAAAATAGACGTCTACGAGCCACCACTGAACCAGGTAAGGCTCCTGATTTGCGGCATGTTGGGCTTTGGTCTCTAAACTAAAATCTTCTTCAAGTGCGTTCTATGGTGCGATGACGCAAAGCTGAATCAATTGCGACGCGAAGGCGTTCGATATGCCCGGATTGAACTCAAAGACAATGATGTCTACTTCATCCCGCGCAACGTGGTGCACCAGTTCAAGTCGGTCTCGGCCGTCTCTTCGATTGCCTGGCACATTCGTCTAAAGCAGTATTACGAGCAGCAATTGCCATGACCATACTGTGCGCCGTCTTTCTCATTTTAGTCGCAGCCTTCGACTGCAAGCCACCATTCTATGTACTTGATGTCACCGCAATGTTCATTTGGGCATTTTTGTACATTTTCTACCCTTCTTTATACATTATTCAAATTCTTTGTTTTTGTTCGATGTTTACTTGAAGCCGCTTCGTTTTTATTATCAAAAAAAAAAAGAAGCGATGAGCTCTAGACGGCTAGCCGTTGCCTAAATGATCGCTGCCATCGCTGATATGTGTGGCCGTTGAACTCAACTTGGCGCTTGTCTTCGCTCTGCGCTCTGATCATAATAATGAATGAATAAATAAAGTTGATCATAATTCAACGAATTGAACGATATTTCTAGCGCCCAATCATCACGAATGAAGGTTATGCTTCACTCGTTAGCCTAATTCAATTTGTTTCTCAATTTAATAATCGTCAGTTTGTTTGGAAAAGAATGAGCGGCGACCAGCAGCTTCAGTTCGCGCCCTTTCGAGATCTGAACGACTTCGTGGGCCAGGCGGAAAAGTACGCCATACCCAACTTCAACGACCTGCCGCGACTCAACAACCGAATCACCAACAACCTGCTCTACTACCAGACCAACTACATCGTAATCTTCATGCTCATGTTCGTTCTGATCAGGTGAGTGGAGTCCTAGTCGACCGCTAAGCAGCTCTATGACCTGCCTCAAGTATGATGCATCCGATCGAGTTCATCGGCGGGCTAGTCGCATTTGCGCTGCTCTTCGGCGGCTACATAATTCTCACCGATCGCAGTGCCGAAGTGCAAAGGCTGAAGCGCGATCGCCCCTACGTCAATCTGATCGTCATCCTCCTTCTCTCCGGCTTTATATTCAACTTGTTCGGCGCTCTGCTTACATTCACTTTCAGCATTTGCATGCCGTTGCTGAGTAAGTGCAACTATTGAAACCAGCCGCCCGCACAAGCCCACCCATTCAACTCTGCGTTTAAAAAAGTAATATTCGTTCATGCAGCTCTGCGACTGCGCAACTTGAAGAACAAGGTGGCCAACAAGATCGAGTCGATCGGGGTGTCGCGAACGCCCATGGGCTTTCTGCTCGAGAAACTAGGTGCGATCCATGAGGCAGCTTCATGAGCTCGACTCCGTTCTGTCTCTTCTCTTTTTAACCCCTCGCATGACTCTGACAAACTAATTTGTGTTCTTGTTTTCCTCCTGCGTTTGCCTGTCGCTTTTTTAGGTTTAATTTACATCGCGTTCAGCTCAAAAGAGACCAGCAGCAAGCTGAACTAGAGCTTATAGATCGAGTCCTTAGTGCCCGAGACCATGTCGCCCGCCCGCCCCCAACAGTAGCGTTGCTGTTTGTTCGAAGCACCCCAAAGTTCATTTGTTCATTTTATCCTCTAAATTGTCGCTGTTTGTTTATTGACAAGTTGAAATGCTTTATTTTGCCGAATAAAAATTTTCGCAAAATTTCGCCTCTTCTCTAATCTAAACTCTTCCCCCAATCCGACAGGCATTGAGGCGAGTCCATTGCTTCCGGATTGCTCGTAGCCACTCATTCAATTTGAAAGCTTCTTATTAACTGTCCTTGTCCGTAAATTATTATTCTGACCAGAAGAAGAAATCTGAATTGAAGTTGGAAAGCTTTATTTTGCCGAATGCGTGAGAGTGTGTGTGTGTGTGTGTGGATGGGCTTAGTGGAGCTTGGATGCAAGTTAAAGGGCAAGCGAGGCCAGCTGACTCGTTGTCATTGTTTTTCGCACGACCAGCTTTTCATTCGCGGTCAAATCAATTTTTCCATTCAGTCGGCAATTTAAATAATCGGGAAAAGAAAACGCAAAAATAAATAAATGCCCGCTGTCGAGCGTGTGGACCGGAGTAAAGTTCAAATCATTTTCAAGACATTCTGGCCGCTGATCTTCATGTTGACGTCGTAGAAATTGTTCAGGTCGTCATCTTTTACATCGACAACATCGATGGTTACATTCGAGTTTGTGCTGTACGCCAAGGCCTTTAGCTTGGTGACTCGTTCGACACTGAGCGAAATGAGCTCCGAAGTGTTCATTGCCAGACAGCAGCGAATGGCCACTTTTGGCAGACGATTGAACTTGTCGCTGAGTCTCTGTAGTTTGCTTCGTGGCACTCTCTGCGAGCTGCCTTCGTCCACAAACTCGACCAGGGCCATTTTGTTGTCGGTGTCGAGCACCACGCATCTGAACCATTGGTCCCTGACTTTGCAGGCGTAAGCCAAGCCCGGAACTATGCCGCGGTCGACATCGATGCTGTCGAGACTGTCGAACGCGCTCGGGTCCATGCAGCTCTCGGTCGCCTCGCTCTGGTCGGTGGTGTTCTCTCGCAGCAAGTAGAAAGCGTTCATCGACCTCCTCAGCACTGCATACTCGGCCAACAAGCTTTTCCTCTGGCAGTAAAAGTTCTCGGGCGTAAACGAGTCGCCCAGCACTCGGACAGACACGTCCTTGTCGCCGGGACGAAGCTCACGCAACGACTCGTTGTCGTCAATATCCTTCACCCATCTGGACGTGTCTTCTCTCTTGTTATTGGCCGGCTCGTTCAAGCGGATTATGTTCGAGTTGTGTAAGATCGAGTTCGGATTCTCCAAGAGCTTTAGGCTCGGTCCGGGCGCCATCTCAGGCTGAATGCGTGTCGACTCTGTGATGGCGCTGAACGACGAGGACGACGAGTCGTATTCTTGATTCAGCTCGTAGTTTGTCACTTTGGTCAATTTAGACGAGGCGTTTGAAATGGCCTGATTGCCAGTGGTGTTGAACGCGAACTCTTTCTGCGTCGAGCACAATATGTTCTCGGGAGTCGAGTCGTGCTCCTTTAGAATGCGAGGCGAGTTGGCGAACGAGAACATGGCGGTTCGCTTCAGATCGGGCATGCAGGGCGAGAGCAGCATCGGCGATCTAATTCGCTTGAAATACTCGACTCGAATCGTGTACTTGTAGTTTCTCAGCTCTTCATGCTCTGGACTCAGCGGACTCAGCTCTCGAGACAGACAGACTATTTTGAGCTCAAAGTTTCTTATCGAAATATACGACTGATTCTGATCGGAGCTCAAGTCCTCCTCGTTGCTCTTGATCAAGTCAAGATACTTGGCGAACAGCTCTTGCTGACTGGGCTCGTTCGCCAGCTGACATCGATGAACCATCACAGGCATGTTCAAGAAGTGCTCCTCCTCCAATCTGAAGGCTTTGGACACTTTTATGCTCACAGTGCGGCAGTAGTCGACCAGATAAAGGTTGAATAGGCCGGCGCTGGCCTGATGGCCCACAATCAGCCCTCGGCACCATTTGGCCGTTTGAATGGACAGAGTGGCACACGCTTGGCCAACGAACGAGTCGAGCAGCTGCTTGCTCACTTTGACTGTGTCGTCCACAAGTCGCTTCAGAGTCGATTTGTTCTGTGAATGCCACCGATGAAAGTAGTCGAGGAAATCGGACCGTTTAGCCACGTCCGCGTTGTTTATGATTCCAAAGTGGTTTACGTTGTCCACTTCGATCAGCTGCACTTGATAGTCTTTGCCGCGTTCCATCTCTGTCTCGTAGTAGACCAGAGTCTTGTCGGCCAGGCTCTCGCCCAACAGCGTCTGATCGTTCAGTTTCATCGACGGCGCACTCAGCTTGGGCGCGTACTTGACCAGGTCGCAAGCGTTCCTCAACGACTTCTCCCTCTCGTCGAACTTGTTCAGTCGGTCGACGAACTTGTCCACTTCGTCTTGGCTCAGCTCGGCCAAATCGTTGCGCATCGGCACGTGGATGACCACCTCGACCGGCTTGCTGTTGTCCGACTGAAGCGGCAGGCGGTTCTCGATTTTTGCTTTCTGCACAAAGCGTCGAGCGCTGGTGGCGAACAGCGGCCGATTGGCAAGCAGCTTCTGTAAACTCTCCGAATCAGCCTCATCGACACCGGCCAGGCGACAGTTGATCGCTTGTGGTGCCAACTGCTCTAAAAAGTCGTCGTCCAGCTCGATTAGCTCCTCGGTGTGCACCTTGCTGGTGAAGCCGTAGTCAATGTGAAAGGCCACAAACACTCCCTCGCTCAGCACGCCGGTCAATTTCACTCGGTAGTACTTGCCTTGCTTGCAAATAACGTAAAGCTTGTCGGTGTCGGGCGTGACCTTGAGCTCTCTGGTCAAATTTGAAAAATCGTCCTTCAGCTGCTCTTCAATCTGCATGAGCTGCCTGACCGAGTCGCTGCTGTGCAAAAAGAACTGATTCACCGACTTGAAGTGGCTGAGTCGGAAAAAGTGACTTGTACTGTGCAGGTCGTTGCGTCTCAGCTCGTAAAAGTCGTGTCTTAGGTTGATCTTGGCAAATCTTTGTGCTCGATTGACCTCAGTGGCCGACTTGACATCGGCGACCACTTCGACAGTCTTGTGCAAGTCAGCTTCGCTCTGAGTGAACTCAAACTCGGCCTTTGTGCTCAGGCCGACAATGTTCAGTCTCACTGTGCGCGCGTAGAAGCGCGACTCGTTCAAGAGCTTCTTGGTCTCTTCGCTCACAATCGGTCGACTTGGCTTGGCCATGATGGCGAAAAAGGGCAACACCGCAACGACCGGATCGGTCGAAATTCCGAGACGCTTAACCGAGAACGTGATGCGCTTGCCCGTGTCCACATTGTAGACCAAGCAACGATCGTTGCACTGATCGAGCAGGACTCCTCTGGAGACGTCGCGCGCCGCCTCTGCTTCTCCTTGACCTTCATCATCGATCACGTGCTCGCTCAGTGACAGAATCGACGCCGATTTGTGCGTTTCGCAACGAGCCGAATGATCGAACAAATAAATCTGGCCCTTGACGCCCGTCTCCGACTCGAGCGGCTTGAAGCTTGCCCGATAGATTTTCTTCAGCTGCTTGAGGGCTGTGTCGCTCGACTGATGGAGACACTCAAGTTTGCTGAGGTCGTTCTCCAACAGCGTGAGTCGGCCAGTGAAAGGCGACTGCATCAGCGACACCAGGCAGTCGACAAGTGAATTTATGTCCAAATTGTAGCGGCTCGGGTCGGTGATGTAGACGCTCGAAGTCGAATCTTTGCTGCACGGTCGTACACTGACTCTCAGCTTTGCCGCTGAGCCCACATCGCTCGGCAACAGAAGAGTGCGAACGATTTCGGCCAAATGAGCCAACTGGTTAAGGTTGAGACACTCGAGACTCTGACTCAAATGCAGCCGATATTCTTGAACGGCAGAGGCGAATTCCATGAAGCTCGAGTCGACTTTTACCGTGTCCTTGACTCTGACCACCGCCTGTAGATCGTAGTCGACAAAATCGACTTTCACAAGCTCGTTGCTTTCGGCCTCAATCAGACGAGCTCGAGCGCACACGTTCTCTGGCTTGAACTTTTTCACTATGCCCTCAGGCAGACGAGCAAAGTGACCGTAACTCTCGGCCTTGACGAAATACTGCTTGAACGAGTGATCGAAAAACTTGATGATCGAGTCATTTTGAATGCGCAGCTTGAACCCGTTCTTGGAGCATTCGGACAGCTCGAGCGCAAAACCGTCAAACTCGCCGCTCCTCACCACCTGTTCGTACTCGAGCAGGGTTTTCTTTCGCGCCACTGTCGAGCAGAGAGCGTCGCAAATGTTCTGACTGCCCACGTAGATCTCGACCAGATGACACTGTTCGTCGTCAATGAACTGTTTCTTGCGAATAATCACGTTCGCCTTGTTCGTAAGGGCCTTGAAGTCCTTGAGCAGCGCGGCTCGTTCGATATGATTCATGCGCTCGAGCATGGAGCGGAATCTGGCGCTGCATTCAAGGCGACATTTGACTGCTTGTGCCGGCTCGTCCAAAATGCTCGAATTTGCCTTGAACAGCTCGTTGAGGTTCACAAACGCTTCGAAGCCAAAGTCTATGAACAAGACCTTGGTCAGATCGTTTTTGATCACCGATGAGTTGATGCTGCTGTTCGGATTGAGTGCATCGGCCGACTCGAGCACTCTGACTCGGTAAAATTGACCGTCCAAGTGGTACTTGACCACACAGATTTGACCTTGACTCGGCATCTTGTCCCATTTCTTGTGGCACTCTTCCAATTTCATCTGCATGAGCTTTTCGTCCGCGTCGGCCAGTTGAACGTAAAACTGGTCGAACGATTTCACGTCCATTATTGGTCCGACCAGGATGTTGGACTCACCCAAAGTCGGCTTGTTCGCGTCAACAATTGACTGTTCGGCATCTGGCAGCCAAATTGAGCCGCTCTTCTCGTCAATGGTTCGACTTGGCGCCAGCTCGCTCTGATCCATCCTTGTCTCGTTCTTTTGCTCGTCCCACACTGTTGTCTGGTCGGCGAAACGAGACACAGATAAATTCGGTTCACCAGTTTTAACACTCACTTCGCTCGTTTGGCTCCAGTTGCTCTCATTGAAAGAAGAAACGGTAAGGTTGCCAGCAGGCTGCGTTTCGTTTATGCTTTTACTGCGATTCCATTCGGATTTGTTGGCGAAGCTGTTTGCAGTTTGCTTTCTTTGGCCAACAAGCGATTTGTTTGAGGAGATCGAACTTGCTCTTGACTCGTCCAGTGACGTGTAGCTGCTCAGATCGGCCTCGTTCTTTGTCTTTTCTTGGCTCCAATTTGAGTCTTGGTCAGCGAATCGGCTCACCGTCAAATTGTTGCCGTCCAGCACGGTTGCAGTCGCTGTGCTCGATTCGCTTTTGTTCGGATCGTAGAAAAAGTCCTCTGGATTCGAGTTCTCGATCACTTTGGTCATGACCGGGTCTTGCTCGACCTCGCGAAGCTCAGCAGCCACATGCGAGTCGAAGTTTTCCAGCTCCTGGCCCTTCTTGTCTCCTCCAACCTCCTCGCATGCCTCTGGCTGCATGAACTCGGCCCAAGCACTCGGCTTGCTCAGACTTTCAATGTTAACTTCTAAACCCAAACTGGACGAGCAGAGTTTAACAACGACCGGCTGACCCAGCTTCAGCTCTCCGTTCTTCCATGAGTCGTAAACACTCTTAGGCAGCTTTACGTCAAATTGATGCTCAAGATTGACCAGAGCCGCAAACTGCTCGTAGGCCGGCGTCTCGGCCTGCAGCTCGAAATCGAACTTACAGTTCAAAGCCAGCGGAGCAGTTTTGGTCAACTCGTCACTCAAACGAGTGGTTATGTCAAAGTCAACGGTGTCTTTGTTGCCGTAGTCGATGAACAAAACGAACGCTTCATTCTTCTCTTGGTCCAAAGTCAATATCTTCGATCTGTAGAACTGCTCGTCCTCTCTGAACTGCGCCACGCACAACTCGCTCTCAGATATGTCGAACGGGTCCAGGCAAGCGTCAATCTGCGGCTTGAGCTTTTCAATCTGCGACTCGAAATCGCTCTCTTGCACGTAAAAGTCATCGCCGGAGATCATGAAACTGACCAAGCATTTCGAAATAACGATCGACTCCTCGTCTGTGGCGTGTTTCATGTCCAAATGCAAACTAGGCAGGCTTGAGTCGGTCACTTCTTGTTTAGAAGTGTCCAGGATCGAGCTGCTCGCTGTACTGTACATGTCATCTTGAATGCCTGGGCGAGCGTCGTTTTCAGACTCGCTGAGCATGGTCGTCTCGTCGGGCATCTGATGGTTCTTTAATTCGGCCGGAGTCAGACACCAAGTGTCTGTCAGATTGGCCGTCAATGCTTTAGACTCGTTCACAGGCGCTCGGGTGTGCGTCAAATCGACCGAGCGCAGTGTGTCGGAGAATGTGCTCTGAACTTTGGTGAGGCTCTCTGCAAGGGCTCTGTCGTCTTCGTCTGAACTGTCGCTCTGCTGCTGCTGATGTCTACTGAAGCTTGGCTCAATAGTTCGATCTTGAAACATTTGGAAAAGCGACCTCTGCGTTTCCTTCTCGACCAAATGCACTTGGTAGTGGCCGAGGCCGGTCTCGCTATCAAAGCTGACCTGTTTGATCACTTGCAAATTGAATTTGAATTCGAGCGCCGCGTCCAGAAAGAACTTGTTCAACTGCTCGTATTCACTTGCATCGTACTGGTCTACAGGGAGCTCGCACTCGATCGCCAAATTGAACGGATGCGAGCTCATCACCTCCGGTGGCATTTGCCACACATCACTCAAGTCGACTGTGGCCATGTTGCCAAAATCGTAGAACAACACTTTCACCTTGTTCTGCATGCTGTCGAGTACGCGAGCACGGTAGAGCTGCTGGTCTTCGTCGAACTTGGCCAGGCAGAAGGCGTTCGGCAAGGCCCGCTCAAGCTGAGTGAGCTTTGAGCTGGAGGCGTACGATTGAATTGCGGCCTGGAGCTCGTCGACAAGCTTCTCGTGCGCTTCGTCCGCAAATTGAACGTAAAATGTTTTCAACGAGATTATGTGCGTGATGATCACTTGGAACGAATGTTTGCACGCCAGACTCAAACAAGACTGCATGAGCAGTTCGACAAGGCTCTTTTGACTGTCCTCGAGCTCGATAATGTCCACTTGGCGCTCCGAAGGGTGCGGATCGAGCCAGGATGGAGAGAAGTCGGCCAAATATCCGTGTGGGCTGACCTCGAACGGCTTGTTGGCCAGAATGTCCAAATAGGTGAGTGAGTCGATGAACTCGTTGCGTCGAGCGGACGACTTGAGCTGATCGCTGATTGCCGTCTGACTCAAGCGGCAGTCGACTGCAAATTGCGGTATAACTCTGAACTGGGTGGGCAAGTTGAGAAAGTCGAAATTGCTGAAGCTGGCAAGCGACAGGTCTTGGCTGTCATCGTAGCTGAACTGCGCTTCCAGGCCCAAATCACAGTAGAACAAATGAACTGTTTTTTGAGTCGTTTCTTTGTTTCTCTTTATGGATTTGATTATCACACGCGACCAGTTGTCTTTGATTAAATCGCCAATGTCCGGCGCCAAGTCGCTGAGAAACGGCGCCGAACTGGTCTTGCACAGACATAAATCTTCTTTTTTCAAAGACTCAAGACTCAAGTTGGCCTGCTTGCCCGAGTCAACAAAGCTCTTGACCGTTTCTAAAAATTCTTTGAGCTTTTTTATGCGCCGCTCGGACAAGAGATAGACTGGCTTTTGGATGAGCTCGGTGCTGGCGGGCGGAGTGCGTCTGAGAAAGTTGCCGGCCAACTTGAACACTTCGTGTCTTGACGAGTTAAAGTGGCCGCCGATCGACGACGCCGGCTCAAGTGTGTTTGATTTAATGCGCGCAATTATGGACTTGAAGCCAAAGTCGATGTTCTGCTCGTCGCAGAATTCAAACATAAGAGGCTGCTCGGCGCTCAGCACTTTGATCTCAAACTCCTTTTTGGGCCGAATCTGCTCATAGAACTTTTTCTTCTCCTCCTGAGCCCACACGGCTTCAATGTTGCTGGCCATGGTCAGGCGGCAGTGCAGCGCAAACGACCTGTACCGGTAGTACTTTGGCATGAGAACAAAGTACTCGAGCTCTTCATGCCCGCTGAACTTGGTGCCGTAGTCGATTGAGAGGAACATGAGCTCACTGCTCGACCTTTTGGCAATCAGCAGAGCTCTGTACAAGCGGCCAGAGCTTTTTAACAAATAGAAATGGTTGAGCTCGAGCTGTTCGGCCCTCAGCTTGATCAGGTCGGTGGGCAGCTCCATGGAGAGCTCGCGCTCGAGTTGCTTGAGTCCTTCGATTGATTGCTTCAAATTGAAGTAAATAAAGCCGAGGCCGTAGCTCAAATCGGTCACCACCGCTTCGTATTTAATTGATCTTATCGCTTGGTCCGGACTCGAAGCGGCCGCCTTGAACCGATCGATTATCTCGTGCATGTTCTCTTGGTCGCAAATGTTGCATCCGTATCGCCACGGATTCAAGTGCGCCGACAGATCGACGACCTTCAACTGATTCAGAAGCTTGTAAAGGCTGTCGATGCCGATCATCACTTTGTCTTGCTGTTGGATGAAAAAAGCGTCGCTCCACGTGACCGCCTCTTTCTCTTCTGTGCTCGCGTAGGTGAGAAGATTTTCCAGATTGGTGGCCGAGTCTAGCGCCACTTGATCAAGGTAGGCGATGCCGTCACACTTAACTGCGCACTGCTTCAGCGAGCCGAACTGCTTATCCAACAGAACGCAGTCTTTTATTGAGGTGAGCTGTTTGTTGCCGTAGTCGACAAACTCGAGCAATATTTTGTCATCGTCCTGCTCTATTTTGTCCACAGTAAGCTGCGGTCGAGTGAGAATTCGAGCTCTATACCATTGGCCGTCGTCGATGAAAATAGCCGCCACCGCCAGGTTGTCAAGGTCGACACAGTTCTTCAAGTTATCCGGTCTCAGTCTACGAGCGCTTGAGCAGTAGGTCTGAAACAGCTCGAACTGATCATCGAACTCGGCAAACGCGTCCACAATCTGCACACTGAAACTGTGAGCGTCCACATAGTCGGTGATCATCACCGAATAGGTCTTTTCTCCGTCCAGCTGAATAAAACCGCTCGGATAGAAATGCAGTTGATCGTGCTCGGCGAGCGGAGTGCTCACCGCCAGCAGGCCGTTGCTCTTTGGCGAAGGCTTTGAGACGCTCTCAATTTGAATGTTCTCTTCAATTTTGGCTGAATCGCCTTGTGGCGAAGTAGTCTCAATCACATGGCGGATTTCAATGCTCGATCTGATTTGATTTGAATCGGACTCGATCTGAATTGCAATCGGCTCGTTCAGAGTGGTCTCTTCGAGGCTTGACTTGACGTTGGCAATGAACTTCTCCTCGACCAGTCGCAGCGAGTTGTTAAACTCCTGAGTGAGCAGGCTGTAGACCGACTCGCCGTCGTCGTTGAACAAGTTGAGCAGATATTTGTTCTTGCAGAAGATGCTGCTCGTCTCGCTCGACTTGTCGTCAATCTTTGCCTCCAGCTGCATGACTTTGCCCAAAAAGTTGTGATTTAATGTGATCTCCATGAACTTGGCGTGGACGCGCTCGTCAATGCACTCGCCGTTTGGCTCTTTTAGATCGTTCATGCAAGCCAGAACGGCCTGCTTCTCGAGCATCAAGTACTTTTCGTGGATTTCACGCAACGACGCGCGATGAACAAACTTGGTCGGACCGATGTCGACCAAATTGATGATGCAATGCTCTGTGTCCACAATGTGCACTATTTGAGCTCGATACCACGAGCGCTTGTCGGCATCGTAGTGAACGCAGGCGTTGTTCAGCTCGTAGATCGGCCCGGGCAAGTTGGACTTTTTCTCGTAAAAGTACTGCATGTCGTTGAGCAAGAGTCGAAGCTGCTCGAAATCGCCATGCGGCGGGCAAGCCTGCACGAAGAATTCGAACACGGTCTCGGCGTGCGTGATGCGGAATTTGTACTTTTCTCCGAGCCTCAGACTCGGCTCGTCTTGCTTGAACTTTTTGAACTTGACTTGGTCTTTCCGGTTGTAGTCGCCTCTCTCCTGCAGGTATTGGCTAAGACGCCGCGACTCGCTGGACGAGACGCGACGCAGAGCACTCGATCTGTCATAAGCCACTGCCCAGCCCTTTTCAATCAGCTTCTGAGCGACGTTCTCATTGGCCACTTGAACATCGGTAAAGTAGAAATCGTCAAAGCGCTCGTCGAAACTGGCTTTCACTTGGGCCGAGAGCAAATCGAATAAATACTCGACGGCGTCGTCTTGGAGCAGAGAAACACTCGGCTCGCACGACCTCACACCTTTTAGGCAGCATTTGAACGCTAGTTGGGGCTGCTGGGTGAGCTCGGGTGTGATTCTGAGCAAACATTCGTCAATGCCGACCAGGTCTTCGTTGCCATAGTCGAGGAAAAATACTCGAACTTTACGACTCTTTTCGTCCTTGTCTTTTATTATGGCTCGGTACCAGTTCTGGTCGTCGCCAAATTTGGCCAAGCAAAGTTGACCGAGTTGCGGTCGGCCCAAGCGAGCGTTTTTGTCCTCGAGCAGTTTGCTAACTTGAGCTTGGATGTTGTCGGCAAAGTCAGCAATATCGTCCTGCTGGTCTTCTAGTTGAGCATAAAAGCAAAATGTGCTGATCACGGCAGTGACAACCACGTTATGCTGGCCGGTGATTTCTCTCTGGCCGAGGCTGCTTAGGCCCAGCACAGTTTCTTCAGAAGGACTGGCGCAATTCTGACGCTCGGCGAGGCCTTGTTTCACCAACTCTTCGGCCACATTTTGGCTCTTTAAGAACAAATCGACGCAGAAGGTCGTGTCACGTTTGCTTCGAACGACCATGGCGAGCTTTTTGTTGATAGATAGTTTGCGAAGCGCGCTCAAGCATTCAGCGCTCCACGAAGAGTCAGCCGCCGGCTCGAGGTCTGCCAATGCACATCTGAGCGCAAATCGCTTCATTGACCTCAGCCGCTCCTTGTTTAAGTCGAACGGTTATTTGCTTGTCTGAACGCGTGAGAGTGACGCTATATTTACATCCAACGTCCGGAGCGACTGAACGGGAACCAAGTCAGTTGAGCCGACGTCGATTAGACTCACAATGGCGTCGTGAGCGCGCAGTTCGAGCACTTCGCATCTGTGCCATTCCATGAGACGAGGATCGAAGTGAGCGTACAGTCCGCCCACAATCACCTCGCTTGCTTTGCTTAATAACTCACTTGAAAGTGAATTCGTTTATCGAGCGACAAGCGATAGGCAGAGTTGAATGGCGCAAATACTTTAGAGGACGCGATTGCTGAGTTTGATGCAGCGCTTTCTGCATATCGGCAAACTCGTTCTTGAGCTCGTCTGGACGCACATAGAACTCGAGTGGATGAATCAAGTGTGACACCTCGACACATAAGCGGTTTGAGTCTAGTTCAGGCTGATGAGTCATTTCTAGAGTTGAAAGTAAAATCCAATTCAGTTGAACGAACACCGTCACTAGAGGCATACAACATTACACAACTGCCCCATGCTCGTCTTCTTCTTCTTTATGTTAAAAGGTTTTTTTGCGTGCTTGCGCTTAGAGCCGATGCTTTATTTTTATCGAGAGCTATTTTAGAGCTTTTCACAGAAGCGGCCATTGATTTACAGTTTGAGACATAGACAGCCACAGTTAGCAAGGGAGAGAGCGCACGAGAGAGCAAAGGATTTCAATCGATGTGCAACTTGTTCACATGCACGTTCATGGTTAATCGTGCGTCGTTTTCAGTCTTTTATTTGATCGCTTGTTCAACTGCAGTCGTTTGTTCAACTCGACTCTGCTGTCGTTCCAGTCTGCCGCTTTGGCTCTTTGAAGCGCTTTTGGCCATCTCGAGAAACAGCTCGTATGATCTTCGACAGACTTAAATGAGTTTTGAGGTGAACAGAGAAGGCAAGAATCACGCGAGATTAACGAAATTGTTTGTTTGGTATTTTGAGACTCCGAGGTGACCTGGAACACTTATCTCTTGTCTCTGAGTGCGGCGCGCTTTTAATCAACAAGCAAGTTTATCACTTTTCAAAAGGTCGCCGGCCGGCAGAGTTTAATTCGGCATTAAAGGACCGTATCACTTGACATTTGGAGACGGTTTTCTCGTTAAAACCAAACGATGACTGCAAGTCAGCTCAAGGACAGAAGAAAAGGATCTGAGAGACTAGAAAAGGACCCGATCTAAGAGACTAGAAAAGGACCGAACCTAAGAGGGCATTTAGAATCAAACAGAAACAATGCCACGTCTGAGCGAGAAGCAAAGGATCGTAAAGAATTTCGTTGCGTTCAGTGTGGCGTTCATTTTGCTGTTCGCCGCCATGGACGACATTGCCATGATCTCAAGCGTCCTGAACCAAAACGGAAGCCTGGGAAACGGCAGCCAGGCGATATTGTTCTTCACTCAGTTTCTGACCGCTCTGGTTCTGCCTCAGCTCTTGATCGACATTATCGGATTCAAGTTCACACTGGTCTTCTCCCAAATCGGCTTTTTGGCCTTTTTTCTGGCCAACACGTTTCCGTCGTGGGCCACGCTGATTCCCGGCTCGATTGCAGCCGGTCTGGCAAACAGCATTGCCTGGACCACAATGGGCGTCTACTTGACCTTGCTCAGCAAGCAGCTTTCGCGCCTTACGCAGAGCACATTCGAAAACACCCAGTCGTTCATGTTCGGCCTCTTTGGCTGCCTCTTCTTGCTAAGTAATTTGCGTCCTAAAATCTCTCCAAATTCTGCCCCTTGCTCGTTTGAGAACAATTCTCACATTCACTTTGTTGAAGATTACATCGTCGGACCGACGTGGGTGGCGACTATTTTGCACCTTGAAGAAATAGCGGTCAACTCGACATTTGACTACGCGAGCCACTGCGGCGCCAATAACTGTCCGCAGACAAAACTGCCCAAGTCAACGTCTGAGCCCTCTCTGGAGTCGATCTACGCCCTGAGCGCCACCATAAATGGCGCTTGTCTAATTGCGATCATCGTCACTTTGCTGTTTGTTGACGACATTCAAGTGGACGAGAATCTCAATCCGATCAAACGAGGCAGAATCGACTTGGCGAATATCAGTAAGCTCAATCTTTCTGGACCGGCCAATCCAGTTTGCCGCTAAGCTGGCCTAAACAGAGAAAAAGTTTTCGGACGAATTCACAAACCTGTGCACTCTGGCCAAAGAGTTGAACATTTGGCTGCTGTTTCCGATCGCCGCCTTCCTCGGCTTTGAGCTCACATTGATCTGGTACGAGTTCTATCGGGTAATCGTTTGGCCGCTCCTCTGGTTCGTACAGTTCACTTAATTCAACTCGAAAAGGCGTTCGTTTCCTGCTTGAAAAACGTAAAATTCATTGGCTGGGTGGGAATGCTGTTCGGCGCGTCAGCTTCGCTGTTTTCCGCTCTGACCGGCTACCTGATACGATTTGTGGGAATGCAGACCGCGATTGTGATGATGCTCTTCAGCGCTCTGCTCAACGCCGTGTTCATGATCTCCTGGACGGCCAACTACGAGCATGGCTACGTCGTTTACATAATGGCGATCGGCTTCGCGTTCACCGACGCTCTGGCCACTGC
Source organism: Proales similis (assembly GCA_019059635.1). Lineage (NCBI taxonomy): Eukaryota > Metazoa > Rotifera > Eurotatoria > Ploima > Proalidae > Proales > Proales similis. Next base: position 254,560 of record JAGVRJ010000005.1, read on the forward strand.
CCAGGTGCGAGCGGTCTTTGGCATTTTCTTTCCGAAGAACCCGTCCGCCTACAGTGCGGTGATCGTATTCGAAACGATTGGACTCGTGCTCGGCTCGGCTCTCTCAATATTCGCATGCACAAACGTCAAAGTTTACATTTATATCTTGATCAGTCTGCTGGGCATATTCAGCTACGTTTACCTTGAAGTCCGAACAAGAGGCTCCCTAAAACTTGCCAACCATGCGTTCTAACCGTTCGCCCACTATCCTCTGCTCTGCTCTCAATTTGCTTTTCAGACTAGACTAGCTTGGGATTTTGTTTGAAATAAACTTTTTGAAAAGAGCCTGACTCGTCTTACTTTGGGCCATAATTTGAAAGCAGTCGGCGCCGTTGTTAAGTTTAAATTGCAGTTGAAGGCGAATGCCATCAATTGTACAACAGTAACGCGCATTCGAATTATACATATGCGAATTGCGGCGACCCATAGTTAACAAATAGAGAAGGCGCAGTGCTCTAGATATGAAGAATCCGGTCGAGATCGCCACCGACTTTTTCGACTACCAAGTCCAGTACCTGCGTTGGTTCGGACATAGACGTCTGCTGTTCACCGACTTCAACTGGAACGAGTACAAAAAAGAGAACTTTATAAACATATTCGTGAACAACGACTCGCAGAATGTCGGCCAACTCGTCACCACCACCACCGTTGCAGGAGCTGGCATTGGTTCGTTTCTCCCTCACGCCTGCTCTCCACTCCTTTTAAATCGTCTACAAGGAATGACCCTGGCGCCACTTCAGTTCGCTTTGGCGGGCAATTTGAAGCCAGAAAACGTTCGTCGTGCTCTGATCCCTGCCGTCGGCGTATTTGCATTGGCCAGTGAGTTGAACTCTCATCGCAATCGAATCGAATTGAGCTTTTTATTTTGCGCTCTTTACCTGCGCACCTGAAAGGCGTGATGGGAGTCGCTTATGGCACTTTGGTGAACGCAGTCTCCAAATACCGAAATAACAAGGACGATCCGTACAACCATGCAGTGGCGGCCGCTCTGACCGCGCCCATGGCCTCCTTGGTCGCAAAGAGTGAGTAGCCCAAGTAGAGCAAAAGCTTCGCTCTCTTTAACGCTTCAACTTGAAGCCAATCGAGCGCCGCGCGCTTTCGTACTTGCGCTCAGCGCCGCCGGTTTCATGAGCATGGCCAAGTACGCGTTCACCAGCGGACGAAGCGACTTCCCGCACAAGCTGAAAAGTTCATTCAGACAACGCGTTTTCGCCTCCTCCTACAAAGCGTGAGCAGCTGCGATCGGTTCAACAATGTCTGGACAGTTCTTTATGATTAGATTTATTCAAACCCGTCAATCGGTTGGTTAAACACCAGATGAAACAAGAATAAATTAAACAACAACGCACAGATCAGTCGGTTTGATCATGTTTGCCTCGGATGAGAATCACCAGGGTCTTCAATCATCAGCCGTTTTGTCTCGCTTGCTTCAACAACTCTGTCGAATTGAATTGTGGACGAATTGATGGCGTAGCGCGCCAAGATCTCTTGCATGTTCGTTTTGATTTGCTGCTCGTCGGTGAGCGTTTCCGACGAATGAACTTTGATTGTTGCTAGTAGACTGTTGCCGTTCAAGCTCCATATGCGGAACTCATGAACGGACCCGATGCCGGTGACCATTTCGAGCTCGGCCTGAATCTGCGGCAAGTTCAAGTGAGAAGGCACCGACTCGAGCAGAATGAGCGACGACTGCTTTAGAAGTGGAAAGGCGAACATTGCAATGAGTATGCTGATTAGAATGCTCAGAATCGGGTCGACTAGCTGCTTCCAGTAGGCGTTCGGATCGTCTCCCGGTGGCAAGTACTTGATCATCAACACAGCCACCAGAACCGCGCCAGATCCCATCAAGTCGGCAATTATGTGAAGTAGGACGCCGCGAATGTTCAAATCGCTCATTTTGGCCTGTCCCGCGTGGCCGCTGTGCAGGTCACTGTGACTGTGCTGGTGATTGTGACCATGATGCGAGTGGTGATGTGAATGGCCTTAAGTTTGCCTTTCTTGCCTTCAAATGCCATGCGATTTCGCGTGTCAAGACAACTCACCTGATATGGACAGCAGAAGCATGAAGAAGACATTTACAATCAGACCGGTCAGACTTGTGTATATGATGAGGTCCAAGTGCTGGAGAGGGTGCGGATCGAACAGACGATAAAGAGCCTCGACCGTGATCGAAAAGCAGAGCGACAGAATGAACACGGCGTTGACCAAACTGCCGAGCACCTCCGCTCTGGACCAGCCGAATGTGAATCGCTTGTTTGCCGGCCTCTCGGCCAAGCTCAGCGCGATGAAGGCGATCAAGTTGGACAAAAAGTCACTCAGCATGTGAAACGAGTCGGCCACCAGGGCATTCGAGGAGGTCAAGTTGCCGACCACCAGCTCGACAGCGAACAAGAGCAAACTGAACAGCAGCATGACGACCAGAGCGGTCGATTGCGATACGCGGCATCTGTGCGCGTGGGCTCTGCTCGGCTCGGTCAGGTCAGCAATTTCAACAGAATGCCAGTTCAACTCGTCTTCTTCCATTATTTGGAGAGTCGACATCGTTAGCGCGATCCAAAGACTACTCACTGCTCCACTTCTCCTTAAAACATAATAAAACGTGCTTGCGATTTATGATGGCTTTGATTATGGCCTCAAATTATTTTGCCCATTTTCTTTGCCTAATTTTCTGCCGAATCATTTGGTACTTATGCGTCCCATTCACTTTTGTTGTTGTCATCAAACAATCTTGCGTCTGCGCACTTATTTTCGTTCTCCTTCTCCAAACGAAAAGAGAGAGAGAGAGCCACAGCGAGTGCAACTTTATCTAACCACATCAACCAAATCAACATCAAACACGAGCAGTTCAAATTATTTATTCTTAAATAGTGAGTTTTTAAAAATAGATGAAGATTAGTAAGAACGGAAATGGGTCACTACCCAAAGCGAGTAGATAAATTCGAATTCGATTTTATTCGCGCTGCAGCAAAATAGACTGAATTAGCTAAGAATGGGTATCGCAAGAAATCGCATAAAACTCGCCCGCTATACACGCAGGCGTTTCTCACCGGCCAAGTACAAAAGGTGAAAGCAAAGGGCAAGAAATGCGGTGCCAAGAAAGTCGCCGATCGCCGTCAAATACGGTATGCAAGTGTTGTCCGGGTCTTGATTCAGCCTCCAGACGAGATGTACGAGCCAGTAGCAGATCAGGAGCAGTAGAATGACCTTGTGAAAGAAGCAGACGGAGAGAGAGAGCGAGAATGAGAAAGGCCTCTTGAACAAAGCGTCAGAAAGTCACTCATACTTGAATTAGAAGAATTGTCAGATAGAACACAATGAATGTGATCGTTAGAGTCGCTTCGTTCACTGGATGCGTCTCGTTCTGTTTGAGCTGGATAATTGTGAAAAAGAATATGATGTGGCCGGGCACGGCGAGTAATGTAAGAACCAACGCTGTTCTCGACTCGGGGTCTAGAAATTGAATTGATGATGAGGATTGAAGCGGCATCGAGCTCGAACGAATTGTTACTTTTGTTGGCAAAGAAAGTCTGATAGGGATACTGCGAGAGCCGTTCGGGTGCCCAAATGGCCTTGCAGCCCAGGCTGCTCGTTCTGTGCAGTGCTGTTGAAAGACGAGAGGCGAATATGGCCACGAGATTTCCGCCAACGCCGTTCACCACCGGCTGGAAGACGGCAATGTCAATGTAGACTTGAACTGCGTGACTCATGATGAAACCGCCGGCACTAGACAGCAATTGATGGCAGAAATGAATAAACGTTCGAATGTTGCAATTTGACGACGTTTACCTGCTGATGGCCATGGCCATTATGATCGGTGTCCAGCCGTGATAGAGCGCTTCGCGCACAAACTCATTCTGGCTGGAATAGTAGAAAAAGAGCGGCACCAGCGAGAGATAGAGTAGAATGATGATAAAATGAATCCAGAGACTGTCGACTTAGAAACGACGAAATTAGTTCATCTCGGCTCGAAGCGGCAAGCAGGACGAGATCACTTACTCAGATGAAATAGAAATGAGCAAAGGTAGCTCAAGATGCCCAGAGTGACAAAGTCTCCCAGACTGGCCGCAATAGGCGTGGCCACGTTGTCCGGATTGATGTCCAGCTTGCTCGAAAGCAGGATAATGACCATCATGAACGAAGCTGGCGAACGATTTCAATTTCGATTCGTTTGGTATTTGTGACTTGCAAGTAGACGCCAACCTACCTAGAATGAGACTGGCCAACGAAGCGGCCGATATACTGCCGGCCAACAGCACCATGCATTCGCCAAAGTCAAGAGAAAAGCCAGAAAGCCGACGTAAGAGTATTGCGCCCATCGAGGCCATGAATCCGACCATTATTGCTTGTGTCTGCGCCAAAGAAACAAAGAGGCTAATAAACGGCCGCAGTATGGTGACTGGGAAACGAAGCTCACTTGAGTGAGGGCAATGTTGCCAGAAAATGCGGCCACTGCCGACTTGAAATCGTGGACCAGTCCTACGTTCACCTGAGTAGAGAATCTCGAGGCCAGCGTCATCTCAAGGTTGCCCTTGAGACCAAGCAGAGCCGGAATAAGAGTAAAAACTGCGGGCACTTGAACATAGAAATCCCAATGCTTTCAAATCGGCTCGTCAAAAGCGCCAGAGACAATCAAGTATGAGCAAGGTGGAGCTTACCTGAACAGCGTCGAGCAAGAGACCCGCACCGACCATACCGAAGCCGGCAATAAAAAACGGAAATAAAACTTGGACTAGAATGACGTGCCATGGCTCCATTTTGGCTGTTTTGGAAGGTTGAATTTCAATTGTCTGAGATGATGCCGTTTCTATCAAACGTGAAGTGAGGTCAGTGTGAAGTGGCGCCAGGCAACGAATTCTCACCGTCCACGTTGATAAGAGGAACAAGATCGATTTCGTCCAAATTGGTCAGCTCAAACTCGAACTGTTTTGGATTTGTTCTAACTGAACGGCGTTCGCTCGTGTCAAACTTGTAAGCGTTGGCCGATGGCACGATCGCCTGGTCTGCCTGGATAGATCGCTCCTCATCGTCATGGTCTTGGCCTGGTAGCTCGCTTTCTGCCACGTATCGACTCATCACTGCTTCTCACAATTTCGCTCAAGTTTATGAAAAGAATAGCGAGGCGAACGAGAGAAAAAAATTGAAGCGAGACGAGCCAATTCAAGCCGAATTGTGCATCAGGCCGTCTATCTAGACGAGAGCAACAACAAAAAGAGAATAGACATATATGAATGAAATTGGCTACACAGCTAGTTTTGGGAATTGAATCAGGTCAAATTTGACTGGGTTACACACTGCATCGATATCATCATCATTTATGAAAAAAAAAAAGCAAAATTAGAAAGCAAAGGCGGATGAGGGTAAATTATGGCTCGATATCGACTTGGAGAGTAGCAGGCTGTTTGTCTTGTTGGCTTGAGCGCAGAATGAGAGCGAACGGGAAATTCACTCGAATACGCTCCTTTGTCTGAAAGAGAGTGCTAGACGATTTGCGATCTGCTGCTTGCTATTCTTGCTTTTGAGCCGACTCTGACTCAACACGCTCAAGCATTCAAACAAAGCCAGACTTTCTCTCTTTTTCTACCCCTGTCCGTGTTTGTCTCGATTCTCGTGCGTTTTGGAGTTTTAGTGCTTTCGTTCTCGTTTTAGATAAGATCCAACAGGCCTAAGATGGGAATGAACGCCAAAATTCTTGTGCTGGGCAATTCGGGTGCAGGCAAAACGTCACTTTGCCATCGATACACGCGCGAGAAATTCAATCGAAACTCCAAGCCAACAGTGGGAGGTTGGTACCATTTTGTTGAAGGCTCTCTTCCGGCCTATTCAGAATCGAGATGTACTCATTGCTATCTAATCTCTTGTTTGAACAGTTGAGTTCTTCACCAAAAAGATTCAAGCCAACAACGACGGAGGTGGCGGCGACGACGACGACGACAACACTTTCAACCTTCAATTCTGGGACATTGGCGGCCAAGAGCGCTACATACATCTGACACACGTCTACTACAAGAACGCTGACTTTTGTCTGGTTGTGTTTGATCTGACTAGTCGCGAGTCGTTTTTGGCAACCGCTCGCTGGAAACGCGACCTGGACGAAAAGATGAGCGTGGACAGCTCGTCGCCATGTCCATGCTTGCTAATCGGCAACAAAGTATTCCACAAAGTTTCACCATCTTCCGATTCGTTCGATTTCAAGCTCAAACTCAAGTGCGATCTACCTCAGCGCGTGCTCGAGCAGACCGAGATCGCCGACTTTTGCGCCAAACACGGTAAGTGCGCTCGTCACTGCTTTATCTTGACGCTTCTCAAGTGAGCAATCACAAGGCTTCTACGGTTACATGGAGATATCGGTGAAAAAGGACATAATGGTCAAAGAGACGATCGAGTAAAGAGAACCGCTTTCTCAAATGCCACTCGATTTAATCAAATCTTGCTGATCAGGTACATAAGCGACTTGGTCTGGAAGCAAATGAACAAGCGAATCGAGAATGAATTGAAGTGTTTGCTGGGCAAAGACTCTATCAGCTTGTCCTACGAGGACAAGCATCGGCAGATGGAGAAAATAAAAACCGGCTGCCTGGCAATCAAGAAAACTTCAAACTGCTGCTGAAATAATCGTCGGCATTTATTTTAACTTTTGCGTCTCTTTTTTAATTTTTTTTTATTTATTCAATTTTTGCACGCGCTCGCTTGAACTCACTCACAGGCACACAGAACAAAAAATTCAATTTTTTTTTACTTCTTTTCTCAAATTCCAATCGTATGCAGCGTCTTCATTCATGCGCGTCTCGTCTTGCTCACTCAAATTGCGTCCATAAAAGTTAACGAACAAAGTCAAAGCCTGAAAGAGTCGGTCAACACAGCTGATGCACTTGGCGGACGGCTGAGATTTTAGTGCAAACTAGTGAATATTCTTAAAAATAAAACAAATGTAAACGAAACAAAGTGATGAGAGGCTCGTGTTGAGCATTTGTTGGCATCGGTCGGCTAGCAAGGCTTCCACGGCTGATTGTGAATAGAAGAGGTCGTCTTGGAAGAGCTGAGCGACGCCTTGGACACACTGCTGTATCGACTGGAGGCTTTTGAATAGCGGCTGAGACGCGAAGTAGAATCGTTGTCCATCAACGAGTCCTCCAAGTACTGATTCAGCTTTTCGATGTCGTCGCGATCGAACGTTTTCTTCCACGCAAGTTCAACATCGCCGCCTCTGCTCTGACTGGACATGCTGAGCATCGAGCCGGCAGCGGTCTTCGGCTTCTCTTCTCGGATCGTCTGCAGCAAGTACCTCGGCATGGTGCCGGTGATCAGGCCTTCGGGAAATTTCTTGAACGCCAGCTTGAGACCACCCGACAGCATGAAAAGGTTGTCATAGCCACGCTGGACCATGGTGGTCGCTGCCCGCGGAGCGATTTTCTCGTCGTCGTCGTAGACCACAATGATCTTGCCCGGCTGGTTTTTGTAAGCCAGCAGCTCGGGCGTTTCGTTGTTGACGCTTCGAGAGAGCATTGCGATCGGATAGTTGAGAGCCGAGATTATGTGACACTGCTCATATTCATCACGATCGCGTATGTCCAGCAGCAGGTATGGCATGTCCAAATCCTGCTGAAGAACTTGCAAGTTCTTGGCCGCTTCTTTGTACTGATGCTCACGTCGAATTGCGTCGTATGAGTCCAGCTCGCCCACTCCGCGTATGACACTTGAACCAATTTTGCTTTATGATTTGAGCTCTTCTCCGCCATACAAATGCGATGCTCACCTCTGCAATGTTGACACACGACTCGAATGCATCTCGTCTCTGTAGCTGCTCATCCGATCTGACATAAGCGCAAGTGCTTCCATCGTTCGATTTGAATCAATCTGGCTCTCGTCTTGGACCCGAAATTTCCACAAATCTGCAAGCAAAAGCGAAAAAAAGCTCAACTCACCGTCCAAGTGCGCGTCTCGTTCGAGTGCGTCGACCTCTGACACTTGAAGCAACTAAATCGGGCCAGAATGATAAAAAATTGAGAAGCGAAAAACAAATAATCGTTCACAAACCAGTTGCACAAACGTAGTGATTTTCATTCGCTTGAATATCTCGTCGGGTTGAAAGCGATAATCTATTGATTTGAAGCAGCAAATCAGCCATTTCCGCACAGAACTCGATCGATCGAGTCTACTCACTTGATTTGATCTCTTCGATTCGCTTCAAGTATTTGGTCACGCTCATGCCTGCAGAGTGAAAGCAAAACCTTTAAAAGGGAGACGAGCAGCTTGTTTGTTTCAAATGCACTGACCAGTGTCGATGGTTGGCTTGACATTCTCGTACTTGGGGTTTCGCTTTATTGTCCTCTCCAACGGCTACAATCTTCAATGAAGCTAAGACTGAAAGAAGCAGGAAAACGAATTTCAACCAACATGAAGCTTCTTCGGCTTGGACGTGTTGAACGCAGACATTGCACCAGCGGCAGCTATTCGATCGGATTTGGTGAATTTAGAGTGTAGGGCTGTTGAATTGAAATATTTGCTTCTAGTGTGGCTCTGGCCGTATGTGCGTTCGTTTCAATAATAATGTTCACAGTTTGAGTGTTGAACTATTTCCATGGCAACGCGGCAAATGTGAATCTGTGATGTGCGTAGGTCCGGCCTCAGTCTGAATGCGCATCGAACAAAACCAATTTGCATTCGCCCGCCCCGCCCCCGTTCAATCAGCCAGCGCGACCTTGAATAAAATCGCCAATCGACCAACCTGCCATTCGTCGTCAAACTAAATTTCTTTTTGCCAAATCTTTTTGTTTATTAAAAGAGAAGTAGCTGACTGGAGCGCTAAAATTCAACTTTTTCATAGTCGAGCATTGAGGAGATTAGAGAATGTGTGTGTGAGTGTGAGAGGGACTCTTAATTCTGAATTTAGACGAGCAAGTGAAAGCGATCAATTGAGTCTAATTGGAATTGTGCTGTTGAAATAGCTGAGTGCATTGTCGACCGCGTTCGGAAAGTGGTCCATCAGCATTCGATTAGTGATCACTATTTTCTTAAACTCTTCCTGGTCGGCCCAACGCGAATCGTATGCCACAGGTCTCTCAGCGCCTGACGTGCCATTCAGACAGCAGAAGCAGCAGCAAAGCGCTGTGCATGAAGGTCGAGGCGAACTGCTCGCATCGTTGCTGCTGCTTAGTCTGTAGATGTAGAGAATGTTGCCGGGAAGCTGCAGCTCGGGGTAGACGCTGTACGCCTCTTTTTTGAGCTTTTTCACTTGCTCGCGAGCGAGAGAAATGGCCGTTTTTATCTTTTGCGTTTGACTCGTCTCGGTCAAGTTCTCAGAACTGGAAGCGCCAAGCTCGCATCTTGCATGTTGGCCGTCACTGAACGCATTGGCTTGGACAAGCCCGTTTACAACCGTCCTATCCTCCACGCCTGACTCGTTCTCGTCGTTTGAGCGCGATAAGTCTATTAATAGACTCCGGCTGTTCACACTCTCGTTGAGAGGATCATTCTCCTCGTCGCTCAGCTCGCTCAGATCGCTTATGCCCAACGCTGGCTCGTTTCTCGCCTCGTCGTAGTGAATTCTCGGCTGTTTGTTGGAATTCCAGCAAAAGCTTATCGAATAGGTCCAGATGAGTTGATACTTTGGCATTCGGCATTCGTGAAGCGCCTAAATGTGGCCCGATCAGAACCGAATTGAGATTTTAAAAGTCGATCGACTCGCTTGCCTTTAAGATGCTTCCTTTAAGATTGTGCACCGATCGGATCGAGAGACGAGACACAATGTCGTCGCCGAGCACCACGCTCATCACAAACGACCGCGTATACTCGACCAGCTCCTTTGAAATGAGCCCTCCCGGCGGACTGTACGCTATGCAGCGCACGCCCGGATAAAGGGACTTGAGTTTGAGCGCGAGAATGACGGCCGTTCCGGCGCCCAGACTGTGCCCGGTCACCATCAGGCCATAGTCCTTTAAAAGCAAGGAGATCACCTTCCGGACGGCAGCTGGCGTCTGCTCTTTCTTCTTACTTTGTATTTGCTAAATGCAGACTCGAGTAGATTTTCTTGAATTATTTTCTCGTAAATGTTCTCGGCCGTCTTCAAGATTCCGATGTGGCAAGGCTGATCGCGTAGGCCGTCCACGTGAAATTTGCCACAGTCGGCCGTCATGTCAGTGATCACGTCCCTTTTGCGAGGAATTTTTTACACAAGCAAACGGGCGAATAGCAAAGCGAAGGTGCTCACCTCAGAGATAGAGTGCCTCGGATCGCAATCACCAGCGTTTGCCGAGCGTGGTCAACCGAAATGCAAAAAGGCACTTGAAACAGCTCGTTTGTGAAATTCGCATAGATCAGGTCAGATTCGTTGATTTTAGAGAGCAGCTTGAACGCTTTGAAATGGCGCCTTGACCGAGTGTCGCCCAGAATGATCGCAGTCTTGGCCATCTCTTCCAAGTCGGTGACCGCGCTGGCCTCAGTGCTGTCGGGCGAACAACACGACGGCGAGCAGTAGATTTGCTTGAAACCGCTCACGTTGTTCATGTAAATGAAATAGGCCCACGTGTAGGTGGCGGCCGCGTATCGGAAGAAATGGCACGCTTCGTTCACATTCATCCATGGGGCCAGCTTGCTGCGATCGACGCGCGACGGCGAGCGTTTACTTCGCACCTCACGCTTGAACTGATCGACCTCGCGGATGCTGAGCAGGATCAGACCGGCCAAGATGTCAGACGGAACTAGATTGGCGCCTCTGAACAGCCGCTCGAGCAGCGAGCTTATTTGCCTGTACGAGTTCTTGTAGTGCTGGTGGCGGCTGTTGCCTCTGTAGGTTGTGCAGCAAAACAGACAGAGTGAGAGCTTCTTCAGTCTCGAGTAGAATATCTCCTGCTTGGCGTGCACCTCGTCCTCGGCCAGTTTGGCAAACGGATCGAACACAATGATGAGCACTACGATCATGAACACAATGGCGCTCACGCCGAACAGCACGTTGGCAAGCACAATCACGTAGACTGCAATGTTGCAGTGGATCCAGTTGTCCCTAAACACCCAATAGATGCCCAAAATGCTCCAGGCGAACTCGAAGAGCGCCATCGCAGCCCTCAAGTAAAGGAAAACGTTGATGCGTCGGCGCGGCTTCTCGTACGTGATCGTGCCCTGTGCGCTCAAGTAGACCACACAGAACTGAACCAGCGTGATCGAGCCCATCAAGCCCATATAAACGAGATAATAGAGATGGAGTTCATTCGGCTGCTCACAGTCGAAGCGAGCCTTGAATTTGATGTAATAGTAAATCTGTGGAATGGAAGCAACGAGTCGAAACACAAGTTCGATTAGCGCCGGATAGAACAGGTCGTCGGAAGCTTCAAAAAATTAAAATTGAAACGACAACGAGCAGACGAGACTCTTACCTGCGTTCCATCGGCGACCGAACAGCACTATCGCGGGCATTTCTCCGACTCGATCACCTACTCGATCAAGCTGAATTTCATATCTAAAACAAAACTGAGAGCACTCAGAAGCGGCTAAATGTAAGTAATAAATGAACGACGCAGATGAGGCCGATTGACAGAAGGCGTTCAACAGCCGATAAGACCTTGAGAGGAGAGGCCCTCACCTGAGAAATGCAAACGAAAACCAGCAGCCGTTGCAACAAAATTCAAGTTCGCCTGACTAATCGAGATGCCAGCCAGTCTGTATGTGCGACTGAACGTATGGAAACTGCACCATTTTATGCAGCATAAATTTCAGGCGCGAATTTGAATGAACTATGTATAATTGCTCATTTTATTCTTAGATGACAACGATCGCGAGTTGAGCAATCACAAGAGCCAAACGAAAAGCGCCAAGCTGCGAAGCAATGGCTCAGAGACAAACGTCACTAAATGCCTATTTTGGCTCGGGCAAGTCCTCTCCATCGCGTAAGTAATCTTGTTTAGTCACATTGTGTAATAATTGAATCACGGGAACCAGTAGCGAGCGTGGTTGCCACGCTACATCCCACCCAGATTGGTTCGGCTGCTTTTCACGACGCGTTTTGACTTGTCCCGGTCTTGTCGAGGCGTGTAATCACCGATTCGTGTATAAAGCCGCTTTCTTCGCTTCAAAATAAACACCAGACAGCTTTGAAATTTAGCATTTTAACACAAACGCGCAAAATTAAGAGATGGCTCCCAAGAAGCGAAAGATAAACGCCAGCAAGACCGAGGAGACGAGCGGAGACGAGCAGAAATGTGCGAAAAAAGGTCGAACGACGTCGGCACTCGGATTTGACCTTGAGTGGAACGAGCACGGAAAGAAAAACTCGAAAAACATTCCGCCTCTGATTTACTTGTGGTCGAAGAGTCAAGCCGGCTGCAGCAAAGTGGCCGCATTTGACATCGACCACACGATAATCACGACCAATAGCGGAAGAAGCTTTGCGACCGGTGCCAACGACTGGAAATGGTTCGACGCCAGTGTGCCCAAAAAGCTCAAGCAGCTTCACGGCCAAGGCTACCGCGTTCTGTTTGTGACCAACCAGGCCGGCATAGAGAAAGGCAAAGTGAAATTTGCCGAGCTAAAGAGCAAATTTGAAGCCATGCTTGCCGAGCTTGACCTTCCAATATTCATAATGATCGCCACGGGCGAGAATCATTTTCGAAAGCCGTCCACCGAGATGTGGACGTTCTTCGAAAAGAACTGCAACCAGAAAGTAGCAATTAGCAAAGACGAGTCGATATTTGTTGGCGATGCTGCCGGAAGGCCGAAATTCTGGGCACCAGGCAAACCCAAGGACTTTTCCTGCGGAGATCGAATGTTTGCGCACAACGTAGGAGTGAGTAAGTCTTGCAAATAGCCACTAGTCTCTTAATAAGTTTGATTTACGTCGCTATTTTCAAAGAATTTCAAACGCCCGAAGAGTTTTTCCTCGGACACGCGCCAGTGCCTTTCGACTGGGGCTCAATAGACCCGAACGAGCTGCTGAAGAAGCTCGAGAGCAAAGGCAAATCGAGCGGCCCTCAAACCTACCATAAACAAGAACAAGAAATGGTCTTGCTTGTCGGTCCGCCCGCTTCTGGAAAGAGCACATTTGTGAAAAGATATTTTCTACCTCATGGCTATGTGCACGTGAACAGAGACACTCTGCATACGCAAGAGAAATGTTTAAAGGCGGCGGCCAACGCCCTGCAGGAGGGAAAGAGCGTGTGCATTGACAACACAAATCCTTCAAAACGAGTGCGAGCCGAGTACATCGCGCTGGCCAACGAGCACAAGTTGAAGAGCGTCAGATGCATAAAAATGAACACCGATTTTGAGCTGTGTCATCATTTGAACTACGTGCGCCAGAACATGACCAAAGGCGAAGTGAGACGCATACCCGACGTCGGCTACAACATGTACAAAAGCAACTACGAAGATCCGCACGCGTCCGAGGGCTTCACCCAAATATTGACGATCGACTTTGTGCCCAAGTTCGATAATGCCCAGCACGAGTCCGTTTTCAAACAGTGGACTTGATGAACTGCCGTTCATCGTTTTCAAATCATTTCTTTTCCAATTCATTTTTGTATTTATTTAAAAAAAAAATTCGGATGACTAGAATGAGAATGTTCTTGAGAATAAAATGTCTAATAGTAAATTCGCGACTCGCTCCGGGCCAGATTGAGTTGGCTCGATTGAGAATTGCTCAGGTACTGCTGGCGTGGAGAGAACGATATGGACGGTATTGGAAGAGATCGCCTGCTGCTCAAACGCTTCTCTTTGGCACGCATCAGCTGATATGTGGTGAGGCCGACAAGCACGAAAAAGGCCACCAGACTGAGGGCGAATAAAATGTAATAAACCTAGAAACGCATTCAATTGGGTCAATGCTGACTCTATTTTGAGCCGGTTAGGCTTACTGTTTTCTGTTCGCTGAATTGAGAGGCGATCGCCAAGTAGAGGAATATGGCAGCCAGAGCGAGAAGAAAGAACGCAAACAGCGCGGTCAGATGAGCACACCGTTGAATGTGTCGCGCTCTTATTTTTGTCGACAGGCGTTCACTGCGAAGAAATATCATCTCGGCGGTGTCCGAATTCAAGTCGGAATGCGAATCTACGAGTTGAAAGTTGCTGTCTGTTAAATCCGATTCAAATCGGCATTCAAATTCAGAATCTTCTTCTCGACCGCAAATTAAAATGTCAGGCGAGCGAATTGGCCTGCAAGAGCTGTCATAAACTCAACCGTGAATGTCTGCGAACGTTTTGAAAGAAAATCGATAGCGGTCAACAGCGGCAACAAAATAATTTAGCAGCCATCAGGGTGTGGGCGGGCAGGCAGGATGAAGCATCTGCTCTCATCGTTGGCATCTCATTATCAGACCGGACGAGCGAATATTCGCAATTAACGAAAAACAGCCAAATTGACTGCGACACTTTTGCCAGTTAAATTCAAGTTGCTCAACAATTGCCACCAGCATCATGATCGTCACCAGCCTCGTCGCAATTTATTTCAATCGTATATTATGAAAGGCGTTTGATTTATCGACAAACATCATCATCATCATCATGGGCACCGCCATCCGGCTGCGTGCATGTGTTTGTTTAAGTGATGGCGAGTTGCACACCACGGAAACGATTTCATTTTGTTTTTCGTTATTCTCGTTTCACTTTTTCCCGCGTTCTCGTGCCTATTTGGCTCGCGTTCAATCGATTATTCAGTTCTCGACTCGCGTCTTGAATTATTCAGAGTGAGCACGTTTACTCACACAAGCAGAGAAGAGCGCGTGCACGTAAACGCGTGATGTATGCGAGATTACTTGCGTAGCCAGTTATTTCGACTTTGAATGCCTGCAATCGACTCCAAATGGGCTCTCGTTTCATAGGACCGGGCAAACCGAGTCAACAAAGTGAAAATAAATAAACATACGATAGAAAAAAAAAGACAAGAGGCACAGCACAAGAAGGCTGTCAAATTTTAAATTTAGTTAAAAATAAATTCTGGAAGGATAAAAATGAGTGAAGAAGAAGCGAATGATTAAAGAAGTGATGATGCTTTTTTCCAAAGGCCAAGAAAGCAGAAATCATTGAGATGAAGTGAGAAATAAAGAGGAAGAGAGAAAGTGAGAGAAAGAGAGGCCGTGCTTATGTTGGCGTGTGTGTGTGGAGCGTGCGGTGTGAATTGAAATAGAATGCCGTGGTCGATGTAATGGCCAATTGGCCGTCAAAATTCAGCAAAATGATGGTAAACGAAGAAAGGATTGTTATCTGAAGCAGAGTGGTGAATATGATCAAAGAGAGGGGAGAATCGGTACAAGATTGAATTAAACCGCTTGGCAATATTAGAGCGAGTAAATAAAACAAACAAACAGAGAGAGAGAGAGAGAGAAAGAGGGGCAAACGAAGGAGAAATAATAATAAGAATGAAAAGTTGGCGTGCAGACGCTGTTTCCAAAATGAAACAAAACGAAAAGGAAAACAATATGGTCTGATCGCCGACGCGGGCCTATTCTCTGCTCATAGGCGCTGTTTGTTAATGATTTAACTGAGAATGATAGTTGTGCGGGCCGAACGCGCCCGATTCGTGTTTTAGGACTAGATGGCCTTTACTTGTTCCATTTGAAACTTGAACGCGAGAGCCGTTCATTGATGTTTTCGACGGCTGCGGTGGGGTCTTGCTGTTGTTGCTGTTGTTGTGGTGGCTGGATTCATTGGAGCTGGCGTCAAAAACGGTGAATGTGTTCTCGCTCGGCTCGTTCGTTTTCTGGTAGATTTCCTCGGACGAGCAAGCGTGATTCAACTCAAACGCATATTTGGCCGCTCTGTATTCGGCAAGTGTTTCATGCAGCTGATTTGTGAGACCGTCCAGTTGGGTCAGTATACTTTCCCTGGCTTTGTTGAACTTGTCCAACGTTCGCAAAAGCCTGCTCTCGAATTCGTCTAGCTTAGGGTTCAAATGATCCTCGCTTGACTGATTGGAGGCCGGCTGCGGAGGCGATGGCTCCGACTCCAGATTTAATTGGTTTATTTCGGACATGTTGTCGAAGTTTAAGTTGAATAGGCCCAGATCGGTGCCTGCCGCTGTTCCCAATATTTGCTCTTCCTCAGCGTTTATTCGATTATCGTCGCTCGTGTTGAATATAAAGTTGCAGTCTTCGATTTGCAGCGAGGGACACTCAATTGAAAACTCGCCCAATTTCACTTGGCCCGGCAGCAAATCAATTTGCATACTGGGCTCTTCGACAAGCGTCATCTGCGAGGGATCGATCACAATCGCCTGCACAGTCGACGTGCTCCCTTGTCCTTCCAACTGTTGGCTGCCGCCCAGCTTCCCAGTCGACTCACCATCGCCGAGCAGATTCCTGAGAATTGCTTTGGTCTTGAGTGCTTCTTCGCGAATTTGCTTCAGAATGGGCCGGCGCTTATCGCTCGTGGTCAACTGATGCATTTTTATCAAATGGTCGCTTATGTTCACAAAGAACTTGCTTTCGTTCGGACATAGGGGACATTTGACCAGACGTCTAACTGTCTCGTGAGATTTGCCGTTCGTAAGCATCACATTGAACTGATCGAGCTTGGTGCCGCTTATGTCGAGTATGGTGTTGGACTTGAGATAATTCTTGCGCACTGAGTCCATGATCGTCTTTCTCTGTATTCTGTCTTTGATCAAATGTTTCTTGAGCAAATGATCGCTCATGTTGAGCACCTTGGACGAGCACAGAGGGCAGTTGATTTGCAGTTTCCGCTTGTTGATCGCTTTTAATATGTGAAATTCGCTTTGATGCGAGCCGCCCGCCTCGCTCGAATATGCTTGACTGTCGCTGCTTGCTGCTTCTCTGATCGCAAATGTCTGCTCTAGAAGTGAGTACATTTCAAAGTTGAATCGATCCTGGTCGAGCTCGACTGCGCCCTGCGGCTGCGATTGCACGCTCTCGCTCACAAACAACTTCAACAGAGACATGATCTGCTTCTCGCTCTCTTGGACGCTCACGCTGCATTTGTGCTGGCGAACTATCAGATCGGTGAGGAACATGACCGAGTTGGCGAGCATCTCCGAGTTGATGTATAAATTGCGCCAGAGGCCGAGCAAGCAGCGGCAGATTTCGATCATAAAGCGGAGGTAGACGCGCTGCTTGCACTCGTTGCATTGGAGTAAACAAGTCTCGAGCAGTGGCAGGTTCTCATTGACCTTGTCGATTTCTATCATGTCGCTGAACCGCTTGTGCTTGTACCAGTGATACGTGCCCGGCTCTTTTGCATTGTCGGTTCTAATCCAAATGGTCCAATTCAGATTGCTGATTGAATAATCAACGTTCTCGATCGAACGATCCAAGTTGACGTGCTCCGATCGCAACGTGGCCAGCCAACTCTGCAGAGTCTCGTTCATTTCGGCTGGGCTAAACTCTTCAGTGCTGCTGCTGGCAAACGAGTCACGTCGATCGAGCCACTGATGATTGCTGGCACACGATGAATTCATGCTTTCTGGCGGTTGTTTAAAATTTCAAATTTTAATCGAGCCTCAGCCTCATTAGCCTCATTAGGCCTCTGTTTTGTTTCTGAAATGCGACAAATGCGGCGATTAATTTAACTCATAGCTCGAGCGTCCACTGCCAAATGAAATCATATGCAACTGACGTGCGAACTCGAATCATGTTCTTTTTATGGGTTAAATAACGAGCAGTCGAAATCGCATTCACCAAACACACACACACAAACACACAAATAGGAAAACTGGAAATTTCAACATCAATCCAACTAAAATAAAGGCTCCCAAGCTGAGCGAGAATAAGAGCGAGCGAGAGAGAGAGAGAGAGAAAGCATGAATTATGTAAATGAAATTCTTTCACAACTCTAAATCAACCAGGCAAGCAGGCCGAACATGTGTGTCAAATCCAAGCGCTTCAATGCCTGAAATTTGAGGTCAAAGTGCCCAACTCGATCGGTTGTTGTGCTCAAGGAGCTTGGCCATTGCTACTCCATTTTGAAGTCCTTTTCCAATCTGCAGCAACGCATTCAGTCCAAACTGGCAATAGCATAATGCGCCGCAATATGAAACAAACCTGGTCTCATTTATTCTCGCTCTCTCTCTCTCTCTCTCCCTCTCTTTCGCCATCTCTCTGTTTCCCTCGCATAAATGCAATGGCATGGGCCTGTTTTTCATAAATTGCATTATTTACCAACTTGTGCAATACGAGCCGACCTTAGAGCAAACGAATGAGCGCGCATTTTTTGGCCGGTTGACTTGTTGTTTTTAAGTGACCTTAAAACAGGCTAGAAACGGCCCATATACTCACATGCATGCATACGAATGAACTTGGATCTTAGGACTGTGAGCTCTTGGGTCATTAAAAACATCAACAACAACAACAGCAAAAGTTCCAGAAATTAAAGCAAAAATAAAAAACAAAGGCGTAAACTGAGGCGAGAATTAGGGGGCAAGTGAACGAACGACGAAAGCAGAAGCAAGAGGCCCAATATGACTATGGCGTTCTCATTGGATGCTATTATGCGATTGTGATGGAGACCATTAAACCTGATAAGCATTGAGCAGAATTTTCACCTCTCGCTTATGTTCACACTTCGATTAAGGCAAATAATAAAATTATTATATTTGCCTCATCTTTTCATATTTTTGCCGGCCTTTACTTGAACATAAATTTTTTCACTTTGTTGTTTTACTTCGCCTCTATCATGCGCTCTCTCCTACCTTCCATCATTGTCTTTACACGCTCACTGATTGAACTCGCTCAGACTTTGACTGACCGGTGATGAAGTGCATTGGCAAAAAGCATGATAGAGGCATGGTCATCTTATCGGTCGGCAGGCGGGCACTGGATTTGATTGCAACTTTCACCTCGGCTCAATGTAAATAATGCGAGCGCAGAGAGAACAATTGCTCCTCCTTAATACATTTCTCTCCGCGCGCATTTGCCAACGAATTAAAAAAAGCACACAATCGAAAGGGACATTCGAGTCACTAATTTAACCTGAACCGCTTCTTTCTTTTCTTTTTGTTGCTGCCGTTTTCTATTTGTTCGCCGGGCTCGTTGCAATCCGCTCATAAATTAGAGCAAACAAGATGCGGACTTTTACCTTTGCGCCAGTCCTATGGCGAACAAGGCTCAATTTGTCGAAAAAGCCTCAAGACTTTGCCCCTCATATTTCGCTGACTTGCATTTAAACGCGTCTTAGTGGAAATGAACGAATTGGCGGCGTTAGGCGGGATGTGATGAAGAAAAACATTTCATTGCACCGAATTTGTTTCGGAGGGAAAGACGAGCTTTATTTGACACGGAATAGGCGATTTTTACTAGACTCTGGCTGACTTAGAGTCCGATTGGCTTCAATTTTAGCGAGGAAAGGAGTCAGTGAACCAGGCCTAGGCTTTTGAAAAATTGAATTTTTAAGTTTGAATTCGAAAGCGCGTTTCTTGAAATGGCAGCACTAAGCACCAAACAGAAGCGGAGAGCAGTCAAGCGGCAACGCACCTCACAGCGGCCTGGCAATATTTATTCATTAAGTTCGACTCTTCTCTTAAAAGTATCGCCATTTCTGTTTGATTTGCTTTGTCATAAAATCTAATGTTCGGCCCATTAGGGCTGCCAGCTTCCATCTTGATTAAATTCAGAATTTCAGCTTGTCAATTTGGCCATGAATTATATTTATGTATTCAATCGAGAATGAAAATTGAATTTGGCTTCCGAAGCGCTGTTTGCCAATGCGAGAGGACGCAGAGAGAAATAGCGCAAACAGACAAAGAGACGCGTGGATAGGAAAGGGTGCCTCTTTTTTCTATTTGATACTCTCTGCTGAGTGTTTATTTACCTGACTTGTGGAATTCGATATTTGGCTTCAATCATTAGGTTGGGAATTTTGACGATGATCAGTGGGAAAGAAAAAAATGCCAAAAGTGGAAAATTTCTAAAGCGATTGCGTGATAAACTATGTGTAATACCCAAATTTCGAATCGAAGCGCTTGATGAGAAAAAAAGCGAGCTGGAAGTGAATAGAGGCAAAATGAGTGGCAAGAGCCAGTCGCATTCAGAGAGCTGCCAAATTTCCAATCTTGACGGCGTTTTGATTGCGCATACTCCATGACAAAATATGCGCGAGAGCTGGCTCTTTCGATCCAGGCGAAATAGTTTCGCTCCAAAGACTCCAAGTTCAATCAATATTGGCATTCGGCGCCACTGGTTGCACCAGGTATAAATACTGGCTGCTCATCGAAGTAAAAATCATATTCGATTCGACGCGGAATCAGCCAATTCTCTAAACCAAACCTCTGAAAGGAAATGTCCTACTCGTACAACTACAGCTACAGCAGCGGCGCCGGAAACGCTGAGCAAGCTTTCAACCAGGCCAACCTTGGTCAAGCCGCCGGTTTCTCCACCGGATACTCCGTCTCAAGCGGCTCTTATGGCGCTGAGGCCGGCTTCGGCTCAGCTGGTGGCGCTAGCTTCCAGTCGTTCAGCGCTTCATCTGGCGCTGGTGCTTCTGCTGCCGATGCTTCAACCACTAGCCGCATTGCCAACGACCTTCTGAGCCTTGGACGTGGCAACGCTTCAGCTTCTGGCAACGTTTCGACCTACCTCAGCGAGATCGAGCAGGCCATCCTCCGATCAACTGTCCCAATTGACATCAACGAGACCGAGGAGATCACCGTCAACGGTCAACGTGGTATCTGGGCCAACCGCGCCGAGGTTGTCAACTGGCGAGGCGTGATCCCGATCACTGAGTACCTCATCAACGAGGATGCCAACCCAGAGATCATCACCAAGCGATCAGAGCAGCGTCTTGAATACATTCAGGAGCTTGCCATCCGATACCTGCGACCACCAACCCCACCAGCTCCAGGCGAGATTGTCATCACTCAGGAGGCCAACACCCTTACCCCACCAGCCCCACCGTTGGTCATTCGTCAGCAGCCAGCTCGTCCAGGCACCCCAGAGCCATTGGTGATCCGCGAGGCTCCACCACAGCCACCGGCTCAAGTTGGCCGAAAAGTCATCACCATCTCTGGCAAACGCTTGCCACCACCACCACGCAAGGTGGTCATTGAGCGACTTGCTCCACTCCCATCGAAGCCACAGTCGGTGCTCGTCGAGCGCTGGTTGCCATACTCGCAGGTTAAGCGACGTGTCATCTTCCAGCGATCACAAGAGCGTGACCCAGTGATTGTGCGACCAAGAAACGTGATTGTTCAATGGGAGGCTCCACAGGTCAACATCCGTCAGGAGATCAAGTACTTGGGCGTGATCCGTGCCAACCCAGTCGAGTATGTCCAGCGATATGGCGTCAGCTTGAAACAGGCCCGAGAGCTGCCAGAGTACGTCTTGAACATCAAGACCCCAGATGGTTTGGTCTTGGCTGCTGACTACCAGTACAACAGCGTGCACGAGCTCGAGGGTGAGATCCAGGCTTTGAGACTCATCGACCTCGACCGTGAAGGTCTTGGCGAGTACCGAGCTCAACTCCAGAGACTCGGCATCACCGGTGGCGCCTCATTCTCTGCTGCTTCATTCTCAGCCAGCAGTGCCTCAGCTGGCGCCGGCTCGGCCATCGCCGATGTTTTCGCTCAAATCGATGCTGATGCTAGCGGATCTGTCTCGATCGAAGAAGCCGAGAGAATCCTCCTCCGACTCAACAGCCGTCTTGGCCGAAGCTATGGCGAAGACGACGTCCGCGCTTTCTTCCGCACCCTTGACGTCAACAACGATGGCCGCATCAACCTTCAAGAGTTCCGTGCTGCCTTCGAGCGACTCAACTAAAGCAACGAATTAGGACATGAATTCCAAAAAGTTTGGCTCAAACATGATCTCGAGCTTTCACTTTTTGGCCTTTCTTCCTTCCATTCCTTAATTTTAGACGCGCTATCAAAGAATCGAATAATTCTTACCTTGCCCCATTTCTAATCTTGGCTCTCAAATCCAGATTGCAATCTTCTTGTTTTTTCTTCTTTTTTATATTCAAACTAGGCATAGGAAAGCAATAAACTAGACTCAACATTATAAACATCTTTTCCTCAAATTTCCTCTGGCGATTGTATTTGAAGAGAGGGAGTTGATTGCGGACATGATGGTAACTCTCAAGTCTCATGTAGAAAAACGGAAGCTCGAAACTGTGCCGACAGATTCTGTGCCGCGAAAGCTCGAAACTCCTTTTTCAAAAAGCGCTGAAGGTTCTCTTGCCAAGGAATCTAGCGGTTCAGCGATACAACTAGGGGTGTCGGTTACTTTCAATTATACACTTTACATAACATTACTTTTCATTACATCTGAGCTGCATTAAGAAATGTGCATTACCACATTACTATTTTCAAAAGCAATATCTCATTTCTTTTACATTTCCTCATTACAAGTAATTATAAAGTTGACCTATTAAACTTTTCTTTTATCAATATAAAAATGTCACATTTATGTGGGTTTGACTTCAATGCAGAGCATCAAGGGAAATTTTGTTGCATTCACATACAACTTGGATAAAAAACACGATCACGATTCTGCTACCTATAATTTAAGGAGTGTATGATGAAAATAGAACGCCTTTCAAGCTTTTTATCGATTGATATCAAAACAGTCAATATCTCAGAATATAGTCATGATTCAGTTCTAAAGTTTTATTTTTGAAAAATCGAGAGCGGCCTTTAGGCAAATAGAGTTGCGTAGATTATCTACTGATAAACCGATCCGATCTGTCCTGTTGGATTTCCGTCGGCGCTTGGTCGAACCACCTTGTTAAGGCGTCCGCCGCCGAGTTGTCCACGCCTTCCTTGTATTTTAGGATAAAATCGTATTGCTGGAGCCTCATTATCCAACGGAATAGTTTTGCTGATGGGCTCTTCAGCTTCCATAGCCAAACTATGGGTTTATGGTCCGTGATGAGGTCGAACTGCTTCCCCATAAGGTACCATCTGTAGTGCTCTGTTGCTAATACGATCGCCATCACCTCTTTTTCGTTGATGGCATATCGCTGTTCTGTTTGATTCAGTGCTTTGCTCCAGAACGCGATTGGTTTTATTCCGTCGTCCGTTCATTGGCCTAGCGCTGCTCCTAGCGCTTTTTCGCTGGCGTCTGTGAGCCGAGAGAAAGAGTCGGGGTTGGATTTTTAATTTTATTGTCGAATGAATCGAATCGAATGAATAGTAACAATGATAAGGATGGGGAATCGGACATAGGGAAAACATTAGCCGAGCACTGTGGCGAGGCCCAATGTCGACTCTATCTGGAATACATTAAATGATCGAGGGTGGACAATAATAATGTGCGGATGGTGGGGGAATTACGAAATAACTGTGTAGGACTTGCTCCGTGACAGATTGTTCAAAAACGACGCGTGATAGTCGCCATTTCCAAAATCAAATTCTTCGCCTGACTCTTCCGCATCTGAACAGTCAGCTATCTCGATGAGTTCGATACCTTCATTATCTTGGATGGATTTGCGGGAAATTGTATCATACATACAACCGTTGTATCATACAACTTAGGTCTTCGGTAAATTGTTTAATATCTTCGCCGGCCTCGCCGCTGAATTTTTTCATCAATGATAACATTTGTCAAGCTATCTGCGTCATAATTCGTGGCATCTGACCGCTGTCACCAAAATTTTAAGCTCTCTCTAGCAATCGTAAGAAAGGACATTTTAAAGGAAATCGAAACAAATCGAATGGTCTAAAGCTTTAGAGTGTTGAATCTAGCCAATAGCGTCCAAGAGTTACTGATTCAGAAGTTGGCCGATGAGGTTGTCAGAAATTTCGTAAAACGACTAAAAATGAAGTCAATTCTGCCACGCAATACTCATCTACACGCCGCGATTGTGAGCATATTTTTCATTCTGATTCAAGACAGACAGCATCAGAGTAGAAGAGAATCGGCTGCAGAGATGGTGGTAAATGTTAAATTTAAAGAAAGAATCATGTTCAGCTGCTTTGATGAGGGAAATTTACAGAAAATTGCGCTTCAGATCAAAGCAAACCTGGAAAACTTGACCAACTTGAGGCCTGACGGAGAGGATTTTAGATGGTACCTGAAGGTTCGCTCTTCAACTCATTTTAAAAGCCTTTTCTTGTCCTAAACTAAGAGCCGCTTGAGTAGCTCAAATGCCAGAGTTGCGGAGAGACTTCAAATTTTCAGTATTTGACCCAAGACGTGAGTGAACAAGATCAACATTTGAACGCATTCTTTCAATAGAGAGTGGCCCCTAGGAAGAAATGGAGCTGAAAGGCAACCGAAGTCACGCAAATCTGGTTTCCAAATGCAAATTTTGCGGTCGAGAGAACTCGATAAGTAAATTTGAAAAGTAGCCGAGTGGAGGTGGGGACTAAGGTCGATTTGTGAATAGACATTCTCCCCGAAACAATCAGTCCTTATAACGCGGAGAACTCGGAGGAATTCAAGACCATTGTGGTCTTTGATTGTCGAGGCTACATGCCCGAAGAGTTCGATTTTACGGTGAGTGCGACAAGAGAGAGAGAGAGAGAAGAGAAAGAGCCGAGTGAAGACGGTTGACTTTTAAAAGGCTGGCTGGAAAGCGAACGGCGAAGAGTCAAACACCCCTTTTGACGTCGACTTGAGTGAAAAGGTACCCGAACTTGGCTCGAGACAACTCTCACTCTCTTTATGCAACGCTCTGTCCAAAGGAATGGGCCGAATACGACGAAGAGGCAAAGTGCAGTGTGGGCGTCTATGACCTTGAGCACAAGTTTATTAAGGCGTGATCGCTCAGCTCCATCAACTTGCCAAGATCGCTAGAGCGCTTGCGTTTTATTTAATAAACTTGAACCGATCTGGTGAAATGTTCATTTAAATGGTCGCTTGAACGGGTGTCAGGCTCTGCTGGGAAATGAGCAGAACAAAGAATCGTCGACCCGGCTTAAGCGTAAATTTAATTGGATCGATTTTCGGACGTTTCGAATGTTGAGCAAACAAATAAGCAGCAGCCGCAGTCGATTAAATCGCGTTAGCCAAATAAGGCGTTGACGAGCGCAGCATCAATCGCCATCAAGCTGCTTGTGGCTGCAGTGTGCGCAGATGACAACTCTCATCGGCGTCGTGCCATTGATTAAGCTCGGGCTCGAGCGTGAGTACAAGCCAGCTCCACTTGTGGGCGTTCGATTGAGCAAACAAAACAATTCAAGTCGTTGCTGCTTGCTTTTTTCTCCTGTTTTATCAGGATCTCAGTGGCCGGAATTTGACGTTGACAACCAAAAGAAAAACACGAGCGACAGTCTCGGCTTGGAGTCCGGCTCAAGCTGAGTCTTGGCGCGCGAGAAAATAAAGCAGACCGGACGCGAGCAGGCCCGAATGCAAACAACTTATTCGGAAAAACATCGAATCGAACAGAATCAAGCGCTGCTTGCTTGCGCCAATCTTCTTTTCTTATTTGCTTTCATGGTCGTGCAAATCGTTTTTTCGCTTCTCGTAGAACCCTACCCATGCAGTTTGATTAGTGCGTTCGATGAGCCCCAAATTTGCTTTACACGAGAGAGCAGTGTCGACGAAGGATTTGCTATTTACCGCTTTTTTGTTCAGCTCGGCTCGACCTTCGGTTTGTTCGCGCCTTCTCGAATAAAGTGCCCAACTTGACATTTCAGGTCGAGGACAGCAGCTGAATAGACCCGTCTATGTGTGTGTCTCTCTCTATTCGAGCTTATCATGCAAATCTCTCTCACGTCACAAGTAGGGCCGAATTTCGGAAACGGTTTGCGAACACTTGATCGACAATACCGCGGCGAAGCACGCATTTTTGACAACTCTAACCTCATGGCCGCTTCAATAGCACTTTTATTGTTTCGTCTCACTCGATCGGCTTGTCAAACATCAATTTCGCCAATTCGTCCGCAGACTTTAGGCCAGCGCCGCTGCTCTCCATATTTTTAATTGTGTCAAAAGGCCACAAAGCCTACGAGCGAGCTCGAACACGCATCCATTCGACGTGATTATTGTTTTTATTTCTTGCCAGCCAGTCAGTCAGGCAAACAACGAAAAGATTGGAGCTGGATGTTCGGACCAAAGTTTGCATCGGCTCATTTGCGAGGCAAAGCCGGAGAGGCAGCGTTAGAAAAGGAAAGAAAGTTATTGGAGGCTTCGATCCACTAGTCCTCATGTATTGAATAGAACGGCACGCTCGCTAATCGCCTCAGAATCCATCAAAGACTGCTCAACGAAATGAACAACACGCAATCGTCCAACAAGGCGTGTGTTTGTCTTTAGAATTTCGCGATTGATGTCGATTGTTTTGGCAAAGCAAATGCGAATTAGAGATGCCTATACCCGTTCTAGTCGGCCCTTGTGGCTGGGCAAACGAGCTGCGAGAAAGATCGAGAGCAAGAGAGAGTGGGGCAGAGAGAAATGGAAAGAAAGGAAAAGTCGAGCAATGAGTTTGCGAATAAAATATTTGCCAGAATGATTAGATGACTAAGAAACGTTGCCTGGCCGCCCTATTATCATGATCAACATCATTCTCGACACCAGCACCGACGGGCACCATGATCATCATCATCAGCAGCTTAATTTAAGAAAAGAGCGCGCCTCGCCGCAGCAATCGCAACTCACATCCGACGAGTGTGAGCTCGAGTTTCATTAACTAATTGCGGCAAATATTTGATCGATTCGTGGCTGACGAGTGAATCAATGAACAAGCGCCAATGTGAGAGTGGCCCGAGCAGCCGAGACGCTGCAATCTGAGCTCTACTCTCACTTTAAATGTTAACGGCTTATGAAAGCAGGCCATCGTGTCTCCTTATCGCTTCTAATAGGCAATAAAGTCCAAATTGCACAAGCCAGCTCGCCTCAATTTGCAGCTTGCAGTTCATTCGCAAATGCAAACACGTCTCGTCGAGTTGACTTTGGTTCGCCTGCACCGCTGTTATTCTTTTCTTCTTTTTTTTTTTTATTTTTATAATCTTCTTATTTTAATCAAATGCGACCGCGATAAGAGTCAATCGCATTCGCTCTATCTCATTCTTGTCCTGGTCTGTTTTATTCGTAGAACTGGAAGCTCGTCGTGTGGACATGTAAATCCAGCTCATGCACTCATGCAGCTCATGCACGGTCGGAATTGGGCCAATATTTTCCTCCTCCGATTGCGTTCATTTTCTCGTCCTATATCGTGTCTCGCTCATTTGGTCATTAGTGAATCAAAAATGTCAATTAGAAATGTTCGAATTCGGTGAGAACCGCACGTTCGACTAGGAGGGGCGCGCGCTCGTCTTTATTAGCTTCTAATCCGTGTAATTATGTCTTGGCAAACTTGCAGGGGCCGAATCGCTGAATAGCGCCGGTCGCACGGTTGTGGTATTTGAGCCCGGCCCGCGCCCACAGACGCGTGTGCGCGCAGGCTCGTTCATATGCGCGGTTGTCATTAAATATTTACTCGACTCGACTGAGCGGGCCTCTGTCGAATCGATGTCTATGCGGTAATGAGCACACGGACAACTGTTCATATCCGAAGCGTGCAGCTCAGGTAACCGAGTGTGTGTGCCAATATCTTGATGGCGCTGTTGTTTCTCTGCTAGTCGGCAAAAATAAACGTTCACCCGCTCGAACTTGGAACGCACTCTGTACGCTCTTCTTGGCGCCGCTCTCTTTTACTGCGTGTTTGCTCAGTTGCTGTGCTGTGCCAACCGGCTTCCTATTGATTCAATTATTATTATTCTTTCTCATTTGTGACACTCGCGTATGAATTGCGGCGAACCAAGTGCGGAGTTGGACGGCTTCTGGCAACTCAACCAAGAATCCCTTCTTCTTTTTCATTTAAGCGTATAAAGTGTCAGGCAGCAAGTTAATGCATTATTTGAACGACGAAGGCTGCACAGAGCTATTGAGCAAATCAAAGACGAGGAGAATAACCGAGAGAGAGAGAGAGAGAGAGAGAGAGAGAGAGAGAGAGAGAGGGAGGGAGGGAGGGACATCAAGAGAGTGAAAGAGAGAGACAAGGGCTGAGAAGGGCCAAAGCCTAAGAAACGATCAGTAGGGCTACCGTCAATCCCTTGATCAAGCGGCTCAATCGAGCGGGTCTAGATTAGACATGAATACAACACTTTTGGCCATTCATTCACCTGATCATACACACACACACACACGATAGACGTATGTGCATACACACACCAGATGAGCGGAGCGCACCTTGTTGGGGCTTGATCGAGCCCGGAGACGTAAAGCGGAATAATTTTGTTTACTTTGGACCAACGACTCCAACACCGAATAAGAAATTCATGAGCTTAGTAATGATTTATAAATATAACCCAGTTTCAGCGATTGGTGACATGCATGCCGTACGGGTCGAGTCAGAGGAGGCAACAAGCACTTGTCGTCCTCGCTTGTTTTATTTCGAGCGTTGATTGACGACAACAGCGATGGCGACGACGACCACGACAGCAGCTCGGCCATTCTCTATTCGTAATCGCAGCTCTCATTCAGAGGCCGTTTCATCAAACTTCACAGAGCAAATTGTTTATTAGACAAAGCAAAGCACAATGGATGATCCAAGCACAATCGAATTGACACAGAAATGGGCGAATAGAGCAGCAGAGCGAGAGAGGAAGAAGAGAGAGAGAGAAATAAAGGGAACAGAAGGACGAGCATAATACTGCGACCAAGACAAAGAGAAAGTGAGGCGAAGAAAAACAATTTGCGTGAGGATAACGCCACTCGGATTCGATTACGAGTCTAATCTTTGCGTAGAATTCTTATTGTGCGCGCGGGAATGCGCTTTTTTATAAGCGCTAGTATCTGTGTGTGTATGTGTGTGTGTGTGTGTGTGTGTGTGTATGCTGGAACGGTAAAGGACGAAAAGATCGGGCCGTTAATTGAAAGCGTGGGACGGAAGGGACTAAAGACCATCACAAATATTGAATCTAGTTGACAAGTCCGTTAAATATTTGCCAAGGACGACCGGTCAATTCAATTAAATGGAAACAAATGGTCTACACATTGGTCAACAAGCACGGCGGCAACAGCAACATGACCATCTTGGTTGTTGTTGTGACCGTCGGCTTGTCACTTGTGCGTTCATTGCGTTCATTGTATGATTAATTTAAACGATACTTAATTCAATTTAGATCTAAATCCGAAGTAAACACGGCCTGGACTCACGCGCGCGCACACGGCCACTCCGAGCCAAGCCGAGATATTTACACCGATCTATCGGCCTGCAAGACAATAAAAACGAGAGAAAGTGCGACTGAGCCAGCGACCTCGACTTGTACACAGCTCACTCGCTCGTCAACTTATTGGTCCGGCTATTTGCACACAAAAACGAACGCTTAGTGGAATATTGTGAACCATGAAGGTAATCATCGGCACATTATTTGCTCTATTTAAAAATGCGACCGTTTTTGCTTCTTCTTCTTCTCTCTGCCCTCTCATCCCTCTCTCTCTCTCAGTGGCCCCATGGCGCCCATTTTTTGTACACATGAATTTATATACTTTATTATTGAGCCGACATTTGATGTGATTCGAAACCATTTATGAGTTATTTGCTTATCGATTCAAACTGTAATCGAGACCATGAGAATGAGACCGAGCTTGAATGAGTCTCTCGCTCGTTTATTCGCTACTCGCATTTTAATTAAACCTCAGGAAAGTGCACGTCTCTCCTCTCGTCCGCTATTATATTCTCTCTTGTTCGCTAGTTCTTAATTTCATCTCGATCGACTCTTCTTCTTCTTCGAACCTGGCGGCCAACTTGACTTGCGCCGGCATGCACATCTCTCGGCCCGTTGTTTTACTTTATTGTTTTTATTGTTGCTTTTTCGCCGCCGTCCTAATCGTCATGATCGTCATTAGTTTTCATCGTCTCGCTCGTCTTCATTAGTTTATTGTTTGCTCTCATTCTAATTTAAGCCGCTCTTGTCGCCTGCTACTTTCATCCTGTTTCATCCTCGTTCGGCAATTGGCAAACTCTACTCTGCGCACTTAATTTCAATTTTTAACGATTGACATTCACTGCACTGCTGCACGACCAGCACAAACGGCCCATTAATATTCAAATAAGTTCAAACAGAAAGAAAGAGCGAGGCAGTGAAATGAATAAGAGAAGGACGAGCAAGTAGGCTCTGCTGGTGGCCAATCAGCGCTCACAGTCTCTTTCTCAGTCACATGCTAAGAAAGGGCCGAATTCTTTGTATTCATTGAAATCACTTTTGCTTGATTGCATTTGACGCGCCCCCAGCAGCTTCCAAACGACTGATTGTTCTAAAGCTCATTTCATTTTTAATCAAAAATTAACAAACAAATCATCTACGTAGAGGGGCATAGAGGAATTAGCCGACCACGATTCAGGCCACGTCATGAGTTCAAACGCTATCCTAGCACCGCAAGCCACCGTGCTGACCAGTTCGGCCTCGCCGAGTTCCACAAATCCGTCAAGTCTAACCAGTTCGGCCTATTCGTCGCCTACCTCGGTATCGTCGCTCGTCTACCCGGGCGGCGCGATCAGTGCCAACCAACTACTCGCCTTTCAATCTCTTCTTAATCCGGCCAGCTCGGCCGCTCACCTGGCCAACTACGTTCTTCTAAATCCTGCACACAAACAAGTGAACGCAGAGGTTCGCCCAGGCGAATTAAAGCCGAGCGGCGTAGATACCCTCAAACTGAACGAGAGTCAAATTGAATCGAAATTAGCGGAGACGGGCGAGACGAGCAACACGCCGAGCATGAGCGCTGCTCTGACGCCCATCCCGTTCTCAAATCAAGACGGAAAGCCAGAGGCAAAGAAGCCGCGAACTAATCGCTCTCAGCCGTCCAAGGTTGTGCACATTCGAAACATTCCGCCGCAGATAAGCGAAATAGAAGTCATTCAGTTCGGCATAATCTTCGGCAACATTGAAAATGTGCTCAATTTAAGAAGCAAGTGTCAAGTGAGTGCCCTTTCAATTTGTTTGTTTTAAAATTGAATTGAAAATTGATTGACACAATTCAAAGGCGTTTCTTGAATTCGAAAAATGCGAAGAAGCACAGTCGATGATAAGTCACTTTGCCAATAATCCGATTTCTCTCGGCGGCCGTCAGATATTCGTGCAATATTCAAACTACAAAAATCTAGTTACCGATCCGAACAACACAAACAACCAGGTGGCCAGGGCCGCCCTCCAGCTCGCCAAAGAGCTGCACAAGGCGGCGCAAACCGGCGGCGCCAACACAATACTGCGTGCCATGCTGCAAAATCTTATCTACCCAGTCACTCTGGACACAATTTATCAACTGTTCGGTCGATTCGGTTCGGTGCTTAAGATAATCACGTTCACCAAAAACGGCAAGTTCTAGACCTCGTCCATTTCAGCTCGCTTCCTATTCAACTTTTCTTTTGGATGTGTGTAGAAAAGTTCCAAGCGCTCATTCAAATGAAGGACGCGGCCAGTGCACAGGCGGCCAAGAACTCGCTTCATGGCCACAGCATTTACGGATCGGGCTGCACTCTGCACATCGATTACTCAAAGCTGAATAACTTGAATGTAAAATACAACAACGAAAAGAGCAGAGATTACACAAACCCGCTCTTGCCCGCCGGCGATTGTCCGGAGCACTTTGCTCTGGGCGCCGGCGGAATCATAAACGCGCCTTTTCACATTGTAACCGCCAACTATCCGGGCGCATCATTCGCTGCCCCGGCGCTGTCTGCCGGCTATCAGATCGCTGCAGGTTCGTAATTGACATATTCGCCTGTCTCTCTTCTAAACTCTACACCTCTCTCTTTCTTTCCATTGGACTTGACCAGGTGGCCAGTTTATTCCGATACCGGGCAAATATATTCGTAAGCCGATTCGCTCAGTTCTGTCAAGCTTGGCAAATTTCTCACCCACCAATTCACTTTAGCTCATCAGCAACTGATAAACGCGGCCAGTATTTATCAGGCATCGGCAGGCGCAGGTCTAACTGCCGCCGCTTCACCAACAGTGAACGCCGCACAGAACAGCGCGGTAATCGCACAAGGGCCGCAGCTGGTCGGCGGCGCCCAGCACTACCCGATCACCGTTGGTGCGAGTACACAATCCAATACGACATCGGGTAGCGGTAGTACGGTTGCGGCTGCTTCTATAACGTCCGCCAGTCCACAGACCGCAAACATTGGCGGCACGCTGAGTCAACATCACAACATTGGCCAGCAGCCTATTGTTCTTCCCTATCTCCAAAACGAAGAGGTATGTGAACAAGATTGCGATGAAAAGTGGCCACCACGAACAGCACACAGAACGATTGCGACCGAGAACACGAGGGTCTCAAACTGGGCCTCTTTGCCAAGTAGAATAGCGGCTGCCTGCTGACCATGAAGACAAACTCTTGCCCTTGAAAGACTCTGAACGAGCTGAGGTCTCCATTTCGGTTAGTTGCAGAAATGAAGAGAAATCCCAATAGAAAACAGCCTTCGACTGAGCTTGAGCTATAACACCAACGCTTCGTATCTTAGTCTCTTTTTAAACAAGCCCGTTCTCTGATTCTTAAACTCTGGTCACTTGTCAATCATGCTAGAGCTGGTCCATGCACATTCGCCCTCCTAGCAGCTCTTTGGTTATCTTGCCATTCGACCTTGCTCTCTCTCTGTCTCTTTCTCTCAGCCTGTCCATCTCGATTATCTGGGTTTGCTCCGCTTTCTGTTCTAAAATCGTCTTAAGCCTATTGAGTTCAAATAGAAATGCAGCAGCAGACGATGCAAGCGGCTCATCTCTTTGATCATAAACCCCTCACTTGGCTTTTCTTTGTCTTTTTTGTTCCTGTGCTGATTCTCGTGATCTCAACCTTCGCTATTAATCGTGTGCTTGTCGCCTGGTTCAAGTGGCTCAATTTAGAGCTGCTCTTTTGAGCTGTCTTGCAGCTCTTCTTACCCTTTTCGACCTTTGTCAATTCCGAAGCAGAGAATCAAGAGTTTTATTGACACTTTGCGCTTTGTTTTCAGGGCTACATAATGATGTACCAAGCCTGAGTGGCCTATGCAACCGACGACAAGGTCAGACCGGCCGGCAATCAGCGCACAGACAGGACTGATGAAAAACCGAAGCGCTTTTCAAGCAGATATTCATCCCGATCGTATTTTCGGCAACCGACATGTGAATTTCAATTCAGCCGACCATTTTACTGCGACTAGTATTTAATGTGTAAATCGACTCGATTTAGCAGACCATCAAATTTTGGAATAAATGAAAATGTTCCCTTTCTGTTATCAAAGGCAGCCGCTTTGTATTTTTGGCTGCAAATTGACATCGATGAACGGGAGTGGGTGGGAACGAGCTGAGCAAGCTCGGACATTTAAGAATTCTGCACTCTGCTCTTGTGTGAAGCACACAGAAAAGAGAATAGGCAACGACAAGACACAGGTTGGCGACACTTTGATCTGGTTGCCATGACTACCCAAATGGAGGTGGTTGTTGCGCTCAAAGCGTTTAGGGCGTATTTTCAATAATCGTTGTGCTTGTTGCGTAAATCCCATCGGTAGCCTCAAACAAAAGCCCAAATGGCTGCCATTCTCAAGCTCCTGCAGTCGGTCGATCCCAAAACACGGCAATACATTCGTTTCTATCGAATAAGCGAAATATACGAAGTAAGTTGAATAACAAGACCGGCCTGAGCAGTTTTTAACCCGGAGCCTAGAGTCTCATTAGCGGGTTGATGGTCGTGCGGCCACCTGACACGATCGAATGGCTCATAGAAAAGCTCGAACATCTCGACTCGGTCGGAGTCAAAGAGCTCAAATGGTAGGTCTTCAGCGCAGAAATGTTTTATTCATTTCACCTAGATTCGCGTTGGTCACGTTCGTCAAACGAACGCCGGCGGACGCTTGAGCCGCTTGTCAGCCGCTTCGAATATTTTATTAAATTAATCTATTCGCCTCCTATCCTTAAGGGACATGTTCATTCCAGTCGAGCTAAGGCCTGCGCAGAAGCCAGTGGACGAAACAACCCTCTCGTATATATTCAGCGTATTCGACGACATGCTCGAGGTTTGTGGCGAGCTCGGCTAAAACTTGTCACTAAGAAATGATTTGTTGATTTGCAGCCAACTGCCCAAATGATCGAACGAGCCTACCGTCATTACAATTCGACCCTTCAGCGTCGAGCTTTCTAGTAAGTCGAATCTTCAGCTCTGGGCCAATAGAGCGAAACGCAACTTAATTTCAATCAAGTTCGCTCAAGAGATTTTATATCGTTCAAAAGCGAGATCGAGCTCGCCTGCAGAGCCAAATGACCATCGCCGTAGAGTACGAGCGGCTCAAGCTGAACAAGAAGCTCTTCCGACTCTGGCGGGTGAGAACCACCTACTTTGGCGAGTTTATCTTCAATTCAAAGCCAACTTTTTTCAGCGATGGGTCCGCTACAGAAAAGATCGACAAGCCAGTAAGATTGTGAACTCGAGGTCCAGTGGCTCTGTCTTTCAATTCTAAAATTCTTGTCAAGTCGCGTACGAGAAGCTCAGACGACTGGACGAGATCACCCAGGCGCGGTTTATCATGCACCAATGGCACATGGCCGCGAATGAAGCGCATCAAACGCGCGACTATTTCGAGGTAAGCGGTCAGAGTCTGTTGAATAAAAAACACTCAGAATGGCATGAGCATTTCTAACTGTCGAATGCATCCGATCTTGCGTTAACTCGTCTGTTCAATTGAATCGAAATTTTAGCTTCAGGTAGATTAGAATATTTGCTCAGTTGACTTGAAGCTCGTGTTTGACTCTGGCTCGTTGCTCGCTAACAACATTCACCGTTTGTCACATTTTTCCATTCAAACTCTTCTCAAACACACACGCGATTGATGCTCAACATAACTACACGGACTGGATCGGTCCAAGGGGCCGTGGCTCGTTGTTTTTTTTTTCTTTCAAATTGACTAATATTTTGTACGCACCGACCTAAACCGGCTCCAAAAGGAAAGGATCAAGGTAGAGCGAAAAGAAAAGTGTGGCCGATTCGTTTCTATCGCTGGCCTCGCTTTCCCATTTATCTTAACTTGTGTCCAGTCCAGTCGGTTTCCTTTTGTCCTCAATCTGTTCGAAAGCTATTTCCAAGTTGAGACGCTAAACCAGATTGATCTTGTGCTCTGCTTGTGATTGGCTTTTTGTTTTATTTGTTTTTTTTTTGTAATGGCTCTTTTGGTTTGGTTTTCACGTTGCAATTGCTCATTCGATTTTGGTTCTTTATTCTTCCCAAATTAACTGTAGCGATTGGAACGAGGCGAGATAGTCGACGAACGAGAAGGAGCATTCAGCAATGGAGAAGCTCGCGACGACATTTCTCTCCTGCCCCGCAATGTTGCCGTTCGGATATTTTCTTTTCTTTCGATTGTCGATTTATGCCGGGCGGCTCAAGTCTGTCGATCGTGGAAAATAATTGTGAGCACCAGCGTTCTTTGGAGTAAGGTAAGTAAACAGCTCTTATTCAAACTCTCTGAGTCTTGTCTTAAGCCATTGTTGTGTTTCAGCTTAATCTGGCTCCCATCAGACACAGGTTGTTACCGTTTGAATGCCGCCAGCCGAATAGAATTTTTTTAGTTTGACGCTTCTAGGGTTGACGACTCGTTGTTCGCTCATCTCATAAACCGAAGTCGCCCGTTTTTGCTTCATTTGAATGTGCGAAGCGCTTATCGACTCACAACGCCTTCGTTCACCTTAATCAGCGGCTGCCGGAACATTCAAGATTTGAACTTGTCCCAGTGTGCCAATTTGAACGTAACGACCACATCCACGAACAATCTAATCAAGTTTAAAACACTCTGTGGCTGAATGCAGGATGACCTGGTGAACGTAATCAGCCAAGGATGCCAGATTCTGCTCTTCCTCAACCTTTCATTCAACGCCAATTTGACCGATTCGACCATCAGACACTTGTCCAAGTAGCGGCCATTTATTTGCGTTCGTTTTAAAAGACAAACTGAAAGATCGGCTAAACAGAAACTGCATAAACCTTCAGTACTTGAGCGTGGCCTATTGTTCTCGCCTCACAGACGCCGGCTTCAGTTATCTGCCATCAGGTGAAGGCCTGCGCAGTCTGACTTATCTTGATCTTTCCGGCTGCAGCCAAGTAAGTCGGACCACTTGGTCTCCCTTCTTGGAGCCGACCACAATTTGGTTTGTATTTGAAGCTGAGCAGCCAGGCATACAGGGACGTGGCCGGCCATTGTGTCGGTTTGAAAATGCTTCGAATCGAGAACTTTACCAGCCTGACTGACAGCCACCTGCAAGTAAGCGAGCTCCGCCAGATCAAGCGTATTCGCCAAGCTCTAACAACTAATGCCTGGCCAGTCATGCACAAGCCTGAGGTACTTGTCCGACGTGCAAATAGTCGACTCGCCCGAGCTGACCGACAGCTCGATTCAGTACCTGAGCGCAGCCAGTCGCCTTCAGAAGCTCAAGATCGTTTCGAATCGAAATCTGAGCGACTTGTCCGTCAGAGTGCTGAGCAAGAACTGCTCCGACTTGCGGTTCGTGTCGCTGATCGACTGCGACAAAATCGGCGACCTTAGCATGAAGTACTTGAGCGCACTCAAGCAACTGACCGTCCTAAACATGGCCGACTGCACCAAGTGAGAACTTTGTTTCACCCTATTTGCGTATTTCAATTCATTTGTGCTGCAGGGTAACAGACAACGGGGTGCGCTTTCTGGGCGATGGCATGTGTGTGAGCAAGCTTCGAGAGCTCAACTTGACCAACTGTGTGCGAATAACAGGCCAGAGCATGGCGGTCATAACGCGAAAGTAAGTCTTGATTCAAGTGAAAACAAGCGGCCGGTCGAAGTGCAATCAAACTTGCGAGCAGGTTCAGGAACTTGTCCTATTTGAACATTTGCTATTGCGAGCAAATAAACGAAGATGGGATAGAGATGGCCGGTGCGTTGGACTCTCTCAGTTTGCTCGACTTTTCTGGATGCGCCGTGTCAGATCGGGTGAGTCGACTGTCTCTTGCCGACGCTGAATAAAGCTTGATTGAGCCGAAAATAGAATCTGAAAGGAGTGGCCAACAGGAACCTGCGACACGCGTATTTAGCCGACTGCCAGAACATCACTGATCTGGGCCTGCAGAAATTCTGTGCCCAGTGTCCTCTGCTGGAGAGTCTGGACGTGTCCGAATGCTATCAGCTGTCGGATAATTCAATCAAAAGTCTGGCGTTCTGCTGCAAGTACATTGTCAATCTGAACCTGAGCCGATGCAACTTGGTAAGAAGTCGAATTGCGATCGACTCTGATCCGCAATTTTCTCATTTAACTTGCAAAGATCACTGACATGGCAATGCAGTATTTGTGCGGAGTGTGCGTCTACCTCCAGAACGTGAACCTGTCCTATTGCCCCCTGCTGACGTGAGTTGTTAACTTTTGTTTTGTCTGACACTTTGATCTGAGCATGCGCTTGCTTTTAGCGACAAAAGTCTCAAGTACATTAGGAAAGGATGCAAGCACATGAAGCTGATCACCGTGATTGGCTGCGATGCCATCTCACGAGACTCGATTCAGAAAATTCAAGAGCGCTTTTGTAAAATTCAATATCAAGATTCTTATTAGCGGCCATGGACCACTCGTGCCCTTCCCAGATCATGTCGTTTGTACGCTCGTTGGTGCATTTGATTTTGTTTATTTTTGAAGTGATTTCTCTTTTTTGGCGATGGTCACTTGATGATGAAAATTGTGATTTGCTTACGATTTATATATAAATTAAGGAAGAGAATAAAATTAATATTCGTTCAAGTCAATGAACAAGCTGGCACGCGCAAATAGCTTAGTTTGGATAGCGCTCGACAATCATGGCGTGGCCGTGACCTCCGGCAGCGCAGGCTGCCACCAGAGCGAACTGCCCTCCTTCTTTGTGCAGTCGATTGGCGGCTGTGGTTACCAGACGAGTGCCAGTGGCTCCGAACTAAGTTTAGTTTGTTTGTCTCGGTTTATAGACCGGTCAGGCATTCGATTGAGATTGTCATTTACCGGATGTCCGATAGACAGCGATCCGCCCCATTTGTTGAACTTTTCCATTGGAATGGCGCCCACTTTGCCACTTCGGCCCATGTAGTTCTTTCCAAACCAGTCCGAGTCGAGCGCTTTCAAGTTGGCCAATATTTGCCCCTTTGAATTTTGAAATGTAAATGAGTCGAATCGATGTTGAGTGGAGGTACTCACAGCAAACGCCTCGTGGAACTCAAACACGTCAATATCGTTCAAGGTGAGGCCGGACTTTTCTAGCACTCGAGGAGTGGCGTACGCGGGTCTACCAAGTATGATGAGAGAGGCGTAATTGGTTTATTCACTTTCAATTCGTTACCCGAGCAAAAGCTGGTCCTTAGGGTCCTGAGCTACGTAGACAAAATTTCTCAAATAGGCTTTGGGCTTGAGGCCAAGTTGCTTGGCCTTTTCTTCGGTCATTATCAGGCAAGCAGACGCGCCATCGGTAAGATAAGAGGCGTTGGCGGCTGTGACTGTGCCGTGCTCTTTAACAAACGCGGGCTTCAACTGAGACACTTTCTCCAGAGTCGAGACTCTGATTCCAAGGTCCCTTGTCACTGGCTCGGACGACTTGGG
The DNA here is from genome assembly GCA_019059635.1 of Proales similis. NCBI lineage: Eukaryota > Metazoa > Rotifera > Eurotatoria > Ploima > Proalidae > Proales > Proales similis. The sequence goes on from JAGVRJ010000005.1 coordinate 293,006, forward strand.
CACAAAAACAGGCGCCACATCACTCAAGTCGCCTCGTTTGGTCGCCTCCTCAGCCAGAGTGTGCGAACGGACCGCAAACTCGTCTTGCTCTCGACGTGTAACACCAAAGGCGGCTGCGAGGCGATCGCCCGAGTGGCCCATAGTCTCATTGGTTGAAAACTCTGCCACAGCGGGCAGCTCAGGGGTCAGCGGCTTTGAGGAGAAGATTTTGGCTAGCATGCCAAGCTGCTGGCCGGGTGTCTTGGCCTTGTTCAGGCTCAAAAGCAGTTTTCGCATCGGTCGGCTGAATCTGATCGGCACGTCCGACATTGTCTCAACGCCGCCGGCAATCACAACTTCCGACTGGCCAGAGGTTATTTGTCCAATGCCGTTCGTGATCGCCTGGTTGGCTGATATGCACGCTTGAGTGACAGTGTGCGCCGGTATACGATCAGACAAGCCGGCTGCAAGAGCCGCCTTTTAGAGAGAAAACTTAAGAAAGAGAATTTGCAAGTCGGCGGCCGACTGTACCTCGCGCGCAATGTTCGCCGTCCTGACCTCTTGAATCACTGTGCCCATTACTATGTAGTCCACGTCAGTTATCTTAACGTTCGTTCGCTGAACAAGTGAGCTATGCAAGCAAGCAAGTTAAGGCCAAGATTGCCGATCGAAAATAGAGCAGGTCGCTTACAGAAGAGCGTTTCTGGCCAATTCGTAGGCAAGTAGATCCTTGTAAGGGCCGAACGAGGGAAGGAAAGGTGTGCGAACGCCATCGATCAAGACTATGTTCTGGCCGTGCTGGTTGCGTATCTCTGTGAAATCGAATTAGGGACTAGACGCCAACTGAGGCACAATTTAGCTTAAACTGACTTTTGGCGGCCGTGTTTGTGCTGGCAAGTCGGGCAGAGGCTGAAAAGAGGGCGTGTGCTTTAGGATAGAACCCTTGAGACTCGTTCAGGCGGCAATTTACCTTGTCCGGCAAGCGATGGCACTCTGTACAGCGACGAATAAAGGTTCAAACGAGCTCCGATCATTATTATTTGATTAAGACTGACTATTTAGACGAGTGAGTAGAAATGCGAGCAGACTCTTGATTGATTTATTTAAAAGAGCTTTTTTGAAATGAAAAGCGACCAGGGTACAAAGTTCTCTTTGCCAATGCGAGCACAATGCATGTACTTTGCTTCAGCGAGCGTATCCAATTTAAATGTCTTATTATTCCTGCTCAGTCGTTGGGATCTTTTGAAGCAGTCAGCGCATCTGCTCAATCTATCAGCCGATTGCCATCATCACATTCTTTAATAAACAAACTTGCTGGCTGTCCTCGACTGTGCGGTCGTTCTCTGTTCCGTGTTTTTGTGCCATTTCTTCTTCCTGCTAACCTGCCACCTCTTTGGCTTTTTTTTCTGTTTTCCAATATTTGAAAAAGAAAATTGCTCCCAATTTGCCAGGAGAAGGTCATTTGCTTGAATTGGCCGAGTAAGGGCGTTGCTCAAGCGACTCAAGCGGGCGTTGCCTGAGCGCCAACACATGCACCGGCTCATTATGCGCTTGTTTCGTTTTAATTCTTTACGCAAGCTGCAGCTATTTTAAATGAAAATTTTCAACTCAAAAACCGAATGAACCGACGCCGAACTCTGACAGCTGTCATCTTGCTGTTCATATTGGCAATTAGTTTGGTTCAGTTTATGCTCTTGCCGGCTTCAGATGACTCGTTCGAGCAAATATTTCGGCCACGTTCGTTTAAGTCGGTGTCGAACGAACCGAAGAGCTCATTGACAGTGGCCATCAACGAGAGCAGAGCCATCAACGAGTTCATCATACCGACACTCGAGGACGGCTCAGTGATTGTATCGCTACAGTTGCCGTTCTGGCACAAGCACAATCGAAAAGACCTGCAAACACGTCAAACTGTGCGTTCCTTCAGGGCAGGCTTAGCGCCGGAGTCGGCCAAACTGAGAGGCGTGAAACCGGAGCTCGCTTATCTCTACACAGCCGACAGTCCTCGAACGTTCAAATGCCTTCAATCTGATGTAAGTCGTTGGAACCGATGCGCATGCTTTGTTTTCTTGATGAGGCAAAAGTGTCCAAAAGCAAACGATCGCTTATTCTTCACTCAACGATGACTACTGTGACTGTGTCGATGGAACCGACGAACCGGGCACATCTGCTTGCCACTTCTCCACGTAATTTGTGACGCTCAAAACGAACGATCCTAAATCTCAGTCCTTTTCACTTCTCGTCCAGTTTCTACTGCGACTATCAATTCGACTCGAGCTTCGAGCATCGAATTGCGTCCTCGCGAGTCGACGACAGCGTCTGCGACTGCTGTGATGGCAGTGACGAATCGAAGCGAACTTGCGCCAACACTTGTGAACGACTAGCAAAATCAGTGCACGAACAGCGCCGTCTCAGACAGAGAGGCGAAGAGCAAAAACGCAAGTACGAGGTCGAGGGAAAGTTTGTAAACGAACAGGTTCGACAATAGGCTCCCATTCAAGCGCATCCGTGAATTTTTTCAACTCTTTCATTTTGGCTTCAAGCTGCACGGGCCGAAAGGCGTGTTTCGCAAGTTGGCCGAAAACTGCTTTGAGACAGAGAGCGCCGGCTTCAAATACGAGCTTTGTCCATATCGAAGAGCCTCGCAGTACAAAATCACAAACAAAGTAACTGAAAGTCTTTCATTTCCTCAACTCAGATCCCGCCCAATCAACTCGCTCTAATCGAAGCTGGATCGGATCAATCTCGGCTCCAAGTCAACTCTAATGCTGGTCAATATTGAACGAGAGCAAATTTGGATGCTGAAAATGGCCGACGGCGATGAAAAGTTCTGCGGCAAACCAAGAGAGAGCGAGGTAGACAAGCTGATTTGTTGCTTTGTTTCATGCTTTTGATTGCTTCAAGTCGATTCCGGCAAACAGGTGCTGTTCATTTGTCACGACTCGGACAAGCTGAGGCGAGTGGAAGAGCTGCAAAAGTGTGTCTATCGCTTTGAGCTTCTGACTCCGGCTGCTTGCTGATCAACACCCGATGCATGATTGTTGAGTTTATTTCAATGCTTTGATTTGGCCTTCTCTAAGTATGCGTGTGTGTGTGTGTGTGTGTGTAGATATGCGAATAAAAGAGAAAACTTTTTTACGGTCAGAAATCGGATCGAAAGGGCTTTTGATAGACACGAGCCTTAACCAGAGAGGAAAGAATGGCGTCAGGGTTCCGCACAGTATTCGACTTTTCCAAGTTGTCCAAAGAGCTGTACAGGTGGTTTCCGGGCCATATGACAAAAGGCCTGAGGCAAATGTACGAGCAGCTGCCAAATGTCGACGCAGTGATCGAAGTGCACGACGCCCGAGTGAGAGATTTTTGGCTCTGGCTTCGAGTAGTGAGCTGTTTAAACCGACAATCTGTCTATAGATTCCGTTCACAGGTCGGACCAAGTCGTTCAGACGCACGGTGGTCGGCAACAAGCCATACGCCTACGTGCTGAACAAAGCCGACCTGGCTGATCTCAGAAACAAGCGCGAAATTCGCCAACAACTCGAAGCAGAAGGCTACGCGCCGTGTTATTTCACAACACTTAGAAATGCTGCAGACAGCGCATACAAAAGAGTAAATAGGAAACAAGCGAGCGGTGAAACGACAACGATTTGAAAAAACAAAAAAAACAGATTTTGCCCGACCTGATCGGCCGAATCAAAGAGCAAAGCCGATTCAATCGCGAACAAGTAAAAACTGTCGGCGTGCGCTGTGGATGAATTTAAAACTGAGCGCGTGAGTCAAAGGAAACAGAGTTCAACCTGTTGGTGGTGGGCATTCCCAACGTGGGCAAGTCAACTCTGATTAATCGACTGCGAAATCATCATTTGAGACAAGGTGAGCAGTTTATGTGTTTATTAATGGCCAAAGAGTTTGAACAAATACGAGGATCAAATGCAACGGTTCATCCCCACTTGAAGAGATTGAGCTGATCGCGGTCGGCGCCAGATTTGTTAGCTCTGTCGCTTTTAGCTGCCTTGAAAAGGTCGTAGTCACCGGCTTGTCTGTTGAGCAGCTTGCCAAGATAATCTTGATTACTGAGCTCGTTGGAAAATTCCAATGTCAAACGTGCAATGAGTCGACCAAGTTGTTCCTTGACCATGGCCTCTTGGTGTCGATTCAATCGATTCTCTCTCAACACTTGGTTGTAGGTCAATATGTGAACTAAGAGATTGCGAAGCTCGTCGCTCCTCGACTCGGCCAGGTCCGGTTGAGCCAATCTCGAGTTTGAATCGTACAGAGCTCGGGCTTGTAGGGCTTGCACAAGGCAGACTGAGATCAGAGTCAATACGATGAATTTTTTCATTTTTGCTTGTCTCTTTCGACTGCGTCTATTCGATTCGACTTTCACCTGGTTCGACTGGTTTGATCATTGATGGCTGATTGCAATCTATTTAAATAAAAATGCATGATTCATCTTATTTTGTTCACTTGTGCCATTTGTCTAATTAATCGCTTTAAATCGATTGAACAACAACAACAACAAAAGGCAATGCAGCCAAAATGGGAGCCACGCCTGGGATTACCAGGTCCCTTCAAAGCAAGATAAAGGTGAGAAGCGAGGGCATTAGACGATCGGCCCTGAGCGTGAGAGCAACATTTTAGGTCTACCCGGCGCCTTCAGTGTTCGTTTATGACACACCGGGGATACTGGAGCCTACATTCGACGAGATTGAAGTCGGCTTCAAGCTGGCTTGTTTAAGTGAGCATTTTAGGTGAATTTTATTTGAAAATCGACGACGTCATGCTTCCTATCCCTAGACTGTCTCAAGAATCATCAGGTTAATGCTGATGTACTGGCCGACTACTTGTTGTTCAAATTGAACAGCGCGGCCAATTTCGGGTAAACATGCTCAACACAATGCTGATGATTAACATCAAGGCTAATGAAAATAATTAATGAAATTAAATGCGACTCTAAATAAAGATACGTAAACTGTTACAAATTGAGTTCGCCCACTGATGACATAATCGAGCTGCTTGTTCACGTGGCAAAGGCCAACAGAGCGATCAAACAATCGCGGTCTGAGAACAATGCCATAAAACGCGTCTACGACATTGAAGCGGCTGCAATGCACTTTGTCAAAGACTACTTCGACGGACGCTTGGGTCCATCGATGCTGGACGATTTGCCCGCACGGCAGACCGACGACGAATTAAATCAATCGATTGACTTGAACACATTCAATCGCACAGAAAATTGAAAAGAAAATCTCGAAGAATGGAGCCACAAATCCATTAATTTGTCGTGTTTTATCCCATTTGATTCGAAACGTTTATCGGGGATAGTCTACCGATTGAAACTGATCTGAATGTGTTTTGATGAGCTGACGAAAAAGAATTTGTTTCAGAATGAGATGCCATTACGAGGTATTGGGTGTCGCCTTGGAGGCCAGCGTAGACGAGATAAAAAAGGCTTATCGCAAAAAAGCACTGCAATGGCATCCGGGTAAAAAAGAAACTAAAATAGACGAAATGCGCACAACTACGTCAACGTGTTTCCTAACCGAAATGAAAACCGAAACCCGACAGACAAGCATTCGGATAATAAAGAAGAGGCAAACAAACGCTTTCTGGAGGTGCAAGACGCCTACGAGACCCTATCAAATGAACAAGAGCGCGCCTGGTACGACTCCCACCGAGAGATAATAATCAACGGCGGAGTTCCAGGTTCGCATTTCAACTCGAATTTAATCGCGATTTTGTACGATCGAATTCCAAGGCGACTCGGACTCGGCCAAATTTGTATTCAACATCTATCCCTACTTCAGCGCGACCTGTTTTCGTGGCTTCGACGACGACGAAAGAGTAAACCAGGCCTTGTCTGACAGTGCCGAGTCCAAATTTGACTCCCACCCACTCTAGGGCTTTTACACCGTCTACCGCGAAATGTTCATGACAATTGCGGAGGAAGACAGACAGCACTATGATGAGGAGGTTGAGATTCCCGAATTCGGCTCGTCCGACTCGGACTACGAGACCGTGGTGGGACCGTTTTATGCGTTCTGGCTGAACTATTGCACGCCGAGAAGCTTCGTTTGGGTTGAAAAGTATGACATCAGAGAGGCCGGCGACAGACAAGTGAGACGCGCGATGGAAAAAGAAAACAAGAAACTACGAGACAAAGCCAAGCGTGAACGAAACGAAGAAATTAGGGTAAACACAGCCGTTTAGCGACAAGCGTTCGATTGAATTAAACATCTCGAAACTGGAAATTTCAGAAAATAACCGAATTCGTGCGCAAGAAAGACAAACGGGTCGAAGCGTACAAGGCAGGTGAAATGTTCCCGCTCAGACTTTGCTTCAATTTGATCAATTTGATGTAGAAAATATTGGAAGAGCGCGCTCAGCAGGCGCAGAAAAAAGCCCAAGAGCGAAAAGAAGCTGAACGACTGCGACGAGCCGAGTAAGAATGAGTTGAAGTTTCGCCTCTGAGCAGCTGAAGATTACGATTTCAGGGAGATGAAGGGCTATGTGGAGCCAGAGTGGTGTCGCACTGGGCCAGTTCGCGAAGAGGCGCATGCGCTCGACGAAGATGAAGAGGACGAGGACGAGTTGGATGACGAGTTTTATTGTGTGGCGTGCGACAAGAGTTTCAAGTCGAGCAAAACCTTCAAGAATCATGAAAAGTCAAAGAAGCACAGAGAAAACGTGGAAGAGCTCAAGCAGCACATGCAGCAAGAAGAGGCCGAAATGAACGAGCCAAGTGAAGAGCTGCACGACAGCGACCAACAACAAGAGACGCAAGCGGCCGATTCACCCGAAGAGCAAACTCGGTCAAAGTAACGAACAAACACTCTTAAATTCAATAAAATTGCTTATCACTTCGATCGTGGCCAGACTATCGAAAAAGCAAAAGAAAAAGAAGCGCCGGGCCCTGAGAGTTGATCAAGAAGAGCAGAGCGACGACGAAGCGCCGAATGTGGAGGCCGACGCGACGGCAGCGGACAAGGAACTAGAAAGATTGAGCATTGACGACGATCGACCAGCAGGAGCCGAAGACGAAAAAGGCAAAACAAAGAGGCCTCAATCAGCGGCCAAAGCAAAGTCAGACGAGCCGGAGACAGCGCCCGTGCTGAGCTGCAGCGTTTGCGATGAAAAGTTCGACTCGAGAAACAAGCTGTTCGGTCATATTCAAAAAGAAGGCCACGCGGCCCTCAAAACCGACGCGGCCATCTCACATAACGAACTCAAAAAGCAGAAACGCCTGCTAAAAGGCAAAAAGCCGAAATAAAAAGCAACAATTTACGCAAACAGAATTTATTAGGAGAAAGTGTGAAATGATTTTTGCTGTAGCAGCAAGCAATGTAAAGGCATTCTGAATGACCTGTTCCTTGAAAAACAACAACAACAATAGCACTCATATTTACATGTGGAGCAAGTTAGACCGGGGCAGCAGCAGCAATCGGTGCTTGCTCGGCCACATCGTCGTTGTTCTTGGCTGCCGCCGACGATGAATGGTCATTTGTGTCTGAGAGGTTCTTGACCGCGCTCACTTCTGCGCTCGACTCGTCTTCGGCTGTTGTGTGCCACATGAGACGCTCTTCGTAGAATCTGATCACAACTTGCGGACATTTCACATTCGCAAGGCGGGCGGGCACGAGATCGGCCTCGTCCGAGTTCTTCCATTTCATGAGAAACATCAACTCTCCCTTGGAGTCGGTGGCGCCCAGTATCTTGTCCGGCACGAGGTCTCGATCGAATCCACGCGGCTGCAGCTCCTTGTCCTATGGTACGAGCGAACTGAAAATTCCATAAATAATTTCACTCGACTCAAAATCACCTCAACACGTTCAATTCGCTTCTTTTTGCCGCTCGTGTCAATGTCGAGCTTGCGTTTGGTATTCTTGTTCTCTGCCAGCCGTGACTCGAAGTCTTCAATCAGCTCCGGACAGTCGAGATTTTCCACTGGCTCCCAAGTGTTCTCCACACTTTGGTTAAAATTAGACCGAGTTAGAACTGAAGCAAGAAAGGCGAAATGCTGCTGGCCTACTCTGAAAAGCCTTTCCATTTTAGGAGGTACTCAACTTTGCCTCCTCTGACTCGTTTGTCGACAATACTTTCGACAAAAAATTCACCGTTCTCCATTTACTCTGTGACGGACAATCAACTGCTCAGGGTTCGTGAATTGAAGAGCAATGCGACAGAGTGCGCGCGCGCGCGCACATACAAGCATGCGGTTCATCCAGTTGGGGCGGAGTCGCTCAAAATTTATGGTAATGAAGAAATGTTTCGGGTCGTGGCGTCAACAATTTATGCTTTTTGCCCATCCCTGCAAAAGGCAGACGGTGTGCTCAGTTGCGATTTAAAATCGCTGGTCAGGCCGCAGCCATATCCATCATCGCTATTCACAGAGAGAGTCGCTAACTGCAGAGCTCACAGTGTCACTTTTATTGAGCTCAATCTATCCGACTGACTTGGGCTTATGAAGTGTTCAAAGTCTCGCCAATAGCAGCCACAATCTTTTGTTTAAAAATAAATCCAAATCGAGCTAGAAAACAGATTACTTTTAATTTAGGACATTTGGCAAAGCGTTTGGCAATTTTTAGAGTCTCCTCCTCCGCCGGACAGTATGGCGATCACATTGGCCGATTGGCAATTGTTGCCCACGTTTGGCTTCTCACAAGCGCACGAGCGATTGTGTTTAACTCAAATAGGAGTGTCTAACTATTCATAACACCAAACCCAATCGGACGGTACGAGCCTGCTTTTATTTAAATACAAACTGAGAACAAGGCCCTGGCTGATGACAAGACGAAAGGCGAATTCATTTAATTTCGGGACAAAAGGATTCCGGGAGCTCGCTCATCTCTCGGCCTTGCAGTCGAGCGCTAGAATGGCTGTGTTTGTTTGTGTTCAGAACTTTGCATCAGTGCGGCAAACAAATGCATGGTTCGAATGGGAATAAGCATTATTCTTAAATTTGGAAAGCCAAAGAGACTCGTTAACTAGGCCTAAAGTCGATTCTAAAATTTGGAACAAGCCACGCTGGCCGAGCCAAAGTGGGTTGAGCTCAAATTGGCCAATGTGATTTAATTAGGTTATTGAGATTTTCAATGAGAATCGAGAATTTAACTTTGGTCATAATCGATTGGAAAACGACTCAAAGAAGGTGGTCGCATGCGCAAAGATGGGGGGCATCCTGCTCCGCCCTGATCGACCGATTGCACCAATCGCCTGGATTTATGCTTAAAAAATGTGAATGAAACTCGCTCGCTGTTTGCATCATATGGTGATCACCTCCCTGATTGCAAGCCGCTTGTAAATTATGCAGCATAAACCAACGTCTGGAGCACCAACGAACAAGGCAAGGAACCTCCTATTCAGCAAAGAGCAGTCTGGTTGGCCGAGCCCGCATGCATCTCGATTCAACTGGTCGGGCGTCAACTCTCTGGGTGGAGTCTTGCTGGGTTGCCCTGCCTATATATAGAAGCTTGAATTTACAGTGTGCCTGGACACTTGAAATGCATCGCATAGACAGCTTTTCCCATTCACCATTTTGCGAGCAGCAATTCGAAACAGCTCTCTCTTAAGCGACTTTTTTAGACTTGAAAAATTGCGACCTCTGTTCACAAATCCTTCTTAACGTGGATCTACTCCAAGCAAGATGAGCGAGTCAAATAATAATAATAATAATATCAAGTGCAAAAATAATAAAATGAGCAACAATTACAACAAAAACAGCAGCAGCGGGACTAATGCCGAAAGCAAGACCAACGTAAGCAACCAGAGACAGTCGTCGAAGGAGAGAAGCCAGAGCTACTTTGAGCTCACGATTGAACGCTCGCCGGAAGTGGTCTACGAGCTGGCCAACTGCGTTTTGAGCAAAGTGCTTGCAACAGATGATCTGCAGCCGACCGATTTGGCGCACGTCATAAATGGATTCGGAGCATTGCTGATCAAGAAGAGTTTGCTGGAGAACGCCTGCAGTGATCAGGAGGCTGCCAACGATGCCAAGGAGTTTGTGCTCGAACGCATACTAGACATAACGTCGGGCTTGGCCGGCTATCACCATCTCGACTCGTCAGGCGGCAAAGAGAAAAAGGAAATGAGCAAGCAGGAGAAGATTGCCGAGAGGCGACGCGCCAAGAAAGCAACGCTCGTTCAGGTTGCTTCTCATTGCCTCGAGCTAATTCAAGTGCCGGCCGAGCAGCGAAAGAGCAAGTTAGCAATCACAAACGATCCTGTGCTCGTCGCGCTCAAAAAGCTCGACAAGTTCTCAGTCGAGCTGAAAAAGAAAATGCAGCTAGACGAGGAAGGAGAGCAGAACGACTACCTGAGCAAAGAGGTGCAGAAAAGCGAGCACGCCTATCGAAAATCGTTTGAATTTGCGATTGAAAAATACGGCGGCGAAGGCAGAGAGCGGCTCTTGATCGATCGTCTCGCCGAAAAGGTTGCCATAAATTATTTGCTTGGCGCTAAAGAGCGAAAGAGACTTAACTTGTCTCTGATCGATCCGCTCGTCTCTGACGCCATGTGCCAGGTTAGAGGCACGGTGCTCGCCTGCATGCCGGAGCTCATCGACGCGTTGGCCAACATTTGCAAATTTGACTTGGCCACCATGGACACACGAGCGTTGATTTTCATCGGCAAGTGCATTTTGTTGACGCAGAAAGCGTCAGACCAGGAGATAATGGAATCTATTCATCGGCCGTGGACCCAAGAGACACCGCTGTTCATGCCCGACGAGTGGTACAGGGATTTACTCACCGAAGAAGGCGCCAACAACTCAAAGCGAGTGTTCACCAAGCTCAAGCAAGACGTGGCCGCCGAGAGTCTGGATCGACTTCGTCAACTCATCGAGCCGCTTGAGTTTTCCAAGCACAAGCAGGCCTACTTGAGCATGCTGGAGGCCGGAAATCGTCAGCAAGCCAAAATGGGCGCTGACGTCATTCCGTTTGTGGCCACCGAATTCGCAATGATCGACATTGGCAAAGAGTACGACGTTCAGTTTTGTGTGAATGTGCTGCACACCATCACAGACGACGCGGAGCACACAAGTGCCATTGGATGGGAGCAATGTTTCTATCGCTACTGCGTTGACAGCGGCAAATACGTTCCAGTCGAACCAGACTTCTCTAAGCCAGTAGTTGTCATTGACAACGTGTCGCACAGAAAAGCGGGCGCAAACAAGAGCACCTACTTTGATCCGGCGCGTTTCAATTTGGAAGAATTTATTAAAGAGACCTCGCACTACCATCCGGAAATAAATCTGAAAGAAGAAGAGAAGGCGGCCAGGTTTGCCGAGCAGGCAAATCAACTTCACCGAGAAGCCGATCTGTTTGATAAGACCGGCTCTAAGCAGCTGTATAAGCTCAAAGACGAGCTCAAAGATCGACCGAGCTGTGCAGAGCTGAGCGAATCACTAAAGAGAATGAGCGCCGACTTTGTCTCGCATATTTACGTGTCCACGGTGCGCGAGGAGATTGAGCGTCTCGAGGAACGAAATGCGACCACACTGAGAGCGCGCAAGATCGACCACAAGCCTCTGGTTGGCAAGAACAAGTTCTTTGCGCCGCAGCTCTGGTCCAACAAGCGACTGAGATCGCCCCAAGTCAAACGGCGCATATTCATGAGCCTCAAAGACCAAGAGCCAAGTGTGCCAATTGTTAATGAGAGCTAAAATTGTATCATAGATTTGAGCCGGCGTGTGCGATGCCAGTATTTTATTTTTGTTCTTTTGCTTCACATACACACACTCATAGCATATAAATCCGAGCAATCAAACTTAAAGTAGCGAGAAAGAGTTTTTCAAAGCTGACGGCGACGGTCTTGTCAGCCGCCAGATATTTCATCCAATTTACTTTATTCAGTGATTTAATTGTGTAAAACCAATTCCATGTTCTTTCTTCGCATTTTCACTTTTTTTTTCTTTTTAATCTTTAGTTTTTTCATTGCCAACTTTCAATAACCCAGGCAAAACAAAACCCAGCCGAATAGAAAGAGTGTTCAAACAAATAAAAACAGCACCAGAGTTCTTTTGTGCCGATTCTCTGCTTTTTTGTGGCTACGCTCAGTTTCAATCAAATGTTTGTTTATTATTGAGTCAGGAGACGACTCGTTAAACTGAACTTTTACTATGGCGTTCATTCTAACGAGAATCAAGCTCAATTAACTATTCATTCGTCGCTCGCAGTCTTAAAATTTGCAACCTAGAGCGTCGGCTTAATCGGAGTTGAACTGAACACAAGTGAAATCAAATATTAGCCGCCTTTTATCTGCGTCTCAGAGTCAGGGCGCGAAAAAAAAATGCACAAACTGAAAAGAGAGCGAGCGCGTAGGAACAAGGAGAGGCGAGCAAGGGAGAGAGAGAGAAATGCTCAAACCAAGCGTCGGACAGAGACAGTTAATTAAATGGAGCGAGAAATGAGATTAGAAAACTGACCATTAAGCTCGAGCGTGGTTCAAAGAGCCAAGCCAAAAGAGCCAAATGGCAAGCAAGCGAATCAGATAAATCGAAAACAGGTTAAATAAGGCGTTATGAACGCCGTGCTCTTGTCCTAGACCTGCTCCATCGTGGCGCCAACCATCAACAACAACAACAACAACAACAACAACTCAACAAAAATTAATTGAGGGCGAAACTGACGAAAGAGTCGCACAGAGAGTGAAATTAAAAACAAATCAGAGCGGGCCAAGAGAGAAAGAGAGAGAGAGAGACGAAAGAGCGGGGAAAGGAAGAGAGAAAGAGAAGAGGCAACGGATGGTTCGGCTCCGTTTCAAGCATAATTCTGAATCAAACAACAAGCGATTCGAATTAGAACTTGTCGGTCGGTGGCGGCGGCGATCAATTTTTTTCTTTCTCTTTTTAGATATTTTTTAATTGTTTGGCCGCTCGTGCAACGACGACAATAACAAGACTGGTCTATTTTTGATGTGTCGGTCGCTTTTGATGGCTTCTATTTTCTGCCCGCCTGCAAACAAATTTTAATCAAATCACAATAACTAGAGAAAGAAGAGAGCGGGGCCGAGAAGCGAGAGAATGAGAATAAAAGCCGCGCAGGTTTGTATCGCTCAATCACAAGCAGAGACCAAGCGGAGTAGTTGACGCCTCTCAGTTAGCTCGGTTAGGTCAGGTCTATTCTCAAATCAAATAGCCATTCAACTCAAATGGTGGCCACGACGGCGCTAGTGGTGGCCACTGACAATGCCGGTCACACACCGATTTAAATAGATCATGCACACAGTCCCTTCTCTCTTTCTGCCTCTGTCTGTCTCTCTTGGGCTTTCATTTCTTTCTAATCACTGGCCGACAAGCATTGTGTCTGGCCGAGCAAAAGAAGAAAAAAAGTAATTTTTTCTCCTTTGGCCCGTATATTCAGCTCTCGAGCATCACGTCGCTGACTCTATTTCTTCATTGTTTCACAAGTGCTCATGCTGCTCAGCGAATGATTTGAACCACCATTCAAATAGAGGTTGCATCAAGCTCAACGTTCAAATTTGTTTATATCGGCAACCAAGAACACTGAACGAACGAAACAATGAAGAAAGAACCTCAATCTCATTTCATTAATTGGACGCCCCAATAATTCAGCCAGACTCGACCGGCGATATAAATTCGCCAACTCAATGCTTGGCTGCCGCTTCGAGTTAAACCGCTTCGGCTCGTTTTTTTTTGTTTTGTTCTTCGCTCATTTGATCGTTTCATTTGTTTCATTTGCTCGCTCTTTGATTCACTTGCTCGATTTTCTTCTTTTACTTTTCATCAACTTTTTAATTTCGGTGCCACATTTGATTACGCCGCATCTTGATCACTTCATTTCTTTTCTCCACTTGCCCGCCTTCAGTTCAATTCAGTCCACTAGTCCGCCGAGAAAAAAAAAAGCACAAAACAAAAGCGGCTCTTGACGATCAATTCAACAATGCAGATCTTAAATAGGCGACAATCGTTAGACGGGCATTTCATTCTAGTCCGCAACAGAGTTCAATCGATCGCCGGTTGAACTTTGCGTAGGCGTTTTTTACTGGTCGCTAATGCAAACTGAACGTGGCCAAGCTCGTTCTTCACCCAGTAGAAGACTAATCTACGCAAATTTCCCCGATCCCGAACTGACCAAGTAGGAGACAGTCGAGTCGATGCAGCAGCAGGATTCCTGAATTTTTTACTTTTAAACGAAAAACTCAGTCAACTCTTCGGTTTGATGCAGAGCAAGAAAGTAAGGAAAGCAAACGCTGCCTGTGCTCGGCTTTAAATAGCCGATCTCGCACTGGCAAATGAAGCCTCCGATTGTGTTTAGGCATGTCTCGTGCACCTTGTCGCAGTTGTGAGCATTCTCGCTACACTCGTCGATGTCAATGCAGCCGTCCAGCTCACTCGAGTATTTGTAGCCGTGCCGACAAGCGCAAGAAAAGTTCACCCTGTTCTCGATCAACGCGTCCAAGTCTGTGTTCTCGACCAAGCTCAAGCGACATGTTGGATCATCGTAGTGGCGGCACGGATTCGAACGATGCTTTTCGAAATGCTCTCGCATCGAGTCTGCGCCGGCTACTGACGCCGGCGGATCGTCGTAGAACGCACCTGCAAAGCAGAACTCGGGACAAAAGCTGAACTGGGCGCAAGAGAACGCCAGCTCGTCGCGATAGTGCTGCTCGAAGTAATCAAGTCTTTGTCCAAGTTTGTTGAAATGAACTTCGCTCGCCGATTTCATGCAGCTCCTTTCAAAGTGAGCGAACGCTGGCGCTCTGTTAAGCGTGTACCAGCACAAGTACTGAGCTGCTGTCGCTCTGAAGCTGAGCATGTTATCCACGTTGTGGTAGGAGCCGCGAGGAATCGAATTGCCGAAAAAGTCCGAGTGCATCTCTCTCACTTGTTTTGTGTAGTTCAAGTGTCTACTTGAAACATGGTCAAAGTCTCGGGCCGTTCTCCACTTCTAACTCATCATTTCAACTTACTCGGCCATCTGAGCGACAGTTCGCAGGCAGGCGTTCGCCGATCCCGAGCAGATCTGCGCCAAATGACGATCTTGTTGCACGGGCGGTCGCGGGAATTTTTTCATGAAATAGGCGTCCGGGTTGAACTTGCTTGGTGCCGAGCGAAGTACAGTCGAAAAGAACTCTGGCTTGTTGTCGACGAGGCGCCAGTCGGAATCGAAAAATTTGTACTCGCGAATGAAATCGGCCGCGACGACCAGATCGGCGCGCAGCTTCTCCATTTCTCTAATGAACTCGCTTAGTTTCGTCACAAAATACGAGTCGAGCTGCTGAGTAAATGTGAGCTTTCGCATCGCCTGCTCATATTGCAGAGTCGGAGAGGCGATCTGATCGAACAGCTGAGGCGGAAAACGCTGCAGCTTGAGCTTCAGTTCGTCGTGTAAAGATGAACAGGATGCCATTAGACAACTATTCAACAGCAACGTCCACAGCAGCTGCATTCTTTTCTGATTGGCGCCAAATCTTTGATTGATTTTCTTATTCTAAAACTCGATGATTCGTTCGCTCGGTCGTCTCGTTTTCATTTTTATTCTCAACAAAAAAAAAATGAAGAAAGAGCGCGCGACTCGTCAAGAAGTCAAGAAGTGTGCATCATGTCGGGTAAGTGTATTCAATTTGAAACAAACTAAAAATGAAAGTCTACGTTGGCTAAAACGAAACTTGGTCAAGCAAGAGTGATGTGGAGTCAGCTTGTGCGGGTTTTTGAATTCAAGACAGGACGAGGCCGTATTTAAACCGAGTTGATTGGCTTTCCGAAGTAGGCGGACAAATGCGCTTCTTTGAGCGACTCCGACCAGGTCTTTGAGGCGTTTCAAACGAATTAGACAGTCTGAGGAGGCAGACGTGAGCTCAGATTTTAGTTAGCTACCGGGTGAGCGTGGCAGACGCGAGCAAGGTCTTCACATGACGCGCCATACTCCATGGCCAGGGCAGCCTCGTTCACAAGCTCGCCGGCAACACTGTTTATCAAGTGAACGCCCAAAATGCGATCGGTCTTGGCGTCGCTGAGCACTTTGACAAAGCCCTCGGTCTCGCCAATGGTCTTGGCTCGGCTGTTGGCAGCCATCGGGAACTTGCCAACGCGATAGTTGACGCCCTGCAGACAAACGCGAGATAAAGGCGCACTCTCTATTCGATCAGTCAGAAAGACGAACCTCTTCCTTGAGCTGCTCTTCAGTCTTGCCGATCCAGGCAACCTCAGGATGAGTGTAGATGACCGACGGCACGCAGTTGTAGTCGATGTGGGGCTCGCCGCCGCTAACAATCGACTCAACGCAAACAATTCCTTCGTCTTCGGCCTTGTGAGCCAACATTGGCCCTTTGATGCAGTCGCCGATCGCATAAATGTTTGACACGCTTGTCTGGAAGCGGTGGTTGGTCTGAATACGGCCTCTCTCGTCCATGCTCACGCCGACCTTCTCAAGTCCAAGGTTGCTGGTGTACGGTCGACGACCGATGCAGACCAGCAGAGTGTCGCAGTCCAGCTTTAAAGACAGTTAAAGAAAAACGTAAACGGCTCATGATTGACTCCAACGCTCACCGTCTCTTTTTGGCCGCTCTTGACCGACTCTACTTGAACGGTGACCTGAGAGCCGTTCTTGCTGGCGCTGGTTACTTTATGTTCAAGCTTAAATTCAATGCCCTGCTTGTTGAGAATGCGCTGGAAGGCTTTGGACACTTCCATGTCGATTCCTTGTCCTCCGATATGTGGCAAGAACTCGACGCAGGTCACATGAGCGCCTAGTCGACTCCACACTGAACCCTTTTAGTTAAATGCGTTCAATTCGCAGCTCTGACTTTCAGTCAACCAAATTCGATGATCAACTTACCAGCTCAAGACCAATCACGCCGCCGCCGATCATGACCATTTTCTTGGGCACCTCTTTGAGTGAGAGCGCGCCAGTCGAGCTCACAATTCTCTCTTCGTCGATCTATTGAATAAAAGAGGATTCTCACGCCTGAGACGATTGAGGTGAGATTGAGCCGGGACGAACCTCAACGCCAGGGAACGGGGTGACCTCGGATCCGGTGGCGATCAGGATATTCTTGGTTCGCAACACTTCCTGCGAGTTGTCTTCCTTAAGCACAGTAACCTCGTTGGGCGAGGTGATGGTTCCGAAGCCTTGGTATCGAGTGACTTTGTTCGCTTTGAACAAGTAGGCCACGCCCTGTGTCAAGCCTTTGACGGCCTCTTCCTTCTTCTTCATCAGCACAGGCAGATTGAGACGCACGTTGTCGACTTGAATGGAGGACTCATGAGCTCAAAAGGCCACAGCGATCATCTTTCAAATGCCTACATTCAATTCCTCGCTTGGTCAAATCGCCGTGCACAGCCGAGTGGTACAGGTGTGAGTTGTGAAGAAGGGCTTTGGACGGGATGCAGCCGACGTTGAGACAGGTGCCACCCAAAGTCGCATTCTTTTCAATGCATGCGGTCTATTCAAAATCGGACACGAATTAGACGAGCAGATTCAGCAAAGCGTGTCTGTTTGTGTGTACCTTCAAACCGAGCTGAGCGGCCTTGATCGCAGCTACATAACCACCGGGGCCCGAGCCGATGACAGTGAGATCGTACTCCTCACCTGAGCTAGACGCGTAGCCACGGCTTGAGTGCATGGCCAGCACCACGCGATGGCCTCCAGTGGCGTTCAGCTAGAATCGGCAGTCGTGAGGCAACTAGCGTTTCGAGTCTGATTTGTTGAATGGCTCACCTTGTAGGCAATGTTACCAGTCAGTCTGATCATGGCTTCGGACTATATAGACTCGAGTTCTAAAAAGTTGAACGATAGAAGAGTTTGCGGTAGATAGATTTCGTCGACTATTCGCCGCTCGTAATAAACCAAGAGGAGAGAGCGACGCATTCAGACATGAGCGAAGCAGCAAGCTTGCGAATGTACAGAAACGGCGGAGTTGCTCGTAGCGTTGGGCGAGCTCGATTGCATAATTTACATGCGCACTCCGAACGTGTTTAAAACAGCAATGCAGATGAGAGCAGGCCACGGAGTGGGGCCCGGGTGTGGCGCAATCAACTCTGAGCAAGAGAGAGAGAGAGAGAGACTGCGTGCATGTGTTTGAGCGTTCAAGTGAGCTTTCTTAACAATCGAACTGCCCGCTAAATTCAAACTGAAGTGAGCGCACTCAGGCTTAAACGAGAAGTGTTCGACCAGGAGCTGATGCAATCTTGGCCGAGGCGAGGTCAAGTTCGGGACACGAGTCTCCTCATTGGAAGAGCGAGCCAATTCAAGCATTGAAGTTAAGTTACATGTGTTCAGTCTGGCATGGTTCTTGGGCTGCCTTATACTTTTACTATCGAATGCACATTTCGTGTTGAATAGCATCGGACGACTGATTGAAAATTTGAATTTCTCTCTGTCGACTCTTGTTCTGTTTGATTTTGCTTGCAGGACAGCACGTGCAGACAAATTAATCTCAAACGGTCAAATGTACTGCTTCTATTTGCCCGAGCCCCATTCACTCGACCATTCATTGACGATTGAACAAGGTGAAAATAAGCAAAAAATTTGAATATTTAGATAAATTTGCTGAAATGGGCGCGTACCTGTCCGAGCCGAACTTGGCCAAAGAGTCGATTGACCAAGACAATGAAAATTTCTCGTATGGCGCCTCTTCAATGCAGGGCTGGCGAATGGATCAGGAGGTTTGATCTTTCTAAACTGCTCGTGGCGGCTAAAATTTATTTCGCTCGTCGTCAGGATGCCCATAACGCCATTCTGGACTTCGATCCGGCTACTAAAACATCATTGTTTGCGGTTTACGACGGTCATGGAGGTTCAATTTTATTGCTTTTCGTTTTGCCACATTGCCTCGAATTCTAAAACATGTTTCGCCATCACTGCAGGGACCGAAGTGGCGGCCTATTGCGCCAAGTACTTGCCCGGCTTTCTCAAACAGCTCGAAGAGTACGCCAACGGTGACTTGGAGCGATCGCTCGAGAAGCTCTTTCTCAAATTCGACGAGTCACTTCTGACGCCCGAGGCGCAAAAGCTTCTACGCGAGCTCAAAGACGACACAGATCCGGACGCGGACGAGGCCGAAACCAAAGAGAAAAACGGGGACAACGAGAAGGAAGGAAATAACGAGAATGACAACGATGAAAAAGAATATGAGAACGAGGCCGCCCAGCTCTATGACGAGGCCACAATGCCTCTTGAGGAAGTCCTCAAGCGATACGCCAACGCACAGAAGCGCGTTAAAAAAGCATTGAGCAGTTCGTCCGAGACGAAGCGCGACTTTAGTCAGCAAGAAGAAATCGACATTGACGAAATAAAGAAGAACGGCCTGAACGGTTCGTTCGAGAACACGTCCGCCCGCGACATTGACGAAGCGTCCAACATCGGCGAAGTGATCGACGCTCAAAAGCCTCTGAGCGTATCGAAGTCTTGCGCGACCATATCGTCGCTGACCAATGCGAGCGAAGAGGCCAAGGACGCAAAGATCGACAAGGCCGACTTCAAGCTGTCGCCAATCAAGAACTCTGGTGCCGAAAATGGCCCAGAAATGGCCGCCAGTGACGAGAATAAGGAGAACGGCGTCGAGTCAGGCACAGAGGAAGAGGCCAAAAAGAGCGCGATCGCCGCCAAGCAGCTGCAAAAGAAGAACTTGCTGGCCAAGTTCATTGCCGGCTGCATAAACGAGCAGGTGAAGAAAAGCCGGCGAAAGCAGAAGAAAGGCGCCGAAACCAGCGATGGAGACGAGGAGGCAGGCAACGATCTTGACGAGGAGAACGATCAAGAGTTTGAGCTGGACGGAGAAAACGAAGAAGAAGAAGATGACGACGAGCTTGACGAGGATGACGAAGAGGACGAGGATGATGAAGATGACGAAGACGACGATGATGACGACGAAGACGAGGATGACGACGACGACGACGATGAGGAGGGAGAGGAAGAAGACGACGAAGAGTTCGACGTGGGCGCTGCAGGTGAAATAGGACTCGAATCGAAGCCCGGCTTTGACAGCGGATGCACGGCCGTGGTCGCTCTACTCCGGGACAAGACGCTCTATGTGGCGAACGCGGGCGACTCACGTTGCGTTGTTTGCCGCCAAGGCAAAGCGATCGACATGTCAGTCGACCACAAGCCAGAGGATGAGAGCGAAAGAACGAGAATTGAAAAGGCCGGCGGCAAAGTAACCAAAGACGGTCGTGTTAACAATGGCCTCAATCTATCTCGTGCGATCGGCGACCATTCTTACAAACGAAACGATCAGCTACCTCTTAGCGAGCAGATGATCACCTCCAGGCCTGATCTTTTAAAGCTCGAAATAGATCCGGACAAAGACTCGTTCATGGTGTTGGCCTGCGATGGCATCTGGAACTTCATGTCAAGCCAAGAGGTCTGCGACTACGTCCAAGAGCGGCTCGAAGCGAACGCCTATTCAAAACTGTCGCAAATATGCGAGGAGCTGTTCATGCACTGCTTGGCGCCGGACACCGATGGCGACGGCACTGGCTGCGACAACATGACCTGCATCATAGTCACATTCAAGCCGTTCAACGTCATCTCGCCAAAAGCGAACGCGTCGAACAATGGCGCAATAGTCACAAACGGAAACAGTCCAGTAGAGAAGGCAGAGAAGCCAAACGGCAAGCGGGTGCTCGATGGCAAGGCCGCCGAGCCCAGTAGCGATGTTGAGGACGCAGCGTCGAAGAAAATGAAGCAGAACGAATCGCTAGAGCAATCATCTCAGCAACAGCAGCAATTAGAAAAGGTCTAGTTCGAATTTAATCGAACCGTTTGTCTTGCTCTTCGTTGATTTTCTTCTTCTCTAACAACTGGGCTCGTTTCGTTGGTGCCTCTGCATTTTTTGGCATTCTTGTTCATTTCTCATCTCACTTCTCACTTATTCCCTTTTTCTTGCTTTCTTAATCAACAACTACAACAGCTATAAACAAAAATAGACACAGACACATTTAGAGCGTTTTAATCCGGTGCCGGGCAGCAGGTTCCAGCCAGCAGCCTCAAAACGGCCGCGTATCGCCCCCAACAAACGTTCGCTTAAAATGTTGGCTTGGCATTTATTCGCTTCGAGATTGTCGATTCAATCAACCAGTTTCAACTTTTTGTTCAATTTGGGCTTGTACTTCAACAGGTCTGTGTAGCGTTTGAGCAGCTCTTGCCAGTAGCAGTCGACGTCGCTCATTCTCAAATGCTGCTTTATGAATTTGAAGCCACTTTTGACGCGAGCAATCGTGAGTTTCGCATTTGCCACGGGTGCGCATTGATGAAATGAAAATTACCGTTCTGCGATCGCCTCGGCCACTTGGTCGTTCTCTTTGGTGAACTCGATCAGCTCTTTGACATTTTTCAAATCCTGGTCCACTGGTATGTAGTGAACCCAGGGCTTCATGGCGCCGTAGAAAAACTCGAGCCATTCATTGCCGACATGAAACACAAGCGAGCGGCAAACGAACAAGTGCTTGAACCGAAAGCTGGCCGCCACTCCTCTGAAATTGAACAAATACCTTGCGCACGATGCTTTAACAAACTTCAATCTCGTTTGATTCAGGCATTCATTTACTTGTATCGGCAGTGGTCTTCCAGCTTGACTTCGCTGGCCGGCTTTGCTCCCAATGTGTCGGCGTCTGACTTCCACGCTTGATTTTTGGTGTATTGTGCGTCGACGAGCTGAGGCTCACTTCGAGACAAGAGCACTAGCGGATCGCGCTCAGAGCTCGTCCTCGAGCCCCTAAAGAACGCCTTCGTTTCTTTCTTGTCCCAAGGCCACTTGTCTGCGGCTCTAGGTTCACGGATTCGGTCTTCAAGTCGGCTACAGACTCAGATCAAAACGACTGGCTCACTTTTGAATGATCTTCAACTGCTCGTCCCATCTGCCCAGTCCAGTTGGGTAAATTGGCCACACGGCTGGTCCACCTTCCCAGAATGTCCAGGCCGGATACATGATGTCGTTGTGTTCACTCAACTAGCGATTGCTCTATTCACTTGGTCTTAATTCAGCCGGCCGGGTAAAGAGACTCACCACTTTGGAGAAAGAGAAGACGGGCAGTTTGCTCTTTTGCCATTTGTTCGTAAGCGGCCAGTCGCGTGTATTTAGCACAAATTCAGTGTCGGCCAGCTTGGGCGCCACTTTCTTCAAAAAGTACTCAACTCCGCTATTGCTGAGCATCCGACGAATAAATACCGCCAAGGCGCACAAGTCAAAACAGTGAATCGTACCGGAACGGAAACATGGCCTCGTCGTTCTTGTAGAGCTGGTTGTCGATTATTTGATAATGCGTGAGACGATCTAATTTGGTCGCCTCCTTGAACAGCTTCTTGCTGATACCGTCTTGCTTCCAAGGCGAGAGGTCTGACTCAAGCTGCCTGATGGCGAGAAAATCTCAATCGACCATTAAAAAGCTCGACTCAAAATTGCTTTACTCGAAGTAGACCGAGCAGTTGGCATCTGCTGCCGGCTCTTGGTAGTCGGCCAGTGCTTTCTCGATCAGTTTCAGGTACTTGTCCCATCGTGACGGTTCAGTGTTCTCCTCTGGCCGGCGACAATCTTTATTTGCTCACGGAGTTTGAGTGGCCTCCAAGTGCCTACCTCGGGTGTACTTGGCCTTTTCATGGCATTCCACGTCGCCGGGCTCACATTGACGAGCGCAGGCGCTTTGAAGGCCAATTGCAAGAGCGAGTAAGAGAACAAGCAGAAAGTTGGACGATCTGACGCGGCCAGACATAGTTGCGATCTAAATGACGTGCAAATCGTCGTCTTCGTCGTCGTTAGTTAGTTTCAATCGAGCATTATTAGTTTTGAGATTAAGCGCGGCCCGATCGTGCCTGACCGGCCTCTTACACATTTGCAGCGCGTTGACATGAATCGGCGAATAATGCGGTTGGAGAAGAGAGCGCCGAACAAAGAATTGCTGTTCAAGTCTAGAAACTTATGCTAATTTGAGTGTGACCGACGCTCGCTTTCTGGCCCCGTCTAACCTGACACGCGAGCTAGGAGAGTCCTTCTCGACAACGGTTTCCCATATCTCATTGTCCCATTTTTCTCAACCACCCTCCTCAAAGTTAAGTCTGGCTGCCTCTTTGTTTTTATTTCGTTTCTAAACTAGAGAAAGAGAGCGAAACCGAGCTCATTTTTAGAAATCACTGTTGTCCGTTCTCAATCGAGCAAAGGGCGTCGGCCACGGTCAAATAGGCGATTTTCTCCACATTGAAGTTGAGTAGTTTGAAAAAGCGTCGGACATTTCCTAATAAAATAGAAATAGATCGGTTCAAGGTCAGCAGACAATTTTGTGCGAGAACGTTGAAATACCGTTGCAGTTGGCGAACAAAACGCTCACGCCCTCTTTCTCATATTCGCTTCTTAGCTCCCTCAGACACTTGACGCCGTTCTCGTCCACAAATTGAACCGCAGCAAAGTCGAATATAATCGTATGAGACGCACTTGTCGCAATCATTTTGCTCGACTCAATGTCAATATCCTCGTTGGCAGGCGATTGCTTGGGAAATAGACACGAATAGTTGACCTGGCACTGTGACAAGGTCGGCTCAGTTCTGATTTGACTTGACTGCGGCAAACAAGCTCACTTGTTCCAATATGGTCAAATCGACCGGTCCGTCTTTAAGCGGGCAGATCTCGTTCACTTCCTTTTTGAACGCGCCTGCGTTTATGTAGTAGATCGGATGAGTGGGTCGCAGCACTCTGACTTTCTGGTTCTCCTTCACCTGCGATTGCGTCTCATTTGACGAAATCTTCTTCAAAAAACTCGTTTGTCGACCACTTACTTTGTACCGAGCTGTGTTGGCGTGATACTCAAAGTCGCTCACTCGGCCCATAACTCGAATTTTAAGACTTGAGACGCGGTGTTAGCTTCGCTTGGACGCACTGCTTGACTGAGAGGCATACTTTTGGTTTCTGTAGGTGTTGAGGAAGAACACGGCCACGATGCCGATGATGAGGCCGATGTCCACGTCGAACAGGACCGTGCCAGAGAAGATGATTATCCACACGAGCTAGGCCCAGATTGAGAAGAGCGCAAGAAGGACGGAGGCAAGACGACCTACAAAGTCAATCTTGTCGATGCGCCAGTAGTGAGGAATGTCACGGAACTGGCGGAAGAGGCCGATCAAGGCCGCAGCAATTATTGAGCCAAGACATGCCTTGGTTTTTGAGAATAAAGAGCTCTCTTTTTCAAGTCTCATACTCACTCACCTTGGGCAGGGCATGTAAAAGAGGTGACAGCCAAACCATCACCAGAAGAACCACAATAACTGAAATGATCGAAGCGACCTAACGCGATTTGCAGGAGCAGTTCGACAGTTCTACAAGAGACTTGCTTACTTGGCTCTTGCCGCCACTACTGTCCAGTACTACTGATCTGGCGAGAGCGCCGGAGCTGACGAAGCATTGAAAAAATGAGCTGAGGGCGTTGCACATGCCGAGGGCGAACAGTTCCTGATCGATCGAGTGCTTGAGTCAGAGCGATGCAGCAACCTGAGCGATTCATTTACTCTGTTGGCGTTGATGGGGTATTTGTGTTTGCGAGAAAACAGATCAGCGACCGATATGCTCAAAGTGAAGCCGACCACCGCAATCGCAATCGCATCTTTCACTACGTAGAAGAAGAGAGAAAAGTCGGGAACCACGAGCGCCGGCACTCTTCGATATTTCAAATATGAATGAGACACTAAACGCTCATTGCAGCTGTTGTTACCCTTGAGGAATGTGGCCCACGATCGCCATGTCGTAGCGAGCATTTAAATCGACAAAATGCGAAATGGCCGTGCCGGCAACGATCTTGGCCCGATCGGCTCGCTTTAGATATTTTTGTGCTCGTTAACACTCATCGGAACTTACCACGGTGAGCTCGATCGGAATGGGAATGTTGTGAAGCTGTTTCCTGAATCGCTCGTTTACTTGCAGCTTGACAACAACGAGAGTAGTAATCGCAACCGCCGAGAAGATTACTGCGGCCCAGTTGATGACGCCTATGTTCTGAACAAGTCGCGTGTACGTCTAAAGAGCGGCAAATATTGGCCAAGAAGAGCTGAGAATCCAGATTGTCGTGCCTACGTTGATGAGTTTGAAAGTGGATTGACCGCCGCCTCGTTTGTAGTAGATGCCCAGAATGTGGCCGACTTGAGTGGTGAGAACGTGAACTGCGGCAGCGGTGGTGAATCCTCTGAGCAGCGGCTGCGAAAGGTACTTTGAAATGTCGCCGAGCTCGAACAACGAGAAAGCAATCTTGAATCAATTCAGGGGTCTGTTAAAGAAAGGCGCGGCCCATCGAGAAAGGCGACATTTACCTGGAGAATTCCGCACCAGAAGGTGAGGCTGGTGGCGATGCCCAGTTTAAGGGCATACGAAGCATCGTCGTAGGCAAACTCTTTAGACGAGGCATCGCTCGAATTGGCACCAAATGCGTTCAGATCGTTTGCTGACAGAGAAGAGCCAGTAGAGAGCTCGTTCTCTATTCGCGAGATGCTCGAGTAGATCATAAGCGAGGTGACCGAAAACGTGCCGACCGACAGATGCCTCGAGCTGCCAAAAAACGGGTAGATCAGACCCGGAAAGAAGGTGGTGTAGAGTCCATTGACCGGATTGAGCGAGGACAGCGCGCCGTAGGCTAGCGATGCAGGTATGTGCGTGACGCCGGCTTTCAATTTGCCAAACTTTCTTTCACTTGATCGTTCAGAAGCAAGCAATTACTGACTTGTAAGGCCACTGAGCACGTCGGAAACGAATGTCGCCTTGAAGTTGTACTCGCTGATTAGGTTGAATATGGTGAAGAGGCCGAGCCAATTGCGTGGACTGAACCGTGAAGCGTAATGCTCGCTCAATTTCTTAAACGGCGACTTTTTCGGCTGCTCGGCAATCGAGAACTCTTGATCAAAATCGCTCTGACGATAGGCCTTTCGATTTACGACAAGTTTCGAAGCAGTCGACATCTAGGCAACAAACAGTTCATTCTTTAGACTCGCAAAGCTTTTCGTCCGCTCTTGAAAGTGCTTTAGGAGTCTGGATGAAGTAGCGAACCAGGCATTCTTCTTCTTCTTGTCAATGTGCTCATGCTTCTAGGTCAGAGGGTAAGTGACTTGAGAGTTATTCTAGGTTTTAAGTTTTCTCGTTGCTAATTTAGAGAGAAAACCAGAAATTGCTAAAATTTATCTTGCGACCGCCTAGAAACTATTTCAAACCTTTCGATCGAGTCCAACACCGGAGACTAATGTAAACTTTTCGGTAAAGACAGAAAACGTGAATAAAAAGGTCACAGAAAACTTGAATTAACTTAAAACGAACGTGGAGACAGAGAGAGACGTGGGACGATCCTGGCTTGGTGAGTCGGCAGAAAGCGAGTGGATATGTCATAAAACAAAATTCGGCTGCAGTTGGGAGGTGGGGCTTCATTCGAGAACAGAGCGCAAGAAGTTCACAACCAATCATATGAAAAGACAATGCAAGAGATAAGGAGGCTCCTCCTGCTCTATTCTTTGATTGAAAAGACTGGCCCATAAACTCAACTGAACTGATAGTTGCCGTTGGTTCTCCCCGTCCCATCAACTTCAAATCAAAGGCAGCTTGTTCGACCGACGAGAGAAAGCTTTTATTTTGCTCGAATACAAGTAATATGGAAAAAAAGGAGGCCTCTTGAACGCAGTGCAGCACTCAACAGGCGCTGGACTTTTTTATGTTGGCCAAGGCATCGGGCACGGTCAGAAAGGCGATTTCATTTACGTTGAATTCGAGAGTGGAGAAAAACCTTCTCAAATAATCTGCGGCGAATTGGCCCATTTATTATTGGCATTGATTTCCCCTGAATGAATGAGGCATTACCGTTGCAGTTTGTGAAATAAACATCGACGCCTTCGCTTTTGTACTCGTTGACAATTTCCCTCAGGCATTTGACACCGTTTTCGTCGATGAACTGAGACGCGGACAGGTCCAGAATGATCGAGTGAAACGAATCCATCTCAAACGATTCGCACTTTGGTTTGGCTTCATCGTCGACTGCGTTGCGGAAACAGCACGAATAGTTCACTTTGCACTTGTTGGCAACTAAACTGCAAATTGAGCGCTCGAGCCCGCATTGGTTGTGATTACCTGCTGCCATCTGGTCAAATCGACCGGCCCGTCTTTAAGTGGACAAATTTCGTTCACTTCTTTCTTGAACAAGTCCGCATTTATGTAGTAGATCGAGTGCGTTGGTTTTAGAATGCGGATGCCCTCATTCTCGGATGCCTTTGTTGCAGCGTTATCATCGGTCGCTTTGAAAATGCTCGAAATTTCAATTCTACTTTAAACCGAGCCGTGTTGGCGTGATACTCGTAGCCGTTCACTTTTCCCAATACATGAATTTTAAGACTTGAATACGCGGTGTTTACTTCGCTGAGATGAGCTGTTCGACTGAGAGGCATACTTTTGGTTTCTGTAGGTGTTGAGGAAGAACACGGCCACGATGCCGATGATGAGGCCGATGTCCACGTCGAACAGGACCGTGCCAGAGAAGGTGATTATCCACACGAGCTAGGCCCAGATTGAGAAGAGCGCAAGAAGGACGGAGGCAAGACGACCTACAAAGTCAATCTTGTCGATGCGCCAGTAGTGAGGAATGTCACGGAACTGGCGGAAGAGGCTGTAAAGCGCGGCCGCAATAATCGAGCCCAGTGCGGCCTTGGCAGCAAATTTAAACCATTTTGCAGATGACGCGAGTAAGAAGAGAAGCCAAGAATGACTCACTTTTGGCAGAGCCCGCAGCAACGGCGAGATCCAAAGCATAACGAGAAGAACAACCAAGCAGGAGATGAGTGAGGCCACTTGACTTTTGCCACCGCTGCTGTCGAGCACCACTGTGCGCGAGAGCGTTCCTGAGCTCACGAAGCATTGAAAGAATGAACTAATCGCATTGCATGCTCCCAAAGCCAGCAGCTCCTACTCAATGTCGATCATACGAATGCGATCACCGAATGTAAATGAAAGACAGTCGAACCCTGTTGGCGTTGATCTTATACTTGTGTTTACGTGCATACAGGTCGGCCACCGAAATGCTAATGGCAAAGGCGACGATTGCAATAATTATCGCATCCTGAATGACACGGAAAAAAAGCGACAATTTTGGCAACGAAGGACCTGGGATGCTTTGAACAGGCCAAAGTCGATCAGAGAGAGATCAGGGCTCAAATTAGCTCAATGATGCTTACCCCTGTGGAATCTGGCCGACAATGGCCATGTCAAAGCGTCCGTTAAAGTCGGCCAGCTGCGAGATCACTGTTCCTAGAACGATCTTGTTTTACGATTCAAGTTGAGATTGTAACGTCAAAAAGATTTAAGTTTAGAGACCACCGCCAACTCTGTGGGTATCGGAATGTTGTGGAGCTGCTTCTTGAACCGATCGTTTACTTGAAGCTTGACAATCATCAACACGGGAATGGTGATGGCAGAGAAGATGACCGCCGCCCAATTTATGTGCGTTATGTTGCTAAACAGTCGGACATAGGTCTTCAAGCTTAAGTTTTGGAGTCGTTCTGAGTTTGGCTTTGAGCTTTGGCTTACGTCAATGACTTTGAAGGTTGGCTTGCCAGCTGCACGTGGGTAGTAAATGCCGAGTATGTGCCCGACCTGGGTGGTAAACACGTGAACAGCTGCGGCAGTTGTGAAGCCTCGGAGCAGCGGCGGCGAGAGATATTTCGAAACGCCGCCGAGCTCAAGCGCCGCGAATAGCATCTACGAGCGAGTTTTCATTCAGCTTTCTGTGTTTTGACTGCTGAGAGAGAGAGAGAGAATACCTGGAAAATTCCGCACCAAAATGTGAGGCCAGTAGCAATGCTAAGTCTAAGGGCGTATGTAGAGTCGCCGCCGTCGTTCTCAATATCAGTCGAGTTCATGCCGATCAGAGAGCCGCTGGATAGAGGAGAAGAGCCGCCTGTGATCTCGTTCTCAATCCGCGAGATGCTCGAGTAGATCATCAGAGAAGTGACCGAGAAGGAGCAGACCGACAGGTGCTTGGAGCTGCCAAATAAAGGGTAAATGAGGCCAGGGAAGAAGGTACTGTAAAGACCGGTGATCGGATTCAATGACGTCAATGCTCCATAAGCCAAGGATGTCGGAATATGCATCACTCCGACTTGAGGAACATGATTGTTGAGATTTTCGCTGCGCAAAAGGATTCGGCTTACGCGTCAGTCCGCTGAGCGTGTCAGAGACAATGGTCGTTTTGAAGTTGTATTCAGTGACCAGGTTGATTATGGTGAACACATTCAGCCAGTTGCGCGGGTCAAAGCGAGAGCCGTAATGACTCAGCAGTCTTCTTCCGACCGACGCTTTGGGCTTCTCGGCTATTGAGAACTCTTCTTCGAATTGACGCTGTTTGTAGGCCTTTCGGTCCACGGCCACTCTGGGCACAATCGTTGTGGACATGATCACTTTAACTGGACCACGGCTGTGAGGAAAAAATGCTTCTGTCATTAGACGGCCAATATTAACGAGCGAGATGCGAGTAGTAGTAAAGCGAAATTCGAATGATAATAAAAGTCTTATTCGAGACCATAAATGTGAGAGAATATTTTTATTTATAGGCCAAGTAAAAGTTCCAGCGCCGAAAATGTCAACACCTCTAGGCCTCGCGCTGCGCATAGGAGCCGGTTGATGAGAGCCATAATCAAGATTGAGACCGGAACTTCGAGCAAATATTGAAACGAGAAAGTAAACAGAAAGGTTCGGCTTTATTTTGGCTCAACTTGGCAAGCGAGCTTAAACGAGCGACGTCTTTCCATTGAAAATCCGACAAAGAGCAGTGGCACACCGGTTAGACAAGCAAGCCTTTTCATCTCCGCCCTGTCACATGTCAGAATCGAAAGGGTCCAAAAGAAATTTCGATCGAGAAAGAAGACAATGCTCCTTAAACAGTTTATTCATCATTCTCTTTCTCAATCTAAAGATAACACAACAATTGAAGGGACGATTTGAATACCTATTCGAGCACATAAACATTTTAACCAAGTCTGTTAGATTGTAGTTTGGATCAAAAATCTCGCTTATTTTTGTTTCGCTAAAATGTGAAATCGAGTGAATGCGCTTATTTGGCGATGGAGGCGAGCGCATCGGCCACGGTCAGGTAAGCGACTGCATCCACCTCAAATGAAACCGATTTGAAGAATCTTCTCACGTAGCCTTGGAAACGAATTGAGCGAATTTAAATAAACGAAAAGAGCAAAAGAGGCGGCGCTGATTACCGTTACAGT
Source organism: Proales similis (assembly GCA_019059635.1). NCBI lineage: Eukaryota > Metazoa > Rotifera > Eurotatoria > Ploima > Proalidae > Proales > Proales similis. The sequence goes on from JAGVRJ010000005.1 coordinate 323,161, forward strand.
TGCAGAGCAGAAGACGGACGCCGTCGTTTTCATATTCATTCATTACTGCTTTTAAACAGAGCACGCCACTCTCGTCGATGAATTGGACGGAGGAAAAGTCTAAAATGATCGTGTGAATTAGACCAGAAGCGATCATGCTGTTTGACTCGGCCAGGTCCGACTTGGCTCGCAGTTCGGATTCATCCGATGAGCCGTTGCAACACGAATAGTTCGCCTGGCACTTTTCGGCATATAAGACACGTCAAGTGGTAAAATGCGTGTGACTTACTTGCTGAAGCAGATTTAGATCGGGCGCAACGTCCTTGAGCGGGCAAATCTCGTTCAGCTCTTTCCTGAATGCGTCTGCGTTTATGTAGTAAATGGAGTGAGTTGGCCGGAGAACGCGAACTCTTTCGTGCTCTTTGCTCTTTGCAACTGAATCTTCTAAATTAAGCTCAACGCGCTTGACGTCAATTCACTCACTTTGTAACGAACCAGATTGGCGTGATACTCGAAATCGCTCACTTGGCCAAGAACTCGAATCTTGAGGCTGGAATCCAGCTGGTTACTTTGCATGGCGTTTCGAAGAAGCAGTTGCTTACTTTTGATTCCTGTAAGTGTTCAAGAATAAAACCGAAATAACTCCGGCTACAAGGCCGATGTCAATGTCGAACAGGACAGTTGTCGAAAAGGTGATTATCCAGACGAGCTATAAGAGGCGAACATCAACCAACTGAGCGGCGCTAAGGTGTTAAGGTGAATTGGGCTGGGCAACGGCCGCTTACAAAGTCAATCTTGTCGATACGCCAGTAATGAGGGATGTCAGCGAACTGACGGAAGAGGCCCACGAGAGCGGCTGTGATGATCGAGCCCAATGCTGCCTTTGAATTACTGCGTTCAGGACGGTCTGAACCTGAGATTGAGAGAATGCCTACTTTGGGCAGAGTCTGAAGCAGCGGTGATATCCAGACCATGACGAGAAGCACAACTGCACAGGAGATGATCGATGCGATCTTTCAATTTGACGACGTAGACGGCGTTCAGGTGGCTTATTGGTGACATTCGCTTACTTGGGTCTTGCCTCCGCTCGAGTCAAGCACAACTGTGCGAGAGAGTGCGCCACAGCTGACAAAGCATTGAAAGAATGAGCTGAGGGCATTGCAGGCGCCGAGAGCCAGTAATTCCTGTCCAGAGAATGAAAATAATTGCGACGATCAAATGATGAATTGGAAAGGAACCTTGTTGGCGTTGATCGGGTATTTGTGCTTGCGTGCGTAGAGATCAGCGACAGAAATGCTCATGGCGAAAGCGACCACGGCAATAATTGCCGCGTCTTGGATAACGTAGGAGAAGAGAGAAAAGTCAGGCAACATCGGTGCAGGCACTCTGTTTGTCTAAGGGTGAATGACCGTATAAGCCTGTCCAGCGAACGAAGCAATTACCCTTGAGGGATTTTGCCCACAATGGCCATGTTGAATCGGTCTTGCAAATCTCCAAAGTAGGACAAGGCAGTTGCAGCGACAATCTAAACGCCAAGTCACTGAGACGATTTCTGGCCAAGTTGATCGTTCTCTGACTTACCACAATGAGCTCGATCGGAATCGGAATGTTTCGCAGCTGCTTTTTAAATCGGTCGTTAATCTGAATCTTGACGAGCACCAGAATGGTGATGGCGATGCTCGAAAAAGACAGAGCGGCCCAGTTTATCAAGTTTGCGTTCTGAATGAGGCGAATATACGTCTAAATCGCGTATGATCATGATCAACTTGAATCAATTTGAATCAATTTGAATCAAGGCTCTCACATTGATGAGCTTGAAGGTGGCTTGGCCTGAGCCTCGCTTGTAGTAGATGCCGAATATGTGTCTTAGTTGAGTGGTGAGCACATGCAGAGCGGCGCCGGTGGTGAAACCTCGCAGGAGCGGCTGAGATAAATACTTTGAGATGACTCCGAGTTCGAGCAATGAGAAGAGCATCTTCAAATGGTCAAGTTAGTCAAGAGGCGGCCAGTGAAAGCGTAAAACGAATGCTGCTGACCTGAAATATTCCGCACCAGAAAGTGAGGCTCATTGCAATTCGAAGTCTAAACTCGACGTCGTAGGAAGGCGCACTCGGGTCGGACGAATTGGTCAAATTGAGCACCACGTAGTCTTTTGTGTACGTGGCGCCGATCTCGCTGTCGATGCGATTTATGCTCGAGTAGACCATGAGCGAAGTGACTGCAAACGTGCCCACAGACAGATGCCGAGAGCTGCCAAAAAGCGGATAGATCAGGCCCGGAAAGAATGTGCTGTAGAGTCCATTGACCGGATTGAGTGAGGTGAGCGATCCGTAGGCGAGCGATGCCGGTATGTGCATTACTCCGACTGAGAGCAGCAACCGTCATACACAAAAGACAACAAGCCGTCAAGACAATAGAGGACCTAACCTGTGAGACCGCTCAGAGTGTCTGAGAGCAGGTTTTTCTTAAAATTGTACTGAGTTATCAGCTCGAGAATTGAAAAGAGGCCGAGCCAGTTGCGAGGATGAAAGCGGGACATGTAATGATGCGTCAGCTTCTTTGCGGTCGATGTTTTGGCAGGCTCGGTGAGTGAGAATTCTTGGTCAAACTGCTTCTGGCTGTACGCCTTGCGATTGATCGTCAGCACAGGCGTGGACAATGAGGCCATTCTGAGTCCTTACAAAATCAGTGTGAACTCTGCAAAGCAAAAAACCAATTGAATGAACCCATTTATTCGATGCCTCCAAGCGCGAAAGGAATAAAAAGGAAAGCGTGATTCGAATGTGAAAAATAATATAAGCATAATACCAGCTTGTACTTGAAATGCGAGAAAACAAACTAAATTTGCAGCATAAAGAGAGTTCCAGCTTTTTGAATGAGCCGACGCACTCCTAATCGCAGGAGCTCAAAGGCACGTAACAAGTCGCTTTATTCTAAACTAGGAGCCGGATTCAGCAGCAGCAGCTATAATTAGCATTGAACTTGAAATGAAAAAGTCGCCGAGGCGAAGTGTCTTATTGGTTCGCAGACGATGAAGCTCGAGCGTGCTCAAGAGCGTCTCTAATACGGACGAATGAAAGCAGCTCGAATTCGCCTTCGAAGCAGCCAAGACGCTTGAAAAAATCAATGACTTCATCTGCATACGAGGAGGAGAAGGAGGCGTTAGACTTTTGATGCAAGAAAGAATGTTCGTTTAATTACCAGCACACCCAGCGAGGAGGAGCTGAACACGGGCGGCCGCATATTCGGCAACGAGCTGACGCAGCACCTTCACGCCGGTCTCGTCCACAAACTGCACGCGTGACATGTCGAGCACGATCGCTTGCAGACGCGCTCCGACGCCACCCAGCTCCAGCTCGGCGCTCTCCGCGTCGCGCTCGTCCTCGTCGCTGCTGTCTGCAAAGCACGGCAAGCAGCTGTAGTTGGCCTTGCAGTGCTCCACTGCGCTCGGCTCGTCCTTGTCGTCCACAGCACACAGTGCGTTCAGCTTGCGACGCACCAGCTCGGCGTTGACAAAGTACAGCGACTGGTTGAGGCGCACCACTCGCACCCGCTGGTCGCGCTGCGCCTCGAACCGCTCCGTGTCCACAAACACGCTCGTGTCGCCGAGCTCGGCCAGCTCGGCCAGCTTCACCTGCTGGCTTCGGTAGGTGTTGAGGAAGAGCAGGCAGCCGATGCCGATCCACAGGCCAAAGTCGATGTCGAGCAGCACGCACGACACAAACGCCACCAGCCACGTGATCAGGTCGAACTTGTCCACTCGCCAGTAATATAATATGTCCTTAACCTGCTTAAGCATGTTTATGAGGGCGGCGATTATCACTGCCGCCAGGCATGCCTTTATTGATGTTTCAGTCTTGAAGTTATTTTTTTATCAAATTTCAATCTCGTATCGGCTTACTTTGGGCAAGGTTTTCATGAAAGGTGATAGGAACAGCATCACCATCAGAACAAGCGCATTTCCGAACCAAGTGACTAGCTTGACATTCAAAGTTGAACGATCCTTTTCAAAGTTGAGCGTTTTTTTTTTCTCGGCTTTACTTGGGTCTTTCCGCCGCTCTCTGACTGCACGAGTGACCTAGCCAGTGTTCCGGCCGCAGTGAAACACTGAAAAAATGAGCCGAACACATTGCAGATTCCGATGGCGAACAATTCCTGTCCCGAATGAAGGTTAGACTCACAAGGCCGAACAGGAGCTTAGACAAGCAATTACTTGGTTTGGCTTTATCTCGTAAGAGTGTTTTTTTGATAAAATCTCGGCCACAGATACGCCGATTGTGTAGCTAACAAGAGCGATCACTATCGCGTCGGGTATGATTTCCAACATGAAAATGTCTGGCGCTTGAAAGCTAGGCAGTCTAGCACACGATAAATGTGAATGCCTTCAAGATAAGTGAACTAAGTTACAGCTGCCGCTTACCCAGCCGGCACCTCTCCAACTATAGCCACACCGTATTTCACGTCCAAATCGGCTAAACTAACTAATAGCGTGCCGCCTACTATCTGAACGCTTAGTTTGAATTATTTCGCCAAACGCCAAGTAGCGATAGCTGATGACTCACCACAACCAGCTCGAAAGGAAACGGAATATTGTGGAACTTGCGCTGGAACCAGGGATTGCAGTAGATTTTGCCCACAATCAGAAACAGTGTGCAGCTGGCTCCGATTACAAAAGCAGTCCAGTTGTGCTTGTCGTAGTTGACCAGCAGGTCGTAACAAGACTTGATGATTGAAAATGAGCTCAGCAATCGGTCAGGTTAAAAATAATTGGGAAGCTTGTTGATTACCAGAATTAGTTTGAAAAATCTCTCCTCGCTGCGCGCCGACGGATAGTTGCCAAACAGGTCCCTGAACTGCCCGACCAGAACGTGAAATGCGGCGCCAGTGGTAAAGCCTCGAATAAGAGGCTGAGATAGAAGCTTGGCCAGACTGCCGAATCCAATCAAACTCAAAATGACCTTGAAGGCACAATGCTTGAAGTGAACAGAGAGAGAAAGGAACTGTGAAGAGTTACTAACCTGAATGAGACCTGCCCAGAAAGCGACCGCAGTGGCGACCGATAAACGAAACTGCTCGACTTCGCCGGGCACAACTAGGGTACTCTCATTGAAGCTTCCGTCCGGAAATCGACTCAGCTCTAGTCGCGATATTGTCGAGTAGATCATAATGGTGATGATTGCAAATGTGCCGACAGAGAGATGACGCGACGTCGCGAACAGCGTGTAGATGAGAGGTGGAAGAAAAGATGTATAAAGTCCATAGATGGGATTGAGGCCCAGAATGGCCGAATAGGCAAGGCTGGTCTAAGAACGGTCCGTCATCGGGAGCTTAAGTTCAACAAATAAACGATGCAAAACTCACCGGAATGTTCAGAATTCCAACTGAAATAAAGAGCAAGAAAAGAAAATTAAAAACGTTAGATGGCCAAGTAGATAAGCGAATGAATGAAAAGTTTGCTTGCCCGTGATTCCGCTCACCAAATCGCTTAAAAGATTTGATTTTATTTTGTAGGTGGCGATAAGATCGATGAAGGAGAAAAGACTTAGAATAGAATGTAGAGGCCGAAGCGAGCCAAGTCGTGCCAAAGGGTTCGACGACTTTTTCCTTCCCGACTTGGACTCAGCCTTCGCATGCATTCTTTCTAGCTGCACGTAGCTCAGACCTGGCCTCACACCAGGTTCAATACGTGCCCGATCCATTTTAAATGTGAAATTTATGTTGACGAACACCTCAAAAATAATTTATTGAATAATGTATTCAGCATGCGGCTTATAAAGAGAGAATTGGTCGGAAGATTGTTTATCAAATTGGTTGAAACTAAAGAATTAGAAGAGGAGAGAAAACATTAGGTATACGAATTTCTTATCTAAGATGTGATCGGAGCGAAATGTTGTGCGCTCGCTACGACACTAGAGTAGTCGGTTTTGAATGAATATGAACAATAGCATCGCTGATGGTTAAAAAGGTGAGTGCGTCAAACTCGCCAATAAAACAGCCGATGCGTTTAAAAAAGTCGACTACTTCATCTAGACCAACAGAGTGAGTTTTTTCTCTTAATTTGAAAACATTAAAATTTGAAATGGCTCACCAGCACATCCGGCCAGAAGGAGCTGAACACGGGCGGCCGCATATTCGGCAACGAGCTGACGCAGCACCTTCACGCCGGTCTCGTCCACAAACTGCACGCGTGACATGTCGAGCACGATCGCTTGCAGACGCGCTCCGACGCCACCCAGCTCCAGCTCGGCGCTCTCCGCGTCGCGCTCGTCCTCGTCGCTGCTGTCTGCACAGCACGGCAAGCAGCTGTAGTTGGCCTTGCAGTGCTCCACTGCGCTCGGCTCGTCCTTGTCGTCCACAGCACACAGTGCGTTCAGCTTGCGACGCACCAGCTCGGCGTTGACAAAGTACAGCGACTGGTTGAGGCGCACCACTCGCACCCGCTGGTCGCGCTGCGCCTCGAACCGCTCCGTGTCCACAAACACGCTCGTGTCGCCGAGCTCGGCCAGCTCGGCCAGCTTCACCTGCTGGCTTCGGTAGGTGTTGAGGAAGAGCAGGCAGCCGATGCCGATCCACAGGCCAAAGTCGATGTCGAGCAGCACGCACGACACAAACGCCACCAGCCACGTGATCAGGTCGAACTTGTCCACTCGCCAGTAGTAGGGAATGTCTCGCAGTTGCTTGAGCATGTTCAACAAGGCAGCGCATATGACAGCGGCAAGACAGGCCTTTCAATAGAATGATTAGTCCCATTCTATTTTTGTTGGAGAAAGTCGCTCACTCGAGGGATGTATTTTAGCCAGGGTGACAAGTAAAGCATGACTAGGAGAATAATTACATTTGAAATAAGTGTCACAAGCTTGGTTTCAAACTGATTGCGGATACCGATCTGAATGCTTTGATTTCTGACCAACTTACCTGGGTCCTTCCTCCACTCTCTTCTTGTACAATGCTTTTACTAAGCGTCCCGGACGCTGGATAAGAAGAAAACATAGAGCCGACCAAATTGCCCACTCCAAGGGCAAACATTTCCTTTTTCATTTGCTCTTAATAATTCTTTTTATCATCATCATTTCATGCGCATTGATTCTACTTGATTTCCGTCTATGTGATAGTGATGCTTTTTGGCAAAGAGATTTGCCACCGAAATTGAGCTAGCAAAAGAGATCATCACCATAACGATCGCGTCTGGGACCACCTCAAATAGAAAAAGATTTGGAAAACGCAGCTTGGGCAAGCTAGCAGAATTCATTGAACTGGTCGCAGGTCTGATTATCTGGCACATGATAACCTACCCGGTGGGAACATGGCCGACAATAGCCAGGCCGAATTTCTCATCCAAATGCCACTGGTAAGTGATCAGAGCTCCGACCAGAAGCTTTTGATTCGAACGCTCAACGGATAAATGGGTGAGATGGGCTTGTGAAGCCGGCGCTTACCACCAACAGCTCGGTTGGAATCGGTATGCTGTGCATGCACTTTTTCAATCGTCCGCTTAGATACTTTTTGTAGAGAATGAGAAAAGCAAAGCCGAGCGTGGAAAAAGCTAGTGCGATCCAGTTCATCATTTGGTAGTTTAAGACGAGCTGCTTGTGGATCTTTGAGAACAGGCAAAGCACGAAGCAGAGGCCATTAGGCCATTAGGCATATGTTCAATTGGTGCTTTCCGAAATTACCCAAAAGATTTTCAAATATTTTTGGTTTGACTTTTTGCCGTATATGCCCAGCACATGGCGAAGTTGATTGGCAAATGTGTGTAGGGCAGCGCCGGTCGTGAAGCCGCGAATTAACGGCTGCGATAAAAACCTCACGACCGAGCCGAAGTTGAACGCCCATAGCAAGACCTGTTGAGTTTTGGGTGAAAATAGGTCGAACTTGAAGCGCGAACGGAGGCAAGTCTCACTTGAATGATTCCGCACCAAAGCGATAGAGTAGTTGCTATCTGAACCCTCAGCTCCATTATATCTTCACTAGAGTAGACTACTTGGCTGGAATTTTGAGCTGGCTTAAGCTGCAGATAGTTGTTTTGAATGTATTTTGGCTCGAGCCGCGACAGGGTCGAATAGACCATTATGGAAACGATCGAAAACGTGCCCACGGTCAAATGTCTAGATGTGGCGAAGAAGGCGTACGCTAACGAAGGAAAAAAGGTCGTGTAGAGACCGTAGACCGGATTGAGTGAAGCCAGAGCCGAATAAGCCACAGCGCTCTAGATTGGACCGTTTCAGTCCAATTGGTCAGATTAGCCTCGATGCCGATATAGAAATAAAAACTAAAATAAAACGCATCTCACCGGAATGTGAACAATGCCCACTTAGAAGTGAATTTATTTAAAGAACAAGAGATGGCTGGATGAGTAACTCAACTCACCTGTTATGCCGCTCACGATATCGTGAAGCAGATTTTTCTTGAAATTGTACTGAGCGAAAAGATCGACGATGGTCAAGGTCTGCAAGAGCCGACGCGGATGAAAGCGGCCCACATGACGGCGAACGTGCTTGCGGGCCACACGAAGCTTCTTTGTCTTTTCCCTGTCTCTGCCGAAGGTTTTCTCAGCTTTTGCGTAGCTGAATGAGCTGCTGCTCGGTTCGCTCATTTTTTTATGTTCTTTTCTGTACTTCTCTTCCTGAATCGATCACGCATTGACTTGATTGTAGTAGTGAGCGTGTGAATATAAATCGCAAATTCAAGCTAAATAGATTGTCGAATTTTAGATTAGCTGACGATCTTTCTACCAAAGAGAATTTTCATAATTTTCTACATAAAAACAAAGCCACCGTCTGACGCGCTTAAGCGTTCACTGGCAAAGAAATCGAACTAGACATCGACAAGAAGCAGATTGAAGCAAATTCAAAATGATTAGTAAAATGAGCGCCAGGGATCGCGCCCACATTTCCCTAAAACATGCCTTGCTCTAAATAGGCTCTCTTTCTCTCTCTCTCTGCCACCTATCTGGTATTTCTTGCATTGCAATTGTTTTTTAAGTTTAAAACAAATGCCACAAGCTTTAAAGTCAACCATGCACTTGAATTGAATGGGACAAACGGACGTTTTTCAATCTTTCGGATGTAGACTGGAAGAATAAGTGAAAAGGCCGCAATGTGAACGTTTATGTCGCATGTTAATTTGGCATCGACGACCTATTAGCCAATGTCGCCTACTCAAATGACCTGCTTTCTATTCTCTACTTTCTCGGTTTCAATTCTTCGCGCTTATCGGCGTCGAGCAAATCTTTGCGAACAATAGTCAGACTTAAGCTCTTCACTAAGCAGAACGACTAGTCTCGAAGAAACTATGAGCCATCGGCCCATGCATTTCCACACACGCATGAATTCGGCTCAGACCGGTGAGAAGAGCAGCAGCACACAGAAACGAATTAGTCCAACTCGAGCTGCGGCTGAGTGCAGGCAGAATGCGGTTGAATTTCACGTCAGATTCTCTGACTCTTCTATTTTGCCATCGGCTAGATCGCAAATCAGCCGGGATAGCAGGCCGAGTCGGACTTTGTCCGAACGCTTCTCGGCCGGCACTGCCTACGCATGCGAGGAAACATTTCCAAAAAAGAATCTGATCGACCTTGAGCTGGACGACTTGAGCGATCCGAGAGAGAGATTAGAGTCGAAAAAACGCTTGATATTCTACTCGCGTCTGAGCAAACTGAACCCTTCAGACGAGAATGTGACGGAGAATTCGGACTGCGTCGCTCAACACGAGGAGCGATTTCTTAGCTATCTGAGCCGCTTCAACGAGCACAACCGCGCGCATCCTTTTGTCAAAGCGTTCGAGCTTCAGACCAAACAGGTCAACCACGCGTACGACTTTATAAAGCTGAACTATAGCATGAGCGATGCGTTGTCACTGTCCGAGCAGCACAACCAGGACGTGGGCTTCAGTGTGTGGAGCATGATGCATCTGGCCCATCTGAGTAGGCAACATCGTCATCACGAACATGATTCTCAGCTCTGGGAATTTGAGCCTCCTCGAATTATGGATGAAAATACGTTTGACACAATTCTAAAAGATTTGGCCTTTGAGTCGAAGGCCCAGCCAACTGATCTGGCGCCAGAAAGTCAGAAAGCTGAAACGCAGCAGGCTCGGCACGAGGACAACCCGGACGAGCATATCGAACATCTGCTGCTCTACGTTTTAATGGGAGTCACGCGGGCCAATTTGACGTACTTGGATAAAATAATCGACGCCAGTAAGAAGAAAAAGTCCGAACAGGTGAATCTGCACTACAGACGGAGCAAGGTGAAAGACCAACTGCTGAAAATGAAAGTGCCCAACGACCTTGGCGTATTCAATCAATTCCGAATAAACATAAACAGCTACTTGGAGTCAAGCGAGATATTGCAAAGCGTCAAAGAGTCGGTCGCCAACTGGTGCGCCACTCATTCTGCAGACAAGAAGACCGAGTTCCTGGAGGCGCTTCAAAGGTGCGCCTGTGAACTGGTCTCATACGATCATTTTACAAACGGCTTTTCAAGTCATTCCTACATCGAGCTGGTCGATTATAAGATTTGCATCTACCAGATTCTGTTTGAGAGATTTTCCGTATTTTCAAAAGAGAACCAAGTTGCCGATTTAGTCGACTCGATGCTAAGGCCGTTTGAGTTGAAAATTTCTACTGAAATCAGACGCTCAAATGACCCGCGTGAGGCCAAGAGCAGCAAGCTCGAGCCGGTCGATCTGATCAAAATAGACGATTTCAAGAAACCGGTGTCAATACCTAAAAAAAGCATTGACACAAACAAAAAAAGCAGATCGTTTTCCGACAGCATCCCCGAGAGCGCAGCCGAGCTGTTGGCTGTCAATTCGACTTATCAAATCGGCACCGACGAAAAGAACCAGGACAGTCATAGACTAGAGGAGATCGATCGGCTCTTTTCAGAGAAACTGCTCGAAATGAAAGAAAGGAATGGTAAATTGTTGTGGTTGGTATCTTAAATCGCTGCTTAAATTACGGAGAATTCTCAAGGCCAATTGGGCGAAGCGATAGACCGAAGTTGGATCGATTTGATTCAAAACGTAACTATTGAGCAATTTCAGACCGAAGAGCAGAGTTCCGAAATGCAAGTAGCTGAATCTGAAATTCGACTGTTGATCGAGCAAATGCTCGAACAGATCGAAAGAGCCGATGATTGGTTTCTTTAGAGCGCTGGTTGTCGCGAAACGCTCGGATTTAGTTATCTCGTTTAGATCTGGCGAGAACAAATAGCACCAAGAGTTTCGAGTCTTGAATATGATGTCCTCTCGGATCTCTCTTCTGTTAACTTATTATTGCCTGATTTGTTAAATGCATAATAAATGCGAATCCGCCATCGGCGTCCAATTACAACACTAGTTCATTATTATATATGGCTATTACGACCACCCTGAACGCATACGAGTCATTCAATAGGCCTTGAGACCTTGCAGACGAGCCCAATTGCGTTTTGTGTTTGCGTTGGAGAAAATTGTGATTCGCTTCTAAGCTCATCCAATCCATTTGCGCGAACCACATTTGAATTGACGTTTGAAAGTAAGTGCTTTCCAAGGCGGCTCATACTGCTTGGATTGCTGACGCGCTAAATTTTATTGGTCGGCAAACGGCGCCAACAATACGCTCGTTTTAAACTGCAATCCAATAGCACGCGGGCCGCCAATAGCGAAAAATGACGCTAATCGTTAACATTGCAATTAAGCAGCAAGCCCGCACTCGAAATGGACTTTATGGGTGGAAATGGACCACAGGAAGCTCAGGAGCTGATCGAGACCTTTTGGCCGCGCATATCGGCCGAGGTGCACAATCTGCAGTCGAACGAGTTCCCCAAAACTCCTGAGCTGCCGTTGGCGCGCATAAAGAAAATCATGAAACTCGACGACGAAGTGAAAATGATCAGTGCCGAAGCGCCGATTGTATTTGCCAAAGCGGCCGAGCTCTTCATCCAAGAGGTCACTATCCGTGCCTGGCTGCACACGGAAGAGAATAAGCGACGCACTCTGCAAGTACGCCAGCCTATTCTGATCTTTGATCTTATATAAACAAACAACTTTAATTCTTGAATTTCTGAAGCGGAATGATGTGGCGCTCGCAATCTCAAAGTACGACCAATTTGACTTTTTGATTGACATCGTGCCTCGTGATGAGATAAAGCCGCCCAAGAAAGAGAGCAGCCACTCGCCCAACAGCACAGTGAACACCAGTCAGCAGCCGGTAAATGTGGGCACAGTTGGCGGTGATCTCACAAATCTGCTCAATCCGAACGAGGTGGCCAATTTACTCAGCATGGGCAGCACGAACGGTCTTGGGACCGGTTCTAATGTTCAGTATTACATAACACTGCCGACCAATGCCGGTCCAACAACCCAGCCCATATCCCTGCCTGGCAACTTTCAGGGCCTTCAAGGGGCCCAGATTATCCTGAACCCCGGAGCTCAGTCTGGTATGTTCACTGTGGGCAATCGAGACGCCTGAGCTCGGGTCGGCCACAGTTCCATTGTAAATAACATAAAGATTTTAAAATCGTTTCACTTGCTGGTTTCTCGGGCAGTTATCTTAATTTCTCTCTTTCTCTCTCTCTCTCTCTCTTTGATCTATTCAGCATGAATAAACAAAAAAGATCTCTCTATATCTAATGAATGAGAAAAACGTGACTAATCTTTGCCAAATCGATGCCACTCGAGTTGAGGCGAGGCATCAATGACCAGAGAGATAAGCGTCAGTCGTGATAAAGGAAGCCAATTGAACTATTGAGAGCGTCTCGGCGACATTTTTAATGAAGATGAATATTTTCGTGGACATGCGATCTAAGCAGTAATCTAAAACTTTTGACACGAGGCGATTCAACTGGTTCGCTCACGAGCCATATTCAATTTTCTCGAGCTCGGCCACATACTCGTCGTAGCTGATGGCCTTTCCGTGCTTCGCCTCGTCGTAGTACTTCTTTTGAATGAAACGTCTTCCGCTATAGCCGCAGTCGTGCACCTCGTTGCGGTCCAAGTTTATGTAGATTTTAGGATGGCCAAGAGGTCCGCCGCCGCTCGACCAGACCACGCGTTTGTCAGCGACCACAATCGGATCTTGGTGGACCAAATCGATGGCGAACTGCTGATTGACCACCTTGTTTGTCACGTTTTCGAAGCGCGCTCTTCGGTAGTCGCCAATGGCGAACTGCTGACCGGTGTGAGTGACCGGTTCTCTGTTCTCTTGCTCGAGCGATCTAGCCAAAGCCAAGCTGTCCTCTTTTGTTTTGTTTAATTCTGCAAGGTTTGTCTTGATCAGAGGCCACAAGTAGTCGGAGGTGTTTCCGCTGAACGTGTGCACCAGGCTCTGCGACCTAGCAAATATAGAGAAAAAAATGGCCTCAAATGGCGCTTTTAAACGAGCCAGGTCTGCTCAAAGTTACTCGTAAAAGTCAATCACGGGTCGAATTTGTTTCTCATATTCCCTAAGACGCGCGCTGACCACATCCTCGCGATCATCAGGTCGCTGAATGAGCGGCTCGCCCGTGACGTCGTCTTTTCTCTTTAATTAAAGCAATCAACGCTGATCGCTAAAGCATTTGGCAACTCGAGCGTTTTACCGCAACTTTTGGTGGATTAAATTCAGTGTTGTAGACTCGGCCAGAGGGAGGGTGAACCCATCGGTGCTTGAGGCGATTGACAATCTCAGAAAACGGAACGTTCAAGTTGATAACTCGATCGACTCTTAAGCCTTTCGAGTGCAGTTCCCGCGACTGAGACAGAGAGCGAGGAAAGCCGTCCAGCAGCCAGCCAGAGCTGCTCACTTGAGCTAGCTCTTGTAGAACAAGTTGATTTATGAACGAGTCGGGCAAGAGCTCGCCTCTGGCCACAAGATCCTTCGCTCGCTTGCCGACCTCCGTTTGATTTTCAATGTGACGTCGCAATATGTCTCCGCTTGACACATGTCTCAGGCGAAACTCGTGTACGATTCGCTGTGAAATCGTGCCTTTGCCGGAGCCTGGCGCGCCCAGTATGAGCAATCGGAGCTTTGACGCCATCACAAACCTTCTCTTAATCGCTCTGATGTGAATAACTTTGCAAAAATGCGCTTTTTTTTTCTTCAATTCTTGCGCTTGCCGAGTGATTGGCAATGGCTAAATTCATTTTACAGCAAAAGCAAACAAAAACTCAGTTTTATTCAAGACGATTTATACATGTTTAGCTTTCTCTCCCAACGAGGCTTCGAGTCAAATGTCCACTCTAGCGGTCGCTTGCGTTTTTTACCCGAATTTGACGCTTGTTCGACAAACTGCTGCTGCTGCTGTTTGAAATCCGACTCGAGTGATGCTAGATGGTCACTGAGTTTGGCCGCCTGTTCCACTTGGTTGCTGGTCACTGCCTTTTCAAGCTCCTGGCGAACTTGTTCGATCGTTTCTTCTAAACAAGAAATCGCAATGTTTTGTTTGATTTCAAAGTTGTGCTGCTGCTCTTCTGCAGGCTGCTGGCGTGTGTCTTTTGCTAAAGGATGTTCTCGCTGATTGGCAGCTTTGGCATGCGATCTTCGTCGCTCAATTGGTCGATATACGCGCTTGGTGATTTTTGAATACTTTTCAAGTAATTCGGCTCTTAGAGGCATCTTTGAGTTGTTCTTTTCATCGTGTCCATTGCTACTTGCCTCACATGCTTCTGACATGGGCAGCGAATCTGAATGAATAAATGAAGCGTATGAAGGAGCTTGTAATTCAGGACGGCTTGCATTTCGTCTCTGATTGTCTACTTGAAACAGAGCGTCCGCCGATTGAGTTTTATTAGAAAAGCATTTTTTAGCAAAATGTGATTAGAATAAAATTGAGCTGAACGGAATCAACCCCAGGCGGGCGTAATGCAATAGTCGAATATGACTCGGTTCTCGGTACGGAAACAGTCGTACAGAGTGCCGATCTGGGTGTCCGGCGACGGAGCGAACTCTTGATTTATGTACAAGAACAGCTGCTCTTTGGCATCGAGTCTCATGTATTTCTTCAGCCAGTCGTGGATGTAGTGGACATTTTTGCTTCTTTCCAATTGGAATTTGCGCTTCTTTAGAATGGGAGCATTGCCAGCCGGCTTCAAAAGGATCTCGACTTTATCAAGGGTTGGCGCGGCGGACGCTTGCTGAGCCTTGGGCTGGTCGTCTGAGACGGTGCTCTCTTCGCCCGCCTGGTCGACCGTCTGATTTTCGGCAGTCTCGCTTTCGATGGCCAAGTTGCTGGCCACCGTCTCCTCCTGACCGGTAGTCTCACTCATCTCTTTGCTCGAACGCTATTATGATGTATAGTGGTGCGGCAAGCTCGCAATACTTTCAAGCGTACGCATATCCCATTTATGCAAATAATTTTCTCACAGAATCGGGTTCGTTCAAATTTTATTTTTAGACTGTTGGAGTAGAAGAGAGAGGGAGAGGCGAAATCTGAGTTGGAATATGTCTGGAAAGGGTCTAAAATTAGACAGTTGACGGGCGTCGGATAAGTTTGGGACAGAGCAAGAGCAGACAATTGACCGCATTTTGTCCGATCAGTGTCATCGCACCGCACGCGATCGGCCCCGTTCATGTACTAGGAAATCGACGTCCTCTATTATGAACGATAATCGCTATTTACTTATGCAGGGCATGGCGCGGGCTGGCCTGTCTCCATGCATATATTAGAACGCGCGAGGTAACATGACCGCGCATGGCTGCAGATGGCGATACGCATAGGCAGAGCAAAAGAAACACGCACTCGAAAACTATTCAGCGCACGCATAGCAATCCTGACTAGAGCTGATTGGCCAATGTCGGGCAAACGAAATTATGAACAAGTCGTTCGTTTAAATTTAAGTGAACACCGCCTCATCACGGCGAGTGAGAAGTGAGCGTGCGTGTGCGTTCAGTGTTGACTCCAGCGCAGTGCGAAACGAATTTAAAGTTCTACCTCTCCGCGACTCTCTCTCTCTCTCGCCCATGTATTTTGGCCGAATCATGCTCATTACAATCGTGCATTCACTCATTGAATATTGGCGCGATAGTGCGCACGTTCGTCTGCACGGGCCCTCACCTACCACCAGGCCGACTATATGCATGTGAGCACCACTCAGATGCATATAGACGGGCAGGCGGCGGCGAACTGGGCACCCATCGCTCATATTGCCTATAATGTCCTAAGCTTACCGTTTTCTTGCGCAGATTTTTGCAAAAAATGGCGGCCAGCACATCCTCGCTCGCTATTAAGGACATTCTGGCCCACAAGGGTCTCATGTTCAACTTCAAATTGCCGAGCGACCGCACCATGTACGAGTCGAGTCTTATTTACTGCAACATGTGCGACTTTTCCTGCGATTTGACTGACAAGTCAGCGATCATTTGCCACTACCTGTCCAAGCATCCGAACGAGAGCATCGTGTACAGTTACCTATGGCCTCAGCTTGAACACCAGGCCATCACCGGGCAGAATGAGACGGGCGAGACAGTCGAATCGCATCGACTCAAACTCAAATACTACCTTATAAAGGCGAATCTAAAGATGCGCAACAAGGCCGCCAACTCGGCCCTGCACGCGCTGCTCGAGGCTCAAGTGCCCAGTCAACTGTTGGACCCGACGCAGCTGAGCGCCCAGACCGACCAGAGCGACGAGCAGTTTGTCATCGATCGAATGTTGGACTGGCTCGAAGAAAATGTAAATAGCGAGAGAATGGCCGCACTAGAGGCAAACGCTGCGTCGACTCAGCAATCGCAGACGGACGAAGTGCAGGAGCTCGAAGAGGAGCAAGAGGTCCAAGAGGTCGAAATGTTCGGTGAGGATGAGATGGGCACGGTCAACGAGCCCACCATTGACCAGCCCGGCTCTCTTGGCGAGCTTGTTCGTCTAAGTACAAACGCCGCCTTGCACTATGCCCATCAGAAATCGACCGCGTCGGCGCCCAGTCAGCTCCTGTGCGGTCAACTTGACAACCAGTACTTGGTGCATTTGTTGGCCATAAACAAAATTGAGAACGTGTTCCGCGTCAAGCAAATACACGACTACTACGGCGGCTGTTTCATATGCGGCAAACAGGTCGAATTCAATATGAAGCACTATCAGACGCACTTTAACGCCGAAACCACACTTCACTTGTGCCTGCATTGCAATCACGTTGAATATCAGAGCGAGCCGTGTCCGAGCAGCACTGATTGCAAGCAAGCGACAAAGACGAGCAGTATTAAGCCGGCCACGCCCGTCTCCTGCTGGGACCAAGACGAGCCGGCCGAGCTGAGCAACGAGGAGCGCTTGCTTCAGGCTCACATGAGCCAGAGTCACCAGATCGACTTTAATCAAATTCTCGAGCAACATCAGCAACTTCAGTCGAGCATGGTGGACGAGGCCAGCGGCATGGTTGTTATCGAATCCACTCCCATGAACGACATGTACTTGAGCGTTCACTTGAAGTCGATAAACTACATTGACAACGAGCTGCTGCGCACAGACACATTCCGAACTGACATGCTCTATTCATGTCCAATTTGCCTCGGTGACGTGGCGATTCACACGAATCCGCCATCGGCCAGCGGTCTCTACCCGGCCTACGACAACGTTACGTTCGAGTATTTGATGAACCACTTTCTCACCATTCACTTGTTCAAGGCCGTTCCGTTGTTTGTCTGTTTGATTTGTCAGTGCGCGCGGCCAAGCCTGATGGACTGTGTCTATCACCATTTGCGTCATCACTTTAACCAGAAAATCAACGTTGGCCTCTGCGTTTACAACATATTCGACAAAGTGCACTCGCAGATCGCGCCCTCGAACGCGGCCGCGCTCGGCACAGCCTCGCACTCGTCGCACAAATCAGGCAAGCAGCAGGGCTCGTCGGCCATGCCGGCCGGAAGCATCAATCCGGCCGCCCTGGTGCTCAACACCAACACTTCGACCATATACGGATCGGGGCCGTTGATCTACTGCAACATTTGCAACGAGAACTATTCAAACGAAGCGGCGTTCATTCGCCACTCGCTTCTCACCCATCTGCTTGATCCCAACCTGAACCTGAACTGGTACAGAGTGTACACGGCCAACACGGACGTGACGCCGCAGCAGATTGCGGCCGCCATGGCCATGGCCGATCTAACCGAGGGAACGGTTAGTTTAGTAGACGCCAACGGCCATGCCATAGACCAGCAGCTTGTGCTCGTCTACGAGTGCCCGCACTGTTTCAAGTCGGTCCAGTCCAAAGAGGCCATTCAGAGGCATCTCATTTACCATTCAATAAACGAGAACTATGAATACGATCTGACATGCTCGAGCTGCACAAAGCCGCTCTCGCTCACTGCCAATTTGGCCGAGTGTCTGCTGCACAGTCGCGAGTTCAAGTCACATCGCGTCATCATCAACTTTTACAAGTACGTGCTGAGCGAGGTGAATAGCAGCAGCGGCCAAGCTGGTGGCAGCGATGGCGGCGAGCCGGGCGCTGCTGGCAGTGGCCAACCGGTGCCCATGATCGCCTGCGTTCTGTGCAACTTTGAGACGAGCAACCTATTGAACTGCGTCAAACACATAATGATCGATCATTTCGGCTACGAGAATGGGCCCAGCAAAATGAGTCGATTTGTCACTTATATGATGAACAAGCTTGGCCTCACTTCGTCCAAGCCGAGAGTTGAAGCGATTGCCTCCTCGGCCGAGCTAGTCGACTACTTCAATCAGGGCTTTTCTCCGCTCATCAACGAGCTCATCATCTCGCTGATCAATGCGGCCAACAGTCTGGCGGCCGGCGAGACGTCCAACGCTGCCGCCAACAAACCTGACCTCTTCTTTCACGAGGTTGCCTGCTTCAAGTGCGGCAAGTTCAGCAGCAAATCGAAGCGCTCGTTGTTCAAGCACTTGCACACCGAGCATCGATTTGATTCCAAAGAGCTCGAGCGTCTCTACGAAGCCCACATCCAAAAGCAGCTTCACATCATCGACGAGCAGCACCTGGTCGACAAATTTGACAAACAATATCGTGACTTGACCCAGCAGCAGCAGGCTGTACTACACGAGAACAAGGAGAAAATCGACTTGCAAATTCAGCAGCAGAAGCTGGCTGTTCAACAGCAGCAGCAGCAGCAGCAGCAACAACAACAACAGCAGCAACAGCATGTCCAGCAACAACAGCAACAGCAGCATTTAACTCAGCAAACGCAACAAATAACGTCCAATCAGACAGAGATGGTCGAGCTTCACACCTCGAGCGGAGCGCAGCTGTTGAGTGCCATTCCGATGGGCTCAGAGTCACTCGAGCCGAAGGCGGTCGCTGCGCAGGACGACAAGATCCACTCGACCATAGACCAGGTACTGTCACAAATCTGTAAGGACGATCACGATATGACCGGTATTGACCGAGGCGCTCAGTACGCCCAGTTTGAAGCTCCCGAGGCCGAGAATCTGTTTGTGTTCAAGTGCAATTTGTGCGAGCCGTTCACAACCGACGACGCCACTCAGCTGCTTGAGCACTACAAAGTGATGCATCAAGTGGAGCTTACGATCGCCGACTCGTCCACTCTGCTGGCCGCTGCTGTGGCCGCCTTCCAGACAGGCCACACTATTGAGATGACCGGCGCCATTCTAAACACAATTTCGAGCCATACTGACGAGAACGGGGTGACCATCATATCGGGCGAGGAGGTGCCCGTTCACACTACTGTCCAGTACAAGTGCACAATCTGCAAAATGATCTTTTACGAAAAGCAGTACATTGTGCAGCACTTGTACGACATGCACAACTTTGAAGTGGACGTCCAGTACTTTGAAGACATCGAGTATCAACAGCAAGAGCAGCTGCAGCAAAAGATCTACGAGCAGCAGCAAGAGCAGCAGTTGATGCAACAACAGCAGCAACAGCAACAACAGCAGCAGCAGCAGCAGCAGCAGCCAGAGTCGCAAGCGCAGTCTCAGCAAAGTCAACACTTGGGCGAGCCAATTCAAATCGGCGAGCAAAAGACGGGCGCCGAGCTCCAGGCCTCTATTACTCACGCCACAGAGGCTCAGTCTCAGCAAGTGCAGACTGTCGAGGGCCATCAGCAGCAGAACATAAACGAAGAGACGGCCGCTGTGATGATGATGATGATGAACGGCACCAACGGAAGCAACCAGCCGATTATTCTGCAGGCCAATCAGTTCCAGCAGCTGGACTTGTCGAATCAGATCGTCACTGGTCAGCTGCTCACAGACGGAAGCATTCCGACCGCCATTCCGATTGGCAGCGTACCGTTGAGCAACTCGTTGAACACAACGCTCACCACCAGCGAAGTGGTGCAGCCAATCGAACAGAGAAAAGAGCCATACAGTTGCTCTTACTGCTCGTTTGGCGCCGACAAAGTGAAGAAAATGAGCGACCACTTGAGGCAATCTCATCCACTGCGCGAGAAGACCTGCATGGACAATGTGAGACAGCAGCTGATTCGTCTGCCTAACGAAGAGCTTCCAAACTACACGGCCAGTCCGCCCACAGTTGGCAATCTCCTCCAACAGCAGGCAAAGCAACAACAGCAGCAGCAGCAGACGGGCAAACCAATGATGGAGAACCTGTCCACTTCTTTGATGAGCTTTTCCTCGTCGTTCGGCGTGGACAACAAGCAGGCGCGCAAGCGAACCTCGCGTCCCCGCTCCTCTCCCAAGCCGAACACGATCGCCGCGGCGGTGAGTGCCAAGCAAGCGGCCGTTGCTGCCAGTGGCATCAAAACGCCCACCATTCTGACCATGGACGCCAACTCGCAGATTATAATTGACTTTAATCAGAACGATGATCTCCTTTGCTCATACTGCGACTACACAATGAACAATTTGAATTACATGCGAACTCACATCAAATACAAGCACAAGAACATGCCGATCACATTCCAGAACAAGGTGACCTACAAATTCTACACGATCGTCGAGTGGCCGCTGACGCCGGTGCCGACGTTGACGCCAGCGTCCGAGTACAAGCCGCAGTATCCAGCCGGCGGCGAGGCGGGCAAAGAGATGGCCGAGGCAGCCAAGAGCCTAGAAAAGTCGTTGGGCAAAGAGAACGAGCGGCTCGAGAGCGCGTCCATACTGGGAGCGCAATCTCAGACTGCAGAGAGTCAGCCGTTGCTTAAGCAGCTCGCCAAGCCCGCTGTCACTCAAGCAGGAGGAATAACCATAAACACGAGCAATGTGAGCTCGATTCTCAAGAAGCTCGGAGTGAACAGCTCTTCGCCGCTCACCAATCTGCTGAGTTCGATCGGCTCAGGCGAGAAAAAGCTCAACAACAGCGTTGTGAATGTAAACCTCAACGTGCTGAAGGATGTCAACATTGACGAGATGATCGACGACGACGACGACGAAGAGCGCAAGTTCCTCATTCGCGAGCTGGAGCGCAAGGCCAACAACAAGAAGCACCTGCAGCCGAGCAACGGCACCGACAGCGACACGAGTGTGAGCGCTGCCGGAGTGAAGCGAACCAGATCGAGCAGCAGCTCGCATCGCAACTCCCTCAACGAAGTGATTAGCTCACCGGCGACCGAGCACGCCGGCTCAAGTCAACTCAACATCACACTCAACTGTCACTACTGCTGGGCGCAGTTTCAGCTCAATGTGAGCCGACACGCGTCGCAGCAAAAAGAGAACGGCAAATACATGCAGCATCTGGCCATGCATTTGAACGCGCCCTACAAGTGCAACGAATGCTCTTATCCGATCAGCGACATGAAGACATTCGTCAAACACAAACAGTTCTACAAGCACGACGACAAGACCATTATGCTTGACAACGATGTGCCGTCGAGCGCAACAAGCGGACGCCGAAAGATACTCATTGCCCATCGCCTTCGTCAACAGCAGCAGCAGCAAAGCCACCAAGACGACCATGAGGCTCGCGACTCGAATGAAATGCGCCTCAACAACGAGCGTGACTCGTTCAAATGTCTCTTGTGCTACCCGGACGACGACGCGGCGCCCAACACGTCCGTCTCGGTTCTTCACAAGTGTCCGTCGAGCACGGCGTCCGGCGCGAGCAACTACAGCATGGACAAGGAGCAGGTGCTCAAGCACGTGCTCATCGTTCATTTGTCATTTTTGGCCTACAAATGTGACACTTGCTCGTTGTTCTACGCGTTCGACGAGCCACAGACCAAACAGCACGCAGCGCTGGTGCATCAATGCGGCC
The DNA here is from genome assembly GCA_019059635.1 of Proales similis. Lineage (NCBI taxonomy): Eukaryota > Metazoa > Rotifera > Eurotatoria > Ploima > Proalidae > Proales > Proales similis. Next base: position 345,238 of record JAGVRJ010000005.1, read on the forward strand.
TAAATAGCGGCGAACAGCAGCAGCCGTGTCACTTTAAACTCATAAAAACCGAAGAAGAGATCAATCTGGCAATAAACAAGGCGCAGCAGTACATTTCTAAAATAGCTGCTGCGCCGCCCAAGCGCGAAGAGCACACACCGATGCGCACGCGCAACTCGAGCGCGGCCGCCACCGCCATTGAAGCGCAGCCCAAGTACCGCTGCTGCAAGTGCGACGAGAGCAAGCTTCTCTACAACTATCAGCAAGCGCTTGACCATCTGGTCAATGTGCACGGAGGCAAGAAAGACGGCAAGCGGCAGAGCAACGAGCTCGAGCTGTTTGAGCAAAATCTCGAGGAGCTGTTCGCCCAAGAGGGCGCAGGATCGAGCTCAAATGCGCAGCCGGGCGACGAGTCGCTCAGCGAGCAGATCGAAGAGCTCGAAGAAGAGGCTGGCGGCGAACTGGTTGGCGACATTCAACAAAACGAACTGCCCGAGTGCAATGTAATTTACAGCGAGCCTTGCAACATTGCCAGCTCGGCGCCGCCTGTCAATTCGCCCGCTTCGCTCGGACCGCGACGCAAACGACTAAAGGCGAGCAACTCAAACAGCAACCTCGAGACAAGCAGCACAGCCGGCGTGGTCGAGCAGAAGCGGTTGAAGCGATTCTACTACAAACCGTATCTAATTTACAAATGCCTCTTGTGCCAACGAAAGATGCACGAGTTCGACGTGGACCATTGGCTTAAGCACGACTACGAGAAGCACTACAGTCTGTATGGCGCAAAGGCGAGCTCTCAGTTCACCTATCAGAAGATCACTCAGACCAAAGAGGCCGGCGTGAACAGCTCAACGTCAAAAGTCTACGACTCGTTTGTCGACTGCTTGAACAAGTACCAGAGCGAGTTCGGCGGCGAAGAGGGCGAAGTTAAACTTGTCGGCTGTTTGATCTGCGGCACCGAGCTCAAGTGCAGCTACATGGACCTGATGAGACACTACCAAGTGGAGCATGGCCTGGGCATAAACGCGATCGGCTTGAATCTGGACGAGCTAGAGCTGGTTCATCTGCTTCAGATAAATAGTCGCCTGCAGCTGAGCGAAGGAGTTCGCCTCCGCCGCCGCTGCTTCATTCGACTTCCGCCGGCGTTTGTCAACCCGGCCGCCAGCATTGAGCACAAGTCCGTGCGACGAGCTGACCTCATCGATCGAGAGATTAAGGTGCTCAACGACATCTACAAAGAGCAAATAGTCGAGAAGCAGATCGTAAGCTGGCTAAACTGCGAGCAGTTCTTCCGCCGCACGTTCAACTACAACTCTCACGTTTGCATAATCTGCAACCTGAGCAAGCTGAGCATTCTCGACGCGCACTACTCGTCAAAGAAGTCCACCACACCCGACTTGAACAGGCAGCAGTACTACACGGACGAGATGAAGACGGTTGTCCTCACCAATCACGTGCTGTCTCACTTTAACGAGTACTGCTACCGCTGCATGTCGTGCAAGATCTCATGGCCTGACCGCACTCAGCTGCTCAAGCACGCGCAGGAATGCTCCAACTCGCAGGTTGTGCGCACCAAGACCAAATACAAGCTCAAGGCCAACTGCCGTCTGCAGTTGAAGTTCTACTTGCACACGTACATCGACTTTTGGACAAATGAGAAATATTCGGAGGCGAAGAGTATCGCTGATCTGGCGCCGCGCAGTGAAAAGTCGCTCGAAACGATGCAGTGTCAAGTCTTCATAAAAGACATTCTAAAAGACGAGCAGCTGATGCTGACGCAGTCGAGCCGTAATGAGCTGAGCGCTGTAAATTTGGACGATAAGAAACGGCTCGAGCTGAAGGACGACGAGATCAACGCCGACATCGCCGCCAATGACCATCACATGTAAGAGTAGCTGGTCGCAGAGCAGACACTCTGCTCGTTCTCTTCATTTCTGGTGTCATCGACTCACACACACACACACACACACACACACACACACACACATAGACGAACATCGGGCTCGGCCCCGCACAGCACCAACAGTCGCCTTGTATCATAAAGCACCGTCGGTTCTATTAACCAACGTTTCCTCCCCCTTTTTTTGCTGTTTTCCCAACACAACAAGCAGACGAGCACCCTAAGCCTGGTACACAGACAAAATGACTTTGTCCTCTACCTCTTCTCATACCTTTCTCCTCTCTTCTACATATTCGGGCTCTCATTCTTCGTTTTTTATTCTGTTATTGTTATTATTGAGATCACACAGCTTAGATTGAGACGTATGAAGCTCGCTTCCATTCTCTTACAGAGTGGCCGGCGATCTTTCTTCTCACATTCAGTTATTTTTTTTTTAAGTTATACTCTCTGAAATAGAAGAAGACAATAAACGCACAAAAAGGACATTAAAAATTACAAAACGATGAGATTTTAGTTTTCTTTATTTATCGTCGATTGGGCCTTTTCATTCGGCGTGTTGATCGCCGGCTGCCGGTTTTCCTCTCAGAGACGCCAATCTGTCAATCGCATGGATTAGACCCATCTGCAGACGGCATCGAATGGATTTTTTTAATTTTACTTTTTGGTTTCGATCTCATGGATGAGAGCGAACTTGTTGAACAGGTCACGTCGATGTGTTTGCTCGTACGTCTGATTTGCCAGTTTCAGCTGAGTGTGTCGTGCGGCGCCAAACAAAGTGCCAAATAGAGCGCCGACTGCAGAGCCGGTCATCAGACTGACCAGGCCGCGATTCAATTGCAGGAGCGCGCCTGTCACTAGTCCGCCAAAAGTGTAATCGAAATAAGTCGACTTGTTGCTGTAGGCCTGGACGCACATGGCCGAGCCGAGCAGGAACGAGGAGAAGGTGGCGAATCTCATGGCCATCCGGCCGCCGCCTTTAAGCGTCTGGAAGAACAAATGATCGGCAAACTCGCGCTTAATTCAATTTGTTGCTGCTCAGTCATTTTCACTGGCCAGAGTTGAGGCGGCGTCAACTTACTGCCGCTTGCTTCTTGTCCACATACACAGTGAGTTGAGTATTGCGTTTGTAGTCGTCGGCAGTGTAGCCGGCCTGCAGAACGCTGCCCAAAAAGAAGCCGAATATGCTCACAGTGCTTACTACGTTCATGTTCTCGTCTAGGTAATCAGGATACTTTTGTCTGATCTCGCTGATTGTGTCCGCACGCAAGTTACTAGTCTTAGGTTTTCATTGAACTCGAGCAGATATTTACTCAAATTTGACAAGTCCTTTGACTCGGTCCCAGGGTGACTCGTTGGCCAGAACTTGGTCGACTATGGCGTCGATTTCTGCATTGTTTACAACATTGTCGTTGTCCCCTTGTTTATCGGCCGCATCCATTTCGGACAGTTGCGTTTGAAAAACCTTGAGATCAGCTCGTCTCCTGAGTGGGACATTGCTTTGTAGAAGAAGCAGACAATGCCAGAACACTAATACAGGAGCTCAAACGCCTGCAGTTTGTGAATTCGGCCGAAAAGAAGCAGAAACGAAAGTGAAAGAAAAAGTGTTTTTGCTTTTATTCTAAATATTTGCTGCCTGTGCTTCATAAAACAAAAGAAGATATAAACACGCTTGAAAATGTAGGACAAAGAGACGAAGGACAGATTGGGCAGTTTAAGAGCCGAGCTTATTGAATGGCGGAATGGAATCTGCGTTCAATTGACTGCTGGACGAGACCGAGGAGACAAGCGACGGACTTGACAAGTTGGCGAGCAGCATTTTTTCGCGTCGCTTCTTACGAACCATTTCGGCACATCTGGGACAGAACCACTTGCCTTTGGGCGCCGCGTTCAGACCGACGCAAGTAAAATGGAACCATTGGGTGTCGCATTTTGAATTGTCGCAGGCGATCATGTCTCCGTAGGAGACGTCTTTGCACACGCAGTAGCGCTCGTCCTCGTTTGAGTCTTCCCTTTGCAGACGCTTTTTGTGGCGTTTTCTCACCTTGAGCTCTTCGTCGCTCTCGTCGCTCAGGCCGTCCTCGCTGCTTGCTTCGATCAGGCCTGTGACTGGCAGTGAGCTCTCTTCGCTCGTCTCGCTCATTCGACTCGACTTTTCGTTTTCAAACACGTCCTCCTCTTCTTGCTCGCCGTCGAACGTGTACTCGTCTACGGCCGACTCTTCATCTCCCAGACGCGGCACCTTGCGCGTGAGCGCCTTCTTTCGAACTGAAGAGTCGATGCGCGTTTTCAACGGCGCCAGCTTTTTGCTCGTCAGCGAACTCTTGCGGTTCGGCGCCGATTTAATGAGAGGCGAATCCCAGGACGAGTTGCTCTCCTCGTCTGCCTGCATTCGAATGCCCGAGTGCTTTCTCTTGCGCTGTTCGTCCCTCTTGTTCTGAGCGCTCATCATCATCATGAGCTCGTTGCCGGGCGAGTTGGCCAACGTAAAGTCCGACTGGTCACTCAGCATTGCGTTCAGCGTTTGTCCCAGTCCGCTTGAGTCTACTTCCTCCACTCCCAACGAGTTGACGAACTGTTCCAGTTTGCTAGTGATCCCCGCGTGGTCCGCTTCCAGTTCTAGCTTGAACTTGTGCAGTTCCTGGTCCAGCTTTTTTATGTATTTCTCAATCTGCAAAAAGATTATTTGCCGATCTGGCTCGAGCAAGAACAAATCACCGACCAGATCTCCGAGCTGACTTGCGATTTGAATTTTCTCGTCGGTGCTCTCGAACAATTTGCCAAATTCCTTTTGAGATGGACGCTATTAATCGTTTGTGGTAAGGATGAGTCACGCTGCGGCTACCTTTCGAATGGGCTCGAAATTTTCGCTCCTCCAGTCGGCCTTTTGCCGTTTGCATTGCTTGAAAAACTCTTCGATTCTGGGATCGAGCTTGTCCAGTTCGTCTAAATTAGGCGCGATTAGAAGCCGCTCTCTGGCTTGCTCATTCGACTCTTACTTACTTTGAACTTGAAGGTCGATTTCGCGCATTTCTGTCAGCCGTTCCCGGATCTCTTGCGGGAACGGCTCGATCACTAAGCACAACATTGGGTCAGATTTGACGAGGCGCTCATTGTGCGGTTTTACTTACGCTCGAGGAAGTCTTCGATGTACAACATTTGAGAGGCTACCGACGTGCCGCTCTTCTCCCTTCTCTTGCCAGAATTCTCCTCTAGAATTCATCGAGCGCGCGTATGCTTAATTGACGAGTGTAATTATGCACTCGGTGCTACGAGCCGACATCAACCAGACACGTTTTTGTCCGCAAATTTCCAACCGCTCGGCTATTTCGTCTACTATGCTGCAGTCCGGAGGTACTCGTTTATTGCCGGCTCGTGCTCTATTTCTCTTGCCCTTCTCGTCGGACGGACAGAAAACGCAGCTGAAAAAACGGACACACGTTGTTTGTGTCTGAGACGAGTCAAAAACAACGTTCAGAGTGAATCGCAATGATACGGGCAAGAAAACGACGAGGCGACGAGGACGAGCCGTTCTTTTACGTTTATGACCAACGCGCCAAGAGACTCAATTCAAACGGCCTCTTGCAGAGTACAGCTCAAGAAAAGAGAAGTCAATCGAAGACAACGGTGGCGTTTCTCACGCCCACGTCCGCCGGCCAGACGAGTCTGTTTGAAATGTGCATCGAATTTGTGGCCCGGCACATCGACTGTGTGGACTCATTGGACGGCTTTCCAAGTCTAATCGGCGAGCTCATATTTAAGCGATGCGTGAGCCTGAGCTCGTTTAAATCGGCGAGCGCCGACGAGAGCGTCAACAAGCTGAGGCTATTCGCCAGCGCCTATCCGGCCGAGCTAATTCAGGAGCTGAGCATCAGAGGACAGCGCCTATTTACGTCAATGCGGCCAATTATCGCCATGGTTTCACTTCGGAAGTTGGATCTCAGCGGCTCAGAGCTGGCCGATTTGGCGCGGAAGTTTCAACTCAATTTGGCTGAACTGCTCCGGAATAGCTCTGATTGCCTGGAGGCGTTGAACCTGAGCGCGAATGCGCTCGACGAGCAGTTTCTTATAAAATTCACTCTGCCTCACCGAATGGGCCTAATTCAGTTCAACAAGTTGACTCACTTGGACCTGAGCGAGAACAATGCGAGCTTGAGCGCCGAGAGGCTTAATCGCTTAGAGAAACTGCTGCTCAAATATCCGAAGCTCGAGCAGATTGTGCTGTCGAGCAGCGAGCAGAGCCCCGCCAACCACCCAGGCTCGCGGCAACCATCCACGCAGCACTATTGGCCGTGCACTTGCACAAATGCGGGTGAGACGATCAAATTTCAAAACTCGGGCTGGATAGAGCGCTGCTCGCTCGAGTCCATTTTTGCTCCTGAGCGCGGTAAGGCGACACGAATAGAGCAAATGTGCATTTAACTCAACTGCCATATTAGGCGCTGCTCGATTAAGCAACGCGGCCTGCTCGCTCAGCTTTTACGGAAAGAGAGCGACGGACGCGACGACGAGAAGCGAAATTAACGAGCAACATACTGCAGCCAGTCGAGCGAGAAGAGCCATAATTTATAGGCGAAAGTGCAACTGCCACTGTGGCTCAGCGAGTCCAGGAAAGCGCTCACCGATCGCAGTCAAAGCCCAAGAGATGCCTGGTGCTGCTCGCGAGCACATATTGAGTCTCTATGCGTGATTTGAATTTCTAAAACTTGCAGCTCTAACCGACCGCGTCAGTCGATTGCCGCTTTATTAAGCGAAATTAATTATTTGCTTGTTTGAGAAGCACCTGACACTTGGTGGCTGTGTAAACACGCTTCTATCAATTAAGAGCTCGTTCTGATGCGCGTCCCTCTCTCTCTCTCTTTCGTCTTCATCTGTTTCTCCTTTCTTTTTTCAAGTTTTTCAAGTTAATTGCAGTTGCCACGGCTCACTGTCTTGGCGTGGAGCTAAATCTCGGCAGAGTCAATCAAAAGACAAAATAAAACAAAAAGCCAAACAGGGACATTGACTCGCAAAGAGAGCAATCAATAATCGCAACGGCCAGTTTCAAATAGGCTTGAAACAAAGCAGCGATTGACGCAGTGCTTTCACCTGCTGCTCGTCTGACGCGCAGAGGCAGCGAATGTGAACGTACAAACGCAATTGAAGGTCGCTTGGATTCGATCGGCAGAGCAGCGAGGAGAGCGTGACTTGAGCAAACTCTTCCAATTTTCTATCTCTGCCTAAAATAAATTATTCAGACGCTCTTGCTCGAGCCATTCTATTTTCGCTCAGGCTGATTCGTTTCATTTGTTCTTATCGCTCTCGATGCTTGTTCGGCTCGTTTAGCGCATAAGAAAAGAGAAGAATGAACCGCGCGTGCGACTGAATTTCTTGCGTTCGCTTTTAGACCGAGCCCTTGACGAACGCCCATTATTTCACACAATAGCCACAATCGCATTTTACTCCGCTTATCAAGTTGATCAGGCACACGGCAAGCGACCAAAACAACTGAAACAACAACAAAAAGAGATTGTGGGGCCCCATGGACAAGCGCTTGTAAAATGTTCAATTCTTTGAGCGAGCATCCGTTGTTCATTAAGAAGTTGAATGAAAATGCGGCGCCTCTCTGGAGCCAGTCGCTCGGAAATTTACTCGAATCGGCCAAGAGGGCGCTTGGCGAGCTCGACAATTCGTCAATCGGTCAAAACGATTTAACGTCAAAGTCAACAGAAGACGTGCTCGACCAGGCGCATTACTCGCCAGCCCTTCGACCAGACCCTTCGCTCAGCTCTCAAAACTTGCCGGATCAGTCGCCCGCTCTGCCGTTTCCGATGCCCATTTCGAACGGCTATTTACAGCCACTCACTCGAACGGAGCTCATCGCTCAATTACACTCGAGTCAAGCGGTAAAGCCTCTTGGTCTCACTGCTTCGAGCGCCGAGGCAATTAACTTTGAAACGATGCAGAGCCAGAGCATTCAGAGCCAAGAGCTTTTGGACAAGAAACTTGAACTTCTAGTCAGATTCTCCAAACAGCACGGCCAGTATCTTTTGTTTGCCAAGATCACTGTCGAGGTGAGCCAATGTTCAAATGATTCATTCAAAGGCGCTGCTCTTCATCTACGCATTAGGTCTACTTTGAAAAGCTGCGTCTTAGCTTGGACGAGGCCGAAATGCAAGTGTTTCAGGAACTGAGAGACTGCTTGAGACGACTGTATGCATTCCATGATGAGCAGCTCGCTCCGGCGCTGGCCAGCAAAGAGCTGGCGATGAGAAAGAGAAAGCAGCTCGTGGTTCTAAGCGACATATTCAGCTCAAACTGGACCAGGATTAGGCAGCATGAACGACTAGTTGGGCTCTGGGACGAGCAGAGACCGAAACTGGACGCACTGGTCGCTAGATCTGCTCAAGGCAAGCATGCACTTCAAGAAGCCGACTCTTACGTAAAAGGACTCTCCTGTCTTTTCCTCTTTTGTCTCATTGAACTGTGTGCTTTAGGTGGTAAAAAATTACAGCAAACAGCTGGCCGCAATGGAAATTGAAAAGCCAGAGAAGGTCTCTTTGAGCCTGTTCATCACTCACGTACATCTATGGCCAGTGCTAGCGGCCCAATGGCTCCAGTCTCTGCTGGACCTGGTCAGCGATGGCCAACACAAAGCCGAAGAGCTTAGCATCGAGTCAGTTCGCCATCATCTGACTCGACTAGCCCAATTGTGTGACGAAGCAATCAGACAAGCGGTATTTTTTCAACAGTAAAACTGATTCGCCAATATCACTTGACTGAAAGAAACGCTCCGATCGAACAGTTGAACGAGGACGCGTTGAGAAACCTACAACGACGAATGGGCGACAAGTACGCACTAGTAGACAAGAGAAGGTTTCTGGTGAAGGAAGGGCCACTCATCGTGCAGAGCAGCGTGATCGGCACCATTTTCCGAATCTATTTAGTGCTGGTAGGTCGATCTGGCTTTATACATTTGAATGAGTCCGAAAATCAACAACCAAGCTGCACAGACCAACGATCTGCTGATTATTTGCGAGCAGGCATCAAACGAATACGAACAGCTGAAGGCCAAAAGCCCGCTAGACGTCACAGGGCTTACAGTTCACTCGGACGTGAACGGCTACAGCTCAAGTGAACTGTCCATTCGAGCCCGTTGGTCGGATGTGAATGGAAAAAGGAAGCAGCTTTTGCCCGAAAACGGCTTTGCGGTCAATGTGCCCACGCTAGGCAAAGTCTTCAGGTTTTACGCTCGGTAGGCAACAATCTTGACCTCTTGCCGACCATTTGAAGCTAAACCTCGACCGGAAAGCAACACGGTGGAGAAAGCTCGTTGGCTGGCCGCGTTCAAATCAGTGTCCCAAGCGAACAAGTTGAACGTCAATTTCGATCGCGTAATTTGATCGTGTTGCCCTAACCAGCAAAATAACTGTGATGACTTTTAATTTGAATAGAACGACGTGGGCAAGACGCGGCCCAAGTTTGTTCCCGCCAAACTTGTTCGCGCGTGCGGCAAATGCAAAAAGCAATTCTGTCCAGTGAACAGGAAGCACCACTGCAAGTAAGAGGCCACGTTCGATTATTCAATCTCGATTTATTCTCGATAATCGTGTCTAAAAGCGCGTGCGGATATCTCTTTTGCCGAGCGTGTTCGCACAATCAGCTTTTTCTAGACTTTGAGCCGAGCGTCAAATTTAACGTTTGCGACTATTGCTTTGAACAGTTGAGCTCTTCGAGCTTGAAGCTCGGCTTCTAATAAAACGGCTGTAACACACACGTACACACACACACTTTGACTAGTTGTGGTTCTGTTGGCAAATTTCAACATCAGCAGGCAATTAAACTCTCTCATTTGCGTCAGCAGTCAGGTGGCCACACAGCAAATAGAATAAATGTTTTATTATAGACGACAAATGACGATGCCAGAGGTGCATATTTATGATAATTTCGAACGCGGCTGGCTGGTTGTCGAGAAGAGACGGCGCGATAATAGAGAAACGAAAGACGATTGAGGCAGGGACCGAGAGAGAGAGGGGAGAGGCAGTCCGGGAATTAGTCAGAGGCCGGAGCGAAAGAGTTCAATGTTGTCCTTGACTACTCGGTCATCGCTGGCCCCTCACAGCCGCTCACTGGCTGTGTACCGTTCGACCCTCGTCCAATATGCTGTGAATAATTTATTATAATCCTCGACTGCGGCCAGTTTGCCGCCGCTTTATTGAAATCAGTGCGTGTATAGTGTTGCAATTGGCCGTCCGGCAAGCATTTTCCCCTCAGAATAGATTCCAAAATGGTAAGCTGCTGTTTGCTGCGAATCTGGTCTCGATCGGGTCTGAAAGGCGTGAAATAGGAAGATCCAACACTCGACAGACATTTCAAAGGCCACAGAGAAGCAGTCACTTCGCTGGCCTTTAACTGGACCACTAAACAGCTCGGTATGTGTTCAAAGAGCGCATCGGATTTACGATAATCGTGTCATGCTGATGATTCGAAGCGTCCGGCTCGATGGACAACTGTTTGATGATCTGGAACTTCAAGCCACAGACCAGAGCCTACCGCTTTCAAGGTCACAAGGATGCGATCATGGGCGTCTGCTTTTCGCCCTCTGGACATCTGGTGGCCTCTTGCTCGCGCGACAAGACCGTTCGCCTCTGGATTCCGGGCGTGTATGCAACAACTTTTGAATTGCCAGCGCAGGTCGTGTAGAATGACATTCGCTTTTCAGAAAAGGAGAATCGACCGCGTTCACAGCTCATTCGGCGCCAGTGCGCTCGGTTGACTTTTCAAACGACGGCCAGTGCTTGCTGACTGCCTCAGACGACAAGACAATCAAACTGTGGACTGTTCATCGTCAAAAGTTCCAGTCGAGTCTCAATCAGCACCTGAACTGGGTCAGATGCGCCAAGTGAGTAGAAGGCCAGACGCTCAGTGAAAAGTGGGGACCAACGGTCGCTTGGTTTAGATTCTCGGAGGACTCACGTCTCATTGTGAGCTGCTCGGACGACAAGACTGTGCGCCTGTGGGACCGCAACAGCAAAAATTGCATACACACGTTCAACGATTTCACCGGCTTCTGCACTAGTGTCGCCTTTCATCCGGCCGGCACGTTCATTGCCGCGGGCTCGACCGACTCGACCGTGAAAATCTGGGACACTCGGGCGAACAAGCTGATCCAGCACTACAACAGCCACACCCAGGCGGTGAATAGCGTCGCATTTCACCCGTGCGGCAACTACCTGCTGACCGGAGCGAGCGATAGCACGCTGAAAATATTCGATTTGCTCGAAGGAAAGATCTTCTACACATTGCACGGCCATCAGGGAGCGGTGAACGCGGTGGCGTTTTCCAAACAGGGCGACTACTTTGCCTCTTGCGGCACAGACGAGCAGGTCATGGTGTGGAAGACAAATTTCGATCAGATCGCCTATCAGGAGATGGACAAGCCGACACTGGGCACCAGTGCGGCCATGCGAAAGTCAACGAGCAAGAGCAATGTGATAAACGCCAGAAACAACAACGCCAACTCGGGCGTGTCAAGCTCGTCCTCGTCGAGCACGTCGTCTCATCGCGACCAGTCGCCCATCACTGTGCCGCACATTGAGCCCGGCGACGACGAGCTAGACAAAGAGGACGGCACCAGCGCCGTGATAAACGAGGCGACTGCTCGCTCTCTCGCCAACTTGGAGCTCAAGTCAAGCAGACGAATGTCAACCGACAAGGGCGGTGTGCTGAAGAAACTGGCCGACAGCGAGGCGCGCATACCCAACGGCTTGGCCAACACGCTCGATCAGATTGTTCTTCAGCTCGACATTCTCACGCAGACCGTCTCTGTCCTCGAGCAGCGCATATCGGTCACAGAGCAAAAGCTGCTCGAGATGGCGACGCCCATCAATACCAAGCTTGTTCACCACAAGTCTTCGTCTGCCATTCTAAACTCCAATTGAAGACCCCCCAACGCGTTGTACTCAGTCGCGCTTGTTCCATGTCCGTCCGTCCGTTCAGATTAACTTGTGAAATTTTCTGTGTGCCAGAACAATCGAATCATTCATTGAGAATGTAAATTCGTCCATTTTTTAAAATAATCAGCAATTTTGACCAAAGAGCGCATCTTGGGTGACCACAGCAGCAGCAGCAGCCATGGCAGCCAAAATTCCAAATCCATTCCAAACGCCAAATTTAGAACTAATTGAATAAATTTCTCAATTTTCTTCGGTTCTGCTGATCAAGTGGCCAACGACTAAGCCCGTTGGCTCTTTGTACTGAACGACAAGCGTTCTTTTGCGATTACCAAGATCTGAGCTTCGTATTTCTTCGATCAGACTAGATGTCCAGACTGTTTCCAGTTTTAGCCTATTCGTTTGTGTCCGGCCTTCTTGCTTGTTTTGTGTCGATCTGTGTGAAACTTGCATTTAACACCGAGCTCGTAATTGTTGCGAACATAGATTGGCGTTTGCGACTGTCACTCCAGGCCGGCTTTATCCTGGTCAGCATCCTGCTCAACAGTCTTATGTGGATATTCTACTCTAAGAGCCTGAGCGTCAGTTCGTCCACTCTATTCTCTACCGCATTGAACAAATTGAGTAATTTCATCTGCTCGGCCCTCTTCGGCTATCTGGTGTTCAACGAGAAAGCCAAAACTCTTTACTGGTTCGTTGGCCTACTCATTCTGCTTGCAGGCATAGTTGTGCTAAATCAAGAGTCCGCGAACGAGCCGATTGTCGACGAGAGCAAGCAAAAGAGCCATTGAGTCAAATGTTCGGCAAAAAGTACAATCCAGTAAAAAGCTACGAGCCGAGCGTCCTGCCGTTCACCAATCAGGAGGCCGCGTTCGACTTTCGATCGATTCACAATTTTCAATCGCCGTTCAAATACAACCAAGGCGGCTCGTACAGACGTCATGAGCATCTCCAGCTCGAGACCGGTATATTTCATTTTTGCAGCTATTTCTTGCGCTCTTCTCTCAAAGCTGATCTCTAGAAGTAAAACAAATGAACACTGCCGAAAAACTGGCCAATTACACGGTCTTATTCATATTCTACACACTGTTCATCGTTCTCATTCCGATCTCGCCTCTCTTCTGCATAAAGGTAAGCAGCCGCAGTCCACGCACGATCTGACCAGCCCGGACTAACGTGTTTGTTCGAGCAGAAAGTGAAAGAAAACGAGCAGCTGGTCGTTTACAGACTGGGACGACTTCGGCCCCTCTGCAAGCCGGGCTATCATCTCGTGTTTCCGTTCATCGACACCTACGAGAGCTACAATGTTGTGCAAAAGGAGTTCTCGTTGCCCAACGTGCAAGTTGTCACGTCAGAGAACGCCATCATCGACTTGTCAATGGTCGTCCGCTACAGAGTGCTCGACGTGGTCAAAGTGACCAATTCGGTTCAAGATAGCAGCGGTCTGCTAAAGTCGATCGCTCGCAGCGTCATTATGCGAGTTGTTGGCAAAAAAGACGCCGACAAAATAGAATTGGAAAAGTCTTGGATCAAGAGCGAATTTGTGGAAGAGATGAATTTACAGGTGGCCAAATGGGGCCTTCACATACTCGAGGCCGACCTGATTGTGAACAGCATTGTCAAAGAGGAGGCCAAAGAAGGCGAAGATCCGGCACTCAAGAGTCTGACTTCGGTGTTCAAGAGTCTGCTCAACAACTCGGACTCGGCGCCCAGCACGTCCAAAGCAGCCAACGACCCGGCCAGCGCCTTTCTGTCATTCATCAAAGAAGTGGTCAAACACATGCCTGACCAGCAAGCTGGTCAGAACGCGACCGTTCTTGTTCCGCCGTCGATGGCTGCCGCCGCCTTTTCCACTGACCAGGTGCAGGCGTCGAGCTCCTCACAAACAGTAGACACGAGCTTCTCGGCCTTCCAGGCGATCAAGCTCCTTCAGCCGCTGCTCGAGCCGAGTCTCGTTCAAAACATTCAAACTGTGTACGAGTTTCACATTCGCAAAGAGGCCGATCCGGCCCACAGCTGCGAAGTGTTCTATCTCGATTTGAAGAACTCCAAAGAGGGAGCAGTCGGCGAGGGCGTCTACCCGTCCAAGGCTGACTGTATAATAAAATTGAGCGACCAGGACTTGAACGGCCTCATTACAGACCAGCTTAAACCGTTCACCGCCTACATGTCGGGTCGAATTGAAATCGACGGCGACCTGCAAGATGTGTTCAAACTCAAGAGCCTGATCAAATCGATTTCATCAAACTTGAAGCTTAAACGTGCGGTTACATGAATCACCCCACGACCGTCAACCCGACCCGGCTGCGCACCAAGCTGTTTGACTTTTCCCATTTAGTCAATGAAGCTCTTTGTTCTGCTATTGCTATTATCACAATCTGATGTGTGGATGAGTTTATTGTGCGAATTTACGTTTTGTAGATGCTTGATTAAGGCCTGTCTTAGATTAAACGGCAAAATAAAAGTTAAACAAATAAAGAACAAATTTTACGCTCAACAATACGAAGCGTTCAAGTTAAAGCCTATTTTCGTCTTATTTTGCCTAGCGAGCGACGCGTCTCGATTATTGAAGCCCTACGTTGCGATGGTTGATAGTTGTTGGTCAACGCGAACCAGCGAGCTCTTCCGTCCAACATATCGGCGTCTGTGATCATCGTGGTTTAATTTGCCGCTCGTTTGAATGAGAATAAAAGACGCTTACCGTTGAAATTGATCATGACCACGCCGAGAAAGTCGTTCGACTTGAACCGGTCCCAGTCCCAAATGCTCACCTCGAGCGTTCTGTACTTGAGCTCTTCTTGATGCACGTCCGCATACTCGACCGTGTGGTTCCACTCGGGATTGAGCGTCTTGTTTATGTGCTTTGTTCGTCGCTTGTTCTCTTGTCTGCGTTAAAAAGGTTTTGTTTCTAGAGTTTGAAAAGTGTGTGGCACAAATCGACTCACTCTCGTCCAGGAAGTAGATACAGTTTGACGTAGGGATCAGAGAAGCCGTTGGCGTCTTTGGAAATCAGCTCTCTCGCGCGAATTATTTTTATTTTGAGCACTTGATCTATCGGATTGTGAGTGAAGCTGAGCTCTATTTCGCCTAGTCCGCACGGAACGTTGCTCGTCGCCTGCTCGACCCTCGTTTCTGCTGTGGGCGATCCGGTCTGATTGGGGCTAGCCGGCGCCACGTCTTGACTGACCGGGCTTATGCGCAGCGGCTTTAGCCCGTTTACCGTCGGCACATTGGCAAGAAACGCTTCGAACGCCACAAAGTTCGAGGGCACCGGTGGAACCCGATCGATCAAATCAGCCGTTGTCTCTGTTGTGCTCTGTTCAGAGTTAAATTCGTCTGATTTGGCTCTCTCCGACTCATTGAGTTTGACTTGGCTTGTAGAGTAGAGTGAATTGAGCGCGGTCGATCTGTACCTGTTGAGGTCTAGGCCACTCTTGCTTCGGCTTTCGGGCCTAATCTCAGTGAGACGGGCCAACGAGCGAGCCCTTTCCTCCTCACGGTATCTGTTTCGGATTGCCATTATGGCCGCCGGGTCGGTCATTATCGTATCGCGCCTTCTGATGTTTTCTTTTCTTTTTATGGATATCTCGCTGAAGCTGTGCCCATTCAGGTCTGCCTCTTTTTTAACACTTATTGCCGGACTGGCCCGAACAGACAAATCGAGCTCCCTCTCTTCCTCGGCAATATTCTTCAAGTTTTTGAACAACGACCGATTGACGGTCTGCTGCTGCTGCTGGTTAGACAAGTCTTGCTTTGGCCCCTTGTCCTCACTTGAGAACGACGAGACCGTCTCGGATGAGTGTGAAGAGTCAGAGCTCGAGTTTAGCGAAGGTTTCTCGATCAGAATTTCGCTGCGTCTTCGTCTGACATGAGCTCGATTGGCCGTTTGTGGACTGAGCGACGACGCGCTCTTTGCCGGCATATCGTCCGGTGAGCTTTCTTCGGCCGCGAGGTCAAACGAAACGTGACTGAGATTCACTGCCGATTTGGCTTGTTCGCCTCCGAACGACGGCCGACTGCGACTGCTCACTTTTGACGAAAGATGAGAGCTCGAATTGGACACATCCAATTGCAAGTCAGATCTACGCCGGGGAGAAACGCACTCGGGCAAGCGTCGTCGCGGGCGAATATCTGATTTGCATTGGCTCTCGATAGTCCATTCGACGCGTCTCTCTTGCTTATCAATGGCGCTAGTCGAGGCCCATTCAAGTCGAGTTTCGTCCAGATTGCCACAACTGCGCCCGTTCCTATGCCCGAGCTGAATGGATGAAGACGAAGCGGAGCAAGGCGATAGTTGCAGTTGTTGTGTCTGCCGGTTGGGCATTGGCATCTGGTTCGACGGTATTGAAGGCAAACGACGCTTGGGCCGCGATTGCGAGTCGCAGCTCTCTTGACTACCGAGCATGCTTTCCTGCGGGACGAGTCAGATTCGTGTGTGAGTTAATCAGCGAAAGGAGAATTGCGAAAAGAAAATCGATTACGTGCTGAGCCAACGAGGCGCGAGATTTGTCAGAAAAAGGCTTCGCTTGATTTGTTACGCTCGTAGCACTATCGGTGTGCTTTGGATGAGGAGAGAGGCGTAGGCTCTCGCCGATCCCTTCAATGTGAATTGCGTTGTCGTCGACGGGGCGTGAACGCTCGCGGCTGAACATTGGCTGAATTCGGCAGTCTGAACTGCTGTCGGCGACCATTACTGGCATAGACACTCGGCGTTGCTTTAGCTTGGCGGCAGCGGCCTTTTTGTGGCTGACGCGTTCCTTGTCAAGCTCGATTGATTCGACGTGCGTGTCGGCTTGGGCATTAAAGCCTGCTCGACTGTTGCTGTCTAAATGTTGGCCAAAATCATCATTCTTAATTAATTCTTGTTTCTTGTGTTCGTGCTCGCTCGGCAATTCGCTGCCTCTCGATGCCATACGCCTTGAATTCGGATGCATTTGGCTCGTTTGCATGCTCGTGTTCAAGCTCCACTTCCTCGATTCTGACTGAAGAGGCGTGCGATTGTCATAACTATTCAGTGGAAGGGGATAGACCACCTCCGACTTTGACCTTGCCCTGGCATTTTCTATATCCGACACGCTTCAAGGCAAAATTACAACGAAATTGGTTAATTTCATCTGCGATCCGCAAAAATGATTGAAGAAAGAAGAAGAAGAATCGTTCGCGTACCATTCTTGCCGAGCTCGTAAGAGTACAGCCTCAATTTGATGACGCTCTTGCTCGCTCAAGTGGCTCATGTCCATACTGCTCACATCATCCATGTTGGAGGGCGAGAGACTAATTGATGCCGAGCCTGACTCACTCGAGCAATTGGATGGTTCGCTGTGGGAAGATTGATTGTTCATTGCGAGTTGAAACACGCCACTCTGCGTGAGTGACGATAGGCGTCTTAGACTCCGTGCGAGTCTTTTAGAGACAACAGTCGCGCTCTCGCCGGCGCCCGATTCGACTGACGCGCTCTCTGAATTGCTCGTGTCGAGAGTATCCACCGTATCCTGCATCCACTTTTTCAAATTGCTCAGCATCTTCTCGCTGTTAGAGGGATTGAGTGGCGCAAATCGACTCAGCACTAAGAGCGCTCTTTCTCATGCAGATGCACGCTTTTGGTTATCTTTGATATTCCTCTCAGGCTGACTCAAATGACGACTTTGTACAGTCCTTGCCGTTTGAAATTCTAAATTTAGCTGCTCAACAGGCAGAAGAAGCAATAATAACAAAACAGGAAATGATCAAAACAGATTTGTCTGACAGATTTAGTCAGGCAAGGAAGCAGAGGCGCGCGACAAGACATCAGGTGGCCAAAATTGCACCAAAAATCGTACGACTCAGCCTCCTTTTCCTTGTCTTTGTCTCTCTCTCTCTCTTTCTCTCGGTCTCCGAAACTCTATTCACAGATTTGTTTCATTCGCAGTAGAATATTGATTGCCCATGCGTGAAGGTTAAGGTTTTATACGTTAAATTGAAGGAACACGCGAGGCGTTCAAAATTTAATTACAATTAGAAGGCCTTGCTCTGGCACGTATTCTCAATTTCCCTTTTTTTCAGGCGCGCTCTCAAAATTTTTTGTCGTACTCGCACTAGAGAAACATTTAAAAATAGATGCCTGATCAGCGCAACTGGCTCATCAGGCAACAGAGAGAGAGAGAAAGAGCGAATTCCACTTGACGACCCTGAGCCAAAGTGTCACATGCCTCTCACGACAAAATTAATTCCTGAGAAGAGATGGTGCAGCGAGTGCGTACACTTCTCGTTCAGTCTGATTGACTTTGATCGAATGTGCTCGGGCTAGAATAGAAAACCAAACCGCTAATGCAACTGGGCTTTATATACCAAGGCGGAGTGAGCTATCGAATTTTGAGTCTACTCTAGATAGAATGAATAGCCGCTTACGCAAATGCTTCACCTGCTTCCGTCATTGACACGCAGGCGTCGGCACAATTTCGCTGATTGCTTTTGGACAAGCCCACATTGAGTTTTAAATGAAACCTTCGATTCAAAGCAAACATGTGACAATTGAAAACGGCAAAGGAAGCAAATCACATAATCCGAAAGAAAGCTAGCAACCGTTGCGGACTGTCGAGAAAGCGATTTGTGCCGCCCCTCAACTAATCCAAAGGCTGTTACGACGGCAAATGCACAAATCTTTCAAATAATCAACTCACGCCAACTAAATCAAAGCTCTAATGAAAACATAAATACGCAAGCTGAGATGAGGCAAATCAGGAAGTGTGCGCACGTTTTCCTGCTGCCGACGGTCTTTAATTCAATCGCTTGATCGATCAGTCAATTAATGTGATGATGATGACGATGGGTGAGCGTGGCCATAAAAGTAATGCATTTATCAATAGCGAGCTGTCTCGCGTGCGCTGTCGCAAGCATTCTCAGTCGCTAGCAAGGTCGTGTAGGCGCTAGTTTGCATTCAGATTTGTTTCTTACAATGACGAGCGCTTATCTAAGGTGATGAATCGGCAAGCGGCAGAATGGCTGCGACACAAGCAGACTAATTGAGGCAGCAGTTATCTCAACGATTAGATAATCGATGAAAGGCACCGCTTGCTCGATCTCGATGGTTATGCCAGCCAAGCAGCCGCCTCTGCTCAATCGCAACCGGGTCTGTCCGGGTCATGCAATCTGCCCTGGCTCGAATTAAAACTTAATTTATGTAACCAATCAATTTTTTCAATTATACAATTACAGTCGTTCGAGGGCTTCGATATGCAATTTGCATGGCTGAATGTGGGCCAAGAGGGATTCATTTGGGTCGCCGAGTCGCGCCCAGAGGCTAATAGCGAACAATTGTTGAACTTAACAGACAACTCGAGTGCGAGTGCAAGTAGGCAGACGAGTACAATATTGACTTTTTAGAAATGCTCACTTGCGTGTTAATCTTGCAGAGGATTGCAAAATTGGACGCGAACGGCGGCCGGTTCCAACCGTTTGAGCAGCAACAAGCGAACATTGAGCGAAAGCCCAGAGTATTTAGAGGAAGCATCAAGTAGAGCAAAGACAAGCGGGAATGGCTGTGGGTAGAAATATGCGTGTGGTTAATTATGAAACGAAGAGGCCAAACAACAAAGCAGCTGCGGCGACGCGGCTGAGTTTGCTTGTTTGAAAAGGTTTCGACTAGAGAATGGCAATACATCATCTGCTGCGAGTAAATAACTCTTCCGGCTTGAGCAGGCTCTTATTCCGCTCCGAGTGGACCTCAAAGAAACAGACAGGCGCAACACGACAGCGCATTGACGCAAATACAACAAGGCGTCTATTATCTGCAGAGAGATCACCATCCAGGATTGGAGATGCTCACGAGCCTGCATTAATTGAAAGCAAATGGCGTTCTCTTTGGCAAAGGAAACTGGCCGAATACGGCGACAATGTATGTTGTGATGCATATCTCATTTACTAAGAAAATTTATTCAATATAGTCTACAAAAACAAAACAAAAAAAAAAAACTAAAATCAGAAAGCACGTCCGCGCTTTAGCATGCTATTTCCGCCCCCTAATGTCACTGGAAATTTGCATTTAGGCCACGCAATAACTGCCAGCATTCAAGATTCGATAGTGCGCTGGTAAGCTGACTCATTAAGTGTTGCGCTCGCATGATGCCTGATGATGATCAAAGGAAAATAATGAACAACTTCCGAGCCGTCTGGGTGCCTGGCTTTGACCATGCGGGCATTGCCACTCAAGTGGTTGTGGAGAAAAAGCTGTGGCAGGAGAGAAAGCTCACCAGGCACGAGTTAGGCAAGGCCGAGTTCATAAACGAAATACTAAAATGGAAGGAAGAGTAAGAAGGCGCTGCCTGCTTCTCTACTTCTCGACCCAAATAAATGAGTTGGACATTTATGGAAATAGAAAGCGCTCCAACATACGCTCTCAAATGAACGAGCTCAATTTGCTCACCGACTGGAGCCGCGAATACTTCACAATGGATGATGTAGGCTTGAGAGTGTGCTTCTTGAGCATTTGAGCTAAGTGGCATGAAAAAGAGAATAAAATGTGCAGTGAACGAAGCGTTCAAACGACTGAGCCAAATGGGTCTGGTCTATCGAGCCAAGAAGCCGATAAACTGGTGCTGCGCGCTAAAATCGACCATCTCCGACGCAGAGGTAGATTAGTTTGAACACAATGGGACATTAATCAGTTAAATAAGAGCTTCCATCCGGAACGAATGAGAAAAGGTCGAGAGCGAGCAAATCGATAAAAAGACGCTTCTTAAGGTGCCAAACTACACTCGGATGGTTGAGTTTGGTTTAATTCACAAGATTTTGTTTCCTGTGGAGGGAACGGGTAAATGCCAAATGATTACGATTACTTTTCCGGAGGCTAGACACAGGAAATTTCTTCTTCAGATAGAAAGATAATGATTGCCACTACTCGACCGGAGACAATGTTCGGTGATACGGCGATCGCAGTCGAGCCTAATGACGAACGTTATTTGGACCTGCACGGCAAACGAGCCATTAACCCGCTAACAAATGAGCTCATACCGATAATCACCGACAGCCAAGTGAAAAGAGATTTCCAAACCGGTCTGTCTTGCATTGTTTCGCTCTTCAGAACGTCCTAATAGACAAATGCAAATAAGGTGCCGTCAAAATAACGCCCAGCCATGATTTCAATGATTACGAGACCGCCATGCGGCATCAACTCCCGCTCAAATGCATCTTAAATGAGGACGGATGTCTTGTGAATGTACCCATGGAATTTCAAGTGAACGTCTTGCGCACACTCTTAGTAAAATTGATCTAATTATAAAACGCTCGCTCATTAGGGCCTGCCGCGCTTCGAAGCTCGATACAAGGTGCTGGAAAAGCTCAAGGCGATGCAGCTCTGGGTTGAGAGCGTTGATCATGCGATGACGCTTCCTCGTTGTAGTCGAACTGGTGACATAATTGAGCCCATGCCCAGAGAACAGTGGTTTATAAAAGCGCCTCAATTATTTGAAATCTGCCGGGAGGCTGTTGCAAGCGGCCGCCTTAAACTGTATCCAGAGTCTCGCCTAAAACTCTGGATGAATTACGCAAATAGCTTTGTAGAACGCGATTGGTGCATTTCTAGACAGCTCTGGTGGGGCCAACAGATTCCGGCTTTTAAGTGCTGGCTAGAGCAAAGCCCAGACGAGCACGAATGGCTGATTGAGAACAGCGAGGAAGAAGCGGTGGCCAGAGCAAGAGAACGCTTCAAATCTGAACAGATTCGTGTCGAACAGGGTGAGGCAATCGTTGAAATAAATTTGAAAACGTGACTCATAAAAAGACGCAAAAACTATAAAGATCCAGACGTGTTCGACACATGGTTCACATCCACCATTCTGCCATTGGCGGCTCTAGGTTGGCCGCCTGAGAAGCAGTCGAGTTCTATTGACTTGAACACTCTTTATCCGACCGATCTGCTCGAGACCGGCTATGACATTATGTTCTTCTGGGCGTTCAGAATGGTGGCCATGTGCTATAATCTGAGCGGAATGCTTCCATACAACGAGATATTATTCCACGGTTTGATTAGAGACGCCGAGGGCCGAAAAATGAGCAAATCGATCGGCAATGTGATCGATCCGAACGATCTGATCGAGGGCGTCTGTCTGGAGACGCTCAAGAAGCGAATTGTAGAGAGCGCTCTGGACGAACGAGAGAAAAAGACGAGCATCAGGAACCAGGAGAAGCTCTATCCGAACGGCATTGAAGCGGTCGGCTCAGACGCCATGCGTCTCGGTCTACTGATTCAAGACTTTAAAAGTTAGTTGGCTTCTGCCTTTGAAAATTTGTTCGTATTGGCCAACAACACGCATAGGTGACAATATCAACATCGACATCAACTTTTTCAAGGAGTCGAAGCGATACTGCAACAAGATCTGGCAGGCAGTTCGCTACTGGCTGAGCTGTGTAGACGATGAGCAGCGCAAATGTCTCAATCTCATCGCGACCAGTGAAGTAAGCAACTCTGTCAAGATGAGTCGATCGGAGCCTAACCAAGGACGCATTCGGCCGTCAATTTAAAGATTGTTCATCGCCCTGCCTGTCAGTCGCTCGACAAATGGATCCTCAGCCGTCTGGCGCAGACTGTTCAAGTGGTCAACACGCACATTGAAAACGGCTACAACCTTCACATGGTCGTCAAGCGTCTGAGGGAGTTTTATTACGGCGATGTCTGCGACTTTTACCTCGAATGCACAAAGCCGACATTCAAAGGCCACGACCAGCAGAGAATAGAACTCGTTTGGAATGTGCTCAGAGTTTGCAACCAGCAGGCACTTGTAATGCACCATCCCTTCATACCGAGCATTACTGAAGAGCTCTGGCAAGCGTGTCATCCAGACCGGGCAGAGAGGGGCGAGTCGATCCTTGACAACAAATATCCGAGCTCGTCGGACTTGCAACATCTCAAAGTAATCCGCCTTCTCGCGTCGATTTCAAATCTTGCATCTCTCATCTGGTCGGCTCAAAGTGCTCCGAGTCGGTCGATGAGTTTGTTACGACATTCAGAAACGCCTTGTACACAATTCAAAGGATAAAACAGCTCTCGCAACTAAACGAACGTCCAAAAGCAATTCTAATCAGCCAAGATTCGGGCGTCTTGAACGAGTTCAATCTGGTCCGAGAGCAAGCTGTTCATCTGGCCAAACTAAGCAGCTTCGAAGTGAAGCAATCGCATGAAAAGACCAGCGCAAGTTCGTTTGATCTTAAGCTTGCCTCGTCTCTGAATTTGATCATTGAGTACCAGGTTGGTTGTCCAACTCACAGCACTCTGCGCATCATTTTTCTTAACCTGCTTTGCTCAAGTCAAAACTGGACGCTGAAAAGGCCATCGAGCGACTAAGGGCAAAATTAGACAAACTCGACAAGCAGTTGGAGCGTGTTGAAGGCAAATTAGAAAAGACAGAAAGCAAAGAGCAGCGAGCAATTCTCCAAAAAGAGGCAAGTGAGCACGGTCTCCGGTTTGAATTCGCAATTTTGATGGTTGAATGCTTATAGAGAGCGGAGAAGGTAGAGACGGCGCACAAGATCAGAGAAGAGATAGAGCTGTTTAGATCTGTGAACCGAGCGCACTGAAAAGAATTGTTTCAGCCGGCAAGAGCGTAGAGAGACAGAGAGAGAGAGAGAGAAAAAAAATTTGAAAATTCACGCGAACGTATACAACACGACGAACGGGCCTAATTGAAAAATCAACTTGGCGCTGATCATCATTTGAACGAGCGAGCGAGAATGAGCGCATTGTTCAGCTCTTGTCGTCCTCATCCCATTCTATTTCTGCAGACTAGAGAGAGACTAGAATTGTTAAAAAATTTTCTCGTTCGGCCATCTACTGAATTAATGAAACGTACATGCGTGCATAGAGCGCTCGCTTTCTGTTTGATATGCATATGCTTTATTATTTGAAAAGTGAGCTGGTGTGAGGCGCGTAGCAGAAAGTACGACGCTCGGGCAGAAGATTTGAATCTAATTTAATCGGGCGAAGGAACCGCGTCCTGGCACCAAACTAAAATGCTCTGGCCTTTCAATTTAGAAGTTGGTTAAACGAAAATGGTTCTCGCCACGACCAAACTTATCAAATCGAATGACCAGAAGCCGACCGAGCTCGAGACCCAGCTGGGCCAGACTCTTCTAGACCTGTCTACCAGCGGTGACTTGAGGGCTGCTCTCCACACTCTGTTCATCACTGGTGCCCGAGAGGTTGACTTGGCCGGCGGCAAGAAGGCTATCATCGTTTTCGTGCCCGTTCCTCAGCTCCGCAGCTTCCAAAAGATCCACGCCAAACTGGTCCGAGAGCTGGAGAAGAAGTTCAGCGGCAAGCACTTTGTTGTTGTCGCCCAGGTGCGTCACCATCCAATGTCCCCGCCGGCCCGTCTACGTCTAAGTTATGTTTTCAAATTTTCAGCGCAAAATCCTGCCAAAGCCCACCCGAAAGTCACGAGTGAGCAAGCAGAAGCGACCCAGAAGGTGAGTGTCAAGCGGAGCGTCCAACCTGCCAGTTGAAATCTAACTCGCAACAAAGCCGAACCTTGACCGCTGTGCACGAGGCCACCCTCAACGACCTGGTCTACCCAGCTGAGATTGTCGGCCAGCGCACCCGAATTAAGCTCGACGGTTCGCGACTCCTCAAGGTTCACTTGGACAAGGCCCAGCAGACCAACGTTGAGCACAAGGTTTGCTTTCAAGCTGTTTCTAGTCCTCTTGCATGCTCATATTGGCGTCCTCTTTCCAGATCGACACTTTCACCTCAATCTACAAGAAGCTGACCGGCAAAGACGTTGCGTTCGAATTCCGAGAACCATTGGTCTAGACCAACGAACGGGCGAAAAAAAGCGAGAAAAAAATGTGAAATGTGGTTTATTCAATCAAATTGATTCGTTCGGTTGTCTTGATACGATTCTTCGAAGCGCAACCATCAGACGTCGAACGATTTTAATTAGAAACGAATAAATCTGTTTCTCGATATGATCGGCATTTTTTATTCGAATTTCTCAAATTGGTGTTGAAAAAAAGAGCAAGGATTGCATTTGAGATTGACATTGGTCGATTTGGAGTAAAAGAGGAAGAGGAGCCGATTTACAATATTGACTTGATCACGTCCCTGAATGAGAGGAGAGAAGAGTCCTTGCTGAGACGGACGATGGCTCTCTGTCCATTCGCTCGGACCACGAGGTCACAAACACAAAGTACGTCGCAGAGGCGTTGACACATTTCACCGTTGACCTTAAACAAAGTGTTAGTCCATACAAGCTTCCGAATCTGCTTGGACCAACCTCCTTGAGCTTGTGCGCATTTCGGACCAGCTTTTTGGCGCGAACTGAATTGAATTCGACTGCGTTGAGAGCCGAGTCCATTCTTGAGCTGTACTTTCCTTTGGGATTATTTAGCCTTGATTAGCAGAAGGAGTGTGTTTAGCCGCATAAAATGAGATGAATTGGTCGTTAAGCCTCACAGCGAAATGTAGTCATAGACTGCAATGCAGAAGAGCACGTCAACAATTGCTTTGATGTCCGACGGCTCGATCAGATCACTTTGGGCTCGAGTTGATCGCAAAAGAGTGGCCAAGTGCGATTCGATTATTAGACTCACATTCGATGGTTGATCAGCAGTTCGGGCAATACTTGTTTGAAATCGGAATTTTCCGCGTCGGCTTTGCTCGCATTTATCACAAACTTGACAACGAGATCAAACAAGTGGTCTCGATACTGTGCGCTCCAAACGGCTTTCTTGTCTTCTTCGGACAGCATGAATTTGAACAGCTGGCTCAACAGCTTTGAACTAGCCAGTCGATTTGAGTATAAATTCAGCAGATGCAATGCCTCGTGTTGGAAGCCGGGCGACCAAAGATTAAAAAACTGACATTCGACAATGTGAGGCACCTGAATCGTTCCGAGTAAGAGGAGTCATTCGGGCCAAAAAGGACCAGTTTACTTTGGCAAGCGGCGACGATATTGACGCCGAGATGAGACCGCATGTTTGCAGGGCAGCGCTCGGCCTCCAGTCGATGTGATCGATCTCTTTGAATTCAACAGATCATTAACACGAGGTCGAATTTGAGGACAGCTCACAAAGAAAGAAGAACCTTTGTCGAGGTTCTCATAGTAGCTCAGTGGAATTTGGGGCCTGGCATGAAACTCGGCCTTGACAAAAATCGAATTTCAAATAAAACGAAAAGCTCAGGTGGCGGACGAAATGAGATTACCAGAGAGAGATAATCGGTCAACACGGCCACAGGATAAGCTGGCGCGTTAAAATGATTGGCCAACTCGAGTCCTTTGACTTGACATGGACGGTCGTGCACGATTAAGGATGGCATTCGGCTCGCTGATTGGTTAGACCAGACAACTCCTTTTCCAGCAGTCACCAGTCTGCAGTGTTGGTTAATGCTTTCAAGTTGGGACGATTGCTCTGAGACTCGCTTACCGCTCGAGAGCCATTCTAACCGATTCATCTTGAACTAGTATCGCAACTTGCCAATTTTGGAAAGGAAACTGGCCCTTCTGGGCGCGTTCCATCCAGCTGCTCGGGACAATCGAATTAGATGTCAGAATTGGCCAGGCAGTGTTGAATCACTCACATTTTGGAGGCGAGTGCAAGTTTGCTGTTGAATATCTTGTGCACCAGATGGTCAGAGAGGTTCGGACTCTGCGCGTTTTGTTCGATTGATTGGAGAAAAGTCGTAGCGAGAATCGGCTTTCCGGCGGCAATAAAGCAGAAAACCTTTTCGGTATTTATCATCTCGGACACGATCAAGTAATTTGCGTCCGGTAGATAAAACTTGAAGCGAAAGTCAGGAGGCCAATAGCGTTGCGAGGGTGAAAAAGTGACTCACGGGCGCCAGACCGACTTGGCAACCATTTCTTTCAAGAGACTGCTTGGCTTCTTGGGCACGGTCGGCGTCCTTAAAATTTGACAACTGAAACAGTGGCTTCATGCTCTCATGCAGACGAGCCGGCAGACTTGAATAGGGCGCGGCTCTTGTCAGTCTTTTAATCAAAAGTCGCCATCGCGGGCAATTAGGCGTGGGCTAATTGATTAAGGTATAAATAAGGTGTTGTGCGCAAGACAGGTCACAATCAAATCAGAGTTCGAAATGGTTAAATTGACTGCATTGTTTAAACGAGCTGAAGCGCACACGCACGAAGGTGGCGGCAATGTACAGAGCATGTCGCGGCGCCGTTCGCTGTTTAAAAATTTGCGCAAAAAAACAACTAAATATTGCAAATCAAATGTGGCGCCGCCCTCCGCAGAGCCGTGGCCGTGTTCAAACGCAACGAACATAACTGAGTCTAGCGGCGGCCACAATCAAAGCGATAATGAGTTCATATTTAAAGAGATCAGCGTCCACTCGGATCAGTCAAATCAAAACAGCAAGCAAACATCGCCAAGGGCAGCAAACATGTCGGTCGGATCCAATCTAGAGCAGATGTACAACGACACGAGCATTTACAACGACTTGTTCACTCGCCGCTTCAGTGCCGTCGCGTTGAGCAGCGACGAAGACGACTCGAGTGACAGCTCGATTCAGACCGCCGAGCTCGAGCTCAACGACGACACCAAAAAGATATTGACTGCCTCGCAAAGTGTGATTGAGCTCTCCGAGACTCTGAGCAACGAGCGACTCGACCAAGAGATTCGACTCAAAATAGCCGCCCTTAAAGTGATTGTGGCCAAAATGGGCATTCAGCCTCCGGCTCAGCTCTTCATGCTCGAGGTTGTCTACGACATGAAGATTAGGAACCTCGACGCCGAGCGCAAGTTGGCTTTCGACGACCTGGAGAAGGCCAACGAGAACGAGAAGAGGAGCGGATTGCAAAAGCTGCTCAGCTCGACCAGCCGCTTCCTCAAAGAGCACAGACGCGGTCGTAAGTGCAACCAGGATGCCAAGAAGGAAAAATCTTCCTCTCGCCACAAGTACCACGTGCAAGGTCGCGAAAAGCTGGACCGGCTGTACCGGGACAAACTTCGTTTCGTGCAACTCGAAGTGCTTCACTCGATCGGACAAGTGGAGCTCTATCTCCAGCTGTCAAAAGAAAATCAACGAGCACAGAGTCACAAGAAGCGAGTGGGCCGCTTTCTAAACCGAAGCGAAGAGTGCTTGAGCCGATCCAACTTTTCGACCGAGAATGCCATTCAAAAGCGCATCAGACGCAAAACCCAAGAGAGAGAGTCCCTCGCAAAGAGCACAAACAGCTTGAATAGCAACCAGCCGTCGCGGGTCTGGTGTGAGGCTGGTTCGAGAAAATACAGAAATCCGAACGC
The DNA here is from genome assembly GCA_019059635.1 of Proales similis. Classification (NCBI taxonomy): domain Eukaryota; kingdom Metazoa; phylum Rotifera; class Eurotatoria; order Ploima; family Proalidae; genus Proales; species Proales similis. The sequence continues at coordinate 373,279 of JAGVRJ010000005.1, forward strand.
GAGCGAGACCATGGTCTAGGCCACAACCATTTTCTTCTTCATTTTCATTCATGTTACTTTGGCTGTTTAATTTTATTTCGATTTTTGGCGTCAACTTTCTAATTATTTAATTACACACGCAAAAACAAGCAATAAACCTTGAAATCAACACAAACTGGCATTGGCCTTAATCTTTTACCGGTTTTGAATTGAAGGCCGATTGGAGGAAGGAGGCAAGCTCGAATCTGTCCACGGCCACAATCGAATTCTGTTTAATGTGTCGCTGTTAGATACGATCAAGTGTCGAGACGGCCGATACTCACCGTGAAAAAGTCCAACGAGCTGATGTCCGAGCTCAGTTCGTTCGTTCCCGGTCGGAAAACAATTCGGAGTTCAATATGCTCCAGGCTGCCTTCACAGTCTACGTTGTCTAGAAATTCATTTGGTCTAAAAACCCTTCCTCAAGTTGATGCGAAAAAAAGGAAAACCTTTGAAAAGCTGTCCCATTTCAGGCAAATAAACAGACGAGCTGAAGCTTGTTATCTTGAGCTGTGAGACAAATACTAAAGGAAAAGAATGAAAAAATCTCATTTTGACGGTTGCATGTTGACGTCTCTTACTTTCAATCAATCGATGCAAAACAACTGCTAGTTGCGTGAATCCTCTTTCACTGTTCTCGGCAACGACAATAAGCTCGTAATCTTTGATAGGAGTCTTGAAATGAGATTAATAGTCGCCATGAAGTTCACGTGGCAGTACAGAATGAGTAAAACCGACCAAGTTGACAAGCAGAATCGCATTTTTGAATTGAACGACCAAGCCAAGAGCTTGATGAACTCTGATCAAGTCAGAGTGGTACGAACGGCCCGTGCGCTTGGCATATTGCGTCCAGTCTCGGATTGAGCGACGCAGGTGGCCAGAGTAGGCATGACTGCTCAAGCTGACATGAATATGCGTGTGAATTTGACTAGCACCGGCTCGAGGCATCGCATCCCAGACCATCAGAGGCCAGCGAGCATTCCGGTCAACTTGGCGCACTTTCCTAAACCACTCCAGACAAAGACTGGTTTCAACGTTGCCTTGAATGCGCATTTTACCGAGCCTGAATCAAAAGCCCTACTTGAACAGGTCCACCAATTGGATCTGGCTCAGGCTGAGAGGATTGTGATTGCGGCTGATTATCAACGAATGCCACCGATCGAATTTGAATGCGTTCGCCGCAGTGAACGAGTGCTCGCTTTCCAGTCTACCGAACGCCTCCTCCGCAGTGTGCCTGTTTGGACAAGCGCTAGTCACTGAATGGCGTCGATCGGTCGCTCATGAAAAAAACCTACTCAATGTATTTGTGCGAACAGAAATCACAGTCGTCTACTTGTGAGACCAATTTGGACATTCTTTGTTTTACAAAGCTGTTTGACTTTAATTGGCAAAGGCCAAGCAGCTGAGAGAAGAGAATTACATTTGCTCCGAGTCGGGTGAGGTTTTACGAGGCCTTTTTGCTCTCAACGGATTGAATATCATCTCTTGACTCGTGAGTTTATCTAAAATGCGAACTATTTTCTAAAGTTTTCGAGCATTAAGCTTAACTCGCCTCCCTGTCAACCAAGCTCTAGCTTTTTACTTGACGCCGTGCTTTGTCCAGCAGACTCGAGTCGTTGTTCAGCCAGGCGCTCATCTTCTTTTCGAACGAATTTGACATGCTCAGTTCACCGTAGCCGACCTCAAGCTCGTACAAATCAGCAAATATCTTGGCGGCGTTTCTGTTTGATTTTGTTCGAGTCCGTAGATTGATTAGTCAAGTCGATGGGCGCCACTCACCTGCACTCCTCCAAATGAGACTCGTTCATGTCGTTCAAGTACTCAGCCAAGTGGTCCAAGTGAAAGGACCGCGTCAGGTCTATGCAACTGGTCGCATTCAGCAGCTGTTTTGGTCAAACAAATCGAATCAAGTTTTCGCAGGCAGCTCATCAAAACTCAACAAACCAGCTGAAGCCTCGTGGGTGGCAAGGAGCGCTCAGGAGTCGGATCATGCCGATTGTATAGGAAGCAGAATAGAAAAGGCAACAGGGGACAAATAGCCAAAGAGCATAGCGCTCGCTTATAATAGACGCCGAGTTGCATTTTATGACCGACCGACAGCGACAATTGAGGACGTTCTTTATTTTGGGCGGGCTTCGATAATTATCAATGCCATGCAGACATCACTCAACTGATAAGAAAATTATGGAAACGGACATGACCTTTAGTCGACGAATTGAACATTTACGGGCGCATTCGCTTGCTCGTTGCTTTTGAGCTCTCGATTCACAGTCGGAATAAACCGACTTTGGTTGACATAAACACAGAGTCTTCTCGGCCTCTAACTGGATTCATTTTCTTCGCCCTAATGAATCTTAACCGGCAAGCATCACAAGATTAGCCGAAGCGAAAGGCGTTCCTGCTTGCTTTCAATTCGATTTATTTTGTGCCTGATTCATAATCGTCAAAAACAATCGAGAGCGCACGAAACGCGGTGGCGATAAAGCTACTCAATAATTGCGCGCTCAGCCATCGTCTTAAATTTCCGTTTATTATTCAAGGAAATTTGAAATATTATTCGGCTGCTTGCAATTGTTTTCTTGTTTGCTGCCTGCATTGTTTTGTCGATCTGGCGATCAACGAGCAATATTTTTATTTGAAGAAGCGAGAGGGTGGCAGAAACTAAAAAAGCATACCAAGAGAGAGAGAGAGAGAGAGAAAGAGAGGTAGAGAGGGAGTTGTAGACCTGCGACTGCTATTTATCGCTGAGCGAGAGGAAGGCTCGGAGGAAATGAACGGTTGCTCTTGAATAACCAGCGGCAGTGGCACACAACTAAATCTAGCAGCAACGTCGACGACAATAACTTTCAGGGCAAATTCTCTCTCACCTGAACGGAGACGCTTAGGCGACTGCAACAAACATTTACCGAGCGCGAGTTCAACCACTCGGCTGAAAGTATTCGCGCCAGTCAGATCAAGCGATTCATTTCACTTGTTTGGCCAAATTAAATTTAAAAGTCGAGTTTCAAGTCGAAACGAATAAACAGATTAGGTGTCGAGTGACTTGAGCGCACCGAGCAATCAGCGAAAATTGGTTTCACTGACGACTTTCGAGAGCGTTGTGCTAAACCAATAATTGCCAAACGCATGTGCTTCAAACTCTTACCGGCCTAGACACATACGAGCGCGAAATGAGCAAGCGAAAGTCAGACTTGAGCGAATGGTACCGTCACATGGGCTCCAATCGGCCGCTGCACTTGAAAAAATGCCAGACCAAAGTAGACACTCGTCATCTGCCCGCGCTGATAATGAAGAGCAGCAAATCGGAGACAAAAACTTTGAAGCCGACTGACTCTAAATTGGCACCAAGCGACTCGCTTCAGTATCTCAACCAAACAACTCAATCGTTCTATCATCAGTGTATAGACGAAGTAAGCAAATGCAATCTGCCCGACCTGTCTAGTCTGAAAGAGCCAAGAGAGCTTGTCTACGTGCGCCTCTTGCCCACTCTCCAGTACGTGACCTGTTCAGCATCCAACGACAAGACAAGCAGTCTGGTGTGGAGACTGTACACGCAGAGAGAAGCAATGGCCTGCTAGCTCACTTGTTTGTTTGTTTCTTCTTTGCAAGTGTTTATTTGCTTGTTTGAATAAATAGTCAGTGTGCTCTTTTTGAAGCTGTTTCGGCAATGTGACAATTAAAGAGGAAAAGTAGAAAAAAAAAAAGAAGTTAGAAAGCTCGCAGCTAGAAAAGAAGAGAAAATAGTTTTTAAAACGAACTGGTGGCAGTTTGCTGAGAATTTGTCGATTCATTGCAGAATCAATCGATTGGGACATTAAATTAAACTGGTTTCAATCTTTCCATGGATGAGTGCTCAGGATCATGAGCAAGACGATGACAAACACGACCAGAGAGAGAACGCTGATTAAGATGAACTTGCGTTTACGCGCCTTTTCCTATTTAAACGGTTAGGCGCCAGTTCAGAGATAGACGGCTGCGGCCTGGCCATTTAACTACCTGATGTTTACGGGCTCCGTCTAGATGCCGATTGGCTTGATCGACGTGAATCTGAACGCGTTCAACATTAGATTCAATCGAGTCGATCATTTCGCCCTGGTCGTGAACCATGACCGCCAAGTCCTTGAATATCATGTTCACGTCGACAATGTCGCTCTCCAGCTTGTGTAGGGCGGCCTCTCGTTCGCGCAGCTGCTCAAGATTTACTTCCTCTTCCATTCTGATCGCTTGCTGTTGCTGCCGCTGGCCACGGTTCGTCGGCTCTTCATCGTCAAGGTCCAGAATTTTCATGTTCGTCTCTTCCAACTCAATTCCGGGAACACGAGCCTACTCGTCAGGCAAGTTGCTGGCTCTTTTCAAAATTTTGACAAAATTCCGAAACAAATGCTCTTACAGCGTTCTGCTTGAGATGGGCTTTAGCTCTCTCATTGCTCTCCTTTTGCCTCTGCATGCTGGCCTTTTGCACATCTTGGAATCTGTTCAGCGCTTTGACCAGCTCGTTTGTAAGGCGCTCTTTTTGAATTTTGATTTGTCTCTACAGCCGATTTGTTAGATGTGAGACGAATTTCAACAACTTGCAACTGGTTCTGAACGTATACCTCTTCACTGCTGCTTGAACCAGTCGAACTGGTGCCCCGAATGAAGCTGTTTAGCTCTTTAAGTTGTTGGCTCGTTTCCTTCGCAAGCTGGTTGGTGAAATTCTCTGTTTGCAGACTTGAATTTGAACACAATTGAGAAGCGATCGGTGGAAAGGGAGGGCCAGAGATACTTACAGTTTGTCGCGCAACTGTTCAGAATCGCGACTGGTGCCGATCTGAGCGTTCAGAGATTCGAGTTGATTTACTTTGAAAGGAGCGTTCGATTTAATGCGCCTCTGCAGATTTCGAACAAGGCCAGCCCACCGTTCTGGAGTATCTTCTGCACATTGGAGCCAATGTTCTGAATGAGGCGTTGGGTGTCGTGGCCGTCGTAGGTGTGCGCCACTGAATAAGAAGCCATTGTTCGATCAGGCCTGTTTCTTTGTGTCTGTCTTTGTGTATGTATGTGTGTGTGTGTGTTTGTGTGAGTTGCTTTCCTTTTCAATTAGGTCGTCACTCAGATTTGAATGAGCAGTTGGACCATTTATGCTTATTAGTCAGAGCCGGTACGGCCTAACTGTGGCCACATGTATGTACCGGCCGCATAATTTGAAGGCTGCTCGATTCACATTTTGTTTGTCTTGTGCTTATGTACGGATAAGTCATTTTGATTCGCTTAAAATTGATTGTTCCTTCCCTTTTTTTCTACCTCAATAATTGCGCAAATTCTAAATTTAGATATTCAACCTCTCGAAACGAGTTCTCTTCTTTCTCGATGCGACCGCGAACGTGACGATTATTAACGAATCTGTGCAAGATTATCAACGAATCAAATTAGGCAAAGACCAAACGTGAGCTACGCATGCTTCATATCCAAAACAATACATTAATGCAATCGACTGGATCTCGTTTGTCTGCGCGCCGTAAATCCTTCCGATGTCTGAATGTATCAGTTCGTTAGAGCAAGATTGGCTCTTAATTGCCGCCTCTCGAGGTCAAGAGGCGAGGCGTCAAGACAATCGTCAGGCCTGTATAAATTATGAATAATGTTTTCGTCAAGGTAAATTATTCAAGGAACGTCTGTCTGCCTGCCTGCCTGACAAGTAAATCCGCTCGTCAGTGTGTGTGTGTGTCACCGACTTGGCCGCGCGCATACATTCCTTTCGAGTAAATAGACCCGATTAGTCACAAGTCCTTACTTGGTCTGCTTTTCTCGTTCAGTTTCCAATTTTTTTTTACTTCAACCAAATAAATAAATAACAGAGAAATCAATTTCTCAATTCTAGATCGACGACAGTATTTTTCACAGCCAGTATGCGAGAGTACAAAATCGTGGTTCTGGGCAGCGGCGGAGTCGGGTAAGTTTATTTCAGATTTGCTTCAGCTCAGAGCGGCCGCAGTCTCTAATCGCGTGAACTTGCGCAATCGATATAGGAAATCGGCGCTGACGGTTCAGTTTGTTCAAGGCATATTTGTGGAGAAGTACGACCCGACCATAGAAGACTGCTATCGCAAGGTAGATAACTAGCGAGACAAACAGAGGCGTTGCAGCCCTTTCTAGCAAATTCATCCCTAAATTCATCCCTTTCTAGCAAGTGGACATAGCCGGCCAGCAATGCATGCTGGAAATACTAGACACAGCGGGCACGGAGCAGTTCACCGCCATGCGAGACCTCTACATGAAAAACGGCCAAGGATTCGCGCTGATCTATTCGATAACTTCGCAGGCCACGTTCAACGACCTTGTAGAGCTGCGCGATCAAATAATGCGAGTCAAAGACTCGCTCGACGTGCCCATGATCCTGGTGGGAAACAAATGCGATCTAGAGGACGAGCGAGTGGTGAGCAAGGACCAAGGCCAGTTGTTGGCGCGACAATTCAACTGCACATTCATGGAAGCGTCCGCAAAGCAGAAAATCAACGTCGTCGAGGTTTGCTACTTGAATCCGAGTGAAGTTGGCCCTTTTAAAAAAAGCAAATGTTCACTCTCTAGATATTCTACGATTTGGTTCGTCAAATCAACAAGAAAATGCCGGAAAAGCGAAGCAAGCCGGCCAAAAAGAAATCTAAATGCAATTTAATTTAGCAAACGCCACGCGTAGCTCTTCAACTTTCGATTCAACTCATTCCATTTGATACTTTTTTTTTTCTCCACATGTTCATCTTCAAAAGTCAATCAGTTCATCTTTTCTAAGCCTAAGTCTTATCGCCCACAAAGAAATGAAACAATTTTGAGAAGAGCCCGCCCACTTGTGAACAGCCAGTGCGCGGAAGGAAAGTGAGAAGGAAAAGTGAAAGAAAAAAACCAAGAGAATGAATTAAAGGATCGGCTTTCGTCCCAAACAAACTGTGCCCACCCTCCCCAAAGCCAGAAGAAAAAAAAGGATGAAAAACTTTTCAACAAATGAGCAAAAAATAAAACTGCTTTGAGCCAGTGGTTCTCGCCCTCTGTCTGATTCCTATTCGCGCTTGATTTCTGGTCGTTGTTGTTGCTTTTTCCCTCTTTTTAGTTTCTTTTTCTGGCGAATTAAAATAAAGTTTCATGGCTTGTTACTCTGATTTTTATTGAAAAGTGAATAAGAAAGCAAATTTTGAGTTGTTTACAAATGTTTACATTAATCGTGTAAGAGCCAATGCCTAAATATATAAATGAGATTGTGGGCGTGGAAAAAGTGACTGGCGATTAATTGCATTTTTATCGCCGATGGCCAAATTTGGAACAAATGCTGAATTTCAAGTGATGCATAGATAAATTAGCGGCTTTGACCTCTCTAGTTTGAGATTGAGACTCTTCAGAAGTGCTTTATACAATTTTGCGAAACAGATTTGAACTCCTTGTGACGGAAACTCGACCATAAAAACAAATAATAAACATCTGAGAAAGATGAACATTTTTTGCTATTCGGCTTGACACTTGAATCAGCTAAGATTTGCGTTTGGATTTTCCTCTGTACGGATGAAAGCGAGTGCTGTTAGACGCTTCAGGAGTTGGAGCTGAACTGGACCGACCTGATTGTGATGAGATGCTAAGCTTCTCGTCGCTTTCATCTTCGACGTCTGTCATCGCTGCGATAAGCTCTTCTACTTGTTTGGCGATTTCTTCCAGCTTATAATAGCGCGCCTCGTGCAGCAAGATCTGGTGGTCGTGAAAGTTCTCGGGCAGCAGGAGCGAGTCGGTGCGCAAAAAGTTGAGAATGTAGCGGAACGAGTCGCCGTCACGGTCGATGAAATACTGCTGCTTGACCGGGTCGAGCACGATCGGAATGGTGCCGTCGAACATTTTGGCGAGACGCGACTCCGGATAGCGAGTCAGTGTGCGCAGAGTGGTTGTGTATTGACGTCCTCCAACGTTCAATTCGATTGGGGCGTCTTCAAACACCGCTACAGATGAAGATTTAAACGAAGAAGAGGACGAGGCTGTTTTGGGCGATCCTAAATTACTATCTTCTTGATAAACGCCTGGGTTTAATGCTTGCGCACCTTGAATGTAAAAAAATGTTGTTCACATTGAATGAAAAGCAGACAATGTGGGCGACAATCAAAAAGAGAAATTTACTATTTTCAGACGGAGATCCATAAGCCTGCTCATTCGACATAACTAATTCAAGAGGCTGAATAGTGCTTGAATTCAAAACCAAATTTAATTTTATTTCACACACGACTAGATTGTTTGTGCAGTTTGGCTTAAATGTTTCTAAGCGTAGGATAAAAAAAAATAGTGTGCACACGCTGAATGAAAGCCTTCCTTACTCGAGTTATTGTTGGCTTGCCCCTCGCCGGCAAGCGCGTTCAACTTCGATCGATAAAACTGGCTCACTCAATGTATAAATTGGATTGGTTGAAGATGAGTTTAGTTAAGTTAAGTTTATTACTTCACATCAGCGGGGATGAAGGACAACTTGGAGAGAGTCCCCTCTTTGCCTAGCGGTTGCAAGATAACGTGAGTAACAATTAAGAGCTGGAGCGCACTTAGTCCAGGTTAAGGTTCTATGGTGGTGTGCTGAAGGACGCCTCCAAGGATGATCATGGATGTCGATACCGGTTACTTTCAATGTCGGTCCGGTATCGAAGGTGTCTGACGATCATTTATACTTCGACAGGCTTGAGGGTTTTAATTTTCTCAACAAGGCTTCCAAACAAGACGGCCAGTCTGTCATCGATTTTTTTAGGCGACTTGCTGAGAAGATGAGGTCTATTGGGGCGTAAGGAGGGTGTTTTAGGGCGATCTTGAAAGCTTTGCGCTCTAGTCTGCCGAGTTAGGCTTTGATTTGTTTGCTCACGAAAAGGATGAGGAGAGGAGAATATTCGGGGACTGGACGGATCAAAGCCTTGTACATATTTGGGAGTAATCAAGAGGAGGCGCCCCAGTCTTGTCCTCTAACCCTTTTCATCAGGGAGATTCTTCTTTCTATTTAGTTTCTGATTGTTGAAGATTAGTGGGTTGAAGATGAGTGTGCAACAAGTAAATTGAATACCGTTTTCCCTAAAAATTCTTTTAAGATTTTATTTCGATTAGAACGGCAGGGGGAGGAGATTTTTCTGCATAAATTAAAATAATTGCAAAGCTGACATAATTGTCACATCTTAAACACTCTTTTACTTAATGACTCCAAGTTAGTGAAAAAACATGTTCCCAACTTCATCGTCATCGTTTGCTGGAAAAATGAAGAGCAATCGATAAAATTGATGAGATTTATTACGTCGTTATCGTTATTTTCCTCAATTAAAATTTAGTTTTCGATTTGGATTTTCTTAAAGGGAAAGCCTCATCCTCGAAAAGTTACATAAAATTCACGCATTTATTCGCTAACATCAAAATCGCGTTATCCAATCAGTGAAGTTCGCCCGCTCATAGCAAATAGCAAACGCGTCAATTTTGTTAGGGAGTGCGTTGAATTTGTAGATGAAAATAAAGCGATCTTTCGGCCTAATGTGTACACTGCGCTGGGCCTTTTTCGTTGTGCTGCAATAATAATGATTGAAAAGGACATAGGAAGCAAACTAAATCAGCGAGCCACGTTTTTTTAAAGAACTCTCTTTATTTAAAATACGTGAGAGAGAACTAAGAACAAATCAAAGCACATTTAGAGGATGTTGCTTTGATTAAAACTTTACTAGCAGAGTTCCGCCAATTGGCCCATAAAGTTTGTTCAATAGCCCCGTTATTCTAATTTGATAAGTTTCTCGTACTCCATTCGCAGTTAGAATTTGCAAATTTCTAGAATTACTCAGAAAAAGTTAGAAAAAATAAAAAATACACATCGTCGAGCTTTGGCTAGCCTATTCTAGAATTGGCCATAGCATCTAAGAATTATCTGCCCAAAGTCAAAATAAGACAAATACATGATTACAACTTGAAAATAAATTCATTCATATTCAAATTTCACTCAGAACATTGATTGATTCAACAATTTCAACAAATTTCAACAATTCAACAATTCTTTCTATTCTTTGCATTGCACTGCGAAGTGCATTTCTCACCATTTGTGAAGCATTTACATCTTCTGCTATTTTTACATGATTGTGAACACTTACAATGGACAGGCAACTTCTCAACTCTATGACTGGTCAATTTTTCTGCAGCTGTCATTGAAATGCGTTTTTCGACCTCAATTTTTGGGTAGATCATGAAATAATTCCAAATCGCATACTCGATATTTCGACTCCAAGATTCGATTCTCGAACGCAACTTTGTAAATAAATATCTCAGATGGAAAACTACAAACGAAAGAAGCGATGATCCGATCGCTTAGCTTTATTCTTCCATAAGTTAGGAAAAAGCAAACCATGCTCTGCCCGAGTGACCGGAATCAAACCGAAGGCTGGCTGAAACATTTTATTTTTGGTACCGTTTCTCAAATAGCTGAGCAAAATCAGAAATAAGCAATTAAATTTTTTCATATCTTCACTGAGGAAAAATGATACACAAAAGCTAAAATAATAACATCAAAGTAGGAGAAGAAAATGGTCAATGTGGAAAAGATATCTAATAAATGTAATAATAATCGAGAATAGCAAAACAGGCCGGCAAATTAGGTGCCCATCAACTTTTCTTCTGAATGATGGTTGCTGTTGGCGCTCGGTGGTCGACTACCGGAATTTGTTTTCTTGAACGCCGACCGGATGATCAACGCAGTCTTCTTTGCCTGCCGTAACTTTTCATCTTCGTCTCTGAATCGATGCCAATTTTCAGCTGGGTTTTCACTCCGACAACTGAGTTCACTATTTGGTGAAGGCGAGCTGCCTTCGCTCGCTCCCAACTCGAGTTGGTTTAAACCGGTTGTTGGCTCTCGATTTAATTCAGAGTATCTGCGTTTCTTTCGCATCCTGTGAGATTCAATTGACTCTTCTACTCTCTTTGTAACTTCATCGAGCTCGTAATAGCGCGCCTCGTGCAGCAAGATCTGGTGGTCGTGAAAGTTCTCGGGCAGCAGGAGCGAGTCGGTGCGCAAAAAGTTGAGAATGTAGCGGAACGAGTCGCCGTCACGGTCGATGAAATACTGCTGCTTGACCGGGTCGAGCACGATCGGAATGGTGCCGTCGAACATTTTGGCGAGACGCGACTCCGGATAGCGAGTCAGTGTGCGCAGAGTGGTTGTGTATTGACGTCCTCCAACGTTTAGCTCGGTTGGAATGTTTTCAAAAGAGGCAAGCGCCTGCTTGGGAAGCCTATATTTGTTTTCATTGCCGTCCGTAGCGGCAATGTAGCTTGATTCTGTTTTGAGAGATGGCTCGTGTTCATTACGCTCATGGTTGCAGTCTTTAGAGCTTGCCAAGTTGAGCATTGATTGAGGCGGAGGTGAGGTAGAACATGAAGATGACCTTGAAGAGGCTGAAGAGCCCAGCGATGCCTGACGATTGCTACCTAGTTTAGTAGATCGAGACTTTTTCTTAATCGACTTTGAGTATTTGTTCGCACTGTCTTTGTAGGGCGTGATTGCCATTTTGTTCATTGGGCTTGCCGGTTCGGTTGGAATCGGCTCGGTTCGAACCATGTTGTTTGGGTTTGGCGAGATTGTGCCTTGACGGCGATGGTCATGGTGGCCACAGCTGTAGACCATCACTGATTTGTCGTTGTTGTTTGGAAATAGAGCGTAGATCACTGCCGGGCATTTCACGTGGCCTTTTTTTATGCGGTAATTGCAAATGTAGTAATATTTCTTGCCGGCATTTGTCATGCTGTTTCGTTTGTGCACCCAGGTGAAGTCAGTTTCGTTCTTGGTGAGCCACTCTTGAAAGGTACGCGAGTCAGGCAGACTGATGAGAAACTCGTACGCCTGATTGGCTGAGCGCTTTCTAACGCGTCCCTGTCTCTGTGCAGGGTTGAGCAGACGCGGCAAAATGTTCATCTCGTTGGCATGGTTTTCGCCCGTAGCATCGTCTATATAATCCTCGTCTAGCGGCTCATCTTCATTCATGTCGCCGTCCAGCTGCTCATCATTTTCTAGATTTCTTTCCTCTTCAAACGCCTTCTCCTGCTCGTCTAGCTCGTAATCTAGATTGGCGTGATTATTGCGCGTGTACATCATGTAGTTGGCCGGAATGTTGGCTGCGTTGTTCGCATGGTGATAGCGTGCCTCGTCGCTCGTCTGAGCTCTAATTTGAGGCACTTGCGGCTGCGGCTGCTGTTGTGGTTGTTGCTGCTGTTGCTGCTGCTGCTGATGATGAAAGCCGCCAAAGTTGTTTATAAGACGACACGCGATTTCGCTCAGTCTTGACTCATATTGACTTGAATGCATTACATTTGAATGCTCTAGTGAGCGAAAAAGTTGAAGAGACGGATGATGATAGTGCGCTGGCGATTGGGAATGATGAGCAAGCCCGGGCAAGTGCTGGGCTGAATGGTAGTGATACAAATGTTGACTGAATCGCGCGCTTGGATCCATGCTTCCACTGGCTCTATCTGCTCTTCCGCTCTCGGCCGCGACTGCTGCAGCTGCTGCGGCTGCTACCATAGCATTGTTTGGCTCCGCATTTATGTTCATTATACGCAATCACATTTAAATTTTTCGAATTCTGAAAACCATCATCGAAATTTATAGGACAACAATCGAGCGCGTAAGAGTTCAAGTGAGCGAGAGAATTAGTGAACGTGCTCGCGCGTATGATCATGTGAAAGAGTGACGAGAAAATAACTGGCCTAAATGTGAATATATAACAATCGCGCTCTTGTACCTAGGCCAGTCGAATGAGTAAAGCTCAGAGCGAAGCTCACAAGTCAACGTAGAAAAGTAAAAAAAAGCGTGAGTGCCTCGAAAGAAGAGGCAAATCAAAGACATTTTAAAAACCTAACAAGATATAGGTCACATTTTGCTCATTTCCGAGGAAATCGCTCAACATAGCCTGAATGGCATAATATACGCTTTATGGTAACCGATTTAAAAATTTTTCAAATTATGCCCTCTCTCTCTCTCTCTCTCTTTTTTTTCTAATGTAAACGAGCACGAGGTAGAATAAAGGCCTAAGCATAGGCTCATGAACGATTGATGCGTTTTGAGAACATGGGAGCGCCTGAGCAGCGTGTAGCGACGAAGCTAGCGAAGTTTTCACTTGTTTTGCGCTAAGCTTGTCGAGCTCGTGTTTCGTAAGTTTGGCCCAACTCAAAGCTTTAGGCAAAAAAAGAGGCGATGACAAGGCATTTTATAAATTATTATAATAAAAAACCCAACAGGCAGTTTCCTAGTATTGTTCTAATTTAGAAAGATAAAAGTAAAAAGTGGCACGCGATGCTGGCTGAAGAAAGACTGCCGTTAAAATAAGGGAACAATATTAAGCGCTACTTAAACGGTTAGAAATGAGGGTAAAGTCCAGCGTTAAATAGAATTTGCGTTGATCATGGCTTGTAAAAAAAAAAAAGAAAGAAAGGAGAGAGGGATAGCGAGGCGGCGGTGGTGATGGTGGGAAGAAGAGAGGGCGTTCAAATATGAGTATAGAGAGAGAGGATTCAAGTTGCACAGCCAAACAGAGGAGAAAATAGGATAGAGTTAAGAAAGAGGAGGAACACACATTGGATAGTCGATGATGGTGTGAATGTGTTCAAGTCTTATGTACAGAATGAGCAAAAAAAAAAATGCTTAGGCCCATCGATAGAATCAAAACTGCTTTAAAGCTGCTCTGAATGAATTGATTTATATAATTTTTTTTATTTCTTATGCGAATGCGTTGAATCGCACATGCGTGTATGGATAGATTTTGAAATGTGTCTCTGTGTGTGTGTGTGTGTGTGTGTGTAAAGAGCAAGCGCTAACGGTGGTTACGAAGGTTAACGAGAAATAAAGAGGAAACCAAGTCGAAAAGCTCGCTTCGATTTGAATGGATAAACGCAAATTTGGTTGCCTTTCAGAATTGAACGCTCGACTCGATATATGAAAATTCAACATTTCTCATTTGCCCGATCGGCCCAGATTGTTGACCAATCGTTGCCGAACGAAAAGCACTCTCTTTCCTTTTCTCTCTGCTTCTGTTTCATCTCGTTCGTACGGTATCCACTACGCTCCCTCTTGCGCTCGAGTCCTAGGAGGAGGGGGTCGCTCTTTCACTAGACTAGCCCAGTTCAATTTCAATCAACTCATTCAACTTTAAGTTTCGTAAATAAGCCTAGGCCGACGAACTTTACTTACATGTGATGTTGTTCCGCAATGTGAGCAAACTTTACTTAAAACAACTCTATGAGCTTTTTCCTAGCAAAGCGATACTTGTTAAATTGGCTGCCTGACTAGTAAATGACAATCAGCCGCGCTCTGCATGAATGCCTCCATACTTGATAGACGAATGCAGACACTGAGCCTAAACTCTTACTTTTTAGCACTAGCTACTTCACAATAGACTTGGGTAGCAAAATATCTAATTATTGAGTATAAGAGTATTTTTTGGGGCTCATGGTGCGTAACAAAATCTAACAACGCCCAAAGCTGATTATGAGAAACCAAGGGCAGGGGACCTAGCCCCTGTCGATAAACTTAGCCGATCGGCAAGTTGATCTAATTTGGATGCAAGCTTTCATTTGGGCTTTTAGCGAAATTGCCCTGCGCACACGCCCGTTTAAACGCTCAAGTTAAGACACAATGCCGAACGTTGAGGAAAGATAAAGAGAAAAAGGCGCGAGCCGGCTTGTTTAGAGTGAAGAAAAGCCTTTAGTTTGAAACCTTTCGATTCGATCGTCAGAACATCTCAGCAGTTTTTTCTTGACGTTAGGAGAAAAGACACGCACGAGGTTTTCAAATATTCGAACCAGACTAAATCGAGCTGATCGCAACGTTAATTCAACGCATGAGAAAAAAATAAACTTTTAGCGGTCTTTAGTTTAAAACGTCGCATGAAAAATTGTATGACATGGAAATAAGGCATTTTGTCTACATTCTGACTCACTATCAATGTCGTTTGATTCGAAAAATTGAACCGAAAATTACCCGATCATTAGTACGGCTATGCTACAATTCATAATGAAAAGGCCGCGCCAGTATTTACCGTTTAGGGAAATCAACAGCCTTTTCGCTGTCATTGGGCCGTTATAAAATCTTTTTTTGCCGACAAAATTCATAAAAGACATAATGCATCACAATTTATGAAAAATCGAATCGTTGCCCTATTTATCGATCTTGGGCTACATGCCTTTGGATATTTCTTCCACAGAGCAGCATTGACACACAGGGGTTCAGTGCTTTATAAAAATTGGCTTAGGTTCATTCTAGCCAACAACATGCTTCAGCTGGCGCTTCGACTACGCTTAGCAATTATTCGATTGGAAATTATTTATGTAATAATTGAGTCTTTTGTTCACATCAGGTCTCAAAAAAACCTAGCCAAAATTTAGCCTCCAACTTAATCTGCACCCCGAAATGTGATTTAGAGGGAAGCGATGAGAAGAAAATAGAATTGAAAATTATAACTCAAACCAGACCCGGAAACTAAGACCTGGTTCACATTTAAGGTGCTAGTCGACATAGAAAAAAATGACCAGACCGAACGTGGATAAGAAGAGTTGAAGTGAATTATTATTTGCGTCAAGTGCCTTATCACACCCTTGAGCGTGTAATTGCAGGTTTTCTTTCTGATGACCCGTTCGAACAGAAATTCTTGTTCAACACACATGTATTAGATGGGAACTGCATAATCGAACCTCTTGATGCTCTGTTCATAATTCTGTTAAAACCTTTCGGAATGGAATTGAACCAGACACAGGAAAAAGAGAATTTCCGCCTCAGCAAGATAGCACGGTACGGGGATAGATGGAATCAAGATTTTCGCTTCATTATCAGCCAATAAGCCTATTGGTTCAATCTAATGAGGTCCATAAAATCTGCAGAGGGCATTTTATTAAGAAACGCAGATGCGGCGTCAAAAACATTCAAATTACTGTTCTGAGCTGAAACGAAACGAAAATAGACGAGACTAGGGAGGGACAAGTGAACAGAGGTTTAATTAAGAGCCGAAGCAAGGGGAGTCTTGGCTTGATATTTTAATTGAGAAACGAAAGGCGGCTAGTTATGACTTTGATTAAGGGCTCGGTTAAAAGCGTTCACGCTCTAGCGCCTGTGAGCTGTGGCGACAACTTCAAAATCCCAATGAGATGCACGACAGCCGGTCAATTTTAATTAGTTTTGACGATCAAGTGGTATAAATAAGAAGGTAGGCGCGGGGGGCAGCAATTTATCGAAGGTCAGCAGGCATCGATTGATCGATCAGAATAATTTCATCAAACCTGACTCTTAATAACTCTCAAATGCCTACTCAGCTCTTTGCCTCTCTCGAGTTGCAAGGAAAATGAGAGGAAGAGAGGGGGGAGAGAGAGAAAGGGAAAGCAAAAGGGCTCTGCTCTATTATCTATTCGATTCTGTCGATTATCGGCCGTGTGATCAATGGAAGCTGGCAAATCTATCATTTGAGCCTTATTGACATTTTGAGTCGAATATGCAAACGCCTGAAATATGAGAGAGAGAGAGAGAGAGAGAGGCGAAAGAGCGAAACTGGCAGGAAAATAATCGATCATCTATATCTATACGAATGCAAAGGCCAGTATTCTCGCCTCCGCCATTCCGGGCCAAACCCATTCTAGTTTTAGATAAAATCATAATCTAGTTTCCCAAAGTCAAGACTCGCTCGTCAAATAACACCTCTCTTCAATATTTCTATTTGCAAGCTTCTTCATCTCTGCTCGAGTTGATAAATATTTGAGAGACATGGAATACAATAGCATCTGCAAGAAAGTGCCTTGGCTGGTGTGCTGTTGGCAATTGATTTTCTGCCTGTGAATCAGCAGCAGCAGCAAAGAGTTCAAGTCGATTGTGCCCGCCACATTTGCTCTCTGTCCATTTATAGCAACAGGCCGCATTTGCTCATTAGCGGTGCCGTCGCCTAAATAATACATTCGAAGAAATTTTAGGTTTAGGCAATTACATTTGCGAACAAGCAATTACATTTCATTTAGACGAATGCAGTTCAAAATCGATTTCATCACTTGAGTTTATTAACATCATCATCATCATCATCGCTTTAATTGTGATCGAACTAGTCCGACACAAAGGACTCGTGTCTCTTCTTCTAATCAACATTATTCACTTGTTGATCACAAGGCGCTCTGAATAAACGCTGCTTGTTTGCATGGTGGTGAGTTTTAGATCTAAAATGTAAGCCTTCTGGCCGCGCTCTTAAGCTTGGGATTATATAAGGAAGCTATTTGCTACAATCGGAATGCAGCCGCCCCATTCGCATGAGGTGTTTAAGTTTATCAAAATCCTCTTCTATTTTAGACGACGACGACGACGAACGGTCGAGCTTAAGGAGATTTAAAACATACAGAAATTAGAAAAGTGCAGCCACATAAATATTCTCGCAACACGCAAACCCCAACTGCACCCAGACCCGCACACACACACACACACACACAAATAGACCGAGGCGAGATACAGACAGTTGTTGGATTCTGTAAGGGCCCTACTGTATGCAATCATCGCCGCCTCCAGTGGCAAGCCATCATTTTAAATCAGTGCTCTTTGAAAATGGAGCAAGTAATCGGCTTGTTTTCGCTTCAACTCCTGCAGAGTGCTCTGGGTCGTTGATTGAGCGTTCTTGCCCGACCAGTTGCTCTTGCATAAAAACCGCACTGGATGAGCCAGCAGCATTTGAAGAAACTCAGCATGAACGCCCGTGCCACATTTGTTGGTAAATAAGAGCCGCCTGGGCGTCTTTGAGAGCAGACCTTATTGAGCAAACAGCTTTATGTGCGCAAACAAGCACGCGCTAGAGGAGCGTAACCCGAAACGAGTCACATTTGCTTGTTTGCTCGTGCTCGTTGCTCATTTCCGGTATGCTGCTCTAGATCAAGATTAGCACGAATGCTTCGACCACGCACTCTATTCAGCCGTTAGAGTAACTTAAATGTGCATTGGCCGCTCTCTCGCTGCCTCTCCCTCTATTTTTCTTCTTCTCATATTTGCGAGCCACTTAATCCGTACGAATGATGCGAATGACGGGTCGTTCAAACAACAACAACTTAAATATTCTCGCTCTTGAGTGCATTCACTCGAATGGTGAGCTCGTCTGGCTGTCAATTCACACGTCGCTTCATTAGGTGACTAAATTTGACTTGAAAGAATCGACCAGACGGCAGCAGTCTTCTCAATACAAAACCTCACTCATCGAACCTTGCCAAAGCCGAGCTAGCTTGTTGTCGGGCAGCTCATTTTTGATTTGCTTTTTATTACACGCTCAAAGGCTTATCAAAGCAATAAAGCCTGCTCTGACATATGCGCTTATCACTGATGTGGCCGGCCGGCCGGTCAGAGCCAAACAAGACCGGGTCGTAATGATCAGCAGCAGCAGCAGTGGTGGCGGCCTTAGCACACAGGCTTCACTGGCCCCACAGAAGATAAATCTAAACGCCATAAATAGTTTCTTCGATTATTTTTTTTACATAAATCATACTTTGCAAGACGTCAGAGCAGCTCGTCTCGGCCCAGACCTCTTGGGGGCCACCCGTAGCTCATTTAGGACCACGGAAAAAGACATTTGCATATTTGATTCAATGAGAATCAAGGGAGTAGAGCTCTGGCTCTGCTCTCTCAGCTCATACAAAAGCATGGAACGCCCTCTTGACCCACATTTGATTTGGCACAATTCACTCCTTATCACATATGCTACTGCAAAGCGAGCGGTGAGCCGCATGTGCCATTCGAAAACCATTTGGAGCACAAGCGGGGCCATTTGCACTCTTGTTTATTTATTTACCGCCGAGTCAATATATACGCATTCCTGGCTGTTGGTCGAGCGCGCTCGGCTCACATTTACTCAGGCATTTTCTGGCTCTTAGACATTGTTCGGGCTTCGCAGCATTAACAAGCGTCGTAATTGAAACCACGCGCGCTGAATATTTAGCCCGAGGTGGGCACCGTTTTCTAAACACTAATCGTCTTAAAATTGTTATTTAGAATCCCACTGGCGAGAATGGGCTGTGCTGGAAGCAAACCGCATCTACTTCTTTCATCAAACGTGCATCCGAATTTAAATTCGCCGCAAAAAGGATTCATATTGTTCAACGCCAGAACCATCGACTTCCTCAAAGACAATTCAGACGAGATTAGAGCCAAGCTGATTGAACGATGCAAGCCCAAACTGGCCAGAAAAGGTCACGCCAAAAAAGAACTGTTTAACAGTTCGGCAGCGGCGGCCGTAGTAAATGAAGACGATGCTAACGAGACACGCATCAAAGACCTGCCAGATAAGTGCGAACCTAACGAGCATCTACAGATCGCCGTCGATCTAATTATCAAATATGCCACCAACGATTTTGACATCGACGATTTCAAGTCTAGCAATCACATATCACTGAAACAAATCCGCAAAGATCTATTACGCACACACAACGGACAGCAGCATTGTTCAGCCTCTGCTGCTGCTGCTTCATCCACACTGGGCACACTAGGAAGGAAAAAGGATGCGAGCGCAGAGAACGCAGTTCCGTTCAAATGTATATTAAATGTGGCAATCGACGAGTTCGGCGCTTATATGCAGGAGAATTTCATTCGGATGAATGACTACGAGCGAGACAATTTGGATAAGAAGGCGGAAAGTGTTGACGGAGAAACGAGCAGCGGATCAACGCGCAGTCAGCAAAGCGAAACAGAAAGCCAAGACGTCGATGCCGAAGCGCTCAAACTCAAAGAGGCATTAGAAGTGGCGAGGCAGAATTTCTACAAAGGAAAAGTGTCCATGGTCTGCCTCACCAAATCGGGCGGCTATGTGGTTAAAGAACTAGACGAGCGTGCGACCGAAAGCCAAGCCGTCCCTGGTTCCGTATCAGCGCAGGCGATTGAGAGCGCCAAGTCGTTAGACACTTCATCAACTGTCATTAGCTCGTCTATGAGTCCTGTTAACGTGCCTTCTATAAATATTGAAGCCGCAGAAGTTGACGGCCATGATGAAGAGGCCGCGCGCGAACGTGATCTCAGCGAGTTGACAGACGTGCTTAGAAGCACCAAGGAGCTGATGGCGCTCTACTCAACCAAATCGGCAGCCTTCAACGAATCATCTAGCGAGCGCATCGACGAGGCAATTCGAGCCGCCGATGAGCTAATTAAAAGATTGAACGACTCACACGCATGCATGAGATTATTAAAAAATGTAAAAGAGGAAGCGTACGCCGATCTAGAGCAGAGCCAGCTTCAAGATGTTATCGATCTCGAGAACATAAACCGAGATTTTATTACGTACATGAAACTATTGATAAATAGCCTGCAAGCGGCAAGTAATGAGAAGGAGCACGCGGTGGGTGGCGAGATTCTAAGGCAGAACTGTCAGCTGAAAGAGCTCGCTGTGCAAGTGAATAAGCTGATTGATGAGCTTCCTTGCGAACTGTTCATGGCAAAGGAACTTGCGCATCCGCGAACATCTGTTGAGGCTCGCACATCCTTTCTGCAGTCTATAACGCGTCTGGTTGAGGGCTCTAGCTCTATAAAAGAGGAGACCGACATGGAAGAAAGTAGCGACAAGAACAAGGAAGAAATGCCAAACAAAGCAATTGACATAAAAAGGGAAATCGCGTTGAGCATTCTCAATATGGGCGAAGTGATCGCCAAAACGGTCGACTTTTTCGCATTAAACTCTCAAGAGAGAGATAACGAAGAGCTGAAGCAGTTGATTCAGCTGACTCAAAAGCAGGCCGAACTTGAAAAAGCCAAGCAAACTGAAAAGGAGGAAGTAAACAACACGAGCGGGAAAGGCCTTGTCGGAGGAGTTTCCTTGCAGATAAGCACCGATTTTCAAGTGGAACAAGAGCAAAGACTGGACCGAAACAGAGCCGGAGAGTCGACCGAGTCACCTTCTCTCTCATCTACATCAGCCTCTCCGAGCTCGAATTCACCTCTGCAGGCGAGCAAGAGTCTCTTACGAAGCGAAGAGGACGACTCCGAAGAGGTAGAAGGCTACTTGAAGGAGGACCGAACGCTCAGCCCTATTGAGGTTTCTCGTCGAGTTAACTTCTTGTCTAGTGAAGCCCACGGACTAGGCAACAATGGACGGCAAATTGTTGAGAAGAACGAGTCAATAATTGAAGAGATCTTGACTTCAATTGACGAAAGAGAAGAGTCTTCTCAAGCAAACTCGATCTCAAATCAGGTCAGAATGCGAGTCAAAGAGGCTGGAGAGAGCGGAGTTGAGGAGCAGTCGAAACGATTGAGCGTTGAAGAAGAGTTTTTCCAGCATTTGGAAGAAGTAAACAAGAAAGTGCGCTACATGGTTGAGACATGCAGCGAGAACGAAGGCGACGAAGACGACGAAGAGGAGGAGGTCGAGCATGCGTTTGACAAAATGGCAAGCTACGAAGTGGTGCCTGAAGAAGATCGCATCTTTCAGCCGCGCACGCCGGCCAAGATAAAAATGGAATTGAGAATGCAGCGCTCGAACGAACTGCACGAAGAGATAAAGCAAATATCGAACGTCATTCAAGACTTGGTGCAAAACATGAACAAGACAGGCCAAGAGTCAGGCGAAAGGGCCTCGCCGGCCAGGAAAAAGAACAGCAGCCGGCGCAAGAGCAGCGAGAATGAAAGTCACATTCCCATCAGACAAAAGGTGCTGACCAAACAGAACGCAGCCCACGAGCTGAGCGGCACCGACTCGTTCAAGACTTCGGAGAGCTTTGAGACCAGCTTTGACCTGTCCTCGGTCGAATCAAATCTGCAATCAAACAGCAGCAATACGAATGATCGTCGCTCGCTGACAAGATCGCGTCTGCCAGTCAAAAAGTAATAATCTCAATCGCTTGGGATGGCCCTCGTTCTTTTTTTTTATGCGCTCGATCATTGATTGTTTATTCATCTGGATGATTGGGCTTCAAATAAGCCAAGTCAATTATTCGGTCGCCTATGTGCCAATCAAACTATTCTTTAACAATCTCTGTGTAGTCGACAAGGCCTTTTCGTTAAATATGAAAAGCGATTCAAAGCCAAATGGAAATTCGATCGATTCGAACACACACACACACAGACTTTGGTGCTCAGTTCTAACTTTTGTTTCCTGTTTGATCAATTTTTGTTCTTTTTCAAATTTTGCTCTCAGTCGCTTTTTTCTCCTCTTGGACTAGTAAATAAAAATAAACTTGCAAATTGAATAAAATTCCATTTCGGATTTATTCTTTCAATTTTGCTCAACGGCCAGTTCGCTGATGGCGATATTTAATGCTCAACTCGGGGTTGTCGAATCGGTCGATTCTCGACTGGCTCAATCTAAAGTTTGGTTCTTGTGCCTTTTCCACGTCTTGGTTCATCCTGTCGAGCAGATCGCTCGGACTCGTTGACGCACCTCTGAGCATTCCATGTCGGCTCACCTTCGATTTTGTTTATTCAACAAAAATACGTAGCTTTAGAACGAATCAAGTTTAAAGAACGAAAAAGAACAAGAAAAGTATTCAAAACGAAAACGCAGCGAATTGCAAGGCATCTTAATGACTAGTGCTTTAGAAACCACAAGACGGTGTGCGGTAATTTTGAAATCAGATAAAAAGCAGCGATCGGCTCATCGCGGTGAACTCAATTTGTTAATTTCTCGTGAATGGACGTGAAGCGTGCAACAGCTCAAGCGCTAATCAGTCTTCAATTTCATTCAATTTCAGTTTCAATTTCGTTTTTCTGTTTATTACAAACTAGACAATGTACAGCAATGAAATATAACCCAGTTTGCGTTTTGAAAGACTCGTTAAATCGGCCCTCGTCTAAAGATTCGATCATAACTGGCAGGAACGAGTTAGGCAAGAGCTGCAGCAGGCATCGAACTAAACTCTAGTTTATCTACCTGAGCTGTGGCATAGTACTGGTCGGCATAGGCGGGCGATATCGGTGCATTTGTCTGCTCTTCTGAGTCGCGCAAGTTTACCAGGCGATAGTAAAGATCGGCTTGTCCGTACTGCGTCTCATTTTCAATTGTGATGTGTTAAATTGGCGCGACTGCTTAGACACTTACGTTCGGCGTGGAGTCGATTTGATTCAAGGGAAGGTCGGATCGAATCGGCAGGTTTTTCATCGGACACTTCCATCTGCCACTCAACAGGCGGTTTTTGGGATCGAACAGAGGAATCTTGCACCAGGCACACGAACGAAGCCGGGTTTCGGACGCGTCTCGCATGGCCATTTGCAGCTCGATTAGAATGCTTAGCGCTTGTTGAGGAGGACAGCGAGGCACCGGCTGTTTAGTTGATATCAGGGCCACTGACGTTTGATACCCATTGTCCACGTACGACTCACAGCCGACTATGGGCAGCACTGACGGCTCGCCCAGACCTGACTTGGGGTGATGCAAACAAGTGATCACGCGCGCCGATGTATAAGCCGGATCCAGGTTGGTCACAAAGTCGATGAATATTATAAAACCGCCGCTGAAAAATTCAAGAAAATAATTCGCACTCGGCACAATCGCAAGACAAGTGAAATGCAACTGAATTACATCGGATCGTAAGGCGCCGGCGGAAGGTCCTTGAGACGAACGAGTCGGGGCGTGACATTCATCGGTTCACTGCCGTAGTTGTTTCTGGACGCAGCTTGTCGATGCGAGGGGTCGAACGGATCGTTGGAAAAAGGCGGCTGATTAAAGTTCGGATTGGCGTATGGGCTTTGATTCATGACAGGTTTAAAGCTTCGGTTGGTAGGCATCATGGGCCCGGCATTAGCGATCGGCTCCTGAAAGCTTAGCTGAGACGGACCGACTCGGGTTTGGGAGTTGAAATTGGGCTGCGTTAGAGGTGGCAGGAATCTTCATTCGAACAAGGTTAGCAAACGTTTCCCAAGGCCAATAGTGTGAATTTGGATTCTACAAACCGATTGTTGTTTGAGTCGTTCATGTTATAACGCCGCAACATGTTGAATGTGGCCGTGTTGCCTTTCCAGTTGGCCATTAGCAACAGAAACAGAACGAGAACGAATAACGGGGCATTTACTATTTCTCATGTTGTCATATTTGGCCTGTAGAGCCTCCAGCTCAGTTTGTAAGAGCTTGTTGTCTATTTCGGCTTTTCTGATCGTCTCGTTGATTTTAGAGTTGGAAGCTTCTTGACGAATTGAATTAATTCGAGCCAAGGCGCCGCAACCATTTCATTTCAGACTCACTGAATGCGTTCGCAGAGCGCAGATTCGACTGTCTAATTCGAGCGGTCTGTTCCATTTCGGTGAACTTTTTCAACATGCCTTGATCGTGACCGCCCTCTTGCAGGTAGCGAAGGCGCATCAATCTTTTAGAAAAAAAATCGTGGTTGGTGTTTGTGAAAAACAAAAACTGATTAATTGCTATGGCTACCTGATTTCTTCGGGACTTGCGTCAGGATCGTTTAAAATGCCCATGATGCCCGGCATGTAGTCGTAGTTTCGAATCGACGGCTCATATTGATTGGCAACTCTTAAGGACATGTCCTCAGATTGGTCATTAACCAGTCTCTGTCTAAGCATATTCAACGCCGCCTCGTTGATGCGTTGTTGCTCGCGTAGCTCGGCTAAAATTCTGTTTATGCTCTGATTGGAGTCGGGCGGCAAGGCTGACGAGTTGTCGTTTCTAAGCGCTTCTAATTTATACTGAATTTCTAGAAAGAGAGGCAGCAGAGAAATAAATTAGCGCGTTGTCGAGTTGAGAGCGAGACGGTGTGGGCTCAAGTGTTGAGGCAAGAATTAAAAGTAGTGAAAGAAAAAAAAACGAGTCTCTTTTAAACGTAGTATTAAACAAAAAACAACAAAACCACAATGAGGGCTGAATGAAAGCTGAGTGTGAGTTCAGGACGCCGGAAACAGAAGGGCACAATAAACATGAAGCGAATCAAAGAAAACAGGGACACTTATTTTTACCTCTTCGCTGTTTTTCAAGCAGAATTGTCTGCTCTTGAATGCGCTTTAGATTTCGCCTGGTCTCCTCGCTGAGTGCATTGGAGCTGTTGCCCGAGTCGGCCGCGTTCAGATAGTCCATGTCCACTTCGTTTAGATTCGAATCAAATAGCGATATGAAATCGTTATTTTCATTTTCCTTTTGCCGAATAATTGAACCAAAGAATTAAACCAACTGAATTGACAAGTTTTGAATCAACCGCAGCAACAGCAGCAGTTTCTGGCACATTCACACGCGCTAGCACACACACACACACACACACACACACACACACACACAGATGAAGTTGGTTTACTGAGTGATGCTGACTTTTGCTCCACTCGGGACTTGATTGAGGCTAAGGTCGAAGCTCAATTAGCTTTAAATAAATATTTTCCTTAAAACGGCTTGTGTTGCACTTATGCTGGGTGTTATGGCAGCTTCTATTCTCTCTCCCTCTTTCTCTCTCTCTGTCTTTCACAATTCCATTTTCTCGTTTTGCTTCTACAGACATGCGCAAACACACGATGTGCGGACTTGAGGCGAAAGAAATCGCAAACGAGGCGGTTGAAAGGCTTTGCTCGGCTGAATGCTCAATTTCTGGTCAGATCTAATGTTTGGCAAACAACAAGGCGAGTCGGATTCTTTGCCAAGTATCCATGACAACCTCAGATATTCGGATCGATGTGTCTGTGTCCTCAACAATCTAATGCTGCCTCTTGTTGGTTCGTTCTAGACAACGCACAAAACGTCTCGCTCGCTCTGAATGAGCCAGCAAACTGTAGACAAAGTGTAGACAAACGATTTACCTTTTCGCCTATTTTTCTCAGCTTGAAATTCGGGTTGTAATCTAAACAGATGAGAACAGTTTAGAAAAAAAGCTAGAAAATGCGCTTTTGTTCTCGTCTACTTGCCGTAGATTTCTTTCATCAGCATTTTCTCTCTTTTCTTCAACTCGTTGTACTGTGCAAGAGCGGAAAGCTCAAGTTAGACGAAGAATGCAAAAAGTAACAGCGAGCACGCTTACCTCATCGAGCACGCCCTTAAAAGGGTCTGCGGGCCGTGAATTTTCATCGGGCATCTTCTCGATCGAGTCGACCACTTTTCTATCGCGAATCGTGTCCCTCACCAAAGTGTCCTCCATGTCCTGCACCGACTGCTGCATGAGTTTGCGCTGCTTGTACTTCCTCAGCTCGTTTATGGCCGATTGTGTCTTGAATGCGTCAAGTTCGTGTGGGTCGTCATTACCCAAAATTTGACCAGAAACCAGTTGGCCAGAGTCTTGATCTCTGTGCGTATTGCCCCGCGGGCCGAGACAGTAGCTCTCTTTGTGGATTCGCAGCGTATTTCCGTCCGGGAACAACATTCCACATTGGTCACAGCTCACGCTGTACAGAATCGGATCATTCATTTCTGGACTTGTCTTCGGCTTGTCTGCAGTCGGACTCTTTTTGTTATCGGTGCTGCTCTGTGTGCCTTGGGCTCTTGACTTTGAACCGCTCGCCGCCTCAGTCTGGGACTCGGGTCCCGCCTGATTCACCTTCGACTTGTTCGAACCTATTTTGACTTTATTGCTACTCTCTCAGCAGGGACGGATAAACCAAACACTTGGTGCAAGTTGTGACGTGCAGCGCAGACTTATGTGCTCTCGAGCATGCTCAGGCGCCAGTGGGTTCAACAAAGCCAGGCGGCGATCGGTTGGTGAGACAGACAGAAACTAAAAGCAAACAATTGAGACTCGATTTAAACTGATAAGCGTAAATTACAAATTAAAGTCAAACGAACGAAACTGAGCGTGAGCGTTAATCACGGATGAGCATGAACCGGCATGATAAACGTGAATTTTCGGCCAAGAAGAAGCTCTTGAAACGCGCAAGTAAAGCGAACAATGTAGCTACCTGGTTGGTAAGTTAATGCTTGCCGGGTTGGCGAGCTACTTCACTCTTGTTTAGATTGCTGATTCTAGAAGAACGCTTTTGATCACAAGCTATTCAAAGTTTATTAAGAAACACGAGCTTTGGTTTCTTGCTTGACAGCTTGTTCGCTCTTGACGCACTCTGGCTTGTTCTAACTTACGACACAAGCTGGCTGGAAGAACGCAACAGCCGCTTATTTGGTTGCAAGCCAACCATTTCAATTAGCAGAGTAAATTCATTTTCTTCAACATTAAAGCGTAGGTGAAGCAGAGGCTTGAAAAAGCGAGTGAGTGAGCGCGCGCGCGAGAGAGAGAGAGGCAGAGAAAGTGAGAGAATCAGAGGAAAATAAATATTTCTGCATCCATTAGCAGGCCTCCGCTCATGCCAACTACTCGCTGGTTTTTAATTTAAATAATCGTCTTTGTGTCGACGCACAATTAAATACATGACACAATCACGTTGGCGGCGCTCAATTTATCGGATGAAAAGAAAAAATCACCAGCACACACACACACACACACAAATGCATCCATTCTAATACTTGCCCTAGGCGAGCTGCGAAACTTTTTAATTTTCTTTTCATCTGTGACCGCTCTACTCGGTTTTGTTTGTCCGGATTCAACTCGACGCGGTCGACGACTCAGCACCAAGCTCGAGCGCCCGGTCTATTAAACTGCGACATTGAGCTTTCTCCAGTTCTCTTGGAGTTAATGTTTAGCAACATTGCTTTATTACTATTTTTATCATCATCGTTCAATATTGCCAGGCCCGCGTTCGAATAATTAAAAGAAAAGAGGCAGAGAGCGATGGTCAGCAGTGAGCGGCTGTTTAAGGTCTAATTTGCACAATAAGCAGTTACAACAGGACTGTTTATGCTGTTTGATAAATAAATTCTTTGAAAAGAATAGTTATCGAGAAGAGGAAAAAAGTTGGAATATGCAGATCTAAAGAAAGCCAAAGTCAATCTGCGCCTAGATTCGACCGTTCTCGTTCCTGGCGCTGTTGCCACTGTAATGAGCGCTAATGTTTATGTCGTCGGTCGATATCGGGTTGTTGGTCGTGTTCTGCTGTTGTTGTCGCAGCGCTTCACGAGTCTTGTACCAGGAGGTCTCCTTGAGCACGAACCAAGAGTCGCCGCCCCACAAGAAGAAATTGCCGAAACCAAATATCTTAAGGAATTTGGTTCTTGAGAAAATGGTCGAGCCAACGCGGCACGTGTGCTTACGCATGAGACGATTATGTTCGCATAGGTGGGATAGCGCTTAACAAAGCAGTTGCGCGGGTCCGTCTTGCAGCTCTGGGTCAGCGAGCTGATGATGTTCTCCGGATTGGAGAAATCTTGAATGTCAGTGATTGCCTTGGCCCATGCAATCGAGCCAATGAACCAGAACAGGGCGAACAGACACGTGAATGCGAAATCCTTTCGAGTTCGTTCGGTGAGAGTGGGTCCAAATCAATCGTCATAGGCTAGAGAGAGAGGACAGAGACTTACAATCAACGGCAGGTAAATGATGTTGTTGTACTTGTGTCGCAGGAACACGTAAATGATGAGAAATACGAACGAGTAAATGAACGCCGTGACGCCAGTGAACACGAAAAACTGCGCCGACGACACGATGTTGCTGCCCTTGCTGGTGATTGTGTTTCGCTCTAGAGAGGGCGAGTCCTGGCATGTTTGAACTTTTTCGAATTCTGTTTCCCTCAGGCTAGAAAAAAAAACGTTTCAATCACTGTGAGTTGGTGCAAGAAAAGCGGCGCTCACTTGTAAGGATAACGAAATGTGGCCACGAGCGTCTCAGAGCCGGTCAATGTGCCATTTCGCTCGCAGTTTATGTAGAAGCCTGTCGACGAGGTACCGTTGACAGCCACCGCGAACGCGAGCAGTGCAAATATCTTTGGCGAAGCTGTTCGAATCGGCCAACAAGAACGGCTGTGATGAAATGAGACTTACAAACTGCAAGCACTTGATGAAACCGAGGGGCTCCTTCAGTACATCGAATCGGGCCGTTTCCACAGTCTTTTTAAAGTTGGCAGACATGTTGAGCAGATTAGAAAGCGAA
This sequence comes from Proales similis, assembly GCA_019059635.1. NCBI lineage: Eukaryota > Metazoa > Rotifera > Eurotatoria > Ploima > Proalidae > Proales > Proales similis. Next base: position 402,181 of record JAGVRJ010000005.1, read on the forward strand.
AATAAAGAGAAGAGAAGAGAGAGAGAGAAATTCACCCGATTGGCGAGATTCGAGGCTTTCTGAGCCGCAGTGACCACCGTTGCTGCCGCGCTTGTTGACATGACGCTGGTGGATTAGTTCTAGACGTTGGCCAAGCTTCAGGAAAATTAAAATGAAAGCGAACTAATCGTACGAGCTGTTGCTCACAGTAATCGGCAACCATGATGATGACTACACACGCATTTCATTATGATAATGAAATTTCAATAAGAAAAATTCGAAAAACAAAACGAAATTGTTCTGTTTGAAAAATGATAGATCTGTCGGTCTGCTGTGCTTGGCATATTGATTTTCGCCAATATTTGCGCTCTGTGCCTGGAGAATGGCAGATTCAACCGGAGGCGTTCTGAGATAGCGCGATTCAATCTTGATCGAGCACCGGCAAAGTCCTAATTTGAAAATGGATACGGACAAATGAAAGAAAAAGCTGATTTGAACACAAGCAAAAAAGGTAGATAAGGCGCGAGTCACTCGGGGCCCGCTTTTATTGCAATTTGCAGCCTAAGATCCAGGCTTTTAGTTTGCTTCTGATGCTTTGATGAAAACTAGAGAGACAGGAAAATGCAAATTTTACGGCCTCGCGTCTAAATCTCGCCAAGTCGACAATTACGGTCGCCTAATCTGCTCTTGCTAAGACAATGAAAGAATTTTGAAATGCACTCGAGAGCCGCCGAGCAAGTATGTGTGTATTGAATTACACCTATTTATGGTGCAATTATGAATTGAAATGGCATTCGAAGAGCGTCGAAATTATGGGCTTCCTTTTCTCTAGCTGATGGTCGTTTGTACCTCCAGTCCATAAATAGAATATAATTATATAATCGGATGACGGTGTGGCGAATAAAAATTCAAATTCAGCCACTAGCCTAGACAGTGGCGGCATAATCTGAGGCGTAGATGCATTATGAGTTGCGATTCACGGGGCAGCTAGTTGATGTCCGAGCTGCTCAGCGCCGGTCATGCATAGTCGCTTCTCCATAGCAACCAGCAATGCAGGCATTGCTGCTGTACGAACGCATGGGATTAACATTTTGCACTCGAAATCGATTCGACAGCGGACCCCAATTTTCAATTTGATCGGCCAGCAGTGAAAATGGGCGATTTGAAGCGAAATTTCAAGTCAGAAGTGAACTTGCCAAGCATCAGTGAGAGGCTCGGCTATTTGAGGCCTTCCAGAGAGCTGCTCGAATATTACAGAAAGAAAATAGGCGAGTACGACGCCGAACGTGAGCAAATACACAAACGACTGGACGAGTTTAAACTCACACTGGACGACCAGCACAAGCTGCAATGGGAGCTCAGGCAAAAAGAAGACGAAATAGCGGAGCTGCAGAAGGCAGTCAGCGACATGCAAGTCTTTCTCTATCAAGAGCGTGAGCAGGTGCTCAAGCTCTACGCCGAGAACGATCGGCTTAAAATTCAAGAGCTGCAGGACAGAAAGAAAATAAACCGCCTGCTGTCACTAGCAGGCGTCAACGAGAACGAGGTCACTTATTTTGTCAAAGACCCGCCCGTCAAGCTGATCATCAGCCAGAAATATGCGGGCAAAGCTTCAGGAAAGGTGGAGAACCACACAAAGGAAGCAGCAGGCAGCCGAGCCCCAGCTGTTCAAGGCTATCCAAAAGACTACGAAAGTCTTCAGCTTCAAATACGCGCGCTGGAGACACAAATTCAGGAAGTGACCAAACTGAGCAAAGAGCAGAACGAAGCGCTCATGGAAGATCGCCGCATTCGTGCCGAGGAGAGCGAAACGCGTCGACTCAGAGACGCAGAGACAATAAAAAATTTAAAAGAGAAACTGCTCAAGACGCAGACGCTCTTGCAGGAGACGACGCAATCCATGCTGGACAACAAGTTCGACATGCGTGCAGTCGAGCGCAAATGGATGGCCGAAAAAGATCGACTCCTCCAAGAGTTGGACAAATCGCAGAAGCACGAGGCCGTTAAAGAAGACGAGATTTTGTTTGTGGCTCAGGAGCCCTCCCAGGGTCTGAGCGAAGAAGAGAAGAAGGCGTTCGAGGCCGAAATCGACTCGCTCAACGATCAACTGAAACAGGCTCATCAGCTAGCCGAGATGTACAGAGAGCAGGTCATCAAACTTGAAGACGACGTTTGCAAGGTCAGGGAGCAGGGCGACATTACGCGCGACATTTACAAGGATAAACAGGAACGCATTGGCAAGCGGCTGGCTATAATGAACGACCGATACAAGGAGTTGGAGAAGCGCCGCAACAGAGAGGTCGAAGGCTTCAGGAATGACATAAAGATGCTGCGGCAAAAGCTGAAAACGGTCGAGAAGCAGCTGTTCAGAGTGACCATAAGCTGCAGTGGCGGCGACGAGATCGACGTGCTCAAGAACGTTCACGAGACGACTGTTCGCTCTCGTGAAATGCAGGGCGAACTAAACCATCTGAAGGCGAAAATTTACGGACTCGAGAACGACATTCGTCATCTTTAACTCGTTTGCCCAAAATAAACTGAACCATAGAGATGAAAAGTCCCGTTTATTCTATTTTGCTTCAAGCTGAACTCTAGCTGAGCTTGTTCAAACGGTGCTTGATATAGGCATTGTAGTAGCGGTAGGTGACCATGTCGAACAGGCCGGCCACAGTAAACAGGCCGCCGATGATCGCACAGCAGCTGGTTATCAGGTGAGTAAGCGAGCGCGACTCCTCCGCTGCCCTGATCATGAGCGGCGACAGGTCGTAGTTTACAAACACGCCCGGCAACTGTGAGTTCATCACATCTTGAGCGCCGATCGACTTGACCGATCGCGTCGCCGAGTACTGATACGTGTTGTTCACCACTCTGCCGTTCAGGTACTCGTAGACCGTGGGCACAATCTTGATAAAGTAATTGTATTTCACTGCGTCCGTGTCAAAGTTGTCCGCATGAAATGCCGGTCCAGCCGAAATTATGTTGCTTATGAACATCACGTTGCGTGGGTGATTATCAGCTTGGATTCTGATCGTCTCGCCGACCATGAACTCCTTCTCAAGTGGATTGATCTGGCCCGGAAAACGATCGCCGAACGAGAACTGGTCGAAATAGTGCTTGGTGCTGAAACGGTGCAGAGGCAGATTCTTTATGTCGTGGAAATGCTAGTTCAAGAGAGTTTTATGCTCGAAATTGGCAAATATGAATTCAAATTGAAGCTCACGTTTCCGCTGTACTGGAAGCTCACTCCCGGCGCTGTGATGATGATCAGAAAATAAATTTTAATTGCAAAATAAAGACGTTTGAATGAGTCAGAAATTATTTGATGAATACAAACCAATGTGAAAATTGCCGGCCAGTTTGTTGACCTCGAGTTGGCCGGTCAATCGACAGCCTTGGCCCGAGTTCAGCAGCTCGTCTATCTCTTGGCTGGTTGGCATCGTCAATTCAGTTTTATTATGAGCCCATGCTTCCTCTCTACACTGTTCTACGTTAGCAGGGCTCAAATGCCAGCCTTTTCGCTTGTAAGCTGTTTTGACGTCGTCGCAGCTGAAGCAGCATTTCAAATCTGCGAATTCAGCTCCGTAGCAGCTGGGACAGCCGCTTCTTGTCCTGCTGATGGTCGCCTTTTCGCGGCGGTTCATCGCTGCTTGACTCATTTCTCTGCCAGATCGATCCAGACTTGTCTTTCGTATTCCGTTGGCAATGTTTATTTGACTGTCACCGGCTATGTCGACTGCGTCGATCGATGTCAATTCGCACGGCAACCGGGGAAAGGTCATGTTCAAATTGATTGTGAGCTTCTTGTTCTGAGTGATGTCGATGAGAAGCTCCTGCTTGATTTGGATATGCATGAACGCGCTGATCTCAAAGTACAAGAGAACCAAAGCGGCCAGCAGGCATCCAACTGTGCCCACAGCGCCGGTCAACGTTCGCACTCTGAAGTCCTCGAGAGGCTTGGGATAGGCGTCCAAGCTACGCAGTCGATCAAGAAAGTCTTTCATTTCCCTGAGCTACGCACAAAGCGAGAAAAAAGTGTAAATCATAAGTCGTCCATGATTCTAGCCATCGATCGATATTGATTGCCACACGCTCTGTGACTGCATTGGTGAGAAATTTCTCCTTGGTTGCCGATTATTCACAAGTTAGATCGACCCTGGAGTCCTGCTCTGAGTAAAACAAAGAGGCAGAGAGAGAGAGAGAGAGAGAGAGAGAGAGGTAGAAGCCAACAAGGTTTCAATAATCACGTTTCGGGCTGGTTTAAATTCAAATTGCCGAATAATTCGAAATCAATGAGCCATTTCACTGTGACACAAAATTTGTGGATAATTTATTGCAGTAGAAAATAATATTGGCAAATAATTGTTTGAAAAGGAAATTTGGCATTCAAATCGGACAAGCGCTGTGAACTTACTCTGAACTCTTGTTGTTTAATAGCTTTGATGATTATGAGAAAAGAAGTAACTTGATGAGATCTAAGAGCGTCAAGTCAAGAGGACTGTTGCTTACCGATAAAAATTTGGCTTAAAGGGACCAGATTTGTTGATGCCAAGGTACTGAGATTGAGCGTCGGTGAGCTCGGTCAAATGGGCGTCAAATGCGGGCAAATGCAAACTGGCCACATACTCGTCCATTTTCTTTGGCAGCAGGTAAATGTCACTTTTGTATTTATTGCTTGGCGAATTGTGGAGCTCGATGAGAGCGAGCGCCTGGGTACAAGCGGTCACTGAAATGACGAGACTGGGCACACTAGAGCAGCACAAGTTCATCACTCGTCCTTCGGCGATCAGCACAAGAACTTTGCCGCTCGGAAAAGTCAAGTGGTGAACATTCATTCGAATTTCTTCCCAGTTTATGTCCTGCTCGCTCAGACTGAGCACGTCTATTTCAGTGTTCGAGTGGCCCATGTTGCACAGTATAGCGCCCGATTTCATTCTCTCTGCCTGCTCGCGCGAAATGACGCCTTTGTTTCCGGTGGCTGTAATCACAATATCCACTCGGGCCAGTATTTCCTCCAGTCGCACAACACGAAAGCCGTCCATACTGCGAACAAACGAGTTGAGAGATGACGTACAGCCAGAGATGAGCAAAGACACATTTACCAAGCGAGTAGGGCGCAAATTGGATCTATTTCGGTCACATAGACGATACAGCCCGATGCTTTCAGGGCCTGGCAGCAGCCTTTGCCGACTTCTCCATAACCGCACACAACCACGTGTTTACCGCCCAGCATGGTGTCTGTGCATCGCTTCAATCTGCAGAGCTGAATGAGCACCTGCGACTTAGGAGAATTCAAATTTGCAAACTTACGAGTCGACCACGCTCTCTTTGCACAAGTAAAGTGTGTCGTATTTGGTCTGTTTTGGTTCATGCGATTTTTGTGAGAGAACTGAATCGAAAAAGAGAGAGAGAGAGATTTACCTTGGTGACAGAGTCGTTCACATTCATGGCGGGGACTGTGAGCAGATTACTTCGGAACAGCTGATAGAGACGGTGAATGCCGGTGACACTCTCCTCAACGATTCCCTTCAGATTGTTAAAGATGTCTGGATAGTGCTTTTGAGTGTAGTGGGTGAGGTCGCCGCCGTCGTCAAGCAGCAGGTTCGGCTGCCATTTATCTTGAGTGTCCACTCCGAGAGTTTTTGAAATGCACCACCAGAAATCGTCGTCGTCTTGATTCGCCCAGGCGTAGATGGGCACGTTCTGCTGGGCCAGGGCGGCTGCAACTTCGTTCTGAGTCGAATAAATGTTACACGAACACCAGCGGACTTGAGCGCCGAGCTCGATCAGACTCTCAATGAACACAGCTGTTTGAGCAGTAATGTGAGTGCATCCAGCAATGCGGGCTCCAGACAGCGGCTTGTCGTCTCTGGCCCGTTTTCGCAGCGACATCAGGCCGGTCATTTCTGCTCATGACGTCAATTAGTAAGAAAGGAAAGAGAATTCGATCTTCACACACACACAAATGCAAACCTCGTTGTGCGATTTCAATCTCTCTGCGACCCAGCTCGGCCATTTCGATCGAGCGCACACAAAAGTCTTTGAACGAATTTTGATTGATCTGCTCCTTTTCGCGCGGATTGGTATCATCTTCGAACTCGGATCCGTCAGAGGCTGCGTATTGCGATGAAAAGCAAGAAACAAATTAGATTGAAGCTTGATAGCAAGAGCTTTTAACGGTCGATAATGTTCAAGCTGACAAGGCGAGAAGAGGAAAGGAGAAAGACCAAATGGATGAAAAAATTACGCAATCAAGAACCTGATCGAAATGAAGAGTTAAGGGCGGGTTCGGAACTTCTCTGATCGGTGTCATATTCGCGAATCGGCTGGGAAAAGCGGCGCTTATTTAAGTAAGTGGCAAGTCGGAAAGAATCGCGCTGGAAGTTGGGCTTTTGGTTGTGCGGCTCTTTGGCTAGACGCGGCTCGGCCGAGTACTTGATGCTCCCTTTGGACCAAGTTCGCACGTCTGACGTCTTTTCGTTCTGATCGACCATTTGTGCCGTTAACTCTCTTCCAGGGTCAAAGCAGCGCTTTAAACTCGAACGGTGAATGCTAAAATGCAAACACAGACGTACGTTTAGCGTCAAGTATTTAGGCTTGTGCCGATTCGTTCTGCCTTTTGCACCGTTGTTCAAAATGCAACAGAAAAGAAAGCGGAGCGTTTGCCGAATAATGTGAACATTACGTTAATATGCAAATTTTTTTTTTTTGTATGACGCGATTGATTTATGAGCCAGTCAGAGTGTAATGCGCTCGATCAAATCGAACGAAAATGGAAAAATAATTGAAAGGAGGAGGAATTATAGAAAACGCTGTTGGTCGTGAAATAGGAAAGCGCGCAGCTTCTACTTACACAGCAACGAGACGCTCGGCAAATAAGGGCGTCTCGATTTCAAGTGGTGCCAGTTTCTGCTCTTGCTCTTGGACAAGATCTGCTCAATGAACATGTCGTCGTTTATTGACAGTGATCGAACCGCTTTGCCTTGAGCGCCTTTTTTAAATCGGCTCGGATCGTTTGTCGCCTCCTGAGAACAAGTCGAGTCGTTCATTTTGATCGAAGCGTTCTTTCTAAAATCATCAAGAGCCGAGCGATTAAGCTCAAACAAGCTCGCCTGAATATTAAGCGTATTTTAAAAGAGGCCCTTTAATGAGTTTCTCTCTCTCGCTCTCTCTCTCTCTGTCGCTCTTTCCGTATCTGGCTTTGTCTCTTGTTTAAAAATTGCGTTTATTTTTAAAAACTCATCAAATGCGCACATTTGTGTGCGTCTGTGTGTGTGTGTGTGTACAGTACAGACAGGGCAAAAGCAGTCGCAGAGTTTGAAAATTATGATCGCGAGCCAAAGTGAGCTGATAGAAAGATACCCTGCAATTGAGCCGCGGCAGCAATTAGAAGACTACAGTCAAAGACGAAGCAAGATCAGCAATTTATTTGGGATTAGAAGATCTGCAAGCGCAGTGTGACGTCCAAAGCCAAACAAATCTCATGAAATTCAGGTTCTGGATTGAAAATTTTCAGATGCAAACAACTCATCGATTTCTATCTGTTTTTGTTTATGGCGTCCGACTCGATTCGGTAGTGGCTGTTTTCTTTGCCCGTATGCTGCTGCTGCTGCTTCTTGTCCTCTAGCTTGCTAGTCGGCTCTGTTTCGGCTAAAAAGTTTTTAAACGGATTTGTCTAATTAAATCGGCCGATCATCGATTGCTTACATAAATCCGTATTATTGCAATCTACATCTGTCGGCCCGGCTTCGAGATGAGTTGAGGCATTGTCGTTAAGAATCCAGGGATGATTGAGACACTGGCGGGCTGTAGCTCGATACTTCTTATCGTACTCGAGCATGGGAAGGAGAAAGTCGGCAAATTCTTTGGCTTCTTTCTTGTTGAATGAATACTTTTGCGTGAGCACTGAATACAAGTCCCACGGCTTCAGGTTGGTTATGTGCAGCAGCTCGCCTTGAATGCGACTGCTTGAGGCGATCTCGCTCGGAGGCTCAGAATCAGTTCGGTCTTACCTCGTTTGTTGAAGAAATCGCGCGAGTACTTGCCACTGAGCGCCACGTACTTTGGTATTGGACCCAAAAGCTCGACCATGTGAGCGATGTGATCTTCGTCGCGCGAGTAATAGTCGCCCGAGTGCGGCTCGAATAGATAATCGCCGGTGGCCAGTTCAAACGCCATGCAGGCTAAGCTCCACATGTCAGCGGACGTGTCGTATCCGGCGCCGATGATCACCTCCAGCGAGCGATACTGTCTCGTCTGTATGTCCTCGGTGAAGTGATGATCAACCCAGCAGGAATTGCCCAGGTCGGCTATTTTCACTTGCAGATGCTCTTCCATCAGAACTCGACGACAAGCCTCGCGCGCTGTGTCTGTCTCGTTTGACGGTGTCGTTTTCTTGCTCTCTTCGTCGTTTATTTTCAGTTTCTCTTCGAGCTTGCTCAAGTTACTCGACGCCAAGTACTTCTCTTCAAGTTTGCGCAGCGTTTCGGCTGAATGCATCAAAAATTAGAAACGATCTTGGAGAAGAGAGACTAATCTCAGTCACCGACATTTGGCATTCTTCTCGTTTGTACGATCGTCGTCCGTCGTGGCGTGGTTCGACTGCTCACTGCAGATCTCTTGTGTCCGAATTAGTGGACGAACATGGTTCGAGTCCCATCGTTGGCAACTCACCTATATTTACATCTTTCTGGTCCAGTTCTTTGACTTGCAGCAGCTGTTCCTTTGAATGAAATTCGCTTAAAAATACGTCGCCCGCTTGATCGAGCGAGCGAGCGAGTTTCTTGCCTTCATTTGACTGTGCTTTTCTTTTTTGCGCAGTTTCTTCTTTTTGTTTTTGCTCATTTTGCCACTCGACGAGTCTATGGCTTGTCTGAGCGAAGCAGTGGACACTTGAAACAAAACATTGTGATTGATTTCGATAAATTTAAATAGACCAATGAAACTACCTGCAGAGGGACAAGGCTCGGAGCCGTTCACAATCCAGTCCATTGCCTCGTCGGCCATTCGCTTTATGGTCGAATCTGTGATGCAGACAAGCACGTTCTCAGGCTTGAGGTCGGTGTGAATGATTTTGCACTTTGAATGGAGATAGTCGAGTCCTTGAAGCACCTGATCAGTGCGCTATTGATCAGAACGAGCAATAAACGAGAAATGAAGCGAAATGGTCACCGACTTGTTTGACAATAACGCGAACGTTTTGCAACGGAATGCCGTAGTACTGCGATTTGGTGATCAGCTTGAGCAGATTATAGCCGAGAACCTCAAACACCATACAGATGTCTATTTGCAGGTGAGAATCAAATGAACAAGACCGATCGCACTCGATCCGACTTACGAGTGCCGTTCGGTCCATAGATTTTGAAATCGTCGTAGAGCTGGACAAGTTTAAGACGAAACGGATCGTCCGGGTCCGAGTCGCGAACACAGCGCAGCAGTTTTATCTCGTCAATAGCCGTCTCTGTGTAGTGTTTGGCGCTCTTGACCACTTTGAGAGCGGCATATCGCGATGAGCTAAATTTGCGGTTGTCAAAGATCATTTGAGCCTCTGTCAAATCGGAAGATTGCAGTCTCTCTCAACTTACACAGTGTCCCAGCAGAGCCAAACAGTGGAAAAGTGGCCCCAGCCAACTTTACGCAGCACTTGATAGCGTCCGTTGAATGTGTCGCCTATGTTGACCGGATGATAGCCACCCTTGCAATAGTCCTTTAAATCCTCTTGCTCGTCGTTGTCGGAGCTAACTTCCTCCATTCGGCTCTTGGCTGGCTTGCTCTTGCTGTTTGACGGCTGAGGCCGGCCCTCTTCGGCAGGCGCGTTCAGAACTATCTCTTGCGATTCTGACATTTCTAGGCGAACTAGTCAAAACGATTTCACTACAAACTAGTCCAAACACTCGTCTCGTGCTCGTCTGATCTCTAAAACTCCCGATTTTTATGGACCCATTGGAAAACAGCGTTAAAACAAATTCTGGCCTCGAGCTTTGTCTCGCTCTCGTTTCATTCATTTTCATTTTGATTTTCGACTGCCACAGCCGCACGCAGCACTCGAGTGTACGATTGGCGGCGATCAGAATTTTCTTCGTTGAAGTTTTTTTAGACGAAAAACCTTTACACAAGCGACTGAAATAAACTTTACTAGTGTATACTCGTTCAATGCGTATGCAGCCAAAACTAAACTGAAGTTAACAAACGAACAAAGACTCATCAAGTAGAGTCGTAAAAGTCGCTTTCGACTGCGTGCTGTTTGTACAACTTGTACCAGCAGATGGACTGTTTGGAAAGATCGAGAAGGTCCAGTTGAATGTACGCCTCGCCGATGCATTCGTTCTTCTCCAGCATTTGGCCCTTTTGCCAGATCATCACCTAAATAGCGCCGAGGCGCAGAGTTAATCATTCTGTCCACAGCCAATGCCAGGTTTCAGCCAAACCACTTGAATTCTGCGTCCGAGCACGTTGCATGCGTTGTAGCACAGAGTGCAGTTGTAAACCGGGTTGCTTGTGTTCTTGATCACTTGCGTCTTTTTCTTGTGCAGCTTGTGCGTGCCAGTGCGCAGATAGGTCTTCACATACGTGTCTGTGCGTCAAGTCAGTGAGTGAGTGAGTCGCGATTGTCAATGCCAAACTCTCACGATACCTTTTGCCACATCCGCATTGGTCAGATCTAGCTTTCTCGCTTCGTAGACGTGAATTTCCAGTCTGCCTTTGCTCATTACGAATCCGAGCTTGATGTAGCCAGTGATGCAGTTTTCTTTCATTTCACAATTATTCACCCAATCACGATTGAATCGAGCAATCATTCACCAACCGGAAAATTCGGCCCGCGGCGCCACTTGGCCCGGTCCCGGAGTTGAGTCCATCAGTTGGTTGTTTTGTTCGGAGAAGAAATAACTGTGAATTCAATTCAGTTTGAAGCGGTTCGCGTTCTCCAATCGAGACAATTACCGGTCAATGTCTTCGTCCATATTGAGAATCGACTGGTTGGAGAGTTTTCTGGCGGTGCCAGCGGCGTTGCTCTCAGTTTGAGAAGGAAGCAGGAAGTTGACTGTGAGCTCTTTGTTTTCAGCCGTTAAGTTAAAGAAGACCATTTGATGGGAGAACTTATTGCACCTGTGTGTCGGCGCTGGGTTCGCCGAGAGAGCATCGGACTTGGCGTGGCCGATGACTTTTCCTCGTCGCTCTCGCCTGAAAGCACTTTATTCTTCATTGCTGAAAGCGGACAGTCTCAAGCCTGGAGGCACGTTCAGAACTCTGGTCTCAACTCACATGTTTCACTGTTGGTGCGGAATTTGAGCAGTTTGGAGAAAGCCTGCGAGAATTTGCGCACCGGTGAGCGCTTGGCGTTGGACACACTTTGTGATCGACTGCTTGACTTGCTGTCGAACAAAGAGAACTTGCGCGCTTTTTCAAGAAATTGATTAGTTTCCATCCAGATTTGATGGCTCGGCTCAATTGAAGCGCTTACTGTTTCGTTTGGTCGATGATACTGCCCGCTGCTTGGCATCTTCGAAAAGGCTTTCGTTCGACTGGCTGTCGTTTGAAGACGATTTGAATGTGACGCTGGCTGCGCTGTTCTTCCTGATCGGCTTCTCCCTGAGCTCATACCACCTTGGCTCGTCCTCAAGATTGGCCTCGCTCAGCGGAAGCACAAGCATGCCAATGAAGTTCTCTCTGAGCAAACGCTTGTCGTTTGGCGACAGCGTGTCGTGCAGACACACTTCCAGAGTGCCCTCCTCGACCGGTTCGTCATATTCAAATATGAACGTTTCGTTCCAAACTGGATGGTTGATGGGCAGTGCCTCTGTCTTGAAGGTGCGAATACTCTGGCTTTCGAGCAGCAGACGGCCACTGACGAATACGAGCCAGTTTTCGCTCTCCGACCGAGGCGGCATGTTATTCGCCTGATTTATAGTGATGGCCAACTTGAACTGGTTCGTATTGTCCCATATTTGCATGAGCAGTCGTCCGCGGGTGATCAGTATTGGCTTGAGCGAGTTGCCCACTGGCACTGGAATCACTTCGGCCGTGACAAACTGTTCTTTGGGGTCGCCGGGACTCTGCGACGTTAAACTCTTAGTGATTGGGCTCGATCTGCATCAGAACACTGTGATCACCTGATTCTGGTTTTGGTTAGCCACAGGCAGAGGTGGCAGGTTTCTTCTCCGTCTCGAGTTCGAGGGACAGAGACGAGGAACGGTGTCAAAATTTCTCGACACTTCCAGTCGACTTGTCTTGGGACCAACTCTGAATCTGCAAATGCTTTTAATCGCGAATTCAACTCAAACGTTTGCGCTTTTGGACTCTGACCTCAAGTTGTTGTGATGAACCACGAGCTGAACGTAGTCGCCGCTGTTGTTCAGAAAGTTTCTGACCTCCTCGTAGGTGCAGTCGATTAGCGAGTGTCCATTGAACTCGATAATCTGATCGCCGACCTCGATGTTGTTTACATCTGCGGGGCCGTCTTTCACGCAGTCAAATCAGTTAGGAACGGAGCAAATTGAGGAGACAGGTCAGCATAGAGCGGCCTACTTTTGATTACAAGCGTCACAAAGCATCCAAGGCTTCCGTCCTCGCACTCAAGTCCGCCAATAATTCTCATTCCAAGCCCGTTGGCTGTTAAACGAGTGAATCAGAAATAGTGAATTGATGAATCATCATCATTCAATTTACTTCGGATTGTTTTGTCCGAGATATCTTTGTAGAGCAGGATTCGATGAGGATTGGAAGGCGGCGTTCTGGCTCTTAACTTGGTGCTCTCCTCCGATTGAAGGAATATGTTCTCGCAAGTTTCGATCGTCTTGCGCCTCTCGCTGCCCGTCGAAGAGACACTAAGCATTGACGGATTTCTGACCGACAAGGACGCGGCCACGCCCAGATTCACAGTGTCGAGCGACTCGAACGGGTTGATTGTTTTGACGCCAAAGTCTTCTGAAATCGTCTGCTGCCTTAGTCGGGGCGGTCGCGACAAGCTTATCTCAATCGAGTTGTCTTGGCGAATAATTATTTTGCGCGGCGCTTTTGGTATGTGCTCTTTTTCGATCGAGTTAGCGAACGAATTGTCCAAGATGCTGGCGTTGCGGCAGACTTTTTTAAACAAGAGCCGCTTTCGCACTATATCGGACAGATTGGGCGTTTTCCTCACTATGTAAGGATAGTCTATGCTACGTTGAGCGCTGCCAATGTTCACATCGATCACACTGAACTTTTTCTTCTCCAAATTCTCCAGGTCGAACGAATGGGCCGCGTTGAGGCGACTCTCTTTGCCCTTGAGCGCTTTCAACGAGTCGATTGAATCGATACTTTTGGACCGGTTGCTTTTTGACGATTTTGTAGAGGACGAGTTGCCGATCGTCCATCGTCTTCGTCTTGAATCGACCATGTCTTCGAGCTCTTTTGATTCTTCTAGCGGAGTGAGGCCTTCCGAGCCGGCTGGAGTGCTGGTGAATGTGGGATCGAAATTTATTCGACGCTTTCCTGATTGTATCGATTCCATTCTTTCCAGATTTAGTTGCACTTCAGCTGCAATCTTGCCTCCGGCTTCACTCTTATCTTTATCAATTTATAATTTAAACGACTCTTAACGAGGCATGAACTGCGCGTGTGACAATATATGCAAGTTTACGATCGATTTGTCGAATGCAAAAGGCCACAACAGAGAGAGAGAGAGAGAGAGAGACAAAAAAAAGAAAGATTCGGTTCAGACTAATAGGTTTCGATCGATTCTACATTTTGCCGTTTATTGCGACGCTAATAAAATGATTTACGTCAGAAGCAGGCCTCTCTTTCTCTGTCTCTCGCTTTTCCGTTTTGAGCGGGCGCAAGAATCGGATTAATTGGCAAATTATTACTACTAACCTTTGGGCACTTGCGGAAGTCTCCTCGACTTTCGCCGAAGGCTAGAATCGGTGCCTGAAGACGGCATGCTGGTAGAAGTTAGACCGGATGGCTCTTGAGCTGCCGCTTTTCTTTCTTCTATTTCTTTGCTCGATGCTGTCGTTTGGTTGTCTTGTTTGCTTTCGGTGGCCTCACAGCCACCGTCTACTTGTTCGTCGACGGCTTGCGAGAATTTCTTCGCCTTGCGCACCAAATCCTTTCTCCTTCGACGCCAAGGCTCGGCGTTTTTCAGCACACTCCTTTTTAAATCGGATTCGGACTTTTTTGAACTTTGACTCTCAGACGACCATCGGCTTTCCTCGTTAAACGAGCGACTCGAGTCGGAACTTGCCCAGTCCTGGCTTGAATTTGTGGTGGCCGAAGCGTTCGCCTCGAGCTCTGCCGTTTCTTGAGATGCAGACGATTCCGTCTTACTCTTTCTAAGCGAGCGGCGATGTTCGATTAAGATTATTTTTGCCAAATTGGTCAACTCGGCCAAATTCTCGCTCTGAGCTTCTTCGCCCGCATTGCGTTTGATGAATTCGTCTAGATCGTCCTCATTAAAGACAATCTCGTTCGAATGAGAACGAGTCTGTCGATTGTTTTTCTCCTCGATCGGCTTCGATATTGATCGTTCGTTTGACTCAAACACACTGTTGGCCCTGTGCTGACGACAGCGGTTCACACGTTCTGTTCTTGTTCTCGATATGATCAATTGGCTCTTTTGCATTGCCTCTCTGATTTTGATTGCCGAGCTGCTTTTGGCATCTGTATTCAGCTCATCGCTCTGTCCCGATTGAACACTGTTGCTGTTCGCTTGATTCAAATCATTTTGGCTTGCCTTCTTCAGAACAAAGCTAGCCTGACTGCTCTTGCTCAAATATCTGCTGCTCTCCAATACCAGATTGTTTTGCAGAGTTGAACTCGTGCCAGACACCGATCTTCGTCCGACTATATGATGCCTTTCGGCAGTGAGCATGCCACCGCCTGTCTTCAACATTTCTCTCTCCTGGGCTAGTCGACTGTTCACAAGACCTATAGTCATGAGTGCTCTCATCTTCCGCCGCAATTGCGCTTTGCGCTCTTTTTCCTGTTCAGCTTCCTTCTCACGCCCAACAGCGGTCTCCGGTTCGAGTCTTTTCTCTGCTTCATTTGATTCAACAGCCACCTTGCGAGCGATTTGAGCCGCCTCGTCGATTGATTTCTCCTGGCTCGGCTTCACTTCTGCTTTGATCTGCTGTTGCGGGACATTTTCACTTTTTGGCTTGATGGCGCAATTATTGCACATTTGCTTCTTTATTACCTTTGATTGGGTTGAATTAGAGGCGTTTGTGTTTAGACATAAACAAGCCGAGTCAGTTTACTCACGATCGCCTTGCTCGAACTGAATATGGGACTCTGAGCGACGCTACATTCGTTGCATACTAGCGCGTTGCATAGAGCGCACTCGACCAGGGAAGATGCTGCGGCACTGGCACCGATCCGAATAAAAGATGCGATGGCCAATTGATTAGTCTTGCTTGAGCTTGATTTCGTTTTGCATATTGAGCAGAATTTTTCCTCGTCGCTCTTTTTGACGCTTATTTTGGAGAAGAAACTCTGCGCCAACTCGGAGCCCGTTTCTCTCGGACTTGCGAGCCCTTCGTCGACAAGAGTTTTGAAACTGCTCCATGAGCCGAGCGGGCTCTTGCTGGCTGGCCTCGTTTGACCGCAAGGTGCCTCTGTCTGGCCAGTGTTCTTCTGACTTTTGTTTGCCTGGTTGGAGACGGAATCGGACGCGGCAAGAGTGTTCGCAGCAACTTTGGTACCAGACCTTGATGTTGAATAAATGAACATTCGACGTTCTAAGAAGGATAATGTGAATAAAGCCCTTCGGACAGCTCTACTCACTTTATTGATCGCTGAATCTCACTCTCGAACTGTTTGTGTCGAGTGAGCACATTTTTCAGATGCTCAATCTCCTCGTTGGTGAGATTCGACAAGTCAGCGTTTTGCAATATGTGACTGTCTAGTTCCTTATCCATTTCTCTGCGGCAATGTTGATTAGGATCGGACTCTATGCTCTGGGAAAGATGAGCGACTAAGGGCCAATAGAGTTGGCACACCGCCGGCACGTTTGCCTACCTGAGATAGAGCGAAGCCGGCCGAATGAAAATAAAGAAGCAGAGAAGGAACAAATTAGGTTATCGCACGTTAGAGTAAGTGTCGGTATTTCTTTAAGAGACACTCGCGGCAATCCGATTGCATCCTAATTAGTATTTTCTTCTCTGAATGGTTAGAAGGAACTTGAAAAAGAAGAAGAAGAAGAAGAAAGCGAGAATTAAGGGTCGCAATCGTATCATCACAGACTTGGGTCATAATAATAATTCCGTTCACGGTGGCTTACGGTCTAGCAGTTGATTAATTTCACTTCACTTTGCCAGCCCGACGCGAGCTGTTTTACGTCTTTTTTTTGTAAATAATTGCGAACGCGTGAAAAGGCTTGTTCGAACCGATTTTTGAAAATTTTCCACTAATCGCATTCTGGCCACCAACGCAACTGGGCCCAAAAGGCAACCGACTCGACAGAATCTTCATGCAAAGCAATTATCAGTTTTCGATTTGCTTAATTTTTAGAATTAGCGAATGCGGCTTTGGCATTCGTGGTACAGCAAGAGAGAGAGAGAGAAGAGACACACGGTCAGGCTTTTTAATTAGTAAAGGAAATGAGAAAGAAAATTGCTCGGTCGGTGATCGATCACTGATCTAATGAATGCGCCGTTCTAATGAGGCCGGATTTTATGATAGTATATCCCCGTAATTTTTCGCTTTGCATAAGCTCATTTGTTCAAGAAGAAGAAGCAAATACAAGTGATTTGAAGCAGAGTGAAACACACAGACGCTCTTTAAAATTCTTTTGCCTTTAGGTTTTCCTTTATTAGGGTTCACTTGTTCGCGCGGCTAGGCGGAAAAAATTCACTAAAGAAAATGATGGCTAGTCGCGCTTGCTCCTCGTGCCTTTCAGTACGGCCGGTATCGTGCCAAGAAATGACAGAAAATTGAGGCAAACGAAAGTGTTCACTAGTGGCTCGGAATCGTGTAGGAATCGTCTCAAGTCAGCGGTGAAGAAATAGCTCATCATCAGGCAGAGAACGCATCGAAGCGTTTCTAACTTCTTGCTGTCACTCCTGCAAAGCCGAGTCAGCACAAGCGAATGCAGAGGGCTGGACTCGATTTTTCAGAAAATGTCACGTTACTTGTTATCAAATATGGCGCCGAAACAAGTCAAATTGAAAATGATGAAACAAATGACGAAGCTAATGAAGATGCTCGGGTATTCCTAGAATGGTGCCGGTGAAGACACGTGCCGCTCGATCGAAGACTAATTCAGTATTGATCTTACGCGTGAATATCTCAGGCTCTCTGTGCCGATAATTATCGTGAACGCAAAATGAACGAGCACGTAAACACTGAGAAGGGGCCCGATCTGAACGTCGTATCGCTTGATAGGTGTCTTTACCTGAAAGCCGAGCAAAGAGAGAGAGTTGAGTGGATGAATGAAAGCAAGGGCCAGATGGCCTACTTTAGGCAAGTTCTCCGGAAAGCCAAGCCTTGGTGAGCCCGGTGTCCAACCTATTCATGTTTCTTTGACAAACGCCAATCATATTAGAAGCCGGTTGCCTTCAGCCTCACCAGGTCCTTTGAACAGAATCGAAAGCTTGTGCTCCCAGGTTTTGGCTTTTTTAAACATGCGCCAAATGTAGCGATAGTTGAAGCACTTGATGCAGAGTGAGCGCGAATACAGAAGCGGCAAAGGTTTGGGATTCAAACTTGAATGAAGATGGGATCGAAGGTTTTTATCGGATGCACAAGTCCATAAGCGATCTCTTCGTCACTCTTCTCCGCCTCAAATGTTCCTGAATTTTGTTGCCTCTTATTCAACTAGTTTGATCAAATTCACCGCAACAAACCGAATAGTCGATCCCAAATGATCAAAACTCCGGCGTAGTTCTTGTCAATGCAGTATGGGTTTCTTCCTTTTGTTGAATGAAGATAATGCTTTCAGTTAGGTCGAGGTGAAATTGTGAGGGAGGCCAACCGTGATGAACCCGATGGTGACTGGCGGTGTTGAGGATGAACTCAAGAGGGCCGAGCGATTTGACAATCTCTGTGTGAATCCAAAATTGGTAGATCAGGTTCAGATGGCTGTGAACTAAAAACACGGACGGACGAACGAACAGTGCCAATGGCAAATAGAAAAACTTTCGAAAACATGTTTAGATCCGAGGGCTTGGACTGAGATGCTTTTTCGGCCCGTACCCAGCTAGTGTAGCCCTGAAATATTGACTGTCGGAGTGCTGTGGTCAAGTTGTAGTCTTCCGAACTGTGGTGAGTCTGATGCGCCGCCCAAAATAAGTTTATTTCTACGATCGATGATTAAGCACTTGATCGAATGTGTTAGTTCTGGCTGTTACTTACCATGTGCGGCTCGGTGAAACCAGTAGTACATCATGTCAACAAATAAAAACGCCAGCAGATAGGTCCAAAGGCTGTCGTAGGGCAGCTCGTAGATCAGAAAGTTTTCATACACCCATTCGTAAGTGAGCAAGTGAATTTTGCGGAAGAAAAACTTCGGAAGGCCGGAAATGAGGCCGGCGCTCAAAGACGCGATCTTAAACGTGACCAGCTCAGCCATTGAGTGTTTAAAGAGCCCGTTGTGAGTTTAAGGCTTACGCCGTCGTTCAATTTTCCGGAAAAGCGACCGAAGCGGAGAAGTGAAATGATCTGCTCGACAAATATGAACGAGAAAAAGAGATTGATGGCCTGGGAACAGACAGACACGAGTCTGGCAGTGAGGTCGAACGGTGCAGTGTTGAGATCGAGCTTACGTTTGCCGTCATGTCAGGAACATCTTCGACAGCGCTGTAATAAGTCTCGCTCGGCTTGAGCAAATAAAAGAGCGAACGAACATCGAACCAGAGTTGATCTCTTCCAAACTCGATCGGTCGGATAGTCTCGTTGGGCATTTTGAATCTGCGTTTTCTAAACAAGTGAATTCAATTCAGACCGCACAGTGCAACTTATGCATTGTCTCGAGCCTTCTTTTTCGTTTTGAATTAAAAATGCAAATCCCCCCCTCACATGACTTGTTATCGAGTTAAATTTTATTATTTCAAGGACTGCTGTTGTCTTTTATTGCCGACGACCACACGTCGACCCCACCCTTGAGCATGAAGAAATCAAACATTGAGTGCAACAGTTTCAAAAATCTTTATTCGCTCAATTGGCGTCTTGCGGATCGGAAATTGTGTCGCTAACTTTGAGCGCATCTATGCCGACTGCGTATCGATCGGTCAATAGAGTCTGCGAAATGTAAAACTCTTGATCTGGCTTATAGCCGCTTTGTAGCAATAGCTGTACAGAATATCTATTCATGTCGAGATCAAAGCTGCTTATGTCAATGTGAACTTCATTCGACTCGCCCGTGTCAGTGATGGTGAACTCGAATAGCTCGGCCGACTGTACAGTCGCCTCCTGTTTAAGCTGGCTTCCGGCGTAGAGCCGAATCAGACCAGTCGAGTGAATGAAAAGGTTCAGGCTTCCTTCAGAGCCGCCCGAATAATAATTCTCAAACTGTTCATACATGTCTATCTCGCTTGTCGATCGAATTGACACTCTCAAACAGCCCGTGGTCTCACCCGGTCGACCATGAACTGCGAACATTTCAAATCGACCGTGCACTTCATAAACCGCTTCTTTCTCCGTTGCCTTGTACTCTCTCTGGCTGACGAAGCTTGCTCCATTGTTGAGCATGAGTGCACCGTGTGAACATTCCAGTATAGTTCCATGGGCCGTTCTCCACGTGTTCACACTGAACTGGTCGTTGAGATAATACTTCACAAGCGGATCTGAGCTTTGCTTCAGCTGAGTGTCGAGCTCGGACGCGTCGTAGGCGTATTTTCGAAAGTAATCGTCCTGCTCGCCGGGCAGATCGTAATAAACGTCGGCTGGTGAAAAAAAGTGTCTGAACAGCAGAAGAGCACTGAGCGAGGTAAGCGGGTCGGCCGGATGCGACCATACAGTAAGAGTGGCTCGGGCGAATTTCTGCAGCCAGCTGAGACGAAACAAGGAGCGTAATGACCATGTAGCGCGCACGGCAAACGTCGCCCGAGCAGTCACTGAGGTTCGTGTCAGATCGTATTGAAGCACCAGTTTGTAGGCTTCGTATATTTCACTCCATCGGTAGAGCGTGCCCGATTTGGCGTTTGTCGTCCAGCCGATCGACAAAGTCGCAGACGGAAACTGTTTAAGCGACTCGTTTAAAAACAGATGTGCGTCTATGATCGCTTTGGGCGAATCGTGCCCGCTTAAGATATCGGCGTTCAAAATTACTGGCTGATTTATCTGAGTTTGAAGCGAAGAATTTAATTTCATGCGCAGATTAGTAGCAGACAGATGAGCGGCCGCTTACTTGCGTCCTGTGCTTGACAAGCTGATTAAGGCACGGCTGGATGGCGGCCTGTGTTTTAAAATCTAGCTTGAGGCCTTTGCCGCTTGGAATAGCGACGAGCAGCCATTCGGCGAACGTCAAATCACTTTGCATGAGCGGAGGATGAGCCATGATTGGCTCCTTGTGCATCTCCGGTATGAACATAATATCTGATTCAATGAACGCAATGTCGCCTTAAATAATAAGAATTCATTTCCCGACTGTTCAGGCAAGACGATTGGTAATTTACTTGATACGGCGCCAGCTAGCAGTGCCTTGCTGTTAACTGCATGCGACCAGGTCTTGCGAGATAAATCAATATTACTGTCGGGCATATTAAATCGTTGATTCAAATCGGGCCATTCTCTCATTTGCTTTTGTTTGCCTGCATTGTAGAGAAAATTCTCTCGATTTTGCAACTCTTTTTCGCCTTCCAAGTAAATTTAGAAATTTGGCAAATTGAAAGGCGGCTAACGCCAATTGCTCGTTTGTGGCGATAATTTATTCGCTAATTTGCGCTCAAATAGGTGAAGAATCACGTTTTTTGGACGCGTTCATCAATCTTCAACCGCATTCGCAGGTCTACATTAATTTATAAAAAAAAAAAACCAGCACACACACACACATACAGGGAGCGCGGCTTGGCTTTTCATACATGCACATGCACACAAGCACACACTCACTCACTCACTCATATGAGTTTTGAACTACATTTTTAAAAACACAAGCTTCTTATGAATGTGTCTGAAATTATGTAAATAGGGTCGAATGCATCGCTCGAGGTCGGACCAGGCAAGTATGTAAAAATAAAAGTACTCACTTGAATTCAAGAGAATGTAAAAGCCTGAAATGATGAGAACGACTAGAACTAGACCTAGTCGGTATTGATTGAGCGGGTGACGCTTCATACTTTGTCTAACGGCGGTTATATGTTGCACTCGCTCACATTCAATTGTGGTCGAGACAAATGCACTCTGTCTCGTTCATCTAGAGTTGTGCGAAAAAATAATAGAGGGACAGAAAGAGAGAGAGAGAGATTTGAATTTAAAGAATCGCATGCAGTGAATCGTGTTCGCTTGGTTCGAAAACGAAAGCATAATCCAACGCATCGCTAATGCAACATCTCAAAGCAGGCTACGGGTGTAGTTGCTTGTTATTCTCCGTCTTAATTTCATACGCTCATGCATGTCTTCTTCTGCTTCTTGGTTTCTTCTAGGTTTTCTCGCCTGCTCTCTCTCTCAGTTTGGATAGGACGTCGCTGCTTGTGGCTTATCACGTGCTGCCGCTGGACTGTGCGCGGCGTCGCCAACACACTTTCGCAATTCGCATTTCGCTGCAAACGCTTTTTTTTCCTTATCATTATGAATTTCAAGTGAATATGTTATGATGCAGAAACGTGACTGCTGTGGCATAATAGCCGGTAGCAGATCATAGATGCTATTTGCTCTATTCTATATGGCTCAAATTCATCAAATTGAAATAAGGCGCGATAAAAGCATTCTCGCCATAGACGTGGATGTCCGTGCTTGATTGTGCCCGTGTGCTTCCTTTGAAAGCTTGCCAGTCACTCGCGGAAATTGCCAGAAATCTATCAATTCTGCTTCTAAATCGTCTGACTGGTGCGTTTGACTTTAGATATTGAGTTTAATGCATGCTTGAAAGTGCCAAGCAGCTCTAGGCGATTTTTTATTCAGTCGGCCAAATTTCAAAATCAAAATATGGACACGCAAAGCGTCTCAACCGAGGCGAGCTCTAGTCTTCATCATGGCTCGTATGCCGAGTCTTACGTTTCCGGTGTCACAAATGCCTCAAGTGAGAACAAAAAGAAAATAAAGGTGAGCCGAGTTGAATTTAATTTGCGCGAATTGAGGTTAACATTCAAGTTGGCCAACCAAAAGGATCCGTTCGCACACAGACGCGTGGAAAAGACGCGTCGCGACCGAATGAACAGTGCTTTAAACAAGCTGGCCTCATTGCTGCCAGACAATTTCCAGAATAAGGTACTTAAACAGGCCTAGAACCGAGTCGCACTCAAGTGAATCTGATTTTCCAAGGCTGGAATTCGCATGGATAAAATCAAAACTGTTGATTTGGCCATATCGTACATTGAGTGTCTGCAGCAGACCGTTCGCAAATATGAGTCATTCGACGCAGACGGCCTGTGCCATCAGAAAGGCAGCAGAAGTGAGTTCATGATGCCCAGAGAAGAGTCGGACGAAGACCTTCAGTATGTGAGAGGCTACTACAACTCTTCGATTGAATTCATGGCCTTTCTGATGGAGACGTTTGTCTACTCGAGCTCACAGCCTAATCAATCAATGTTCAACGCCACTCACATTGAGCTGTTTATAAACATGCTGCGCAACTTTCACTCAAATTACTTTAATGCTCATCTGTTCACTCTGAATGAGCTGAGCAGTATAATGAAGCCGAACAAAAGCAAACGCTATCCGGACTGTAATAAACGCCTGATGAAGAAAATACGCAGCTCGCTGAATCCGAAGCAAAAGCTGTCGGTCAAGCTGTTCATGAACATGCTGAAGAAGGCGGAACGAAAGTATTCAGAAGACGCGATGAGCACGACCACGACCAGTTCGGAAGAGGAAAAAGAGTCGCTCGCTACACTTGTCTGTCCGGTCGGAGACAAGTCAGAGAAAAATGGCCGCTGGACGTCATCTAGACACATCAGCTCTGGCTCATCAGGCTACAAAAGCTGCAGCTCAGAAATGCTACCGGACGACGCCAGAAGCAGCACAACTGTTGACACAGAGCTTCAGAGTGAAATGGAAGCTCTGCAATCATCGCACACGCCGATTGGCAACAGTCTTGACGCGGCCAATTTGCGCTTGGGTGCCCATTTTGAGAGCTCACTCAACACTTCTAAGCCGTCGCCCGCTGACTCAGCAAATCGATCGCTTGACAATTCCGGAAAGTCAATTAAGTTAAAGTCAAATCTTATCGAACGTTTCAATGACTCGAACAACTGCGGCAGTCAAGCTCAAGACCAGGCGCCGCAAGCAAACGTTGAGCACGATGAGAAGAAAATCGATCCGGGCGGTCTAACGCCAGACAAAACAGACGAGAGCTCAATAGAGCAATCGGCTGACCTGAGATCGAGTTCAAGTCAATCTCCTTCTGACTTTCCGGGCCGAACTGACTTCTACCCAATGTTCATTCTCCATCCCAAGCGCGATATATACGTCAGCGGCAGCATAGACGCCTCGCTCATTGAGAAGAGCAGTTTATCTCGCGCATTATCAAGCGCCGAACGCAATCCGAGCGGTACGCACAAAATAAAGATCGATGTGGTGTTCCAGTCGGACGTGGTCATTGGCCGCAAGCGCAAGCTAGAACAAAAGCCATCGGATAGAGCTCATCGCGATCAGGCGCTCCAGATCGGCGTTAAGCACGAATCTAAGACAATCAATGGCGAGGGTGACTCGCTTCACAAGAAAACTTGTCCGCATTTTAGTAAAGAGTCAAAAGGCCATTTGCCGGGCATTGCAAGCTCCTGCAGCAGCAGCAGCAGTGGAAGCTACGGCAGCTTAAACAGCAGCAAAAATGAATCCAATATTGACGATCGAGTACATAATGTGTCTAGTTCACCTAGTCTCCAGTCTAGCAGTGACTCGGCCTTTCTAGTCAATGACGAGGACAATAAGTAGCGACAAGCGCGTAATTGCATCTTCCTAACAAAACTCGCTCGTCTACGGTGTTTTAACCGTGTAGATCAACAACAAAAATGACAAGAATCCGTTGAAACGTTCGCACTTTAATACACACGCCGAGACAAATCCACGTTGGTGTCTGTTCCCTTCTCTGTCTTATTGCCTCTCATTTTAATGTTGCTGTTGTTTGTTTCCTGAACTGACTCTCGCTCTAATATAAAATATTTAATACACATTCGAGCATAGACCACCACTGCCGGAACTTCTATTTAAGCGTTGTTTGGTTTTAAAATAAATTTGTTTTATATTGCTTGTTAAAGAGTTGAAGCAACTCGTAATAAACAAAAAAGTGCTCAAACCAGCGTTGAATGAATTTGAAGCGAACACGTTTGCTGAATCTGATTTAATTGATGAAAGCAATCAAAACTGGCGAGAAATTTTAAAAGAGGGGCGAGTCTGAGTCAATGTGAACAATGCTCAACTCTGCTTTAAGCTGCCAACAAATCGATTGATGGCCAAGATGATCACTCGACTCGGCCTTTCAGGCAGTCGATTCGACTCAGAGGTTTATGCTAATTTATGCTTGTCGAAAATGCTTGCCAAGTCTGCTTTACTTGCAAGTCAAATCGGCTAGAAGCCACTTAGTACTTGTCACTTGTCATCACAGCAAGATGCCCAGTCTAACCGATGCGTCTGTCGACGATGTAGGCTCGCCCGCTCCCCCGTGGCGCCTTTTATTCAGTTCTGACCAAAATACTTGAGCTAGATTGTCGGTGAGCACCAGATTGTCTACGACGTCTATTTTAGTCAAGCGGACGGCGTCGGCTCGGGCGCAATCGGCGCTATCGACGCCAATCTAATTCTGCGCCAGTCAAAACTGTCCGACACGGTCGTTAAACAGGTTAATTAGAGTACCGTCCGCTCCACTGCTGAGCTCTTGACTAATTAGACTCGCCATAAGATATGGGACCTGTCGGATCCGACTGGCAAAGGCTATCTTGACCGCACTCGCTTTTATGTATGCATGAAGTACGTGGCCCTTGCTCAAGCGGGCCTTGAGCTCAACGAGCAAAATCTAACAAAGCCTACGCCGGCGCCCAAACTTGGACAGTTGTCTTCAAACATCACTTCGCTGGTGGCGCCTGATGACCCCTGGTACATTAAGGCGTCCGACAGGGTCAAGTTCGACAAGCTTTTCGACTCTCTCTCGCCGATCAATAACAAAATAAGCGGCACCCGCATCAAGCCCTACTTGCTCACTAGTCAGCTGTCGGTCGACATTCTAGGAAAAGTAAACCAGATCTAATCAGATTAGCTCAAACTTGGATTACAGTCGGTCAATAGATCTGGGAGCTCAGCGATATAGACCAAGATGGAGAATTAGACCGTTCAGAGTTCTTGATTGTAAATTAAAAAAAAAAAAATTCCAGTCTGAAACAGAGAAGAACCAAGATTTGTTTGAACTAGGCAATGCAGCTATTGAACAAGGCCAAAGAGGCTAAGCAGCTTCCAGATCAGCTGCCGCCCAGTCTTCTTCCGCTGAAGATTCGCTATTCGGCTCTGACGGACACGAACTCTTCCAAATCGCTGGCAATGACAATCGCCAACGAGACCAAGGTATTTGCTTTAAATTCAATTCGTTTTCTGACCCGACTTGCTCACAGTCTGTTGGCACTCTCAAGCCATGGGTAGTAACGGTTGAAGAAAAAGTAAAATCCGATGCGATATTTGAACAGATCGACACTGACAAAGACGGCTATGTCAATGGCGATGAGTGCAAAGGCGAATTTCTCAAATCAAATCTTCCTCCTCTGGTACTGGGAAGTATCTGGTAAATTCGACCGCATCCAATGCGCAGATTGACGACGCAGTTTGTAAATGGCCAAAACGAAAAAGGACTCTGTGCGACATAGGCTCAACAGGAAAGCTGAACAGCGAACAGTTCGCTCTAGCTCTTCATTTCATAAACAAAAAGCTGTCGACCGGACTGAATCCGCCCACTCACCTCTTGCCCGAGATGGTGCCTCCTTCGCTGAGGGCCAAGCCATCTCTGATCGAAGGCGTCCATGCCAGTCAGGAGTTTGACGAGCTTCAGACTCAAGTGACCGAGCTCCAGCGTGAGAAATTGTTCTACGAACAGCGAGCTAGGGAGCACGTGCTGGCCACTCGGCAAAAGAGAACCGAACTGTCTAATCTTGAGCTTGAATTCGAGTCGCTTCAAAAAACCATTCAAGACCGTCAGGGCAGTTTAAGCAACGAAGAGAAACTGCTGCGAGAATGCGAAGAAAAGTTGAGCAAACTGAATTCAGAGCTCAACAACACAAAGTCAGAGTACGAGAGTGAACTGAGCGCACTGCAGCAGCTAAAAGTCGAAATTCAGCGACTAGAAGTCAATCCGGCAAGTCCGACCCGAGCGCCCAACGGTGGTGAATTGAATGTTCTTAACGAAAGAGCTGCAGAGCTTCGAAAAAAGATGAACGAAAGACAAGCCAATCTAAGGCAACTGAACTTGAACCTGGAGCAAGGCCAAAGCGAATTTGAATTGGTAAGCTCTTCAGAGAGATAAAAAACTGCGACAAAGTTATTCAAGAAATTTTCTTGTAGGAAAGCAAGCGCCTGGAATTGGCTAAAAAGGTTGAAAATACCTTGACTGAATTGTCGAAAAAAATGGAGACAGGCTCAATGGCGAGCAATGAAAAGGAGCGAATGAAAGAAGAAATAAAGAAGCTAAAGAATGAAATGTCGGCACTTGCAAGTCAACAAGTGAGAATAAGCGCAGTCGCAGAAACGTCGAATCAGAACGCTCCGTTTGACCCGTTTGGAGTCAGTAGCCAAAATGCAGTTCCCGAGAAGGTGCCCAGCGGTGGAAGCAATGAATTTGACTTGTTTGGTGCGAAAAATGATCCGTTCGCCAGCAATTTCGCAAAATCGCCAACAAATGGCGGAGAAAAAGGATTCGGGTCTGATCCATTCCAAGCAGATCCGTTCTCCCCGTTTGCGAACAAGGCCGCCAAGAAGGCAGATGCAACCAAACCCTTGAGACCACAGACGCCCAATCTAAAATCATTAAAACCAGTCACGGATCCTAGTCAACGAGCGCAATCAGCAGTCGATTTCACCCAGAATGGAAAGTTAGATTTATTCAATAGTTTTAACGATCCCTTCCAGTCGAATGTCCAAGCCAACGACCCGTTTGGTGGAGATCCATTTGAAGCATTAGCAAATAGCGCACCTACAAACCAAGCAACCAAGGACCCATTTGATCCTTTTGCATAATAATCCATGAATAAATAAAGATGACAACAGAATAAATGCACAATTTGCCGACGAATAGAAAAAGCACAAGTATTGTTAATGAAATAAATTTCGATAGTGATAAGCGATTCCTTTGATAATGAATCAAGTGAATATAAAACCTAGAATAATCCAAACGAAAAAGTCGAAAAAGAGAAAGAAAACGAAAAAAGAAAATGGTTGCCAGCAACAGTGAGATAACATTCTACGTGAATGGCCAGCAGTGCAGAGGTAGGATCGACGCTAAACGCCTTATGGGGGATAGTCTGTGGCTAATCGAATCGCTCAAGTTGGCAGCGATGTGTCTCCAAGCATCTCGCTCAACACCTACCTGCGCGATGTGCTCAGACTAACTGGGTAGGCTTATTTTGGAAAGAATCAAAGGGCCCTGAACTAACCCTGATTGAACAGCACAAAGACCTTGTGCGGCGAGGGCGGCTGCGGTTCTTGCGCGGTGCACGCGAGCAGACTCGAGCCGGGCACTGAGCAGCCGGTCGAGGCGTCGATCAACTCGTGCCTCTTCCCAATCTACAAGTGCGACGGCTACAGCTTCACCACGGTCGAGGGGCTGGGCGATCGCCGGACGGGTTATCACCCGATCCAGAAGCGCCTCGCGGCCACTAACGGCAGCCAGTGCGGCTACTGTACTCCCGGTTTCGTCGTGAGCATGTACTCGATGCTCAAGAACAACCAGCGTCCGACCGAGAAGGAGATCGAGGACGGGCTCGACGGCAACATCTGCCGCTGCACCGGCTACAGGGCCATTCTCGATGCCATGAAGAGCTTCGGCACTGATCCTGTCGACATTGAGGACCTAACCCGGCTGAACTGCCTCAAGCTCGACTCGCCTTGTGAGCATCACACGGCCACTTCTTGCCAGTTGCAGTCCACCACCTGCCACTCTCCCAAGAGCCTTGATGAGCTGCAGGCTTTGATCGGATCAACTGGAGCTGACACTCGTCTCGTGGCTGGCAACACATCGGTGGGCATCTACAAGCGGCTGCAGGAGAGCCCGGTCGTGATAAGCATCGACTCTGTGCGTGAGCTTTCTGAAGTCAGGGAAGAAGACGAGGGGCTGTCGATTGGATCGGCGGTCACTCTAAGCGCTCTGATTGGTCTCTTCAGCAAGCATGGCAGTCGGCCTGGCTACAAACACTTGTCCGAGTTGAGCAAAACACTCAAGAGGATCGCTGGCACGCACGTGCGCAACGTGGCCACGTGGGCGGGCAACCTCGCCCTCAGGAGGCAGCATCCCGACTTTCCTTCTGACCTCGCGGTGCTTCTCGAGACCGCCTCGGCTTCGCTTGTCATCCTTCAGGACCAGGCTGAGCACAATCTCTCGCTTCCAGAGTTCTTCGCAAGCACCGACCTCAAGGAGGGCCGGTTCGTCATTCGCAAGATGCTCCTTCCCCGCTTTGACGACGCCACAATCCGAGTGAAGGCTTTCAAGGTCGCTCCCAGGGCCCAGAACTCCCACTCGTACATCACAGGCGGCTTCAGATTCCACCTCGACGAGACATGCACTGTCACCTCTGTGCCGTCGGTGGTCTTCAACGGAGTCGCCCCCGGATTCCTCCACGCGTCAAAGACGGAGAGCTTCCTCCAAAACAACCAACTGCTGGACGAAACCGTACGCCGAGAGGCGCTCCGCGTGCTCCGAGAAGAGCTCGAGCAGACTGGAATAAGAGACAGTGTGAGCCCACTTGAGCCGGACGCCGACTACCGACTCAACCTGTGCGTTGGTCTCTTCTTCAAGGCCCTTGTCGCTGTCTTCCCTTCCGAGCACAGTGCAAGCCTTCAGTCGGCTGTGGATTCGATTGTCGACACACGGCTGGTGAGCCGGGGAGAGCACTCCTACCAGCAAAAGCAGGAGCTGTTCCCTCTCACACAGCCGATGCCCAAACTGAACGCCCTCCCCCAGACCGCCGGCGAGGTCAAGTACACCGACGAGCTTGCGTTGCCCTCACGGCTCGTGCACGGCGTGTTTGTCCTTTCTCAAGTTGCCAAAGCCACCATCGACACCATCGATGTCCAAGAGGCACTGGCCATTCCAGGAGTGCACGCTTTTTACAGCGCCAAGGACATTCCCGGCAACAACACAATTATGCCGCCTCCATTCGCGCCCGAACCTCTTTTCGCGGACGGCGAGATTCTGTACGCCGGCCAACCACTTGGTCTGATCGTTGCCGATAGCCGCCAGTTAGCCAAGCTCGCCGCTTCCAAGGTCCGAGTCAGCTACAAGCAAGTTAGACAGCCCATTCTGACTATCCAGCAAGCTATTGAGCAGCAAAGTTTTCATTCTTCTATTCCTGATCTCGTGATCGGAGATGCCGAAAAGGCCCTTGAGACTTCCCCCTATCGTATTGTCGGAGAAATCGAATACAAAGCCTCGCAGTTCAATTTTTACCTTGAAGGGATTGTTGCGACTTGTGAACCAACAGACGATGGCTTCAAAATAGATACAAATTCGCAATGGCTTGATTCAGTCCAAAGCACCGTGAAACAAGTTCTTAAGCTCAAGTCGAGTAGTGTCATAGATATGTCTGTGAATCAGATCGGTGGAGGATTCGGTGGGAAAACAACCCGTCCGAATGCACCAGCCTCAGCTGCGGCCCTTGCCAGCCACCACTTGAACAGACCGGTTAAAGTCAACATGGACCTAGCCGAGTGCATGGTAAACTCCATTTGTTCATATTTGTCCTTTTTTCGAGAGTCTTGAAACTTTGCTAGGAAATGATCGGCAAAAGGCCCCATTGGCTCATCAAGTACGAAGTTGGATGCGACGAGCAAGGCAAATTGACTGCAATTAAATTTGATGCCTATTCCGATCCGGGTTTTTCATCCAACGGCTCATTGATGGCCATCAGCCAGAATTTCTTCGACAGTGCTTACAAGTGCGACAACTACTTGGTGAAGGCGACCATGGTCAAGTCAAATAAAGCCGCAACCACTGAGGTTCGGTCGCCGGACGTTTTTCCCTCTATTCACCTAACGGAGCAAATAATGGACCACGTTGCCAGCCATGTTGGAAAAGACCCGCTCCAAGTGCGAATGTTGAATTTCTACAAGCCTGGCGACACGACCCCTCGCGGTCTTCATTTGCCTGTGTTTGATCTTGAGCAAGTGGTTCATCAGCTCGTTGAGCAAAGCGGCTTTGAGCGGCGCAAGGCCGAAATCGAACAATTTAACCAAGCGAACAAATTCAAAAAGCGTGGAATAGCCTTGATGCCTCTGAGGTATCCTCTGACCTACAACTTCAGCTACTACAATTCGATTGTTTGTATTCGACACGACGACGGATCCGTGATGGTCTCTCATGGTGGCATCGAAATGGGCCAGGTAACCGCCAATTCATTTGCATCTCTCGTTCGCAAAGAGAATTACTCGGCTAACACCTCATAAGGGCATTCATACCAAAGTGGCTCAGACTTGTGCGGCTCAGTTCGGAATTCCTGTCGATCAAGTAAGCGTTAAGAGCACCAGCACGCTCATAAATCCAAACTCGATATTCACCGGTGGCAGTGTGACTTCCGAGTTGTGTTCACAGGTGAGTACTTTTGGCGATGAGATTAGGACTAAATAAAATAAAAAAGGCGTCGAATTGCAGAGTGTGGTCGGCAGTTGTAAGATTCTAAACGAAAGGCTCGATATTGTCAGGAAGCAAATGCCTAAAGGATATTCGTGGATAGATTTGATTGTCAAAGCGCACGAGCTAAAGGTCGATCTAACGGCGACTTTTATGCAGAAAAAAGAAAACATAGAGCAGCGACCGTTCTGGGATTATAACATCGAAGCGGCAAGCTGCAGCGAAGTGCTAATCGATGTGCTGACCGGTGAGACGCAAGTGATCAGAAATGACATTCTCTATGACTGCGGACAAACGTAATTGATTCAAAAATGCAAAAGTGGTTGAAAAGATTTAAAAAAATCGAAAAACAAGGATCAACGGATTGATAGACATCGGCCAAGCCGAAGGCGGATTCATGATGGGCCTTGGCTGTATGCTTCTGGAGAGATCGGTCTACGACCCAGTGAGCGGCAAATGCCTGACGAATGGAACATGGGATTACAAGCCACCGATGGCTAAAGACATTCCAACAGACTTGCGAATAACACTGCTGGAGAACAAGCCGAATCCGTTCGGTGTGTTGAGTGCGAAAGGTGTCGGCGAACCTCCTCTAGTGCTGGGCACCTCGGTTCTGCTCGCTTTAAAACAAGCGATTGCTGCGGCACGAAAGGACAGAGGAGTGATCGGTTACTTTAAACTAGAAGCTCCGGCGACGATTGATGAGATTCAATCGGCCTGTTTGGTTGATTACGATTCATTATAAACGAGATATGAGAAAACAGATTTTGAAATAGCTAGAATAAATTTTGAAACGAAATTGAACATCTTTGAGTGAAACAATCAGAGAAAGCTTAAAGATCATTATAGAAAAGCATAAAAATTAAAATAATCACGAAGCAAGCGTGTTAGACATAAAAATTAGAATAAAGCACAATTATACGAGTATAAAACCAAATCAAACAAGATAAAAAAACAAATTCTTACTTTCTCCAAGGTAAAAAGAAAATGGTTGCCAGCAACAGTGAGATAACATTCTACGTGAATGGCCAGCAATGCAGAGGTAGGATCGACGCTAAACACCTTATGGGGGATAGTCTGTGGCTAATCGAATCGCTCAAGTTGGCAGCGATGTGTCTCCAAGCATCTCGCTCAACACCTACCTGCGCGATGTGCTCAGACTAACTGGGTAGGCTTATTGTGGAAAGAATCAAAGGGCCCTGAACTAACCCTGATTGAACAGCACAAAGACCTTGTGTGGCGAGGGCGGCTGCGGTTCTTGCGCGGTGCACGCGAGCAGACTCGAGCCGGGAACTGAGCAGCCGGTCGAGGCGTCGATCAACTCGTGCCTCTTCCCAATCTACAAGTGCGACGGCTACAGCTTCACCACGGTCGAGGGGCTGGGCGATCGCCGGACGGGCTATCACCCGATCCAGAAGCGCCTCGCGGCCACTAACGGCAGCCAGTGCGGCTACTGTACTCCCGGCTTCGTCGTGAGCATGTACTCGATGCTCAAGAATAACCAGCGTCCGACCGAGAAGGAGATCGAGGACGGGCTCGACGGCAACATCTGCCGCTGCACCGGCTACAGGGCCATTCTCGATGCCATGAAGAGCTTCGGCACTGATCCTGTCGACATTGAGGACCTAACCCGGCTGAACTGCCTCAAGCTCGACTCGCCTTGTGAGCATCACACGGCCACTTCTTGCCAGTTGCAGTCCACCACCTGCCACTCTCCCAAGAGCCTTGATGAGCTGCAGACTTTGATCGCATCTTCTGGAGCTGACACTCGTCTCGTGGCTGGCAACACTTCGGTGGGCATCTACAAGCGGCTGCAGGAGAGCCCAGTCGTCATAAGCATCGACTCTGTGCGTGAGCTTCATGAGGTCAGGGAAGAAGACGAGGGGCTGTCGATTGGATCGGCGGTCACTTTAAGCGCTCTGATTGGTCTCTTCAGCAAGCATGGCAGTCGGCCTGGCTACAAACACTTGTCCGAGTTGAGCAAAACACTCAAGAGGATCGCTGGCACGCACGTGCGCAACGTGGCCACGTGGGCGGGCAACCTCGCCCTCAGGAGGCAGCATCCCGACTTTCCTTCTGACCTCGCGGTGCTTCTCGAGACCGCCTCGGCTTCGCTTGTCATCCTTCAGGACCAGGCTGAGCACAATCTCTCGCTTCCAGAGTTCTTCGCAAGCACCGACCTCAAGGAGGGCCGGTTCGTCATTCGCAAGATGCTCCTTCCCCGCTTTGACGACGCCACAATCCGAGTGAAGGCTTTCAAGGTCGCTCCCAGGGCCCAGAACTCCCACTCGTACATCACAGGCGGCTTCAGATTCCACCTCGACGAGACATGCACTGTCACCTCTGTGCCGTCGGTGGTCTTCAACGGAGTCGCCCCCGGATTCCTCCACGCGTCAAAGACGGAGAGCTTCCTCCAAAACAACCAACTGCTGGACGAAACCGTACGCCGAGAGGCGCTCCGCGTGCTCCGAGAAGAGCTCGAGCAGACTGGAATAAGAGACAGTGTGAGCCCACTTGAGCCGGACGCCGACTACCGACTCAACCTGTGCGTTGGTCTCTTCTTCAAGGCCCTTGTCGCTGTCCTCCCTTCCGAGCACAGTGCAAGCCTTCAGTCGGCTGTGGATTCGATTGTCGACACGCGTCTGGTTAGCCGGGGAGAGCACTCCTACCAGCAAAAGCAGGAGCTGTTCCCTCTCACACAGCCGATGCCCAAACTGAACGCCCTCCCCCAGACCGCCGGCGAGGTCAAGTACACCGACGAACTTGCGTTGCCCTCACGGCTCGTGCACGGCGTGTTTGTCCTTTCTCAAGTTGCCAATGCCACCATTGACACTATCGATTTTGAAGAGGCACTCGCCATTCCAGGAGTGCACGCTTTCTACAGCGCCAAAGACATTCCCGGCAACAACACAGTCATGCAGGCTCCGTTTGCGCCCGAGCCTCTTTTCGCGGACGGCGAGATTCTGTACGCCGGCCAACCACTTGGTCTGATCGTTGCTGATAGCCGCCAGTTAGCCAAGCTCGCCGCTTCCAAGGTCCGAGTCAGCTACAAGCAAGTTAGACAGCCCATCTTGACCATCCAGCAAGCCATTGAGCAGCAAAGTTTTTATCCAGCTCTTCCCGATATCACTCGCGGAGATGTTGATTCCGCCTTAAAATCGTCTAAGAATCGCTTTTCAGGCGAGGTTGAGTTCAATGCTTCTCAGTATCACTTTTTTATCGAAGGTATTGTTTCGTTGTGTGAGCCCACAGATGACGGTTTTCGTTTCGAACTCAACACCCAATGGATTGATTCAACTCAATCTGTAATCGCCGAAGTTCTTGGTCTTCCAAAAAGCAGTGCAATCGATATTTCTGTTAACCAACTCGGTGGTGGCTTTGGTGGAAAACTTACCCGCGTGAACGTGGCCGGCGCCGCTTCTGCAGTCGCCTCTTTCCATTTGAATCGACCAGTGAAAGTCAATATGGATCTAAATGAATGTTTGGTAAGCCCGTCTCTTAGCTTCTGACTTATTCTTTTTGTTTGAAAGTTTCGCGCTCAGGACATGATTGGCAAACGTCCTCCGTGGCTCATTCGCTACGAAGTCGGCTGCGATGATAGCGGAAGAGTAACAGCGGTTAAATATGAAGCTTACTCTGATCCCGGCTCGAGCCCGAACGGATCTTTTATGGCGTTTAGTCACAATTTTATAGACAACGCGTACAAATTCGACAACTTTCTGTTTCAAGCGCGTCAGGTCAAAACAAACAAGCCGGCCAGCACAGAAGTTAGATCGCCTGACTTTTTCCCGCCGCTACATCTCACCGAGCTGGTGATGGACCATGTGGCTCGACACGTCGGAAGAGATCCACTCGAGGTGCGATTGGCGAACTTTTATCAAACGGGCGACATCACGATCGGCGACATGCGACTCAACAGCTTTGACTTGAGCGATGTTGTTCAAAGCCTGATCGAGAGCAGCAATTACGAGCAAAGAAAGAAGGAGATCGCCGAGTTCAATCGAAGCAACAAACTGAAAAAGAGAGGCATCGCGATCATGCCCCTTCGCTATCCTTTGACTTATTTGTTTAGCTATTACAACGCACTGGTTAGCATCAGACACGACGACGGCTCGGTGCTGGTCAGTCACGGCGGAATTGAAATGGGCCAAGTATTCATTCGCCGGCTAGAGCATCGGCTCCACAATTTAACTTTGTTTTTTTTTAAAAGGGCATTCACACCAAAGTGGCTCAAACTTGTGCTGCCCAGCTTGGCATTCCTTTAGAGCTGGTCAGCGTTAAGAGCACCAACAACATGGTCAATCCGAACTCGAGTTTCACAGGCGCGTCTGTCACAGCCGAGCTCTGCTGCAAGGTAGAACTGGCCAATTGAAAGACTGAGCTTTGCGCCAGGTCTTAATAATTCGAATGCTAGAGCGTGGTCGGAAGCTGTCAGATACTCAATGAGCGTCTACAGGCGATCAGAGAAACGATGCCTGACGGCTACAGTTGGAAAGAGTTGATTGCCAAGGCACATGCGCGCAAGACTGAACTGTCCGCCATGTTCTTGCTTCGCAATGATCCTGACGACACGACCGGCTTCGGCGTATACAACGTAGAGGCAGCCAGCTGCAGCGAGGTGTTGATCGACGTCTTGACTGGCGAACGTCAAGTGCTACGAACCGACATTCTCTACGACTGCGGACAGAGGTGCGCTTTATTTAAATGTTTGATTGAGTTGGCGAAAGCTAATGCGAACGCTTACAGCATAAACGGTCTTATCGACATCGGACAGGGAGAAGGAGGCTTCATGATGGGCCTGGGATGCATGCTGCTGGAGAAAACTGTCTACGATCCGGTGACTGGCCGATGTCTGAACAACGGAACTTGGGACTACAAGCCACCGATGGCCAAGGATATTCCAGTGGACCTTAGAATCCGCCTGCTGGAGAACAAACCCAACCCGGCCGGCGCATTGGGCGCCAAGGCGATTGGAGAGCCACCGCTCATGTTGTGCACTTCCATAATACTTGCGCTCAAAGAGGCAGTGGCTTCTGCCCGAGCAGACCGCGGTGTGAGCGGTCATTTCAGGCTGGAAGCACCAGTCACATTGGACGCCATTCAATCGGCTTGCTTGGTCGGAGACGAGTTGTTCAGCTCCTAGAGATCCGGTGCCAGTTTTCTGTTAGGCCATTGGCAAGAATAAATCGAAAAGCTGCAAACGAATGGAAGCTGTTTTGGGAAGAATTTTATTGAAACTTTAGAAATTGAAGACAAAATAGAACGAAAAGAGCGACAGGGTTGACAATTTTGATAACTTTTTCTCTTTTGCTGCTGAAATTCTACAATTAAATGAGATAAAAAGAATTTTAGTGGGGCCGTTTGAAGTTGCTTGACAAATTGTAAGATTGAACAAGAGAATTGGGCCGATTTCGATGAAAGGATTGAGTTGAGACTCAAATATTCACGCGAGCAGCGGCGGCTTAGATGAAAGTGATTTTGGTCTGAATGGCGTTCAGCTGCCAGATGTTGAGATCCTCGTAGGTGCGACAGCAGTCGGCGAACATTTCTGGCGTGAAGCCTTTACGCAAGCACTTCTCGAGCGCTTCCTGGTAGCTGACCACCCGAGCACCGTCGGCGGGCGCCATCTCGCGCACAATTGAGAATATCTGGTCGGAAACGCTTCGCGGTCGCTGCAGTGTGTTCATCTTGGGCTTGAGTGATTCCTTTGACATTTCCATGAGACGAATGGCCTCGTTCACATCGTCACGCTCGACCATATTGCTGAGGCGAAGACGGGCCAATGCGGTCGACAGGCGCAGAATGGCGAGGAGAGTACGAGCCGACGTGTAGGTCGAATCGGCGTTCAATCGTGCCTCTTTCCTCATCTCGACGTAAACGCTCACAATGTGGTCGCTGAGTGACTCGGGCACCACTGGCTGCTTGGTTTTACACAACGCAATGTATCGCCGCATCAGATTCATGTCGAGAGGCTCGAAATTGGTCGGCGGCTGAACGTTGTGCTGATGAACGTAGGTGATATGCTGGGCCAGACGAAGGTCAGAGTCACGGTCGGCCTTGTCCTGGATGAGCCAGAGAAGATCAAAACGAGAAAGGAGTGCGGCCGGCAGCTGGATGTTTTGTTCGACGCTCTTTTTCGGATTGTACTTTCCGTAGGCCGGATTGGCGGCGGCCAAAATCGACACTCGCGCGTTCAACGAGGTCATGATGCCGGCCTTGGCGATCGAAATGGTCTGCTGTTCCATTACTTCGTGAATTGCGGTTCGGTCTTGATCCAACATTTTGTCGAATTCGTCAATGCAGCAAATGCCTTGATCGGCAAGAACGAGCGAGCCGCCCTCGAGCATCATCTCGCCCGTGATCGGGTCCTTCATTACGCAAGCGGTGAGACCGACGCCGCTCGAACCTCGGCCAGTCGTGTACTGGCTTCTAACCGCCAGACGGTCGATGTAGTTGAGCAGCTGAGATTTGGCCACACCTGGATCGCCCATCAGACAGATGTTTATGTTGCCTCTGATGTTCATGCCGCGCGAGTTCTTGTGCACACCGCCTACAAGCATGAGCAACAGCGCCTTTTTCACGTCTTCGTGTCCGTAGATCTCGGGCGCAATGCTGCACGTCAGCTTGGAATAAAAGTCCTCCTCGCAAATGCGCGCCGCCTCTTCCTCGCTGAGCTCTTCGGCGAGCAGCTGCTCGTCTTCGCTCTTGTTCATTTGAATCAGATTGTGAGCCTCGACGAAAGTGTCGGACAACAGGCCCTGTGCCATTTGCCGGAAGCCGGTCTTCAACAACGGCAGGAATATGCCAGTGACCGCAATGTGGTCGCCAGGCTTGCACAGACGTGTGTTCTCTCCTTTGGCGTAGATGGTCAGCGCTCGGGGAATGTTGCCGACCGGCACCTGGTCAGAGTGCTCTTGGATTTTTATTTCCTGGAACTTTACGAATTTGGAGCCACGGCTCTGCAAGCAAAGTCGTCCGCCGCTCTTGTTCACCTGACAGTCCTGACTCGGACACATTTCGATGGGCATGAACGAGGGCGAATTGATCGGCTGGTAGGTCTCGGCGCCGCATCTGTCGCAGGTGTAAGTGGCCACTTGAAGCATGGGCTTCACTTCGGTGGCTCGTATGACCACGCCCTTGACATTAACAAGCTTTCCGATCGAGCGCGCCTTTATCTGACGCACCGAGGACCACTTTTGCGACCATTTGAAGTAGAGCTCAAAGCGTCTGAGCAGTTCATCTGGGAAGCGGTTGTTGGGCGTGCGCGATGCCTCGGCGCTGTATAGACGCTGCTCGGCAATTAGACGATGCTCAATGTAAACGTCCAGAGTGTCCTTGTGCGCCACTTCTTTGTCCTTGTACTCGGGCAGCAGCTCTTGCACCGCCTGATTGAACAGTTCAATGTATCTCTTGGCGTTCTCCACACACGCGTCCGCCAAGTCCTGGTCGTGAGAGGCCAGATCGTCCAAGTCAATGTGCATTGCGGCCTGCTCGCGGTTGGCCAGACTGCGCAGCTGTTTCGAGTACTTGAACGATTTGCCGCCTCCGTCCGGCATGTCGCTGTAGAAGTCGGTCAAGAAGCGTTTGAGCTCCTCGCGGTCCTTGGCGTAATCTCGCACCGGCATCTTGATCCTGTGTGTTTGTCCTGTGTGAACTACTGAGCTCGGTTGTGTTAGTGTGCGACTCTCTAAGCCAATTCGTTTACGAACGTAATGTGTGTGTTGGTTTCTAAACGATCTCGGTCCAATACTCAATGGAGGAGGAGGAGGAGGAAAAGGAAGAAACACGGCGCGAATTTAAACTTGGCTCGGTAACGACCTCGAACTTTTATTATGTAAACAAGTTGCCCAACCACCAATTGCGTTTAATCACAATCACACCCACACACACCTAACTTGACTAGTGGACAGGCGATTATCGAATTAGATAACCTCCACGCCCCACTGATCACAGCGATCGCTAAACTGGTACGTTGGCCAAGCAGTTGCTTAATAGCCAAATAGAAAGAGAGCGAGAGAGAACGACTTGAGATGGCCATCGACACATGTGCCATTCGTTCGATTTAAATGCGAAGTTTTCGTTTGACCGCGTGCACGTGCATGTCCAGCTGCATTATAAGTCTCACATTCATCACGTGGTGGTGATGGTCGGCGAAGGATGTTAGAAGGCTCGAGATCAATCCGAGATTCTAACATGGCCCATTGTCGCACCTGCAAATGACCGAGCGAGTTGTCTATCCTCAGTTTGAACTCAGATCCCAGGTGGCCATTGGGCCCAAAACTTGACCACTCCGTTTAGCTCGTGCTCTTTGCCACGGCCCTCTCTGTACTCAAACAAATAGATTCTTGCCTTTTCTTCATTATCGCTTGAATCGGCCAAAGACAGCTTACTGGTCTACTTGTCATCAAAAGTC
Source organism: Proales similis (assembly GCA_019059635.1). Taxonomy (NCBI): domain Eukaryota; kingdom Metazoa; phylum Rotifera; class Eurotatoria; order Ploima; family Proalidae; genus Proales; species Proales similis. The sequence goes on from JAGVRJ010000005.1 coordinate 441,456, forward strand.
TAAACTCGAATTGCAAAATAAATTTTATGAAACTTGAAGATCGCTGACGGGCTTTGTGAGTTGGATAAGCGTTGTGAAAACAGGCCGCGAAATGGAAAGCACACTGGACAGGCGTGTGGAAGAGGAGAGGCAGTCAGCGGGCGTAGAAGAGATGGAACTCGGCGGCGACGATGAAATGAACCGAACCAACAATAACGGCCTGTACGATCCCAACTTTGAAATTGACAACTCGTCGCTCGATTTGGAGACGTTCACCACGGGCTACACCGGAATGATGCGCATTCACCGTTTGCTGTTCTTGGCCGAGCACTGTCCGTCTGTTCGATTCGACGCGTTCAAGAGCGCGCTGAGCTTGGTCAAAGAGACTTTCAACACACAATTGTACACGTCCGTGCACAAAAGCTACTCGGACGCCTATTCCAAGCTGGCCAACGAGCAAAAGCAGCTGCTCAGCTTCGAGACGTTCGACTCTGCCTGGGTGGACAAGACAGGCAAGGAGGCGGCACTGAAGCTGGAGAAACTGGACGCCGACCTGAAATCAGCCAAGTCGCTGTCGATCAAAGACTGCATCAGACGTGGCCAAGAAGATCTGGCCGAACACTTCATGGACATGGGCGATCTGAACAACGCGTTGAAGTGCTACTCTAGATCACGTGATTACTGCTCGTCGAACAAGCACACCATCAATCTCTGCCTGAATGTGATCAAGGTCAGCATATTTCTCAAGAACTGGTCCTATCTGCTCAGCTATGTGAGCAAGATTGAGAACATGATCGAAGCGAGCGAGGTGAACAAACCGATCACTTTTCATGCTCAATCGAACTTGCAGCTAAACGCCGCTCAAAGAATAAAGATGACGCGTCCATTTTGTGCAAAGTGAAGTGCGCCGCCGGTCTGGCCGAGCTGAACTGTAAACGGTACAAAGCAGCCGCTCGCTGCTTTCTGGCGGCCAACTTCGACCTCTTTAATTACTCGGACGTAAGTCAGACTCGAGCTTAATTGTGAGATTTTCAAAAAGCCCGATCTAAACCCAGTCTCAACTAACACAGGTGATCACGCCCAATAACGTGGCCATTTACGGAAGCTTGTGCGCTCTCGCCACGTTCGATCGACGTGAGCTCCAAAGCAGCGTCCTTAAAAGCAGGTTGGATTTAAATTTTTAGCAGCTAGACTGTGGCAACCGAAAGCGTAAACTTGACATTCACACGCAGCACGTTCAAATCGTTCCTCGAACTCGAGCCTCAAGTGCGCGAGATCTTGTTCAAATTCAACGAGTCCAAATACGACGTGTGTCTGAAGCTGCTCGACCGACTCAAGGACAGTGTGCTTCTAGACCTTTACTTGTCGCCGCACGTGGAAACGCTCTACAAGTCGATTAGACAAAGAGCTCTGAAACAGGTGTGTGCCAAAAATTGCGCAAAACTCTGCCCTCGACCGATGCTTAAGCGCTTCCAATTCGGCATTAAGTACTTTAGCCCGTTCAAATCGGTCGAGATGAGTAAAATGGCGCTCGCGTTCAATACAAGCGTCGAAGAGCTTGAAGAAGAACTCATTCAGCTGATTCTGACCGGACAGATCCAAGCAAGAATCGACGCCAAGGACAAGGTCGGCCAACGGTCTTCATTCTAAATGAACCAAATCACTTGACGTAAATACGATTCAGATTTTATATGCCAAAGACATTGAGCAGCGAGCCAATGCCTTCCAGAGGGCCATAGAGGTCGGCCTTGACTACGAGAGGCGCACCAAGGCGGTCATACTTCGTTCGTTGATTCTCAAATACAACATTTGTGTCAAGGTAGAAATCGAATTCTCTTCCGAATCTAAATTGACGCGCTTCTAACTAACAACAGAACACGATTCAATTGAGCCAGCCAGGCACAGACGTGACCCGACAGCAAATGGTGCGCTGAGAAGAGCCCTAGTTACCCATTTAGTGTCCAAATAGTGTTTAAATTGAGAGCCCTCATCTGCTTGATTGCCTCTTCACGTCCTTCTGAATGAGACAATTCATTTTCAATAAACAAAACATTAAACAAAACAAAAAAGAATCTTCAAATCAGTCAAACGTCTAAATCGATTGGTTTGAGTTGCGGCTGATTGTCCAGTTTGCTTGGCTTGCGTATGGGCTCCAGTCTGAACGAGCTGAGGCACAGTGTTTTGCGTATTAGGTCGGCCACGAAACCGTACAAGTATTTATACTCGGCCTTTGGTAAGTGGGTGTTTTAAAAGAGCCCGATAGAGCAGTTTTCAAATGGCAACTTACAAGCGAGTTGAGAGAGGCCGGCTGAATGAACTTGATTGCTCTGACCAGGCGGAATATGTCTACTTGCTTGTAGACCGTGAGCTGATGCACTAGAGTGAACGCGGCGCAGAATATCCAGCAGTTCTCTGGCGTCGCACTGTAAACGCACAAATGTGAGGGCAGTCAGACGTCGGTCGGTTAAAAGAAACAGCAGCAGACCTGGCATGCACGATGGCGCTCGAGAAGGGCGGATTTATCAAGTTCATCTGGGTAATGAGCTCCAGCAGTCCGTTGTAGTCGGGCGGCACTCGATCATTCCACGGCTCGTTGAGAACAAAATGCTCAACTTTCTTCACTTCTCTTCTTACGTCCTAAAAATCATTCTGAGCAAGTTGGCCCCGATCAAAACCTAAACTCTTTCGGTTACATTTAATTCGAAGATCGAATATGAGCGTCTTGTGATGCAGCCGAAACACGAGATTTTCGCCATCTCGACCTCGTACGAACGGCCGTCAAAATCGAATTTGATCTCATTGTCCGTGAAATATTCGTTCTCTTCCTTCATTTCAACTGTTAGTTCTGAATGCGCCATTTCTATCTTGACCTTGTACCTTTTCGAATGAGTTCTTCAATGCGACCACTAGGTCGCAGTTGGACTGAAGAATATCGGTCCAGGAAAATGTCGATTTGCAAACGAAAAAATTAAGACCTATGTCAGGCAGATGAAGCTGATCGAGTCGATCAGAATGCTGACTTCGGTTTTGTTCAATCGAGTCAAAGTCGGCATTTGATTGACACGACGACGAACTCAAACAGCCAAAGAGAGGATAACTCGTTCGCATGCTTTGCCGAAGTCGAACGAATTCGCTACGAATCGAACTGTGCCGCGGGGCCTTCTGGTCCGAGCGGAGCTCTTTGTTGTAAATATCGATTAAATCGTTCGAGTCGAGTAGAGTGAGACCGTTGGCGTTAAACTGATTCAGACAATCGTAGATGAGCATGTATTGCTCGAGACTGAGTGCGGCCGATTTGAGTCTGGATCGGATCTTGTTCACACACTCGAGGACATTGAGCGGCTTTTGAAGCTCAATTCGCTGTAGCAGCGCGTCCAGCGCAATGAATGTGATCGTTCGACCCATGTTGGCATTGCAATGGACCAGAATGGGCGACTTTCGCCAGTTGCTGCCTCTCACTGCCTTGGCCAAAGCCACCAGGCCAATTAGATCGTCGCTGTTCTTTTCTGGCCAATTGCAAAAGTAAAAGTGGCAAATCGATTTACTCTGCTGGGTCGGAGTGCACTTGAGTTTGAGCTCTCTTTTGACAAAGTCAAGCTTGCATGTCTCGCTCAATTGGCTCAGCTCGTAGCTGTTGCCGATTTTCCTCGGCCCATTTTGCAGTCCGCACCAGTACGCGTCTGTTTCGCTCATACTAGTCAGGCATACTATCACCTGAACGTCATACAAATCGACCGTTTCCCAAAATTCGGCCGAAGCATTTGGAGGTCTGATAACCAAGAATTTCTGTTCACTCTCGTCGTTTGAGACCACGCTGAGCTCAAGGTCGTCTTTATTTGCTTGGGCGTTCGGACCTGCAAGGCAATTGTCGGCCAACTCATTAATTGCACTGAATTGAACTTTGAACATGGCATTATCGTCCGCATGCAGCTGACGACAGACGCGCTCTAGCTCGCTTGGCTTGAACGAGTTGGTTTGCTTTTCGTTGCGATATTTCAATGTATTGAGCTGCTTAAAAGTTGCCTTCAGCTTTTCGTAGTAAACGAGCAGAGGAATGAGAACAAACAGCACGCAGACGGCCAGAATAATGAGAAAAAACATCAGGGCGTAATTGAAATTAGCCGAGTCTGAGCCGACCTGTGCGGAAGTGTCGTGGGCGACCGGCTCGATCGCCGCTGTGAGATCGCTTCGGATGTAAATTGTCGACGCCGATTTGGGCTCTCGAGTCGCTTCGTAAATATTGCCGATCAAGAAAATCATAAAGAACCGATAGAGGCCGTTTTGTTTCAGCTTCACGTTGGACACAGTGCGCAAATGCGGCGTCTCGTGCACGTCGACATGAGAGGCGCCGATCAAAACGGTGCAATCTTCAGCCAGATCGAGCGACCTAAGCCCGATGCGGTCAAATGTGCTCAAATGACACGGCCGCTGGTTGTCAAATTCCTCAGAGCAGGACTCGGCAGCTTGCGCCAAACGTCCTAGATACTCTTGACTTCGATTCAAGGTCGCATTCTTGCCATCTTCTTGCACTTTGACCGCAAATAAATGAGCGGAGAGAACGGCGCCGTTTGTCTGATTGACGCGTTCTACTTTGAGCGACAAATAACGCTTGCCGAACAAGGTCTCAATTTTCTCCGCCATTAAGCTCACCGAATCGACTGGTGCGCACGCGTCGGCCAGGACAGGTACACTCGATTGTGCCGTTCCGAGTCTATTATTCAAATCGTTCGCTGGCTTGACGCTAAATCTGTGCAAAGTGTTGAGCGATTGAACTCGAAGATCACACGCAATCTGGCCCTGGTTCACTCTGCACTGAGGGCCGTTAGGTGAGATAAGCCTTTTGTTATCAATTAGACAGATGCTGTCGATGTTCTGAACTTGCTCAACGCTGACCGTAAGCTGCCTGGATTGTTTGCTGTTGAGATTTGTCTCCACGATGACATAGCGGGTCAGAGCGCACAAATAATATGAATCGAAAAGAGACCATGTAATTCGAAATTGAGAGAACTCTTTGTGCAGGTCGTCGAATTTGACAAGCTCAGCTTGAACTGAGTCAATGGCCTGAACGGGCTGATCAAGCCAGTCTCTGAATTCGCTCGGCCTGAATGAGGTCTTGGCAAGAATCAGCTTGCTCGAATTGTCGCCATTCTGCGCCAAATAAGTCACGTGCAAGTGATTGACAAGTAAATTGAAATCAACTGAGACATTCAAGAATATTGCTCGACGATCGACTGGCTGATTGAAAGACGAGCCCACTGGTCCAGAGACCAGCAAATCTAGTTCACATTCAAGTCGGTCGCGTTGCATTAGAACACAGCCGTTCTCCAAGTCGCTGGGCGTCTCACATCTCGGCCAAGTTGAATGAGCGTCAAGCAAGAGCTCCTGATTGGAGACCAACAGCAAAGTCTGGTAGGCGTCTATGCATGAGTTGTTGGCCAGCTGTTTGCAAAGGAGCTCGAACTTGGGCAAACTGAGAGCGAGCGATGAGTGATGAGATGAGAGCGAGTAGAACGGCTTGAAAAGCTGAAGACGAGCCAGGTAGAGCTCGGCGATAGGAAGGTCTGAGAGCGAGGGACAAGTTGAGTTGGTGTTGGCTAAACTGCTCGATGTGCAGAAAGCAGCGAGCGCGAATAGCAGATGGTAGCCAATCTGCTTCATGACGGCCGCTTATTTAGCTGCGAACGAGAAGCACTAAATGACGCTTTGACGCTTGACTTGGGATCGTTAACTTAAAAGTGGTCTCGAACGCTGGTTGCTGGCTGCCGTTTGAAACAATCGAATCGTTGTATTTTCATTTCCAGATTCATGTGGTTACGTAATTTGAATTTCTAATTATTGACTAAGCTTGCAGCGACCGAATCGAAACGAGGAGAGTGAGAGGAAAACACCGATTTAATTTTCGAGCAGTAGCAGCTCGCTTCACTTTTTTTCCTATGCTTTTGTTGTTGCCTATGTTGCTGCACTCTTAATTTTCTGAAGCGTGTTTTGTATTAGTTTGCACGATCGAAATATTCGGATACTTTTGACAATGGTTTATATGTTTGCGATCAAATCGCGTTCGCAAACACTCAGCGCCGCCGCCGACAAGCACGATGATGATGATGAGGAGGAGGCCCAATGCTCTATTGTAGCGCGCCCGCTTAAATTACAATACCCGGCAGGGGCAAGCCCTAAAAATTCAAGTCCGACAAGCACAAGATTTATGACAAGCGGCTTTTTTTTTTCTTCTTCTTTATTTTGAGTTAGTTTACTAAATTCGAATTCAATGCTAATTTTGAGGCTAATTTCGAGATCGGGTCACTCAAGCTGAGTTTCGAATCTTCTCAACCCCTTGACTCATTTTGCCGGAGAAAGCTAAAAAGACAACTTTCTGGATTAAATGGCTTCTGTTGTGGGGCTTGTCGGCGCGTGCGTAAAAATCGCCGACGTCGTCGAAGACGCCAAACTCTCGCTTGGAGATATTGGCCGCGTCCGGGTAGTAGAATTGAGAGAATGCGTCGCTTCTGCCGTTCCATTGATTTGTTCCGTCTTTGTGAACGCCCCAGCCCATGCGGGCGTTGTTCTGGCGCAGTTTTTCAATTCCTTTGGCAAACAGCGCGTTGTCCACCACATAGCTGTCTACCTTGATCCATTTGCCGTCGATGTAGACTTCACTGTACGAATGGTCGACATATTCCGTTCGCGGGTCGACAATATTGTCCAAGACTGAATGATGAATGTCAACAAACACCACTCGGGCTGGGATGCCAGCCGCTCTGAGCATCGCCACAAACAGAGTGGTTTTATTGTTGCAAAAGCCGCGAGCAGCTTCAAGAACTTGAGATGCGGTCATGTCGTAGAACTGGCGGTTGAAGCCGAACTTGACTGTCTCGCGCACGAAATCATGAATGGCCACTGCTTTGTCAACGTCGCTCTGCAGGCCGTCAATTGTCTTCTCTACTGCCGCTCTCACTGACGCCGTGTTGAAGTCGAGATATCTGGTCGGTTTCAAATATTGCTCCATTTTCAGCAATTCTGGCACAATGCTCGAAAATCTGTTCTGCTCGAAAATCGAAAATCTGCTCTTTTAAATTCGGAGACGGTTATATAAAATCAGACTCGAGGTCGCATGTTTCACTCGCATAATCGAGTCACGTAACAGCATTGTAATAGCTGTCTTAATTGTTTGAAATTTGGAAAACTCACAGCAAGCGAACGACTCCGAGTGGCAATTATGTGAGCCAGCTTTTTTTAAAGCAAAAGTACGTTGCCAAAAACAACCGCGCTCACCTCTGAGTTGACTGAGCTCAAGCTCCGAGCTATGAAATGCCTCTGAAGTTGGGGAAAATGCACGATGACATGCACATATAACGCATGAATTTAACTCTTGGCTTAGCGCTAATCAACTTTTCGAGCAAATCAATTAATCTGCAAAGAAAGCAACTTAGGAATCGACGTTTATTTATTGATTAGGCAATGAGCCGATAAAATAATTAAAGTAAACAAAAAAAGAGAGAGAGACTAATATAAAAAATAGATGGCCGTCGTGGCTTTACAATCAACGTGTGCCGTCTGCTTGTACAATTTATGTGCCTACCGATTAAAAGAAGAAGCCATGGACCACAAAACTAAACATAAACGCACAGACACACAAATCAGACACAAAGAGATAAATAGACAAGATTAATGTCGAATTGGCGACATTCGGTACAGGGAGCCGTTGAGCGAGTCGGTTTGACTTTCGTCGTGGTCGTCATCCTCTTGGCCCTCTTGAGAGTAGTGAAGCAGACATTCGTATAAATATTCGTACTGCTCCTTTAAGGCGAAAATGAGATTCTGAATCGACTGTGCCTAGTGTTGGCGTTTTAGACTTACAAAGCTTTCGATCATTCGTGGCCGCTGTGTTTTGAGCTTTTTAACTGTTCGACAGACGTCCACGCACTGGTCATTGTCAAACTGTTCGAGTAAAATGCTTAGAGCTGCAAACAGAGAGCAGTTCGCGCCGCCGCCACTTCAAATACAAACGTTAGCCTTGCAAGCATCGCACGGTCAGCAAATTTCAACTCACTGCGCATGCACAACGACCCGGGTGAACTGATGCTCGAGCGCCGCTTCTCGAGTTCGCTTGACCAAATTGACAAAGTTCGCTATTGAACTGGGCGCGTGGTCTTCTGGCCAGCGCTGGTCGAACGTCAGCAGCGTTATATTCATTTGACTACTTGTAGAATACTGCAATTTGCATTCATTAGACTAGATCGAACTGATTAGAGTGACAAAAGGCCAAACCAAACCTTTAATTCGCTGAGCTCGAACTTTCGAACTGAGAAACCGGTACAGCTGTCCGTGCTGAGCGCCCTCAGCTCGTAGCGTTGGGCGTCTACTTCGCTTACTCTGCTCTCTGAGCCCAGCTCGGGCCAATATGACCCTTCGTCACAGTAGTCGGCGTTTAGCGACACAAGCACGTGACAGTCGTACTCGAATAGCATCTTGAAATACTCGAACGTGGTGCTCTGCATCGGGTCCTGGGTGATGATCAGCTCCGAGCGGATAGGAAAGCCTCTGATTCGTGTGGCGTTTATATAAGTCGAGCCGTTCAAATTGGACAAGCGCACACGATTCTCGTCGTAGCAAATACAATTCAAGTAGCGATTGCGACACTTGTTGTCTGCACTGAACGCCTCGCGGGCCATGCTGTTCATTGTGAACGCGTTGCTCAGCTTTTCGAACTCGACCTGCATTCGAGTCTTGTTTGAGCCGGCGGCCAGTTGCCTCAGCAGTGCGTAGTGAGCGGCCAGCTGCGCGACAGGCACGTCCGTGAAGCCGTACAGGCAATATTCGTATAAAGCCTCGTGGATGAATATGTACTGTTTGCCAGTCTGGACCAAGTATTGCCGCCGCTGTCTGATCTGACTGATGAAGCCGAATATGTCGATACGAGCCTCTTTCTCTATTTTGTCCATCATCGCGTCCAGAGTTATGTAGGTGCCAGTGCGACCTACGCCCGCGCTGCAATGAACCACGATCGGATAATTGAGTGCTCCCGCGTGAGCGGCGTTCACGTCTCTGATCAAGTGAAGAATGCTCATCGCGTCTGTGCTCGGCGTGTCCTTGTCTGGCCACTCGGCGTAATAGTACTGCGTTACTGTCTGATGCACTCGTCTTCCTCTCGTCTGAGTGTTGACCACATCGAATGTTCGCTTGACGTAATCACCGCAGCGCTGCTCAGCTCCTCGCATGGTAACCTCGAACGGCCCGTAATGCTCGCTCGCCTCGGCTTGTTCAGGCCAGTATTGAGTGCAGCGCTCGACGCCTCGTTCGACCAGTTTGGTGAGCATCACAATTGCGCTCACTCGATATTGCACAATCATGCGCCAAAAGTCGACGATTGTCTCCTTTTTCGGACCCTGGGTAGCAATGAACTTGCGATCGTGTTCGTAGCCTTGGACAAAATTGGCGTTTATGTAGTCGCCTTGGAACTCGTCCGGAGTTGTTTGACTGTTCACCGTCGAGGTGGATGTGCTCGAAGAGCTGGACGCCGACGAGGTTGTGATTGCGACCGCCGAGCCGAGAACCACTCGACTATCGTCGTAGGCTTTTATGTCCAGGAAACGGTTTTTTATTTCATTGTGGCCAAGCTCGCTGGCTGTTGTTGTCTTCTGATCGCGATAATCGGGCAGATTTCTGTACTCTTCGTCCAAAATCAAATCGCCATTGGCATGCTTGACAAGCCACATGTTGGTCATCTGCGACCTATCGAACTCGCCAGGTGGCGTGAACTCGCTGTTGAACGCATAGCCGAAACTGCTCTCCTGGTCCGGATGGTAGATGCCGTTTGCTTTGGCCAGACGACCGACGCCAGCAGCCGCTTTGAAATGTCTTCGTTTGAAAAAGAGAAGCAGAACGGCAGCCACCGATGCCAGGACCATGAGCAAGGCGCCCATTATGGAAGCGATCACTCCAAGCCAGCCCAGAGACTCGTCGTTGAGAAACACGCTCTCGGGCGCCTTCGAAAATGCGATTTCGCTCGGCAGACTGGCATAGAGCAGATCGGCTCCGATTTCATAAAGATAGAACAGCTGGTAGGATGTGTCAGGCTCAATGCTTGCTGTGTGAATGACTTCGCCTTTGGACATAAGCTGGTCGGCTTGGCTCTGATTTGTGATCACCACAAGTCGGCTCGTGTCCGGGTATCGATCGTAGGTGCGCAGAATGCAAGGAATCATCGTGTTGTTCGACTGAGCGCAGTCAATCGAACGGGCAAGCAGGTCCTGGAGAAAGTATTGATCGGCCGGATTAAAGAAAAAGGTTTTGTTCGAGATGGGATCGAGTTTGACCATGAACAAGTGCGCCCTTCTCACTTTGCCGTTCGATTGGTCCAGAACCGGCTGAGTTAGCGCCAGTGTCATGCTGGGCAGCTGACCAGATCGACTGGTGTTGAATGAAAGCCTCGATGCCAGCTGAGTGCTGACTGGCTCTCCCAACGGAATCGACTCAGGCGTTTGGGCTCTGACCACAACGCCGGGCTGGCCGTACTCGTAGAGTGCGCTCTGGGACAGAGCAGTGAATCTGACCCGGTACTCGCGATTGAACCTCAATGCGTCAACTCTCACCCGGCATTCGTCTAATTTGACGCAGTCGGACAGAATCGTGCGAGCTGAAGAGCCGTCCTCAACCAACAATTTGACTCGACTGATGTCGTGGAGAGGCGCTCGCTCGTCCATTTTCCAGCTCACCAGAAGAGCGCTCGAGTTGGAATTTGAGACGTCCACTCTTTCTGGCCTTGCTTCGATCTTTTCGCTGAACAAAGGCGGCCGAAAAGAAAACGAGCCGTTAACTGACTCGCTTGGCCTGTCACACGTGTGTTCAAGTCGGGCACAGGCTCTGAGCTCGACGTTAAAGTCATGCGATGGATCGACTCGAACAATCAGCTCGTTCGTATCGTTCGGCGTTCTATGCATTTGCTTAGAATCGAGTGTCCAATCAGTCAATAGAACAGAGTAGCTTGAGATCGTAGATGAAGAAGGAAGCCAGGCGATGCGCAGGTGAGTTGAATTCAACGCGAACATGCGCAGTTGAGTCGGCGGCTCAGGACTGAGGAGGAATCGATCGCCGAGCATTGCTCGTCTGCTCGAATTAGAGCCGATCGTTGTGGACCAGAGCTCGTGCACAACTCCTCTTCGAACGGTCCGAGTCAAGTTGGCAACCTTCTGGCTCACATTGGCAATGAGCTCAGTGCGGTTTAAATCCAAATCGAGCAGCTCGACTGTATAGTAGTCGAAAAGACCAGATGGCGGTCGAACACTCAATTCAACCGTGTCGGCTTGCAGATTGATTCGTTCTAAAGACGCCACAGACAGTTCGGTTCTGACAAGCAGTGGCGGCGTCATGGCCGTTGCTTGGGTGTTGGTGAGGGCGTAAATGCGAAGTGTGCGCACTGAACACGAGTAGTTGGCGCCAGGAACGAGGTCAACAAGCTGCACGCCCGAATGGTCTGATTTGGACACGTGACGAATCAATGGACTGGTGGCCGAGTGATTTGCTGAACGACTGCTGCACATTGCTTGCAATGCGTCGTAGAAGCCATTCGGACGCTTCCAGCGAAGGCCAATGCTCGTCTCGTTAACTTTGATGCTTTCGAGTCCGGTCACCGATTCGGGCTCTGATTTTTCAAACAAAAAAAAAAACCGTCAAGAAGACCAACACGGCCAGAATGAAGCAGATTCTCACCCAGAGTGTAGATGATGTCGTGCTCGAACGCAGCTTGTGTCTGATTCAGGTTGGTCATTTGCGTTGTGCATTTGATCAGAGAGCCGGACGGCACTTTGGCCGAGCTATTGTTCAAGTTGAGCAAAACGCGGCTGTGAGTGATTTCTCTTCTGGAGGAGACGAGCACAGTCTCGTCTGCAAGCCACGTTTGTGGCTCTGGCTGGTCCAGATTCAGGCATCGCGCGCTAAGATTGAGTCCAACTGAGCCGTGTCGGCCGGACGCGTTCAACTTGACGACGTAGTCCAACTGAATTGAATTGTTGGACGAGAGCAGGGCGACATTGATGAGCTTGAAGTCGATTATGCGTTCGGCACTGCAGCGGGCCAGCAGGGCGATCAACAAGCCGACCCAGAGTTGAGCAACTGTCGGCCACATCTCTATCGCATCTAAAAGCAGCAGAACCACACATTGGTTAGCTTGTTGCTCGAAAGTTTTCTCTCTAGCTCGATGATTCGACTTTTGGAGGTTGTTCTACTTTGGTTTATTATTTCAAGTTCTCAAAAGTGTTCAAGTTCGATGTCGAGAAGGAGAAAAAAGCATTTAGAGACAGAAAATTACTGATAATTTGAAAGACGATCCTGCGCCCTTATTTACAGCAAGCGAGCAAAATCACTGATTCGCCTGCTCACAGGCGTCTATCCACTCGTTGTAGACGTCGATTGGTTCAGTTAGATCTAAACGAATTGAACGACTCACACAAACAGCAAGCAGTCACAAGCGAATTGAACTCACAGTTTATAACCGTCTGATAGTCTTCGGAGCAGACCGTGCATCTTATGTGCGCCGTGTTGCGTTTATGATCCATTTTCACGTCGCAAGACTTTTCGTGGTTGCAAAACGGACACGCGAACACCTTCTCAAGCGGCTGTGTGAGACTCTTTTTGGGCGGTGCGTTGCGCTTGCTCTTTCGACGACCCATCTCTTCGGGGGCTCTAGCACATACAGGTTTTGAAACACGGCGAAGTGGTGGAGGGTGGCGGCTGCGGTGGCGACGATGAGCGAGCGAGCTGGCGATGACCTCGGAATGCACAGCCGTAACATTTCTTTCGGACATGAAATATGCGCGATGAGAATGGGCGGAGTCAAGTGATATAGTGCGTGGATGTTGAAATTGTCTTGGTCGGGCACAGATTGACCGCCTACAATTCGATTCTTTCTTCTCATGTTGCAGACGCCGATTCGCATCGACAAATCGCGACATCGAATTTTCCAATTACAATTAAACAAAAATGCCACTTGGGTACATAGACGCGCACGCACGACTAATTAAGGACGAAGACGAAAAATCGATTCAATCAGAGAAAAGCTGGCAGGAGAGATGAAAAGCGTTTGCAATCAAATGCTACAAACAAGAAAGAGGAAAACGGGCCGATTTGAAAGCTTAAAGTGACGGCAAATAATTACAAATGGCGCCTGAAACCATGATGATGATGATGATGAATTAAACGTGGAATGGGCCGAATTGTTTAGACCCTCAAGACAAACAGCAGCAAAAATTGAAGATATAGAACGAGAGCATTGGGAAGAAGACCAATATGCTCGATCGATGGTTTGCATTAAAGGGCCGGTGTTGGCCAGTTAATTGAATTGCTGCAAAAATTGCATAGATAGAAAAGGCGAGTGCGATATGGTCGATTTCGAGCAAGACTGGCGCAAATATTTACGACGCGCTGAGATAAGAATAACTCGGACAGTAAACAAAGATAGGCTGCCTCTACAGCTTGAGGGGCCTATGCAGCCTGTTGGGCGTAGATCTGTGAAAACAAAGGGCGAGCTCAATTGAAACGACCCAGTCATCATCATCGTGATCATCCAGTCTAATATAGTGAGCATTGAGGCGATTATATCGAAAGGCATCGACCATCGTGCATCGAGCATTCAGATTGAACATATTGAAAAGGCGAGTGAAACACATGGTGAACATGTTGAAATAGAGCTCATGTCGAATGGCCTGCAGGTCGACGATTACTACGAGGACGCTGAGGATAAAGAGAGGACGGCCAATCGACATCATGGCTGCACACCCTTTAGCTCTCTCTCTCTCTCTCGCTCTTACTGGCACACTCGAGCTCATTTAGACTAATTTGAGCAAATAGCATAGAGCGTTCATTAAAATATTTCTAAATGGCTTTCGGACACATGCTCGGCCCTGAATGGAACGGGGACGGACATGCGCCCGCTTGACTGCTGTGTGCTGCGGCGTATCGTAATGAACGCTTGAGAAACAATGAGGATTAAGTCGTCGGATTATTGAAAACGAAGAGGCGCCCGTCAATTCTTCTATTCTTTGACAATACGACTCGAACTCGCAATCGCTTGGAAATTGTGACACCGCGATTAGCTCTCTCTCTCTTCCTTTCGCCTATTCTTTTCGCTTTGGCTTGATCGATGACCCGAATGTCGAATGCATGCGCAGACGAGCAAAGCGAAAATCCTCTCGGTCGGTGGCGAATTTGTCGGTCTAATCGCCGCCAACACGAACAATGCGATGATTATCCTCTGATAAATTCTGCGCCAGTTAAGAGCCGTATAAAACAGTGCTCAGCATAGTCTTTTTTTTTTGTGTTTATAAAACCAAATCGTTTGGCCCAATCGATGCGATTGATACATAAAGATAAAAATTAATGAATTGGGCCAAATTTGAAGGCAAGCCCGTAGGTGTCCGAGCATGCTAATTATTGACGAATAAATCATCGTGGACCGAACCTTCTGGCCCCTCTAAGCCATAAATATAAACAATGACTCTGATTATTATTTGAGTAAATGAAAGTTTATAAATATGTGTTCACCGCCGAATACACACGCAACACGTAACACACGCAACAGACATGGGCTTTTGATCAGTAGCACATGGGCTTCAATCAGAGAAGGGCAATGGGTTGGAGCTTGAGACGCTGGCTCACTTTGGACGAAACAAAAGGCTAGATGACTTGGAGAATTGAGTCGAATCGCGAGTTTCACTTGACCATCGCAACCAAAAGCAAGATTGTGCAAAAGCGCTCATACCTTTAGCAACTGCCTGTTTGTTTACCTTTCCATCTATTTACAGAGCGGCTCATCTTGTTGGCATCTTTACACACACACACACTCTCTCTCCCTCTTTGGCGCTCGTATACAAACGCCCGATAAGAAACCAAGTCGAGTAGGCAATTATTTCTTGGTGGGCGGCAGTCTGTATTTCAAATCATTAATCAAACTCTAACCTTTCCAAGCCCCATCAACACCACCGCAATGGTGATGACGATGATCATCTTCATCTTTCTTGTTGTCATCGTCTTTGGCGTCGTCATCATCATCATCGCCGTCATTATCATCGAGTTGTTAGAAAGAGTCAAAAAATTGATGTCAAACGGCTGCCGTAGCCGGCGTTGCTTTTCTATTCACTTTCTCATTTATTTCATTGCCGCGGCTCGTTTAAAGGTCGGCTCAGAATTTGCAGCGACTCGGCGATGAGAAATAGCGTCACAGTCAAAACAAGTTTCATGATTTCATTTTCTCTCTATTTCTAATTCACGCCGACGCTGATTCATTCATTGTTGTTGAATGTGAAAAACAGGCTGGAAATTGAGCGAGAGAAACAAACGAAAAGAAAGAAACAAGCAATCACCGCGTGCCTGCGTGCGAGTTAGAGCTGTCTGGGAGAGAGTTTCATATCGTAAAAGGTCAATGATCATTAAATCAGGCATCGACATCTGGTCGCACTGAGCTGCTTGCTTCATTTGGCCACAAACAAATTCATGGTTACTCGTTTCAGCCCCGGCCTACAATTCGATTATTAAAAAAGCATTGCTCGCTTGTTCTGGCCGCATCACCTCGCAAAGTACCATTTTATGAATCGCATTTCACTCACTAGTTTGATTTACGAGCTCGTTTAAGACGAACACCGACCAAGTTTAGCTCGTTTGCGCTCGGCCGTTCGCCTCTCTACTTAATAGTATATATAGAAATATTTGCCTAGTCCAACGTTGATTTCGCCCGCCGACACCCGTCGTTACAAGCAGGTTGTTCCTAACTATTTAGAGGGCTATTCGAACCATGAGAGAAACGAAAGGAGAGCGAGAGAGAGAGAGAAGAGGGAGAAGGCGAGAGGAAGGCAAGAGCGAGAGGCAGGCAAGAGCGAGAGGCAGGCATCGAGTAAAAGGAGCGAATTATTTATTATAATAATGGACTCTGCGGCGGATTGCAAGAGCTTTATTTCTAAATTGCATCTCCATAATGATAAGCAATCATAATCAAAACTCCGCGGCTCATTCAAGTGGGTCAAGCTGTTGCAAGCAAACTGACGCTGTACTAGACTGCTGCTGGCCGCCTATTCGAGGTTTGTTTGTGCGTCTGCTGCATCAACGTGGGACAAACTTGCCCAAGAACAATCGGCCTGTGCGTGCCTTATCTCAGGCCAGATCACCTTATTTGACCGACTGGCCAACCTTTTTAGGCCTTTTTCAATATCTCTAGTTACTTTGGCTAAGCCTTCAAATTCGCTCTGGCTCTGTGCTACTCCTTTCCAAAGCTTGTTCACCCGCTTTTGTGTATGTTTGCGCGTCATGCGCTGCTCTTGTGTTGTTTTGCTAAATACGATTACGTACGGATCTAATTAGAACATAACAAGAACAAAATAGCCCACAAAAAAGTATATACAACAACTAATCTAGACGCGTCTGATCGCATCATTTTTTCTCCATCCATTTAGATTGCTTTGTTGATGACAGAACAAGATTGAGTAGAGAAATGAAGCGTTTAGTGAGAAATTTGTTCATCGTCGCACTCGTTTGCTTGGCCAGCGCCGACCAATCGCACCTGCCGGTCTGCAGCTGGTCGCCTCTGCAAACGAAATTGATTCAGCCGGAATCGAGCGCCGTTCAGCTCGAGATATCGGCCGATTTCTTCGATCTAAGCAGCCCGACGCCAATTTCGGTCTCGGTTAAGACTGAGGAGAAACTTAGCAGCGTTGCCCTGAAAACAGTGATTCTTTCAAAAGACTCGGCGGCAATTTCGATCGGAAGTTGGAGCACCAAGTCATCGAACGCAAATGTCTTGACTTGTGTTGATCAATCGGTAAGCCATTAGATTCAACACGAGTCAGACTTGATCGATGAGAATCAAGTTTTCTCAGGACACGCTGCTGGCTAGCGACGTAGGACAAGAGCTGAACGCCGACTGGAGTGTCCAGTCAGTTGGACAGCAGGTCAGACGGGTCGTAATCGTGTAAGTTGAAATCTCAAATCACTGAACTGAACGAACAATTCGAACCATTTCTTACGACACGACAGAGCGAAAATAAGCAACGCGGACGGCCAAAGCTGGGAGCTCAACTCCAAAGCAATCGATATCATTCAGAAACAGAGTAAAGACAGAGCCAAGCGATCCTCTGTTCATTCTTCGACCAAGCGGGCCGCGGTAAGCTTCAGTTTGGCAACCAGTCCGCTTTTATTTGTTGGCATGGCGCCTTCTTAAAAGCAAAATGATTTGAGTCAGCACTTCAGAGCGAGCACAGCCGAGTGCGGCAATCGTCGGAGTTGTTATGTGTCGCTGAAAACGTGCGATCTAGAGCCGGAGACATGCAACTTTGTTCTCAGCTGGGAGTACGACGGTCAACTGGTCAATTTTGAACTGAGCGGCTTGTCGTTCGCCTGGATAGGCGTCGTCTTCTCACAAGACCAATACTTGGTTGGTTCGAATTTTATTCGGTCAAGGCTTGCTTTTCTTTAGCCAGTTCGAAGGGCGACGACCATTTGGTGATTTGCTCGCGCGATGCCGATTTGGAGAGTGTTGCGATCAACCACTACATTCAGACAAAGGGCGATGCCCGACTCGACAAGCTCACACCAGACGATCAGCTCTACAACAAGTTCATCGAGTTCAATCAGGAAGGGCTGATCAGGTGCAAGTTCTCGCTGGAGAAACAGAGCGAGGCCCCAAACTCGGTTGACTTTTCTCAGCCTCACTTCATCTATGTCGAGCGTGGAGCACCTGGCGAGCTTATCGCCGAAAAGCTCAAACAAAGATTTCAGCCCAGCGCTCAGAACATTGAGTTTGCCAATCGTATATACCGGCCAACAAGCTCGCGAAGTTGGCTCGTTAAAGTTCATGGTACGCAAATTTGCCTTGTCGACTGCCAGGCTCGGTCTTAAAATTTTCCAATGAATTTCAGCCATTTTGGGAATAATCGCCTGGATATTGCTGTGCAGTATCGGCATTCTCGTCGCCCGCTACTACAAACCCATGTGGCCAAATCAGTTCGTCTCAAACTACCGTGTCTGGTTCACAGTAAGTAGCCACTTGCAAGCATCGTCTCGAATCGGCTGAAAATCGCAATTCAAGTGCCATCGATCATTGATGCTGTTTGTATTCATTCTAACACTGCTCTCGCTCTTATTCGCGTTGATCGAGCTCGACTGGCGCTGGTCTGAAAGTGGCCACAATCTGCTACACGCTGTCCTGGGCATAGTTGTTGTAATTTGTGCCAGCATAAACGTGAGTTTGGTTTCCACCTCGTTCAGATTAGCGAAATAATTTGCCAAAACTATTCAGCCCATACTTGGATTTCTGCGACCATCCCCGACAAGTTCATGGAGGTGCCTTTACTTTTGGGTTCATTGGCTAATCGGATCGATCGCCTTCTGTCTGGCCGGTAGTCAAATTTTCTTCAACTCTTAATTCGCAGCCCCTAATTTTCAACATCTCACTCAAGTTCCGGTGATTTTCATCGGAATGGATCTGAGCAAGTCCGATCTACCCAACTGGTGTGCTTGGCTCCTATTTGCCTGGGTCATATTTCACATCGTGGTCGAAATCATCCTCGAGGTTCACTATTGCTGCACATTTTCAAAACTGCACGGCGGTAGGTGTTCACTTTGGCGTTCTCGAACGCATTTAAAAGAAACTTTGCAAAGCCTACCATGAGCGAAATATCGACTACGATCAAATAAACAAGCAAGAGGTCAACAGCAATCAGCAACAGCAAGACCCGCCGGTGAGTTGAGATCAAACCCAACAAAGCTTTCGCAATTCCTAATCGATTCCTTTTAAAGGGCTACCGCTGGAAGCCGACACTTCTATTCATCTATGCAGTGATTACAGTTATAGTTGTAACCGCATTGGTCATTGCCATAATACTCTTGGACGCTTGAGACGGCCAGCAATCAGACTGACTTGAGTGAAATCTCACTATTTGCCTTTTGAATATCTCAGTTCACTTTAGTTTCGTTTCATTCGAAATTTCTTATCAATTGTGTCTTTTTTATTCAAAACTTTAATCAAACAAAAACTCGAACTCGAATTCAAACAGACAAGCAGCAGCAAATAGCAAACCAATCGTCTAACGAGGGAGGACAGAAAACAGGCCACCTAACAAAACAGATGATCGACAAGGCCTCAAGGCAGCAAATGCGGCTGCCAAGCTCCCTTCTTGTCCTCATCTACTCTTATGACTTGTTTATGACCAAGTTTTGCCTGCAGGCAGCCGCTCCTAATAATAGTGTTATTAATGTGAGTGTGAATCGCGCCGATTCTACATGAGAAAAGAGACGAGAGAAAAAAATAAAATCAACGAACGAAAGGTTTCAGAAATAAAATTAAAAATGAATTCACCAACTCGTCTCGTTTCATTCAGGCGTGGTGACATAATCTGGCAGTCTCCTGAATGGTTCTAGGCATCGAAAGCGAGTCTATATTTGCAAGCGAGCGATCATAAAGCTTGATTATGCGCCACTGCGCCAACTGCTTGCAATCGCCTATGTATTGAAAACTGAGCTAGTTCGAGTATCGAAAGCATTCTGGAGGCCAGATTGCACAAACAATTCAGCGTCTAATCTTAAACTCCTAAACAGACGCCGTGTTTGTGCCGGGCGAAAGGCGTCAAGGAACAATCATGGACGAAGAGGTGATCACATGGAATCTGCGCGGGCCAAAGCGAAAAAAGAAGAGGCGTGAGCTAGACGCCCTGATTAAGAACAATCTCAAGTACCAGAGTTTGCCCAAGTCTGATGTCTTCAA
Source organism: Proales similis (assembly GCA_019059635.1). Taxonomy (NCBI): domain Eukaryota; kingdom Metazoa; phylum Rotifera; class Eurotatoria; order Ploima; family Proalidae; genus Proales; species Proales similis. The sequence continues at coordinate 461,176 of JAGVRJ010000005.1, forward strand.
CATGACACCGACCAGACAATCGGCAAGGCACCTGCTACGCAGCGGCAACCAATCTTCCAGTGAAAACGACGAATTTTTTTTCGCAGCAAACAAAAACATACTGAGAGAGTAAGTTTCCCGCTTCAAGTGTTGTCTCGTAAATATCTCATGATCTCTGATGAATTTATAGACGAAATCGAAACTACTACTGGCGGCTGTTTCAGACAATTCTCATCGGCCTGGTCGTTGCTTTGGGCGTGTTGATTGCGTTTGTTCTAATTGTCTCGTACTCACGATTCCACGAGCTACTCAAGAATTTGAGACGCGAGGTGGAAAATCGCAGCCTTGAAGCAAATCAAAATATTCTCGAACTCAAACAAAGACTGGACGCTTACGAAAGCGCTTTCCAACAGTTTAAATACAATGGCAAACGAGCCAATCTAACAAAAAGATCTTTAGCCAACGAATGGGAGCCCAACGCCCAGTCGCTGGCACAGTCCATCCAAAGCATTCAAAACGAGAGCCAGTTGAACAAGTATCTAATCAAATGGCTATTCGCCAACGGCAATCGCAATCCAAACATCGACCAAACTAAGCCAGCGCGGGCTAGCAGAATTCTAGGTCTTTTGGACTCGTCCAGTTTGCAAGGCATGTACGAACGTCTAGTTGATCAGTTCGATCAGGTTGGTAGCTAAAAAGAAACTGACAACTCAATAAAGCATCTAATAGTGCTACTTGCACCAGGAGCATAAATCGGATGCAAAATTGAAGTCAACAGACACGGGCCAGCTTATATGGTCACTTGACCGAATGAAAGAGGCCCTCAGAGATGAACTGTTCCGTCAAGTAGCTCTGCTTTTCATCGTAACCTTGTAATTCCGTATGAGAAAAACGTTTTAATTCTTGTTTAGATTGAGACTGCTTACTTTGAGCCGCTGTTGTACTCTCTACGCAACTGCACTTGCTTCACATGACTCTGATTCAAATGCAAAGACAAGCGCGCAACCATCCCGAAATTTTGTCCATTCTCACTCTCTCTCTCTCTCGCATTTTGTTCAGTTTTGTCCTCTTTGACCAGATTCTGATACGAGCAGCATTCACGGTGAAAAAAACAAGGAGAAATGATATAGAAACAAACTAAAATTGAGCGCCCTCTTTACCTTTTGCTTGAATTAATCTCCAAAGAACAAAACGCGATGAGTATGACAAGGTCGCATTTTAAAATCGTTTCATTGCCATGCCTTTTTAATTGTTATTAATAAAAGAAATATTTACACTTTGGACTGTGTTTAGCATTTATTGCTGTCTGAGGCAGCACATTTGCCTTCTTGCTGTCTCTCTCTCTCGTTCTGTCTCTGTTTGGCACGCTATTTTCAATTTGACTTTTCATTTAATCGAGTATATTGTAGAAAGCAATAAACTCGGCACAGTGATTCGCTCAAATAGACAAAATTTGTGGCCAACGAAACGAAAATTAGAATACGAACGCAATGATGACTGCGCACCAAGTCACACAAGCGGTGAGTCTCGAACGCTGCTGATAGGCGGTTGTGTTATCGATGGACCCGGCCTCACTTGGTCACATGTTCTTGGTTTATAACTCGGCGGCCTGGGTGCTAGTTCTTTTGTTGAATGTATCCAATTCTTGACTAACTATAATAAATCAAGCCTTTGATAAGTCTCGCTCATAATCTTGCCCAATTTATCTTAACCACTCGTTATTGAGCGTTTTTTTTTTAATTCTCTTTTATCTTCAAATAAAAACTTGAAAGCTGCTGCTCGACAAGAAAACAAAAAATTATTTATTTAATCCAACAGAATGGCTGAAGTGAGTTGATTTTTCCCGATTTTCAACGGTCAACTCCTAAAATGGCCGATTCTTAAAGGAAAGAGCAAAGTGGGATAATCCAATTGAATTCATTCTGACTGTGATCGGCTACGCCGTCGGTTAGTAAATTAGACTCAGTTTTAAATTAATCACGTTTACTGAATCACGCTGAACAACAGGTCTTGGAAACGTGTGGCGATTTCCGTATCTTGTGTTTAAGCATGGCGGAGCTCCGTTCATCATTCCATTCTTTGCCATGTTGTTTCTGGCCGGTTAGACTTTCATTTTGTTTCTCAAACTTCCTTCCCAATTCGTAATTACGAATGAATTCAAATCGAAAGGTATTCCGACTTTCTTGCTTGAAACCGCGATCGGGCAATTCACCGGCCTCTCGCCTACTCACGCCTACGCAGCCATGGCTCCGTTCTTTCAAGGCGTCGGCTACTGCGCCATCATCATCAATGCGTTCATCGGCTTCTATTACAACACAATTATCGCCTATTGCTTGTACTTCTTTTTGGCCTCGCTGCGTGCCGAACTGCCTTGGTCCAACTGCAACGGCGATCCGAGCTGCTTCAAGAGGCAGAACATTTCAAGTGACTGTGAAACAGAGCTTCTGCCTTTTGTCACCCGGAACAGTAATATTATTCGCCATGAGTCAGGAAAAAAACCGATTTAATTAGCGATTATCTTTTATTCAAGTAACCAGGCAGTCGCCGAGCGAAATCTACTTCTAGTGAGGCAGTCTTTTTTCCTCTTGGCTTTATCAAGTCTATGCTAATCGATCTGTAGCAATGAGGTGCTCAACATTACAGACAGCATCGCCAACTTGGGCAATCTCGAATTTCCACTGGTCATGGCGTTGATTATCGTTTGGTACCTTGTGTTCATTGCCTTGGCCAAAGGAGTCCAATCACTAGGTTAGCCCATGCCTTTCAGCAAATGCGGCAGAAACCTGTTTTTTTCATTGAAATTGTTTCAAAGGCAAAATCTCCTACTTCACTGCGACCTTTCCGTACGTCATGTTGACTATTCTCGTCATTCGAGGTGCTCTACTCGACGGCGCCGGCGAGGGCGTCAGCTACTACTTGCTCAAATTCGACATTTCGAACTTTGCCAGCGCCGAACTCTGGAAAGATGCGGTAAACGCCAAATTTACATTCAAACAGTAACCAGTCGAAAGCAGTCGTTTGAATTAAACTTCACGCTCGATTTTAAAGACTGTTCAAGTTTTCTACGCCCTGTCGGCTTGTTCAGGCGGTCTCATTTCAATGGCCAGCTTCAATAATTTCAACAACAACATCATAAGGTACAATCGCTAAACGGCTGCTTCATTTTGTTTTATTTCTCAATTCTGCAGGGATGGCTTGCTGGTTCCGATTCTGGACTGTCTGACTGGCTTCTACGCTGGCTTCGCCATCTTCACAGTGCTCGGACACATGTACATCACCAAGTGTGTCGACTCATTTTCAGAAGTGGCCGCCAGAGGACCAGAGCTCGCCTTTATTGTCTACCCCGAAGGTCTCAGTCTGATGGGCAACTTGGCTCCTCTGTTCAGCGCTCTCTTCTTTATCATGATGCTTGCGCTTGGCTTTGGCTCAGAGGTTCTTTTTCATTAAGAAGCAGACAAATTTGAATTTTGAAATCTTAAACCAATCTTCTTCAAGTTCTCGATCATGGAAGCAGTGATGAGTGAGTTATTTTGCGTTTCTTTCGCATTCAAAAAAAAGACAGCTCAAATAAATTCAATCTATTTTTACTCAACTGCGTGTGAACAGCAACTGTGATCGATCTGTTCCAGGGCAAAGTGAACACAAGAACAAAGAATCTGATGGTTCGTTTGGCAATCTGCATCATCTATTTCCTATGCAGTTTGACAATGGTCACTCAAGTAAGCGGTTTTGATTGCGCAAATTTATTTCGATCTTTTAACGCGACGCCCCATCGATTGCCTGTCAACTCTCATCAGGGAGGTTTGTTTGTCGTCAATTTGATAGACACAGTCATATCCGGCTATCCGCTTTTGCTGGTTGGCATCCTTCAAGTGGTGGTTGTGCCATGGATATATGGTAAAGAAGCACTTTGAATTATTATATGCAGCCGTCATAAGATGCACGCTCTTGATCATATAGGCACCGATCAGTTCTGTCGAGATATCGAACAAATGGTGGGACCCAAGCCGCGCTGGGTTTGGCTTGTTCTCAGCATAAGCTGGAAATTCCTGACGCCTCTTTTCCTACTGGTGCGTAAACAGACACTTGAGCGAATTTCTATTTGCGTGTGGTTGATGCCGAAATCTTTTCCGTCCCGTGTCCTCTTTTCTTGGCACGTTACAGGCGGTTATAATAGCCAGTTTCGTATCGCCGTCTGATCCGCCTGCTCTGCGCGGAAAAGTCTATCCTGACTACGCGATTGCCATCGGCTGGGTGATCGCTGCAATCCCCATGCTCGCAATTCCTATTTGCGCCATCTATCAGAGTTACAAACACCGAAAAAATTGGGTAAGCTCACGCATCGCATAGCTGTGCATATCTTCTTTATAATTAACATCCAAATCAATAAATTTCAGCGTCAATTATTCAGGCCTCTGCCAGAGTATTATGCCAACAGTAAAAATCACATTGAACAGAATTCGCCTTCAGACAGACGAGGCAGCAGCAGCGATAGGTTTGGCAGCATGCGAGCTGCCAAAGTGAATCCGACATTAAACGATGACTATGAAATGGTTGAGAAATCATCCACTCGCTTTTGAGCATCTCCCACGCTCACACACACACACACACACACTTACCCGCCGCATACAAATACCAGCACACACACAGGCACACACACACCACACACACGTTAATGCTTCGAATTTCTGATTACATTTATAATTCAAGTTGCCTAATGAACAAACGAACGAGCACCCGTCTGCTGATTCTAATTGGCGCTCACGACCGCCCGTATAAATTATAGCGAGCCGCTTTAAATAGATAAGAATAAATGCAAGCGTCTATTCCGTTTTGGGGTCTGATGGATCTGTGGTGAAGAAATCTTTTAGCAGTCTGCGCAGAATTAGGCTGTTTGTAATGGCAATCGCCTGAGAGTCAATATTCTGGACTCATAATTGCACACGTTGAGTTGCAGCCGCCGATCGCGCACATGGTTCTTTTCTTGCCTAGTAGAAGCCAGTACGCTGAATAATTCATTATTTCTCAATCGATCATTCTTTTTCAGACTCACTTTACCCCTTTGTTCGCCCACGCAATCTTGTGTTCAGCGCCAAAAATATTTTCGACTATCGACCTGTGTACTCAATCGCTGCCGCATTGCATTTTCTTTTCTAGTCAATAATAATGACTCACCATCAGGTCTCTAAATTTACCAATCGAGAGTGTAAATGCCTTATTTCTAACTTGGTCTTTCTTACGCCAGAATCGAGCCCAATGGGGCCACCCGTTAGAGTTCGTATTAACCATCATAGGCTATTCGGTGGGTAAGTAGAAGTGATCGATTGCTCATGAGCGATTTCATGGTTAAACGAACCTCGTCAATTCAAACTGGTTCACCCACACAACAGGACTAGGGAACGTTTGGAGGTAAGTTTAGAATGATAGTAGAGCAATCCTCAACTGGCTCTTGTTTTACATCTTACTGACAATTTTGCCATCAGATTTCCATTCTTGGTCTACAAAAACGGAGGCGCCGCGTTTCTCATACCATTCTTTGTCTCGCTGTTTTTAGTGGGTAACGTGTCTACTACGAATCGCTCATCGTTTGCCAACTTTCCCTGATTTTGGCTTGTTTTAATTTCATCAAAGGAATTCCAACGTTTTTCCTCGAGATCGCCATCGGACAATTCAGCGCCCTCGGGCCTACGCATTTATTTGAGAAGCTCTGCCCGCTATTCTCTGGTAATCGAACCCTAATTTATCGATTAAATTACGTGCGTCACCAAAAAATCGATTCTCGAAGGACTCGGTTACGCAGCGATTCTCACCAACGCTTACGTTGGCTTCTACTATAACGTCATAATTGCGTACTGCTTCTATTATCTATACCAGTCGTTCAACTTCGAGCTGCCATGGAAGTATTGCACGGGCGAGCGTGACTGCTTCAAGCGAACCAATTTGAGCATAAGCTGTGAGGCTGCCAAGAGCGTTTTCTTCAATAAGAACAGTAAGCAATTGCACTCTTGAGCAGTGACATGCACTTTTCTTGATTACAAACATTCAAGTCACCAAGCTTCAATCTCCCAGTGAGATCTATTTTTAGTAAGTGTGCTTGCAAATTTCATTTTCATCTCTTGACAGATTTGATTAATTTCACTACTTATTCCACTACTTGTGTATGTGTGCGTGTGTGTGCTTGAATAGCGACCATGTGCTGGAGCTAAGCGATAGCATCGAAGCCCTCGATGGATTAAATTTAAAGCTGGCCCTAATGCTTTTCATCTCGTGGGCTTGTGTGCTGGCTGCCCTGTCCAAGGGCGTTGGTTCTCTCGGTAGGCATTCGCTAATTTGAACAGCTTCCTTGTTTGCTCGCAAATGAACGACATTTTAAGGAAAAATCTCCTATTTCACTGCCACGTTTCCGTACATAATGCTTACGATTCTGGTGGTCAAAGGCTATACGCTGCCTGGCTCCGAGAAGGGCTATGAGTTCTATGTAGGCCGATTTGACACTTCAAAGCTACTCGAACCGGAGATATGGAAAGACGCTGTAAGAGCTCTATCTCATTCTCTTCTTTCCCTGCTCACTCTCTGATTATTTCTTTACTGCCGGCCATTTCAAGATAGTTCAAGTGTTTTATGCCACATCGACTTGCACGGGAGGCATGATCACAATGGCCAGCTTCAACACGTTCAATCACAATTTATTAAGGGACATATTCCTCGTTCCGATTCTGGACTGTTTGACTGGCTTTTACGCTGGCTTCGCCATATTTTCAGTTCTGGGCTACATGTTCCTGAACAAGTGTGTGGAGTCATTCTCTCAAGTGGCTGCCCAAGGACCCGAACTCGCCTTTGTTGTCTACCCGGAAGGAATGAGTCTGATGGGCAAAGTTGCGCCCATATTCAGCGTTCTATTCTTTTTGATGATGCTCGCGCTCGGCTTTGGCTCTGAGGTATTCAATAGTCGCGTTGTGTTTTTTCCTTCATTTTTACCAATAATGCAATTCAAATCAATCAAGTTCTCGATCATGGAAGTGGTTATAGCCACCACGATTGATATTTTCCATCGTTTCCTCACTTCCAAGAGAAAAGTGTTCATGATGAGAGCTCTTGTTTGCGCTCTCTTCTTCATATTCGGCTTGAGTATGGTTACCAGAGTAAGTGCACTTTTGCCTCTTTTGATCTCTATCAAGCCACGCCACCGTATCGATTGCGTATTAGAGAGTTCGTGCCCAGACGAATCTTAAAGTGCCTTTATTCAACTGCGCAAAGCACTTTGATTCAATCGACTTTCGAGAGCTTAATACCCTAATTCGCTTTCGTTCCTCTTTTAGGGAGGCCTTTTTGTGCTCAATCTGATTGACTACACAGCCGCAGGTTATCCGCTTCTAACAATCGGATTGGGACAAACAATCGCTGTGCCCTGGTTCTATGGTAAGAGCTTTCAACCGAGCTAAATTGACGAATTTATGACGTCACTGGTTAAATGGCAACTTCAAGGAACCGAACGCTTGGTCAAAGACATCGAGACCATGACAGGCCCCAAGCCGCGTTGGTTTTGGCTTATTTGGATAGTCGCATGGAAATATGTGGGCCCGATCGTGCTGTTTGGCATCGTACTTGCAACCATGTTCCTACCCTCAGCCGAGCTACAACTGCGCGGATTTCGTTACCCGGTCTACATGAAATGGATTAGCAACTTTCTAGCCAGTTTACCCTTTTTGATAATTGTCATTATGGCCGTGATCAATTGCATCAAAAACCGTTTCGATTGGGTAGGAATTTTTCCTTCTGAAAATTGTAGCTCTCAAACTGATTCGAACTGCAAAGAAATTAATTCTGCGACCGGAGCCAGACTACTACAACAACCGTAACAAAAATCTCAACCCAGAAATCACTGCCCAAATGATCGCCAAAGACGAAAATGAGAAAAATAACGAAATAGAAGAAAACGGTCGGCTAACCCAAGTGTAAACTCTATTTTGAGAAACAAACTAACTCTGAGCATCCCCTTTCTCAAACCCCTCCCGCATTTTTCAGCAATTTATATTCAGAATTTATTTCACTCGTACAGTCAAAAAGCCATAAATATCTAAGTAAAAAGGAACTTTTTCAAAACCGTAAAAGCCGAACTTTTTTTGTACTCTCTATTGGCCGTTCCCTCTCAGACAAGTTGATTGCATAGGCTCAAACTTTTCCTTCATCTATTAAATGCTCGGTTTCTGTATCTTTATCGAGAGATGGCGCAATGGTTGGATGTTGCGGCAGACCATCAAGGTATTTGAAATAGGAATAGCTCGAGAAGCCTGAAAAAGTAAGGCAAAGAAAAACAAGAGCGAGTGGAAAAATCGTTTACCTATGGTGACCGCTGTGATCGCAATTATCTGGACAAGAGAAACAGGATCTCGGAAAAGTAGAAAACCGGCGAGAATGATAATTGCGAGCTTGGCGTTGCCGATCATGTTGTATCTAGAACCAATGATGGCTTAGACGAATCAGCTGATAAGAGGCTAAGAAGAAGGCTTACGTGAGCGCAGACGTGGTGCCTATAATCCAATAGGTCGACAAGTTGACAAGCAAGGCAAGCACGCTGGAGAGAAGGACCATTCCCTGAGAGCGAACCACACATTTCTAAGCGGTCAAGTCAAAGCATCAGATTCTCATCTTACCCATTCCTCGGCAGAACGGTTCGGGTTTATAAGGCCATGGCCGCCGGTGACTGGCTCAAAAAAAGGCACCACGAATAGGAGCAGAGCGCAGGAGAGAGGCGCCTGATAGAAAAGGAGCTGAGCAGCGTTCAGCTCAAACTCTTTTTGTTTCTCTCCGATCCACTGGCAACTGGGCTTAGAGCAAACTGACCACACATTGCCTTTGGCAAGCTTACCACTAGATAAAGCGAAGTGACTATGACGGCCGACAGGCCGAACACAACTCCGACAAGGTTGAAACTCAGGTCAAAGTATGAGTTGAAGAATACACCCAGCAAGACCGGGATCTAGATGGCGATTAATCGAGGCCTAGAAACTCACTAGAGAACAGATTACGATTGTCAGACGCACTCGCAATGAGTTGTGCCGCGCGTAGAAAACTTCTGAAATGAAGCAGACGCCTGGAATAGTGAGTGTCTTCAAGCATTGATAGGTGCCCACGGTGTTGAACTCCAAAGACAGGTTTGTGAGCACCACGAAGCCGCAGAATGTCACCGCCATGGGCAGCATGGCCAATAAGGGCACTCTTTTCGGTTTGAGCGAACCGAGCAGGAAACTCGCCAGCAAGCCGAGGAAGGTGACGAAGAAGTGAATGGCCGTGAGAGTGACGTTGGGAAACTTGTACTTTTTATAGATGAATTTATTCACCTGAATCAGACCAACACCGCTGAAAAAATTGATTATTATTCCGAGTAGGACTAAAGCTTTCCTCATTTCTTCGCTCTGTTTTCGTTTTGCTTAAATTTACTTCAACTTCTTCAATTTTTGTGATTGTGGCCTTTTCCTGATTAGTTTACTTTCTCTTTCATAATAAAAAGACTTTTCTATCCAATCATTATTTTAGGGATAAAAATTCAAGTTTTATTGTAATAAGCTTTCTATCTAGACTCTCAATATTTTGACATGCTTTTGTGAGCCATTCTTGAGATTTTATAATGATTTACTTTATACGCTTCACCAGTCAATCGAAGAAGGTAATTTTTTTTTTTTGAGTCAGTAGAGTTGGAAAGTTTTCTATGAACTTGCAAAAGTTTCATTTCTCATAGTAAGTTTTACTTATTTTTTGTTCAAATCTCAGAACTAAAGTTCTTCAGTTTCCCCTCTTTTTCAAGGTTTTATATTTTATCTTAACCTACTATCACCTTATTTATATCCAGATTATTATCGATTTATCACTCATGCGATTAATACTAAGGGAAAAAAGAGCCCTCTATCTTGGTGGACGCCAATTTTATTCTCTGCTCTTGCTTCATTTTTATGTGTCTTTACTTGTGAATGCGGCAGATCGGATTATCGTAGACCATTCTCAGATTTACTTTGTGGCCCACAAGGTCTCGAATGTTGTTGATGCCGTATTTGATCATCGTCGGTCTAGTAATTTCTATTACTCGGTCGAATTCCTCATATTGAGCCGTTTATTACCGTTCGAGCGAAAGACCCCAAGCCAGCACGGTGACGTCTGGTGGCAGATTCATCGGCAGAAGCATTTCGGGACGGAAAACACCCGAGTTTCCAACCTCGACCCATTTGTTGAGCCCTTTGGAGAGCAGTCGATTATTTTTGTTTCGATTGAGGTTAAGCAATTTAGCGAAGATGATACCATGATGAAAAGCGAATATTTCCATGCTGGGCTCCGTGTACGGGTTATATGCCGGCTTGAATCGTAGATTGGTCAGACCTTGAAGTTCAAAATTTTAACGTTTTTTTTTAATTCTTTATGCTTAATCATGAATACCAAGTTTGCCAAAGAACTCTTTAAACAGGCCGATCATATCGCCCAGAGTTAGATTGTAGTCGGCAACCACTCCTTCGATTTGATGAAACTCGGCCAAATGAGTGGCGTCCAGTGTTTCGTTCCTGAACACTTTATCAATTGAAAAGTACTTGACTGGCCGGAACCCCTATTTAAGAGTAAATAAGTCGGCAGTGTTCCTGAGTTAAGAGTGTGCCATGTATTTACTTCTTGGGCAAGCTTGTAGAGCATTCGAGCACTAACTGCGGTCGTGTGTGTTCGCAGAATGTTTTTCTGAGCTTCTTCCAGCTTCCATTCGTACTTGTAGCCCTGCGATCCGTAGCCGCCGCCGTTCATGTGAGTCTGCTTCACTCTTTCCAAGTAGTCGTTCGGAAATCGGGTGCTCAGCGCCGGCTCAGAAATGAAAAAAGTGTCGTGCGCGTCACGAGCCGGATGTTGCTGTGGCTGAAACAGTGAGTCGAAATTCCAGAAACCGTTCTCGATATAATTATTGGTGGGCATCTCCGTAAAGCTGTATAAAACGAAATTTGAGCCAATATTGGCCATTGCCTCAGCAAGTGCAAGTTCATACCCGAGCTCGATGAATATCTTGCGAATTTCAGTTCGCACCTTCAGCAATGGATGAAGGTGACCTGACTCTGGCATAGTGCCCAAGGCATTGAAGTTGTACTCTTTGAAATTTTTCTCTTTCCAGCTTCCACTTTGGTGCGATTATTAAGTCACAACAATGGGTAAATCGGCACCTGAGTGATTACTTGGCCATCATTTCGGCAGTCAACTCTTTTTCCGGCTTTTCAATGTTGGTTGTGAAATTCGCTCCTTTTCGCACGATCAAAACAGTCACCGTCCTAAAAGCAGTTGAGAGTAAGAGATGAGCACCACGTGGACTTGGGTTCTAAGGGGATTACACTTCGCTGATGAGCTTTCTCTTTTTCAAGTCCTGGACAGCTTTGTCGGGCACTTCATCCAGTTTGAGGTTTTGAATTTTGCTAAGCAAATCCTTAACTTCGTCTTTAACTTCGGCAACCTTCAAAAAGTTCATTTCAATAAATTAGAGCAAATTGATGGCCGGTACGAGCTAGAAGTTGGGAGTTTGCCTTTCGAGTGACTTTTGGACCGCTCGGATCGCTCTTGTCAACGAGAATCCATCCATTGGCCATTGCCTTGCTGAAACCAAGTTTGGCGTGGACGAACGATTTCATCAAGTCGGTTTGGGAAATTCCGTCTTGAGGGATTTTGCTCATTAGAATCGCTTCATGGCTTCCGTTTCTGATAATCTGCTGGGCTTCATCGTTTAGCTGAAATGTTTTGAACGATTTCTGCTCGACGTCAACAATCTTAATTCACAATCACATGAAAATTCACCAAACGCCATTAAGATGATCACTCAACTACCCCTTGGTTAACTTGTAAACTCTTGACTGCTCCGATCACTTTCTGGTGGTCCAATCCACGCTCTTGAGCGTATTCAAGTGTATGAAGCGAGTCATTTTGACTGAGGAAGGTCAAAACTTCTTGGGCAAGTTCGCTCATTTTTATTTCACTTTTCTTCAGCACTCGTTCAAATCTTGATTGAAATTGAAAATTCACATTAATAAGAACACATCCGTTGGCAGTTAAATCTTCTCTTTCTAATATTTGCTCTTCAATGCTGAAACATGTGTGCGAACGGTGACGTTAAGAATAGAAAATGCATTATGAAATAGTCGCTCGTAGTTCAAAATTAACTTAAAAACCGAGTTTTAAATGAAGTGGAGAAAAGAACACCGGTTGATTTGGCCTTCAAAAATGAAGAAAAAACATCCGCAAAAAACATTTATTTATTTTTTCTTGTTTCGACAACAAAAAGAAAAGTTCGCACTTTAAGCTTTTTCTGGGTTAACCAGTTTCCTGGTTTCAGTATCTTTTGCCAGAGAGGGCACAATGGTTCGATGTCCCTGCAGACCATCAAGGTATTTGAAATAGGAATAGCTCGAGAAGCCTGAAAAAGTAAGGCAAAGAAAAACAGGAGCGAGTGGAAAAATCGTTTACCTATGGTGACCGCTGTGATCGCAATTATCTGGACAAGAGAAACAGGATCTCGGAAAAGTAGAAAACCGGCGAGAATGATAATTGCGAGCTTGACGCTGCCGACCATGTTGTATCTAGGACCAATGGTGGCTTTGACGAACCAGCTGATAAGAGGCTAAGATGATGGCTTACGTGAGCGCAGACGTGGTTCCTATAATCCAATAGGTCGACAAGTTGACAAGCAAGGCAAGCACGCTCGAGAGAAGGACCATTCCCTGAGATCGAACCACACATTTCTGAGCGGTCAAGTCAAAGCATCAGACTCTCATCTTACCCATTCCTCGGCCGAACGGTTTGGGTTTATAAGGCCATGGTCGCCGGTGACTGGCTCAAAAAAAGGCACCACGAATAGGAGCAGAGCGCAGGAGAAAGGTGCTTGATAGAAAAGGAGCTGAGCAGCGTTCAGCTCAAACTCTTTTTGTTTCTCTCCGATCCACTGGCAACTCGGCTTAGAGCAAACTGACCATGCATTGGTTATGGCAAGCTTACCACTAGATAAAGCGAAGTGACTGTGACGGCCGACAGGCCGAAAACAACTCCGACAAGGTTGAAACTCAGGTCAAAGTATGAGTTGAAGAATACGCCCAGCAAGACCGGGATCTAGATGGCGATTAATCGAAGCCTAGAAACTCACTAGAGAGCAGATTACGATTGTCAGCAGCACTCGCAATGAGTTGTGCCGCGCGTAGAAAACTTCTGAAATGAAGCAGACGCCTGGAATAGTGAGCGTCTTCAAGCATTGATAGGTGCCCACGGTGTTGAACTCCAAGGACAGGTTTGTGAGCACCACGAAGCCACAGAATGTCACTGCCATGGGCAGCATGGCCAATAAGGGCACTCTTTTCGACTTGAGCGAGCCGAGCAGAGAACTCGCCAGCAAGCCGAGGAAGGTGACGAAGAAGTGAATGGCCGTGAGAGTGACGTTGGGAAACTTGTACTTTTTATAGATGAATTTATTCAGCTGAATCAGGCCAACAGAGCTGACGAAATTGATTATTAGGCCGAGTAGCACCAACGCTTTCTTCATTTTTCCGTTCTGCTATCGCTCTGGCTGATTTTACCGTGACTGTTTGAAATATTGTGATTATGGGTTTTTTTAATTTAGTTGGTTATCTCTGCCATAATTAGGAGACCTCCCTATTAAAAAAGTTGATAACAATCCTTTATTTCTGTTTTCTGTCTTCGAACCTACTTGAACGGTCACATTAGGTAGCATTTGTTGTTCGAACTCGAATCGTATTATCGGAGACAACTAGCAATACAAGGTGCTCTCGAGTAGCATCTTTTTCTTTATTCTTACTTTCACCCATCTGAGGCCACAGAAGTCTTTACCCAATTTACTTTTTTTATTTCTCTTTAAAAAGACAATCTTTTACGCTCTGTTCGTTTCCAACACAACACGTGATGAAGACAGAAAGAAATAATTCGTCTTCTAATCTAAATGGGACATAGATCTTAGAAATATGAAATTTGTAGAACAGCGTTTTGCGATCACGATTCTTTTATTATTGATTGTGCTGGCGTTTTCAGAAGGCACTCTTGGTCCCGGAGACAGGAAAAGGCGCACAAAGAACAACGTAGAAAATGAACAACAGTCTGAACAAAAGTTGGTCGACAAACCAGTTCAGCAAAGAGGACTTGTTCGTCCTGGAGCCGTCGGTTTTAATGAAATAGTTGCAAATCACCAAAAGTATTGCTCCAGCTGTTCCAACCAGAAGAATTTCAATGGCGCTGTTCTTGGATATGTTACGCCCTGGAACAATAGGGGCTACGATATAAGCAAAATATTTGGCCATAAGATCGACTACATAGGGCCTGTGTGGCTGCAAATAGAACGAAAGGGAGTGAGGAAATACGAACTGAAAGGGTCGCACGATGTAGATATGGGCTGGATAAAGCAAGTTCGACAGCTCTCAGACAACAAGGCTCGTCTAGTTCCTCGGATCTTATTTGAAAACCTCAAAGTGGAGGATTTGCATGCGATGTTTAATCAAGAAACGGAACTCGAGGCCTTGAGCGAAATGCTTGTGAACAGAGCGAATGAGTTCAACTTTGACGGCTACATATTGGAGATTTACATGCAGCTTGGCGGTCAAGGCAAAGAGCAAATAAATCATCTGGTTCTGGACATTGCAAATGCGTTAAAGCAAGTCGGTAAAGAGCTCATTCTGGTTGTTCCGCCACCAATCGCTCATTTGAGGAGTGAATCGGATCAAACGAGTGTGTTCACTTTGAATGATTTCGATCAGCTAAAAGACGCGGTCTCAGGCTTCTCATTGATGACCTACGACTACGCATCGCACAGTGGAATGATCGCGCCCAACGCACCCATTGAATGGGTGGAAAAAAACGCCAATTACTTTGTTGATAAATATCCGAGCTATTCGCACAAGATTTTGCTTGGCCTCAACTTTTACGGAACAAAATTCGAGCTCGACGTTAGCAACGGAGGAAAGCGCCTGCGCAAAATGGAGCCAATTTTAGGCACCAGTTTTATCGACTTTTTAAAGCAATACGAATGCGAGCTTCAATATGACGAGAAAAGCGCCGAACACTACGTGGTTCAGCCGTTGGGAGACGTTCATTTGATCGTGTTTTATCCCACACTGCAGTCGATCAAAGAACGAATCGATCTTGCCGAGCGACTCAACACCGGCTTGTCCATCTGGGAGCTGGGACAAGGACTCGACTATTTTTATGATCTGCTTTGAACACTTCGCTTTGCTGGCTAGGAACGGAACAAAGTTCTGCTCTGTGTCCAAATAAATCTGAAAGTTAAAGGTTTTCGTTGGTGAAATAAACATGCTGAACGAAGCAAATGCTTGCCACAGCAGTTCTCAGACCAAAACTATCTCACTTTAGAACGGGGCGGAAAGAAAATAATCCAACTAGACCAGGCGTTTGAGGAGTAGTCGAATGTCTATTTGGAGCTGGCTTATTCCTACAACAGCGCTCACTCTTTTTGCTAGATTCATACGCTGGGCATTTGCAAACGCAATCAACAGAGGGCGTCACATTAACGTCGAAATGAGTGTTGAGAACAGCAAGACAGACAGAGAAAAGCGGAGGCGAGCGATTGCCAAAGATCTTCGTGTGTTCGAGTTTGTGAATGAAAAGACCTCGTGGAACCGGGCCGGCTTTCCCAGTCCGCGCTCTGGACATCGAGGCGTCTGCGATGGCAAATACTTTTGGATATGGGGCGGCTATTGCCCGCCCAACGATTCCAACACTTCTGAAGATGACAGCACTGACGAAGAGGAGAATGATGAGCGCTCTCCTCTCTTTCCGGAGGTAGTTTCCAATCAATCTTTTGAATCGAGTCTCCCAATCAAGATCAATCGTTTGCAGTTGTGGCGATTTAACATTACAACAAAATTTTGGGAGAAGATTGAGACGAGTGGTGACGTTCCTCGAGACACAGTGGCCAGCCATTGCCGTAATTCCCCTCTGCAATATCTGCCCTTTCCGATAGCGTTGAAAAGCCTTTCTTTTCCACAGTCTGTCTGATCAACAACAACACTCTGATGGCCTTCGGAGGAACTGGGTTCCCTTTCGGTACTCTTCAAACCGAATACATTTCCGGCTTCTTTTTTTCAAACTGGAGTCGGCTTCAAAAGGCGCTGCACTTTCGAACTCGGTCTATCTCTGCAATCTGACTACGTTCGTCTGGACCCGACATGAACTCAATGGCGAGCCTCCGCTACCACTTTACGGCAGTGTAAGTAGTTCAGAGTGAACTTCCGATCGCGGCTGACGAGAATACTTTGAAAAGAGCTTGGTGAAAGATAGAAACTTTGTGTATGTGCTTTGCGGCACAAATTCTAGGCAATATTGCGCAAACGTGTACAGAATCGACCTGAGAACTATGAGCTCGGAAAAGCTGTTTGACTCTTTAATGGTGTACGACACGGCGTCCTATACGGCTCGGGCCCGGCTCAACCAAGACTATCCGAACGAGTTCATGTCCGGCCTATTTCGACAAGAGGTCGCGCTCTACAAAGACAATTTCTACCTGTTTGGTGGAGGCAAAAATGACGGTGACGCTTATGCTCTAGATAAGGTAGCCAAATGCATAGCTCAAAGCTCAAGTCTCGTTTATTTTGGTTTTTATTTTATTTTAGATTCCTGTTTTTAGCCTTGACAAGCTCGACTGGAAGTTTGTTGACTCACAGCCAGACCCAGGCACCAAAGGTGAATCACACATTTAAAGGCTCAATTCTTTCTCTTTTCTACTCTAGAGCCGAATAGAGTATCCTCAGCCGAGGAAATTTCATTCGTTGATTCAACACGAAAATCTGGTCTACATATTCGGTGGACTCTACTGCAGTCTAGAGCGGCAAGAGTTTCGCACGGTCAAGAACTGTGTATGGCGAATTGACCTTGAGACAATGGAGTGGACTCGACTCGACATAAAACTGCCGATTCTCACCTATTTCCATGCGGCAGCCAGCACCCCGGTGAGCAATTGGAGCCACTTGGTCGCAGCATTTATGATCAGCTAATCGTTGTCAAATTTAGAGCGGCCAAGTATTCATTCACGGCGGAGTGAAGGAGTTCAACGACACAACGATGGTGCGCATAAACCGGCTTTATTCAATTCGACTGAAAATTCCGTCGTTAGCCGAGATGAGCTGGATCAAGTTGATGGCTTTGTTTCCGAGCTTTCCCCAGCTGCCTCAAGATAAACTCATCGACTTGGGCGTGCCGATAAACTTTTTGAAAAAATTATGAATTTCAACTTGCATAAACAACGCCATTGGTCGCGTTCAAGAATTCAGCGTCACTCTTAGTGCTGAGTTGTCTCTTACTTTCGTTTATCTTTTCAACACCAGCTCGGACATATCACCTCGCTTCTATTAAAAAAAAAGCCTCATTAACTCTGGTTATATCCACAAATGCGTTTGCTTTCTTGATGTTTTCTCAATCATTATTTGTTTGGCTCTCTTGTTTCTTATTTTAACGATTTTTTGAATGAAATGTTGAAATGTTGTATGAATCAAGCTTAGAAACATTTTTTAACAAAAAGAAACACGAATCATTGATCGAACCAATCAAGAATAAAAAAAAATGACTATTTTCAATTTGATCTTTAGAAGATATTTTAATTTGCAATGAGCGTCTCGTACAAACTTATTTACTTCGACCTGAAAGGTCGAGCAGAGCCGCTGCGAATGCTGTTTTCATTGGCGGGCCAAACATACGAAGACCAGCGAGTGCCTTTCGAACAATGGCCTGCTGTGAAGCAGACAGTTCCTTTCGAGCAGCTGCCCGTTCTGGAAGTGAGCGAAAATGGGCAAAAAACGGTGCTGGCCCAGACATTGCCCATCGCTCAGTTCCTCGCCAATCGATTCGGACTGAATGGAAAGAACGATATTGACCAGACCCGATCTAACATGTTGGTTCAACACGTGATCGACATTCTAGGCCACGTGGTCGGCGCCTATAAGAACCGCTCAGGAGTTGACCAACAAAAGAGACTCGACGATGTGTTCAACAACACTGTGCCACACATGCTGCGCATGATCGAGAAAATGCTCGTTCAGAGTGAATCGGGCTATCTGGTCGGTGACTCGCTCACTCTTGCTGACATATTTCTCATCAACTTTTACGACTGGCTCATGGAGCGCAAAGGCCAAGTCCTGGAGCCTTTTAAGCTGCTCAAGGAGCATGACGCTAAGATAAGAGCTTTGCCGGTTATTGCCGAACATCTAGCTCGCCATTCTGGAGTTCGCCTCTCTATTTACACCCCGGCGCCGACTAACAGCTCGTCTAATCTTTGATCTCATGCGAGACGAAATAAAGTTTTAATCAATTTCTGGTTTCTTTATTTGGTTTCTATAACAACTTGGTGAGAATATCGAATGCGCCAGTGCCAGTCTTGGCCATGCGGCCAGCGACCAGACAAGCTGAGGGCGATTTCAAATTGTCGCTCTGCTCAAACAAGCAGGCGTCCTTGAAGAACTGAAGACAGGTCTCAAAGCTCATTTTCTGCAGCGGCGACGCGTTCGACTTTATGCCTATGCGATTGAACGGCTTGTACGTTCCGTCAAATGTCATGTAGTCGGCAATCAATGACAAATGCCGGTAATCAACGTTGATGCCATATGCGCCGAAAACTTGCTTCATTTCCTATTGGCAAGTTTTGAAAAAGCTCGACGATCGCTCAATGAAAAGCATCAAGAGAATAGCTCACATTTATGATCACTTTGGCGGCCGCCTCAATGCCGAATTTGGTGGCCATTTGATGAATATCGTTTATGTAGAGTTTTGAAGCATCCAAAACATCGGCGCGCTTGATGACTTCCTGAACAAAAATTGATTAGCGCGTATTGTTTTTAAATCGGCAATAAAGCAAAAAATGGTCAACGTACATTAACATTGATGCCTTCGGTGACCATTTTCAGGTGGCCATTATCTCCGGGCGCGTTTGACTGGTTGATAAAGCAGCGCTTTATGCCACTGACTCTGGTGATGAAGCTCTGCTTGCCGAGCTTCTGTATGACCGAGTAAAGATCCAGACGCGGCTTCAGTGCGTCAAGCTGCGCGAATCAGAGGAGAAGCATGAGCAATGCCCACAAGACTGGCCGAAAATGTAGCCTACCTCAAAGGTGACCTCAAACCACTTGAGACTTTCAGGGTCATATTTGTAGTCGATGATCATGTCGCTGATGTTGAGCACTTCGTTCACGCGTTCTGCGTTGATTTTTTTGGACCGTTTCACTTTGAGTTTGCCTGCATTGCCGTTCAGCAATTCGGCGTCTGGCTCGCCGTTCAGATCGGTCTCTTCGATTTCCTGGGAGCTGTCGGCATCGAATATGTCATCGCCTTTATCCGATTTACTGTCCATTTCTTCTTGCTCTTCTTCCTCGCCGGCGTACTCGATCTCGTCGTTGATTTTGTCGGCCAATTTCTCTGTCAAAGTGTCGCCCGACTTTTCTCCCGACTCGTCCAGATCTTCGTCAAGGTCGGCGTCCTCTTCTTCAGACCGTTTTGTCGAGTTTATGTTGGAAAAGTTCCTCAGTGACTTGTCTCTGACCGAACTTGTGTGAAGCAGACTAGAGCTCGATATTTGATTGTAGCGCTTGTTGATGGCTATGCACAAGTTCTTGATGAAACGGGTCTCGATAAAGAACAAAAGCTCGCCAAGTTTGACCGGCAACTGAAGCCGATTTGAAATCTCTTGCGGTGAGAGAAACTCGAATCGAGCTGTTGTGTGCCAGACTTTTTTGGCGCCAAGCTGCAGAGTTTGCTCGATCTCAAGCCGATGCAGACAGTCCCAGAGAGGAATTTGAGTGAATTGCGCCTTGAGCTTATCGGCCTCGGCCTGGTCGTCGTCGAGCAGGGGCACTTGCATGGATGGAGTCTTAATGTTGGTGCTGGCCACCATCAGAATTTCCCTGAGACGTGGAATACCGAGTGTGACGTTCATGTCACCGCGGCCGGCAAAGTGAAAAGTGTTGAGTGTCATTTGAGTTGACGGCTCGCCGATCGACTGCGCGGCCAAGATGCCCACCGATTCGCCGGGCGTCACGCACGATCTCAACGATTTGAGGTAGATGAGCTCTTTGAAGTTTTCGCTCTCCAATTCGGCCAGCTTATGCTTGTTCAAGTAGGAATCGATTCTCTCCTGCAGTTTTTCAGATATCGCGCCCAGATATCGATCTGGATTGTAGGTGGTGGTGATCGGAAGACGACGCTTGAACCGGCCCTTCTTGTACGCTTTCTTTTCCTGCTCGCTCAGGTTGTGCCACTCGTCCACAATGTATTTGACGCGCTCTTCGAACGGCTTGCTTTGCACATAGCCTTCTTTGGAGAGCAATTTGGAAAAGTTCAAAAATGGACTCCAGCGGCAGCCGTCAACCAGGTCGGCTTCGTTCTTCCAGTTTTTTATTTTTTCCAGCCGTTTGTAAATCGCGTCATGCTGACACACTTCCTTGATCCGTGCGAGCTCTTCTTTGTTGGAGGTGATAATTGAACGATTTTGAGCCAGGAACGGGAACTGGGAGTTGTCCAGAAACGGAATCTTCTCCACCGACAGACTGTCTTCGCCGTATTGAAACTGAATCACGCTGTTGTCACTGTCTCGCACAGTCAGATCGTAGTTGACCATCAGACCTTCGAGATGCTTTATAAGGCATCTTTGAAGGTAGCCACTGCGACTGGTTTTGACTGCCGTGTCGACCAGGCCTTCTCGGCCGGCCATGCAGTGGAAAAAGTACTCTTGAGGTGTGAGGCCGGTCATGAAGCTGTTGATGATGAAACCACCGCTGCCAGGCGCCGGATCGTAGGGTAAGAACGACGGCAGCGTGTTACCGGCCGGCATGAGACGCGGTCTTCGGCCTTCCAGCTCTTGCTGACCGAGCAAGCAGGACATTTGCATACTGTTCACACTCGAGCCCTTCGCTCCGGATTGAATCATGAGCTGAAGGTTGTTGTGAGGAAACTGCTTGACAAGACCGTTGGGAAAGCAGAGTTTAGTGAGGCTATTTTGGATCGAGTCCACTGCGCCCTTGTAGGCCAAGTCGATCTCTTTCATGTATGACTCGTCCGGGTCCATGTGGCGGCGCTTGTACTGCTTAATTAGCTCCTCTTCGTCTTCTGGAGGAAGGCAAAACGCCTGGCTAAGAACCTCAAAGCCACATTTGGACGCTTTCTTGGCTATTTTATGCATCGGCTTCTCCAGACTCTTCTCAAGCATGATGTCTTCCACGCCCAGAGTGAAGCCTTTCATTTGAACAAACGCTGTGAACAGTCGGCCCAATCGCGTGAGCAGTTGAGCAGCCACTGATCCGCCATAGAGCTCGAAGCAGCAATGAACAAGACCGAATGACGATGAGCCGTAGTGAGCCTTGTCCAACACACCACAGAGTAGCTCCCCGGTACGAATGAGAACGTAGGATTCGTTCATGAATGTTGTCTTGTACTCTTTGGAGCCCGAGTTTTTTCGCCAGTTCGGAGCGCGACGGCTCTTTTCTTCGTACCACGACTAAACAATATGCTTCTTGAGTTCTCGATTCTCTTTGACTTGTTCAACTAAACAGTGACGAATTACCTTTTCAGGAATTTTAGATTTTCCCTCCAAATTCAAAAATCCGCGATGCTCCGGTAGCAGGTTGAGCAGCAGAGTGCTGATTACCTGCTTGCCAGTCCACAGTGGTCGGGGCTTGAGAATGGCCGGCGGCAAAAGACGCACTTTTCCGTCCAAAGTGCTGTAGGAGCTGAACACAAGATGTTGATAGTCGTTTCGGTCAAAGAAGCGATCTCTCATGCTGAGCGCAGAGCCAGCTACAACATGATCGTGTATGAGACCGCCTAGCGGCGTACCGTCCTTTGGTACCAAGTAATGCTCGCTGCTCAGCATTAGATTGAGCGCCTCAGAGCGAGCGATTTCACTCTGTGGCAAGTGAGCGTTCATTTCGTCGCCGTCAAAGTCAGCATTGTAGGCTTTGCAGTTTGAATAATGCATTCGAAGTGTCTTCTCGTGTGGAAGCACTCGGGCCTTGTGCGCCATCACACTCGGCCTGTGCAGTGTCGGCTGCCGATTAAACAGAATCAGGTCGCCGTTTTTTAGATGACGATGAACGACTTTTATGTCAAGGCCAGAGTCAATCGACGATTCGGGCGTCAGCAGCTGCTTGGCGATCGCCAGCCGAGCACTGTAGTCCTTTGCTCGAAGTCGAACGATATTTCCATTTCCGTATTCAACATGAGACGCGCCCGGATAGACATCGGGTCCGTTGAGAACGAGTTGTTTTAGCTCCCAGAAATTGGCCGGATTGACTGGCTGCGGATAAGTTAGCTTTTTGGCGAATATCTCCGGTATGCCGATCTCGTCCGTGCCCAAATAGATGTCGGGCGAGATAACCGATCGGCCGGCATAGTTGACACGCTTGCCCATCATGTGCTTGCGAAAGAGACCTTCTTTCTTCTCGAGCAGCTGCTTCAGGCCCGCCTGCTTTTCCACGTTTATTTTGTCCAGTTCAGAGTCGTAGAGGACGTTGACCAAGTTCTGAAGCTGAAGCCATGCGTTCTGCAGCTTCTCTTGAAGGCTCATCTCCTTTCGCACTGAGCCGTTCAGGAGCTCAAGCATCTCTTTCTCCGACGGCTTCTCGCTCAAGCTCATCAGCTCGGCGAGCAGCTCTTTGATGATTGTGTTTTGCTGAATCAGTTTGGACAGCTGTTGGGTTTGAGCGTTTTCAAATCGTTGCTCTTTGAACTGGGATATTGGACGGTACTTGGATGGCGGCACGGCAATCAGATCGAAGAAAAACAAATCGCCCGGATTCCTTTCAGTGTCGCTTTGACCTACGAGATGAACGATCACCTCGCGCTCGTTTTCAATCAGCTTGAGCAAGTGCTTTCGAGTTTCGATCGGAGTCAGATAAGTCTGGCCGGTTAAATTCTCCAGCTTTTGATCGTCGTCTAGCTCTTCTTGATCGTCCTCGTTTTTCTCGCCATTTTCCATGTCGATCTCCTCGATCAGCTCCATCGACTTTTTTTTTATGCTCTTTGACTTTTTCAACGAGCGATTCGAAATTCCCTTGGCGAAAAAGAGCTTGCTGTTGTGCTCGGCTCTTAATTGGCGCAGAGGAAGAGAACAGTTGACGCAAGTCTGCCGAGCAGCCTTCAGTTTGTTGTCCATAAACTCTTTGATCAGGTCCAGTTTACTTTTGACCACGTTCTTGGATGGCGCACAGCTCTCTTCTTGTTCACTGTTGGCCAATATTCGCTCATACAGATCGTCGAACTCTTTGCGATGTGAGATGAGTCCGTTCGAAGAGATTTGACCTTCGCCGACGATGTTCTTGTAGAGATCGTCGACCTCCGGCAAGTATTGGACCAGCCCTCGATTAATAAGCTTGATTTTGGTGCAAAAGTAGACTTTCTCAAGTCGATTGGTGAGCAAATGATGACAAGACAAACACGACAGGCGCAAGAGGCGAATGAGATCTTTGAAGAAAATCGGATTGTAGACCGGCAGTGCGAGACGGATGTGGCCAAAATGACCCGGGCACTGATAATAATCGAGATGACAAGTCAAGCAGACGTCATTTGTATCCAATGGGCCCAGAGCCAGATCGTACAGTCCATCCGGTATCGGATTTAGCAAGCGGTCCAGTGCAATCGGATTCGTAATCTCTTTAACGCTCAACTTTCGCACTTGCTCGGCATCGTAGTAGCCGAACTTGAGGCCAGATATTGCACATTTTGTGTTGTAGTCAATTTGCATGTGCATCTTATATCCGCCTTTTTTTTTTATCGAAAATTCATAAGATTAGATTGAATTGAAACTTTAATGCGCTAGAGAGCGCTTTTCTCTATTCGCAGGTTTCATTCCGCCTCTTTGATTTCGTTTTACTTAAACTCGTTTCATTTCAAAAATGAGTTCTTAGGGACTTTTCCTCGAGCTTCTGCAAGTCGAGTCGCGCAGGAGACTCGCAACAATCAAGGGGAGTAATTTATTGCGGCATTCTTTATTGATTTTCTACCAATTGACGACCGTGACGACGACGACGACGAGTTAATGATAAAATGACAAAACGAAAGCGAGATCAAGAGAGAGAGAGAGATGGGGGGAAAGAGAAGGAAAGACTACGTTTATTATAAATTCGACATCGATTCGAGCCGATCGAGATAAAACATTATTTGTTTGACGCTTGTCTAAGAAGAGAGGGGAAAATTGGCTACCGGACTAAAAATGGGAAAATTCTTCTTTTTTTTTTGTTTGGTTTAAGCACGAGCTCGGTCCGCAATTTACTCATTCTTTTTGCTCGTCTCTGCCGACTCTGCTGTCGTCTCGGCTTGATCTTCGTGGTCGCGATATTCAAACATTGACTTAATATCGCCTTTGACCAGAGCGACCGAAAGCGGCACGAGCAAACAGAGCGGCACAATGTAGAGAAGGGCCGGCTGGTATTTGCTCATCAACAGTTTGCCAATTTCAAGACTATGTGAATGATTCACTCACCTGGGCATGTTTGAAAACGTGCATCACAAATATGGTGCTGAGCAGCGCCAGAATGTAGGCGACGAAAGAGGCGTAGAAATAGGTTCTTTGGTTTCGATTGAGACTTGATTCGAAACTTGGCGAGTGAATTTCGATGACTCGGATAGGCAGTGTCAAGTTACCTGTTGTCGAATCGAAGCAACAGGGCAATAAAGATGCCCGGAATGACAATATCGCCCAGACCGAGCAGCGCATACTTTTCGGCGTTGAGACCGTTCTCGATGAGATCTTGAGGGAAGATGACTGAAAAACGAAACGCAAACTACAGTAAAAGCGAAATCAATTCAGGACGCGAAATCAACTGACGCTTGATCGGAGCATCGAACGACTTGGCCACTGAGACCATGACATCAGTTCCAAACACCCAGAACACGTCGTAGAAGAATAGACCGCCGAGTAGAATGCAGCCGTTTATCACTTTGTTCAGCTGCATGAATTCAATGCCGCTGACCGCGAACGCAAGGCCAAATATGTTGTTGGCAATCCAGTGCTGTTTAATCGTCAAGTTTAATGAGCTTTTGTTGCTTTTGTCTTGTACAGATCTAAATAACGAACCTTTTTCATAAAGTACCAGACTCCAATGGCGAGCGAAATAAGGAAGCCGACAATGGCCGCTCTGTCAAACAGTTGTTTTGATTTAAGAACAGCTAGACGAGAATTGACGAGTGTTGGTTGCGGCACGATACACTTGAAACTGGATGAAAGCTTACTTTGGCGATCGCTGGCGGTGCCACGTGCAAACGAGAAGTTGATTTCGTAGAATTCATTTTTGATCAGCGATTCGGGCCACACGCATGCAGCGAGCCAGCCAGCAGTCCTGGTCAGAGCAGCAACGCCAAGCAAGAAAAAGTAGAAGGCGAGCAGAAGGTTTATGTTCTCTTTGGAAAAGATCTGCGCTCACAATTTATTAAGAATGAGTCTCTCGAACTCTGATGGCAGTCTAAAAAAGTGGTCTACTCACCTTGAAAATCATGTAGATGCCGAACAGAGTGCAGCTGGCGATCAATGGAAAAAGCATCGCATCTTTGGTCGACATTGTTTCGATTTCCTCACCGGATTCCTTCAAGGCAAGGAAGAGATTAGCACTGACGGGTAAATCGAATAAGGAAACGCATATACATGCTGACGTCGCTGGTGGTGAACAGATCGAAAGCTGCCGACAATAATCGGCACAAGGGCCATGATCAGCAAGCTGGAATAGGCGAGGAAAAGTCCCTCGGGCGAGGCTTTGAATTTCTCTCCGTCACTGGTTGCGTTGGTCAAATTGGCGGCCAGTTCGTCGACCACTGCCTGCACTGTGGAAGTAACAATTTCATTCGCTTCGGTCGGGTCCATTTTCGTTTCTTGTTCTGTTCAAAAGTAAATTATTAAAAAAAAAAATATTTCACTCCGCATACGGACACGTATTTTATTCGATTTGAAAAGGGAGCTGCATGGCTAGATCATGCATGCTTTGTGCAGTCCTCTTTGAATGCATTGACGAGCATATATCAGTTCATGTTCGCGCAGAAGAGACACACTTTAGTCGCTCGCTGCTCTTTTGTTCATCGCTGCATTCAGACAAATAATTTTAATTTATTTGCCTCCGGATCGAATTTAATTTTTGGCGCGCCGCAAGTGCCAAGTCATTATCTTGTCTTGGTCTGGATAAAGTCCAAACACGCCTCAGCCCTCGGCGGCCCCACTTTTTCTTTGAGTCTCAATTTAAAGAGGTGATTGTTTAGTTTAAAACTGAATTCGAAAAGAAGATTGCCAATAACAATTCGAGCGATTGAGATGAGAAAGACACAAATGATCGCTTGGCGCGAACATTTGTCATTTGACCGTTTGAGCTAAAGTTCGTTTCCTTTCCTCTATTCTACATATAAGCTGCTTTGTTGATTGTGTATTGAGCTGTGAGTCGTCCATTCTGCACACTGACGAGCAAAGAGAAAATGATCGAAATAAACAAAGAGAACATAAACACACTGAGCGATGAGCAGCTGTTTAAAACGCTCAAAAAGCTGGGCATGAACGTGGGCCCGATCACAGGCACAACAAGAGGCCTATATGAGAAGCGGCTGCGAAACTTCTTGGACGAGAAAGGCAGAGAGGAGCGTCAGTCAAGGACTCCTTTGAACTGCACTTCGGAAAGCATAAATCGAATCGAAAAGCAAGTAGAGAGCGCGCCAGAGTCTCCCAAACGACACCTGCGGCAAATAAATGTCACTCCGGGCCGACCCAGCTCTTACTCCAAATCACCATCCAAACTTGCAAGTCGACCGATGTCTTATTCAAAATCGCCGTCAAGAGTTCCGCGCCGAGTTGAAAGTGAACGAGTGGAAGTAAGCTATCAGACAGACAGGCCGAGATTTGAGGCTGCCAGTCGCGTTGATTGCTGGCAGTCGAGAAAGAACGAAGAGGCACCAGTGGAGTCAAGCGAGCGATCTCACGAAGATACTGTTCGACCTCGAGTAGAGCGGGAGATAATCAACGATCCAAAGTTGAGAAACTCGTATGTCGCCTTGACTAGAAGAGAATTTGTGATGAGAGACAACGGCTCTCGCCTCAGGGGTGAAATGACCGCCAGAGAGTCTTCGTTTCAAACTTATACTCCCAAACATCAGCCTGTGAGAAACGAAGCATTCACAAACTTCGCTACTGTAGGCAAAGAGCGAGTCGAAGCGGCTTACGAGCGTCGCTCAAGATTGTCTGCTGAACTGCCCGTAAAGGACAAGTTCGCTCCTCGTCTGGAGCGGTATAACGTAGCACGAGTGAATCGAGAAATCAGAAGCCAGGCAAGCGAGCCTGAACCGACCCAATCTCAACGATCACGGACATGGCGCGAAGAAATGGGCGCCAAAGAGTCTCCTCGAGTGCTGCCAGAGCAGGCAAGAGTAAGCACCACTTCGAGCAGCCGAACCAGCCGAGACCAAGTCGCCAAAGAGCCAAGTAAGCTTATTCAGTCTATGCTCACTCTTTCGGTTGTAGTCAAAAGGCTTCATTTAAAAGGCTCAGTTGTAAATTGGAAATACATGCTTGGCATTGTGCTTCTAACCGCTTTGGTTTACATGTTTGTCATGCAGCTTCAGGCGAGCAGCTCAAGCGAGCTGCTCGAGCTCTGAGGCTTCTTTTGTAAGAATGAAATCAAACTTGCACATATAGATCTG
Source organism: Proales similis (assembly GCA_019059635.1). NCBI lineage: Eukaryota > Metazoa > Rotifera > Eurotatoria > Ploima > Proalidae > Proales > Proales similis. The sequence goes on from JAGVRJ010000005.1 coordinate 488,827, forward strand.
GTTCAATCAACCTTGGAACAATAATTTTGTGAAATAAATTTTGCTGATTCATTTTATTCGTTTCGTGCGCCAGAATTGGCTAATAGCCCGGAAAACCCCGATCGACTGTGGTCACAAATAAAAACGAGCTGAACGTGACTGGTTTCAGCGGCTCGGTTCAAAACTAACCTCGTCAAAATCGAATCGATGCTCTCGAGGCCGAGTATAAACGCAGAGCAAATCGAAAGCCGATAGAGAGCGAAGCCAGTCGACTAATTTTCAGCTTCAAAATCGCCAGCCATGACAACTGTGAACGAAATTAAACAGCTAAGCGACGATGAACTGTTCAAAAAGCTCAAGGAACTTGGCGTAAATGTGGGCCCGATAACTGGCACCACACGAAGCCTGTACGAAAATAGGCTTATTCGAGTGTTGAGAGAAGCGGGACAGCTCGACGAGGCAGAGCAGCCAGCAGACGAGTCGCTGTCTGCGTCCAAGCTCGAGTTTAAACTCCTACAAGAAGACCCAAGTTACGATACAGTCGAAATAGCGGAAGGCGTTCGGAAGAGAGAGACGCAACGTGAGCCCACTCCTAGCCAATCGCCGGCCTCGGACACTCAAGTGTCGAGTGAACGTTCAGGCTCATTTCTCAATCTTGTCAAGCTTGTTATCGTCGCCCTTGTTGTGTTCTATCTCATTTATATGCTTCTCTTGTTCGTGTCTGAGAACTAGCCAATGAACGCTAGCCAAGAGATCACAATCACAACGGCGCAGTCGTTCTTCAATTCTAATTCAATCAACTTTGTCATTTTGAAAAAATAAAGCAGATTTGTTAAAACTCTCAGACAAGTTAAATCAGATGATCTGGTTGTGAGCGGTTGCTAAGCAACAGTCGAGGCTTCCGACGATTATATGAATTTGCATAAAAGCCTCCAAAAGAGTCGAGCAGCGGAATAAAATGACAAAGGAGCCGAGTGTAAAAGATGCTCACGAGCAGCCGATGGTCAGCGCTCGAATCGACTCGAGGGCTGAGCTTATAGACCCCATTGACTTTTCATTCAGAGACATCATGGACGTCGAAGGTAAGAGGAGTGCCAAATGACGGTTTTGATCGCGTCTCATACTCTTCTGTTCGTATTGTTGTTCTTGAAAAGAGATCGAGAGAGTGCAGCCTCGGCTCAGGGACAAAAAGAAGGCGCCGAAAACAGTTGACGGGAAATTCGCAAGTCTGGCCATAAAGCTCGGATACAACGCGCTACGAGAAACGACCGGCCTCTACGAATGGTGCCAGCGTAGCTTCGCTTATCCACATCGCATCAGCTCCCTTGACCTGTCGTTCAACTGCCTCGAGAATGTACCGTCGGTTAGTTAGATAATCAAGCTCGAGTCATTTAAACCAATTGGAGCTAGTTCGATTAAAGGAGTTGTTGAACTTCACTGGCCTGCAGTATTTATACCTGCACGGAAACAGGATCTTTGACATGACGGAGGTCAACAAGCTCAAGTCTTTGCAACAGCTCGGCTCGTTGACCTTGCACGGCAATCCGATAGCCAATCTGCCCGCCTTTCGTTTCTATGTCATAACTTGTCTTGTCAATCTCAAGCACTTGAATTTCAGCGCCTTGTCCAAAGCCGAACGCCAGACCGCCCTCACTTATATGAAATCAAACAAGGCCCAGTTAAAGGTGAACTATCCCAAGGAAAAGCAAGAAGATGACGATTTTGACGACGAAGATAATTAGATTCGAAACCAAAAAAAAAAGAAATGAGATTCAAATAAAAAATTCAAGCTGGCCTGTTTTTCTCACTCTTTCACTCAACTTGTCAGTTTTGTGTTAAATGACGATTTTCTTGGCAAATATTGGAAAAATCCAGCATTTTTTCAGTCTGTGACAGCATCGAAAGCGGCAGAGAGAGAGAGAGAGAGAGAGAACTACGACAAGCCTAAATGTTGTTGCTTATGAGCTGGGGAAAAGAGACGTGACTTTCAAATGCCTACGGAGCTTCTAGTCATGAAAGCTGCTCGACAAAATCGATCCGATTCAAATTGAATAATCTCTCCTGGCGCCGCCAACCCAGCCCGCCTAGTTGCCTGGCTACCAGAATTATTTATTTGCACGAGCAAGCATTTGTAGTAGGCCGAAACGAAAACGTGAAATTATGACCGATTAATAAAATCTCAGCCTTTCTAGCCGGCCTATACTATCAGTCTATGCTTTGCTAGTCTCGGTTTCTTTCTTTTTTCATTCAAAAGCAGCTAAGGAGCCAAAACTCTAAGGCGCACGATCTGTGTTTGCCTATACGTGTGTGTGTGTGTGCGCCTATGTGTACGCAACCGTTGCTATTTGTGCACCGTTTAAAATCTTGTTAATCCGAGTTAAGGCGGTGGCAGGACTCGCTTGTGAGTCAGGAAGAGGGCTCACGGATCAAAAACAAAAACGACTGCTTGCAAGTGGCTCGTCCAGACGAGTCCACTCTCATCAATTGCTCTACAAACGACACTGATGAGTTCTCTTGGACTTTTTCTGCCTCTCAGCCTCTGATTATTTCTTGAATTTTTCGACTCTCCTATTCAGCTTTCTGGTTTTATTTAAGCTCACTCGAATCAAAGAGGCATTTTGTCTGATTTGGCTTTACTAGACGACTTCTCTGAATATATATCAGCGTCTGTGTGTGTGTATGTGTGTGCGCTCGTTTTGCCCAGAATTGTTTATATAAGCAAAAGAAAAACAGAAAAAAAGCAGCCGGTTGCCATGCAATAGATGCTGCCTGCTATCCCGTTTGAATTGACTCTCGTTTGGAGTCACAAACAAGCCTGGCCCGAACGTTTACTAAATCAATTTGACACTGTTGACCGCGTTTATTGGGTTATGCAATCGACTAGCACTTTTATTGGCCATTACAGATTCGTTCTGCCGGTAAATAACAAGGCCAGTCCACACTGAAACCTACTTTTCTCCCAGAGGGCTCAACAATGCTTCTTATGCGGCTATAATTGACCGGGCCGAAGTGTGTGCGCTCAATTCTTTTCTGCTTCGTTTCTGTGCCATGAATTCATGTTTTGTTACTGTGACAACAGAGAATTCCCTATCGCCCTCGTTCAAGCTTCAGATACAATTCTCATATCAACGCGCAATTATTTCATCATCATCATCATTCTAATTTCAATAATTTCGTTTTTTCTTTCCAGATACATTCGTATCAGAGCGTACAATTGTGATGCACAGAGTTTTCGATTAGTCAAACGTCGAAGATGCTTGGTACTTGCTTTTGCTTCATCTGGATCGAAGCTCTTGCTCAAATTTCTTGTTTAATTGAAAAGCAAACTCGGCCAGAAAGCTAAACGAAATATTCATCAAGTCAACTGGGTTTTCCAAGCACAACTTGACAATATCTGAAGGAGAGGTAGATTCAACTTTGAACGTGTCGATGATTGAATGCGTAAGCTGCCCCTCCAAGAGCGTTTCATTCAGCAAGAGCGTAAAACGCCCGGGCAAAGCGGACGAAGCGAATGGAGAAGCTGAGGACAAGGATTTCTCCCTAAAAGGGGTCTCGCTCATTCAAGTGGTAAACGACGACGCGGACGGCAAATATCGACCGGCCGTGGGTGGTGTTCACATCGAACGCATCGAGGGCAAACATTTGGTCAAGTTCAAACTGGCCGGCGACTACATATTCAAGCTGCTCAATCATCCAAGCAATCCGCCTGTGCTGCATTTAAAGGTCGACAAGCAGCAGCCAATTTCGATGCTTGTCAACGATGAAGGCTTCTTGCCCCGGATCGTTCGCATCGGTGACTTTTCCTGACTCGTATGCGCACTAAAGCTCATCCTAACGCTGGCAAATAGACGAAGGCACCGTTCTGAAATGGTCATGGAGCAAACTAGCCATTCCGCATTCACTCTACGAAGCCGAGTACTGCGACACTCATGCAGGCCTATTTCGCACATCTAAAGAGTAAATCAAATGACACGTCGCCTCTAAAGCTCTCTCCTCATTTGTGCCCGACGCAAGACTTGTGGTGGCAACCAAGTCAAACTCGTACACAAGAAAGTTTGACGAGCCTGGCGTCTTTTACTTTCAGACCGAGTCGACCAACTACGAGCAGAAGCACGTGTGCATAGTCGAAGTCCAGCCCTCTTCCAAGTAATATCAGACCCCCCACCAGACCGAGCCAAAACATTTCATTCATGTTTGCCTTAGCGAGCACCTGATTGAGATATTCGACAACAAATTCTCGCCCACTCGTGTGACCATAGAAGAAGGAGACCGCGTCTGGTTCAGATGGAGCAAACAAAGCGTAATTTACTCTTGAGCTGTCGCAATTAAGCTTTCTAATGTCCTGCTCGGCCAGTGTTTGAAAAAACACTGCGTCTATCAAATCCATCCGCCTGCACCTGACCATCCGGCCGACAAGGCTTATGTGGTAAGTTAAAGGCCTTAGAGACAGGCCACGGTCACAGTTTCAATGAAGCGAGCATTCTTTAAGAGCGTCAAGAACGGGTTTAAATGGACTGCGCCGACCTACAATGGCAGCTTGTGTCATCGATTCGACAAGTGCGGAGTGTATTACTTTGGCGACATTTGCGGAAACGAGTGCGCTTCGTATGTGGGCATAGTGGCAGTGAAACGCAAGCCAAGCTTGCACGAGATCAACTTTGTGGACGAGAAACGCCGTTTCGAACAAGGTTCGTTGTCTTGCCACGTCGCTTTAAGAACTGTTTAACTCCAAAGTTGCATCTCATCACAGACGTGGTTTCGGTTGAGTCCGGCGATCTGGTCTGGTTCAAATGGAACAAGCCGTTCGAGCTAAGCTTGACTCTTCTCGGCTGTAGTCTGCTCTACGACAAGCGAATTGATTCGAACAGATGCGAAGGATTCGGTAAGAGACTGGGACGGCATTTGAGTTCAATTTGAGTCAAAGTTTTCTTGTTCTTGATCGACTCAGGCGGCTGTGATCAGCTTGACTCGAACGGACTCGCAAAATCCGGCCTTTATTCGTACCGGGTGCGCAGAGCTGGCTGCTACTATTTCCTCGTCTCCGGAGAAGAAGAGACTTATGTGATTTGCTTGTTGGCCACCTCGTCGCAAAAGGACCACAAAGTCACTCTAAACGATTCGGACGCCAAGCCAAGCATACTGAACATCCATCCGGAAGATCGAGTCTGGTTTGTTTGGGACGACTCCAAGCGGCCGCAAAACATCCGCCAAGTCAACCATCAGAACCAAATTGTGCCCAACGGCTTCCTCAGCGGCTCTCTGATGGAAGCGCCTGGCACATTTGTGGAATGCTTCAACGACCTTGGCATATTCTATTATCGCAGTGATAATCACAAGAATGTCACTGGCGCGATTGTGGTCGTGCCAGAGCCAACGGTAAATCGCATACCCACTCAGCCGCTCATTCGTTTGAATTATATTCATTCAATTTTCATTTTATAGATCCAAGTTGTGCACGTTAGCAGCAAAGGCATTCGGCCAGATCCGATTGTACTCCATGTGAACGATGTAGTAATTTGGGAGTTTAAAAGCAATCAGACTACGGATGTGGTGAAGCTCAAGGACGGCGACGACTTTTACAGCTATGTCGAGAGTGCGCGTGAGATAATGCCTCGTCGCTTCTTGAGCAGGGCATTCAGAGATCCAGGCGTGTTTCATTATATGAGTCCGTCGTTTGATCTGGCGACTGGCACGAGCGAACCGGCCGTCAATGATGAAAAGCGCCTAGAGGTAAATAGAGACAAGGCTCAAGCGCAAAATGAAACCCTAAGACAAGCTTTTTCAAATTCAAAGAATTTGTGTATAAGCAGCGTGATAGTGGACAAACAAGAGGACTACACAACAGTGCTGGTCGACTCAGAGGGCTTTCATCCGAGCGTGATTAATGTCAAACTGGGCAAGAGCGTTCTGTTCGACTGGAGAGACTCGGGCGAAGCTCACAATATCGTTCACGTCACCCTGCCAGATTCCAAAAGAGGACTCAAAGTAGTTGATGGACCGGCCGCATTCAATTCGGGCAAGCCGGTGCTCAACAACAGCTTTCTGTACACTTTCGAAGAGCAGAAAAGCTACTGCGTCATGTCAGAGGGCGCTCAGAACGCCTACTGCATGATCAGAGTGTTGGCCACTGCAAACAAAACCTCAATGCCCAAGCTGGCCAATGAGGAGAAGATGGTGCTTAAGAAGTACCATAAAGTGTTCTTGCACTGCGACACCAAAGATGCGGTTGTCCACTACACAACCAACGGGCAAATGCCAAGCAAACTCAGCCCCGTAAGTGAACCTAACAACATTGTGGCCTTGACACCAGACAATCAAAATCTTGTTTGTTCTCAGCTCTACTTGCCTGACGAAGGAATCCTAATGAAACACGAAGGCATCAACATCATTCGAGCGATTGCTTACTCGGACGAATGTCTTACCAGCGACATATTCACATCAAAGTAAAATTCTCTTGTTTTCTTCTAGTTTTGGCCTCAAGCATTTAATCTCCGATTCAGGCGATTTCATGTGCTGCCCGATCCGGACGATTCTTACAATCGTTATTCGGAAACAGTCGATTTGCAAAACGTAAGTTGGACTTGAATCCGATCTACTTTGCTGTTCTAACCTTTAGAACATTCAAGTCGTCGGTTTCTAACGAAGACTGGTGGCGCTGCATACCAAAGGTGCGCTACAGCGTCTCGGCAGTTGGCTGTGTTGAGCTCACTTGGGACAGCCCGCCTGAGAAGGCTCGCGCCCTAATCAGCCATTACCAAATATTCTTGAACAAAGTATCATACAGAAACTACATATCGCCCAACACGAACAGAGTCGAAATCAAGGGCCTGGCCGGAGGGAAGAGTTACGACATAATCGTGATGGTGTTTCCCAATACCAAATATCTGCTGCCGCAGCAGTCCAACGTGGTGACCATAAGCATACCGCGTCAGAGCAACTTTGGCGGCCCGGTCATCTCGCTCAAGGCCACACAGCGCAAAGACCACATTTGTGTATGCTGGCAGTGCATTGACTCAAATAAGCTGCCCATCGATCGCTACGACATTCTCATAAACGGAGAGAAAAAAGACATGGTCAAGCCTTCCGAAGGCTACCATCGTGTCACAATTGAAGGCTGCTACTTGCATCAGAAATATTCCATTCTAGTGGTCGCCACGCCCAAGGGTAAATATTTGCTCCTGTAAACAGATGACCACGGTCGGCTCTATCTATTGGCCATTTCAAGACGGCTCGAATCCACTCGTTTCGAACGAGCTCGAAGTCACTCTGCCGCTGGATTTGAGCGAAATAAGCCTGCCGGATCCGTCTGTACGCGAGCGTTCCGCCGACTACTACGATGAGTATATCGAGATAACCGACACCGAAGACCGTAAGTAAAGTTTCGAATGTTTGTAGCTTGCTTTCTCTTCTTTCCTATGATGCAGTCGTAGTTGAACTTATTGATCTGCCTGTTAGCTGTTTGGCATGTTTGTGCCTTGTTGTTGCTTGTTCTAGTCAGCTAGCGTTCTAGTCAGGCTTTTGAAATTTTCTTTAAATCCCCTCATTGTCGGGCAGCCAATGAAAATAGAAGAGAGTGAGAAGAAAAAAGAGAGAGCGAGCGCGCAAACAATTTTGCATTGACCAAGTCTTAAATTCATACGTTAGGATCGCCAGAGCTGTTGAATGAGCCTGTTGAGCCCAAATTAGAGCAAAACTCCTCCACAGACTCTTCTGATGAACCAACTGCTAAGACAGCAGCCAGTAGCAATAAGGAAATCATTCCGATCGACCACACCTACTTGACCTATCTGTCTGACGCAGTGTCTCATTTCACTGAACTGCCAATCACTCATTCGCATCATAGCCAGAACGATGGCAAAGACGATCGTGACGATGGCGATGAGAGAGTGGGCTCGCTCTCAAACAAGGCCGGTGTGGATGGTCTTGCGTTGGAGGGCAGCTCGCTTCTACCTGCACGCAGGGAAAAAATGAATGTGTTTGAAGTGAGAGGGATCGATGCTGACTATTTCCACGATCATGACGAACAGACCGTCCTGCAGCCGCTTAAGTACGTGAACAACGCCAACATGAGCCGAAACAACTACAACAGTGTTGAATTTCGCTCGCAAAGCCGCTACTACCAGGCGAATAACTGGCCGACCACTATTCCGGTTGTATCTGCCTCTTACAAGCCGCCCTTTAGAGAAAAGGTGGTCGACATGCATGCGTACGACCGATATGCGTTTAATCAATCGCGCACGCCCAACAGACACGTGGACGTCTCTGTGCTGCGCGACATAAAATTGCAGCAGACTGAGTATCGTGGTCCCTATCAGCTCGATCCTGCTCCCTATATAAAGAAAAACATGTACATGCCGCATTTCGAGCAGCAGTGAGCTCTGCTGCTCGTCTGTTTGCCTTCTCTCTTTTGTTTTTGTCGCTTGTATTAGCCTTAGTGTATCGCGCTCGTAAATCTCTTGCTTTCCGCTTCATATTTGCGTCCATTCAATTTCTTGCTCGTCATTGCTTGCCTTAGAAACGCCTCCATTCAATCATGAACTCGATTCTCTCTTCTATTTTTGCTAGTTGAATAAACAACTTTGAGAACAAGTTAGTTTTCTAATCGAACGATTTTCAATTTTAAGTTTTGGACGATGTGACCAATGTGAAGCAGCCGCGTAAGGTAAACACCGTTTCTTATTCTTTTCAAATTCAAATCATCCCAGCCGACGATTCATCGACGCCACTCATTCTAAATCGATTGCAGGCAAGCTCACCTCAATCGAGCGAATTAGAAAAGAAAGAGGGAAAAGAAGACGCCAAACCTCAATACGCGTCCTATCTGCCCTACGATAACTATCTGCTAATGAATCGGAACTCTTTAATTCACGAGCTCATTGAGCGAGAAGGGCCCGTTCAAGAGCTGAACGATTTCTCTAAATCGGCTACTGAAATAAACGAAACGAAACCGGCCGAGAAAGAGACGATTGTCGATACTCAGCCTCAACTCGAAAGCAGCAGAAGCAGCTGCAGTCGAGTTTCTGCGGACGCAGTGAGTGCCCTGCAGCGCTTAAGTTCTCTTTCTTGTCTTGTCCGTCTGAGCATGAGCTTTCACTGCTGAGCATGTTATTTCCGTGCCATACGCATTGAAGAGAAACGTTTTTTTTCAAAATGATTCAAATGAACTATTCTCTTCAAGGTCACGGGTGAAATAGACGAAAAGAATCTGCCGATGCCCAAGCCATGCATCTCGCACATCCATCCCGGGTCCATTTTAGTCGAGTGGCAGATGACAAGAGCAGCACCACGCGGCCTCGAGCTCACTCACTTTGTCGTCACAATGGTCGGCACCGAGTTTGCCAATTCTATAAAATCTGACGCCAGGTTGGTGCCTCTCTGTTGACTATTTCATCCGAATTTAGTCACCTGCATCGCTTCTTAAACAAAGCTACGAATGTTTGATGGAGGCGAACGGCAAAAAGATTCCGGCCGTTCAGCACTGTTGGGTTTGCAAGCCTGCGAATGCGAGCGAAAATCGACTTCAAATAGACGGCGTTCTGGACACGTCTGTTTACCAGTAAGTTGAGAGCGTTTGAAACAGGGAACCAGATTTCAGTGGCTGATGAATTAGAATCGCGGTGATTGCCGTCTACAAAGCACTGGAGGCAGACGAGACCAAAGAGTACAAAGCATCGTCAAAAACAATTGCTTACACGTCGCTGGGCCCGCCCAATCCACCTCGGCTCAGAGTGAATGCGGTCGACTCGTACGCGTGCACACTCGAATGGATGGCACCTCACTATCCTCGGGTTGACTTTATCACCGGCTACAGGCTGCTTGTCAACGGTGAAGTGAATCAGGTGTTTGAGAAAAATGTCAACGAGTTTGTATTCACTGACATGCAGCCGGGCAGGAAATATGACATTGAACTTGTGACAGTGGCCAATTCAATAGTGGGCCAGAGTCAGCCTTCGAACAGAGTCAGTCTGGTTTGCCCTCTACGGCCATCGCCGCCTCTCATCACTCAGCTTCCGTCTGTGAGACCAAACTGTGCCGTGATCGGCTGGAAGCCGGCTTCGCCTCGAACTCAAAACGAATGGGACCATATCATGTGCTACAAGTAATTAGCGTTCATTTCTCAACTCAGCCTGATTCGCTCCATTCGAATGCTGCTCCTCTCGAAGGGTCTATCTGGACAAGAAATACCACGGCGAGATATTCAGCTCCAACCTGAGCTCCTACTCGTACATGATTTGTGACCTTCAGCCTGGCAAAAGCTATGAAGTGTCGGTGCAGTCGTTTTGCGGCGAGCGTATGTCACATCCTACTGAGGGACCGGTCGTCAGCTGTATAGTGTCAAGTGACTTATCAAATGAATTGATGGTCACTCCGACTGCCCCGCCCGAACCTATTCCGCTCAGGCTGGCCTCGATCACATCGGACGGCCTTGAAGTAACATGGAACTATCCGCAGCAGTACGGCGACGCTGTCGTCTCGGTATGATTGGCCTATTTGACTTGAACAATGAACTTAAAGCGCTATTTGGCCAAATTAGGGATTTCAACTTGTCAAGGACGGAAAGCTGTATGGCAAAGAGCTGGGCGCCGACGTGAACAAATATCTGTTGGGCGACGTTGAAATCGGCGACACAGTCAACCTGCAGATAATTGCATTAACCAACCATCCAGTCGGAAAGTACACGGTGATGCACGAGCATCCCGGATTTCTCATGGATCAGCCCCAGCGTGAAGAGCTGCTGAATGGCAGCCGAAACGGAGAATGGAGTCGACACCGCAAGAGCAGTGACATTCACCCGGACTACCCGGCGTGTAGGCCAGGGCCAGTTCTGACCGTCACTTACACTGGCCTTGTCAAGCCGGCAGTTAAGATTTGGACGGAGAAGATCACCGGCTTCTCGGCCATGGTCGTGTTCCAAACGAGTAAGTATTCGATCTAAGTCCTGTTCACTCTCAAATACACCCAAAACACGGCCAGCAGACCAGAGCTCCAACTTTTTCCCCTACGGAGGTAGCATTCGTCTCGTCGACTCTTTTGTTGTGTTGCATGCTCCTCCCGCATGACGCATTTGAATGAACAATCTCTTGAGATTTCTGAACATTCACGATTCGTTTTATAGGCAAAATGAGCAGTCACTTTGTAGAGCCTGAGTATTTCCTCGTCAGCTATTGGCCAGGAAACGAGCCCGATGACAATGTGCAGACCATAAAAACCGACAGTAAACTTTACCTCTTTCTCTCCACTTCGGCTGGACTCGGGTTAACGCTTTGTAAACAAAAAAGAGGATTTTGTCGAACTCTACAACTTGAAGCCGTCGACAATTTACACTGTTCAAGTTGAATCTCGCCGCGAGTCTAAACGAGCACTCGAAATTGTCGGTGAGTGGATTTCTTTTCTTAAGCAATCATTTGATCGTCCGAGTTGACTCCTAAACAAAAGACAACGAGCCAAAGAGCGAATACACTTATATCGCTTACTCCAAGTCGAACGTATCTCAGTTCCAGACCGCCAGTCCGCCTGATCCGCCCACCAATTTGACGGTGGTTGCTACCACATGTCATGCGATCAAGATATGCTGGGATCCGCCCGTCGACAATGGATCCGAGCTCATCGGTTGGTTCTTTTTCTTTTCGTCGTTTACAAGACTTTTTCAAAGGTTGAACATTTTCAAGCCGTACGAGTTGACTGCTATGCGATAAACACCGAGCGAACGCTGCACATATTCAAAGAGCTGACGCCCGACTCGACCAGCTGCATAATAGACAACTTGTCGGAGAAGACCACCTACAAGCTGAGCGTGACCGCAATAACCGAAGAGTACTTCTCGAGCCACAAGATCAAGGAGATAAAGCAACTTCCCAAGCTAATTCTGGAATCGGCACCTTGGCTACCGTCAGCGCATATTGAAGCCATGACGTCTGGCACCGACCCAGCCTCTGGCGTTGAATGGAAGCTAAAACATGACAAGTCGATGGGCGTGAGCTGGAGACCCGGCAGAGTCTACGGCAGTAACAAGCTCATCCATCAGGTGCTCTGCTATCAGGAAATTGGAGTTAAAAACTCAATGCCATATCAAATACCGCTGCCGATGAGCGCCAGAAGCTACAAAGTGGCCAATCTCAGAATCGGAAGCCGTTACCGACTCTGGCTCGAGACCGTGGTGCTCATCAAGCTCAACATAAACTCGGAGGGCTTCGGCGCCAATTATGAATTCAACTCGGACAAGGTCTACGATGTTGACTATTATCGCGACGTCAAAGACAGCCGATGTGTGAACGTTGCCTCAGATTTCGTAATCATGCGAATGCCGGCGCCTTGTGAGCCGGCCGTTCTAAATCTGACCGGCTACACGAGTGAGACGATTGACATTTACTGGGCGAAGCCCAATCTTTACAGCCAGCACCGCGACCCGGACTATCCGGAGCAGAAGATTCACGTCTACAGACACTTGATCGGCTACAGACTTGAAGTGAACAACATCCGACAGCGTTCCATAAACGCGGACGAGAACATCTGCACTCTGACCAAGTGCAAGCCTGAAAACACCTACAACATTGTTCTGGTCGCTCTCACTTGCCTGTCAAGCGCCACTGAGGTAAACTGCTTCTTTGGAGCTCTTTTCTTGCTTGGCTGCTCGCAATTGAGCGCTCTCTTTTTTAGACGGCCAATCCATTGGTTGAAAACGAGGTAGACATATCTGAAATAGACGAGTCACCGTCGCGGCCGCTCCAAGTGAAGACATTCACGGTCGATCGCGATGACCAGCTGCGCAGTTTGGCCGCTCGCTTCGAAGACGTGGTCGACGTCAAAGAGCCCAACTCACTTGGCCGTATTGCTCTCACTTGGGATATAAAGAACAGCTCAAACATTCGTCAGTTCAACGTAAACTGGTTCTCGGCCGAAGAAACGCTCACACAACGACGCGCTTTTGACAGCTCGGCCCGATCATGCCACATTCCAGTGACCAAGTCAAAGTAAGCGTCGAACGCTTCTGCTTCGTTCACTTTTTGCTTCATCTCTGACTTGTTTACCAGATGCATCTACGAGATAAACGTCGAGTGCGTTTATGAGGGCGGCGAGACGAGAATAAGCGAAATGCTGTTCATTGAGATACCCGGCTCACCAGACGCGCCCGAGCTCTGGCTTCACGAGCAAAAAGACAATCACTTCACCATTCATTGGTCCGAGCCTCGACTTTATCCTCAAGTGCCAGTCAGCGGTTTCCAGGTACCGTGCTCGTCCTCTCTTCTTTTTCAAAGCGAATTGGTCCCAACTAATTCCATTCAAAAGCTTTTCCTGAACGATCAAAAAGTCGGTGCCAAGATCGATCGTGATGTTTACAAAGCCACTCTGCCTCTCAAGCCCAATCGGTGAGTGAGTCGCAAAGCTTCAAATTTTGCAAATTTTCATTTTTTCTAAACCAACTGCAGAAGCTACAAGATCAACATCCAGGCGTTGAGCTCTCGAACTGAATTCAAAGACTCCGTCTATTCAAACAGCCTTCATTTAACAACCTCAATGGCCAATCCGAGTCTGTACGTGGCAAAAGACAGCATCGACATGCTGAGTGCAAAAGGAGCCCTGCTCGACCAAGAGTCGGGCCTTGATGCTCAAGTGGCCGCCTTGCGAAAGTTCTACGAGCATGAGAACGAGACCGATCTGGACGGCGAGCACGTGATTCCGGTGAGAATCACCAAGCTCACCGAAGACCATGTCGACTTTGACTGGTCCAAGTACATAATGCCGGAGAACGTGAACGAATACAAAATTGAATGGCATTGTCTGAACACGAACGAGCACTTTGAGCATCGTTGTGACACGTCAGTGATCAGCCATCAGATAAAACGCTTGAATGCGGGCGCTACGTATTGTCTCAAAGTGTCGTCTCTGAAAAACGCCAACACTTGCGTGAATCGGTCAAAGAACGTGATATTCGAGACGTGTGCCGCCCCGGACGCGCCCATTCTCAAACTGCGAGCCTGCAACTTCAAATACATAACAATGGAATGGAACAAGCCGAAAAGCTACGGCGATGCTAAAATAGTCGCTTACAAGCTGTATGTGGACGGCAAGCCGGAGGCGATCTTGTCCTCGGAACAGACCATATTCACGCTTTCAAAGGGCGAGCCATCGCATGAGTACACTTTCCAAGTTCAGGTAGGTTTGCGACTTGAATTCGATTCTTATCAAATTAGAGACGAAAACTAAAACAAATTTAAAGGCCATGACTTCAGACGAAGGCCTCACCAGTCCGATCTCGACTCCACTGCGAGTGGTCTGGCCCGGAATAATGGTGCCCAATCTGAGGCAAATTGAAAACGAAAATGGAATCTTGCGTTTAGCTTGGGACGATCCGCTGATTACCGGAAACATGAAGATCTCTTACTACCGAGTAATAGCCGAGTCCCAGGAGACTGGCCAGGCGCAAATACAGGGACCTCTGGACAACAACATACGCGAGTGTGAATTTTTCGGCATCGACACGGGCAAATACAAAGTGCATTTGGAAGTGACTGCCTACGGCCTTGCCGAGCCTTTCTGCTCGGCACCGTTGACCGTTGACTTTGGTCGAAAGCCAGAAGCTCCCTATCTGTCATGTGAAGTTCCTGGCCTCAAACAGAGAGCCAAGTTAGACCGAGTGGCTGCAAGCCTGGCCAACAAACGCGATCGACTTGTGAGAATTATTTCGCCCGTGAAAAGCTACGATCCGTCGAACATGTCGTTGCCCAAAGCAGTGGCCACTTTAAAACAAGTTGACGAGGCGCTGAATGACTGCCTCAAACTGATCGCCAACTACTCAGGCTATTTCGTGGTCAATCTCAGCTGGGCGTGCCATCAGACCAACCAAATGATCAAAATCATGGGATTCAAAGTCTATGTGAACGATAGGCAATACGGCGGTGATTTGCACGAGTCGATCAGAAGCATCCGAGTAAAGGTAGAGAACAGTCATCAAAATCGAGCTTCTTGGCTTCGCTTATTAAAGAGAAAATTTGAAAGCTGTCGTTAGAGCGAGCTGTCCACTCGATCTATGTGACTGCATTCACGGACCGGACGAACATGGAAAGTCAAAGCTCGAACACGATTGAGCTTCAAAGTGAAAAGTTTTTCCCGTTCGCCTTTTATTGCTATCACAACGTGCATGCGAAAAACACTTCGTAAGTAGAGCAATCGATCTGGCCATCTCTTTATATCGACTGATAGGCAAACTTGGGTGAACAAAGGTGGCCACAAAAAGGATGCTGCGCCTACCAGGACACGTTGCCAGTCGAGCGTCTCAACTTGGGCAGGTCAAAAGAGCCAATAAACATTGGCACCATTAGCGAGCCAGTGCAAGCGTTTAAATGCGAAGTGCTCGAGTTGACAAGTGGCAAGACTTGCAATTTGGTCGACAGCAGGAACAAATCAGGACGATACACCGCGATACTGTTTTGGACCAAATGGTGTTTGTCGTCTATAAGGAGCCTCAATCACTTTCTCATGTACTCAAAGCGGAGCTCATTCGAGGTAGGTTTTTATTTCAACAGCACACCGGTCAATCACATTTAAAGGGGATTTGCTCAGATTGACTACACAGCTTGCCATTGTGGACATGAGAACAGTGGCGAGATGCTGGAGCTGCTTGAGAAGGCCGGATATTTGGACACAGACGTGAAATTTGTGAACGACATTCTTTATGCCGGCAAAAAGGGTAAGAGAGCTGAAAGAGCATATTCAAATTGATCGTCTCGAATGACATTTTTGGGTTCAATTTATGCCCCAGATAACATGAACGTGTCGTCGATAGACCCGTTTGAAATTAAAGGAGTGCCGACGATGATTATCGTAAACAAGCACGGATTCGTGTTGTGGAAGGGTCGACACTGTGCGGCTGATTACACAAGCTACGAACAGTTCATGAATCACACGCTTGGCATGCTACTGGGAATGGGCTGTTCTCAGAGCGCCTGTCAAGACTGCGCTCCTGATTTGGGCATCGAAGACGAAATTGAAGGTTGGCACGAATGCACTATCAGCTGCTGAAAAAACGTTCAATGATAAATTACAATTTTAGAAATCAGAGCGGAACAGAAATTCCTGACTAATTACATCGAATCATTGTCAAGACCGACACAAGAGACGTGGACAGATTTGAGCGCTAAAAAGGTCGTTCCTCGTCTGCCGAAAATATCCACCAAACAGCTTGTTAGCGTCAAGACAAATGCGACCGGATTCCATGGCACGCGGGCCGCCTCGGAGCGAGCTCTGGTGCACACAAACTCTCAGACCATCATGCGCTCGTACGCAAAGAGCGTAAAGCGGCGTCCCAGTTCGACAGACTCGCAAGGTTTCTGCTATTACGGACGACAGACGATCAAAAAGACATGAGATGTAATCTCTTTTCTACGGCAATTAGAATGCTCCAAACAATTATGGGCCAGCATTTTTTTTTTTATTCTTAATAATTGGCTTTAAATAAAACAAAAGAAGAGGCCCGTTTCTTGTGTCTATTTTGTGCCGCAATCTTCCATTGCTTTGCTTGGCGGTGGCTAATTTGATCACGTGAGGCTCAAAGACACAAAGAGCGCGATAACAACACGCTGCAAGAGCATTACCTTTCGAAAATAGACTCTGAACGATGACTCAAGAGAATTCTGACTTAACCGATGCCCTGTCCAGAGAGCTTGTTGCTCACATATTAGAGAAATCGCTTCAAGGAACCGCGTCTAGATCAATTCATATCAAGTGAGTGGCGCAGGTGAACACATCTACACATTGCAGTCGCTGAGAGCTTTCAATTTAGCGCAAAGTACAATGAAATCGATCAGGGACTGCGAGAGCTGAACGACGCAATAAAATGCGTTGACAATGACGAAAGTGATTATGTAAGTGCCTAGGTGGCCGAATCCAGAATCGGCCGATCGACGAAAAGCGAGATAATCGATAGACTATGATTAATCTAGAAAATGTGTCTGAGGTATTACGAGAAGGCGTTGAAATTGAAAAAAGACCTGGCGGACATCGATGAAAGGACGAGCAGCATGAAGGCAAGAAAATAAAAGCCATCGAAATTCTAACGCAGAAAATAAAGTGAATAGCAGAAACGAGCCGGCGAGCTGCTGGAGCTAGTCAAACGTCACAAAGAACAGGAGAGGCTGAAACGCCAAGAAGAAGAGCGCCGACTCCATCCCGTGTTCAATCCGGCCGAACTGCCGCGGAAAAATTCAAACGCGCAAATAGAAGAAGCGCTAGTCCGTGCTCCGCCCAGTCATCTGCTTAGAAAGTCCAAACACCGAACAATCTCGGTCGATCTAGACGAGCAGCCCAAATAGAAGTCTTTCTCTTTTTATATTTTTTTATGGTAAATATATAGAAACAAAAACAAAATGCGGTCGACTCAGTGCTTGAGCAGCTGCTTCATTTGATGTGAATCAGATCTCTCGTCAATTTGGTTGGTCACTGCACGTCTGTTGGTGTTTGTCACTGGTTTGAGCTGAGCCTGCAACAGATTGGTGCTCTTTTTCCCGCCGCAGCAAAATAGAATGGCGCGGAATTCTCGCCGAAAGTTGTCTACAGGAAAGCAGGAAAGCAAAGAGAGACAATTTGGGTTAAACTGAATACACCCTAGCTCAGTTGAGAATTACTCACCGCTCATGAGATTGTAGATCAACGGGTTCACAGAAGAGTTTAAATAGACCAGAAGATGGCTGATGTGAAATATAACAATTATGATCTGATCGCTGAACAGCTGCCGCAAGATTATTCCGTTGCCGATGTACCTAGGCAAATTGGGTCTATTAAACCAGGGAGAAGAAAGTGGTGCTTGACATTCTACCTTAGGATGTTTAGAACATGAATGGGAAGATAGCAGATGGCGAACAGCATGGCCACGCTGATAAGCATTTTGGCTGCTTTTCGCCGCGCGTTAAGCTGACTGCGCATTTTAGACTTGGCGGCGGCACTCCCGCTGGCCATGGTCACACAAGATGCGTCCAATTTGTTTGTTGACCTGGAGCAGTCGGCTTCTGGCTGCTCCCACATAATGCTCTTGTCAATTCGCCAAAGCACTTTGAATACTCGCGAGTAGGTGTAGAATATGAGAATCATGGGCAGAATATACAGAATGAGTAAATTGAACGAGTCGAACAGGCGCTGGTAGATTGGACTCCAAGTCGGAAAGCAGCTTGAACGGTCGGGATCAGATTGAAATGCAGAAAAGAGGAGCGGTGGAAATAAGCCACTTACTAGGAGATATCCTCCTCGTGCTGGATTGAGATTACCATCGGCAGGGGTATGTTGATAAAGATCGCAATCGTCCAAACTACGCAGATGATAAGCTTGGCGCGGAACTTGGTCGCTTGAAACTTGAGTGGGTAGACTATGGCGTAGTAGCGTTCGTATGATATTGAAGTGAGCGTCATCACGCTGACGCACACAGAGATGTACTTAAATTTGAAGAGACCAATTAGATCTCCTTTCCAAAATTTTCATTAAAATCATTTACTTGAGTGTAGGGCATTATTTTGCACATGAGCGCGCCGAACCACCAGCTGCCGGTTATGTCATTGATCATAGTCGGAGGCAGGCATATGAGAATCACGAGCAGGTCTCCGATCGCCAGATTCACTATAAACAAGTTGGTGATGGTTCGCATGGGTGCGTTTTTAACCACCACAATGATGACTAGCAGGTTGCCCAGGAAGCCGAACGTGAATATGATCGTGGAAACAAATATTAAACACCAAGTGTACACGCCGTAGACTGGCAATGACATTTCGGCCTCAGAACTGTTGGTCGAATGAATCGAGCTGTTTTCCATCATTTTGAAGAACGCGTCTCTTCTCCTTTTCTCTTTCTTTCTATTCTGGTATTCTTTGAATATTTGCCTTTCGTTTTTTGGGCTGCTGATGTCGCCGCTCGCTCAATAATTGGCTCTGAATTTCTTCAAGAAGATGGATAAATGGATACACAAACGTAATTCGACGATGCTCTGTTGCCGACGATTAACGCATTCCTTTTCTTCTTCTTCTTTTTCTTTCTATTGCTCTCTCGCTCTCTCTTTCTGCCTATTATTAATGTCGGTTGAGCGGCCTTTCTCTTTCTGAAACATAAGACCGTTAAATAAAATTAATTTTCAGCACCTTGATGAAAATTGAATGAATGAGAGCGTGTCGATTTCCCTTGCTAATATTTGCTTGCTGTGTCAATTTGAACAAGCGAGAGATAATGCACTTTTTGCGGAATTAAAATCAAACAGGCAAAATCAGCATCGATAGACGAAATACACTAAAGACGTAGGAAAACGCGATTACCATAGTCAACACGGACAAATCTGATAAGAGAAATGAAGGAAACGTCTAGGTTGATGCCAACTGGCGGCAAAAGAATTCACTAAAGTGAATCGCTGACGAAACATGTTCGACAATGGTACTCAACGTCATGAAGCTGCAAGCAGACTCTTCAAGAGGCTCGGCAGCTCTTCTTCATCTTAAAAGGCTAATAATTGAAAGGCATCAGCGCGATGAAGAGCTTGTCAGAAACATTTTGGCAGTCAGTTATTTGTATTATTTTCTGTCCTTTTAATAGAGCAGAGACGGCTTCACTTAATTTGACAAGCTAGCCCAGTCAGCATATAGCAGATAGGTTTAATCAAATCGCTTCGAGGTCAAAGAAACAAGAATGCCAAACCATGGGAATAGACAAACGCCTCCTTGATCCGTTTGATGATAAAATAGGCAGCGTTTCCATGATTTTAAAGCTTCAAATTCACGGACTGCTTCGGTTGGCAGCGATGCTTCAAATCCGCCTTAGAGTGCAATGAGAGAATTTAAGGCTTGAGTTATTGTAGAGAAGCACACTGCCAGCACACAAATAAACTTTGACTCAAATAAGCGAGAAAGAAGGCAAGATGCTCGAACGCCCCTGCTGACATTGCACACGATCATGATTGATCTTGCTCCACGAAATGATTTATTCATAATTCCTCTTGATTAGCTTTTGATCATATAATCGTGGCACTGCGAGCGGCGATATTTCATAACCGGTAACAATTGATAGCTGTTTAAGTAAAGACAAATTAATTATTTAGCATACAATCGGAGTATGCATCCATCACTATAATTTGATCGGGCCCACGTAGCAGCATGCGCGAGGTGCATCTCGTTCGCTCGCTGCCCGAGAGCTCCGAGCGCCAAGTGATTAAGTTGGCAAGCGCCTTTTTTGGCTCGTGGTCTTAGCGCCAAATCGAAACGCACAGGTCGATTTAAATCGGATCGATGACGAGCAAAGGATTTACTTTGACGAGTGAAATTCACGCCAAGTGCACACAATATCTTCAGAGGATGTTTTTTAAATAGCACAAAAAACCGGCGGCTGTGTGATAGTGGAGCAAATTAAGCCGAGATACAATCATTGATAATTTGGCACGCATCAGCTCCAATCGCATCTGTGAAAGTAAAATAAAAAAAAAAAAAGGCGCGGCAAGTCATGAACCTAAATCGCTTAATTAATTTCGCATTTGGCCGATGCTGGCTCAATCGGGCCCTCAGAATGCAAAATATTTTCGCTTCTTTGATCAGTTGGCTTGAAACGCCAATAGATTGAATGCACAGACAAACATTACCAGACATGCGAGATACTTGATCAAGTGAAGCGAGATGATGGGATCACCAATACAGTCACGCTCATCCCCCTTCCAGTCTCCCTGGGAGAATAGGGAAGTTTACCTAGAAGCCTCAATTTCCGATATTTAATTCACGCATGACCTTATCCTATTTGTTTCTCACGGCGATCGTCTGCACCACAAGCCAGACAGATGGCAATAGGGAAAGGCCAAATTAAATAGAATATAATATTCAGTATTCGAGAGAAAGCAGATAGAGATGAAGAAGGAAGTCGAATGAACGAATAGGAAGGAAGGAGCGAAAAACTGAGGCAGCGAGAGTCAATTTTTGCGAAGGAGATAAAATTGGAATCAATTGGCCGACTGCTGAGATCAAGATCGATTAATTCAGATACGTCAGATGAATCGCAATCACGTAAATCGAATCAGAAGGCTTCCTTAAGTGGTCTTGATGCCCTCAGGCAATAAACAGTAAATTTCAAATAACTGACGTCAGTTTAAAAACGAATATTGAAAAATAAAAGTTCGAGTGAGACACTTGGATTTTGTAGAGCAGAGATTTCACTTGTCTGGCGCCTCCAATCTAAAAGAGTAAGAACGTTTATTCTGAAGAGTTGGAGAGGAAAATGAGTTTATTAATGACTTGGAGTTGAAGCAACGCAACTAGACGCAGATTGTGCGTTCGCAACCCTGAACGCTTAAAGCAACACTCGTGAAGCATTATCGACAGATTTAGCTTGAAATTAGTAGATCAGTGAAAGGTTATAGAAACAATTCTAGACAGCTTTCACTCTCCCTCTCTCTCTCTCTTTCGCTCTTTTTATCCTGTGCCTCTTGGGCTCAGAATGGTTCGGCCTGCAAAAATCAATGATGGGCTTGTATACGATATATGCGAAATCGAAAAACAATGGCAAATTTTGACTTAAGTCAGCAAACACAGAGGCAATTACGCCGGCTCGAGACGCTTGATGAAAGATAAATTTTCGGATAATTGAGCTCTGGCAACACAGCCGGCCTCATCGCTGGCGGCAGGCGGCTTCAATTATGTCATGCTTGCAAATTGCGTCTAGTTTTTTACCTTGTTCCATAAAGAACTGTATTTTCTGAACCGATCGAATCGCTTTTTATTCTTGCACGCAATTCACATTGTGCCGAATGTTCCAAGATCCAAATGGTTTATAATTGCATGCGTTTCGACAAGCACCTAAATCAGACGTGAATTGGTTGGCATTGAATTTAAACCGTTGACACGAAAAACTCATTAGGATAAAAGAAAAGCGAATTAGCTAGCTGCAGCAGATACGCGTTAAAAGCAGACTGATCAGGCAAATAAGAGAAAGCCCAGTTGAACGAGATCACCAATCCGTCCGCCTGCTGGCCCGCCCACCAATTTCTCTCTTGAAAATCAAAGGTAAGAGATGACGCATTTTAGTCTTTCAGTGCAAGAGGAAGGCAAGCGATCAGATACTCTAAATTAGATTTTCTGAAATCGATCATCTAAGATTTAAATACAGCTTGCCCAAATAATCTGGATGGGCCTGTTTCTCTAATTAAGAAAGGCAGCTTTTCCACGTGAACGGATACAATGGTTCCCTTCTGTGAAACTAAAATTCCAAAGAACCGGCTAATTCTCGCCGACATTGAGCGCTCTGAGATACTGCCGTGCTGGGATGCAGAGAATTAAATTTGAAATATTCTCCATGAACGCTTTCCTCTTTGAGTTCCTGATTGCAATCAGTCGTCGTAGAGTGAAACAATTTAGAATTAGATAGAAAAGAGTCTAAGGCAAGTCAGATTAATTTTATTGATTGTGGTCTAAATCCCCAAAGTCTGTTTTCTGCCGAAACAAATCTGCTTATTTGGTGCCAGCCGCCTTGGGAAATAATTAGTCTTAAATAAATCGATATTTTATCGCTCCAAGCGCTACTCACCTTTTTCAAGTAATAAAGCAGAGTGTCAATTCTGGCAGGCAGAAGTGCAAGTGGCTCGGCGTAAACATGCTGCTTTGATTGCTCGTTGTCCTTTGCTCCTCTTGTCTTTTTCAATTTGCTTGTCGGAATGATCTGAAGCAATTTCTCTTTGAGATAATCAACTAGCTCTGGATCTTGTTCGCTCAGCAATGCGCAATCGTTGCGACTCACTTCACTGTAGCTGTCAGTAATTATTGTCAACAGCATGTTGATCAAAATGAACACAATCGTCAAATTGTATAGTATGAACGTAACCACTGCGAACGCTACATTCGCCTTGATCATCGTGTTCACTTCGAACTTGCCCAAGATCATCTGGAAGCACGTCTCCATTGTCTTGACTAGGCTGGCGAACTGCGGCAAGCTCTGGTAGAATATCAAATACATGAGCTGAACAAACGCCATCCAAATGATAATGAACACAAATGTGAAGCTAATCAGCGGCTGTAGACTTTTCTTGAACGCGATCAGGTAGATCACAATTTTGCGGCTATAGCGCAGCAGCTTCAAGAACCGCATGGTGCCCAGAGCGGCGCAAAAGCCAAAGCACATTCCGAGCGCGTCGTTGCAATAGCTCGCGTACTGGAGGTTCACCAGAGCGTTCTTGTTCGATTTCAGCTTGTCAAACAGCGCGTATGATGCGTACAGACGATAGAGATACATGGCGAACGCGGTCCAAGAGAATGCGACGATGGCCAACTCAATGTAGTTCCACGCGCTCTTCAAATACTCCGTTCTCTGCTTGAATATCTTTCGAAGCTCGTTTATCATGAAGCAGCTTACAAACACCATGTAAATGACGTTGCAGGCTATTCGGAACGACGCCAGGCCCGAGTCGCTAAAATCGAGCAGACCGAGCGGGCTTATCCGATAAAACGGGATCAAACTGCCGGTGGGCAAAATTTCAAACATAAACGTGCAAAAAGCGAACAGTCCAATGTTGGCATTGTAGACGGACAGTTCAACGATTAGAGCTCGACTTTGCCGGTCAAGCCAACTGTTTGCCTCTAGCTCGTCCAAAGCGTCGATTAGCTCGGTTCTGTTGTAGCTGCTGGTTAGCTCAAGTGTGTAGCCACCGCCGGCGTACTCGTTATATGTCGCCAAGAACGGGTAGCTGTCCAGCTCGCTGGCTTTGGTGTATTTGAAAGCGTTAGCAATCAGTTGATTCGAATTGATCGACAGAGCCGACGAAAGCCAGCCGATCGAGTAGGCTTGTCTATCTTCTTCAAATACAGAGTAGTCGTCAACACAAAATGGAATCGACGAGTCAAGTTCACTCGGTTGCTTGCAGGTTCCTTTAAATAAAAGTGAAAATTTAACTCAACTTCTGCACGAATTTCTGGTTTTACCGTTTTTGACTCGCAGCTGGCGAATTATGGGGTAGCCGACTATTTTGGAGATGCGGTCGCTGAGGAAGCTGCTCGCAGCTTCGTTCTGCACGGAACTAGACTCTGCCCGAATGATGGGAATGAATTCGCTTTTCAACCAGCTCCAGACTGCGTCGATTGTGTTGACCTTTAAATTTGCCAATGATGAAACAATCGAAATTGAGATCATCTGGATTACTTCTTTGAATCCGTTGGCGAGCACTGTCTCCAAATGACGCCGGTAACCGAATGAATTGACGTCTTTGTTCGAGTAGGCGACCACAAACAAAATCCAAAGAAACATTGAATTGACGAAAAGCTCTTTGACGAGCTGACTCGCCCGTCGACGCTTGATTTGCTTTTGTTTCAACTGGGCAGTTTCCTCGTCGTTATTAAATTGATCGTCCGCAGTCTTTAGTGTCATATTCGAATTCAAGCTCTTTTTGAGTAGATTTTCAGTAAATGGTCAAGAAGAGGTGGACTAGCAGGGCTGATTTACTTGATCTTCGGCCTTGTATTTGTTCAACGGTTGCGTCGAGTTGTCCTCGTGTTCGCCTAGTTCGCTCGAATCGTCGCTCGACCGGAAGATGGTCACAAAGAATAAGGTGAGCAGAGCGATCTATTTAGGTGAATCGGAAATTTTGATTTCAAATTTCGCACGATTGGTCTGCTTATTCAAATCACCTGCAATGGCTGAGTAAGAAGAACGGAGGTGAGAAACGATATGGCCAAAGAGGTGACCCATTTGGTGACTTTGTCGTTGCCGAACGTTATGCCTTGAACGATGATGAAGAAGAGCGAGACGGCAGCCAAGCAGAACGAGAGCGCATAGGCGATTATTTTAAACCACCAGGGCAAGTGTGCAAGTCGGCTTTTTAATTTCGAAGCCGCTTTCTCAGCCCTCGGTCGCTCACGTCTTGTTATTTGAATTTTTGCTCCGGAAATGTTCGAATTCAAAATTTAAAACTCAAAAATGCTCACCTGTCGATTCTAGTCGAATTTATGTCCGAAATGGCCTTTTTTAGCGAGTCGACCCGCGTCTTTCTGGGCATAGATCGACGGAAAAGTTGAACGAGGAGAAGACTTGGAGGAAATACAATCAAACTGGTGATTACTCCGATTCCGACCTAAATCGAGATCGTTTTGTTCAAGTCGACTTTCAGCTTGATTAAACGCTAACCGACCTGCTGAGGTGTGAGATTGAACGGGCCGAGTTCTAGACCTGCGCTCTGTGCGCTCGTGTCAACGCCGTAGTAGAGAATGTTCATGAGCATGGTCATGCAGAGAAGCACAAAACAGCAAGTGAGTCGATCAAGTCGAGTGAATGAGCTTTGCGCTGGACGTGCGAACACCGAGAACCACAGGTGGCCGTCGCTCATTTTCTGCTTGGCTTGTTTGGACAAGAGATATTTGAACTTTTCCTTCTGTGCCCGGCCACAGACAGGCAACAGCCGGTCAACACAGCCGTCCTGTTTGTCCAAGGCCAGCCATTTGTCGCAAATGAAATAGAACTTGGCTCTTGTCTGCAGGTCGTGCACAACTGCGTACTTGAGATACCAGGACGCTTCGTTTAGTTTTCCCGAACTGTCATGCCAGACGCGCAAGTAAGTCAAATCACCCAGAGGTGAGTCCGAGGCGTAAATGAACGAATCCACACCGCCTCTTCGGAACGGCTTTCGACTCGGGTCGCTCAGCTCGATCACTTGGCTCTCCATTAGTTCACTTGACAGAATGCAGCTCACTTTCGACTCAGTGGACGCGTCTCTGCGTGCGCCAGTGAAGAATATCAGCTCATACAAGTATTTTCCGTCCAGCTCAGACGGATCGGCTATTTTGTGTCCATCACGACCCGTAAACGTGGTGGGAAGGATGGTAATTCCGATCTTCTTTTTGTCTCTTGTGTCCATGTACCTGGCCCACACCGCCAGCAGAATGTAAATGCTGACCAGAGCGATGCAAGTGGCGTAGATGGTCGGATTCTGAAGAAAGGACGCATTCTGCCAGACGTTGTCAAAATCTATCTGAGCAGGCAGAACAACAAAGCCGCCGGCAAAACTGGTCAAATGACTCGACACGCAATGAGTATGAGTCAGATTGGAATCGTTCTTCTCGTCAACGCCTTCGCCCTTCCACAAGCCGGACTCAACGTCCAGGTAATAGCAGCCAGATTGGACCACTCTGATGTTGAGGTCAGTGGTGAAATTTTTGCTCCTCTTCTGCGAGCCGATTAGCCCGACGAGTTCATCAGTAGTCGAATCAGATTTCAATTGGCCACAAATTGACTCATCCAACTCTCGAATAGAAAAGCCGAAAAATCCCGCATAACTTCCGACCTGGCTCATGTTCAAGTGAAATCGATAGAAGCTTTGACCAGAGTCGAACTTTTTGTCTAAAATCAGCACAAATTTGAGACGATTCTTTACGCCTGAAAGATTGAACAAGTTACCACCTTGAGGACAAAAGACTTGCCAGAAGTCCACGTCCACACTAGTCCTGTTGAGTACAGGAGTCGAGCCAAATTTGACGATTAGCAGGTATGCAAGGGGAGCATTCAAGTTTGTCGGGGCGAAATGAATGTGAAGTGAGAGCTCTCTGCCGTCCAGAGCGAAGCCGTTGTTAAGAAAACCATCAACGCTTGTGTCCAGTTCGCTGACATTTACGTATTGAAAGCCAGGCACTTGGGCCAGACTACGCTCAATCCAAAATTCAAACGGATAATCGTTCAGACCTTTGACCGCGTATTCTCCTTCCGCTCCATGCACACTCAAGCTAATCGAACGCGAGTTCTGAATATTGGCAGCCGAATCGCCATTCAGACCAGTAACTGGCATTTCTAATTTCGACGCCTAATTCATTTTGAGAAGAGTTTTGAATTTTGCTTGCCATAGTCGGCGTATCACAATTTACTTTGATGGTGACAACTTTGCCCACGCAGTCGTTTTGAATCATTTCGCACGTGCTTGGCATGAGGATCGGAGTGTCATCGATCGAGATCGAGTTTACTGACTCTGAAGAGCTGATTTTACTCATTGCCATCTGCATGCCGGGCGTATTTATTTCAAATTTTTGGCCATTTGCCAAGTGCTTGGTCACCATTTTGTCCAAGCGACCCATTAGGTTTTCAACCCTTCGATTAAGTTCAACCACCTTCAAATGATTTTGATCTGATTAGTTAACTTAGATTGAAATCAGTAGAAATTTACTTCGCCCTTGAAGTCGGTCCTTATGCTTGACTGGTCCGTTTTGGTATCGGTGGCCAAGAATTGCGATCGCGAGTTAAGTGGCGAACACAAGCCCTATTTGGCGATAAAATTCAAAGAAATAGTTCATTTAGGGTGATTGTTCCAAACATACAAACAAAGCGTTTGTCATCGTTCCCATTAGACCTGTGACTGCGTCCTGCATGTTTTCAAGCTCGGCTGACTCACTCATTTGCTCGAGTCTAGCAACCATTTGGTCACTTTTATCCACAGACTTGATCTTAAACCAGCTTTTGTTTGGCCAAAGCAGTCGAGTCGAGAGCTTCGGAAGAGTTACCGCCGAGTTTTTGTTGACTTGAGAGCTCTTAGTGGTGACTGTCATCAAAGACGATGAGATGAGCTTGATCGAGGCCAAGTCCTCTACAGGCTGCTCGGATGCGGCATTTATCAAGAACTCTCTCAATTGGGCCCTTTGATCGTTCCAATCTGCATTTGTGTCCTAGAATCAAAACAATGCATCAAGAACGGACTCAAGGCGGCTTGTTAAATTCCAAGCTTTTTACATTCGGATCAGTTTTTTCCGGTTCTGTTTCGGAGTTCAAAGTCACCGACAAGGCCTGTATGCCGATTGAGACACTGCTCACATCGGATGAGTTCAGTTGTTGAAACAGTTTTGAGTTTTGGAGATTTCCGGATAAAAAGTCGCCAAGGGTCTGATGAACCAGATTGGGGTCTGGGCGAACCTCGACCTGAGTGGGCAACTGGTATGTGATGAATCCATTTGAATTGTCGTATATCTTAACAAACAGATCGACTTTGTAAGAGTTTGCGCTGGCCCCTTCAGGTAGTTGTAGTTCAATTTGGCTAGACGAAGTCACCGCCAGACTCAACAGGCCGTTTGAGACGAGTGCTGAGATATTTTTGAGGTTTCAGTTGGGCTTTGATTTTTGAAAACTGCTCTTAAATAAAGATTACCTTGATACTCGTACGAAATGATACGTCCATCCGGATCAAACCAGTTGACGCAGTTCACATTGAACCGAGTGCTCAAACTGATTCCTACAGTTGTGTCAACTGTGCATGAGCCACCTTGGGGAAGCTGATTGACTTGGAGCTGAATGGCCGACGAGATTTGAACTGAGTTGCTGCCGGACACAGCTAGCTCAGCTCGCCAATGATAATTAGTCGAATAGGTCTTAAACAGTTGACTGGGCAAGACAAGCTCGTTGGATCTCCAGCCTAGAAGAATGTCAATGAGTCTTCAAGACAAGTAACTTGAAAATGGCTCACCTTGAACTAAATTGTTGGCATCTTGAAACTCTGTCCAACTTGGCTCGTTTGCGGTTTTAGTGAACAATCTGAATTGGTAGAGTAATTGGCTCGGGCAATTGCGAATGCACTGAGCTTTCAAGATTTGCTGAGAGTTGGGATTTATTTCTTGATAGCCTGGGGAGGCTGAAAGACAATTCAATGGAAATAGACAACTGCCAGCGAAAACTATCAAGGCTTTATTTCACAGGCCGGTGTTTAGAGGAATAACAAACCTCAATTGAATGGAAGGAACTAGATCATCTGCAGCTACTTTAACATTAATCAGTTGGAAGAATTCTTGACTCTCGTAGTGTGTTACTATCTTGAATTCGTACTCGTTTGCCGCTGGCAAAGCGCTCTCTTTAACAATCAATGAGTTGCCGATCACCTCGAATAAACCTTAGATTGTTATAAAAAAAGCCTGAATTTGAGATTTGGAATAGACGAGTACCTCGTGAATTAAAGCAATGTCTTGTCCATTGAACTGTTAAGGAAAAATCAGAAGCTAGAGCGTTCAACGACTCCCAAAAGCCGGCGCTACTCTGAGGTCGACAGTAATACTCGTAGGTCAGCTCTGATGGGTTTACCAAGCGATTTATGTCAACTGAATAGGAGCCGGCGTTGAACTCGAGCGGTTCTTTGGAGCCGATGGTCACTTCTGTAACACCATTAGGTAAAGCGATTACACTTATTTTGGCAGTGTTTATAAATGTGGTCGTGGTTGTGGTGGTCATAGGAGCCGTAGTGGTGGTCATGGTGGTGGTGGTCGTAGGTGCCGTAGTGGTGGTCGTAGGTGCCGTAGTGGTGGTCATGGTGGTGGTGGTCGTAGGAGCTGTGGTTGTGGTCGTGGTCGCCGTCGTGGTTGTGGTGGTCATAGGAGCCGTAGTGGTGGTCATGGTGGTGGTGGTTGTAGGTGCCGTAGTGGTGGTCGTAGGGGCTGTAGTCGTGGTTGTAGGGGCTGTGGTCGTGGTCGTAGGGGCTGTGGTCGTGGTCGTCGTCGTAGGTGCTGTGGTGGTTGTAGTGGTCGTAGGTGACGTAGTGGTGGTCGTAGGGGCTGTGGTCGTGGTAATGGTCTGAAGAGTTTTGGTGGTTGTTGTTGTAAGCTGGCTCGAAGGGTCTAATCCGCCGTTCAATGATGGGTCTAGGGGGTCAATAATCTGGTTTTGGATAGCACGAACCATTCCAGAGTGAATGAAGAGGCTGAGAATCACAATTGAGATCTCAAGCCAATACAGTTTTCTCCTCATTTTGAAATTGGAATTGATTGTTAGGCAACAAAATTGAAATAAATCAAGTGAGCTTTTGGAGAGCTGATCGATTCCTCTCCGCATGTCTATCTCATATTTAATTCATACTTCCGGCGTGAGAGAACATTTACTTTGAATCGTTCAAAGTCAAAGTCTGGTTTTAAAAACGCATGAGCGAACGCTGGGTAAACAAGATTTTAATTGAAAAGATGAAAAGTGATAAAAACGTGCTCAAACAAAAAATTTATTTGCAGAGCAGAGAGACGACGCGCCACTTGCAAGACTGCTAGCGAGTAAATAGAGAAAGAAATCATCAAGGCATTCGTCAAGGTGGGCGCAGAAACACAGACTTGTGGTTGGCAAACATTTTATTCGGTTTCCTTGCGGATAATCAAATCGAATATTCTTTGACGCACTTTGGTGTGATCAAGTTCGGTCTGGTCCAAGTCCATGAGAGAAATGATTCCGTGCTTGAAAATGTCGTTATCGTTTATCTTTTCCAAATGGTTTACATTCCTCCTAACGTAGTCGCACAACTCGCAGAGAATTGAGAAATCCTTGAGCTCGTGGTTTTGCAGTAAGTGGCGCCACACTGCGCCAGCTAATTCGGTGTCGTCGCCCAAAAGACCCTCGTCGAATCCAAACAGGAAAGCGCGGAACACGTCGTTTAAATGAGTATAGGCTTTGAGCTTGTTCTTTGAGTTCATGGGCGCCTTGAGCTTTTTCTCTCTTGTCTCGATATCCTTCCACATGTTGTTATGCAAAAGCTTGCGCATGTAAAGACCAGTTCGTCCGTGCTGCATCAAAGCGGCAGAGACTAGCCACACGTGAAGGAAAGTGATTAGGCAGAAGCTGTTCATCACGTCCGGCATGTTGCAGCGCGTGAAGAATTTGTCGTAATCAGTCTGATATTGAATGCAAAGATAAAGCCGCATTGAGGCTTGTAACAGCACCGGCTGTGGTTGTTTAAGACCCGCTTGCATTCCGAGACTCTCTTTTATCTTGTCCATGAAGCTTGGCTTGATAACTGCGGGAAGTGTGGTTGACACATTGCTGGGTATGCCTTCAAGCGAGTCGTCTTTTCCAGACAAGAGCCGCGCGCCGCTGCCGGACAGCCCTGCACTCGAGGGCTGCCAACTCCTCCAAAGCGGCCGGCACAGCATCTGGCTTCGTCGTGCGCACAACATGAATCGATCGCTTGTGCCTCAAATTTCTCCCCAATAGCCAGCCAATTCAATTGCCCGCTCAGCTTTTGGTTATGTAAGCGCGCAATGTTGCTTTGCACACTGGCGCCTAGAGAATTTTGATCTCATAAGAGATGCAGAACTATTGTTAACTTGGTTGAGTTTTTCTCAATTCTATTCGCAATAAGAGTTTAACTTTAAAATGTTCTCCAATGTTTTGAAAGTTCATTCTGTGCCGATTGACTGAACCGAGCGACTAAACGCCCATGCAGACGTACTTTTTGTTCAAGTACTCATCGATGCCATATTTTGAGCCTTCGGTTCCGAGACCAGAGTGCTTGATGCCTCCAAAAGGAGCTTCTATGGTGGAAATGGCGCTCTCGTTCACGCCCACCATGCCGACCTCGAGTTTCTCTGCCACCCTCCAGATCTGTTTCAAATCACTCGAATAAAAGTAGCCGGCCAGGCCAACAGAAACGGAGTTGGCGATTCGGATTGCTTCCTCCTCCGTCTTGAATCTACGGTCAAGTGAAAGAATCAAGTCTCTTAAAACATCTCGGACAGTAGTTACTTGATAATTGAGGCCACTGGCCCGAATATCTCCTCTCGCGAAATGTCCATGTCGAGTGAGATGTTTGTGAGCACAGTCGGCTCGAAAAAGTTCGCTCCCATTGATTTCAGCTCATTTCCACCCAGCACTACTTGAGCGCCTTTACTTCTGGAATCGCTCACCAAATGATTCATTTTTTCGACTGCAGCTCTGTTTATCAGCGGGCCTTGATTGACGCCTTTGTGAAAACCGTTGCCCACATGCAGTTTATTCTTCATCGCGTGGACCAATTTCTCCACAACTTTGTCGTGAATGCCCTCTTGAACGAGAATGCGATTGGCACAGATGCAAGTCTTGAGGCCACATCGTTGCGTTCAATCATTCAGCTTCAATTACGCTTCAGCGACTTGTCTTACCTGACCGGAGCAGCGGAATTTACAGCCAATTAGATCGTTAACCGCTTTCTCTGCGTCGGCGCTATTAAATATTATAAATGGAGCATTGCCGCCGAGCTCTAGTTGAACTTTTTTTATCTCGCTTGCACAGTTGGCCAGAATGATTTTGCCGACCGGAGTGGAGCCGGTAAACGAAACCTTGCGAATCTCCGGATGCTCACAGATCGCTTTGCCCACAATCGGAGTCATTGACTTGGACGTGGTCAGCACACTGATGCAACCGGGCGGAAGTCCTGCAAGCTCGGCGAGCTATATAGAGCAGAATCTGTTTTGGTTCTTATTTTGGAAAAAAGCAAACTTTTGGCTTTTACCTGGCAGAGGGCTAGCGCCGAGTAGGGTGTTTCCTCGGACGGTTTTATGATAACCGGACATCCGGCGGCCAGAGCTGCCGAAGCTTTTCGTGCTATCATCGAGCTCGGAAAGTTCCACTTGAATAGCCGAGAGCATTAAACGTTTTGATTTCAGCCAGTTGTCGGTTGTTTGAAGTTACTGGTGTAAGAAAGCCACAGATGCCAATTGGCTGCTTAAGCACAAGGAAGCGTTTGTCTGCGCTGTTTGCCGGAATTATGTCGCCATACACCCGTTTGGCTTCCTCTGAAAACCATTCGTAGGCTTTTCCGGACGTTGCTATCTCGACAGTGGCGTCCGAAATTGATTTTCCCTATTTTTCAAGTTTGACTCATTAGGCGACAAAGAGCGGCTACGAAAATCAATTTAGTAAATTACATTTTCATGCGTGATTATCTCGGCGAGTTGGGCTCGATGTTCATTGTGCAGCTCGGCCAGTCGCCTCAGATGTTTGCTTCGTTTCTTTGCGTTTGTGTTTAAGATACGAATTATCGCCGGTTAAATATTTGTCTATTTACATCGGCAGTGTACGCGCTCCAGACTCTGAACGCTTCTCGAGCGCCTTCCACCGCATTGGTTAGATCATGTGCATTGCAGTCGGGCAGTTTTCCCAAGCGCTTGCCAGTCGCCGGATCGAAAACCTTCGGATGTTTGCTGTTTATTACAGAGACATCAAACTGCGTCATGCAGAAACTGTGTAACCTCGAAAGTGTTGCAAGACTGGGACTGAGTCCATTTACCGCTAATAAACGTCTGGTCGGGAAATGAGACAAGCGTAGTTTGAGTGTGAATGGTGCAGCGGAGCTTGTCGAGTTCACAAACATTAGTTCGCCTGGGAGAATTGCTTTCAATCGGATAATTACCGCTTGAAGAACAGCTGCGTGACGAGTGTGCGACAAGAGCGAATTTTTGACCGCCACCGAGCTGATAAAATTCAATCGGGCCAGCATCTGAACCATTAAAAAGACTATTTATTTCTTTTTTATCTAATTTGCTCTCTTCAATTACTGGAAAGCTGCTTTTTTCAAGATTTCCCTCAAGCATATTAAAGGCGTTGTGTGAACTTGAGGGCGGCGAGTTATCAAGAACGCATAATAGCTGAATTAGCAAATTGTTACAATTGTTGTGCATCGGCTCTCAGTTCAGAAGGAGATCGTCACAGCTCGGAAAGATTTGAGAGCCAAATTGGCCTTGAACGGACAAAGTGGTCAAATAATCGGTTCGTCTTGGTTTGGGAATTTAATTTTTTTGCAGAATTTTTTCGTTAGAAAAGGGTCCAATTAATTGCAAGTTGAAGGCAGATCTTTAGAATTGGCGATGACGTTTTCGCTCAATAATTAGTTTTTTAGGGCAACACCTGTTTGTCTAGAACTCGAAGCGAATTAGAACAGACAGAGAGACGTCTCATGTTTCTTTTCTTTTTCAATTTCGCGCCTCGCTAGCCTTGAGAAAAATAATTGAGATCATTGAGCTAAAGCTAATATCTCAATGACTAGCGTCAACCTCACTATTTTCAATGAGCATTTTTGAGTGAGCAATAGAGATAGAAATGTCGATACGTGAAGGCTACTAGTTGGTTCAGTCAAGGGCGAAAGAAGTTGTTTTTTCAATTAATTTCGTTAAATTAAATATAGATGCTGATATATCAAATAGACGAGGCAGTAGAGCTTGGTCCAATTCGGGCTCTCAGGGCCTCATTTAGCTGACGACAATGCCGAATGAGTTATGAATTTTTTTACTTGCGAGAGTGGCCCAGTCGTGCTAATGAATGCGTAGCCAAGCTTGCTTATTTTCATGGGAGCCAACCCACACAAACAAATGCTCCCATGAACATTGCTGGCTATTTCCCGCTCGAGTTATCCTCCCAATTATGTAACCGATTTGCTCGGCTAGCAATTTTTGGCCATTTTCGTACTCGACCACCATTTCCTGAATTTCCCCTCTCCTTTATATGCAAGCTTATCGTTCCAGCCTTTATCGGATGCCGATTCAGATCGGTAGCGGCCGGACAAACGGCTTTTATTCGATTATTCGTTTTTCTTTCGCTGCTCCGATCTGAGTTTTTTTTTTGTATATTCCTTCCCTCTCTCTCTCTCACTCTTTGGTTATTTTCTCACTTTTTTTTTGTTCGATCGAAACTGAAGCAGAGAGGCTTTGAGTTTTTTTTGCACTTATTTATGTTTTCTTTTCGTTTCATCTCGCTGCTCGCCACTTGGCGTGCGCGCGATTTATTTTTTACCGACGAATTATTTATCTATATTGAAAAAAAAGAGAGAGAACGAGAGAAGAACGATGGAGAGAAAATTTGGTCCATTCGCACGGCGAGCATTGTTCATCACCGTCGACAAAGCCGGCAAGCGATAATAGCTCATCGCCCATACACATTAAACACAAAAGGCCACTCTTCATTTGTGTATATTCGAAAGTGAATTTAAACGTCGTTTAGACAACAATAAATTTTGGCCAAAAACAAGCACATGAACGAATGAAATGCTTGCTTAAAAAAGCACTCAACCATTTAGATATTTTCTCAACTGCAACCTCCTAGGCTCCTCTGTTTCTATCGCTTCTATAGCTCTCGTTTTCAGTGAGTGAAAGGCTCAAATCCTCTTCTCTCTCTCTCTCTCTCTCTCTTGACATTGTCTCTTGACTGAAGCATCGTTGAGCGCACAAACGCCTACTTGCACGATCAGAATGAATTCGAAAAAGTCTTGTGGATGAAAATGCATTCGAATCAGTTTTAGCTTGGCATATTCCAAAATCGATTCTTCGAACTTGATTATTCTATACTCAATTTTTCGTGATCGCTTTTTGTTTGCATTTCGAATCAGAATCACAAAAGCAAATTGGCCCAAAGATTCTTATCGCATGCGAATCTTTGAGTCGGTGAATCTTTTGAGAGGTGCTATGGCCCGGGTGTCTAAAGCTTGAGTGAAATGTTCTGAGATTGGCAATTATGAGATCAAGCTAAGGAGATAGCATCAAATTTTATATTTTCTTCCATCATATCGTTTTACTTCATTAAAAATGAGCACCGACGAGCGCGTTCTAAATTTCAATGGCGCGCTCAAGACAGCCTCTTTTGTCAAGACTAGATCTCAATTGTTGAGTAAATCTCGGTTAATTGGAGCGTTTTCGTTTTCGCGTTTATTTCAGAGCGCGTCCAGTCGCAGAGCAGACAAAAAAAAAGAATGTCTAGAAAGCCAAGTGATAAACACGTTGTGCCCAACGAGGAGAGAGTCTCGGGGTAAAACGCAGCATTTACAAGTGTACCAAGCCAATAAAGAATTTTCGTTTCATTTAGAACTAGCAGTCAGGCTACTGATTACGCGGTTCGCAGCAGGGAGAGCGCAAACAGCATGGACGATTACTCGGTGCGAAACTCACAGTCAGGCACTACTGACGGTGGTCTAACCACATCGCTGCGCAATTACAAGCTAACGCCGAGTAGCAATCTGGGCAAGATGAGCAAGCCGAGCTACATGAGCTCGACCGAGACATTATCGAGACGACAGCGTGAAACGTTACATTCCCGATTCGACTTTGTCAAGGTGCTGGGCAAAGGCACGTATGGAAAAGTGAAACTCGCAAACGACAAGCGCACTGGCAAGCAGGTCAGTAATTTGTGTTTGCTTTAAACAGGCGAATTGCACAAGTGAAGATGAGCGAATGTGTGGTCAATAAGACGAAAAAAAAAGAGAATGAAAGCTGCTGTCGGCTTATCTCATCAAATAATTCGCTCTGACGCAGAATCGTTTATTTTTTCTAGGTGGCCATTAAAATAATCCATAAGAATCGCATTGAAAATAAGCAAGATCTGGCCAGAGTTCGTCGAGAAATAGAGTTCATGTCACAATTAAATCATCCGCACATAATCAAAATACTCGAAGGTAAAGCACATTGGCGTTTGCCAATGCACTCGGCAGACGCCTGCCACACTCGTTCACTTGTCACTCGCTCGCTCGAACGCTCAACTGCTCGTCTAATGCCAGTGTTTATGCTTCTCTATCTCTGCTTGTCGCAGAGTCAGAAAAGCAAATTGTAATGATGCACGAGTGACTAGACTGTCTAAAGTGAATGGCCAGTTTCCATTTCATCGTGCTGCCCTATTTGTAGGCAGAACGGTCAACTAGCTTGTGCCGACCAAAGAGAGAAATTACCAAGATAATGAACAAAAATCTGTTAAGGTGGCCATTAAGCTCATAAATAAGAGTAAGATCAATGTAAAGCCGCGTAGATTAGAAAGGATAAGGCGCGAAATAGACTTTATGGCCAGCATAAACCACCCGCACATAATCAAGATACTTGAAGGTAAACATCGCCTCTCTACTTTCTCTTACTGTCCTAGTGCTTTGTTCCTTGTGTCCCTTCTTCTTCTTCTTCCTTTTCCTCTCTCTCTTTCTCTCTCTCTTTCTCTCTCTCTTGCTCTGATTGTCCGTGTTTAGCTTGGTCATAGTGCAGCTCTTAGAATGCTGTTTTCTCATTTTAGTGCCTGTCGTCAGTCAGTTTATCATTACATTTTGCTTTTGCTTAATATTTAGCTTGTAGTTGGCTCGCTCAATATAACATCTGTTTGTGCTTTAACTTGGACTCTTGCATCTTTTCGGCAAATTCTTATTCATCGCGCTTATTTCTCTTTCTTCTTCTTCTTGTTTAGTGTACGAAAGCTCGGAGAAGATCATTTTGGTTATGGAATACGCCAGCGGTGGCGAGCTGTACGACTACTTAAACGATCGCAAACGCGTCTCTGAGGTCGAGGCGCGCGGCATTTTCCGTCAAATAGTCTCGGCAGTGCACTTTCTTCACAAGAATCGAATTGTGCACCGAGATCTAAAACTTGAAAACATTCTCATTGATGGCAACGGTGACATAAAAGTAATTGACTGTGCTGCTTTATACTACCAGATATCGCAAGCCACTTAACTTGTTTTAGTTGGCTGACTTTGGCCTCAGTAACAACTGGAATCCGACAAACTTGTTAAACACGTTTTGCGGGAGCCCATTGTACGCTTCGCCCGAGATTGTCAACGGCCAGCCCTACTTCGGCCCGGAGGTTGACTGCTGGAGTCTGGGAGTGCTGCTCTATACTTTGGTCTATGGTTCAATGCCGTTTCAAGGCGGTGATTACAACCGTCTTGTGCGCCAGATTTCAGAGGGACAGTTCATTATACCGCGGGAGCGCTCAGGAGCTTTTGGCCTCATAAAACGCTGTCTTTGTGTGAAGGCTTCAAAAAGAGCGTCGATCGACGACATAGCCGAACACTGGTGGACCAACGTCGGCTACGCCTATCCGCCTGTTGTCTTCTACTCTTACTCGCCGAACGGCAGCTCCAGAGGCGGCGTGCAAGCACTCGGCTACGAAGGCTCGCCCAAAGTTAGCCCGAGCATCGCGTTCAATTCGGCCACAAACAGCAAAAAGACAACGGCAAGCAGCAAAACAGCCAACACAATTACTGGAGCAGCTGTCCAGCCACCCGTCTACTAGACTCATCGCTCCGTGTGTATAAATACTGCGTGCCATAATATGACCAGATTAGATTGCTTTCCTCCTCTTCTCCAGTAATAGCCAAGCCAGTTTGATTATTTTCTCGTACTAGTTCATGTCTTGTGGTTTTTGTTGTCAGCCTCTGAATACATTTATTTAAAAAAAAAATTTGACTGAGAAACAAAGAAATCGTAGAATCTGCTCAGCTGGCTTGTTTGGCGAGGGCCGTTTCGTTTTACTTGCACATGCTGTCCATCGTGCTCTCCATCTCCTCGTACTTTCTCACATGCTCACTGGCCAAATACTTGAACGGCTCAATGATGTTCTGGTTGTCTTTCTACAATCTCAATCATTAAAACCCTTGACGTTCGAGCAGGTAAAGTTTTCTTACGGCGGAGCATTCAAAGTATTTCAAGTTGAGACTCTCAGCCAGCTGCTTGGCCTGGTTTGAGTTGATCACTTTGCCCATGTCCGCTTTGTTTCCAATCAGGCATCCTGTTGCACCAATTTATAAACACGTTAATCTACAACGGTCCGGTTTTAGCCACAACAACAGGCGCTTACCGGTAATCTTTTGCCCTTTTCGCATGGTTTCGGCCGCCTTCTCAAACCAGAACTTGGCGTGACCAAACGAATCCTTGCTGGTCAAATCAAAGACTATGCAGACCATGTCGGCGTTAACCCACTTTGATTGTGTTTTAATTCGAACGGAATGCTCGTTCTTCAATCGTAACTGCTTTGCCTACCGTCTCTTTGCACTCCTGAAAATAGAGCGCCTTGCCAGAGCTGTCGAAAAGGAAAAGCTCAACCGTATGATTCTTGTCCGTGAGTTGAATCTGTTTGATGACAAGCTCGGTCATGATGGTCTGCAGTAGTTATCAAATACACTTGATTAGAGCCGCGAATGGATTTTATATAAGCGAATAAAATTCACTTACGCCGAGATAGTTGCGAGGATACATGCTGCCGTCACTGCCAAGTACTTGGCAGATCGACGACTTTCCCACCATTACATCGCCTAAATTGGGATTGAGAATGATCAGAATTCGAAACGGAAAATTTCTCCAAATGCTTACCGATCACGATCACTTTGGCGCGCAAGAAGACCATTTTTGAGCGAAATTCCACGAAATGTGCGGCATTTGCTCATCTTGCTAATAATACCGGTTGCCTAGCAACCGCCATATGCAGAACGAGTTTAACAATCAAGGCTGGCCAGCGAGCGATTAGCAATGAGGAGATCAAGCAATAAGGAATGAACAACTTACTTCTGGCTCTCCAAGTCGCCTTGATTCTTGCATGCAGTTGCCTAGAGTGCGATGAGAGCTCGTACTTCTCTCCTCAGCTAGACAGATGCATTTTGAAAGAGCCTTGTGTCTGCGTGAACGGAGTGTGCGAGAAAATCGCAGGCCGAGCAGAGCCGACCTGCATTTGTGATTGGTATTGGACCGGAGCTCATTGTGAGACACCGTTCGCGCTTTGGCATCCGTGGTCCGCGTGGAGCCAATGTCAGCCGCAATGCGGTTCGAATCGCACCAGGCAACGCCAGCGTAAATGCCAGGAACGGTATGCTCAAGACTGCCCGAGCTCAATGCAGAAACAAATCTCAAAATGTGCTGACAATTCTTGCGACCGCACCCGCTTTGCTTGGTCTAAATGGTCGCTTTGTGATGCCCAATGCGGCCTAGGTACAAGGCGGCGTTCTCGTTTGTGCTCGTTCGGGAATTATCTCGATGGCTCTTGCAGTTTCGCTCTTCATAATCGTCAAGTTCAACGACAGCCTTGCATAGCCAGGTCGTGCCCGCCCAGAAACTTCAACTTTTCGAGCTCCTTTGCTCATTTGTTCGACTATCTAGTTCATTTTTATTGGAGTAAGCTGACCGGCTCGCTTATCTCAGCAACAGAGCAGTTCTTAAATAAAACAATATATTTATTAAATTGAATTATAAACCAGCCGAGCTGAGTCAGAATTAATCTCTTCAGCTTCCGCTGGTAGAATAAATCGAAAAGGACAAACAATTCTCGTTGGGGCACATATCAGGATAATGAGCGTCTAGTTGGCAATAAATAAACGAATAAACAAGCGGCAGCAAGAGGGCCAGAGATATAGAGAGTGGAAAAGAGCAAGAGACAGACAGACAAAGAGAACGGGAGAAGGAATAAAATAGATCGAGCGGCAGGATCATCGAACCGGCATAAATACACTCGACCTCGTGGTTTTCAATAAACGACCAGGAAGCGTCCAAATAAATGAGCGTAAACAAGAAGAAAGGGCTGCATAAACAAACAAACAGCGACGCATTTGCTTACATTCGCATCGTCATCATCTATGATTGCAATCGCGGTTTCATCGGCCGCCGGCTTTTTTTTTCTCATTTCCTTTTCTTCTGCTCGCTCGAACAGAGCGACGAGAGCTGTTTTGGCTTCTCTCTTACTAGATCATAGGGCCTCGAACCAGATGCTTATCAGCAGTTTGAGAACCTTTTCATTCGTTCCTTCATTCGACTTGGTCGTCTTTGATTGCCTCGGAAGAGTAAACACTCATAATCAGCGAATGGTCTGGATCACCCCCCCCCCTCATATAACGATACAGGCCGAATGTCATAAATGATATTGTCTAGCCGTTAAGAAAACAGCCTTGTAAAAGTCACGACACGTTTCAAATAGTCGTCAGTAAGACACAATAGTTACGCTCTTTGTTTCGTTCTGTTTTGAGAATTCTTGACGATTTCAAGTATTCGGCCTCGCCCTTAACCCTCTCTCTTTGTTTTTCTCTCTCTCTCTAGCATTGTGTGCCATTCAATATAATCTAATCAAAAACATATTTTTCATCCGCACTCGTTTAAGCAGTCTCATTCACACACACACACACACAAACGAGTGCTGATAAATTCTCAATTGAAAAAATATTTATCTTTTTGAAGCTGGCGAACGCTTGCTTTATATTGAGTTTATATTTTGTTTATTTGAGTTTAATGAGAGAGAGAGAGAGTGAGAGAGATGAAGAAAAACAAGAGCCGGAGGAAAAAGGCAAAGCGGCTTGTTCAATCGAGCACACGCGCACCTACTCGCCTTCTCTTATTTCTATTTAAAGCCGCCTGGACCAGCTCTTTTCAGAATTGCACTGCCTGACTCTAAACTGGCGCCGTCATCTTGCCGACTATTGTTGTCAACACCTTCATCAGGGCCCGTGTCAAAACCTCTGCCTCGATTATAATTTACGAAAATAAAACGCCATTCATACGAGGCTCTGTTGTTGTTGTTGTTGTTATTGTTGTTGTTGTTTTTGCCAGTTTGTTTTTATTATTGGAAAACACACACACAAAATACATACATACTCACAAGCAAGTAAACTACGAACATACACACACACACACACACAACTAGCTCGAGAGAGAAAAGGGAGAGAGAGAACTGAAGCAAGCAAGTAAATGAGCGAACAACAAGCGATCGAGAAAAGCACTCGGGTAAAGAAGGAGGAGGGAGAGGAAAATATTGAATTTTCAATGCGTATTAACCACAAGCATCTAGCCCGGACTCATCGTCAACAACAATATGAATAATAATAACAACAAGCCACACGGCCACAAAGAACAACTAAATTTCAACAAAACAAATCAACATTTGAAGCGTCGGCCAATTGCCACGACGCGTTTTCTTATGCGTCCATGTTTATTTACTGTGTGGTGTTTTTATTTTGAATGCGAGTCTTGTCGAATCGGGCTTCAGCGGCCTATGCTTCTATATTACTCTGAACGATTGCTTGCTACTCCTGCTGGCGCCGCCGCCACTTCTACTGCAGCAGTTCTTCTATTAAGTTTTGGACTGGCGTATATATGTTGACGATAGATGATGCATCTATAACTCAATTATATTCGTGCCGCTGCTAGTTGGCCCTCTTTCGCTCCCTTTCGTACGGCTTTTATTTATTTACTTGTTTGTTTGTTTATTCGAGTCGAGTCCAAAGAAAACAGAGAGCGGGCGAACAAGCGAACGATGGAGAAAGAGAGAAGCGCGAGTGGAGGATAAGAAAGTAGAGGGCGCGAAAAATAAGACGAAGCGAGAGAGAGAGAGAGAAAATGAAAAGGCGCGCTATTAAAACTCTATACTTAATTCATCGCTAGTTTTGTTTTGTTGAACGTGTTTTAGAAAAGCACAAAATTGCTTCTTGAGGCAAAGCAAGCTTAGTCGGCCAGCGTGCACGCAACTCAATAATGTTCAGCAATGCCGAATCGTCTGTTCTAGCGCCCAAATTTAACGTGATGCCCGAAGTGGCTATGCAGGTAACACATGGCGAGAGAGCCCTATTCTTCTCCCACCCAGCCGACCAATTCTTCACTCTTCTGTTTCCATCTCATAAATTATGTTCTATGCCTAACACGCACACACACACACACTCAGACATACATTTCGACGGGAACATTAGCCTTGAGATAGTTGGCGCTTTTCAAACTTCAAATCAATAATTTTTTTTTATTCTATTCTGAATAGGCTCAGCTTCAAATGCTGATGAAGGCACCAGGCGCGGCCAACCAAACGATACAATTTCCAATGCTGCAGGCATGCGACTCGAACGCTTTTAATATGAACGGCGCCGCATTCGCAGCCATCTTCCCGCCAATCTTACACAGCACGAACAATTTGCTTGCGGGTCAAACTGGCCAGGCAGTCAACCATGAGCTGCTTAATTTGCTGGTGAAAATGTCGGCTGTGAGCCACCAACCTCACGGGCTTCAAAAGTACCAGCGACTGATGAGCGAGAAAAGCTGTAATTGGCCCAATTGCGGAGCCGACGGAGCCGGTCCGTTTGAATCAGACGAAGCGTTTAGAATGCACTTGAGTCAGGTTCACAAGCTAGATGAAAAGTCATACGCCGACCTCACCAAACAGATTAGTCTTATCGGCACGCTCGAGCAACAGCTAAACAAGCAGAAAGAGCTGTTGAACGAAATGCTGGTGCATTTGAACCGTCAACTGATGGCCAGCATGCACACAGGCCAAGTAGACAATAATCTACTGATGAACTTGACCAGCCTGTTTTCCAGTCAAAATTACAATCAGCATCAAGAGCCGAAGAAAAGCACGCTGGGCCAGGCTCAATTAGTCCGCAACGAGATTGAGAACGAGGCCGACCATGGCGGTCATCAGCGGAGTCACATTGAACGCAGTCAACCGTCTTTGTGCCAAGAGCTCGAAAGAAACCGACGCATGTATCAGACTTTAGACATTCGGCCGCCGTTTACTTATGCGTCGCTCATTCGCCAAGCGATATTCGAGTCGCCTGAGAAGCAGCTGACCTTGAACGAAATTTACAAATGGTTCGAGGCGAACTTTAACTTTTTCAGAAAAAACGCTCAAACGTGGAAGAACGCGGTGCGTCACAACCTGAGTCTTCACCGATGCTTCATGCGAGTCGAGAATGTGAAGGGAGCCGTGTGGACTGTAGACGATTCAGAGTATTCTCGTCGACGGCCCCTGAGAGTAAATTCGTTGGCCGGCTCATCGAATTCGTTGTCACCTTCTTCGAACACCAGTCCGTCGCCGAACAGTCGAATTGCGGTCGATACAAGCGCGGTCTGCACAGATCAAAGTCCCAGCGAGCAGAGATGCGACTCGCCTCGGTCCAACGGAGACGATGAGAGCTCGTTCGATTCTTTTAATTCCTCGTTCACAAATGAGAATAGAAAGCGCAAATCGTCGCCTCTAAACCAAATGGCTCTAAAGCGAACCAAATGAAACTCGGTCAACATTTTAAAATAAGAATCCTCACGATTCCGTGTAACATTTATTTTTCTTTCA
Organism: Proales similis; assembly: GCA_019059635.1. Classification (NCBI taxonomy): domain Eukaryota; kingdom Metazoa; phylum Rotifera; class Eurotatoria; order Ploima; family Proalidae; genus Proales; species Proales similis. The sequence goes on from JAGVRJ010000005.1 coordinate 532,321, forward strand.
TTTTATTATTTTATTCTAAAAGCCAAATTTTGTCTCACTTGCTTTCTTTTTTCTCCGTTTCTTCTTCTTCTTTTTCTTGTCCAAAAAGATTTAGCCAACGATTTAAAAATTTGATTGAAAACAATCCTTTATTTTTAGTCATTCTTGATTTTTGAGCATAAAACGGTTTCGGCCAGTGAACCGCTCGCTTGTTTCGCCTTTGAGGCTCAAGAGAGCAGAAAGAGCGCTAGACATGAGACGAGGCTCACGCCTGAGAACCAGTAGACAGAGCGGTGAAATTTACATGCATAAAGAAAATAACCCAAGCCGGCGGTTTTAAACAACACGTAGAGCGGCCAGGCAAGCAGCCAACAGCTCCAGCAGAACACTATACGATAGACATGGACCATCAGCAAAGGACTGCGAGGTTTTAAAACCATGAGGTTGACTAGAGCCCGTAAGAACGTGGAGCCGTTCATCATTATAAAGCAAATCAACAAGCAAACGAGTTGACTCAACGACGGAATTAGGCCACCGTTCCATACCAGGTTCGAGCCGATTTTGAAGACCACAAACAAAAATGTGATGATCGAGAAAGACTTGATGGTCGAGGCGAACGTTCGTCGTTCAAATTCTGATTTCCGTTTGGCTGGCTCTGGATCTTGACGATTTGAGTTCTCTAACGAATCGCTTTGAAGATTAATTTTCAGCGTAGAGTGAAATTTAATGATGAGCAAGTCGCCTTCGCCTAGCCGAATCGCTTCTCTTTTGATGAGCTCGTCATTCCTTATTGTCGAACAGTCAAGCGCCAGCGAGTGTCTATCCATCCTGTTCAAGGCCCTAGCCAGTCAGATGCGCAATCTGCTCTATCTTCTCTATTACTGAAGCGTCGAGTAATTGCCAAGGCCATTATTGACTCTTTGACAACCGTTAATATGCGTTTTTCGAGTTGTTAACGCGATTGTCGAAATTTTCGACGCATTCTGTTCGACAAGTTTACGCCCTCTTGCATGCGATTGTTTTAAAAATTTGCGCTGCGTTTCGTTTCTTGTCTGATGCGTCGGTCGAACGAAAAGTCAAAATTTATTTGCTCATTGTCGCCGTTCGACGTTGCTTAATCTCTTGGACTTTTGCTCGACCACCAAAATATGAGAGAGAGAGAGAGCTAAGGAGAGCATAGAAGAATGATGGGAGGCCTGCGCTTGTAAATAGCAAGATGACAAAATAAAAACTGTTGAAAAAACGCAGCAAAAGGTCCGGGCAAATGCAAGAGTCAATAGGCTTCTTGGCTGAGTAAATGTTTTCGTCGTAGTCGTTGTTATTGTCGCATTTTTGTTTGCCATAATCGACCAGGCCCAGAGGAAGAGATTAGGCATCGAACCATAGACTTGATAGAATGGCCTCATTTTGGGGGGCTTTGGCAAGACACATCTAATCTTGCTTAATAATTTTATGTGCGACTCGTGTTTTCCTCTTATTTGCTCCATTCAGCATCATTGTTTTGTTCGCCTCTAGGGTCCCTTTCTCTCTCTCTGTCTAACTCATCTTTTGCTCGTGCTCATGTTGTAACGTGAGTATTATCGTTGGAGTTGTGTTTTTATGTTTCTCAGCTAGCCTCTAGCTCGCGGTTGACTACTAATAAAGTGCCCTTGCTTTAGAACAACTCATGCGAGCTCAATAATCGTGAGTATCGTGCAAACCGCATGGTACGAGAGTAGTAACATTGATGCAAGCTTGGTGACCTCTTTCTTGCTCTTTCTCTCGATCTTTAACTATCTCTCTATTTCCCTCTCTATTTCTGCGTGTGTGTGTGTGTGTGTGCAAACCTCCACTGCTTGTTGCATCGAGATTACGAAATAGCACACGAATTAAGATACACAAGTAAGTAGATTCTATCTCATTAAGAGATTGCAAAAACGAGCCAAACTTCTCAAAGCCATTCCAAACTAAGCCCTATTAAATTGCCGACCTCTGCCGCTATGGCGAGCTTCCTATTTTTGATTGCATTGCCGCGTTTGGCTCATTTTTAGCCGCTTGACTCTTTGATTTTCAAGTCCAAGACTTTTGAAAAGTAAAAAAAAATACCTTTTCAAACAGAGCAACTACAGCAAGCGGCCATGATTGTGCAGAAGCTGCTCGATCGCAAGCACGCCTTCAAATTATCGCTTGGAAATGGGCCGTTTTTGAAGCCCAACTCTCGATCAGCCGTCTACATGATCCAAACGCTTTTACTGTTTTCCTTGCTCAGGCGAGCTTATGGTTGCGACATCTGGAAAGCATCTGATTGTACAGGCGCGCCCAGCAAAGCAGAAGAGGAGTACATGAAAAGTGACCAGTACACCAAAGAAGAGCTGTACGCCTATTGCGATAAGGGCAAAGCCTATGTAGATTGTGTGAACGAGAAGCTCAAATGCTGCGATTTAAAACCCGAACTGAGAGGCAGTCTGGCGGCCTACAATAATCAGCTGAAGAAACAGGCATGGAAACTGGGACCATACTGCTCTGGCCTGGGCTCGAGCAACGTCATATTCTATCAATGCCGGACAACTAAAGGACCCACGACCACAACCACAACAAAGAGCACCAAGCCGACCATGCCGGCGTGTCAGCTGGAGAAGGCCGGCTCTGACTGCAGCCACTTTTTGGAGGGAAGAGTTCAGTACGAAGAGACGTGGAATGTGTATGAGAAAATGCAATGGTGTCGGGACACGATCGACTATGTGAACTGTGCAAGCCAGTACTTGCTCAACTGTAACATATCAAGCCTCAAAAGTGAAGCAGACCAGCTTCAGTCGTTTATTGACTTTGTAACCAAGTCGTCTAATATCCATTGTCCGGGTGGAATCAAAGGCTGCGACGAGAGCACCAACGATGTCCGATGTCGAATGGGCATCAGATATTTCATCGGAGACTACAACAACAACCTGGCACTCAACGGCCCCGTCCCCTCCTCTGTCCTTTTGTTCACTCTGGTTTTCTATTATTTAGCCGCTGCTTTCATTCGTTCTACTTGATAAAGATATTGGCCCAATTGAGTCAGTCGCTTAAGTCATGTTTGCAATAAATCATCACAGCTCTAGCAAATCAGACACGCCCATTTTAATCTGCTGCGTGAGAAAGCGTGTGGTGTGCCTCAGTTCGAGCACCTTAGTAAACGCTTAAAAACGCTCAAATGCATGCCAAGGCATTAGCAAACTTGTTTAATTAAAAACAGCCACTGTGGACGGGCTGAGTTGGCTTGACGCACTAAATATAAACCATCAATTCCTATAAATAAAATGTGCGAACCTCTGCCAGCTTCTATTTGAGTGAGTGTTCTGAGTGAACAAACAAGAGTTTAAAATTATAATTGAGAAGAAGCATTCGATTGCAAACAGACAAGCGACAGAAATGAGAGTTTACGTGAAATTCTACAACAAAAAAATTCTGATGAGTCTGAGCGACGAAGAGGAGAGAACTAAAACGGTCTTTTCTCTGTGTCTGGAGGCGCTCAAGCGAATGGACGAAGAGCTGATGCTCAACAAAAACGTAAAGCAAATAAACTTGTTCAAAGAGCCCGAAGTGCTGCTCTATGCCCACGATCGAATTCACGAGGTGCTCGACAACGAGGACACTGTGACCATAATTCTGAGTGAGTAGCAATTCAATTGCGAGTAGTACTCTACCGACCCGATTGACTCCATTGACTTAACTCTTTGACAGACGAGAACATCAAATATCATTCGCCCGCATATCTGCATCACTTCAGCATTGACGAAGAACAGCCGACAGCCGAAGATGAGAGGTCGTCCCTTTTCTTGAATGGAAACGACTTGACTACTGAAGAGCTTGTTCAGCTGGGCACTGGAAAGCTGCGAATAATGGTTTGCTGCTTTTTAACTATTTAATTTGATGCTCAAGCTCATCATCGATTGCTGCTCTTCGTAGCTAACCGAAGAAACCAAGCAACTAATCAAGGAAGCGAGGAAAGTGGTCGACGACATTGTGGACGGCAAAGAATGCGTTTATGGAATCAACACCGGATTCGGAAAATTTGCCACCACCGCCATTCCTGACCATCAGTTAGAGTAGACGCTCTTTAATCGAGTTTTAATTGCCTCGGCTTTTTTCATTCATTCATTCGACAAAGACAACTTCAAGTAAATCTGATTCGTTCGCACGCGTCCGGTATCGGCGAGTATTTGTCGACAAAATACGTGAGAATGATCATGGCGTTGAGAATAAACGTGTTGGCCAAGGGCTTTTCAGGCATCAGCTTGGAAACCTTAGAGAGCGTGGTGGCTGCCTTCAACAAGTAAACGGCTTATTCTACTCAACGAGGCAGCAGTTGATTTGTTTGTTCGTTTGAAACAGATCGTGTCTGCCATTGGTGCCCGAGCAAGGAACCGTAGGCGCGAGCGGTGATCTCGCACCTCTGAGCCACATCATTCTGGGCCTATTAGGCGAAGGGAAAATGTGGTCGCCTTTGACTGGCTTGGATGATGCTCATATTGTACTGGAGAAGAACGGCCTGAAGCCACTTGCGCTCAAGGCCAAGGAAGGCTTGGCGTTGATAAACGGCACCCAGTTGATCACTGCTCTGGGCGCCGAGGCAGTCGAGCGAGCCAAGTACTTGGCCCTACAAGCTGACATAATCAGCGCGCTCACAGTCGAAGTTCTCAAAGGAAACATAGCTCAGTTCGATCCTGATATTCATCGAGCTCGGCCCCACAGCGGACAAGGCGAGGTCTGTCTTTCTAGAGCCGTAGAGTGGACTCAGTGTCGATGATATTTCAAATCCAAGGTGGCTGAGAGAATCAGATCGCTGCTCCATTCTCAAGTATTCCCATCAAAATGCTTTGTTGCCAACCAGGCGGACCGGAAAGTTCAAGACCCGTATACTCTGAGATGTATCCCACAGGTGCACGGGCCTGTTATAGACACAATTAATTTTGCCAGTCGAATCATAACCACCGAAATGAACAGCGCCACAGACAACCCTATGGTGCTTAAAGACCGCCATCAGCTCATTTCAGGCGGCAACTTCCACGGCGAGTACCCGGCCAAAGCGCTCGACTTTCTTGCGATCGCCGTTCACGAGCTGGCGAACATGAGCGAGCGCCGGATCGAACGCTTGGTAAACTGTGCCTACAGCGAAGGCCTGCCATCGTTTCTAGTCGCCGAGGGAGGCATCAATTCAGGCTTTATGATCGCGCACTGCACCGCAGCGGCTTTAACTTCTGAGAACAAAGTTCTTTGCCATCCGAGTTCATCGGACACCATTTCGACCAGTGGCGGAACAGAGGACCACGTGAGCTTTTCCTCCAAATCAAGCTCCATGCATTGTTTCATAAACTCAAAAGGTTTCCATGGGAGGCTGGTCGGCGAGAAAAGCGCTCAAGGTCATAAACAATGTGGAAAACATATTGGCAATCGAGTTGCTTGCCGGCTGCCAGGCACTTGAGTTCTTTCATGCGAACGGGGTTACCAGCACTGAGCCTTTGGAGGCCATCCATGCCACCGTCAGAAAGTACATCAAGCCGTGGCTTAAAGATCGCTACATGTCGCCTGACATCGAACGCGCAGCTACTCTGATTCAGCAGCACAAAATATGGAATGTGGCCAAAGCGTATATAGAAAAATTCTTCCAAGAGAATGGCTGCCGACGAAGCCTGGCCTCTTTTTTTTGATTAAAAGTTAAATTTGGGCTCAAGTAGAGAGAAATGAAAATGAAAAAAAAATTGAAAAAAAAACAATCTCAAGACAAATGCAATGTCGTCTGAGCGTGCAGGGTTTAGGTTAGGTTTGAAACTAAAATAAAAGTGGCAAGTCGAGGCGGGATTTGTTTTGTGATGCTGATGAAAAATGAGCGCGCAGAACGAGGAGGAAATGAGCTCGGTTGCTCCTTCAACCAGCAAGGGAGACCTTGACGAGCTGACATTGTCCTATTTACGCGGTGAATTGTCTTTCGCTGCTTATGAGAGTGCGCTTGAAAACCAGCAGTCAGACAACAGCGTAAATGTGGTCGAGCTGGAAACGTTTGTCGAAGAAGAGGAGATGAACGAAGAAGACGAAGCAGTGATTGCGGGCGCGCAGCGCCGATCAAAAAGCTCGAATCGAGGCAAAAAGAAAAGGGATCGATTTCTCAACATGCGCACCCTCATGTCTGAAGATGAAGAGGACGACAACGGAAATAGTAGGCGACGCATAAGCGCAACTACTGACGAGGAAAATGACAACGAGGATGGAGACGAAGAGGAGGACGACGATGAAGAGCCGGATGAAGAAGAGAGCAAATGGGACGAGTTTGACATTGAAAAGCTCGACTTTGACAAATTCATTCGAGATCATGAAAAGAGCGACAAGTCTAAAGGACACACTGATTCAGAGTCGGCATCGTCTCGGCGCCGCTCGAGCCCAATTAAACGCAAAAGAGATAATTTGATCTCGAGCGAAGCGATCGACGTAAAAGCTAAACGACGAAGAAATCGAGTTCTGCCGATTGAGATCCAAGGCCTCATGGGCGAGGCGAATCTGGCCTACGCTCGTGGCGAGACAAACCGGGCCATTGACGTCTGCATGGAAGTTATCAAGTACGCGCCGAATGCGAGCGAGCCGTTTCAGCTGTTGTCACTGCTGTACGCCGAAATGGGGCAAAACGAAAAAGCACTGCGAGTCGGTCTAATCGCCGCCCAGCTCAACAAAGATGTAGACGAATGGATTCAGCTCATTCAGCAGGCGATGATGGAGGGCGACGTAGAGCTGGTGCTCTTTTGCTACAACAACGCCATTCAATGCGACCCGAAGAACATTCAGCTGCACGTTGAACGAATCAAGCTGCTCGAGGAGAAACAAGAATCTAAGCGGCTCGTCTACGCCAAACTAATGCTGCTCAAGTACGCCGATCCGAGCGCTCATGCAGAAATGTACAATCTTTACTTTGCGCAGCTAATGCGTGATCTCACCGGCGAAAAAGACCGATACAAAAAGATCTATTTGCTCAAGAACGATTTGAAGAAGCTTGGCGACAAGTTTCCCATCGAGAGTAAGTTGAGTGCAAGCAGACGCCTGACATTTCTCACTTTTGCTGCGCACAGGAATGAAGACGCTGATAAAACTCATGATGGATCAGAAATCGTTTGTAGACTGTTTGAACGTAAGCCGAGTTTTTCTCTTCTTATTTTTTTCGTTTTTGTCGAATCAAAGAAACAACAGCTTTTCTTCTCAAGCTACTGTGCACTGAGTACAAAATCGAAATATTCAATCGAGACGAGCCAAGAGCCGAAGTAACAGCAACGGACCTAATTGACAACTACAGCTTTTCGGTTCCAAGCGAAACGCCAGCTTGCATTCGAGCGCTGTTCGCCTGCAGTCTGATCAGCCTGGACTTTGAGCTCGCAGAAGTTAGACAATCAACCGTTGCTGTGGCTGACTTGTTCTAAATACTAAACCGAACAAAAAGGACTTTGTTGAGAAGCAGTGCGCTTTCACTGACATAAGCGAGCACGCCGAAGGCATTCTACTGGTGGCCAATGCCTACTTTAACAAAGCGGCTTATTTGTCGGCCAAGAAATACTACCAAAGGCTGCTGGGAAGCGTGAAAGAGTTTCTCGTTCGACTGGACGTTTGGCTCAAGTATGGCGTCTGCTGCGAAAACCTTGGCGAACGTGACGATGCCATGAACGCGTTTCGCAACGCGGTCAATCTTGACTTCTCGAGCACTCATGCGGCTTTGGCGCTCGTCAAAATGCTCAAAGAAGATCGACAGGGTTTCGAAGAAGCTCTCTCCGTCATTAAAAATGGTAAAACTAAATAGAATGAACGAAGCAAGCTGATTTTGAAACCGATTGGCGTGCAGCGTTGGTCGCTCGCAAAAGCCGATGCTTGAACACCGACTCTATTCGACTGATGACAATCGAATGCGACATTCTGCATCAGCTGCAGCGTGACGAGCAGTTTGTGCAGAGCGCCAGAAAGCTGCTCTTTGATAAATTTGCGTTCGTTCTGGACAACAAAAATGTTCACAGTAAACACGAGCGCTTTGCAGTTCATCTTTGGGAAATATTCACACTTGTGTACAGGTTTGCTCCGAGCCGATTCAAAAGCACAGCGGGCCCTTTTGTTTCAGCAAATGCTCGAGGAGAACGACTACAAGATTGAAATTCACTTTAACAAGCTGAAGCCAGAGCTGCAGAATCAAATGTTTGATGTTTACAAGAAGCTTTGCAATCTACTGGCGCGTTCAAGACGAGTCGATGAGCTGCTCATGTACTCGAGTGCGGCTCAAGTGCTGCCCATGGTGTTTGAGAGAGTGGACTGGAGCAAGACAATCAGCTTCACTTGTGTGATTGCTTGCATCCTAAAACAGGACGGACGCAATGCATTCAATTTATTGAAGGAGTTCATTCTGCCCTACAAAAACTCGAACAAACTATGGAGCTACGTGGGCATCACGATCGCGCTGAGTCCGTCGCTCAGTCAGCAGAAATTTTTCATTCGTCTGGGCGGAAAGTACATGGACCACCTGCAGCTGTGTCTGATCAACGCTCATTTCGCCATCATGTCTGGCACTTATCGCTACGCCTTGGTCGAGTACATAAACTGCTTCAAACAGAACCCGTGCGATCCGTTCATAAATCTCATCATCGCAATCACTTATTGTCACATTAGCTGCCAGAAATACAACACCAATCGTCACTTGATAGTCTCTCAGGTTTTCAACTTTGCCCTAAATTACCATCGCCTGCCTCCTCTCTCTCTTCTATTCTGCTCTCTTCTCAGTGTTTTATGCTCATTGTGTTTAGAGTTTGGTGTTCTTGCGTCGCTACATGGAGTTTCGCGGCATTTGTCAAGAGACCTACTACAATGTGGCTCGAGTAACACATCAACTGAGTAGGTTCATTCGAGCGGCCGACTCAATCAATAAACATTGTTTATTTGTTGTTTGTAAGGTCTATTCGACATAGCGGCTCATTATTACCGCAAGTGTCTTGAGATGGGCTCCACTTTTTCTCGCAAAAAAGTAAGCGAACCTGCGCGTCGCACTCGAGCGATCGATGCACGGTTTATTTTCGTTTCTTTTTCTTCTCTCGTGTTTTCGTGCTGCTCACCAGGTTTCGTTTGTTTCTCCTTTTTCCAGGAGGTCTACGATCTATCTCGCTTGGCTGCCTACAACCTAATCGGCATATACAAGCATTCGGGCTCCGAGCAGTTGGCCAGAATCACTATGCAGCAGTATCTGACAATTTAGAGCTAAACAATCCGACAAAATCCAACTGCCTCGTCATTTCCTTCATTTCTCTGCCTCTCTGCTTCTCTCTCTCTCTCTCTCTTTCTCTCTTTCTCTAGAGCAAATAAACTTGGTGCCGTGCAATTGGCTCGTCACGAACTATTGAATATGGACACGGCGCAAGAGTCAAGCAAACTTGATTAATAGAAAACGATCGATCAATACGGTTGTAATTTTAATAGTTCTAATTGCTCTTATCACTTCCACCGTCAGCACTCAAACATCCAATTCACCTGTAATTGGACAAAATTATGTGTCAGCCACGCTTCATGGTTCGTCTTTTATTTCAGTTTCAAGTTGCAAACAATGCCATGTTCTATTGTATTTCTCCATCGTCCTCTGTTTGTGAGCAATGCATGTTTGTGAGTCTAGTTTGGAGTGTAGCGTGCAAGTGGCATTTGCATTCAATTGCGGAACCGATTTTCATATTCATGTCGCAGCTTTTTATTTAGCTTTAATTATAATGCCACAATTTCGTCCAATTCGTCGACTGAGGCCCCATTGCAATTGTCAAGAGCGCATGAGGCACCAAATGCAATCATTTCGACTGTTTTCATTTTTAGTTTTACATATCATGGGCCAATAGCCCAACTCAGCCGGGCATACAGAGAGGCATCAAGAATTGAAATGAGCCGCCAGCTTTACTTGTCCAGCGTGAATATTTTCCACTCTTCTATTTATGAGCAATCAAGTAAAAGCCGAAGCAAGCATGCGTTATCGGCTCGATAAGCTAAATTGAGTATCTCGTTGCCGGCAAATAGCTCAAGCTAGAATGAGAGTCACGCCACGTTCAGCTTTCCTTTTCTACGCTTGCATTGGACACCTGCGGTCAAATAATTTATTTGATTAAAAAATCAACTAATTAAAAGCCATTTGAAGTGGTGGACGCCAATAATCAGGCCAAGAGGCGCACGAGGACTCAATGAGCCAATTGTCGGAATAAGTAAATCTAATTAAATAGGTTCAACTAGCCTTTAAATGCGCATTCTTCATCATCATGAAACGTTTTGCTAAGAGGCGCCGCCGTCTTAGCCGCCCAAGTAGCTGAAGAGAGGCTTATTGAACAATTGCATTAAGTCAAGACAAACGTTTGCCATTCTTACGAAACTTGGACCGCCCTGGGATTCTGGCCTCTCTTTAATGCCAACATCAAACTTGCTTATTTGTAAAGCATTGCATACGCACACGCGCCACACACACACACACACACACACACACACACACACACACACACAATCAGTCTCCCTATCTCTAAATATCTCTCTTTGTTTCGCTAATTCCTTCACTTGCTCGGATGGCGACTGGAACAGGCTCTTGGCCGCCTTGAATGGCTAGATCCAGACTAGCTGGAGTTGACTTTTGCTTCTTTTCATATTCGAAGGCTCTTAATGTGGTTTCTGGCATTCTGCTTGCTTGCTCGCTAGCGTTCACGCAGCGCGCCAATTGAATGAATGCAATTAAATCATATGATGATGATAGTATTTGCACTCATTAGCGAACAAGTGAATTCATTTGAAGCTATTAAACACACAATCGGGGAAATTGAGTCAGTGAATTTTTATTATGCCACTTTTCATCTCGCGATGGCCCTCTTTATTTCCTTTTTTGTGACGCGCAATTGCCCATGGCCTTTCAGGCCTCTTCTCGTCTATCTTGGCTATTGCATAACACATTTGAAATCGGAGCGACAGGCATTCTCATTAAGAGCTGCTGTCACTCGTTGAACCTCTTTCTCTCTGTGTCTCCTCCCCTTCTTCTTATTCTCGTTTCGTTTTGCTCAGCTTTTTTACTTAGCCATGACAGACAAGTGCGAAAAGACCAGGCAGAGAGTGAATGGAGCATTTTAGATAGCTCGATTTGTAATTGCCAACTTAGAGCCCTTTAAAGCCGTTAAGAGCAAGGCGCTTGTTGCTTCGGCTCCACTCTGCTTCTAATCGCTTTTGCTCGCTCTTTCTGCTGCTTTGAAATATTTATTAGGAAATAGATTTCTAATTGATGCATCATTTCGCCATCTCCGCTTGCACGTTGCGAAAAGACACGTCATGATGGAATCGTTTTACTCGCTGACTGACGGCTACTTGTATTATTTAATACCGGTGCGCATCTATTAATTATTGAAACCTTCTTCCTCTGCCCTCTGATCGAATGAAGATATAATTAAATGCGACGCTTTAGAAAAGCATTTTGTATTGTGTGATGGCCAGCGTTAATTGCGCCTCGGCTACGTTTAATCCTGATTGAACGAGGATGGGAAGGAGTGGCAAATGCACACATAACCTCTACACTCTACACACGCCCACTCAGGCACAAGATGATGAACGGATTTTCACGTGCAATTGTGCCCCCGATCAAATGGACTCTCCGAGACCTGATCTAACAGAGAGTGAGCCGCGCATTAAGAAGAAATGTTGGAGTAACATTATCTAAGGCGCTTTATTAAGGCAAAAATACTGTTCGCACTGGTATTAACCAGCGGTCGTGTACGATGATGCCTATAGGCACTTAATTAATATGAACGTCGGCTAAAGTGAAGAGGCTTAGGCTCAATCAAGTGATTGGCATCCATCTGGCAATCAGTTTAGTTGAGGCACCGGCAGCTACAACTCCTCCTTCTCATCCTTCTTTTTCTCTCTAAGAACTACTTCAAGCAAATTCTACGAAGCTGCTAACCATGAATTAGCAAACTACTTAGCCGAGCGGTTATTACTCAATAGTGAATCAAGAACGCTCTTGGTCACCCTCTTCTGTTAGGCGACCGAATCCTAATTTACTTCATCAGAGTCAGAGTGCTCTCCGCTCGAATAATTCTCTCCGCTCATTCGTCTTTTTGCACTTTTTTCTTTCACTTTTATTATTGCGCTCTCGTCAAAGGGCTCGCCGTCGGCCGGATCGACTTCGTTCTTTCTCCTTTTGTTTTCCTGAACTCCAGCTAAGGCTTGAGTGCGGCAAGAGCGCTTCTTGTTTGTCCGCTCAATTAATATTGGCCGCCGACAAAAGCAAATAGGCGGCATTTAGCTAAAGGCTGCGCCTCGCAGCGTGTTTATTCTCCAATTTGCTTCTTCAATTCTCATTTTCTGTAATTCCTGTCTTTTAGAAGAAGAAAAGAATATTTTCAGTTGGTATTTGCCGCCTGGCGCCGTCTGTCTCGGCTTGTATAAATGCGCATAGTCAAGCAGCCAGTCGAGTAATCAATCGGCCATGTCATCGAACTCAACCGATCAAAAGCAAGCGGCGATCACGTCCGAGTACAAAAATCTTCAGCTATTGAATAAAATTCTGCCCGAGCTAATGCAATGGGCCGCATCGGAACGAGAGCTCGCCAGCAGTGCAAGTTCAATGAACGCTCTTCCATCTGCGTTCGGTATTGAGGGCTCGCTGAACGAGACCGTCATTTATGACGACGAGTTCTACCCGCTTGTAAACGAGACCAAGACCAGCGGCGGAGCCGCACTGCTTCACAAACTCACCACCCCTCTGTTTTACATATTTCTAATGTTCATTGTCTACTCTCTAATAATTCTGTGCATTTTCATGTCGGCTGTTTACAGCCATCGAAAGCGAATTGGCTTCAACTACGACGACGACGACGAAGAGGAAACAGATAATGACCAGCTGCTGCAGGAGGAGCAAAGCGGCTCTAAACCACTGGCCGCTTTTGACGCATACTGTATTGAGGCGAGTCCAGCTAAGCCAGCCGCTTCTCAAGGACAATGCGATTACTCTTTGCTGCTTGAAAACGAGACGGAACAAATGCTCGCCGAACAAGAGGACCAGTTTTGGCCAGAATTGCGTCCGAACGAACAGCAAATTGCGACCGAGAGAACAGAACGCGATAATCACCAAGAGACCGTGTACGTTCATCTCGACGAGAAGACTCTGGCTCTAGTCAAGTGCATGATGAAGCGATCAAGTTCACGTTTGCGGCCTTGGCGACGCAGTTTGGCCAGGCGAAGGTCCACACTCTCCTCTTCGTTTAACCGCTTATTTAAATCGAATAAAAAATAGACTGGCGGTTGTCTACAACATTCGATCGCTCTTTCCAAGTCGGATTCTTTCTCTTGGTTTTATTCGTTTTCGTAGTAAAGAAATGGGCGAGCTAGGATTGCGAGAGAAATTCGTCAAGTGAAACCAGTGCATTTGAACGGGAGATGGCCTCATTCCGAATCAGCTGCTACACGTCGCAGGTTATTCCTTTGCTCTCGTTGGCGCAGTCGTCTCTCGCGTTCAAACTCTTTCATGCGGTAAATGATACTTCAAAGTCGGTTAGATTGGGTCTGCGATAAGTAGAGGAGGAGAGGCATTCTTACTCGTCGTTTTGACAATGATCCCACTCGTGTTTAATATGCTCGCATGGGCCCATGAAAGGAAAGTTTTGTCTTTTGCAGCGCTGCAGCTCGATCAAGTGCTGAGCGCAGTAATCGCGTCTACTGGGCGGTATTTTGGCCCATCGCAGATCCTCTTCGCTCACTTGGCTCACTTGAATCAATTTGATCGAGTTAGTTTTTGCTCTTGCATTGAACCAGGAGCAGCTTCTGTCTGTCTGGCTCTCACACACATTTCTCACCTCTTTCCTTTCTGGGGCTGTCAAAGCCGTAGTTTGGATCATTTCTGGGCGCTTCAGTCACGCTGGGAACAACAGCCGGATTGCTCCACGATTCACGGTTGACAGCGAAAAATTGCGAATCAGCGTTGCCCATCTTTCTCAGGCGCTTTGTTTCTGAACGCTTGTCTAATTTGCGAACACAGTCGGACTTTACAAACCCTATCAAAGAGCAGAAAGAAAATTGCAGAGAAATTATTCAACGACTCCAAGCGGGGCCTAAGTGGCGTTTGAACGCATGCATTGGATGCCTTGAATGCAGCCGGCAAATTATGTGCATAAGTAGATTGACGATGCGCTGCTTTACAATTAGTTTGTCTGTGCGACCGTCTCTGCCTAGTCGGCTGCAGCTGACTCTTCGTACTTGTTGCTCAATCTCGAATCCTTATTTCAACTAGATCAACACACAACTCGAATGGTCAACTTTTTTTTTTTCTCTTATCAAAGCCGGTCAGTTGTCTCAAAAGCTAGCTGAATGAACGAAAACAGCGATAAAAAGCAGAGGAGAAATGCCCATTTTGCGATTTATTTTTCCCTCTCAAACGATAAATTTGAGTGAAAGCGAGCTTGTCTAGCGCTTCAACGAATGTAAATAAAAATCGGTTTTCGGGGTTACTGTAAATGGTGAAAAGCATTGTCATGATTGCGACGATGATTTAGGAGGCGGCGGTGGTCAGATTGGCACATCGGACGAGAGTTTGGTGTTTATCAAGTTCCATAATGCTCTCTCTCTCGCTTTGATATCGGACGAACGCGAATGGTTGTCGTCAAGAGACAGTAAATGCATTTTCATTTTATCTATTTTGAGAACAGTCAACTTATCTCTCGATATTTCTCGACGCCCATTTCACCGCCTCTTACGAAAGGCAATCTACTCGTAACGTTCAGTGCTGGTCTATAAGAGACGCTATCTCAAACGACTGCGCAATACATCACTCTGCCTCTCTCCCTCTCTCTCGATTCTCTGTCACTCTTTCAGAATCTGGTCTCATTAGCTGCCTGCAACTATGCCCATATTCACTTGATTCATTCATTCAGGAGTAAATTTCGATGCCGTTTTTAGATCTCGTCTCTCTTTCTTGATCATGTCTGAGCCGATCGAGAACCGTCTACATCAAAATCTTTCGGCCGCTGTTTCCTCATTCAAAATACTCGAAATAAATCGCGAGCGATTTACTGTAGGTCTACGCGATCGCTTTCCTTTTCACTAAAGTGTTCAATTTTAAGCCAAAATCGCAGATATTCACCGTCAGTGTCAAACTTGCCGAGCAGAGTTGGGAAATCGGACGCCGCTACAATGAATTCGATCGTCTCTACAACCAAGTAAGTCAGCGCGAATTTGAAAGTTAAAAGCGTTTTTATTTTGAAATGTTTCGTGCAGCTCAAGAGAAAAAATCCGAATTTCAAGTTCAAATTTCCGGGAAAGAATTACTTTGGCGACAATTTCAACTTGGCTTTTATACAAAAGAGAATGCGGGCGCTCGACGAGTTTGTGAAAAAGGCCATTAACGAGACGTCCGCAGGAACGGAGTAAGCAAAGCGCCAAAGCTCAAGGTTGTTGTGAATTCAATCAAACTCGTCTATTTGAAGATATTTGGCTGACTTTCTCGCATTGGACCAGATCAGACGTGCCAAGTTCGAAGAAGAGTGCGACACGCGAATTTCGGCATCGACCAGCCACGATAAAGTGTCCAGCAGCTCTGAGGTAAATCATTCTCACGCTCCGATCAGATCGGACAAGATGAACAGAGAGGCAAATAGTCAAATTCGCTGGGAACGAGTGAGTCTTCCGATGAGATCATATTGGGCACGTCGCACAATCCAGCGTAAGATTCAACCTCGAGCCGCTCGTGTTCAATGCATGAAAGCTTTCGCCACAGAGCCAAGCCGTCGGATTTCGAGTTTTTAAAAGTGATCGGAAAGGGAAGCTACGGCAAAGTGTTCATGGCAAATCACAAGACCGAGAACAGAATATACGCAATCAAAGTGCTGAGCAAACAGGCGATTATAAAGCGAAACGAAGTGCGTCATGTGATGGCCGAGCGCAATGTTCTCATTCGCAATCTAAAGCATCCCTT
Organism: Proales similis; assembly: GCA_019059635.1. Classification (NCBI taxonomy): domain Eukaryota; kingdom Metazoa; phylum Rotifera; class Eurotatoria; order Ploima; family Proalidae; genus Proales; species Proales similis. The sequence continues at coordinate 548,246 of JAGVRJ010000005.1, forward strand.
TCTAATCGGACTGCACTACTCGTTTCAATCGGCAGACAAGCTTTACTTTGTGCTCGATTACGTGAACGGCGGCGAGGTAGTTGAGGCAGTTCAGACGAACATTTCACTTTTTACTGACCCAGGCATCTGCTCGATAGCTCTTTTATCATTTGTCTCGTTCTCGCCGCTTCGACGAGTTCCGAGTTAAATTCTATGCGGCCGAAATTGCGCACGCCGTTGGCTACATGCACTCTCGCAACACCATTTACCGAGACCTGAAGCCAGAGAACATTCTGATCGACAGCGAGGTAGCCGTTGTTCCACCGCAACCAAGTGTCAGAGAAATTCGTTCTAACTCATTGCCACCATGCACAGGGTCACATAAAATTGACCGATTTCGGCTTGGCGAAGGAAGGAATCAGAGCGAACACGCGCACGAGCACTTTTTGCGGAACACCAGAGGTAGGCAACGATCCTGTAGCTTTTCGACAAATTCATGTCAATGCGGTTTCATTCCAAGTATTTGGCGCCCGAAATTCTGCGCAAACAGCCTTATACTCGCGCTGTGGATTGGTGGTGCTTGGGTTCGGTCACTCATGAAATGCTCTACGGCCTGGTAAGCACCCAATAGTGCAAATGAGAGCAGAGTCAAAATTAAATTTGAATTTAAGCCGCCGTTTTACAGCAGAGATACCAATCTTATGTATCAGAACATTTTGTACAAGCCTCTTGTACTCAAGCCAGAGATAAGCGTTTCGGCAGCAGCCAAGAAGTTTCTGATTCAGGTAACGAAATGGTCTCGGAGATGTTCGAACCGGTGACTTATTTGATTTGGGGGGAAAGCTTCTGGAGAAGGAGGAAGCCAAGAGACTAGGCGCCAGCGAGCAAGATTTTTTTGAGCTCAAAAACCACCCGTTTTTCGCCGACATAGATTGGGAGGCGTTGATCGAAAAGAGATTACCGGTACCTTGGAGGCCAGACGTTAATTCAGAGACCGACCTACGCCACATCGACCCAGAATTTACCGGCGAGCAGGTACCGGCTTCAATGGGTCATTCGCTTGTAGGCACCCATGGGCCTAATTCCGCATTCATGGGCTTCACATACGTGCCCGATAATCAATTAAACCCTACTGATCGGCTTATTTAAAAAATTTGTGTATAAATCGGCCAAAAATGCCCTATTTTGTGATTTTTTTAATCTACAAACCGTCCGGAAGAAACAACTTACTAGAGATGAAACGAAGCAGGGAAACCCGAGAGAAAGAGAGAGAGAGATGCTTTAGGGGAAGCAATCTAATTTGGAAAAAGGAAATTATTCCGAGATAAATAATTTAAGTCGATGCCGTGACTTGTAATCGACATAAAATGATTCATGTTGCGAGAAAGCAAATGGCATCGATTTTTCCAACATCTCCTTCTTTCCCCGTTTCTCTCTCTCTCTCTCTTTCTCTCTCAGCATTTGCTCTCGAAGCTATCGGATCGACAAAAAATAATTAATACCAATCGATATGTGAACTTGTCGATCGAAGCGACAGAAATAAATTAGCCCGTCAAAAAAGATTAATTTGGTCGCATAGTAAAATAACTAAAGACTATTAATGAGGGAAAGGTAACATCGCCGTAAAAGGAAGCGGCATCCTGATTCACCCGAGTCAACAAGAAAAAGACTTGAACAACTAGCCGGAGCTTAAATATTTACGTTTGGCCTGCCTGATTAGGCGGCACGCATTTGCCATCATCGAGAGTCGGCCAGATCGATTTTACTCTCTAGAACTTCAATCATGTTTCCTGCTTCCATCATTCACTCGTGGCCTCAACAACAATCGAGCTGGATGCTGGCACTCTTCTCATGCTGTCAGTCCTCTCGTCTTTTTCTCCTCTCTCTCTCTCTCTCTCTTTCCTCTATCCGTTAGGTTATTGCAACAAGCAAATTGGGCCCTGCTTCCATCCGATATTTGTCATTAAGTCGCTCTCACGCAAACACGAATCATTAGCGATCAGGTTCCCCCGCTCGTATGTTTCATCCGATCAGTTTTGACATTTACAGAACGCACACGAGCCTATTTCGTGCGCTGCCTAATGACACGATTCCAATAAGCACATAGGAAAAAAAAACATGCGCATTTGTCATCGTCAACTCGCTCGTGCCCAATTTCCTCTGCCCGCCCGTGCGACATGATTAGAGGCAAGTGCAAGCCGGAACTCGTTCTTGCTTCCGCCACTACTAAGCCTCCTCGTTCTGTTTTCCTCTTCTGACTCGAGAAGCTTATATATAAAGCGCTGCGTGCAACATGGTTTATTTCATTACGCCAGTAGAAAAAAATTCCGCGCCCAGCATCGGAGTTTAAACATTGAATTAGCCAGAGCGAGCAAAATGAAAGCGAGTGTGAACCAGTTAGGCAGAGATTGAGAGTTCAATCAAGCAACAAAAGAGAAAAGATTTATATTTGTGTTGGATCTAGACCGACCGAGTGCAAGCCCCCTCCCCCGTCCATAATTTCGTTCGGTTCTAATAAACCAAGAAATTGATGTCTAATAGCTGATTGCGTCTTATTGACTTATTTGCTCTGATTTTCTATAGTGCACAAAATTCAAATTGATTTGTGCTATTTAAGAGCGGCCTGAGTGTAGAGAGCAGAAGAGCGAACAGAAATTTTCGCTCTTTTCCTCTCTGTGTGTGAATGCGAGAGAATTTCCACTCTGACGCATACTCATCGCGCTTGTGTCAGCTAGACCGCCGGCTAGAATCACCGGTAAGCGGCGGAAGAGAATTTTCAGTGCTTTTAAAATAATTAGCACGATGAACAAGATTGACAGCGAAAGCAGTAGCTGCTGTCGGCTCTTTGCTTTTGGGCCGAGCGGAATGAGAGCAGGACAGCAGGTGACGTTATTAATTAGCGGGAAAAGGAGCATTTTGTGCTCGTTGCTCTCACCCCTCTCTCTTCGCTTCTCTCTCTCTCTGTGGCTCATTCTGTCTACTTCGATCGCTTGCACGCTCTCGTTTACCCAGTTGCAATACTCGCACTCGTATGCGATTGCCTTTTCCACTTTGCATTAAGCAAATCAATTTAATTAAAATTATTGCATTGCTATGATCGCAGCAGCATCAACAAGAATTAATGCATCAACTAGTTGTTCTATTTTCATGAGAGAGACGAACCAACTAACGAGCGAACAACTCGACTCGGCCGGCGCGTTCCACTGGGAATTATTAAAGCCTCGTGTGCTTTCAAGTTTATCGCGGCTTGAACCGGTTTTTCGGTCTCGAGTGTCGCGCCCGACGTCGAGCCTGGCCTCGTGTTTCAAGCTCGACACGCAAGACGGGTGTCATGAACAAACTCTTTTATTCCCAGGCCGTTGTTTTCCGCTTGGCCAGCTAGTTTACGCGCTATTTCGACTCAGCTACTTGATTGATCGAGACCGTAGTGGGATCGCGTTCGGTTTCCATTTAATCAAGCGAATTAGATGCTCACTCTCAAGCAAAGACTGTCATGGCTTGTTTGCTGCTGCCGCTGCTGCTCGTTCGTCGTCTTGCGAATGGCGTGTGTGTGTGTGTGTGGTGTATGCCACTTGGGCGAGAGACGAAGCGCAGATGAAATTAATCGGAATGAGTTTTGGGAAATGAGTTTAAAGCAGAAACGATGCGCATCGGCCACCGAGCAAATTCACTTCGGCTCAGGGTATTTAAACCGGCGACTGAAGTGCGCTGACGCCAATTCAAGTTTCTCCTTTTCCAGTGCTTTCCTTTTCTTATTTTTGTTTCTTTTACATCTGGCTTAATTGTTGCCTTTGAATATTTGAGTGTGCAGCCTGATAAATGAATGAGTGAGAGGAGGTCGATTTAGACCGGCAGAGGTGCTCGACTAGAAGCTTCGGCTTGATCTCTCAGGCAACAGAGTGAATAAAATCTCGCGTTGAAATTATCGTCAAAGATAAGAGGCAATTTGAAGCAAGCAAAATGAGCCAGCCAGCGAGCAAATCGAGCACGCAGCGAAAAATCGATATTCACTCCACTCGTCTCTCTTTCTATTTCACTCTTCTCGGCTGCTTCTCTTTCTCATCGGGTACTCATTCATTCATCCATTGCCAATCCAAATTGAAGGGTCGCTTAAAACCGCTCTTAGAACTGTTGCCACTGCCACCGCTTAAAACCCTCAATGATGAAATGACGCGGCCAGCAAAGCAGTTTTTTTTTTCTTTTATTAAATATGAATTTCTTCTTGCCCAAGCTGTTATTAAGCACTCGAACAATGAGAATAATGGCAAATGAACATGAAAAGCATTAATGAATCGAATTAGAGGTTTTCAGACGACGAGCTTCCCCGCTCGTGTGTACGTTAGCCGCACTTGGAGTCTGTGTGTACGTTCGATTATTGGGCAAATAATGAGCGCTTAGTGACACCATGCATGTGTGATTAGAAGCGAAAATGCGGATATAGCATGGAGCCAAGAGAGGCTCAAATTTTCGAGTGTAGGTTGCAGATATTGCCAGACTAATCCAATTCGACGACAACAATGAGCGCAATATTCATTTACGTTCATTAAGAATTTATTCATTTGGCGTTTGATTGGCACATGTTGGTCGGATTTTAGTTTTGGCCTCTGATAAGTTTGCTTCCTGCAAGCTTGGCACGGCCACTAGCCCCGCCACCAGGGCGGCTTTTAGCTCTCATTCAGCTCTTACCACCCGTACAGGCATCGATTCGAATGCAAATTAGCTCCGAGCGAATTGTCAACAAAATCCAATCATAAATATTATTAGCAGCGTCATTATTGTACTACTGGCAGTAGTTGTAGCTCATCAGCTCATTATTGACTTTGTTTGACTGTGGCTGCTGCTGCTGCCGACTGCATTTGCGTGCGGGAAGTATTTAGGGGGGCGCGCTCGGCTCTCATCTAGCCCATTTGCTTCTAGGAGGCTCGTTTATTATTGATCTAATTCGTAAACATTCATTTCACTGCCCATTGCAGCCGAGTAAATAGCGGCAAGCGAGCAGACTCCCACAAAATAAATTATGATCGTCGCAAGCAGACATCCGATAGATGCAGAACGCCCGGCCTCTCTCAATTAAAGAGATAAAATCGATATTAAACTTGCCACGCTCAAATTCAAATCAACGCTCGGCGTAGCAGGCATTGATGACTCGCCTCACTCAGTGGGACTCTTTCATCGGCGCGGAATTATGCCGCCCAAATCTCTCCTTTTTTCTCTCGACTCTTTTTATTTTTGATTATGATTATCGATGTCGTCCCCTCATAACTACTTGATACGGCATCCGACTTGGTGCTCGACGTCAGATCAAATTCAGACGTTTATTTTCAATCTTCACTCGGCACCGAGTAAAATCAATCGAGGACGACTCATCTAGCCGAACCGTTCAACCGCCGCCAACTATTCTCTTAAGCAGCTCAATGGCTTTTTGACCGCATTCACTGTAGGCTTTGGTTTGAATATCAAAGCTCAACTGTTCGACGGCAGTGTTCACTAAGGCACGCAGTGAGTGCAATCGAAAATGCCATTCTTACACCAGTCGCACTCGATTTCACTTTTTTCTTTTTTGATTCTCACTTTCAGCTCTGATCTGCTCAATAAAAACACACTTTGGCCAACTTGTTTTACTCTTGTTCTTGCCTGTTGTTATTGCCAAGTGGGAAATATTTGACTCTAGCTTAAGTTGAACGTAAATTGCTGCCTATTTATTGGGTAAAAATGGTCAATTAATAGAAGAACGAAATAGAAACTTAAAAAACAAGTGTCTAAATGAAGAAGAGTTAGCCGACAGTCAAGCTCATATGCTTTTCGTTCGATGGGCTGTTCGAAGCTTACTGCTTCAAGTCGTATTTTACAAATGAGAGAAACACGTTCCAACATACAAGCATGAAATTGACAAACATTATTCGCAGCTCTTTGGGTACAAAGTAAAAGTTGATTGCTTGAAACGGAGGCCAGACAAGCCAGTCGACCTTTTGAGCATTTGATAATTAGATAGACGACTAGATTAGACGAGTTGGAAGTGACAATCGGCAGCACAAGCACCTACCAAATAGATGAGCGGAAACTTTTGAACGAACTCTTGAAGACTTTGGAAGAGCGTTTTGCCGTCAATCAGGCAGACCGTGACGATGAACAAAAATATGAGATAGGGAGAGCCAATGATTTGATCGAGCAATATTTTCTTCGTAATAACGAGCGCGCTGCGTCCTGGCAGGACTCGGTCCAAGTATTTATACCAGTAGAAACCAGCCGGACTGACGACCACACTGGCGGCCGCTATGTTTCCTTTGTTCGAATCGCATTTCAATAATGATTTGGTAAAGAAAGCTCCAGCAAGCATCTTACGAGTGCGAGTCCATTCGTAATTAGTAAACTCCGGATTTGAATTCTTATCGATTGTTTGCTGAATGAGGTCGCCGAGGCCACGCAGGCCTATGCCCACTACCGTGTTGCTGACCACGCCAAGGCGCAAGAGGCGATTACTGAATCCGCTCTGCAGCAGCAGCTTTCCGATTCTGGACAGCATAATGTTTAAATGCAGAGCCTTCGACGCTTAGCTGCTAAGAGAGAAAAGTACCAAGCCAGTTTCAAAAGATTGATAACAAAACCTCTACGCAGTCGGCGAACAACGGTAAATGCGCAAGACGTCTACACTCAGAATGAGTGAGCCGGTCGCGCCTCAAATTTCATTTTGCTTTAAGCTTTTTGAATGCGCGACAGAGCCCCAAAAGACGGCTGCTCTCTTTTTTTCAAAATTGCACTTTAGTTGTCTAAGGCTAGCTGGTCCTATCTTGTCGACTGTGTCTTATCTGTCAAGCAAACTCCTGTGGTACCAAATTGCCGGTGCCGTTAAATTAGCCAATCGAAATTCATTATCGAAGAGAAAAGGAGATTTACTTGAGAAGCATTTTAACTCAAAATGGTTAAGGAGAATGCTTGGGAAGACCAAAGTGAGGACCGTACGTTCGGACGACTAGCAACTAGTCGGGTTAAAAACTGTTCACAATCGATCAAAGGTTGAAGGGCAAATTGCGTTTGAAATTGAGATTTTGCAAGTTCATACACACAAACTTGAGCGAGTTGTCTCAAACACAAAGCCAACAAACACTGCTCTCGTAGACACGCTTGAACTTGAGAAACAGCAGTATGCCGCGCATTGTAAGTGCTTGCTCTATTACAGGTGGTTTGACTGCTTAATCGAATGAGAACAAATGTTTTAGCAAAGACCCGAAGGCGAGTCGAGTCCGACTCGCGACGATGCTGAAATGAATGACCGTCCGTTCGGAGACGATGACGATCTGGCCGAAGAGGTGTTCGGCGTCCAAGACGAAGACGAGCAAATTATTGAAGAAGAGGAAGGCGAGGACCTGTTCGGCGATAACATGGAAAATGATTATCGCCACATTCCAGAGCTGGACAGATACGACCCGAACGAGGTCGATCAGGAAGTGTACGACGCAATGGACCTAGAGGAGCGAATGGCCGTTGAACGCGAGCTGAACAAGCGAGATAGACGCGAAGGGCGCGGCGCGGGCACCCAGGGCGGCATAAAGGATGCGCTTCTCTACTCGGAGCTGTCCGAAGACATGGACACCGAAATGCAGCAGCATCGAAGCAAGCGTCGATTTCATGATACAGGCAGCCAAGGCGACCAGGGCACCGACGAGCCGATTGAGAGCATCGAAAACCTCGACGTGATGAAGGGACACGGCCTCAAGGAATGGGTCAAAATGATCGGCCCGCGAACTGAAATCTACAATCGATTCAAAAACTTTTTAAAGACAATTGTGGACGAGAACGGCCACAACGTCTTTCGTGAGAAGATCAGGTACATGGTGGAGGCGAATCACCAGAGTCTGGTGGTCGACTACAATCTGCTCTACCAATCAGAGGAGGTGCTCGCCTACTTTTTGGTTGAGGCGCCGATCGAGATGTTGGCCATATTCGACGAGGCAGCCAAAGACTATGTGTTCAGCTTGTACCCTCACTATCACAAAATTGCCAAAGAGATTAACGTGCGCATCTCGGACTTGCCTTTGATTGAAGAGATTCGTTCTCTTCGTCAGCTCCATTTAAACCAGTTGGTAAGAACAAACGGAGTGGTCACGAGTTCTACATCGGTCCTGCCTCAACTGAACATGATCAAGTACAACTGCTTGAAGTGTAATTTCCTCCTCGGGCCATTTTATCAGTCGCTGGAAAAAGAGGTCCGACCTCAGACATGTCCAGAGTGTCAGTCGCAGGGTCCGTTCGAAATCAACATGGAGCAAACGTTGTACACCAACTACCAGCGCGTAACGATTCAGGAGAGCCCTGGCAAAGTGCCCGCTGGTCGACTGCCTCGCTCAAAGGACGCAATTTTGACCGGCGACCTGTGCGACTCGTGCAAGCCAGGCGACGAAATTGACATCACGGGCGTCTTTTTCAACAACTACGACGGCTCTCTAAACACTCAGAACGGATTTCCAGTATTCGCCACTGTGATCCAAGCGAACTTCATCTCGAAAAAAGAAGACAAGCTCTCGTTTCAGACTTTGACCGACGATGATGTAAAGGCCATCATCGAGCTGTCCAAAGATCAGAAGATCGCCTCGCGCATCTTCGCCAGCATTGCGCCGTCCATCTACGGCCACGAAGACATAAAGAGAGCGATCGCGCTGCTCTTGTTCGGAGGTGAGCCAAAGAACCCGGGCGGCAAGCACAAGCTCAGAGGAGACATAAACGTGCTGCTGTGCGGAGATCCGGGCACAGCCAAGTCTCAGTTTTTGAAGTACGTGGAGAAAACCGCCCACAGGGCTGTGTTCACCACCGGCCAGGGTGCTAGTGCAGTCGGTCTAACTGCGTATGTTCAGAAGAGTCCAGTTACACGAGAGTGGACCCTTGAGGCCGGTGCGCTGGTGCTCGCCGATAAAGGCGTTTGCATCATCGACGAGTTCGACAAAATGAACGATCAGGATCGAACAAGTATCCACGAAGCCATGGAGCAGCAGTCCATATCGGTCTCCAAGGCCGGTATAATCACGTCGCTGCAGGCTCGCTGCGCCATTCTGGCCGCAGCCAATCCACTCGGAGGCCGCTACAACTCAAGCATCACGTTCGCTCAGAACGTTGATCTCACTGAGCCGATCCTGTCTCGTTTCGACATACTCTGCGTGGTGCGCGACACCGTAGATCCAGTTCAAGACGAGCTGCTCGCTCGTTTCGTCACCGAGTCGCACATTCGGCACCATCCGTCGCACGACGACGGCACCGAAAGGGAAGAGGTGAAGATTCCCAACACATTCGGCGTCGATCTCATTCCTCAGGACTTGTTGCGCAAATACATTGTCTACAGCAAGCAAAAGGTTCATCCTCGTCTGAACTACATGGACCAGGACAAGATCTCTCGCATGTACGCAGATCTTCGAAGAGAGTCGCTGAGAACGGGCAGTATTCCGATTACTGTGCGTCACATTGAGTCGATAATTCGCATTTCAGAGGCGCACGCTCGAATGCACCTCAGAGAGTATGTGAACGAGAGTGACGTGAACATGGCCATCCGAGTTGTGATCGAGTCGTTCATCGACACGCAAAAATACAGCATCACAAAGACAATGAAAAAGAACTTTTCAAAGTACTTGTCGTACAGGCGCGATCACAACGAGCTTCTGCTCTTCTTGCTCAAGCAGCTAATCAACGACCAGCTCTACTACATAAAGCACAAGTCGAACAAGGGTGCCATGAACATCTCCAGCGTGTCCATACCCGAGGAAGACCTCATGGACCGAGCGCGTCAGCTCAAGATCACGAACGTGAAAACCTTCTATGAATCGGACCTGTTCAAAATGATGAAGTACGAATACGACCCAGACAACAAGGTCATTGTTCAGCATTTGTGAAAGCCGCTCGGCCTCTGATCAACATCATCATTTCTTTTAAACAAACAAAAAAGCATTCAATTGTATATTTCAAATATGTCAATTTTCTCTCTCTCTATGAACCCTTTTCTTTTTATGCATTCTCTCTTTGCTGCACAAAAATGATGAATAATAAAATTGATTGAACAATCAAACAGTCGCTGATTGAATTGGACTTAACCGCTATTCCCCCCGATGGAGCTCAGGCTGACTTGTTCGAGACCGCCTCCTTGACTCATTTGATAAGGTCCAGGTCAGTCAGCAAATGAAATAGAGTGGATAATACTTAAATGACTGCGCAAAAGACGTCTCTTGTCTTTCCTTCGAAAATGAAGAGGCTTGTGGAGATAAAGGCGGCGTTCGGCGGACGCGTGCTTATTGAAAATTTGTACATTTCTGAACGGGACAAAGTTTTGGCGGAGGAGATAATTCGTAGACATAGATAGCACAGCTTATCTGAACGAGAAGAGCTCATCGTCCGTCAGTAAGCAGCTACCAGCGACCGATAACTGGCCCGTTTTTATCTCTTTTTTTCCCATTTAATTGCCTGATAATTCACTTATGTAAGTCAAGAGGTATAAATAAGACGGACGCTTTTGTTTAAAACTTTCTGAAAAATCATTTATATCGAATCTAAGCGAGATGAAATCGCACAGAGCAAGTCTGATTGCCTTGTTCGGTAGATAGCACATTTGCTGCTTTGGCGTGAGCGTCACGTGACTCAAGGCTTTCTAATTCTAGCCACAGCGGCGCTTGTCTGCTACACAAGCGCACAAGGAACGAGCACCGTCAGATATCCGTCCAAGTCGCTTTCATGCGATTTTGAGAATAACTTTTGCGAGTGGTCAAGCTACACTCCGTCTGATCGATTCCAATGGAAACGAAACAGCGGCAACACAATCAACACGCTAACTGGTCCACTCACTGACCACACGACTCTCTCGTTGAACGGAAGCTACATCTACATTGATGTAAGGCGCCTTTTCTTTTGACGTCTCTAATCGACTTTCAACGCCATATTCTGTGTTTCTAAAAGTCGTCGCCACCGACAAAGCCGAATGACACGGCGAGACTCAAGAGTCCGCCGATCTCGATTCGTTACACTGGCTACTGTTTTAGCTTTTGGTGAGCAGCATCCTAAACTCGACAGTTTCAATCAAGTTGCTTTAACTTGCACAGGTACCACATGTACGGAAAGACGATCAATCAGCTCAACCTTGTGTTGGAGAATTTGAGTGAGTCAGATTCTGCAAATTGCGCGCAACAACTAAAAACATTTCTTTTCCAGTCACGCAAGAGTCCGCGGTTGTTTGGTCTCGAAAAGGAGCTCAAGGCAACACTTGGCGATATGCTCAAACTTATTTAAAAACCGACGGAAACTACCAGTACGTTTTTGAAGGAATTGTAAGTAATTGTGAACTTGCAATATGAACCAGAACTTGATGAATTTCTTTCTCAAGGCGGGTATCAGCGATTCAGGAGGTAATCTGAAGAGAATGCATCTAGCAAGTTGCTTTGATTAAAAACAATCATTCCAAGACATTGCACTGGACGATCTGAAATGGACGTACGGAAGCTGTCCGACCACATATGATTGTGACTTTGAGGATGAGGACATTTGCGGGTTCACTAACAGTCCAATCGCTGACTTCAATTGGATCAGATACAAGGGCTCGACGACCAGCTTCGGAACTGGACCTTCTTACGATCATGTAACTCAAAGTGTAAATTAGAAATAGGGCAAAGTGCTCACTAAGCTTTGATTATTAGACCACGCTTTCCAAAGAGGGGCATTACATGTACATAAGATCAAAAGGAAGAAAGGATGATGACACCGCGGTGCTCATCTCGCCTCCCTACAATCAATTTGGTTCCAAAACAAGATGCGTTGAGTTCTGGTACCACGCTTACGGTAAGAGAATTAAACCACCGGGAGAAGTGGAAGTCTCTCTTGAAATGGCTGAAAAGGCTACGACGTTGGCTACATGAACGTGTACAAACTGACCAAAGGAGGCGTCAGCGGAATGTATGAGAAAATCTTCTCGATGTACGGCAACCAGGGAGACGAATGGTAAACGCAATTAACTGCTTCAAACCGCAGGCGTGATCAACTAATGGTTTCAAAGGCACAAAACTCAAATAAACTTTTTCTCCAAGTCCGGCCAAAACTATCAGATTGTGATCGAAGCAATTATCGAAGACAACAGCTGGTACGATTATGGCTGGAGCAGCAACCAAGGTGACATGGCGATCGATGACTTTTCGATCAAAGACCGCGCCTGTGAGCCATTGGGAAGCTGCGACTTTGAGGAGGATATTTGTACGCTCCTTTGATTTCTTCAGCCTTGTTCCTCTTGACTTTATTCTGCTCATTTGCTTAGGCGCGTGGAAAAACGCCGAACGTAACGTTGATTTCTATTGGCTGCGACACAAAGGAATGACTCCGAACGAGGGCGTCGGTCCGGCTGTTGACAATACGCTCGGCACCTCAAAAGGAACTTATTTGTTCATCGACGCATCAGACCCGCTTTTGACCGGCAAGAAAGGTTTGATAGAATGCTCTGTCTGCTCTTGGTTCAATTTTATTGATCATCACAACTTTTTCAAACAGCTACGCTCGTGTCTCCCGTTTTTGACCGCAAATTAGACCATTGCTTCGAATTCTATTATCACATGTAAGCTGATTGTTGATGTAGAAAGATACATAAAAGTATTAACTTGCTTAACACAATCAGGACCGGCGATGGTCAGTCGTTTATTGAGATCGAGCAGCAGAATTTCACTTCAAGGCTGAACGGCAGCATTTTGCTAAGTCTTACTGGTGACCAGGGCGATAAATGGAACTACGCCTCGGTTTCGATCCCCAAAGGCTCAGCGAGGAACTTTGTCCTAAAGATAAACGGCATCGTGAGCAAGGCCGGCCGAGGAGACATTGCAATCGATGACCTCAAGATGACTGAAGGTCGTCTCTGCCCGCCGCCTGAATCGCTGTGTGTTCTGCAGTGTGCCGGCAAATGTGTGTCCAGGCAGCAGATTTGTGACTTTGTGAACAACTGTCCGAACGGCGAAGACGAAGCTGAATGTGGCAACAAAAAAGTTGACTTTGAAAAGGATAACGGCTTTTGGAACGACACCAGCATGGGCAACGTCATTTGGCTGCGTAGCAGAAGCGGTGACGATTTGTCTCTCGGCCCGTCGACTGGTATGTATTCTCTTGCATTCTCTAGACCCTCAGCAACAGTTTTGCTTTGAAACAAACACGCACTGTAAAGATCACACAACTCTCAACTCGACCGGCTACTACCTAAAAGTGGAGGGAACAGGCTCGAGTCAGCCACCGGCCGTTTTAACCAGCCCTGTGTTAAAGAATTCGGCGTCCGAATGTCAAATGACTTTTTGGTATCAGTTGAACGGAGAGAAGACCGGCTCTCTTGAGGTTTTCATCCAGCTCGGAGAGCAGCGATCGCGCGCTCTCAGTTTGACCAGTCAAACTTATCGCCAGTGGTTCCGTGCCTTTTTGAACATCGGCCGCTATGCGAGCAACTTCCAAATCTCGTTTGAAGGACAAAAAGCATTTTCCAAGGACGAAAACATCGCCATCGACGATATTGAATTCAAAAGTAGCCACTTGCGGTCATTTCTAAATGAAGCTTTCTCTAACTCATTCAACTAGATTGCGGCATTGTGATTCCCACCCAAACCTGCTCATCTAGCAAATTTCAATGTCAGAACAAGAACTGCATCGGTGAGTACCTTTTGGTTTAGCAAGCGCTCTTCGTCTCCTAGTAATCTCAATTGCAAAAATTAGACACTTCACGAGTGTGTGACTTTAACGGTAAATTTCAAGTTTGCCTTTGGCCTTTAAGAAACTCGTTAATTGTGAGCGACTGATAGACGACTGTGGCGATGGAAGCGATGAACGAAAAAACCTTTGCGCCGCGTATCCGCAAATGTAAGCGGTCTGATTGTGCAAGCGTTGCTTTCTTCTCTTAATTTGCGCCTTTATTTTTCCCAGGTGCGACTTTGAAGGAACTCTATGCAACTGGAAGCCGGCCACAGAGAACGCTTTCAATTGGGCCCTCACACGAGCTGATCAAGCGCTCTCCCCCAAAGCACCGCAAAGAGATCATACCACCAACACTGCGTCTGGTTCATACGCTTACTTTGAGACAAAAGGAAAGCCCAAGGGAGCTACTTCAGTATTGGTCAGTGCTGCGATGACTGGATCGCCTTGTAGAATGCGATTCTTCTACTACATGAACGGTGGCTCAGTCGGAGGCATTACAGTCTACCGACGATACAAAGTCGGAAGTTACTGGAGCCGACTAGAAGCCAAAAGCGGATCGATAGGCGACAAGTGGGAGCGATTGGAAGTGTTCACTTCGTCAAGCATTGACTTTGAGCTGATTATCGAGGCCCGAGCAGGCAACAACACTGGCCTGGATGGCGTGATTGCAATTGACGATGTTTCTTTTGAATCATCTTGCTCACTGGCAGCCGCTGCCCTTCCTGTCGTGGTCACTCCGCCCTCCACTTCGTATTGTGGTCCGGATGGCTATCGATGCCAGCCCTACGGAAAGTGTATCAACATAAGTCAAGTGTGCGACTTTGTTGTTGACTGTCCGAAAGGTGACGATGAGCTTAACTGCGGCAAATGCAGCTTTGAGAACGACACTTGCGGTTGGTACGACAACAGCTACGGAAAGCACTTTTGGAACAACACGAAGGCCAGCTCGGCTCGTCTGCCCAAAGATGTGACGCTCAACTCACCCGATGGCTCGGTTATGGACTATGAGAATGCTGAGGGCTCGTTCAGTGGCCTGACCCGTTTCTCGTCGCCTGTGATCGGACGAACCGGACCCAGCTGTCAGTTCCAGTTCTATTACTATCGACGCGATCCAACCCGGTCCACGCAACTGGCGCTTTACCTTAGCGACGCTCAGCAAAGAATAGAGCGATTGTGGCGATCGGACACGAGCGACACTCCCGACTGGAAGCGAGTGAGCGTCGGAGTTCAATCCAGAATGGCTGGCTTCAATCTCTTCTTCGAAGCAATCGAGTCCGATCAGCCGAATCCGGACACCCAGATTGCGTTGGACGAAACTGACTTTATAAACTGCCACAGCACCACCAACATATCTTGCACAGACAAGAGCGCCTTCAAATGCAACGACACTCTTTGCATTCCGAACAATTTGGTAAACTTGGCGTCTATCGGCTGTTGAGCCAGTTTCAGTCGCTTCATTGGCCATTTTCAATTTAGGTGTGCAATTTCGAATCAGACTGCTTTGACATGAGCGACGAGCAGAACTGCACCGAGTACATTCAGTGCGATTTCGAGCAAAACTTCAACTCCCTTTGCCAATGGACTGCGGAGAACGATGTTGACCTTTTGTGGAAACGAGCTCAGGCCGGTCAATTCCTGGCAGCAGCGAGCGTGGTCAACCCAACTTATGGTCTCATTTTAACCCCGAATCTCTCCACTTCAAACGACTCTAATCCATTTGGGCTTGTTCAGATCACACGACCAAAACAAGCGACGGCTACTTCTATTACAATGAGAACGACGGTAGCTCGGGCAAATTGGCACGAATAAGCAGCCCCGTGTTCTATCCACCCCAGCCCGGCACTTGCTCATTCCGAATGTGGTATTATCTAAACGGTAATAGTCATATGCAAAAGCCTTTTCAAATCCTAATTGGCCTAAAATTTCTCCGCTTGAATAGATCCCGATTCGAAAGGAACCGTTCTCCGCGTGTACAAGAGAACCTTGATCGGCTCTCCGATGCAAGTCCTGCTCGAAAAGGGCAATGAGCAAAGTAAACATTGCGTCCCCTTCAAACCTAATCGCTCATATCGGAAATTTTCAAAATACGAATAGACTTTGAATGGAAGCTGGTCGAAATTCCGATCTCATCGGACACAATCTTCCAGATAATTGTCGAGAGCGAGAGCGGAAAGTCTCAAGTTTCCATCGACGACCTCTCGTTCACGCCTGGATGCAAAATGAACACGGACGACAAGATTCCAGTCTACATATTCACTACACCGCAGCCAGACCGCACTTGTCCCGAGCAGAGCCAGTACAGGTGTCCGGAGAGTAAAGAATGCATCTCGTTCAGCCAGTTGTGCAATTTCCGCTTCGATTGCGCCGACAAATCCGACGAGCAGTCGTGTCCAAGCGCTTGTGACTTTAATGGTAACTCAACACGCGATTGACAAGATGGCCAACTGAAATGCAAATTTATCGCACACTTTAGACAATCAAATGTGTGGATGGACGAACATTGAAAATCCGCAAGTTAAATCAAAATGGATCATAATGAAGGCGTCAGACGCCAACGGCCAGAGTGCATCGACCGGTAAGAGTCTCTCTCTCTCTCTTCAAGTTTGACTTTCTGATCCTCAATTTCGTCGAATTAACAGACTCGACTGGATCTCAGGACGGCTTCTATCTCGTGGTTGAGTAAGTACTTTTTCTTGAGCCGGTTTGCAATTTAAATGAATGAAACTTGGTGATCGATCAGTCCGAACAGCAAGAACCCGGGAGATAATGCAAGAATCGTCAGTCCTGTATACAACCAAGCCGGAAAGCAGTGCACGTTGAACTTTTGGTAATTTTTATGTTTGCCTTGAGCTCAGAGTCGTCCATTTCAAACCAACTGGTTTTGTGATAGGTATTCGATGACTTCAAAGAAGCCGAGGTCGTTGAATGTTTATGTTCGATCAGCGCTGGCCGACAGCTTAATCGGAAGTATCACTTCTACTCCGTTCGACCGCGGCGTTTGGGAACAGTACAGCGTGCGAATTCCATCCTGCGCGTCGCAGTTCCAAATTATTATCGAATCGGTCAGAGACGAGACAGACGACCTGGCCACTGCCATCGATCGAATTGAGCTCACTGGCTGTGAATATGAGCAGGCTCCTCAAAGCTGTTCGGCTGACCAGTTCACTTGTCGATCCAAACACTGCGTGCCAGTTGACAGCAAATGTGACTTGAACAACGACTGCTGTGACGCAAGTGATGAGGCGCAAGACGTTTGCACGGGCTATTATTCGTAAGCTCAAGCCGCAATTACAATTAAAATCGCTTTAATCTAAATCAATGATCTCTTTCTCAAGATGCAACTTTGAATCGGCTCTATGTGGATTCCAGAATCTAAACGAGAGTGGCTTCTTTTGGCAGCGAAGTCGAAGTGATGGCCTTGCAGCAGACGCCTACAAGCCATTGCTAGACCACTCGACTCAGTCTGCGAGAGTGAGTTCGCTACCTAGCCTCCTTTGGTCTCTATGGCATTCTAAGCTGCATTAAATTCAGGGCCACTTTTTGATATTGAACCGGCCGCAGGGCGCGACAGGAACTGCAGTGATTGGTCTCGCGTTGAGCTCTAGTCTGCCCGGCTGCAAACTCAGACTTTGGACCCTGCTCTCAAACGAGGAGGCGGGCGCATTAGATGTGTTTGTCCGAAGTGAGGTCGGTGGCGATTGGAGTAGCGTTGGCTCTTACAGAACTGCGTCAGATGATTGGACTCGAGTTGAATTCGCTCTGCCGGCCTCTAACGTCAACTACCAGGTAACCATGACTTGAGACGTGATTGAAAAGCTCAAGCGACACTACTTGATTCATTTGAAAAGGTGCTAATTCGTGGAACTCCGTTCAACAAGCCGGGCTTCCTTGCAATCGACGATATTTCTCTGACACCCGAATGTACAGTTGCGATTGATGCACCGATTCCGACCAGGGCTGGCGAAATAACTGCCGCCCCTCACGTAACCGATGCACCTGACGGAGGCAACGAGCCCAACAGTAATCTCAACCTTCTACTCTCAAGCCTGATCAAGAAATTTTCAAATGCATTTTTAACAGACCTCTTGCTCATTATCGTAATTGCAGCCGTCTCTGTGGTCTTGCTTGCAGGAGCAGGCTTCGGTGGTTTCTTCTTGTTGAAAAAGAAGCGGCCGGAAAGCACGTAAGTAAAAGGTTTCTGAGCTTCAGAGGCGTGCACTTGAAGAATCGGCAAATTTAGCATCGGGTTCGACGACCTCAAAGGATTCGTTAATCGCAACTTCAAGCTTGGCGACTGAGGACGGGCCGAGAACGAAGGCCGATTGTCGTGAGAGCATCAAAATTTTCTTTTTTCTACGATCCCTTCTCCGACGATTTTTTTCTACTTGTCAAACAAAATTTGAGACATAATTGACTTAAAGTCGCATCCGTGTGTCCTTTGCTTTTTCATGAATTAATAAACAAAGTCAATTGGAGTTTTAAACAAGTTTACGAAATTTATTGTACATTTCTTGCTCGACTAATCTGAACAAATCCTTGGAAATGAATAGATTCTCAAGGTTGTCGAGGCCGTCGAACATGGACGCACTTATACGGCCGATCGGATTAGAGTGCAGATTGAGACTTGCCAGGCTGCTCATTCCTGAGAACGAGCCGTGCTCGATCGTAAGAATTCGATTTTCGGCAAAGCAAAGTGAACGAATCTGTTTCGGAATGTTGCTCATCAGTTGGACGTCTATCTTGCTCAAATAGTTTCCGCGCAAGTTTAACGACTGCAGCGAGACTAGATGCCTGAACGTGTCTGGAACGGTGCTGAGGCCAGTCTCGACCATCTGAAGCTCGCGTAAACTTTCAAGACCTTTGAACGCCAGAGGCTCTATTTTCACTGCGCGCACTCGCGTCAAACTCAAACAGGTAAGGCTTTTCAAATGACAAAATGTGTTATTCTTGATCTCCCTGATGGGATTGTCGCTCAAATTGAGAGCGTCCAGATGTACAAGCTTTTCGAAGGTGTTGACGTCAATTTCAGAAATTTGATTGTTTGACAGATTCAGTTGCTTCAGATTAGGCATGTGAGCAAACGAGCCGGGCTCGATCTGAGAGATTGAGTTTTTGAGAAGATTCAGTTCAGTTAAGTTTTCAAGGCCAGTAAAAGCTCTGAGGCCGATCGAGCCAATCTTGTTCCATTCTAGTTTTAGGTATCGAAGACTGAACAGAAGCCTGAACCGGTCCGAGTCCAAGCTCTCAAGGCTGTTGTAAGACATGTCCAGTGTTTCCAACGAGTATAAGTAATCGAATATATTCTCTGGGATGAAGCGTAACTTGTTCTGTCCGAGATTAAGAAATTTGAGGCTTGTCTGCTGATTGAAAGAGTTCTCCGCGATGCTCTCTAATCGATTCTTGCGCAAATAAAGGCTCTCAAGGTTCTGCAGAGGTTCGAACAGGCTCGAATCGATAGACTCGAGTGCGACGCAAAGTTTCAAGCTCGCCAATGAGTTCAAATTGTTGAAAATATTTGAATCGACTCGGCCGAGCTCGACTGAATGAATGCTCAAACTTCTCAGTGACTCCAGTCCGTCGAACAGGCCGCATTGAAGCTGTTCGAAAACATTCGAGTCAAGAATCAGATCGACCAGCTTCGGCAAGTGACGAAACGAACCGCTCTCGACAAATTTCAGCCGGCAATTGTCCAGTTTCAGTTCGCGCAAATTGCTCAGTCCTTCAAAGCACTTGCTCGAAATCGAATCTAAATCGTTCCAGCTGAGGTCCAAATGTTGAAGTTGATTGAGGCATCTGAAGGCACCGTCTTGAATATGAGATATTTGATTACTGCCCAGAAACAGCCTCTTAAGATTCGCCAGAGGATCGAATATACCGACTGACAGTCTTGGCACTTGATTGATGCTTATTTTCAGCGTGTTCAGACTCGAGAGCCTTTCGAACGCGTCTGAACGAATGTCCTCCAAACGCATTCCCATGAATTGCAGGCTGCGCAAGCTCTCATAATCAGAGGCGGACACGTTTAAGAAATGCGTCGGCTCCGACTTGAGCTTTGTGAGTATAATGTTCTCCAGAACTTGATCGCAATTGCAAGTGAATGAAATTGTTCAAAATTTAACATTTCTAATTACCGAGCATTTTACTCAAGGATTTGCTGGGCGACTCGCCAGAGAGTGATCCTCTAATTAAGCAGGCCATCTTTAAACTTGGAGCTTTGAATGTGACCTAGTCGAAAAGCTTACTTGAGCTCGTCCAATTCGGTATCCGATACGAACCGATCGATTTGAACTAGCACTCCGAGCGGATTGACAAACTTTTCGTACACAAACAAACGCTTGGGCAGGAAGATTCCTGTTTGGATGAATATCTCATCAAATGAGCTGTAATTGTCGAATTTCGATTCGCCATTCGAAATTTGTTTGAAGTTTATTGCTTCAATGCGGTCGACCTGTTGGATAAGCTGAGAGCGGAGTTCAAACAACTGCTCGAGCTCTTTTCCTTCAATTGATTTTTCCAACTCAAGCTTTTCAGCTTCTACGTCTATTTGACTCCTGAGCCGGTCAAAATAGAGGCCGAGCATTGCGAGTGGTTGCATTTGTGAGAGCGCACCCTCCATCACTTTATTTTCTCTCGATTCGCCTTACCTACCAGCCCAAACTGTGGTGCCGAATTAAAGTGGTGAATTGCATGCTTAGTTGCACAAAATATTTTCGCTTCATAATTAAGCAAACTTTTAAATTGGCTCTTGGGCTGCTCGTCTGACTGCGTAGTAAAATTTTGACTCACTTACTCACTCTCAGACTTGTGGAAAATTGAAAAATTATTAAAAAAGACGAATGTTATTCTTATTTATTGTCCATACAAGTGAATCAGCATTTAAAACCAACTGAATTTGTTCAACAAAGTGCATGCAGTGCCTAAAAAAAAGAGGGATGCGCGTTTGATTAGTTCGTTGGGCACTTGGCCTGAGTCTATTTACAATAATAAGAGGCCGGATCGGCGTCGGCCAGCTTTCGCTTTTTGTTGTCGTTGAGCTTCTCGAAAAAGCCGACAATGTTCTCGCGCTTTACCACTTGGCCGTTCTGGGCGAAGCTGGCCAGGAAGTCTTTGAGCTTGTCCTTGAAATCATTGAAATTGTGCAGCAGCTCGATTTGATTCACGCGGTTCATGGATGAGAGCTGATCTGAGATGAGCTTGTTCTCGTCTATGGCCTCTTCAGTCTTGCCGCATTCTTCGTAGTAACTGATCGTGTCCTTGTTATCCAGCAGATACTCAACGCCCAGATCTTTGTACATTTTTTCACAGTCCGTACACCGACAGAGGCTGTCGCGCCATCCTTTGCTCAACAGAATCGCCCGGTCAAGTCGAGAACTGTTCGCTCCGAATCGAGATTTGGCCTCTTGTAGTTTGCATTCGAACTTGCTGCTATTCTCGATTGCAGTCTCTATGTCAATTTTCTCTTCACTCTCTACCTTCTCTGGTTCCATTTGATTGAGAATGTAGCCGAGGTAATAATTGAGAAATTGATTAATTGAGGCACATGAATCACAAATCAGCTCTTCAAAGTCCTGCTCGTCAAACTTGAACTTTTCCACGCCTTTCAAATGCTTCTGATGAAACCAATCTTCGCAAATTGTGCACTGATACATTCCCTCGTCTTCCTCGGTCGACGTTGTGTCTTCGTCCGGATACGGCCGATCACAAATGCAATATTTGCCAACGAAATTGTGGTTGTATTTGTTTGCAGGGTTTTCCGCCTCTTTATCGGCTCTGAGTCGACATTGGGAATTCATTTTAGAATTTCCACAGTCACAACGAAAGAAGCGTTTTGTGTAGAGCTCGACCAGCTCGTGATTGGAGTGGCATTCGTACGAGCAGGCCAAGCATATGCCGTGCAGCTGGTCTGGCTTCGAACAAGTAATGCAGCAGTAGAGAGCTTGACGATAGACGTAGCCTTGATCGTAAGAGCAGTTGTTGGGGTCACTCGCACCTAGGACAGCGTTGGCGGCCTCTTTTTGCTCTCGCTCGCACTCGATCACTTCTTGAAGCGAGCAAATGTCGTTCTCGTTCTCCTCATCGTCATCTCCGCTGTTTAGGCGCCGCTTGCTTGCGTTTGATGTCGATGCGGATTCGTTCATTCTCTAAACAAAATCGTTCAAATTCGGGCGCCATGAATTATTAATCCTCGAGTCAGAGGGCGTAGAGAGAAGAAAAGATGGCCGAATTCGTCTGGATTATTGCGTGTTTATGTTTATTCAACATCGAGTTAAACCGAAATATAATCGTGAAAAAGAAAAAGAAGCTTTCTGCATTAAAATACTTTGAAGGCTAGAGCCACGGGTACCAGAGCGGGTCCATTTGAGCTAGATTCTGAACACTTTGCGACTTGGGAATGAGGTCGGTGGTTACCAGACTCGTTCCGCCTTCTATCGATGCACAATCTAATAATATGAATTAGACAAGTTTTTAGTTTTTCATCATAATCGGATTGCAAAACAAACTCGACACGTACCTTTGAGACGGGCCTCAATTGTGCCGACCAATTTGTTCACTAAAGTGACCAGCGCCTCGTTCTCATTCTCTAATCCGATCGGCGATGCATTGCCGAATCGCATCTGGTCCTCTTGCTGCTTTCGGCTCATCATGTTGGCTATTTCGTCTTTTAGGATGGCGCGAAGGATCCAGCAGATCTGATACTGCGGCTGCACAAGACAGCGAGCGAACGCGATCATTGTAGAGCTGAACGGGCCGGCGATGCCGAACGCCGTTATGAACTCGCTAATGTTAGGCGTGAGTCTGAAAGGCACCGGCCTCTCAGGACTGAAGTCATTTAGTCCAGAATGGTAGTTTTCATTCAAGTTGAATCGGAGTCTGATTGCCTGGCACACGCCGCTGCTCTGAGACATGTAGAACTGGTCCGGATTGAGTCGACTCAAGCACAGGGCGTATTCGCTTATCGAATAGAGCGCAAGTTGAACGGTGAACTTTTTCCTAAACTCAAAATAGTCGGTCGCATGAGAGAATGTGCTGGCGGCCCATTCGCGCATCATGCTGCTCGGCACCAGAGTCGTTCCGATGCTCTTGAACAGGTCCAGTCGACTCTCGGCCGCGGCGACTTTTTCATATAACTTGGTCAACGGCAAGTCGGCAATCTCACACATTTGAAGGGCTTTCATCGGCACGCTCTGTCCAGTAGTGGTCTTTTTGCTGGCCATCAGCGCGCTCGAGAGTTTTTTCATTCGAATTTTGTAAATGTCGAGCAGAGAGAGCGCACTGCAATCGTCCTCGATCATTCGCACGTCGGCCGATAGACTGACCAGCCGTGGCAAGTGAAAGTGCATTCCTCTGGCCGCTGTCTCCTTCTGCTTGAACATGTACGTGTTTATTGCCCTCATGAGCTGAATGACGTGCTCTTCTTTTCTGCACTCGAAATAGGTGGCCTCGTTCGAGATTATGAACGGATACGTCTTGCCGTTGTGTCCACGAATAAATATTCGCCGCGAGTAAGAGTTGTACTTTTCTACAGACTCGTATCGAGGCAAGAAGCGGCTTATCTTCACACTGTAGTTGGTCGAGCGCGGAATGAGAAATTCGCCCGGCAGTTCGATCTCGGCTGTAGAAGAGCAGAATTGCATCACAAATTTGAAGCGATCATCCAGCAGCTGTTTGCGAGGCATAGATCTCACATGAACCTCGAACAGCTTGATCCAGTGCTTGAGCTTTCCGATGAACTGCATAAGATTGACCGCCTGCGAGGGCGGCTTAAAGTCAAAATCGATGAGAAATCGTTCATGAGTCACACGGTAGTTGGGATCGTGCAGAATAGCCAGCAGGCATCTAACTCTCTGATTGCTGGCCGTGTTCGCACTCAGACTCGCTCTTGAGTTCTTCAATTTGTCCCAGTACGGATCGGCATAGAACTTGTGCAGTTTTTTGAACCAAATAATTGAGAACGGATCAATGCAGGCGTCGTTGAGAGTCGACGGGCTCTGTCGACTGATTAGTTCGTGAGCGTAAGTGTAGCATGCTTGCAAGGTTTGCTTGAAATTGCGCAGAAGCTCTTCATACCAGTTGACCTTGAGCAACAGGAGCTGATCAATAAGGCCTTCCAGAGTGTTGAACAAAGTCGGATGCAGCTCTCTCTGACGATGCATCAGAGTTGTTATGCGGATCAGCGCCTCGCTGTTCGGCTTGGGCAGCTCTTTGGGCTCCGAGTCGGCTGTCTTGGCCGCTTGCTGCTGCATGATCAACTGGTTCTTGAGTTTTTCCGTTTGTTCGTCGCTTTTCAGTTTGAGATAAGATGCCCGTAGAGGGTAATAGACCGCTAGCGGGTAGACTCGAACCATTTGGTTCATGAGATTGACGAAATATTTGCCACTTTCGTCGGATCGCATCAAGAAAGTGATCAGCTGCGGAATCCAGTTCACCCAGTTGGAGCATGGAATGTTGTTGGCGTAGAGGTCGAATGTCGAATGCAGCTGTCGCTTCTCATTGTCATAGCTCAACAAGAACAATAACTTGCTGATGTACTTTCGAGTTCGCGGCTCGCTGTTCGAGTGTCGAATCGCATTCAGCAAAGCGAGCAGCGCCGATTCGGCCGTCTCGAACGAGCGCTTGTTGAAAGTGGACGCCGATGCAGACGCGGATCGATCGCAGCCGTCCACGTAGGCCTGAGTCAAAAAGTCGGCCCAGTCGCCCCACAAATGCGCGTGCGAGTCGTTGAGGTAAATCGAGAATGAATACAAGTGATTGGCCTCGTCGAATTTGCCGTACAGTTGCAGAAAGTTGGCCTTGAGTGAAATGAGCTCGGCAACGTTTTCTTTGCTGAAGTAGCGCAAATTCGTTCCTTCGATTACTTCCAAATGCTCTTGCGACTGCTTCGGATTCATGAACTCGAACGTGTCTATGTAGCATTTAATCTCCTGTTTTACTTTTAAAAAGCAGTCTATTATGGGCACCGACTGCTTCTTGTGAATTTTGTTCAACGTGTCCAGACACAAGTCATACAAATGCTGCTTTCTGGCTATTTTGCCAAAGTGTACGATACCCTGAGCGAGCGCATGTACGCCCAGCATTGCCGAGTTGGTAATACCTTGCTGCTCGTAGAATCGAGTGAACGACTCGTAGTGAAACTGACGCCAAGTGAATATGTCATTCCAGTGGCTGAGGTCGTCGCTGATCAGCGGCAACCGGGTGCGCCAAGTTTTGATTATGCCTTTAATCTCTTGAAGGGGCGCATTTGAGCTTGGCAGGCTAGTCGAGCCGGGCACGCCAAGATTGGCAATATTCTTCTGAATCTGATAAGCTTCTTGAAGCTCGATAATCTGCTGAGCCGCCTGCAATAGCCGCACATGGGCCGGCGAGACCAGGTGAGGCAGGCGACGCCAATCACGAAGTGCAAGTAGAATGGACCGCTCGGCCTTGCCTTCAATCGCTCCGGCGAGCGAGAGGGCACTACTCGATGGCAGCATGAAATGTAAAAGATCGTCTGGGTTGCAGACTAAATAGTAGCCTTGGTAGAGAGACCATTTCCATGCTTCTTCACGAGGCAAGTCGCGCTGGTTGATTAGAAGGCTCTTCATTTGACTCCATTCGTTTTGCTGCTTCCACGCGCACTCAACACTTAAGCAAACGTCCTCTTTGCTCAGTGCGAACTCACTCAGTTCACTCCACTGATTCAGCTCTTTGCAGCATTTTATCCATTTCTCTTCCCACAAGTTAAACTCGAGCATTTCGTCCGGGCTGTTAATTTCGATTAGATAAGTGTCTACTGCGCGAGCGATCACCTCCTCATAAACTTGCTGCGCTTGATAGAAGCAGCCTTGCTGTTCAAGCATGAGCGCTTGCTTGGTTCCGTCCTTGAGCGCTCTACGATGCCATAGGCCAGCGCGGTAGTCATTTTCGCCCAGCTGAGCGTAGAGCTGCGATAGAGCTGCGAACGCTTCGTGAACATTCTCGCCGCCCTCGCCTCCCTCGTTCAGCAGAGCGCTCTCGAGTATTTGAATGCACCGGTGCCAGAGATTGTGGTTCTTGGCCAAATAAGCGAGCAGTGACGGCTTCAGGAAGAGAGAGATCGGCTTGGCCATCGCCATACTCTCCATGAATGTGTTCAGAGCGCTCACGCCCTGTTGCAGTATGCTGCCTTTCTGAATGCAGTGACTTCCACTGGCCAGAAAAGGCGTCAGTTCGCCGTACAAATTCTGCTGCTGTTTGCCGCTCAAAATGTTGAAAAACTGAATAAACAGCTGAACCCAGGTGTCATGCGCCAGCTCGGTGTTGTTATGACAAAGCTGACAGAGTGGAACGATTATATCCGCACTCTTCACTTCTCTGCACAGACGAAAGAGGCCAATCTGATTCTCAATGAGCCGCTCTATTCTGGCCGGACGAGATTCTTGACTCAAATTGAATATTGCCTGATTTTGTTTAAGGTCGCCGATGTGCAGCTTGGCTAGACGCAGACGACTCCAGTCAGGCTCGATTTGTTCATTGAGCAGAACGGACTCATCGGTGATGGAGAATGCCTTTGGCAGCGGATTGAGCTCTTTGCTTTGGAAATAGGGCGCGCTGAGAAGATTGAGGAATCGCATTCGCACCGAGTTACTGTCCGAGTATTGAACGCTAGACGAAGCGAGCGTACAAGCGCCCAAGGTCATTTGAATGCATTGCTTAATCCAAAAATGGGTGCCGAACGCGTCCCAGTTCTGCGTGACGATTATGAAGCAGAGTCGCTCGTACAAGTCGCTTGATTGAAAATTTGTGTTGAAGAGTTCGAAAAACGTCTGGCGAAGAGTGGCGTCAGTCGAGCACTTGAGGCCGCACATGAACGCATGCTCGAGCTTGGAGCGGAATTCACTACTCGACGCGTATGACTCGTCTGTGTAGACATATGCAATGGTATCCAAAAACATGTGCTGAAGCTCAGCTCGATCATTGAATCGACCCTTGTCAAAGGCAGTTGTGCACTTTTGAAGAAGCAAGAGCTTTTCTTTCATCGACGGTATCTGGTTTTGAAGAGGCCCGTTCTTGTAGCGAATCCATTCGGACACGACCGAGAGAAGATGCTTGAGCACACGAGAGTCGTTGCTCTTTTCGATCAAAGTAACCAACGTGGCGTTTATGAAGACCTTGCGCATTTCGAGGCTCATCACTCCCACACGGTATTTGATCAAGTCAATGGAGGCAATCAGAAGCTCGCTGTATGTATGAACCGTACTCGACTGGTTTCCGTTTGCTTGCATTGTGTTGCTGCCTTCGCTGCTGCTCGACAATGAGAGGCTGCTTGTGGCGTTCAGGTGATCACGATAGAGTCGTTGAAGTACGCGCATGAACGGACCCATTATTCGGTCGATGTATTGCGGGTTGTTGGTGCAAGTCGCTTTGAGCAGGGTAAAGCAGTTGGTCAGCAAATCGACCGCCTTGCCCACGTCAGTTGCGATTGTCTTCTCGTATTGACCGAGCGCTTCTACCACGCTCTTGCACAACACTCCCTCGGGCTGACCGAACAGACTGTAAACAGAATCTGTTTGCGGATCTACTGTTTCGGTGCCCATCACATTGAAACAGTCGGCCGGCATGAATTGAGTGAGCTTTTCCACGAGACTGGCGATCGACTTGGTCACTTTGGTCTGCATGCAGTTAATGCAAGCGTTCATGCCTCTGTGGACATTTTGAAATATTTGCTGAACGCGGCCCGGATTTTTGTGACCGGCCTCCACCAGGATACTGATCATTTCGATGGCGATGCAAACATTCGCTCCATTAGCCGAGTCGGTTCTGGTCGACTGATTAGCTTCAACGGTCAGCATAACTCGTTCCAGTGTGTCGAATTTGATCTCGGCCATGGGCCACAGCTCATTGCGAATTGCAAAGTCAAATAGCTTGAGACAGCGCTTGCCCAGCGCCTCCATCTGCTGATTTTGCGTTTGCTGCTGCTGTTGTTGAGAGCTGGTGTCGTTACCACTGTTCGATGAGGACGACGACGACGACGATGAGCTGGACGCGCACGCAATTCGAATGTAAAAATTCAACACGCAGTCAGCCACATGCTTGTCAAACGGCTTCAACATGTCCGGGTGTTTGGCTAGCTGATTGTCGAGCTGCTCGGAGGGAAGTTGAGAGTCGACGACTCGTTGTGATTCCCATTTGAGCAAGACCTCAGTCAAATCAATGGCCAGTTGACGGTTCTCGGGCGTCGCATTGGCCGGTAGACCGACTTTCTGAAATGCCCCGATCAGGTTGTTTATCAGCGTGTGCCTGATCAGGTAGTAGACCTTGTGATATTTTACTATTATGTAAAGCATATGAGCCAGCTGCGCGACCGTGTGATTCTCTTCAATGAGAATCTTTTTGGTCCACGAGGCGAGCATTGAATAGCCTTCTTCCATTCGATTGGCGAACGAGGGTGTGAGGATGTCGAGTGCTTGTCGCGTGACCACCTTTGCCTCGGGCGCGTAAGCTTTCAAGAGTGAGATGAATACTTGGAGTACAATGCGTTTGTGAATGGCGAACTTGGAAATTATGTGACAGAGAAGCAAATGTCCGTGGTACTTGTTGAACGGATCCACGCAATGCTTGGCTAGTAAACAGGGCCAAGCAAAGTACATGAGACGCTTGAGCTTGGCGCCTTGCTTCTTGTTGTTCGCTTCGTGAATGTAGTCGTGCGCGTATTGCACAAACACCGAGCTAAGCTGAAGAAGGCCAATGCGCAACGAGTCGTCGTCGTTGCTCGCCTCTGTCTCAATGAGTCGATTTATGAACACATTTATCAAATCGCTTTCCGAGTCCACATCAGGCTGCGGAGGTCCGCCCAACAATGCCACATGCTCGCCATTCTCCAAGCTTTGTTGAACGCCCGGTATGAGAATGTGCTGGAGGATGGAGGCCTTGAGTTTGCAGCCGAAGCTTTGATCTTCTTTGTGAATTTGAACGAACTTGAAAAACGCGGCTCGCTTCCACTCTGTCGAATAGTTCTTGGCCAAGTCGCTGAGGAAAAGGCGAAGAAACTCAAACTGCTGCAGCGACTTGTACTGAAATACGATCAACAGCTTAAACAACAATTCAATGCGATCGAGCGGTTTAGCTTCGAAATGCTTGAGCAGTATTTTGATCAAATAAATCGGCTCTTTGATGTAGACGCCCTTCAGCTCGGTTATTTCTCTGTGCTTCGAATGCAGCCGCTCGTGGGTCCAGATATCGATTAGCAGTTTAACTATTTGCTCTTGAGAGCCAATCCACTCTGGCTTGGAGTTTAACAGCCGATACACGATGGAAATGGCCATGAATTGAATCTGAGACGCTTTCTTTTCGCCATCTGCTGTTTGGCTGCTGAACAGGCTGTTGGCTTCGTTCAGCATTTCGACTATTCGCTGAGGATCGGCGGCGAATATGGCGCCGAATGCGGTCTGTTTTTTGAACAGATAAAGTGTGAATCTGTAACAGTACTGGTCATTGCGAAAGTCGGGATTGAGCAGAATTTTGAGCGTTTCAAGTGGATAGCGCTTGAGAAAACGGCCCAGCGGCGCCCTGAACATCTCGTTCAGCTCAAGTAGGAAGAACCGCTCGTACTTGAGTACCATGGCGATAGCCGAGTCGACCAGTTTGCTCGGCGCCGACTGCAACTCGGCCAAAAGAGAGATTATGGCCTGACAGAGCTCGAGCTCCGTTTGCTTCTCCTGGCCTTTCTTGCTCAGCTCGACAGTGTCGTCAAGCCACTTGCGCAAGTGCATGAGCAAGTACTCGCTGAACTTTTCGTTCAAAATTGTCGGATAGAGACGAGTGATGTAGGACAAGTGCTGCATGACGTTTAAATTCAGCGACGTGTATTCGGTGAGCGGATGCAGATATTCTCTTAAATAGTCGGCCGCGATCTGCACCGTGGGTTTCAGATTTTCCAAAACTGCTTGCTGCCCTCCCATGCCAGGCTGATTTCGGAGCGAGCTGCTGTACGACTCGGTCTGCTGATTGAATCGCTTCAAACATTCGAATGCGCAGTCTTGAATCTGTTTGTTGCGATTGGCCAGGGCCCGA
Organism: Proales similis; assembly: GCA_019059635.1. Classification (NCBI taxonomy): domain Eukaryota; kingdom Metazoa; phylum Rotifera; class Eurotatoria; order Ploima; family Proalidae; genus Proales; species Proales similis. Next base: position 577,934 of record JAGVRJ010000005.1, read on the forward strand.
TGAAGTTTGGACAATATCGACTCGCGCTGGTCCAGCAAGTGATACAAGGACGCCAAAGTTTTTAGAGCCGCTTGTCTTAGCTTCAAAAGCTCGCTGCTCGACGCCGATTTGTAGCAAGTGTTCTTGCTGATGAAACTTTCGTCCGCGTCACAGAGCGGCAGGAGGTCTTGGTAAAATGCGAGCTGATCTGGATCTGACGTGCTCAGCACAAACAACTGCGGCTGACTATTTGAGCAGAATTCAAGTCCTTCGAGAATGGCGATTTGTGCCGATACGGCGAAATGGCGCAGTTTAAGATGCTTTCTGGGCGCAATGGTCTCGTTCAATATTTCACTGAATGGCTGTGTCAGGACGTATATTGATTTGTTCTGAAGCTCGCCAATCAGTTTGATGAGCTTGATAGACGTGTGCCGTACGTATTCATTCGGCGACGTTAGCTGCTTGATGAACTCTTTTAAAACATCTCCGGTCTGCTTGTGGCAGGTTTCTTTGAGCTCGCTGGCTTTGCCTGACTTGGACTCATTCAATTGAGCATTTGCGCACTTTGTCACCAGCCGCTCCATCTTTTCCTTGGCCATTTCGATGGCACCACTCGATATCTCCTCTGTGGCTGCCACCAGCACATACATGAGAGAACGAACGAAATGGGCGAAATTGGATACAGTCCATAGAATGGGCATCCGCTCGGCGAGCAACTCAATTATTTGACAAGCTGCCTTTTTAGCGTGCCAGGATCGTTCGAAGCAGAGCTGACTGAATTTATCCGCCACATATTCAAACAGGACCTGGTTGGGCAGGCTTGTAATGTCTGCAGTCTCGTCTCGAGCGCAGATCGCACGGCTGGTTTCGATCATAACGATTAGAGCACGCTCGATCTGAATCAGATGCTTGTTGCTCTTGTCATCGCCGATCACTCGAATCATGGCGTCGACAAACACCATAAAGTCAAGGTAGATGCAGGGTCTATTTTTAAGGCCGGACGTGGACATGCTTGAGCCCTCGTTTGTGTTGTCTACTTGATTGTGATAGAAAGCCAGCGTCAAGAGGCTGAGATGAACTGCGAATGCGTCGATCAGACCAATCGCGTGGTTGCGCAGTTCGTTCTCGCCATTCTCTGCTGCCGAGTAGAATAGAGATGCGAACGCGCACTCAACTGAATCTCTGAGCACTTCGTCGTCGAATCGGCAGCTCTTTAAAATGAACTGATTGAATGTCTGAGACTCGAGCGGCGTGTATTTTAGGAACAGCTCGCTCAGATCTTGTTTGTTCTCGTCGACCGTCACCAATGTGAATAAGAAGCTCGAAATGCATCTGAACGCGTGTTTGCGATAAAAACGATCACCACTGTCGAGCATTAGCACCTTTTCACAAGTTTGAAGCAAAAGGCCAAGAGAGAACTCTACTCGGCCTTGATAGTTGGCAAACACCAGCTTGAGACTTGGCCCAGCAAAGTGTTGCTGACGACAACTGGTTGCCTTTGAATTGTAATTCAGTGGCTGAGGATCGACGATCATTTTTCGGTTATTGCCGCCGAGCTTTCCGAGAACTCTAAACGCTGTCTGGGCAATCACCTCACTCGGGTTGCTGAGCGCTCGCCACAGGCCGTGCATCAAATCCGTTCTAACCGGCTGAATGTGGTCGTAGAGAAAGTCTGGCTGCAGGTTGTCCACGCAGAGCTCGAGAGTTCGCAGGCCCTGTCCGATCAGATTTGTCGAACCATTCAGGGCACTGACCAACGGATCCATTAGTTTGGGCAGATAGGGCAGTAGAGAGCTCAGCCGGACGGGCACTGTAAGACAAAGCTCGACAAACAAATCGCGCAGATGTTGCTCATGCTCTCCAGTTTGCAGTTCGTTTAGGCTTTGAAGGAGAATCGGAAGCATTGGTAAAAACTCTTGATAGAGCAGGTCGTGGTTTCCGCCGCCTATGCTCCTGAATAAGGCACGTAGGAGCAGAAAGTAGTTGAATGGCTCGTGTGCAGTCATGGCCAGTTCAAGAGAACGAGTCACGATTGTGTGCAGGTGAGGCTTGAGCATTTTCTCGTTTTCGTTTGGCAAAATCGACACAGAGCCGAACACCAATTTGAATAGTTTAAGATATAAATTGGATCGGCTGAGATCCTTCTCGCCCATTAGATGCATTTTGGATATCAAATGCTCGACCAGTATGGTCGCGTACGTGAACGATGTGGCTTGAGTGGCCAGGAAATAGCTGGACAAATTGGATAGGCTGTTGTTGTGAAGAGTGCGCTCGACCATAAAGTCAATGGAGCGCGCGAATATCTCTTTCAGAGTGCTCGTGTGTAAATAGGTGTAAATGTAGCCAAGATTTTCGATGACCTCTTTCTCCTCTTTGACGTGTATGGGATTCGATCGTGATAGAGAGTAGACTTCGAGCGAGAGAAGAGCATACTTGAGCAACTTGATGTAAACGAATGTTTCCCTTGGACTCAATTGCTTGCTATTGGCACTCAGTAGCTGAGAGCTGTCTTCGGCGCTGAGACGAGAGTCGACTATGGTGGCAGTTATGCTTCGACAGGCGAGAAGTAGAAATCGAATTGAATTGCGACAGTCGAATTCGCTTTGCCAATTCATTGAGTTCGATGTGAATTTGCTTCTCTGCGCCGAGTCTTTCGATTCGAACGTGCTGATAAAACGCTCTAGTTTGCACCATTTTGAATCAACCAGTTGCTCGCCGATCTCCATTGGCTGCTCTTCGTTTGTCTTTTCCGACGCTCGATCTTGCTCAAGCAAATGTGGCACATGATAACTGGCAAGCGATTGAAACTTGAGCACAAATATGTGCATTAGCTTGAGAATAGACTCGCGAGCGTTGAAGCGGTCAGGCTCGTTGACCTCTTTCAGCCTGATGCATTCAACTAGGCCCAGTAGAACACGACAGCACATGTGCTGAATGTTTATGTACAATTGGGGATCGAGTATGTTGCGTGCGAAATATGTTATTGCACGAGACACGTTCTCGTACGAGAGCTGTTTGCGATCGTTGTGCACCAAATCGGCAACAATGCTGCAGGCGTTTGAGCGTAAAGACTCAGAGGCCGTGTAGCCAGTGCTGCAAAAAAGACGCTCATCCAAAAAGCTGGCCACATGTGGCAGGAATTTGGCGCGGAATTTGGCATCACCAATTATGTGCTTGGAGATGGTGAGCAAGTCCTTGCGAACGTTGACCAGCTCGGGCGGACAGTTTCTCAACAGTTGCAAGATTCCATTCACAATCAGCTCAGAGTTGTTGAGCAAATAGTCTTTGCTTGATCTGCTCATCAAATAGTCTTTGCTTGAATTGGCGTAGACAATGAACGAAAGCGCCTTGACTTGCACTGTGATAAAGTCGGCATGAATCTCCTTTAGCTCTGGATTGTCATGTTCGGCTTGTGTGGCCTCTAGTGTGACCACATTGGATATGAGAGAAATCAAATCGCCCACGTCACTGATAATCAGAGTCTTGTGGAGTTGGTACATCATCACCGTGCTCAGGGTGCACTCGGCCAGTACCTTGAGTGACATGCGACCTCGTGGTAGGACATTGAATGTTTGGCTTGGACTGTCGGATCTTTCCAGCACCACCTGAAACGGGCTGAACGTCTCATTGAGAATCGGGTCGAGATTCAGTTCGGACAGATCGCTGACGCGAATCTGTGCTCTGAACTGAAACACCAGGCGGATGTTGCGAATCAAATTCTCATAAATGCCTTTGATGAAGGCGAAAAACTGCTGGACTTCATTGCTGGATGTTGTTTTAATGTATCGGTGATGATCGATGAGAATTTTCATGCACAGCAGCACGTTATCCTCGTTGTCCGTCTCGAGCAGCCGATAGACGAGGACTAGAGTTTCTTTCATAAGCTGCATTCGGCCCTCTGAAATGGTCTGAGTGCCAAGCGCCAAAGTGGTCCGTTGCATAATCTCAAGAACTTTTTTGCGCAGCTGTTGATTCGAGGCTTCAGATATGAACTGAACATCTGTTTCGTTTAAAACCTGAAGAAATTTCTTCAGCGCATCGTCAATTAGCTGTGGATAAGAGGGCAGCAAATGCATAGACTCAAGATTGAAGCTCAAATCCTGCACAGCTTTCAGCTTATTCTCCTCGGTGGCGTTTGGATCTACAAGTGTGTCGATCCATGCTTGGAATGTTTGATAGTTAAGCTCAGGAGTGGACTGATTGGCACCATTTGAAGAGGTGCTCGCCGGCGTGGACGGGAGTTGAGATCCAGCATTTAAGGAGTTGTCCAGTGACATTTCTCTTTCAATCTTTTTAGACCTCTTTTAGCTTTCTAGCACCTGATCATCACTTTCGACGCCCTCTTTGGCTGTTCTTTTCTTCTAAGCGAACACTCTCGTAATTTAAAAATCTTTTCGTTATGCCCAGTATATGCATTTGCTAGTTGCCTCACGTGGCAGTGCAAACTTGACAGATAGTAAGCAGGCGGCATCTGAGTGGAAGCATGTTCTCAACGACACTTCATTTTGTCAATTTTTCATTAGATAGATTCCGATTTATATCACTTGAAGATTCCACTGCTCTGGTACTTTTTTTTTTTATTTAATCAATTATTATATTTTCCTCTAGTCGAACCTTGTGCAATTGGCCCGAATGATTCCAGAACCAGGTGCCAGGAGAGAGCTTTTTTCCGCCGGCATTTTCACTCAGTCCAATCTGAGTCGAAAGAGTCATATATCGCAAGGGATTGCGTCTCAGAGAGTAATAAATGCCTGCGGAACGACGGGCGATCGTGGGTAGGATGAAGAGAAATTCTGCGACGCGAGCACGAACGAATCTGATTGGCTCAACGTGTATATTTCTAATTGAAAATAACCTAAAACGCCGAACTTATTTGGCACCTTTGTTCTCATTTAACTGCATATGCAGTGCAAACAAAATCGTTGCATGCTGACGAGTAAATATTTTAGGAAAGGAAAATGTCGAAGCCGATGAGTTTATCTTTGCCACCGCAATTGAATCCTTCCAAGTGCGGTCTGCTTAAAAGCTCGCCTTTATTCTTTAAACTCAAGTGCGAGCAGTGTTGTATTTATTTTTGCTGCATAGCATTGATATGCAGGCTTTCGTCGAAATTATTAAATTAGTTTTTGATAGAGGATTACGAACGTAAATAAATTCGCTCGCCCCGAGTCTGGTTCACTTAAGCCGAGTGATACTCGACGCCCAGGCTTTGTCTTGCTTTTTAGCTTTTTTTTTCAAATTCAATGGCTTTATTATTTTCGCTTAGCATCTTATCAACACAAAACTTGAAGAGGCGACCTTAGGCAAAATCACACCTCGATTACGTTCTTTCTCTCTCTCTTTCTCACTCGTTTGTTCTCGCTCGCGAGTTTCAACATAAAATGCAGAAAACAAAAGGCGAAACTTATCTTAGCAACGAAATAGCGCTCCATCTGCGTTTTGTTTTTCTCTGGCTGCGATTTAACATTAGCACCGTTGTTGATCAGTTTTGGTTTAGGTGAATTCAGACGGCTCAGACTACGGCGTTGTTGTTGTTTTTTGCCACTATTCATTATTGTTCAAATAAACAAACAGCAGCGTCAGTTTCAGGCAAGTTAATGTTCACTTGCACGCATGAGTTCAGTCAGCGTTATTCCACTGCCATTTTTGAAGCGATTTGAAAAGGTAAGCCAAGATCAATGCGTTGCTCAATCCAATTATCAGTTTGGCTGCGAACCGAATGAAAAAGGGAAATTTTCAAAACTCGAACGAATTCAGCTTGCACGATAACTACAATGTAATTCAAAATTTCGGTGAATACTTCGATACGGTAAGTCTATGAGAAGAGCACAAGGCGGCAAGAGTTGACGTGGTCAGCTTCTAGGGCAATGGTAAACGTCACTTTGGAAACAGCGAGCATCGATCGAACGACATCTTCAAGCAGACAGGTCCATTCGCCAAGCGAGAGCCGGCAGTCGTCAGGGCCGCTTCTGCTCAAGTAGACTCGTTCAATCGTCTTTATCAACGAGAGAGACGCGTGAAAATAAGCAGCGCGGTGGAAAGAGGCGACCGTTCTAATCTCAACTGGTACATTCAACGTAAACGCGATTATCAGCCGGTCAACTCGCTGGCGTTTGAAAACGAACTTGGCGAAAGAAATAAATACGCTCAACTTATTGCTCACGAACCGTTTCGCAAGGCGTTTCTTCATCCGTGGCGCTATTCATACAAAAAAGTCGACTATCAGACTTGCTCGGAACCGTTTAAACGGGTCAGAACTTGCAACATTGACCTGTCAAAGTACTAATTGTGTAAATTTCAGTTTTAATTAATCAAAAAAGCATGGCTTACAGGCTCTTATCTTGAACGAACGAGCAAATAAAATTGAGCATAGACGCTAAACGGGTCTGGTCTAAATTGATGCGATCGGGAATCTCTGGGCGTCTAAAGACTTTGCTGAGCTGCTTAAGCATCGACTTGACTGGCTCAGGCTTGATGGGCATCGGTGACTTGAAGAGCGGTCGCGGCTGATCGTCTCTCACATTCTCTGCAATTTCTCAGCTTTCCTAGTCCAAAAGCAACATCCAAGCGCTGCGTCCAAGACCCCAAAACCAGATTCGCAGATTTCAAATGGCTTGCGATCCAAGCCGAGTGAGACTGGCGTTTTCCGTCTACCATCCAGCTGGCATCCCGTGTAGTTATGCTTTATTAGGCCTTTCTGCCTCGCCCACGCCACACATGGAGGCACCAAATGAAACCAGTGACTTGCTCTCTGTAAGTCAATAGTCAAATTTCTTTTAAGATAAGCGCCAATTTCTCAATTGAATTTTCATTATCTTCATTATCACGGTCAAAAATTGTGTGCACAGCTGGCTAGAATCAACATTGGACACATGTGAATGCAACCCGATATAGAGTCGACAAGAACAGAATTTTCAGTATCTGCGTCCACGCGAACGACTTCGGGAACGTCGTGATCGGTAACGATCTCTTGAACGCGATCGACTAAATGAGACACTCGTTAGAGCAAGAGCAAGCAATGCGGCTGTCCAAAGCGAATTACCTGCGACGTCGAGAGCCTCCGTCACAATCTCTGGAAAAGTGTCCTCGTTGCCCGCACTGATAACAGCGCATGTTCGGATCGAAGCCTTTGCGAGTTCCTTTTGTTCTCGGACGCGCCATGGTAACCTTGAGTCGACTGTTTCCCAGCATCTTTTGATCCATTTCAGCCACGGCGGCCATCGCATCTGCTTTGCGTTTGAACACTACGAATGCAAAGCAGGGCGGATGTCTGGCCAGCCACACTTCTCTTAGCTCGCCGTATTGTCCAAACACTTTCTCTACTTCGCTTTTGCCCACGCTCTCTGTCAGGTCGGCCACGTGCACTCGACACTCCTCATGGTCGTCGGCACTGCCGCTTCGGCGTCGTCGTCTCTCTCTGCTTCTACTACGACTGCGGCTGTCACTGCGACTTCGGTGTCTTCTTCTCTCGTAGCGCTCATTGTTCCTGTCTCTTCGATTGTCTCCGTCTCTATTGTCGCTTGCTCGATACGATCGGTCGTCATCAGGGTGGCGACGATCTCTTCCAGAATCAGCACCCTCTCCGTATCTGTCGTCATCTTTATTGCCGTTGTAGTTGCGTCTATCCGAATCTCTAGCTGGCCGAGGCGACCTGGATGGAGACCTGCTGACGTTAGTTGACATTTCTTTCCTGCTTTCTACTCTCCTCTATGACAATTACTAATCTAATTCGAGTCGAATGTTCAATCCCGGAATCAATCGCTCGAACTGCACCAAACAAGCAAGCGTTTCGTGTTCCTTCGCTATTATGAATATAGTTTCTCGCATAAGAATATTAACACACCCGCATACGTTCGCGTGAAGCATAAATTACCGTCCTCTTAGAACGTAAAGATAAGATTTTTGAAATTTAAAGTAGCTCCAGCTAGTCGGTTCTAGTTATCGGACGCTCATTCAGAAATCTGATAAACAAGCAGCTCTATTTACTACTGCGCAAGAGAGCCATATCAGTGCGCGTTTAATTGTCAAGCGTCTATTTAAATGTTAATAAATAAACTTGATCAATTTTGGAGATGAACTTTGGAGATGACGAAATAAAAGAAATAAAGAGCCTTTTCGCTCGCCCCCCTATCATCAACTGAAACTAAGTAAACGAAACACGTAAATTGCTACGCATCTAGATAACTACTCTGGTCAAAGAAGTTGGTACATATCGAGAAATCAAATGAAAATAAAAAAATCAAAAACACTAAACGACGCCGCCGTCCATGACAAATGCTTCGTTTTTGTCATGGACTGATTCATTTTCGCTCAAATTATAATTGAAAAAAAAAGAAAAGGTGCGAGAAGCTAAACGAATGGAGCTCTTTGAAAGAAATAATCGTCGCCATTCGCCGGCTGGGATTTTGGTGAAAAATCGATAGATCAGATGCACATATTGGCCTAAAGAGCAGTTAAATTGCTTAGAATTCGAGCACGAGAACTAAACGATCAAAGTGAAGGAAAATTTGAGAAAAAAAAGTAGACAGAGAGAAAAGAAGGAAAAAGACTAAGGAGCGAGTAGCGATGTTGCGTTAAAACTGTCTGACCCAAGTTTGATTGTTGCTTTCCTGTTTGTAATTGTGACCAGCTCTACATAAACTAGTGTCAATATCGATCAGCCAAATTACAAAGAACTTGAGATCAGCGTAGCTAAGAGCTCGAGGCGAATTACTCACGAATATTCCGGGTTAAACAACAACGGGCAGAGTGAAGGGGAGAGCAAAATGCTGCGACTCGGCATGAACGATCTGGCAAGCGAGGGCGAGCGGCTATGCAAATCGGGCGATTGTGCGAGCGGGATAAAATACTTCGAGTCCGCGTTGGACATGTATACGAATCGCAGAGACGAGGTAGCCTCCGATGACGTGGAAAGACTTCGAATCGCTCAAATGCTGGCGGTAATTTACAATCAAATGGGAAACGCTTACTTCAGCCTGCAGGATTATGAAAGAGCGCTCGAGTGTCACAAGCGAGATCTAGACTTGTCAGAAGAGGTCGGTGACGACAGCGGCAAAGCAAAGGCCTGCGGCAACGTCGGCAATTGTCTCCAACTTCTCGGTGATCATGACCAGGCCATTTTGTATCTTTTGCGCAATCTCGAAATTTGCCGACAAATGCAGGACTCGAACGGCGAGGCCAGAGCATTGTACAATTTGGCCAACATCTATCAAGCCAAAGGAAAATTCATGGGCAAAATAACTTATTGCGAAGGATCCAACGACCCGAACAGCGGTCAAATAAACGAGCAGATAAAAGAGGTGCTCATGCAAGCGGTCTCTTATTACAAGCAAACGCTTGAATTTGTCTCTGCCAAAGACAGGGCAGCAGAAGGACGCACGTACGGAAATCTGGGCAACACTTATTACTTTCTGGGTGACTTTGCTTCAGCCATTGAATGCCACTCGAAAAGACTAGAAATAGCGAAAGAATTCGGCGACAGAGCGGCCGAGAGAAGAGCGTACAGCAACTTGGGCAACGCCTTCATATTCATGGGACGGCTAAACGAAGGCATAGAGAACTACCTCAAGGCGATGAACGTTGCTCGAAGTCTGGGCGACAAAGCCATAGAAGCTCAAGCCTACTACAACCTTGGCAACGCCTACACCCTTCTAAAAGACTACTCGGTGGCGATTGACTTTCACTTGCGTCATTTACAGATCGCCCAATCCCTGGAAGATCGTGTAGGTGAGTCACGGGCCTACTGGTCGCTCGGCAATGCCTACGCGGCCCTGGGTGATTTGGACAATGCCATCATTTACGCCAATCGTCATCTTAATGTGGCCAGGCGAATCGGAGACGCATCGTCCGAGTTGATCGCCAAAAAGAATCTGTCTGACTTTCAGTCGATCTTGTATTCGTTTGATAGCGAGTCGGGCCTTTTCAGTAAGAGAATTTCTTCCAAATCCGCCTCTGAACTTTACACTTAATTTTTTCGCTTTGAAGCTCCAGTCTCTTCCAAGTACGGTCGAAAATACCTCAATCAGGCAAGTGAGATGAGCTTGAAATTGTTTATCAAATCAAATAACATTTGAATTTAAAAAGCAGTCTGGCTACAGATTGCCCAAATCCTCATCAATCGACTCTTTTTACACCAACACCGCTCTGGATACGACCCAAGTTTTAAAAATGAACAACTCATATCAGCAGAATCAGAATAATCGCAATTTGAACTTTTCGATCGCCAACTCGGACAGCAGCGATCAGCCTGAGAAAGAAGAGGACTTGTTCGACGTGCTGAGCAAATACCAGGCGTCTCGATTGGACGACCAAAGAGCTCCGATTCGTAAAGGAACGAACAGAAACGTGCCTGCAGTGAGTGAAAAAGAAAATCGAGCCAAGTCGCCGGACGAGGCTTTTTTCGACCTCATCATGAGATCTCAAGGTCAGAGATTGGAAGAGCAGAGAACTCAGCTAATGACTCCTCGAGTGAAGAGATTCGAGGGAAAAAACTCGCCAACCAGTTCATACTCATCGCTGGCATCGGCAGACTCTGGTTCAAGGTCAATCGGCGCCCGCTTCTCGGACAGATTTCCCTTATTCAAGAGTACAAACGCGCGGCAAGCAGTCACAGTCCCACCAAATGACGAGTTCTTCAACATGGTCCAGCGCGTACAGTCCAAGCGATTAGACGAGCAGCGTTCTAAAATCAAAATGTCATTCAAGCTCAAAAAATTGTTAAAAAGATGAACAGCCTTCGAGGCTCAGTTGGTTCCCTCTACTCCTCGCTCAACGGCCAAACAGCACATTCCCTGTCCATATAGATCAATTTACCATCTTTTTAACTAATTTTGTGTACAATTTTGGAAAGAGGCTTGAGCGGTCACTTAAACGATTTTTTACTGAGCTTTCATAAGGAAATATAAATAAAACTTTTCATAGATCTTGTTTATTGGCATTGCTGGTACTAAAAGTTAAAAAAAGAAAGAAACGACAAGAAAAAATTTGGAAAGGTCCAATCAAATACGCTTCGAATTGGCCAACTTTCGCTGCTTGCTCCTTGTGTTTTTGAACCAAGTCTGAATTGACGATATTGAAACGCTCAGCTGGCTGGACATGGCTTCCAACATGTCCTTGGTCGGATATTTGGTCTGTTCGAAGACGGAGAGCAAATAGCGTCTGTCTTGCGCCGAGAATGTTGTCCTCATTCGTTTGCGGGGTTCATCAGAGTCCAGTAGCTCGTCAAGTTCTTTGTCTAGAATCGAGAATGAAGCTTATAACAAACCGGTGACTTGGATGGTTTCCGACTTACCAAGCTCTTTGACCAGATTCCTCGGAGCCAGCATCTGTACACGGACAGTTTTGGCGGTGATGGGAGTAGACACATCGCTTGAAGCATTAATTTGTGCTTGATAAGGAAATTCGATGCAACTGGTGGTGCTGGACAAACACAAATCGCTAGATTCAACTGAATCGACCCACGACGTGGAACCGGAAACAGATGAGCTGTAGTAACCTGATGAAGTATCAAACGAAGCGAAACCCTGATTTACGGGAGAATAGGAATAGGATGAATAAAATGAAGGCAATGGCCAGTAAGACGGGTAAGAATTGCTATAGTCGCATGAACCGAGATCGGCGGTTTGGTAGAAAGGAAAGTAGTAGGGTGTGTTGTTAGGCTCATTCTCGAGCGGGCTTGAGGCGTAGGGCATGTAGCTTGATTCCATTGTAGGTGCTGTTGTTGTACACGAAAAAGAGAGCAAACGGTTTTTATAGCCTGAGGGCCACACTCATTGAAAGCTTGATGAACATCATCATCATCGTCTAATTGGGATAAGTGTGAGTGAAAACAGTGAAATTCAATTTTGAAATTGGTCTTCGTTCATTATTGGTCGTCTAATAGACCACCCGGGCAAACTTAATTGTTTTGAATAACGCTGCAGCCCAGCCGTGTTGGCGTGTGCATTCGTAGGTGTGTGTCTGATTGGTGTCCTCTCCAAACGATGAGCATGATCAGCCTAATTGATGCGCTGATTAATTGATAAGTGTCAATTTGAGTGAGATAAGCGAAGTCCACTCCGTTCGCATCCCATTTGGACGCGCAAGTTGATTTGGAAGCAAAATTTTGCCAGTATACCATCAAGTACTCGGCGCGACTAGAGTGGTCGAACATATCACTAATTAGCCTCGTCTCTATGCACATACGATGGGTGACGTGCGAAATTTGACGTTAAGGGTGCGGACCAAGAATGGAATGATAAGGATACCCTATTTGACTGAGGCCAGTTGTTACAGCGATCTCAAGACTGCAGTCTCCGATCAGACTGGAATGGTAATCTCTTCGATACGCCTGCTCAAAGGCTACCCTCCCAAAGCAGTCGAAGATTCGCTCGAGGCCAGCACACTCAAGGATTTGAACGTCAAAGACGGAGAGCTCTTTACTTTGGAGGACATTTCATCGGGCAGTAGCCAGCGACCAGCTTCCCCGCCCAGGCGCGTCGAAAGAGCAGAGCCTAAAAGAACTCTGAAACGCAAAGTCGTTCCGGCCAATAACTCGTGTCTGTTCACCAGCATCCACTATGTGATGCAGAACGGCAAGCTTGATCTCAAATGTCAAAAAGAAATGCGCGAGCTGATTGCGCGAACGGTCAGGCAAGACCCAATTACGTTTAACGAAGCCATACTAGGAAAAAGCAACCCAAAATACTGCGAGTGGATTCAAAATCCGACATCGTGGGGCGGCTCAATCGAATGCATGATTCTCTCCAAATATTACAAGACCGAGATCGGCGTGGTTGATATCCGCACAGGCCGCATAGACCGATTTGGCGAGTCGGAAAACTATCCGCTTCGAGTATTTATCATCTACGACGGCATCCATTTCGACCCTCTTTACATGTCAAGCGAACAGGTCAATGCGCCGATACAGACCATGTTCTCAGTGGACGACGCGCAAGTTCTAATCGAGGCGCAGAAGATGGCCGATGAGCTGAAGCAGGCGCGCAAGTTTACCGACGTTCAAAACTTCAAGCTCAGATGCCTTGGCTGTCAAGAGCTGCTCAAAGGCCAGCAAGAGGCCCAGACTCACGCGGAGAAAACCGGCCACACTAATTTTGGCGAAGTCTAGCTCGCACCACTGTCTAGCAGAAATGTTTATTCTAATTTTTTTAATCCTTGAGCGAGATTAAATCAAGTGAATTTTACTTTCGATTCAAGAATTTACAATCTTCGAGCCCTTAAATAAATAACGAAACAAATGCCAATTTATCTGCTCAGCTGCATGAACCAAGTCTAAAAATATGCTCGCCGGCGTTTTATTCGTTGTCTCACTCGCTGTACACACACGCGAGCACAATTTTGATCAAACTTTCATAATTAGGGTTTTAAGTTCAGTGATTAACTCTACTTTTGCGATATTAAGAAGGAATAAATGGCCCAAGATTTGACAGACCAGGTCGAGTTGGCGGCCGAGCTTAAATCGAACATCGAACAATTCGTACAAAATCAGATTCAGGTGAATTAGAGCAGCAGCGGTTGATATTGAATAAAAAAAAACTGTCATCTCAAACAGAAGGGCAATCGGCTAGTGGTGATCACATCGGGCGGAACAACTGTTCCTCTTGAAAGGAAAACTGTACGCTTCATCGACAACTTCAGCCAAGGAACTCGAGGGGCGGCTTCGGCTGAGCACTTTTTGAAAAACTCCTACTCGGTCATATTCCTGCATCGGCGTCATTCGTTCAAACCGTTCGAACGACATTTGGCCAATCTGAACTTGTTCGAGTTTGTTTCCAACACTGGCAACAACTTGAATCAAAACGACGATCTGAAGCGATTCAAGCAAATTCAGAGCGACTACTTGCTGGCGCGAGGACAACTCCTCTGCGTTGACTTTATTAGTCTATTCGAGTATTTCGCCCTGCTTAAGTACATATGCGTTCAAGTCGAGCCGATGGGAGCCAGAGCGATGATCTATCTGGCTGCCGCAGTCAGCGATTTCTTCATTCCCAACGAAGAACTGCCTGTTCACAAGATTCAGTCGAACAGAGACGGACTCGAACTTCATCTAAAGCCGGTCCCTAAACTGCTCGGAAAGCTTAGAAGCGAATGGTGTCCGAATGCTTACATAGTCTCGTTCAAGCTTGAAACCGACGACAGCATACTCGAGTCGAAGGCGCGTGGCTCACTCGCCAAGTACAATCATCATGTGGTCATTGCCAACATCCTTGAAACACGCAAGAAACGAGTGGAAATCATCTATGCCGGCGACGGAACCGAATCTATTCGGCTGCCCGACGACATGCACGAAATAGAAGAGCTCATCATCAAGTCGCTTCGAAATCATCATTCACAATTCATTGACGTGCAAGTTCAATCCAGCTCCGAACATCCCAGTAAATAGTGTTCATCGGTTGATGCTTCAAAATAAATCGCGAATCAATTTACAAACTAAAACATTGAATGAATTCACGGGACTGGTATTCCTCAGAATTGTCTCAGAGTGCGCCTATCCCTGTTCGATCAAAGACAATATTTCTCCCTCATCTTCGAACTACCTGAGTTCAATCCTGAGCTGAACTCGATGCTGCTAGCAATCACTGCGAATCGGTGAACTGTTCGTTAGAATCTATTGCTAAGCACGCCTGCACCAATGAGTTGAAATAGATTTTTCTAGATGTTCATCCAAATCGAGCGTCAACTTTATTTTAGAACTTGTTACGGGCAAATGCATAAGCGAGGAGAGAGCGAGCGAGAACGACAGCGAATCAAAACGTTCGTTGCTTAACGCGTTCCTCTCGCTCGTTCTCTCTTGCGAATCGAATTCAACTCGAGTAAAAGTTAAGAAAAGTTTAAGAAAAATGCTAAAGCAGCAGTTGCGATTGAGTTTGAGACTGGGCAGCCTGGCGGCCACACCCCGCTTTTACACCCAAGGCCTCAGTCCAAGTGTGCTCAACTCGCTCAAAGTCAAAGAGACTTTGGCCAAAAAGAGAGAAGAAGCACTTGTGGGCGGCGGACAGAAGCGTATTGAATCGCAGCACAAAAAGGGCAAGCTCACTGCTCGTGAGAGAATCGACTTGCTGCTCGACGGCGGCTCGTTTGTCGAGTATGGTGCGTTCATGGAACATCGTTGTTCCAACTTTGGAATGGAAAAGGAGAAATACCTCGGCGACAGTGTGGTAACAGGGCGTGGCATGATCAACGGTCGGCCAGTGTTCGTATTCAGTCAAGACTTTACCGTGTTCGGCGGCAGCTTGTCCAGTGTTCACGCACAGAAAATATGCCGAATTATGGACCAGGCGATGCTTGTTGGCGCGCCAGTCATCGGTCTCAACGATTCGGGCGGCGCTCGTATCCAAGAAGGAGTCGAGTCGCTTGCCGGCTACGCTGACATCTTCCAGCGAAACGTTCTTGCCAGCGGTGTCGTCCCACAAATCTCACTCATCATGGGTCCTTGCGCTGGTGGTGCAGTCTACAGTCCGGCCTTGACCGACTTCACATTCATGGTTCAGGACAGCTCTTACTTGTTCATTACCGGCCCAGATGTGGTCAAGTCGGTGACTGGCGAGGAAGTGAGCCAGCAGGAGCTCGGTGGAGCCACTGTCCACACCACCCAGAGTGGCGTAGCTCATTTGGCCTACGAAAACGACGTCGATGCTCTCACTCGACTCCGCTACCTCATGAGCTTCTTGCCCAACTCGAACAGAGAGAGCGCTCCCATTCGAAAGTCAGACGATCCTGCCGACCGTCTCGTCCCGAGCTTGGACCAACTTGTTCCGCTCGACAACTCGCACGCCTACGACATGAAAGAGATCATCTACGGCACAATTGACGAGGGCGACTTTTACGAGCTCATGCCAGACTACGCCAAGAACATTATAATCGGTTTCGGTCGAATGAACGGTCGCACTGTGGGCATTGTGGCCAACCAGCCCAAGGTCGCTGCCGGCTGCCTGGACATAAACGCTTCGGTGAAAGCCGCTCGATTTGTTCGCTTCTGCGATGCCTTTAACATTCCGCTGGTTACATTCGTCGATGTGCCCGGATTCTTGCCAGGAACCGCACAAGAATACAACGGAATCATTCGCCATGGCGCCAAGCTACTCTACGCCTATGCCGAGGCCACTGTGCCCAAGATAACTGTGATCACGCGAAAAGCTTACGGAGGTAGGTTCAAAACAAAACGTCTGTGATGGGCATTGTTTCACATTGTTTCCAAGGCGCGTACGATGTGATGAGCTCGAAGCATTTGAGAGGAGACGTCAACTACGCTTGGCCGACCGCGGAGGTTGCCGTGATGGGTGCTGCTGGCGCAGTAAAAATCATCTTCAAAGGCGACAAAAACATCCAAGAGAGAGAGAAAGAGTACATTGACAAGTTTGCCAACCCGTTCCCGGCAGCCACACTCGGCTATGTGGACGATGTGATCGAGCCGCGATACACTCGAATGAAAATCTGCCAAGATTTGGAGCTCTTGAGCAGCAAGAAGCTGGAGAATCCCAAAAAGAAGCATGACAACATTCCTCTTTGAATGGATTGCGGCATGCTTTGCCTGCTTAGCCAATTATAGCCCGGCTTTTAGTTGCTTCTTGTTTGAAAGAATAAAGCAGACGAGTTGAGAAGAAATTCAGTCAGTTTAAAATCGACGTTGGTTAGTTTGTTTATTTCTTGTATGAACATCTGAGAGAAGGGGGGTGAGGGGCGGGACTGATGGCTGATCACGGTTAGAAAACGCAACTTGATTGAATTAAACTTGCTCAACTCACGACTAAGCGAAATATAAAAGAGCTGAAAAAAACGATAAGCAACGAACATCTCATATTTGACTCTGCCTTGTTCAGAACACTGCCGCTCGAGCGAATTTCTATAATCGCATCAACAAAGATTATTGAGTTTCGAAGAGAAGACCCGAATGTGAGTTTTGAGGCAATTACCTGACGATTTCAGGTGTTGGTAATAGGCGTTCTGATCGAGCACGAACACTTCGATCGTTTCGCTGATGTGGCCAAACTTGCATTCATATCTGCCCGAGTCGTGCGGCACTGATTCAGCGATCTCGATCTCTGTGTCGATGCGGTCGTTGCTTTCGCGTTTGTCGATTCGAAGCTGCGGGTGACGCTCTTGAACGAGCAGATTGCCGTTGTGGTGCCACCTGACCGCTGCCAGTCTCGTTCGTTCGTTCAAAGAGCATTTCAGCTGAATCTTATCGCCTTCTTTGATGACCAATCGACGCGGGCTGGCGATCACTGTGGCTTTTTTTTTCGTTTAAAACTCGTAAATAATTTCAACGGGGCCCAGTGTTGTTACCTGCAACATGAATGCAATAATGAATTGTTTGAGTATGATAGGTGTTGAGCTGACACTGATAGCAGGCCTCGTCGGCTTTGGAGAATTTATGAATCACTAGCGTCCAGTCGTTGACGGTTCCGGTTCGCTTTTGCCTGTCGGCGTTTTCTAGCACTGTTTCGTCTTGTTGATGATTGACAGACACTCGGAAGCGGAGGTCGGTCACAAAATTCTCCCTATTGACTGTCAACAACGTGATGAGTTTAGCACATGCCGGATCGGCGCATTGGTTCCAAATGACCTAAAGTAGTTGATCAAATAGACTTGTTCGATTAGAGAAATGCGCGCTTCAACTACCGTCGTATCAGGTTTCTCGTGAACCTTGCAGTGCAGGCGAACAGTTGTGTTGGCCTCTACGCTAAAATTGCGCGACGTGCTCTCGATGAAAGAAACTCCATTGAGTGAGTCGTAGCCCGATCGAATATGAAGTGCCCTGACTGAACAAGCGGCCAGTAACAATTGCAATAATACTAATCAAGAGGCCAAAATTAGACTTGTGATATTGATCATACGCAGCATGAGCTAACACCAACCTGCTGAGACCAATTTGGCCATCTGATGCGGTCGCATGTTTGCAAGCTCGCTTCGATACTAGAATTTGAATTAACACGCACTGCCGGTCGATATTCGAATCTAATTCGGCGACGCTTCAGCGAACATGTCTCGGGCTCCTTTTTGCCTCTGTTTGTTAGTCTAAATAAATAAGAGCATGTTTTGCTGCTTTGTCGTATTTTTCTAGCGTTGCTCATATTTTCGGAACAAAGCGCACGGCGTCCAACGCTGAAATGTACTAAGAGCGTCTACACGCAAGCGACCTGCTCAGTCAAGTCCTGTTTTTGTTGCTTGCTTTATTTATAACCTGACTCGCTCGCTCTCCCTATTTCTCAATGTCCGGCTACCTCTCTCTCTCTCTCTCTCTCTGGCTCGGCGGTTTGCATGCACAACACATGGGAACGTGAAAGAGCGCACAAATGCCTCCCTATGTGGCGATGGGAATAGCCAGGGGAATGGTTGAAATAAAAGGTGGGCAAATGCAAATAGCGACCGCCGGCAGAATCGGGCGGCGAGACGTGAATGGAACGAGGTTAGAAATGGTCTATGAGAACGAACTAGCAAGAGAACGAACACTTGCCAAGGCTTTTAACTGACCCAGGGTCGGTGTGCATTGAACATGAATGCAGCGATCAATCGCAAAACGATTACGCTCCATTCATGTGTCACGGCCGTTTAAAGTCTACGGACTCGGAGATTAGGCGTCAAACGATTGAAAAGAGCCCATTTAAATAAATAAACAATCGAATTAGATGCGGCCAACAACTAGATCCGATTGCAAATAAACGCGCGCCAAACGCGTGAAGCAATTCGAACAAAAAAGAATTAAAGAAATATATTTTGAGAGAGAGAGAGAGAAAAAGGAGAGGGGGCGTGGACCAGTAGTGTCAAGCCGACGGCCCTTATCTCAAGTCCTCACTCTAGACCATAGGCGCACATGCATACTTGTGCTTCTAGTCGCTTCTTCATTACCCCCCGCCTCCTCTCCCTTACTCGGACTCCTCTCTTCTATTTCTCCTCATCTAACCCACAGCTCGGACAAACATACGGCCCAGGTGACAAGCCAGCCACTGATAAAAGCAATAATTTTCTAAACTAGAAAACTAAATGTAATTAAAAAAAGAGAGAGATTCTCTTCTTCTCTTAATTTTGGCGTGCTTTGTTTTTTATTTATAGCCGCGATAATCGGATTTGGGCGGCATGTATCAGATGCCCTATCGATAAACTTAATTTTTTTACAGCCTCGCCAACTTAGAGCCGCAGCCAATTCTCACCCAAACACACACACACACACAGACGATCGGTGGCTGGACGGGCGAGCGCGTGTGCTCGCTCGAGCCTATGGACAGATGTGGCTCGTCAAATCGACTCGCTTCAATCAAGGCTATCTATCTTAATCGAGCAAAGGCCAGAGGGCCGAGCAGAGCATTTGAGAATTGTGAAATGAAATAATAAATGAATTGATAAACGCCTTGCGGAATTGAGTGCTCGCCTATTGAATCGAGGTGATCGCACTGACCAGGCTGCACACAGCCGCTTTTCACAAAGGTCGATCGTGGTCCTGTGAGGGATTTGCAGGCCCAAACAGGAGCATCTTGGCCACAAATTAATTGATAGGCGTGTGTGCGTGTGTGTGTGTGTGTGAGGGCTGGAGCACAGAGCTTATTTTGATCGACTACTTTTTTATCATGAGATGCGGATTAGAAAGGGAATAATAGAGAGCAAAGCGGTCCATTTGCGATAGTCATACAAATAAACAGAGAAGGAGAAAATAGAGAAAAGAATGAGAACATGCTGGAAGCAGTCTAAAAGCACCTTAAACTCGAATGCCAATTAGAGCAATTCGTGCTAATTAATATACACTGGACCGCATGCAGGCCTTTGCACGTCTCTCTCTCTCTTAAGTACATTGGTTTTAGAAGCGATGAGCTGCCCATCTCCGCTCTGCCATTCCAAATATAATTTGGAGCATTTAAGAAGCACTCAAACTCACATTCATTTTCCGCTGTTAAAGTAGTTGTCGAGCAGCTCGTCGTAAACAATGCATTCGCCAATTCGCCTCATCATCCATGTTGATTGATTTCGGTAAATATTTAACGAAAAAAAAAATTTGTCCGAAACACCGCTGAAGAAGGAACCGGCGTCAAATGCAGACCGTGTTGCTTATCCATGTTTCGGCCAAAAAAAAAACTAAACGACGGGCTAACGATCGATCGATCTTATATACAAAACGTTGGCACTAACCCAACACAGGTTTTATTTATACAAGAACCTCTCGCAGTCATGCAGATCGGAAAGCGTGACTTGGAATGCAATAAACTGCTCCACACAAACACACACAGGCAAGCAGCTCTAATTAAAATAGCTGCAGCTGATCAGTTGTCGTTACTTACCTCTAATTAAACAAAGAGGAAATGAACGCGGCGGCGCACTGGCTCCATTCATCTGGCAGCCACAGCAGGTCGGCTTGTTACAAATCAGACGAGAGCGGGTGGCCTGTGAGCCGTTTGCTGCTGATAATCTAGCCAGCATGTGCATGTGTGCGTTTGAACACTTTACAACAGAGTCAAGTCGATTGAGGGCCCAAGTGAGCTTATCGGCGCACTTGCGCTCATGCAATCAAGCGTGCAATGGTTTTTGCCAATTAAATCGAGCTGTATTGACTAGCAAGTGATGTGCGTCTGTTTACACAGGATCACACGTTCGAGCGTTAAAATCTGAATGCAGAGAAGAGAAGCAAGCAAAGCAACGCCAAATAGAATATAGAAGGAATAAAATAAAGAGCGGCGGTTGCGTCGTCCGCCTTCGGTCTTTTTTCGGCGCTCGCTCGACTTGGCCCAGCAATAAGAGCATGCGCGGGCCAAAATAGATGGCAAACAGATGCTCAGCCTGCTGCCCGTTCGGCCGCCTGGCCGCCAACCACGCGCTTAAAATTTGCATTGGTCGCACTTAACATTTGCAGACGAGTGCATTGAGTTATTGGCCATTGCGAAAGAGCGCATATAAATTCAATTAGGCGTGCAGCCTCTACACCAGTCCAACAACAGCCCAGAATGAGTCAGTTGGACACTCACTCACTCTCTATTGTTCATTTGCTCTCACTCATTCTCACTCGACTCAGCGTCTAAAAGGCGGTCCTGAAGAAGAGGCGACTGTGCAGAAAACGCCCAAAGATGAGGAAGAAAATAAGAAGAGAAAGAAAATGAAATTACGAGCAGTAACACGAAAAAGAAGATGATGATGAGGACCGCAATCATGATGACGAAGACGATTACGACCAACGCATGCATGAATAATTCATCGGATTGCTTAGAATGGCCGGTTGTAGATTCGTTTCGAATATTAACTTTTCGAATTCGTCCTGATTCACAACTCCTCTTCTCTCTCTCTCTCCCTCTTCATCTCGTTCAATCTCTCTCTCTCTCTTTCAATTTGATTGTCTCGCTCTGGTGTCTTTTTTGGTTTATGGTTTTAAATAAAGCTGAAAAATGCGTTCCAATTCGTTCAATTCGGTCAAAACAGAGAGAGAGAGAGAGAGAGGCAGAGAGCGAGAGACTGAATAAAAAGCGAATGAAGAAAAAAAAAATAAAAGGCAAATAGAATAAGTGATGAGATGCAATTAAGAGTTGGAATAGACTGAAAAGATGACCATTTGGCCGCGCGTTGTTCGTATGCCATTCGTTCATGCACTCGACTGCTGCGATGTGATCATCTTTTTCATATTTATTTATTTAATTGCACTCAGTCGCAACAACAAGCGTTCGTCCGATTCGCGCACACACACACACACACAACACACTCGTGTGTTAACTCATTTACTTGGCGCCTAATCGAATAGCCTGTGCTCATTCAATCGGCGCCGTTTGACTGATTGCAAAATTTAATGAGCCATTCATGTAAAAAGTTTGCCGCCAATTCCCTTTTTTCTCTCTCCACTTTCTCCCTCTGTCTGTCCCTCTTGCCGAGTGCGAGTGTGTCGGCTAGCGGAACGATTCGCTTCGCTATTGTGCTCTAGGTGACAAAACCGACGTGGTGACGACAATAACAACAACCACCACGCGCATGATGAACAATTGTGATAATATTAAAGACGCCGTTATTTAAGCCTCGACAATTTCCCCCGCTTATTTATCTCGGCTCGATGAGCTTAGGCACATTTTGTTAAACGCTCGTCTCATCCTGAATCTAAAATTTCGCGCCCTATTAATGGCAGTGACCGCCCGAGTGCCCAATTTTGACTTGGGCGGAAGTGGCATGATGTTGTTCGATAAGGATGGTAATCATCAGCTTTCCCTCTCAATCTCTTTCTCTCTCTTTGGCTCTCACTCTCTCTCTCTCTCTCTGCTCTTTTCTTACCGGATCCACTTAAGGCTTCCTTTTGGGGGGCGGTCGAGCGGAGTTGCACGTCATTGTGATGCAACTCTTCGCAAACTTTCTCATCGACTCCTTTCAACTCTGCTTGTCTGCGCGCCCCCGTCTGCCACGCCAGTTCACATAAAGCATTTCCCGCTTGCCTTTTGGCACGCTGCCTCTTGCTTTATTAAGATATTTTGATTAATGCATGTGTATGTGGGAGACGATAGAGGGCGGAAGAAAAAGAAAAGTATTTTATCGGTCGACTGAATTTTCGTGAGTGAGTGCGTGTGCGCGAGCGTACATGAGTGCGAACGAACTTGCGTCGCTAAGACTCTCTTCTTCACTATTCTGTGGATTTATAGGCATATTGGCCCGAATTCCAGTCCACATGGGCTAGAGGCTAGCAAAAATATTTGCGAGCGGCACACAAAGACCCAGAGTAACCATAAATTCAAAACAAATACGAGCCGAGTCTAAAAGAGAATGAGAGCAAATAGTAGCAATTAAAATGAGAACTTTGGCCCGCTCGAATCAAAGCCAATTTGAGCAATCTGAGAGGGCGCTTATCTCGCATGCTTATCTCCCAATCCGCATCGATCATGGCTAGTGCATTTGAGAGGAATCGATTAGAGATAGGCAAGCGAGAGATGGAAGAATAGAGGCAGCCAACGAGAGAAAGGGGCTGATGAATTCAAAGTGAAATGCAAACTCTGATTTTAAGAAGGCTAGATCAAAAAATTAGAATCCGATTAAGTTGGGCGTGAAATTGAGCGGGTCGGACTGGGGCAAGCTAAAGCCAAACAAAATGGGAGCTGTCTCTGACCGACGGCTAGCAGACCAATCTGTCCACTTCAGCGACGACTTTTCGTATTTTTGAGTCGGGCGCCAATCGATGGCAAAAGAAAACAATCGACTAGTCGGTTGAAAATGAGGCGAGTCCAAATAAATAGAGAAAAAGTGCACGATCGAGTAGAGGGGGAGAGAGAGAGAGAGTAAGCGGATTTTGGACTCTTCAAGTCAAACATGGCCCACGGCTTTTTGCCCTAATCCGCTGGCCTCCTATTAATTTGTTTCTGACTGCTTGGCTCTTACTCTAGGCCAAATTAGGAAGTCCACGCATACACACGCGTGCACACTCGAATCGCAGGCAAAGCCGATCAAACACATCAAGCAGCGAGCGGGCAAGTTCGTCAGCCAGTACGCAGCCAGCAAACGAGTCGAGTGCGAGTTCAATTCGAGCGGATGTGATTAATTGAGACGATGGAAATCAATCGACCTCGAACTAATACTACCAGCGGCTTTCGCCTCTCTGTTTAACTAGTAATAGACTCGCCAGCAGTTTTCCAAACAAATAACTAGATTTGCTCGATAGAATATGAGACGCGAGCGAGAAGTAGGAGTTGCATAAGAGAACAACAACAAATAGCTGCCATTGCTGCTGCCACTTGAGGCCATGGCCACGTAGTCGAAGCAAACTGAAGTGGAAAACCTCATTCGGGCACGACATAAATCACTTACACTCAATTCCCGAGCGGCTCGGCTTTTCTTCAGCGAGAGAAAAAAATCGAGCTTCGTCATTGAGAAGAATGCCAACCCTTGCGCCTCGCCGCCTTCCTTTTCGCTCTTGGCAGGAAAAAACGAGCCAAGTCCTTGCCGAAGGAATCGAGAAGATATTGAATCGAGCAGCGCCAACAACGCAAACAGGAGGCCGCTCTTGCAGCCTATTGAGCCAAAGTAAATATAATTGCGCATACAAATAAACAAGGAAGAGAAATATCGAATTTTGAGTGTGAAATGAGCTTTCTGGTTGACACTTGGGCTCTGATGGCGTTCTGTTTTGTAATCAAGTTGTATCGGCATTTCATTGAGCGCATTTATTGACACTGGACACAATCAAAAAATGAGTTAAATAATTGGCGACAAAAGGAAATTACTGAAAGAAATGAGCTGGGTCGGCTCAAGCGCTTGAGAGAAAGCGAGATAAATAGGCGCGCAGTGCTTGTCTAAATAGACGATTAAAGAAGTAGAAAAAGACGATGTGAGTGCCGTGCATGACGTAGAGCGACAGAAGTGACAGTGTTCTCGCTGTTCGCAGTCCATCCGACTCGGATAAGAAGTATTGAAGAACATAGGTGATGGCGAACGGCGCTGTGCCTACAATTGAGTTGATTGACATCAGAAGAATGGACAATGTTATATTCCGGTTTAGACGAACATGGTCCGATGTCTGTTTGTGCCTAGATGAGGGTCTCGACTGCTCAAGTGTGAACTGGTCGCTTGTCTCTGCTTAAGTTCGATGTCGAAATGTTTTATTGCGGGAGAAATTTTGTAGATTTACCTTGAAGCTCAAATTTGACCTCCAACTGGGGAATGTCCTTGGGCTTGAACTTTCGATTGAAATTCTGTCTGATTTTGAACAAAGTGAAGAAGTTGAGTAGGGAGAGCACCACCGTGGCTAGAAATAGTCGAAACATGGTCGAGGCCACAGGGATCCACTTGGTAACCGGATCCTCTTCGATTCTTCTCGGCTCGTGAGCTGCGCGGTTCTCTTCTGTCAGGTCACATTGCTTCTTCCAATCGATGATTGTCACCACCAGAGACGGCGCGTAATAGATATACGAAATGACGGTGACCATGAGCAAGACCTGATGGACAGCAAACTTGCGTAGTCTTAGCCGGTTGGTTATCAGCGACAGCCTTTGCAAAGAAAGAAATATCTGCATTGAAATGTTGAATATGGCCATTGAGCTTGTGAAGTAGTTGTCGATCAGAAAGCGAATCAGATTCAGCGGATGAAGAGACATACAGTCTCCCGCACAAGGCATCAGGTCGGACAGGATGCAGAGTATTAGATAGGAAAAGTTGTTTATTGAGTGGAACATGAGTAGTTTGTAGTTGGGCTGGTGGAGTCTTGGGCCCAAGAAAACGAACACGTTGGTTAAATTGGCCAAAGACCCGATTAGACAGACCACGCCGAAGACCACTGTCAGCCAGAATGGATTTCCATGATGGCTGGAAGCGAGCGGCTGCATATGCTCACTCGAGTTCATCTTCGTCAACTCGGCGCCGCGTTGTGACACAATGCTTGAAAACTTTCAAAGCTCAAACCGCATTTATATGCGATTTAGAGTTGCGTAGCCATACGTCATCGTGTTATTCAACATGAAATAGGGCGTAGATCGATTGTAGTTCATCCAAATAATCTATTCGTCACCTGCATGCGCCACATCAGTTGGGTGGATCACTTTTCTTTAAAACAGCAAGCCAGCCACACCTAATCATTAATTAATGCTCAATTCCTTTGTCGGCTGAAAATGCACGTTGAGCAAATAGAGATGTTTTAGGTAATAGTCTGCATCGATTGAATCAAATGCGCCTGACAAGCTCGGACTTTCCTCACTGCGTCTGAATCTGCTACGAATTTGCTAGACTCTTTGTCGTCTACATTCCGCTAAAAGAGTTCCAGCCGCAATTAATGAAACCTTGGACGTCAGACTTGACGTGACTTTTGGTTTTAATCCGAATGATTACCAACAGACAGTTCAGATTTATTTTGAAAAAAAAAGAGAACACAAGAGAAAAGGGAAGAGACAAGAAAGAATCGAGAATAAGAAAATTGGGCAACTTCGGGCTTGGCAGTTATTTTCGGCTGTCGGTGAAAGCCTGGAGACCAGTAATCGCTCGGCCAAGAATCAAGGCGTGAATGTCATGAGTACCCTCGTAAGTGTTAACCGCTTCGAGGTTCATGCAGTGACGGATTATGTGGTACTCGTCTGAGATGCCGTTTCCTCCCAGAGTGTCTCGGCATTGTCGGGCAATATCAAGCGCTTTGCCACAGTTGTTGCGTTTCAGCAGCGATATCATTTCTGGAACTGCCCTGTTCAAGTTGGTTATGTTTTAAATTGATCGAGAACCACTCTAAAGCTGCAGCGCAATTCGCTTACTTGCCCTGATCGATTAAACGACCGACTTGTAGGCAGCCCTGAAGGCCCAGAGAGATTTCGGTCAGCATGTCAGCATATTTCTTTTGAATGAGCTGATTCTGAGCCAAAGGCTTTTTGAACTGCTTCCTTTAAAGCGGTTGCAGTCAATCTTCTGATTTGGTCTTCAAATAGTCATATATTCAAACCTGTCCAACGTGTACTGGCGACTTGTATGGAAGCAGAACTCAGCCGCGCCCATCACTCCCCAAGCAATGCCATAGCGAGCCACGTTCAGGCATCCAAAGGGCCCCTTTAAGTTGAGAGATCGCGTTTAGTCTCTTGGCGTTTGAGTCGGCTTCGGTGTGTAATCAACTCACCGATAAACCTTCAGCGTTGGGCAGCAGATTCTGCTCTGGAACTCTCACGTCCTCCATTATGATTTGACCAGTGGCCGAAGCTCGCAGAGAGAATTTGCCCTCCAGCTTCGGGGTTATGAATCCTTTCATTTCCCGTTCCAAAATAAAGCCTCGAATTTTATTATCATCGCATTTGGCCCAGACCACCGCTATGTCGGCAATTGGCGAATTTGTAATCCTGTCAAATTTGAGTTTGAACCGAAATTGGACTCTAAGAACTAACGAACGACTCTTACCAAGTCTTTGAACCGTTCAGTAGATAAACTTTCTTATCAGCGTCATATTTTGCGCGGGTTTCCATTCCTGAAGGCGAAATTTGAGTGAACTCAGCCGTTCGAGTTTAGGAGCTCTCTCTCTGTTTACCTGATGGATCGCTGCCATGATTCGGCTCGGTGAGCCCGAAGCAGCCAATCAGTTCTCCCTTGGCCAAACGAGGAAGAAAACGCTCCTTTTGCTCTTCGCTTCCGTATTTGTTGATGGGATGCATGACCAGAGAAGACTGCACGCTAAATGCTGATCTATAGCCGCTGTCGACTCGTTCGATCTCTCGCGCCAATAGACCGTAACCAACGTATGAAGTGCCAGAACAGCCGTAGCCGGAAATAGTCGGACCAAGGACGCCCATATCGCCGAGCTCCTTCATTATTTCCTTGTGAAACACTGCGCGATGCGTTAAATAAGAAGCCGGTAGTCACAGCAGAGGCGAACTGTCACCTTCATTTCGGTTGGCCAGAGTTATGCGTGGCATGAGCTGTTCGGTGCAGTAGGCACGAAACTGGTCCCTCATGATCTTCTCCTCGTCAGTGAGTTGCGATTCAAGATTCAATGCGTCTGTGTAGTCGAATTTCACTTCAATTATCCGAACAAAGAGTTTCAATCAGATTGTTGTTTTCAGCAGTTTCTCAACAAGTGAGTTCTATTGGCTCACCTTCGCTGGACATTGTGCGGCTTGCGACCACTTGTGTGGCGAGCGGTAGCCATTCTAAATTTGGTTAGAACTCAGTCCAGCCGTGACATACAACCCAAGTAGACCGGACTCACTTTTTGGCTGAAGTCTCGAGAGCATTTTTCCGTTTTGAATAATTATTCTTGAAATGAACAAGTTATTTAAGACTCAATTGTCTAAAATAGAATTAATTGCTGGAAACTTGAGCACAAACGCGTTGTGTGCATTTATAAAAAGGGCGAGGCTACATGGCTGAACATTCGACCCAACATGATTGGTCGGGCAACTGTTACATAAACGTCTTTATCTTATCGTTTTGACCGGAACGCATAATTTGCGGGCTCCGTTTCGCTTTACTATATCGGTAGAGATACAGCACACACGGTCAATATCGAAGGGCGTGTTTAAGTGGCTCGAGAATTTTATTCGTTTTTCATGGACGCAGTTTGCTCGCTCATGTACTAATTGAATTGACATTCAGAGGGAGACAGAAATTGAGACAAGCAGACAGACAGACAGACAGAGAGGATGACAGACAGATTTGATCGTCAGGCTTATTTACAAATTGAGAGTCCAATTCGAGGGAGTTATTTTAAATTTGATTTGTTGACTTGAAATGGTTGTCGTCGATTGTCGAGTAGACATGACCTTCAGTGCTCAAAAACTCGAGCGCCTCTCTGTAATCAGATGAAAATTTATTCAAATTAGATCAGACAATTGCTAAACAGACTGCGCACCTTATTTTGGCCTCTGGAATATTTGAGAAGTAAGAGCAAATGTCCTTTATGTGAACGCCTTCGCTTGTGTTGTACTGCTGGACCAAATTAGAAATCTGATGTTCACCGAGATGAGATCGATAAGACATTAGCGCGAAATTAAGTCAGAACAAGCGACTCACTTGGTCATGAAGGCCAGTCAGACCGCCAACAGAAAACCCGTTTCTGCTCTCGGTATGCTCAGGCAGGTCCATTCCTTCGGTGTTAACCTTGGTGGCATAGTGAACGCTGGCGCTCATGCATTCAAGCATGTGATAGGTTATTTCGTTCAGGTCCTTGAGCGGAATGATCTTAAATGCCTGCAGGTTCTTCTGACCCTGAAGTGATTTAATGATGCCAAACACTTTGACGTATTGATTCTCAATAAACTGCGACTGCTGCTCTTTAACTTCACCCGAATCCGAATCGTTTTCCTAAGGTTGTCGATTGCCGAATGCAGGCTCGAATGGCTGTCTGACCAACTAACCTCAGATTGAAGTTTAACATGAATTTCCGGCGACGTCATATCATCAACCACATATGTGATGTCATTCGCTCGTTTTACTACACTTCTGATGATTCCGATGAAGCAAACCTTTGTTGTCGAGTGAAAGGATCAAGAGCAATGTTAGTCATTTGATCGGGTTGGACTCAAAAGATATTGACCAACTTGATTGAATCTGAGATGCGAATATTCGTAGACGCTTGTTTCGCCCTCCACCTGAGTGCAGAGGTTGATGATTTGACCAGTCACCGGTATAACGTGTTTAATCAAATTTTTCTACAACGCATTCGTAGATAAGCGCCAAAACTGAAAAATTCGCTCAAAGTCAACCTTGATTTCCTTTCCGCCATTCGCGTTCGGTGAAGAAAAGGTGCTGTTGAAATCTAGATGAGAGCAACTCTTACTCTCTTAATTGGCCCTTAAATCTGACTCAGCTCGCTTACCGTCGCCCCACATCGTGTTGTCTTTTTAAGCTAATAAATTCTCGTTAGTTCTTTCTTACGCTCTTACGCTCTCTGTGTGCGTGTGAGTTTACTGTGAGTAGATTAGCGGTTAACAACCGCTCTCCCTCTCTTTTCCGATTCTGCTCTCTCACTATTCTTGTCAGGCCCTATTTCTTCACTTTTTAGTGGTGACTTGAATTTGGTCTTGAAATTTCACTTGTCAGTAGCAAAACTTTCACTCATTACTTTTTCACTTAATGCTCACGGAGAATGAAAACGGGTTTATTGGTTAAAAATCCACGGCAAAAGGAAAATTTTAAAATAAGCGAAGCCTCCAAGAAGCTATGAGCGGGTTTAGCCTCGGAAAGCACCCAAGAGATTCACGTTCTTAGACGGGAATATCGGATAAAGAGATCGAGCAAAGCCTTTTCATAAAAACGAGTTAAAGAAAAATCAGATGTTACATGTGAGTCAAAGGCTACTTCGTACCCGAATCGAACTGCATTAGAATAGCGGTGACTGGATCGACTGTCGGAACAAGTGGACCAAGAGGCGGAATTCCCATCGGTGCTCCAACAGGTGGAAACTCGGGTATTTGCGCGCTGACAAATCCCTCGTCGAAGTAGTTGAAAACATTCGGATGATAAGTTTGCGGCATTCCTGGAGCTGCAAGCTCAGGAGCCGGTGGATGAGGCGCCGGTGGATGAGGTGCCGGAACAGTGTTGCTGTGTTCCTCGGACGAGTCGCCCTCAGAGTGTGCTATGAATGCAGACAACATTTTTGGTGAATAATTAGAATTGCTCTCGGCTAGCAAGGCCTTAATTGCATCCAAAGTTTTCTGAGGATTATTCGACCCGGATGATCGCTGGGGATCAGGTACTTTCTTTTGAGTATTTGTCTCCTGTGATTTGGCTGCCGGCTGCACTTGTGGGCTCGGCATAGGATGAGTTGACTTGATAGGAACTGGAGGAGGAGCATGTAAAACATTGGGTGGCAGTCCATAGATTCCTGGGGCTGGTAGCGGTAATCCAGGCACAATAGGCGCGAGTGAAGAGTAAAACAATGGTCCGAACGGCTCACTATCGAACGTAGCAGGATGAGGAGCAAGCGGCACAGGCGCCATCGATGGTGGCATGAATGGAATAGGACCAGTAGGGTTAGGGCCTAGTGCGAACGGTCCCATAGAAACCAAAGGGACGACGTCCAGAGGCAAAGCGCCGACCGGACCAAGTGTAACCGGGACTGGAAGAGGAGAGGGGCCAATGAATGGTGCGCCTCTTGTCAAATTTAAGCAAAGTAAAAGCAAAGCAAAACAAAAAATAGAAATCGACATCATTCCGACTTTGAATGGATTTTATCAATCGCTCTTAGCCGACAAGGCAGTGATTTTAGTGCATTTATAGTTGTCCAATTGGAGTTTTTTAAATAGCTCATCTAATATGCAGCCACGTTTTGATTATTGTTAGCGATCAATTTCGCTTCTTTTCAAACGATCGCTCCTCTGCTCGCTTTCGAATCAGCTCTGAGCCGAACGTCAGAAAACCAAAATTATCGTTGTTGTTTAAAATCGACTTTATTTTGATTAGTTTTTGTTTGAATTTTAGACCAATTAAGGCTCGCTTGACAGAACGAGCTTAGTTGTAGCTTGAACGTGAGTTGCTTCTTCCTTTACAGTCGCGGCCGGCCAGCACCTTGACAAGCCATGAGTTTAGAAAATTGTCACTAGGAGCATCAATAACAGAATTCAAATTACATCGTCGCAGCATGGAAACTGCTTGAACGCCGAGCAAAAATTCATCTTGAACGTCTGACACTCATTGTGGCTTTTGGGCTGCTTTTCGCATGATTTGAATTTATTTTTTAAAAGCAGAAGCATTTGGTCGCAATTGCGATCGGGCTTTGTAATTCTTAGGCAATAATTGCCGATCTCGTTCAGCTTGTTAGGATCCGACGGAATCTTTCAAAGCAATCTTTTCATCATTTCTTGACCTCTTGGTCCATTAACAAAGATACCCACCGTTACAACTGGCCCATCAAACGGATAGTTTTCTTTACTTGCGATCGACTTGCTCTTAGTGGTTGTTGAAGGCTTGCTAGTGGTTGTTATAACAGGCCGGGATGTTGTGGTTGAGATGATAATGGAGAGGTTTTGGCCCGGCACGTACGGCGTGTACTTGCGTCGGAAGCAAGTGCTGAAATCGATATCCTCGTAAACGTAGCAGTAGACCGATACGACCTCTTGACATGAGGAAGTCGTCTTTCCACTCTGTTTTTCGCGTCGGTCACATTCGTCTACGATATCTTTGATTTTGTGTCTCTTTTCAATGCAAAACACGTCGTAGTTCTTGGCACAGTACACTTTGAGTTGGTAAAAACTGTCCTCGCTCTCTTTGCTTTTGGAGCCCTTTTGATCGTAACGTTCGGGTTGGGGGAAATTAATTCCCGAATTCGAATTAGTTGTGCTCATCGGCGTTGTTACTTGGGTAGATTTATCGTCGTCGAAAAACTTTTTAAACCATGACTTGAGAAACTTTGTAATTCGATTCAGCAATTAAGTAATCAGTTGAGG
Organism: Proales similis; assembly: GCA_019059635.1. Classification (NCBI taxonomy): domain Eukaryota; kingdom Metazoa; phylum Rotifera; class Eurotatoria; order Ploima; family Proalidae; genus Proales; species Proales similis. The sequence continues at coordinate 609,700 of JAGVRJ010000005.1, forward strand.
AGAGAAGAGCGTTTTATCAAATGCTTACTCTTTTCTGTCTCGATTGGACAATTTCTTTAGAACCCTATTGGTTTTAAAACATTTAAAATCATTTTTAGTTCAATATTTTATAGAATTAGAAATACCAAGTAATCGATGTCTTCCTTGTGCTTTAAATCGGTTGAAGTGGAGTCGACTGAACTCCAAACTAATACAACGACGATAAACAAGTTCGTAACAAGCATATTGGATTCTGACTGTCAGAGACAGCCTTGGAATATCTTTATCAACCTGAAGGGCGGTAATTGAAAACATGCCTAGAGTGCCCATTATCTCAAGTTCATCAAGAGAGATCGTAGCTGGTAATAATAAAGATTCATAAAAATGCTGGCCACCAGTTGGTTGACTATAACAATGAATGAAATAGAATATTATTTGATAATTACGGTTGGTGTCAAGTGTGAAATGAATAAAATATGAAATACCTGCCCTGTTGGTGGTGTTCATATGTTAAGAATATTCCGTTGATTAATAAGAGCCTCTATAGCTCAGTGGTTAGAGCACTGGTCTTGTAAACCAGGGGTCGGCAGTTCGATCCTGCCTAGGGGCTTTTTTTTTCTTCATCTGGACTTTTTGCTGTACTACCTAAACTGGAGCGGAATGCTCAGATTTCTGGCCAATTTCAAAAACCTGTTCTCCAACCACAGCTTATTGTTTTTGTCTGTTCCCATTACAAAAATAAATACAGGCATTGGTGCAATTGAGGTTTTATTTATTTCAGACAGACTGAGTGAAAATTCCGAAAATTGAGGTAGTGAGGTCATGAGCGAGATAGATCGCTTTAGCATTAAAAACAAAAACAAATCAATAAAGAGGTGAACCGCTCTCGTAAAGAGAAGCGTTAAATTTAAATGAGAATAATTAATCTATCCTAGTGTTTAAGTTATACTTACGAAGCAAGCGAGTTTCGATAAAAGGAGGCCATTGCGTCAAAAAATGGACAAAAAAGAGGAAGCAGAAAGCAGATGCTCTACATGTTGACAATTCGATTCATTTTAAGCAGTTTCCCCAATCGTTGTTTAGATGTTGCAAAACCTTTTTTAAATTTTCTACTTGTCTGAATTTTGCTTGCAAGAGCTTGGCTATTGTTTTTGTTTGCATCCGACTCTGCTTCTTGGCCTTCTGATTTGGGGTTGATTTTTTTAGAATTTTTCTTCAGCTTTTTGCTGAGTTTTAAATTATTTTGTCTATTTAGCTTGTAATCTTCGTCGTCCAATCCATTTTCCTCTTCGTTTCCGAAATAGTCTGAATCGCTCGAGTCGATTCTGGACTCTTGATCTGTATCTTTGTCCTTTCTGTTCAAGTTTTTCTCAACCAACTGATCGAAACTGCGCTTTTTGGACGACACTTTTTCCGGTTCTGCCTTAACATCAGGCTTGACAGGCTTTGGCGGCTGCAAATAATGAAGAGCAAATGGCTTTATCTTTCGCTTGCGGCCTGTGTGGCTCTCAAGCTCTGGTGTTGGCGTTTCATGGCTTTGTTTTACACCCATGTAGATATAATCGCCTTCTTGCAGCGAGCCTTTTATTAACTCGTCCTCTTCGTCATCACCTTCACGCTTGACCAAGTCGTCCACATTGCCGAGTTTTATTTTTATTTTTATTGGCTCCAGTTTTGGCTCCGGCTGGGCTTGAGCGATCGGTTCAATTTGAGATTTGGTTATTTTTATCACCAGTCTCTCTTTTTTCTCGCCCTCTGCTTTTTTCTCGCCATTTTTGCGCTCTGTGTCGGCCACTTTTATCTGTAGCTGCTCCATGTTGTCATAAGTCAAAAATTCTTTTTCCCGCTTGCCAACACTTTGCTGGCTGCCGACGTTTGCAGACGGATTCGCTTTTAAATATGTCTCTACCTTGGCCAACTCTTTCGACATAACCTTCACCAGCTTGTTGCCGTTTATGCGTCGCGGAATCTGATGCTCATGCAGTTCATAATACTAGCGAATTAAAAAAAAAAAGGGTGGCAATGAATTTTTTTCGTTGCTTTTACGCATTAAAAATGTGAACATAAAGAGATGTACATACTTGCTTGCTGTTGAGCCAGCGTTTAAGTGAGTCGCGAAGAAATTTAAAGCCATTGAGCTGACGTTTTGAAATTTGATTTCGGCTCGGATTTTGTCCAAAATCTTTGAGTTTTTGAGTGAAATGTTTGGCTGCGTACCACTGAAGCGTCTCGAATGCTGGAAATTTATATTTCTCAGGTGTTTGCAAACGTGTCTCCATTTCGTAAACCCTAAGTTTCCTTTAGTTTAGATGAACGGGTCGAATCGAGCTACTCTTGATCTCAACTCACTTGATCTGCGTAGGAATGTTGAACGAATGAAGGAAATTGCCGCCAAACACCAGCGAGTCGTCCGGCGTGTACACAGCGTGAATCCATCCGGTCGGCAGCAGGATCGTGTTGCCGGTTTTTATGTAAAATCTGTAGCATTTGTCGACAAGGTCGCCGAGAAACACTTCGCTGTGATTTTTCATTCGATTCCACTCTTCGTAGATTTGCAAGTTCTTCTCAGTGGGCTCGATGAGGTAGAACACTTTGTCGCCTTTGACCGTGTGATACCAGACACTCGAGCCGCCAAAGTCAATGTGAAAGTCCGTGTATGAGTTGGCCGCACTGACCAAACAGTACTTCTGAACCTCCGGCCTGACGATTCCTTGTTGTTGGTCCGTGTCGCTGGATTCGTTCGGCCACACGCCATTGGTGGCCCAACTCAAATAGTTCACTACACTCGGCGGTGTAACATTTTCTGTCAGCTTCGTATTGGAGATTTCAAACGAAATCAAGTTGTAGACTTTGTCGCGCTCCTTTGCCTTAAAGTAGTCGTTCAGCTCTTTTATGCTCATTTTGAACACTTGCTGCCGTTCGACGTCGATCACGTCAATTGAATAATCGGCGCCAACAATTTGCTCAATTCGCGTCAAGTCAATCTGATGCGAGTCGGGCATTCGGAAACCAAGGCCTGTCTTGTTCTCAATCAGTATCGGCTTGTTGAAGCCGTTTTTTTCAAAATAATCCAACGTGAGTCGTTCGCCTGATTCCAATTTAATCACGAGGTTGTTCTCGACCGCACTTGAGAGAACAATTCGAGCAAATTGAAGTGAAGAAATTGAAAGAGAGGCTATTTACTCGGGAAACTGACGTTTGAGAAGAAGCTCGACGAATTTAGCCGTTCCAGCTTGAGGTGGCTTTCTGGCCGCATTGGCGTCGGTGTAATCATGTCGATGCCAGTTCATTCGTTTTTTATCTTTTCAATTTCACCGTTGAGCATTTTAATGGCTTTTTCTTATAGCCAGCCAACTTACAAAGGGTGCTGCGATGCTCATCAGAACAACGAGGACAAATGTATGTTTCGATGTCGGCCACAAGACGGGCGTTCAAGTTCACACATCTGTTTATTGAACACTTTGATTGGGAGCATTCGATTGGGAGTGATTTGCTTCAAGTTAATTACCGTCCGTGGAGCCAGTCGTTGCATGCCTCACATTCGATCATTATGTCGTCGTCTTGCTGCTCGTCATTCTCATCGTCGGCTGTGCTCCGCCGGCAGATGCAATAGTGACTCGGTTCTGAATTGGGCGAGCTGTTTTGTTGAGCGATCGGTTCGCGTACGAGCATTTCGGATTGCTTGAATCGTTCACTGTTGAAGTTGCTCGATAACAGCTCCATTGCAGGAGAGTGTAAATGAAAGAGAGCAGAAAGGGCGAGATTTGGACGATTTCTTGCACCAGAGCAACGAAGGGTTCGGCACTCTGCACGGCAGTCAGCTTACAATTGCGATAATTAGCACGTAGGCCCTTGTGTACGACGTTGGGCTTGGTCGACGTCGAGTCTATTCAACTGAATTGTAGGAATTCATAAATTCAGAGAATTCTTTATTAACATAATCTATCAAAATAATAGCACACTTTATTTCTTCGCAACTATTTTGGGTCTAGAATAATTTATGACTTGTTTAGTTGTTGAAGGGTGTCCAGTTTTATCTGCACCTGGACTGACGCTCACGACTGGACATGGGCATTGACTTCAACCTGCCTGATGAAACATGAAAAGGCAAGAAGAAGAAGAAGAAGAAGCGATGACGCCCACTCAAATAAAGAAACAAATCTCATTCGCTTTGGCTGTCTTTATTGGCCACAGCACTGGGGCGATTTGGCCAAGGGTCGAAGGGTAATGTTCAGAAACTTGTTTAAATTCAAAATCCAAATGAGATCGTGACTCTTTAACTGGAATGGCTTGCCCGAATCCTTCAATTTTTTATTCTCATTCTCTCTTTTCTTTGCAATCAAATTAAAATCTTTTATTATCCCGTTTATTCTGCCTATTAATGGTAAATAATTTTTGATTAAATTTTAGCTTACATTTATAAATTTTCAGCGCTAGACGCCCACGTGATGTGAATAAAACATTGCATAAGTAAACAGCTCGCGTTAGAAACACTTGAGTAGAAGCAAACAACTAAACTTGACTCAAACGGGTCGGTGGCTTGAGATGCCCCGACGATAAGATTACCAGTTTTCTCTTGGAGTGAACGGCTGGGCAATCCATAATTATACGAAAATAAGCAAAATATTATCAGGCCAGTGTGCAGAATGAGAGAGAGAGAGAGGGGCCTAAAATGTTGCTGAGAATTTCATTTTTGCTTTTTAAATTTCTTTCTCAATATGCTGTTGTACAGTGAAATGTTTTCAGTTTCATCTCGCTTTCATGCTCGATTTCAGATCGAATATTTCAGAAAAGTGGCAAACAAATGACTCCGCTTGAGTTAATTTATCACTCGCTGGTCGCGCTTGGCCTGATGGTTTACTATGCTGTGCTGTCGGTTGTCAACTACTTTGTTCCGTACAAGTACAGGTCAAAGAGCGTTAAAGGCGAGCTCGTTCTCATTACTGGCGCTGGATCGGGCATCGGTAAAGAAATGGCGAAAAAGTTCGCCAATCTGGGCGCCCGACTTGTTTTGTTGGATGTTAATGCCAAAGCTAATGAGCAAACTCGTGACGAAATATTCAAGGACGGTGGCGATGTCCACGCCTTCACATGTGATCTGAGCAGTCGAGAGCAGATTTATGATGTTGCTGAAAGGGTAACCCACTCCAAAGATTCTCTTTCATTCATGCGCATTTTTACTCGTTCGGTTCAGATCAAGCGAGAAATCGGCCAGGTTCAAATACTGGTCAACAACGCGGGCATTGTGACCGGCAAGCGATTCTTGGACTCGAGCGATGCTGCCGTTGAAAAGACATTTCAAGTGAACACCATGGCCCATTGTTGGGTAAATGAGCCCAATGCACTCTCCTGATTGATTCGGTCCTCACCAAATTGACGTCAATATAGCTCGGCAAAGCGTTCTTGCCCAGTATGATCGAAAAGAATCATGGCCATGTGGTGACAATTGCAAGCATGGCCGGACTGTTCGGAACAGCTGGACTTTGCGACTATTGTGCGTCGAAATTCGCCGCAGTCGGCTTCGATGAGTCACTCAGAAACGAACTGCTTCGACAGGGCAAGACCGGAGTAAAGACAACCGTTGTCTGTCCGTACTACATCCGCACCGGCATGTTCGAGGGCGTTAAGACTTCGTGAGTAGAGTCCAGAGCGGTTTTATTTAGGAACAAAAGTATATATCGCTGAGCAAAATACTCTTTGAAGGTTCATCCCTTTCATGGAGCCTGAGTACGTTGCCGAAAAGGTGGTCGAAGCTGTTCTCACAAATCAATCGATTCTTCTCCTGCCTCGTCTCATGTACCTGTTTTATTTCCTGAAAGGGTGAGCGACCTTGTTCGGCTTGTTCTGGCTCATTTTCGATTCACAGCCGCTTTGTTTAGAATTTTGCCCACTGAAGTTCAAAACTATTTGTCAATGAACGGAATAAAAATCAACCACGACATGGACGAGTTCGTCGGACGTAAAAAGGATAATTAGACTAGAAAGTTGATGAGAAGACAAATTAGACGCACTTCTCTCTGCCTCTATGCCTCTCTTTTCCGCTCTTATCAAATGCCCAGTTAAGACATTCATTAGACCATTCGGTTAATAATAAATTTAACAAAATGCCCACATTATTGGGTACACAGTCTTGGAGTTAAATTAATAATGAGGTGCAGCGGCGGCGGCGACTCAAAACCACCCCACCATCACCTATCATTAACTTGTTGTTTTATTAATTTTGCATTCAAGATATGCTGAAGCCCAGCTCTCTTAGGCAGCTGCTGTCAAAGGTGACCGGTAACTCTATTCAGGCGGTGATCCTGAGCAAACGCTCGGGCGAATACCTCGACTACGTGACCAGTAAAGAGCACGAAGACTTCATGGCAAAGAACATTTGTGCCATCATCACGTCCGTCTATCAGTCCTATTTTCGTCTGAGCGAAGCGCTCGACGACTCGCTTAACCTCTTGATCGTAGACTCGGACACGTACCGAATCGCGGTGCGACCGCTCGGCGAGCACCTGGTCATTATTTGCGCCGATTCAAACACCGGTCTGGGAATACTCAAGTTGAAGCTCAACTCGTTGGCCGCTTCGCTCTCTAATCTCTTCAACAACGGACTGTAACATGTCTATTTGCCAATAAAAGCTGTCCGGTTTTCATTTGGCCTTCAATCTTGCAAGCTGGCGAGTTGCGAGCGTCTAATTCATTGAGTTGAGCTTGACAACTCGACGATCAGTTATCGAATGAAATTGACTCGGCCTGACTAAATCTGCCACAATCTTTAGATTTGATTGGGGCCAATGAAGGCAAACGATGCGCCTGACACGGCGGCAGCTGACACCAAATTGGATGTCCTCAACTCGGCCATGTGCACTCGTGACAACATGAGTCGTCTAATTGACGACATCGAGGCTCTATGCAAGTGAGTTTTAATTTTTGCCTGCTTACAGCGCATCGGTTAATCGAAAAACTTTCCGAAACTAACCAAAAAAGAGAGCTCATCTTGCAAACAATAAACTCAAACCGAACTCGAAACAACAGTAAAAACGAGCTATTCGAGCTCACTCAGTTGATTGTTGAGAAGCAGAACGAGCTGACCGGCTATGTGGACGTTGCGAACGAACAGTTCGCGTTGTTCAATAAGATAAACAAGTTGAAGCAAGCGCTGGCCGAGAGCGATTCCAATCTAAAAAGTTTACTTATTTATTTAAAAGAAGCCGAACAAGTGCTGGCGTCGGCCGTCTATCAGTCGCGGAAAAAGCTGGGCATGATTGCCAAGGCGAGGCCGATATCTTCCGAAACGATTATTCGCTACGCTCATAAAATAAGCTCCGACTATGGCGTCTGCTGCCCCGAGAATTGGACGCCGGACAATCCGATTCGGCCCTATCCGACCGATGCCGACATGCGACGTGGTTGGCTAGCCCAAATCAGTCAGGCCGAGTTTAATCTCGAGTCTGTGGCCAACGTAACCAACGGAAGCGACGAGCCGTCCTCGTCACGGTCCCAGTCACGTTCTAATTCTAAAAGTATTCAGAACACTTCAATTGCTCTTGAATCCACAAACTTTAAGCGTAATTTTGACTTTTAGTTATCGAACCAATTGTGCCCGAAGAATTGGGCGGATTGTTTGCTCGTCAGGAGGAGGCCGAATTCATGAGCGACTCGTCAAACGAATCGTCCAACGACAGCGACATGAACATCGTCTGAACCTAGTTGGTCATCTCTCGATCTGCCTATTTGCCAGAAGCAACCAGCAGCAAATGCACAAGCACTAGATCCGGCCTTTCTCTTCAATTTCAAATCTCGTCTTCTTTCCTCCTTTATTTTCTTTCCCTCTCGCTCGCTCGCTAAAACAATTTTCTCATTTGAATTAATTATAAGTATATTGAATGAATGAAATACAAAATTTGAAGGAAAAAAAAAACGACGCGGTGGTCAAACTTGAGCTTTTGGACTCTCGTCTCCAAACGAGCTCGAACAGATTTATTCAGAAAAATGGAATTGAAGAAAAATTTGACAATTTTTGCTTGTTTTGTGAATTGAGACCATCACTCGCATAGAGATACAACGCCTCTAATCTTCCAGTAGTCTGGAGGCAGACGAGTCGTAATTGTTAATTCGAACAGCCGACTCTTTGAGTTCTGCTTCTGTCTGGGACCAGCAGTTCGATAGACAGGACATTTGAATATGCTGACTGAATCGCCTGGCTTCTTGTCCGTCTCTCGAGTCGATTGAATCGGTTTTATCCATACAAAAGGCAATGAATTCATTTCTCCTGCGCCCTCTGCCTCTTCTATCGATTTGGACTCTTGGCACCACTTTGCTCCTTGCAAGTGCAAGCCACATACTACAGCTCCATCCTAAATCAACCAATTGAGTTAAATAGAACCATGCCAATCGTGCTTTGCTAACTCACAAGTTTGCCAGTCGGCTTCTCATCGAGCACGACTGCTTCTATAGTCACAGTCTCGATCGGAGTTCCAGTTCGAAATGAATAATTCTGAACGATGGCGTTTAGAAATGATCGCGGATGAAAGAAAGCCGGTAGCCAGTACACACTAGGCTGCCCATCTGCCACCCATTCCTTGGAAAGCTCCTTTCTATTATTAACGCTCTTTGCCGTCGCCTTTTGCAAGTGCTTACTCTCAAAAAGTCTGTGCGGATTTTCAACTCAGCCATGAAGGTTGCCAGCGGGCTGTCGGCAAGATTTGAGCATTGTAGCCATTGAATGGGTACTCTGCCTATTCTCAAACTGACCGCCAACTCTTCCAGGCTCTGATCGAGCGGCAGTTCGCCTCTAACTGCCAGACCAAGCTGGACCACACTCTGCCGAATGCTCTTCAGCAACTGGTTGTAGCTTTGCAGCTCGCTGATAAGTATTGCGTTGAACGGCTCCTCGCGGCAAATCGGATGCTTTTTCTTTGGTTTGATTTTTGTTCAAATTGAGTCCAAGATTTAGAATGGCTTATGGTCTCGGCTTACCGATGCCAATTTTAAATCGAATTCGGCTGGAATCAGTTCGCGTATTTCCTCAATTATTTCTAGCACTGAGCGCTCTCGTTTATACAAAGATCGCTCCTAAAATTTGTTTGTTTAGTGCAGATTTTAAATTTAAAAACGAAAAACATTTGCAATGAATCAAGCAGACAAGCAAAGAAACAGACAAGTAAACGAACCACAATGTGAGACATTTAGTAACCTTGGGGGAGGTAGTCAGCCAGGCAATCAGAAGTTGCTGTGCGAGTTAGTCGTTGAGAAAGAATGCTTTTCGATTTTTGAAAATTTTGAAATCAAACCTCGTTGGGAACCGTTTTGATTATTGACTCGAGCAAAAGATGCGATTCTTGGCTCTGTCTTATGCTTTGAGAGCTCGAGTGAAGACCAACTAATCGAGGATCTGTAATTATGGGAAGATTTCTCAAGTGATAGACCACATCCTCATAGTTCCAGCTGGTTGGCCACTCGACCTTTATAGATTGATCAAGTGACGTTTGCTCGCTATAGACTTCTTTTCTAATCACAAAGTATCGAAAAAGGGATCTTAGCAGATCTCTATCTGCCGAATCAGAAACTCGCCCTCCATAATTACACTCCGCGATCATGTACTCTAGGCCGTCAAAAGAGACACTTGTTGTCTGTCGAAGGAAATCCTTGTGACAGAATTAGCCCATAAGACTCGGAGCAATCAAGCAAACAGGGAAACTCACTTTGAGCTGAAGCAGCGTAATGTAAAGATCGGAGTCACTAAAAGAATATGGAGTTGTCCAGCCAGCTGTGCCGTATCTTGTTCGCTCTTGGACAACTGCATGAAAGAAGCAGATGCTAAAGACGAGCTGGGGCCAATTTTCAGAGTCTGATTTCCAATCGTAGAAAGCCGGATCGGCGACCGGCTCGCGAAGAAACGTTTGAAGAAGATTGGATCTAAATTCGTGCGACGATTCGTTTGTGATTTTTATCGAATTTTCCAAGATCGATTCCGGAAATGATTCATCTGAATAGGTGCTAATCCACAAGCGGAAATCTTTCTTCAAGATCTTTTTCTCTTTGACAAGCTGCGCATTTTAGACAAACAAAGCAAATTAGAAGGCATGCTTGAGAAGGAAGTTTGCCTCCAATTACATTACCCTGGCACAAACAGTCTCAAGTTCAGGAAGAAAGCTTGGGGCCAAATTGCAGTTTTGGAGGAAAATCCAACTTCCTTGACCAATGGCCCGATCGATCATTTTAAGTGCAAATGGTCCTTGTCCTTGGCCCAGCGAAATCGAGTCAAGCTGCTCATTCATTTGCTGCTCGTTTGCCAAACGCTTAACTTGAACTAGGGGATCGAGCGCTGACGGCAAGATAAAAACTAAAGGACTGTGAGCTTGAGATTGGGCGTATAGGCTTTTGAGAGAGTATGGCGGCGGCTCAATGTATTTAAGGCCCATCACATCCACCACAAATTGCGAAATTGCCTCTTTAATTCTGTTTGGTCGGAGGATCTTCATGACCATCAAAGTTTGAAACTTGCTCAATTGGATTGGTGTTTTGGCAGCTGACTCTGAGCTAAAGGCGAATGTTTTCCATTGGCCAGCCTGATGTTCAAGTTGAACAAAAGTGTGCCTCTCGTTTGCAAAATGGCACTTACTTGGTTTTTAAGACTCAAAGCCAAGTCAACTGCCGTTATTTCGCTGAATAAAACTGCCTCAGCCCATGACTTTTCACTCAGCCAATCAGGTGCTGGATTAGGAAATGGGTTTTGCTGCATGCCATTTGTGGATAGGAGGAAGCGCCATTCGCTTTCGCTCACCTCTTGGCTTTCGATTCAATTTAGTTAAAAAGAAAACATTCGGCCGGGCAAATAAATGCACTCACTTTTGCTTAGAAATATTGACCGCCATCAAGAACGAAAAGACGAGCTTGTCTCTCTCAAACAGACTTTGACACGCATTTTTATAGACGTTCGCGTTCAATTGCTGCACAAGGCGCTCTACTCTCACAGCGATCGAATTGTCCTTCTCCGTGTCCTGAATTGACTATTTGTTTTGTTTAAGAACTAGTTCTCAGCGAATATTTGGCGGCATCGACTTCTTACCATTCGGAACAGACGAATGAACCATTTCAGCGAGAATCGATACATGTGATTTAGTTTAGGCAAGAGTAAAAGCACCATGTAAATCAGCGCTGAATGCTGAGCAAATCGTTCGTATTGGCATCTGACTTGTTCAATTTCGGCTTGGGCTCGGGCAGCGGCCACTTGCTTTTGCTCGATTTCGATCGCAACACTCTTGCTTGAGGAGAGAATCTCACTAGCACTCTCACTGTCCAATAGATCGCCCTCAGTGCCCGACAGCACTTCCAATATGTTCTCTTCGATCGCGTTCAGCTGCTTGCGATTTTTCATTGACTGCAGCAAGAGCTGCACTCGCATCTCTTCAAGCTCGGGCTTTTCCTGCCCGGTCACAATGCCCAATAGCTGGTCTTGTAGCGCCTCTTTTGTTATCATGAAGTTAATCAATTTCAGTTTGGAACTTGTCTCCGGCAAGTAAAGCGGATTGCTCAATTTTGTGACCATGTAGAGGCGGAAGTCTTTGCTATACTGCACCGCGTTCTCGCCAATATGAATAAAGTCCATCGAGTTCTGTTCAATTTGATTTAATCGATTCAGTTAGAGCAACCTTTCAACTTTGGTAGAAATCAAGCCGTACTTGTTTGAAAACGTTCTTGGTCAAGACCGGATCGAGAATGGCGTCGATTTTCTCGCCTATATGTTCGATAAGCAGAGGCTGTCCGAATTGAACGCAGTTCTCAAGGACTCGGGAAAAATTCTTATCGTCGGGCTTGAGAATTTTCAGTCCTTCGCCAGCCTCGAGCTTTTTAATCCATTTGTCCGCCTGTTGCTGGGGGTCGATCATCAACGGCCAACGGTCCGAGTTGAACGTGATTATTGCGTTTTGAATGGAGAATTTGTCTACAGGCAAGCCAAACTGATGCCAAATTCTTATTCGACCTGTTTCCGGGATCAGACCAAGACAACAAAAGCGATTTTCGAGATTAAACCGTATTACCCATGTCGCAAAGAGCCGATTCCAACGAAAACGGACTCGAGACCAGAACGAATTCAGTGCGGCATTTTCCGATCCAATCCTCAATGCAGCTCTTTAAGACCACAGGTCACATGTCAACAATCGAACCAATTTGGCTTGAGACAAATTTTACTTGTCGATAGTCAAGAGAGTACTGGCCCAGGTAGGTAAGGATTGAAGCAGAGAGGAGCATATCTCCTATTAAATGCCGATGTCTCATTGAGAGGTTCGCAATGTTCAAGGTCCATCGAGCCTTTTCATCACTGAGGCCTTTAATCAAGCGTTCTGCTCTTTCCAGCCTCAACCTAGTCAGCTCAATTCGGCTTTCGAGTTCCTTGATACCAGAGAGCATTTGAAAGATTCGTGCTGCCCGCATTCTTCATCAATACAAACCCGTTGCTCAATCTGTTTGCCCGTTAACTTGTCGTTTAGTGTCTGAAGTTTGTCTGTGATCAACTTTAATTCTCTTTTCTTTCGTTCGAGTTTGCTCATCTGCTCGTTTAAATTCGCCTGCGCCTTCTCGTAACTGTCTCGTTTGGGCGCGATTTTCTACTCAAATTCAAATTCATTAGTCATACGAATCTCAGACGTCATTGGCTCGTTTTGAGTCACCTTGTAGACTTCGTCGTACTTGCAAAGCCCTCTTACCCATTTACACAAGCCCTCGCAGGCCGACGAGACCGTCTTGATTTTCTCGGGCTCAAAATCCGGATTGCTCAGATATTGACGCTTTATTCGCGCTATTATGGCCGGAGGAATATTGTCCTTGTCATAGTCCTTCAGCGACTGTAAGAAATGGATGTCGGTCAGCATCTTGCAAAGCGAACTTGATCACAACTTGATGACTATTTCAAACCGGCTCCATTTACTCACTCGAACGCCAACGGGCCAAAAGTCTTCATAAGTTCGACCGGACGCGTCGATCCTCTTATCCGGCTGTTTGCCCTTTACCAGAAACTGATTGATAAATTGCTCAAAGTACAAAATACGTTGAGAAACTTGCTTTCATTATGCAGACAGCTTCAACCACAAGTCTCACTCCAGCGGGTGGATTCTTCAAAGCCTTTATCACTTAAACCAAGTAGGATTCCAATTGAATCAGACTTTCAACCATCAATGAATGGATCGAAATTACATCGAATGTCGTCCCTTGTCAAAGTATCCAGGCAATCGATGGCCTCCTGGAGCTCAGGCTTTACTTTTTCAAGCTCCTCTTCGCATTCGTCTTTGATTTGTTGCGCTTCGACAAATGTGCGATTGGCTCGTTCAGTGTCCGCCTCAACGATTTGCTTGATGGCGTCTACTTCGCTGGCCTCTTTCTCAAATGCGATTATTAAATCTTCGGTCTCCTGACTGGTCTTGAGAAGCTGGGGCTGAAGATCTCGTAGGTCTCGCTGCATGAGACCCACTCTCTCCTCTGATTCATGTAGTTTCTCCACTCCTTGAGAATAGCGGTCGCGTTGAACATTCAGCTCGCGTCTCTTTTGTTGGACCAGGCGCTTAAAAGTCGATATCAGCTCCAGAAACGACGATGGCGTCACAAATATTTTTCTCTGCTGCTCGATTTCGAACCTACGAAATAAATGTGGAGTTTGCTTTTGAATGCAAGTTCAAATAAAAAGAACTGCATCTTACTTGTGCGCCATTTGACTCGAGAATTTGTGAATGAGTTTGCACAAGTTGGCCACTTTCGGGCGATCTGTTTCGGCAAGTTCAACGTCTTCCAAAAATCGAGCGGCGACCATCACCAACGCTTCGTCTGGCCAATCCTTTAATAAGGCAGCTATACCTTTAAGATGAGAAAAAGAATTCTAAGGCCGAGCTTACTGAAAAATGGTCAATGGTGCAGCAAGTGGCCAACGAAGGGTACGATTGAAGATAGTAGCGCAGCTGACCAGCCGGACTGAATGTCATTATGACATGAAGTTGCGTTCTCACACGGCTGGAATAGAGCTCATAGAGAACATTCGAGTCATGCTCATCGTTGGCACCTCTCCTCCTTTTATGCGTGTTTCTCATCTGCCAGGCCGAAATGCTTCACTTATCAGGGCTAAGATTAAAACGCTTCTAATTTACTTTTTCAATAATCTCAGATCGATCATCGGCAGTTAAGAGTCCGGGTATCTCGGCTGCGCTAATAATTGAATTGAGGTCTTCAAGGAGCTCAGAGTGCTTTGCCAAATGATCGGCGAACAAAACCACAAAATGAGAATCGACGTCGGCAATTCGCTTCAAAATACTTTTCATCTTTATCCTCCAATCTTCAGCGACCGCACTGCTGTTGCTGTTGTTCGCCTCTACCTCAACCAATTCACAGTCGCAGATGAACGCAGCAAGCTTGATCAGACTTGATCGGCCGACTCCGGCAAGCCCGAGCAGCATACTGTGTCCGCTCGGCTGACTAAGAACGCGGCAGATTCGATCCAGATGCTCGATCACAAAACCGAATATGACCAGTCGCAATTGTCTGCTGTAATTTGCATTAAATTCGCTCAAATATGCTTGAATCGTTTGATGGATGTTTGTCGAATTGGCGTCTATCTCTTCGTAAATCTTCCTCTCGTTTTTCTTTCTCAGCAAAAAGCTGAACATTGATTGCGTTTTGGAGCCCATTAAACTGTCAACGTTCTCTTTGAAATACTTTTCAACTGCCGCCTATTATGCAGCCACGCAGCGATTTGTCAAATTTAAATTTTCAAAGTTATTTTATTTGTAACTTACGTGCAAGAAGCTGTTAAGTTTCGTCTTATCCGAGTCATCGATCAAGCGATCGGCGAATGTACGAAGCATCTCGTGAATCCTATTGAGCCTGTGGTGAGGCACGCTGATGCTGATTCATTTTGAAGGTCAATTTACCACAAGCGACCGAGCTGACGCTGATTTGACATTAAGTTATCGGAGCTGAAACTCTTCGAGGTGAACATCGCAAGGCCCTGAAAAAGATCATCGGACACAATTAGGATCGACACTTCTACACTGTGCTCAATAATGTCCAACAAAGACCTTAAGAACACGATCCAAATCCCTCAGATGGAACAAATAGTGAGGACGAGACGGAATTGGGCGGAACGTTTCGCTGACTCTACTGTAGACTTCAAGCATCGCGTCGCTCATCATCTGATTCAATAATTTAAAGTAAATCACAACTGACGAGTCTGAGTCTTAAATTTACGTAGGCGAATTTGGCGTATTCGGGCGCAAATTGGGAAAAGTGTGCGACCAGCCTGGGCCGAAAGATTGACTGAAGAAGACTCAGAGAGAACGAGTCAAGGCCGAGCACGAAAAAGTGTCTGAGGATGCGACGAGTAGAAATGTCATCGGGTGATCTTGACATTGCCGAAACAATGAAGCACCGTTCTACTTGCACCATCGAGTTGTTTTCGCTTTAAGCAGTTGGCTTTAGAACAAAATGCGAATAATTTCAGGAGTGTGACTCACGAAGAGCAAATTGTCTTGTGTTCAATCAAGTTTCTTAGCGTCTCGATGATGGGTCGTGAGTTGAACTCATCCACTGATGGCATGTGAAGGTCATCGAAGAAAACCACCCGGGACCTATCGGCATCTGGCTCGTAGACTCGTTTGGTTTTTCTTTCAATTCGAAATTTAGCTAGATGAAGCTATTGCGGAAAAACTTAAGCTCGAGTAACCTAATCATCGCTGAAACAAGGGTCTCTTGCAGCCTCTGACGGCTCGTTCCAGTCGAGAGTTTTAGACTTATTTGATCAAATCGATTTTTAGGCAGCTGCTTGATCGTTCGATCAATTAGGAGACTTTTGCCGGTCCCGCTCGGACCAACCAGTAGCAGAGATTGCCTACTAGCCAGAAGTTTGCTCATTACGAACTCCAGACGCCTGGTCTCAAACGTGTCCACCATCAAAGCATTCGAATCGAATTTCTCTTCAGTAAGCAGCTCAGTCCAAGATCGCCAGCCACGGCTTGGCTCTTCGTGATCAAAGAAAAAATCAAAAACCAACTCCCTGTCCGGCATCAACTGCATCCGCTTCATATTTAAGCTTTTGGGTCTAGAAGGATTTTCATCTGATATAGGCTAAGTTGAACAAAAACAAGAATGCAATCGCCTACCGAGGGCTGTTCGGATCATTGTTGCTGGTCAAATCGTGGAAGTAAGAGCTGAAGCGAAAGCGGTGATTCGGCTTCACAATAGAGCCAAACGACCAGATCAGAGAAAAAAGGACACAGGCAACTATGGAGTGTAAGCGCCGATCGTCTGTGTTGCTCGCCGCTTCATCCTCACTTTGAGAGTGTTCAATTGAGAAACTGGCCTCACTCCTAATTGATGCGTGTCTTAAGTTGATTTATAGAGAAAATTAGTAAAGTCACAATCTTACTTTAGATCGGTCAGTTGACTTTCAAAAAGTTTGAAAAACGAATTCGTCAAGTGAGATTGAGAACAGGAAACGATCGTATCACATTTCTGCTCGATGAACTTGGCGCATGGCTCGACAAGCCAACGAACAAGAGTCTCAATGAGCTGATTCTCATCTTTTGATTTTATGCTTTGAAGTGTTCTTTGCCGGAGCCAGTTCTCAATCAGCTTGGATGCGCTGAGCTCCGATGAGTCAAAGTAAATCACACCGCACCTGATTCATTTGGTCTCAGTTCTGAGCTTCGTTTGAAATGGACAAGATCGCCTCTACCTGCTGATTGTGGCCGGCGAGGCCGAGTCCAGTTCGCAGACTTCAAACAAGAGCTTTTGCTCTTCACTCATTCGAATTATCTCGCCATTCATTAGACAAAGCTTGAATTGCGAATTCTCTTGATGCTGGGCACTGCAAAAGTGCTCGATTTTCAAAATTACCTTTCTGTTGTCGTCCAAAGTTGTGTTGAGATTTTCGACCCAGACAGTGTCCATTGGCCCATCGAACACAATCCATTTGGCACAGGGAGAGTCGGACCGAGAGTAACTGCGAAAAAGAGCAGAGAAAACGCCGTCCTTCCAACTGCCGGACTGAGAGTCAAACAGGCCATGGAGTTGAGTCAAACTCAGGGCTTTCGGATTTATTATGCTGTATTCAACCTGATCTGGCCGATTAGCGATTCAACTAAGACAGAGGCGATCAAAGAGGGCCAACAACCTTGGAGTAATCGGGCACGCTGAGGTTGAGCTCATTGAGAGCCGCAGCCAGACTCTGATAAGCTGTCGTCTTACCGGCCGATGAATTGCCGATCATAATCACACCGTGGCGAGTATTGAGCATTTCGAACAGTTGCTCTATTCTTTCGATAAAGTTTCTTGGACAGATTTCAACCTGAAACTGCGAGAGCACGTTCTCGAGGCTTCGCCGCAGTCTGTAGTTTTGTCGAAGAGGAACGACCGCAGTCGGAAAAAAGTCCGACATTATCCAGTCGAACAGTGTTACGTCACTGGGCGAAAGCTCGACTCGAAATGAGAGTCTTGTCTGACAATTGAAAATTGGGCCAACTTACTTTTGGTCGATTGATATGCCGAATTGAATTGAACACAATCTCCTCTTCCGATTGAGTTTTTGAAATTTTTTTTTCACTTCCCGCGTTCAGTATGACCGCCTTGAGTGCTCGCGCTCCGAAATCGTAGTGCTTTTGTTTTGAGAGCTGAACATTCCGTTTGAATGATTGAATTTGTTGATTTTTAACTCAAGCAGAGATGACTCACCTGTTCTTCGAAAAACCTAAACGAACGAGCAAGCTTGCTGGCTAAATTGGCCGCGTCTGTGAATCCCATCGAGTAGAAGGAAACGCGAGCGATCAGCTCCAGGTCTGGCAGAGTCATTGAGACTGGTCGGAATTGAGCCTTGAGATTGTCCGGCAGTCGACTTCGACCAGAATAATTGGGATTCATTGTGACCAAAATGCAAGTCGAACGATCTAGTCGAATGTCAACGCCCTCGAACATGAAACGTTCTCTTTGCTCTTGAATGGCTCGCATGATGGTCTGCATCTGCTGGGCGACAACAGATAACACCTCAAGTTCCATTCTGTTGAACTCGTCGAAGCAGACCCAAGCGCCGGACTGTGCCAGGCCCATGAATATTTTTGCCATCGCTCTGTAGTCGATTCCTTCGGAGCAGTTGAAAACCATGCATTGCTTGGCAATGGCTTTTGCCAAGTCTTTGCAGGTCTCCGTTTTACCGGTGCCGGCTGGGCCCTCTGGGGCTCCACCCAGATGCATGCTGATTGCCGTCATTAGAGTTCTGAAGCAGCGTTCGGTTAGCGGAGTGACCACCAATCGACTTGTGCAGCCCAAATACTCGAATGCGTATCTTAAACTCGTGCTGATCATTTTAACTTTGATCTCTTCATCTTCCAAGTAATATCGCATCTGGCTTATCCATTTAAAGTCGTCTAAATGCGCTACATCGTTCAAATACTCAATGACATCGCGAGCTATTCATCGAAAATTTAAAAGCTGAATGAATTGAAAAGTCAAGTCAGATCGCCTCTCACCGTGGACCTCAAGCACAAGCATTGATTCAACTGTGCCTCTCTTGTTTGCGGTTAGGTTTTCATCTTGCACAAGTTCGACCAGCTGCTTGATTCTCTCTTCTTTTATTTTTCGCAGAGACACCATTCCATCTTGATTCTCAATTGCCTTTTTAGTCGATCGGGCATTAAAAATGAGGGAAAAAACGACGCTTCTAATCTGCTTCAAACCTGAGTGATTCGGCTGGTCCACTGAACAAGACCGGCAGTTAAGCCGCACTGACTGGGAAATGCATCTAGTAGCACATTCAGATCATCATCAAAATCAAGAGCTTGAAGCGTTAGATTCCAGAGTGTTTGTTTCATTTCACTTTCAACATCCATTAGCCAGACTTCAACCAAGCCGTCAGCTTGGTCCGTATCGACCGGGCTTTCAAACACCACCACTTCTCCTTGGCCCGAATCCATTGCGTTTATTTTGCGGTCGGCGTCGAATTCTAACTTTCTTATTCCTTCGAAACACTTTTTGAGATGAGGTTCAACTCGGCTGGGTTCTCTTGTGTGCGACAATATGTCCAAAAGCTCATCGTTGGGAATGAAATAGAATCGGGGAAAAGAGAGCCGCTTCTGGTCCAAATATTTGTAGAGCCCCTTGTAGACAGTTTCCAGCTGGAGGTTGCTATCTTTGAGTCGCTCCAAAAGATCAGCAGACTTGCCAAGTTCTAAGATGTTGTCGACTTGCTTGGCGTTTTGAATCATCTCCCGCCTAAAGCATTTACTTTTAAATTGCAACAGATAAATGTGTTGGGTTGCAGTGCCCTTTACCAAGTGCAGTCAACTTTCTGAAATATTTCACCTTCGTTGGGCATCTGCCTGCACAAGTCGCTGGAGCTGTAGATCGGCTCCAAGTAGATCCATGACGACTGAAGAGTCGACCATTCGGCAAAGATGTTTTTCAACATTTCCTTGAAATTTTTCGGCCATTTTCGCACTCTCTTGAGTAAATGAGGAGTGAAAAGTGAAAATTACCAGACGCTCGAGCCATTCATCTATTTCGGCATGAAATGGCATTGCGAACGGCGAGTTCTGAATTGAGGACGCTTTCATAATATGGTCGTCGAGCATTGTCTGAATCTGATCGAACGTGCCGACAATGTATGCTCCTGTTGATTTAAAAGGAACGAAGCTGATCTGGAACTCTTTCCAGTCTATGTGCATTTTGGACAGCGCTTTTTCCAGCGCATACTCTTTACTCGCCAAATTCTTTATCTCGTCAAGGTTGCCCATATGCTTGAGGAGCAGTGTCTCTTTTTTGAGCATGTCCTTGAGCGACGTTTCTTCGGTCGGGACCAAGTTCTCGCCAACCAGCTCACTGATGCTTTGCCAGTGTCGATGTTTGAGACCCGGATTGCAAATGATGTTAATCGATGGAATGTGGTCCTTGAGCTTTTCCAATCTGCTCTTTATCGCGATGGTGACTCTCAATGGCCCTTTCATATCCAAACTTCTAAAATACTTGAGCAGTTGATAGCTGAGTTTCCACATCGAATTGACCTTTGAATTTTCAAATTTGCCGCATCAGCAAATGGTCATTATTTGAGTGACGGTCTCACCTCGGTCTCGACTTCCTCGGCGCTAATTTGGTCAACTTTGCCGTTCATCCACTTTTGATAGAATGTGTAAAGGTCAACAGCCATGTTCCAGAGCTTGTCGAAAGGTTCTTTTTTGCTGATGATCGCTTCGATTTCTTCGAAACTGCTCGCTTCCTCAACGCCAAGAATCTTTTCTTCATGCTGGACAATCGCTTTCTAATCATTCATGCAAATGATCAAGCTTTTGGTTAAATCGAAAGCGCAAATATTCATTTATTTACTTCTCTGATGAACTCGTCAATCTCACGATCAATCTCCTTCAGAGCAGCCAGATTAAGATCGGCGTCTGACATGCGGTCTCTATTGCGGAAGTCAATGACGCGCTCGAGACAATCGCTTATTCGAAGAACCAATTTGCCGCGTTTCTCTCTCAGACGAATGGACCAGCGTTCTTTCTCTCTCCTCAGACGTGTGTCCGAGTTTTTCATTATCGGCTCAATATTTTTCGGCCAGACAAATGTGTAATTGTTCCATCTGATGTCTTCGTCACTGAAAAACGCATAGTCGAGCAGAAATAGGACATTAGTCGCCGATGCTTGAACGAGCTCGTTCAGCTCGTGGCATTGCGATACTTCAAACTGAGCCAAAAACTCGAGCAATTGAATGCACTCGTCTGGTGAAGTGCTTGTTTTGATCAGAGTAGCCACGGCTTGGTTGAACTTATCGCATATCAAGCGGTTGAATTTTTGATTCTTCTCCATCAGCCAGTTGAGAACTTGGTCGATTAGACCCTGGGCTTGGTTTTTCAGCCACTAGTTTCGTCAGTTAAGGTCTCTTCTCTGGAACCGCTGAGCAGACACAAACCTGATTGAGCTCGGAGCAGTCAAGATGAAAGAAGTTGAACGCAGCAGTCGGCATCATGTTCGAGGTCGTGGCTTTTAGTGCAAGAAACTTTTCTAAAATCGTTCGACTCTCTAGGACGCTTCGATCTTGCTCTATTAACTGCTCAGCTTCAATCGAACATTCGGTTCCCACTAAGCAACTCAGGCTCTCATAAGTTTTCATGAACCTTGAATAGTTTCACACCTGATTTAGGTTTCAAATTGCAGAACAGCTTAAGCTGATACCTTCGAGGACCGATTGAATTTCTCTGCAGTACTAGTTCGAGGACGCATTTTGTTTGCAAATACGGATCGTAATTTTCGGCCACCACAGGACCCAATTTAAGCTGCGAGTTGTTCACCTGCTCAAAAAGTCTTTCTTCAATGCCTGGCAAATCGTTCAAGCTGAACGCAATCGAGTCTAAAATATTGTTCAGGCATAATTGTATCTCGGGAAGGTCAGGAACTAGGACTAGTCGTCCGTTCTTTCGCTCGGCTTCATATTTGACCAATATTGGACTCACAATTAAAGGCAGGCAGTTCTCGTACTTGTACTCGTCACCGTAGTCGTTTCCGTTCTGAAACTCGACCAGAAACTGACTCAGCTCACGCAGAGTGCTTTCAACTATTTGACGCAGCAGCAGCTTAATTAAGGCACGCACTGATTCGAAGTGTCTCTCCATCATTCTGATCCTCTCCGGCTTAAAGAATCTTCATTTACTAAACGGAGCTTTTCAGTTCGTTTCTTCTTACCTCGTCGTCTTGGGGCATCATCGATTCGAACATGTCAATGTTCTCGTTTAAAATATCAATTATCAGTTGAAAGCATTCAGTTGTGATTAAGGTTAACGTTTCGTTAGCTTGCTGCTTAACCAGATCGAACAGAGTGTGAACACTCAGCGGCATTTGCCTCTTCAGCTCTGTGAGATCAATCATTCTCAGCTGTGAATACTTCAAAACGAACACATTCAAGATGCATTGTAGAGGTGGCGTAACGCCCAGAACGCATTGGTTCAGTTGCTCTAAAGCCGAGCGGATCGATTCGTGCCAAGGAAATGAAAACCGACCGGCGCTAATTGAAACCTTGGGCGTCATTTTTAAATTCAATCGCTTCACTTCAGCCGGATCACGCAGCACGTAGTCTAACGCAGCTTTTCTCAAGCTCCAGTCATAGTCCTGTTCGATCTCACTGAGTAGACGATCAATCACTTTTGAGTCATTCGCATTTATTGTTCTGATTCGATCCAATATGTGCATACGTTGAATTTGGCCAAGACCAACAATTTGCTTTTTTCCGATACAACTCTCAATCAATGAGTAATACTGATCGACGAGCTGATTATCAGGCGAAGCCGGGCGCGAGAGACCTTCCGTGGATGTTTTGTGATTCGGAAATTCAACTTGTAAACATTTTTCTTCCATTTCTGTATGCATGTATTCAGCGAGTCGACTAAGCTCGGTTTTGGGTGAATTTTCAATCTCATTCAGTTTCGACAGCTGCCGATTGAGTCCATTTTTAAAAGAGAAGCTCTTTGTCGAAGATTTGATCTCTTCGCTCGCGCCCAGAATCGGTTTGAACAGGCGTTCGATGCGATTTTGCTTTCGTTCTTGTTCAGATTGCTCGGACTCAGCATGAAGACCACGCCTGCTCGACAAAGCATCCGATTTTATCAACGCATTATTCCAGCCATACTGATGAGATGATTTCAAACTGGCCAAGTCTGAATTAGTGTTCGCAATCAGACGGTTGATAAAGTACGAGCGGCCTGCCGACGACTCAGAGCCTCTCAGCCCAAATAGTTCGGGCAGCTTGAGACCTTGAGAGCCTTTACTCTGCAAAGTCTTGAGTGTGGTGAAAGCACTCCTGTTCCAGTCGGATCTTTCCGCTTTTCCATTTCTTTTTGCATTTTGCTTGCCTTTTTTGGTCATTTTCCTGAGCATTTGAATAAAGTCATTCGCCACCACGTTACTCACCGTTTAATTTGGAAACATTAGCCACTGACAGCTGTTTGAGGCTGAGCGAGTAATTGCTGCCGATCGAATCGCTTAGGTGTCGATAGCGACTTGTTTCACCGACTGGAGCTGCACTAGTGAATGCATCATCAACGAGCACTCGAGGCCTTTGCTTGAGTCCGATGGTCTCGGACGGAGACCGATTTGCTGTCAGCCCTGAAGACTGTTCCTTGTGCCGATCAGTAACCCTGTAGCTTTTCATCGCTTCACTGTCTAATATTTCTCCGACAACCGAAGTGCCTTGCTTTGGTAGCTGGGTCCAAATTCAAATAGTCAGGGATTGGCTAGCGACGCCGAGTATGTAAAACACGAATAAAAACAATATGTGTGTGTGCTCTTAGTGTCAGCGGGTCTAAGGAAACTTGAAATTCATATGTAAATCGGATACTCGCAATCAAAGTTCAAGAGTTTAAGCCTATTTCCGATTTGGGAAGGCCCATTAGCAAGAATGACGACCATTAAGCGGTTTGTTTACCACCAACGAATGCTGCTTCAATCAAAAAGGACACATTTGCGAAAAAGTGCCGAGTCAAGCAGGGTGATTTAACAATTTTCTCTTTAAAGGAAAATACTTGAGCAATCGAGAAAGGAAAAGAAAGTTTCAAGTAAGCTTTCAACAACCTTATGCCAGCGCCGAGAAGAGAGAAAAGGTGTCAGAAACGCGTTCAGATTTAAATTTTATTTATTCGCTCATTTGAGCCAACTACGCAAGCGTGTTGAGAAGCTTGGAACTAAAAGCGAAACCTGGCGGCCAAAACATCCAGTTTGAAAGACGCCAAGCGAATAAGAGGGCAAAGGGAACTTTGCGCGATGCTCGAGCAAATTACGACCGTATTGTACATTCGAGCCCAGCAGATCATGCTTTAATCAAATTTATTGACTTTGATTTGATTTCGACTTAATTGAATAAAGTGTTGGTCGAAAGTAAGCAAACGGAAAACCGTTCGATTTGAAAACCAAGTCTCGCTGTTTGCCAAAATGCCCGATAGTTGTGAGTAATTTAAATTAGGCCAATTCTGCTCAAATAAAAGAAGAGAACCTGTTTAGCTTTCGACTCGATTGGATGCTTTTCAATTGAGAATAATTTGGCGGATGTGAATGCGCCGCTTCTTTACAACTTTGAGATGAGCGTGGCGACTTGCGCGCGGTTTTGCCACAAGTTCATGTTTTACTGGCTGAGAAAAGGGTGAGAAAACTCTGGACCAAACAAGTTTACCTCCTACTACTATGCTCCAACTGCTACTTTCCGCATTCAAGGCTAGAGTGTACTTGCAGTAAAACGTTATCGAACCTACGTCGACTGCCGCTGAGCGAATGCAACATGCCATGCAAAGGAGACGCCGCGTACTTGTGTGGCGGTAGATCGGATCTAGTCCAAAGCGTCTATTCAATGGGCAAGTTAAAGAAACATTAGCTGCAGCCTCATAAATTGTGCTCATTCGAATTCAAGCAGGAAAGAGTCGAGAATTGATCATTAGGTCACATGAAGAAACCAGTTTTGATCGTTTTAGGAGAGATTATGAGAATCAGTCAGACTACGGGAAAATGTGTGCAAATCAAGACATTTTGACTTGTTTGAACGCTTTTATCGACAGTAAACTCGCCGGCCTGTTTATAGTTTGCTCGCTAACTCTGGCATTGCTGCTTGTGTTGTTGCTGGTTGGTCTGCTGGTCAATAATTATGACAAGATTGTTGAACGCTTGAGCGACTTGTCGCAAAAAGTCAAAAATCGAATAGCTCTCTGCCGCGAAAAGAAATCTCCGACACCTGAGAGCTTGGAAGGCACTTTTGTCAACTCGCCGCATCAATTCATGACGTTGAACATCAGCTAGTTCAGGCCAAGTTTATTTCAACCGTAAAGATGTTCCAATTTATTCGCTTGAGCATGCTTGCCAACCTTCTAAAAGTATTTAAATTGCCTACCAGAATGAGTGTGGCTCAGAATAGATTGATTGGAATAAAGTGATTTAAACTCTAGATGTCTTCAAGGCCATTCAAGCAAGGGCAGAACAAGTGGATTAGTGGAAGTCTATAAAACAATTTGTCCGCCTCTTCTGTCCCCATAAATTTTTAGTTTCGACACCATATTAGAACGAATGCAACGAGCTAAAAATAAAATCGATATTTTTGATTGCGCCCGTCTCTTCCATCATGACCCATTTGCGTCTACTAATAGTTTGCTGTTTGTAGTCACACGTCAATTGACAATTTCGAGCCTAGAGAAATGAGATTCTCTCCACATTTGATGCTACTTCTCATCCTGCTCTTGACTGCAAATGTTCGACTCGAAGGAAATGGTGAATTGTTTTCTTTGTTTTTCTTTCACAAAATGTTGAAAGAAAATCGGAAGTAGCCAAATGCAGTGGACTGAACTGTGTGCTGGATGCAAACGTGACCAAAAAGTTAAATGATATAGGGATAGACTCGGACGCACTGAGACCAGTTGAGAACCTGAAAGAGTCCAATTCTGATCCGGCCATATTAAAATCGCATCCGTCTTATCCGCAAATGGTTCAGATTGTCGAGCTGATTAAGATTCTGCGTCAGCTGTTGATTCGTGATCTGACCGCTGTCCTGCGCACTTAGTCTGTCCAATGCCCACGTCAAACTAGTTGTTCTCAGAATAAAGGGAGAATAAGTCGACAGCTTTGCTCTGTATTTATTTCTTTTTTCTTTTTTGCAGCACGCAGTGCACGGCTGAAAAAAAAATGAATATCGAATTTTTAATGCTTCTCTCAAGCAAAGCAGGAGCAATCGAAGACAAGACCTCAATTGACCAAGATGATTTCAGAGAAGCCAATCAACTGTTTGCTGATGCCCGGTCTCAGATTGAATCAGATCCCGGAAGCGTTTGTTTGATCGAATTTGCGTTGGCGCGTCTCGCATCGGCACTCAATCACAAAGGAGCGATAATAAACTGTCTTGACCATGCCCCCGACATAGACGACAGCCTCTGGAGTCGCACGATTTTTAATGTCTTTATTCGATCGGAAAAAGTCAGAATTAGCCAGCAAGTACGGCTAAACGAACTTCTGGCTCGCTTGATACAAGTCACCGACAAGCTCATTGTAGCGATTGATCGTCGACAATTCGACTCAATTCTTGTCAATAATTACATTGAGTTGACAAGTTTGGCCAAAAAGCTTATAAAGCGTCGAAGTGATGAGTTCAGCTCAGAGCAAAGCGCTACGATCATAAGCCTCGTCCATCGTCTTCTTACTAATAAGGCTGTTCTGGACAGGCTTCAGACTAGCACTTACACTGATATAAAAGATCAAATGCTTATGAACCGTTACAGCAAAATGCTTCTACGCTTACTCATGTTTGACGAGTCGAAAGGCCATGTTATCCAGGCACACTCTCTGAGCCAGCTTTTCGAGTGTCTAGTCACTGTTTGTCAGGCGTCGCAGATTCTTGATATTTTAACATCAAGAGCAAACGAGCAAAGACTTGAAATTCAAACTCTACACAGCTGCATGGTCAGGTTTTTAATCTCGCTTGTTTCGCTTAGCTTCAGCACTGGATTGACTGGCGGGAATAAAATGGACTGGCTCTACACAAATCTGTTCACAACAACGGCGAATCTCACCGACTATGTTTTCAACGGACAAGACGACGATATTCTAATTGATTTCAATCTAAAATGTCTTTCAGTCGAGTTGGCGTCTAGGAAAAAAGGCCAAGCTTTGGACGGTGCACTGAAGAAGGCGTTCGATTTCGATCTAAACGCTCATGTGTTGTTTGTTAAATTGGCTGCCAGTATTTCATTTGATTACCAAATTCTTATCGACTGGCTTATATCGAACGAGACCAATTTTCTGCTCTATCTGCTCAAGTATCTCAAACATCTACTGGCCGATTTAGTGAGCGACAAGGGCAAGATCGATTTAAAGCGACTCTTCTCATTCGAGCACGAGGCCAAGTATAGAAGCTTTGAGAAGTGTCTCCAAAGGCCCAGGTCTTCGCCTGAGTTCTATTCTGAGAATTTTGCACGAATCATGCGCGAGCTCCATTCGAAAATGAGAACATTGAAAAGATCGTTCCCATACAATTGTGAGCCCTTGATTAAGCTTCTTGATCAGGTAGGGCAGCATCTAAAGCAATGACCACAGTCGAGTCGGAGCAGGACGCCCCCTCTTCGCTTTTCTTCAGTCCTCATATTCTTGAGGCGATTTATAATCTGGAACACTTTGCTTTCGTTGCCCACTCATCATTTTAGAATAAAGATGCGATACCTGAAAAAATTCGTAATCTTGTGCTTGTTTTACCTGATCGCCAAAGGACTGGCAGAGCAAACAGGTAAAAGAAGAATAAAATGTTTTTGCCTTGAAATGACCGCTTTTAATATGATCGAATCGAATACAAAGATACACGAAGCAAGCGACTGAGTTTGCTCGGATCAACAAATCTTCAATCGATTGAGAAAGCCAAGCTGAAGCTCACCGACAGTCAAAGAGTTCTTCTTGATGACATAATCGCTGCCCTCCAAGCCCTTGAATAAATCAGAGCCGTTCTAGTTTGAAACAAAAAGTTAGAAATAAATACTTCTATGCTCGATCAGACCTAAGCGTACAATTGATCAGTCAGGACATTTTATTAATTCACACGGTAGGCCAAGTACACGTGCTTAACGGCTTGAGTGAGCAAGAGCGAATGCGAACTGGTCTGAGCGGTTTAAACTCCGAATAATAAGAAAAAAAGAAAAAGCTTGAGTAAAATGCCGGGCGACGATTTGTTCGACGTGTTCGAAGAGGTGGCCAATGAGGCCGATGTGCCCGAGTTGCCCGTGCCGCCTGCGCCAGTGCTGGCAGCAGCTCAGAACGGGAAACGAAAGTTTGAAAGTGTAAAAGAAGAGGCGCCGACCGCAAACGAGGAGGGTGATGCAGACCGAGCGAGCAAGAGGTTCCAAGAAGAAGAGCTCGACGACTGGCGTGAGAGTGAAAAGTTGCCCCGAATAACAGTGCATAAACTCAACAGCCTGGACGACTGCAGTCACGAAGTTGCTCTTCCGTCCGAGGTCGAGTATCAGCCGCTTAAGCTCGATCCAAACACAAAACCGGCCAAAGAGTATCCGTTCACTCTTGACCCTTTTCAAAGAGAGGCCATTCTCTGCCTGGAGAACAAGCAGTCAGTTCTTGTGTCGGCGCACACAAGCGCCGGCAAGACAGTGGTCGCCGAGTATGTGATTGCCATGTCACTCAAGGCCAAGCAAAGAGTCATCTACACTACTCCAATCAAAGCGTTGAGCAACCAGAAGTACAGAGAATTTTTCGAAGAGTTCAAAGACGTCGGTCTCATGACCGGCGACGTAACCATTAACCCGTCGGCCTCGTGTCTCATAATGACCACAGAGATTTTACGCAGCATGCTCTACCGCGGCTCGGAGGTCACTCGCGAGGTTGCCTGGGTTGTGTTCGATGAAATTCATTACATGAGAGATAAAGAGCGAGGAGTGATTTGGGAAGAGACGATCATTCTGTTGAACGACAACGTTCGATTTGTGTTCTTGTCAGCCACGATTCCCAACGCGCGTCAGTTCGCCGAATGGATCGCCTATTTACACAAACAGCCGTGTCACGTGGTCTACACCGACTATCGTCCAACGCCCTTACAGCACTACATTTACCCGGCAGGCGGCGAAGGCATTCACTTGGTGGTCGACGAGAACGGATCATTCAGAGAGGACAACTTTAACAAAGCAATGATGGTCATCAAAGACTCGAGCGTGGCGGCCGATTCTGGTCAAAATCGAAGGCAGAGCCGTGGCGGCGCCAATATATCCAACAATTCACTCTCAGGCGAGTCAAGCTGCTACAAAGTGCTGCAGACTATTATGGAACGCAACATGGCTCCGGTGATTGTGTTCAGTTTTAGCAAGAAGGAGTGCGAAGCGTATGCGGTGATCGCCAGCAAGTCAGACTACAATTCAGACGAGGAAAAACGTCTCGTTCAAGAGGTGTTCAACAACGCCATAAGCATACTGTCTGATGAGGATCAAAAACTGCCTCAAGTCGAGTCTGTGTTGCCTCTACTCAAAAAAGGCATCGGCATACATCATTCAGGCATGTTGCCAGTGCTCAAGGAGACCACAGAAATCCTTTTCTCTGAGGGCTTGCTCAAAGTCCTATTTGCCACTGAGACGTTTTCGATGGGTCTGAACATGCCCGCGCGAACAGTCCTGTTCACCTCGTGTCGTAAATGGGACGGCAAAGAAACCAGATGGATCACATCGGGCGAGTACATTCAGATGAGCGGTCGAGCCGGTCGACGCGGTCTCGACGACAAGGGAATAGTCATTCTTATGATCGACGAGCGTATGAGTCCCAGCGCTGCCAAAGATATAATCAAAGGCCAAGCGAATCCGTTGAACAGCGCCTTTCATCTCACATACAACATGGTGCTCAACCTGCTGCGTGTCGAGGGTATCAATCCCGAGTTCATGCTGCAAAGATCGTTTCACCAGTTTCAGAACTACGCCAATATACCGGCGCTGTGCGAAAAGTTGAAGCAACACGAGCAAGAGCACGACGCGATCGAGATCGAACGCGAGTACGAGATAGCGCACTACTTCAACTTGCGTCAACAGATCGAATTTCTGCGCAATCAGTTGTCGAGCATCATTTCGCAGCCGAAGAACATAATCAACTTCATGAGCCCTGGCCGTCTCATTCATGTCGTCAACAACAAAGACGACTTTGGCTGGGGAATTGTGATCAACTTCCGAAAGCGGCCCAGTCCGAAAATGAACGAGAGCGAGCCAATCTACACGATAGACACATTGCTCTACGTTACCAAAGAGAGCAGCAAGTCCGGCTATCTGTCCGAGATCAAACCGTGTCCTCAAGATCAAGACACAGGAGTGATGCATGCAAGTTCAATATTTTCCTTCAACTGCCATTCGCCACTGCTCTTTATTGATTCAATTTCAGGTGGTTCCTATTCAGACGAGTGTAATCAAGGAAATTAGCTCCGTGTGCGTGTTTATGCCGCAGAATTTACAAAACTTTGAGGCTCGTCAAAGTTTGTGGAAAACGATCAAAGTAACATTGCCTTTTCGAAGCTATTTTTCTTCCCAAATTTTATCGACTCTTCTGTCCATAAGGAAGTGAGAAAAAGAACCAAAGGCAACTTTCCACTTTTAGACCCGATTGAAGATATGGGCATCAAAGACAGCACACTGGCTGATGTTGTGTCTGTAAGTCCGTCTCAATCTTCTTTTGTTCGCTCATTCTTCAATTTGGTCTTTTTTGATGAAAAGAAAATCGAAAACCTCGAGACGCAAATGGTCAGCCACTCTATGCACAAAGACCCGACAATGAGCGATCTTTACAAACAGTATGAGAGAAAGGCGCTTCTAAAAAGCGAGCTAAAGCAGGCCAAGAACGAACTGAAGAAAGCTTGGTCTTTGCTGCAAATGGAAGATCTGAAGTGTCGAAAGCGAGTTTTGCGTCGCTTAGGCTACTGCAATGAGCAAGACGTTATAGACACCAAGGGCCGAGTGGCTTGCGAAATCGATACGGGCGATGAGCTTGTTTTAACCGAGCTGCTGTTTAACGGCGTGTTCAACGATTTGACTGTCGCCCAGATCGTTGCATTGTGCAGCTGCTTTGTGGTAACCGAAAACGTAAAAGAAGAGATGCCCAAATTGACGCAAGACCTGGCCGGACCGTTTAAAATAATGCAAGAAACGGCGAAACGAGTGGCGACTGTGTCCAAGGAATGCAAGCTCGAGATCGAGATTGACGATTATGTTCAAGGTCTGAAGCCGTTTCTCATGGACGTGATGAACGCCTGGGTGTCTGGAGTGTCGTTTTCGAAAATCTGCGAGATGACTTCAATATTCGAAGGCAACATAATTCGTCACATCAGACGACTAGAAGAGCTGCTACGTCAAATGAGCTGCGCTTCAAAAGCGATCGGAAACACAGAGCTTGAAGCCAAGTTCAACGAAGGTAACCTAATCACGCTTTGTCTGTGCGAAATTTAATTTCTCTCAAAATGCCAAAAAAAGGAATCTTGAAAATCAAGCGAGATATCGTATTCGCCGCCAGCTTGTATCTCTAGTTGATTCAACGGCCGACACTCATCAGCTCCTTTCTTTTCACATTCTCCTCCTTCTATCTCCTTCTTTATTTTCGTCTCTATTTCGCTTGCTCACTTGTAATATTGTCAAGCAGTCAGCGCAGAATAAAAGAATATGCCTTATGTACTTTGAAATAGACGCAAATCACTGTTTATATTGAGATTTTTGCACGCACGCTAGAACCGCTCGCATGCTGCTTGCATAATAGTTAGAAGAATTTTTGAATAATAAGTTTTGAACGCTAGTTGCACGCAAGGCCATGGAGCTAGACGCAAAATGTTTGGGGGGCTTGGCGCAACATTTATTTACAGCTCATTCATATTCTCTCGCTTTGTTTCGTACATTCGACTTCTCGCTCTCTTCTCAAATCTTATCGACCAGATTGTGTAAGCATTCGTCGAATAAGCTTGGCCGGGTTCAAAGTCACTCGAAATAAATAGTCACAGAGAAAAAGCGAGAAAGAAATAATCCGGGGACTCGAAAACAAAAGTAGCTTCAATAAGCGAATGAAGATTGCCTTCTCTGTCCTTACATCTTTCTTTCATGTTTTTAAAACAATTTTGCTCATTATCAGCTCGAGTAGTGTAAGCTGGCTGCGTCAACTTATTCCTTACCGCTATTTGGCCAAGCGTGTTGCTGACGAGACAGTTTTGATCACTGGCGCCGCGAGTCTAGTGGGGAGACTGCTTGCTCAGCGATTCGCTCAAGCTGGTGCCACCATAATTTTAGTCGATATTGATCAAAAGTCAAATCAGAAAGCGTGCGAGAGCCTGCTGGCAGAGGGCTATCGTGCATTTTCCTACACGTGTGACCTTAGCAGCCGCGAACAAATTTACCAAGTCGCCGATCAAGTAACAAAACTGATCTCTTTGTTTATGCCACAACTCTTCTTATCGAAGATTGCCTAGATCAAGAGCCAAGTCGGAAATGTGAGCATCTTGATAAATAATGCCGGCATCATTTCGAATAAGAAATTTCTCGACGCCAATGACTCGACAATAGAGAAGACGTTCCAAGTGAATACAATGTCTCACTTTTGGGTATTTATTAATTTCACCATTGTGGTTTGATTGAAATAGTTTTTGGCTATCGCTTGATACTAAGCTTAGCCGGGCATTTCTGCCTCACATGGTTGAGACTAATCACGGTCACGTGGTGACTGTGACAAGCGTGGCCGGTTTGTTCGCGTCGGCCGGCCAATTTAGCTATAGTGCATCTAAATTTGCCAACGTTGGCTTTGACTCTTCGCTCAGGGCAGAGCTTGACCGGCTTAACTTGAGCGGAGTGAAGACAACTCTAGTCTGTCCGTTCTTCACTCGAGGAAAGAACTCGCAAGTCACTCGAATCGGGTAACAAAACTGTCCTTAAATCTGTGTGTTTTACGTTAATTTGAACTTTTAAACAGTTGTTTGCCTCTGGTTGATCCGGAGTTCGCTGCTGATAAAATATTTGAAGCTGTGGTGACCAATCAACGCGTTGTTTTCATACCAAAGATAATGTACTTGTTCTATTTACTAAAGTGGTAAGACTTTGCATTGAAGAGCTCTTTTGATTCATTTTTATCAACAACAAAAAAGCATTTCCATCGGTCAATTAGAGGGCTTGATTCTACCTCGGATTTTAGGTCTTGATCTAAAGGAAATAATGCCTGCTCGTTCCTGATAGGCACTTTGCAGTTTGAGTTCTTTTTTGCTCATTCTTGTGGCTTCCAATCAATCAGCTTCAATAAAACGAGTTTTAAATAAAGAAATTATTTTCCGCTACCAAAGTCGAATAGCAGTTTGACTTGTGAAGCGGGTATGAAAGCCCTCTTCGAAGCCCTAATGTATATTTTAAGATCTAAAAAATGTTCATTCAAAAGAAAGGTTTAAAACATGCTCAAGCCTAGCGCTCTAAGAGAGCTACTGTCAAGAGTAGCAACTGGTAATGTGCAAGCAACACTCTTGCTGAACAAATCGGGCGAATATCTCGATTACGCAGTCAATCCCAGCAACGAGCAGTTCAATCCGAAAAGTGTGGGCGCCATAGTCTCCTCGATGCATTTGTCATTCGCCAAACTCGGCCAAGAGCTGAACGACCAGCTCAACTTGATTATAGTCGACTGCGACGTCTACCGAATCGCAATCAAGGCAATTAACGGCCATTTAATTTGCATTTGCGCCGACTGCAATGCCGGTATTGGCATTCTTAAGCACAAACTTCTTTTGCTGAGCGAGTCACTTGTCCGATTGATCAAGCCTTGTTTCTAATCAATTTGAAGTCAATTCCATCTCTGCTTTTATGCACGTATCCTCGGTGTAAACAAATAATAGACAATTTTTCCGAATCAAACTCATGGTTTATTTCACCTGCTTTAAATATCTATGTGAATAAATAAAAAAGCGGCAAATTGTTAAAAATTGTTCATTCAGACTAAAGGACCGAGATAAGTCGCCCGTGGATACTTTTGGCTTAACTCAGACCATTGGACAATGAACGAGTCGGCTAAATTGAGATTATAAAGAATTTTGCCCGTCATTGAGAGAGTTTTCACTCGGCAAATGCTCTCAACGAACACAATTTTACATTTGGGAATTATATATAAGTGAGACAAGACGAAGGCAACCAAGCAACAAGGCAGGCACGTGCCTGGTCCGTTAACAAGCAGAAGGTCAGGCTTTAGATTAAATATCAATGGAATGCATCGGAAAAGGGCGACTATGGTGGTTAGAACCGACGTAAAGTAACTCTGACCGACTTGTCGACTTCTGGGTATTTTAGTGATATCAAAGTCCAGATGGGACTTGCCTTCTTGTGGTACTTTCTCGAACTGAGCGATTTTGTGCACACTCATCGTGTCCGTCTGAGCGACAATGTACTCTCTGGGTCGATATTTTTGCATGTCCATGCCGCTGAGCAACTTCATCATTTCACCAGTGTGGCCCCCTGAAAGTTTGCTCAGTCGACAACCTTGATTTAAAAAATAGAATCTACTGACCTGAGCCAAGCACAATGGCGGTTTTGACACTTTTGTCTGAGTCACTCTGAGACATGCTTGTCGAATTGAATTTAAATTACCCATACATTTTTGCATCATCTAATCTAAAATCTTTTAGAATCAAAATAAACTTTATGTTACGTGCGTTTAGTAAAACCGTGCATTAAGACTAACGCACGGGATGAGCGTGCATTAAGTAAAACAAAAAAAATATAACAAAGTTTTTAATTGGAGGGAAAAAGATTGTTTGAAATATGGCCTATTGTTAAAAAATTACTCAAACAATTAGTAACAACTATAAATATAATTAAGGAAACAAGATTTCTTTCTGATCAAATCAGTCTTCGTCCTAATCTATTCAATTCGATACAAAGCAATTTAAATCAATTTTGTTACGAACTTAGTACTGACGCGTGCAGTCGCATGTTATATAAATCTAAATTAAGCCATTTCTGATCAGACCTCGAATAAACTTCCGACTCCTAAATCACTTTCAGTCAGTGGTTTTTAACAATTTAAATTAATTTTATTTAAATCAATAATTTAAAATGAGCCGAATGAATGAAAATGAAAACAAGGCCAACATGCAAATGCATTTTGACAAGTTTATGATTGAATATAAAAACAACCAATAAGGAATTTTTTTACTGCGGATGAGAATCACTCAACAATAGAAAAGTTACTCAAGGCCCGATTAAATCAAGGCACCAAAACGGCGGAGGAGTATGCCTTACTTCTCCAATACAAAATATTTCACGCCAAGGACAGAAAGTATTTAATTAAAGAAATAATAGAGGAACGTCCAAGGAATTGCGAAGATGACGAACAAGGAGTCGTACTTCCCTTGGATTCAGACTCCGAACGAACCACCCAGATGTCACAAGTGAAGATGATTGCTTACAACCAACAGATGTTCGACATCATTTACTAAGCGCACGGACAAAGAATGTTCAATCAAATATGCAAACATTCCTCGTGAGTTGATCAAGGTAGTGAAAAACCACTACATACGATGTATGGAAAAAGCAAAAAAACAAAACCGGGTTTTTACTTGTAACCAACCCAATTAATGACCTACCAGCCCAACTCCGCTGTCACATCAGGAAATTCGCCGATGACGCCAAGCTGCTGGATGTAGTCAACTCAAAAGAAGCATGTCTACGTCTACAAAGTGACCTGAACCAAGTCAACGTGTGGACAAGAGTTTGGCTCCTGGAACTGAACTACCACAAGTGTTTCGTGATGCACTTTGGGGCTAAAAACCAGCGCTTCGACTATCAACTGAGCGATGTGTACGGGGAGACTTACATAAGAAGAAGGAGGAAGGAAGAAGGATAAGAAGAAGCCTCGGCTAAAGATCTCGGCGTGAATATTAGCGAGGACCTAAGCTGGTCAAAGCACGTTGACGAAATCTGCACTAAGGCAAACCGCACCCTGGGCAGACTAAGCAAAGGGTTCATTGCCAAAGATTTACGTAGCTGGCGGATGCTCTACTCGGCTCTGGTACGCCCCCTTCTAGAGTATGCTTCACCCGTATGGAACTCCTTACGCAAAGCTGACGCCGTAAAGCTGGAAAGAGTTCAAAGAAGAGCCAGCAAGTACCTACCGTCCCTTAGAAGCCTCCCTTATGAACAGCGCATCTCTGAACTCCGCCTGGAGAAATAATCGACAAGGAGACTTAAAGCTGACCTAACCGAATGCCACAAGATCCTCAAAGGAAAGTCTACCGTGCGATGGGCATCCGGCAATACGAGAGGCACCAGAGGAAGGCGGTGCGGGAGACTTGCACGTGCTGCGCCGCTCGCAAGGAGCGGAGAGCGATTATGCAAGCGATCACATACATTTATAGACGAGAAGACTTTTTATGTGTTTCAATAAAGAACGTTTCGAGAAGAGAGCGCTAAGCCTAAGTGGGACGAGTGTGAGTCAGTCATAAGCCGAAGCAGTGGCACGACACACGGGAATCCTTCAAGGCGAAACATCGCGCAAAAGCCGGAAAATTTTGCAGCATCAGGCATAGGTTCCTGAAAAACAGAGTTTTTCCACTCTGGAACAAGCTTCAGTTGACGGCCGACGGTGATCAGGCAGGTCACGAGCCCCGAATCGTTCGGTTTAAATCTATGCTTAAAGCGAAAAGCCAAATAATATACGAGTACGAAAATGGGAACCCTGAATACTAATGAATCAATTACTTAATTCAATTTTTACATGCCAATTCTCTTTCAATTTTTTATACCCCTAATCCGTAATTTATTCCCAATCTTTATTCTTCGTAAAAGACTGACTTTTCAATTGCCTGCTCTCGTACACGCTGCTGAATTGCCACTAAGGCAAGCGATGCTTCGGCATGCAGCTAAATAAACTAAACTAAACTAAATTAAGCTATGATTACCTGACCCAGGACCGAAATCTTAAAATGGATCTTATGTAACCGACTCAGCGTTGCATTCGCAACTTGAGTTCGGTTCCGCACTCCCGTTCCCCTGCCTTTATTAATCGTTAAGCGTAGTTGAAATCAAATAAAATAGAACAAGCTTATCCGCATTTCACTGGGGGTCACGACGAGGACCGAGAACTGTTATACTTATAAGATCTTATTAAAATAAGAAAGAGACGACTTTCTTGAATGGATCCATCCAAGATTGACTCGACTTTCTTGTTATCTGCTCGAGCAGGGGTCAAGTCGATCTGGTTGATATGCAATCCAAAGAGATCAACGGATACAAGTGGATTCTACACTACCAAGATCACCTCACTAAGTATTCGATTTTAAGACCTTTACGATCAAAAACAGCGACAGAGGTAGCCACCAATCTGTTCCGAATATTTGTTGACTTTGGAGCACCAGCCATTCTCCAATCGGACAACGGAAGGGAGTTTGTGGCTCAGATCGTAGAGTATCTCAAAGAAATATGGCCTGATCTGAAGATAGTCCACGGTCGACCTAGACATCCTCAATAACAAGGCAGTGTCGAATGCGCCAATCGCGACGTGAAGGAGAAAATTGGCGGATGGTGCAAGGACCACAGGACGAACGACCGGACTAAAGCTCTGCCTTTCGCCCAAATGGCCAAAAACTCCTGCCATCACTCAGGAATAAATCAGATCCCGTTCAAAGCTCTTTTTGGTTCAAACGTGAAAATCGGAGTCAGTTTGGTTCTGCTGACCGATCTCATCGATGCTTTAGTTGAGCCAACGGAAGAGGCCCTTAATGAGCTTATTGGTGAGACGCTAGTGGAAGCCGAGGAATCCAAAGAGCCAGAGATTGAGGAGGATCAGCCGATAGTGGAGTCCGTTCAGCCTAAGCGACCAAGAATGCGACTTCTCTCTGACGAGTCGCTTGGCCAATCACCTTCAATTAAGAGCTCGATATTGATAACACGTTTGGAGTGTCGGGACAACATGGAAAACTGCCTACAGGAGATTGCTGCTTAAACAATCGTCTCAGATGTTGCGTAGAAATCGACAGTCTACTTATCCGCGAATAACTTGCACGTACATGCAGAGACTAGCTATCTTAACTTAACTGCGTTCTAAATCTTTTCTTTTCGTATTAACTTGTTCCTTTCAATGGCCGTGTATACCCGCACCGCAAAACTAAATTTTTATATGATCAGCGGCTTGAGTGATCAAAAACTTAAAATTTAAATGGCTCAGCTCAAAATTGGCCTCGAATGGAAGGTGCATCTCCTTCCGAGCAGGTCAGGTTGCTCCTCTAGGACAACCAACCAATCCAATAAATCCTCCTCCTCCAACATGGAAAAGCAGGCTTCCAGAATGGTTAGAAGAGCTGAACGACTATTGATCAGAACCGAATTCGACGATAATGTGCTGGTTTCTATACCAAAGTTTGATCGGGGACCTACTACGCCGGCAAATTTAATCGGGGTGGTATTGGATATCAAGGATGATTTGTACCAGCTTAGCTTCAATCGTGGCGTTCTCATGATTTAATGTGCGAAGTTCCCGCAGCCGGTCGACGACGGTCGTAAATTTACTAAGCTTCATTTTCACAATGAAAGCCAGCGACCACGCGGCGAGAGAAGTTAAAATTTTTCCGGGAGGGGCGGGAAGGATGTAACCGACTCAGCGTTGCATTCGCAACTTTGAGTTCGGTTCCGCCCTCCCGTCCCCCTGTCTTATTTAATCCGCTGCTTGCTTACGCAAGCAGCGCAGAATAGCTGTTTGAAAATAAAAG
Source organism: Proales similis (assembly GCA_019059635.1). Taxonomy (NCBI): domain Eukaryota; kingdom Metazoa; phylum Rotifera; class Eurotatoria; order Ploima; family Proalidae; genus Proales; species Proales similis. The sequence continues at coordinate 647,897 of JAGVRJ010000005.1, forward strand.
TTTTATTCCCATACAAAAAATGGGAGAATGCCAAATTCACCCTGTATAACCTACACCATCTTGTAGCGTTTTTCTTAAGCTCTTGATCTGTTTGTGACACTTGGGTATGAGTTGGATGAATCAGGTGAAGCGTGGTCTTAAACTGAACCAGGTCGCTTTTTGACGAATTAAAAGTTTTAGGACAAAAAGTTTTTTATTTATTTCAATAGTCGAACCACAGACCCTTCTTTCGATCACTTGACCAAGTCGCTTAGGCACTGACTTAACCAGTTTCTTACACAGGTCTGGAGAAATGTTGCTCCAGGACCTTGAAACGGCTTCTGTCAGGCCCTGCTTGGTCCGACAGTTTTCCTCCGTCAAATCTCGCTTGAGTTTCGCCCAGAGGTTCTCTATCGGATTCAAGTCCGGAGATTGACTTGGCCAGGGGAGCCCATCGATTCGCTGGCTCTCGAACCAAGATTTGGTGCTTCTGAAAGTGTGCTTCGGGTCGTTATCCTGCTGGAACACGAAGTCATTCCCGGTTAACCTCGTGGCGGAGTCTTTTAAGTGGGTCCTTAGGATCTCCTGGTACTTATGGGAGTCGATAATACCTTCAATGACCTGAATTGAACCGACACTGGAGGCCGCGAAGCATCCCCACACCATTATACTGGTAGTGTGCTTCACAGTCTGCTTAAGATTGTTAGCCGAGAGAAAGTCGGTGTAGGATTTTACAATTTTATTTTCGATTTAACTAAGAATTGTAGAACTCGAGTCCTTCGCCGAAGCGGGACTCTATATAAAGTATTCCACCAAATAAATTTAAAACATTAACAATGATTTTAATTATTTAATTATTGAATCAAATGAATGGCAACAATGGTTGGGATGGGGAATCGGACTTAGGGAAAACATTAGCCGAGCACTGTGGCGAGGCCCAATGTCGACTCTATCTGGAATACATTAAATGATCGAGGGTGGACAATAATAATGTGCGGATGGTGGGGTAATTACGAAATAACAAGAGCGACTTAGCTGTATAGGACTTGCTCCGTGACAAGTCCCCCCCTCCGACTGAGGATCGTCCACGGTCCTTAGGGCTTTGGCCGACTGAGGTATCGGCAACGGTCCACTCTTTCCCCGTCCTGGGTGACCTCTCCGTCCTCCGTGACCTTTATTTTGGCCACCGTCCGGTCCGTCCGTCCCTTTTGGACCTGGTCTATAAGGGAATATTTACCCTTGATTTCGGCTTCGCTGAGCCAGATTCCCGCCTCCGGGGGTGTAATTGTTTCTCCGTTGGCTCTGACTCCGCCGTCCGGTTCGAAGTAGAAGAATTCTTCGGTCATTATAATGTCCTGATCATAAGTGATATATTCCAGCATTGCCACCAGATAGAAGTTGACTGATCTTGGGTGAACGATGGCTAGGTAGTCCAGTCGTTCCCAAACCCGGTCTTGCTTTGCTCCCAGTCGATCCATCATCCGTTCCATTGTCTGCTGGTTGATTTTCTTTTCGTAGGTGTTCATCTTTTTTTTTTTTTTTTTTTTTTTAAGATATCCTTAAATATTTGAATGGTTAAGTGAGTTTCTTTTAGTATTGGCCAAGCCTGTTTATGAGGTCCTGGGCCCGACTTCTCGGCTTTTCTATCAGCTCCAAGTCGTTCGTTCTCGGCTCCCGTCTGCATTTTGCGAGACGCTTGACTAAGATTGCTAAGAGCGCTATCATAATCATTCCCGTTCCAAGAACGAGCGCCGTTCTGTATCCTATTATTTTCTCGACGACCTCTGCGAAGTCTGCTGTGCTTTGGACTTCGTCGTCTACTAGCTGTTCTCTTATCTTTTCTGACAGCGTCTCTTTCACTCCCTCGTTCACGTCTTCTATATGTTTGACGAGCGAGTGTTTAAAGTCGTTGAGTTCTTTAAAATTATGCGACGCGTAATTAAATGACTCGCGTCCTTCCATCTTCGTCCTGATTATGTTGATTTTCCTTCCAACGTTCGAAAGCACTGTTCCATTCTTTACGTTAATGAAATTCATTTCGTCGCATCTCTTTGGTGTGCTTTTCTGAGTTATAAAATTCCCGTCTGTAAGCCAGCCTGTTTGGTTGGCCTTGCCGCTTTTAAAAGAGACAAATGCTTCTCTCGTGCAGAGTGAGTTGTTCAGGATCGTCACTTCTTTGGCGTCCGTGCATTCCGCTTTGAACATCTCTCCCGCTTCAGAGTAAACTACCCAGTCTTTAAGGATGTTTTCTATGAATCCATTAAAGCTGCTAGAAGTAAGGCGCAGTACAGTTTCTGCTAATCTGCACATTTCTTCTGACAGCGCCTGCCATCTTCTTCTGTTTCTTTCTTCCAGGTGGAATGTCGCTGCATCTATGCTCATTATTGTTAGTGTGTTAACCGAGTCTTGGTTTACGTGCGTCTCCATGTTTTTTGCTTCTGACTTGTTGACCACCACGACCCCTTCTGTCGAGTTCCATCCTTCGACGCCGCATGCGTTGATCTTCTGGGTTCTCCTGATGAGGTAGTCCTGGTCAATCCACAGGTCGTTGTATTGCTTCATCCTCCTTTCGGCTATTTTCGTGAAGCTGCAGTTCTTTATTATTTCCTTTTTCCAAACGAACAGCCCTTCTTCTGTCTTGCAGAAGAGTCTATCCGCTCTGCAGTATGCGTTTCTTCCGAAATGGATCGGTTTATCCTTGTATTTGCCTTTGACCGACGTCTTCCTAGTTCTGCAGTTGAGTTTTTTGAAGACTTTGGTTGTCCAGAGCTCGAAATCGACGCTTGGGTCTTCCTCGTAGCTACAGTACTCCTCGTCGCACTTCATCGCCTCTTTTCCGCATCTTCCAGCTATTATCAGGGACCAGCAATCCCCCTCTGTCGGTTCCATGACCACTTCGTTCCTGTATTTTTCCCACTTGCCGAAAAACGGTTTGTAGGTGGTTATGGTGATCTCTGAAATCCTACAAAAGTAAGCGGTTCCGTCTACTTCATACATCCTTCTCTCCAGTAGTGCCACGTCCGTTTCGAAGCCTCCGTGATCGCCTCCAATCTTCATGCAGTACTCCTCCTGGATGTTTATCACTTTATCCGTTATTTTGCAAGCTTTAAACTCTCCTTCTAGTGTTAGTGCTTTCGCCAGTGGTGCGAGTAACCATATCAGCAGTATTGCTGTGAGTCCTGTGTGAGTGTTTCCTCCCTTCACTTCTCTCACGAGTTTGATTGGGGTTATTTCCTCATCTATCGAATTGAAATATTCGTTGATCATGTCCTGATGTGTGAAGTCTTCCTCGTCTACCCATGAGTTATCTTCTTCTGGGTAGCCTTTCCATTTTACGAAGTACTGTGTCTTTCCTTTTCTCGTCCTATGCTTGAGAATCTTTTCGACTTCGAACAGTTCATCATCTTCCTCCTCGCTGACATGTTCTATCGCCACGAGCCTAGACCTTGGGTAAGTTCCCTTTAGCTCTTTTCCTTTCCTATTTTTGAGTTTATACACTCCTTTAGGTGTGACTTGTGTTATGGTGTATGGTCCGGTGTTCTTCGGTCTCAGTTTATTTCCTATTTTGTTGGACATTTGAGGCACCTTTATCATGACCTCTGTTCCGGCCGCGAGTTCTTCTGAGATTTTCGTGCATCTCGACTCCTGGTGTCTCTTTTGTCTCGCTTGCGCTTCTGCTATTTTCTCAATTGTTTTCGGAATTGTTTCTTCGTACCATTCTCTTATTTCTTGGCTTCTTTGCCAGAGTTGTGCTTGGGTGTCTTGTGATTCCTCAATCGTCCAATCTTCGAGGCCGTTCGGTTTTCGCCCGAACATCAGTTCGTACGGCGTGTGTTGTGTCGTTGATTGTTTATTTATCCTGAACGCAAGGCAAACGGCGTCTATCGAGTCTATCCAGTTCGTTCCTTCACCCTCAGTTTGTTTAGCGAGTGCTTTGATAAACGACTGGTTGAATCTTTCTGTCAATCCGTTGGTCCTCGGGTGGTACGCTGAAGTCTTCTTGTGAACCACGCCAAACTTCTTATTCACTTCGTTAATAATTTGGTTAACGAATTCGGTGCCTTGATCCGAGAGGATTTCCTTCTGTGGCCCGAACAGAGATATATATTTGAACAGACAAGAGGCTATCTCTCCAGCTGCCTTGGATTTGATCGGCAGTACGAACGGGTATTTAGTGAGGTACTCTGTTATCACTAGGCACCCCTTATATCCGTCTCTTGTCGTTGGCAGTCCGAAAACGAGGTCCACTCCTATTCTGTCAAATATTCCTGTGACCTTTAGAGCTTGAGCGGCTTGTTCTTCTTTGGTGGCTTTAGAGAATCTCAGGCAAACGAGGCATCCATTGATTATTCTCTTGCATTGCATGTACATCCCTTTCCACCAGTATTTTTCTTTGACCTTTTCGTATGTTTTTTCGAGTCCGAAGTGTCCGATCGCGTGCGTTTCTTTTACTATCCGTGTTCTGTCCTCTATCTTCGGCACTTCCCGCTTATACCCTTGGTCATCTTTCTTGATGTGGTATACCTTTTCGTTTTCCCAGGCATATGATTTTGCCTTTTGATTTATTCTATTTATTTGTTTCCTTTGGAGTCCTGGTGAGTGGCGTCCTGTCCTTAGTAGGTTTAGCAGGTTATCGTCCTCCCAGATGTCTACTTGCTTATTTTCTTCTTGATCTTCAGGCATCTCTAGTTCTTCCGTGAACATCACTTCTACCATTGCTCTGCTCACGTAGTCTGCATTGTCGTGCTTTTTCCCTGCTCTGTGAATGATCTGCATGTCGTATTGTTGCAGGACCAAGCTCCATCTTGCTAGCCTTCCCGTGGGTTCCTTTAATCCCATGAGCCATTTGAGCGCTGAGTGATCGGTTACCACTGTGAATGTGGTTCCGTAAAGGTAAACTCTGAAGTGATTTATGCCAGCTATTATAGCCAAGCATTCCTTTTCGGTTATTCCGTAGTTCTTCTCCCTGTCCTGGAGAAGTCTGGAGTAGTATCCTATGACGTACTCTCTTCCTTCGTCGTCCTTTTGCGACAAAATTGCTCCAAGTGCCAGTCCGCATGCATCCGTGTGCAGTATGAACGGCTTTTCGAAGTCTGGTTCCCTCAAGATAGGGTAAGAAGTCAGCGCTTCTTTGAGTTTTTTGAATGCATCTTCGCATTCGTCTGTCCATGTCCATTTGGTTTCCTTTTTAACCAAATTATAAAGTGGCGCTGAGAGTTCTGCGAAACCTTTTATGAATTTTCTGTAGTAGCCACACATTCCTAGGAATCTTTGAATGTCCTTGACCTTCCTTGGTCTCTTGCATTCGCTTATCGTTTCTATCTTTCTCTTATCCATCTTTATTTCTCCGTCACAAATTATGTAACCGAGTATGTTTATCTCGCTCACTATCCACTTGCATTTCTCCGGCGAGAGTTTCAAGTTCCACTCGCTTAGAACTTCTAGCACTTTCCTTATGTGTTCGAGGTGCTCTGCTAAGCTTTCCGAGTGAATGAATATGTCGTCTAGGTAGATCTCCACGAACTTTAAGTGTCCTAGCACCAATTTCATCACTCTATTGAAGATGCTTGGTGCGTTTTTGAGTCCGAAGGGCAACCTCGTGAATTCGTAGTGCCCGTCTGGTGTGGAGAATGCCGTGTATGGTATCGATTCCTCGTCTAGTTCTATTTGCCAGAAACCCGATTTTAGATCGAGTGAAGAAAAGAATCTCTTTTTTGCCATTCTGTCTCTTATGTCGTCCGGTCTCTGCTGTGGATATGGGTCTAACTGCATTTTTGCGTTTAGCTGTCTAAGGTCTTCTATGAACCTTGCGCTTCCATTTGGTTTGATTTGTATGAAGATCGGGAGATCGTAGGGGCTTTTCGAGTCTCTAACGATTCCCGCTTCCTTCATCTTTTGAATCTCTTCTCTGAGCTTTTTGTTTTCGAACATTGATCGTCTGTATTGTGGCGCCCTTATTGGCGTGTTGTCCGTCAACTTAATATTTTGTTTTGGAACTCTACTTGGTTCCTTCAGGTCATTTATGTCCTTTGCAAACACTTTCTTGTTTTGCTCCAGGATCTGTTTGAGTTTTTCTTGCGTGATTTCATCTAGGTGTTCGACTTCCCATTCTATCGACTTCACGCTTGTCGTCGACCAGCTTTCTTCTTGACTCTCCTCGTCTATTTCTGTTTCATCAAGTCTCCTTACCTCGTCTTCTTCGATGAGCCTAAGTGAGCCGTTGAGTTCGAATTCCACCTGTGGGAATTTTATCGTGTTATTTCCATGGTCCACGATCGCTTTTGTCGCTTCGTGCCAATCTTTTCCTAGCAGGGTCTCATTTGTTCTTAGTATCAGGCAGTCGAGCAATGTGCTCCTGCCAAATGCTGTTATCTTGACTTCTGCGCTGTGACTCGCTTCACATATGCTTCCATCGCCAAGTGAACATCTTGTTTTTATGTTTTTTAACTCGAGCTTTAATTCTTTTGCGAGGGCGTGTGGAATGACTGTTCTTCTAGCTCCTGGATCTATCATGCATGTCACCACTTTTCCTCCTACCTCCGCTTGCACGTAGTTCACTTTCACCGTGTCCGGCGGGGTGTTATGTACCTCGTTTGTGGCCTTCAATTCCACTGATTCTTTCTTTTTCTTTCCCTGAGGGGCTTGTCTGTCTTTGTTCGGTGCAGTTGCCTTCGGTCTTAGATCCGGATGAGCTATCCAGCAAGAAGCCTCTTTATGGCCTGTTTTCTTGCAGTGCATGCAAACCGGTGTGTCCTCTTTCCTTTGTGGTTGAGGTTTCTTCTCCTGGGCTGGCATTGTGTTTTGCTTATAGTTCATTTTTGCGTTTGCTTCGGCTTCTCTTGCTTTGAGAAACGCTTCTTGTAGATTCTTTGGTCTTTGAAGCTGTACGTAACCTCTTATGTAAGGTTTCAGCTTTCTTATGAATGACGTGGTTATCCATTCCTCGGATAACTGGCCTTTTAGGTTGATGGCAATTCTCCTAAATTCTTGGATGAAGTCCTGGAGTGAGCCCTTGTGACTCAGCTCTTCTAGTTTCGCGTGTATGTTTATTGTTTCGAACGTTTGGCCGAATTCGTCTATCATGAATTTTGAGAATTCGCTCCAGGTTATCTCTGCCTCGTCTCTCCCGTCAAAGTGCCACACGAAGGCTTTCCTCGCGTCGCCCGAGAGTTTAAGCGCAGCATTAATTGTCCATTCTCCTCTGTTGTACTCGTAGTACCTCATCGCTTTCTCTAACTTTTTTAGCCATTGTTCAACGTCTTCATCTTTGCCTCCGCTGAATCTGAAGTCTTCGGTATCTAGTGATATAATTTGTTTTAGTGGTGCCCTTTTCCTTACGGGTCTTTCGTCCACCGCTATTATTTCTTCTATCGTCTCCTCATTTCTTATCTCCTGCGAGGGTCCTCTTGCTATGTTTAGGATCGCTTCCAGCTTCCTCTCTATACCAATGAGTTTATCTTCCACGTCCTTCTTAGTTTGACTGTGGGCTTGTTCCATTTTCGTATTTGTTTTTTCAAACTTCTCATTTATGTTTTCTTGGAGTTGTTCCATCCTACGGTGGTTTTCCTCCGTTTTTTCTTCGAGTTTATTCTGGAGCTGCTCTAGTCTCTCCTTATAAACTTGCATTCTTGTTTCGACTTCTATTTGGAAGTCTTCTTTCGCGAGCTGGGATGTACGGCTGGCTTCCAGTATCTTCTCCTCCAGTCTCTCGACCATCTCTTGGAGTTCCTCTCCTCTTAGTTTGTCCAAGCTCTCCGTGAGCTTGGTTTGTTGGGCAACCATATCTTGCTTTAGCCCTTTAATAATTCCATCCAATTTCTCCATCCCTTTGATGGCTGTATTTGCCAATTCAGCGGCTTCCATGCTCCTTGTCTGGGCCGAACTCATTTTTTCTTATTTCTTATGTCGGTTTATCTTAGCGCTGCTACCACTTGTTAGCCGAGAGAAAGTCGGTGTAGGATTTTACAATTTTATTTTCGATTTAACTAAGAATTGTAGAACTCGAGTCCTTCGCCGAAGCGGGACTCTATATAAAGTATTCCACCAAATAAATTTAAAACATTAACAATGATTTTAATTATTTAATTATTGAATCAAATGAATGGCAACAATGGTTGGGATGGGGAATCGGACTTAGGGAAAACATTAGCCGAGCACTGTGGCGAGGCCCAATGTCGACTCTATCTGGAATACATTAAATGATCGAGGGTGGACAATAATAATGTGCGGATGGTGGGGTAATTACGAAATAACAAGAGCGACTTAGCTGTATAGGACTTGCTCCGTGACAAGATGCTGGCTGGTGAGAGCCGTTCCAGGTCGCTTCCAGCAGTACGACTTCCCATCACTACCGCCGATGTTAATTTTGGTCTCGCCCGACCAGAGGACCCCGTTCCAGAACGACATCGGACGATCCCGGTGGTTCCTGGCTAGTGTTGGGAAAATGACTCAAGTGCGTCAGAGTCAAATGACGCGACTACCAAAAGTTGTTTGACGCACTTTTTTTTGACCAGCCGCGTCAACTGACGCATGGAATTTTGACGCGCGTCGAGTCGAAAATGACGAATTTTTCCAACTTTTTAGAGAGACACCAAAACCACTAGATAGACTGAAATATTTTTTTTTAATTTTTCAAAAGGCTTAAATTTTCTGATATAAAGGCCCGGAATTCTGGCGAAGTCCAAGCGAGCTTTCTTGTGCTTCTCGCTTAGCAACGGCTTAGCCTTCCTCACCAGGGACTTGAACCCACTCTCTCGACATCTCCTACGGACCAGGTCGAGTGTAACATCGACCAACTTGCTCTCCTTGAGGTGCTCTGCAACTTTTTGGGCGCTGGAAATCTTCGTTTTCGCCATTTCTTTGACGATAATCCGATCCAGCGCCTGGTTGGTCTTCCTTGGACGGCCTGTTCTGCGCTGGTCGGAGTTGGTGCTGGTTTCCTTGTAGCGCTGCACCGTGTAGGAGACCGAGGACTTGCTCACTCCAACGATCTCAGCGATTTTCCGCACACTTTTCCCTTCGCTGTGATGCTTAAAGATCAGATCAGATCAGATCATATGTATAATAAAGCGTTCTTATAGAAAAGTTTCTAGTAATTTTCATTTTCCGATTCATGTTAACTGTGTTGCGTTCGCAACGTGGGTTTGGTTTTATCCCCGCATTGACTATAGTGTGTCTAGGTCGTTCATAGATAATTCGCTGATTTGATAAAACCGCTGGTAATTCAAAGTAACAGAATAGGCGAGTCTCAAGTCCCTCAGCCCCTTCTTCTGCGCATTTTTGTTTCAAAGGCCACACAAAGATGAACTTGTGAAAATTTTCCAACTGTCAGCTTATTTCTGACAAAAAAGTTTGCACCCCAAGTTAGAAAAAAAGAATGGGTCGTCTATAAAATCTTGCACGCCAGTCTAACTCCCCAAAAACCAAAACCTAAAAGATCATATGAACTTTCTTGTAAGTAAAACAATACTAATTGGTAAAGATATTACATAAGATCTGATGAGTGAGTAACTCGAAGCCCGTAATAGTTTGGTCAGTTACCGACTATTTGAACCGAGAAAAGTAGATCTTACACTTGGACCTATTGAATTCAAGGTTTATTACGCTATTGTACACAAAAGCTGTTAACATTTATGAATTTAATGTTACAAAAAAGCTTTGGTTTAGAAGGGAGAGGAGAGAAAATACAAATCGTTAATTGGGTTTGATGGCTCGCTTCATTGTTGAAAATAATTAACTATTCTTTTTAGGACGCCGTTTTTATTATTCAACAGCCAGATGGACGCACGTACACATGAATTCATAAAAATTGTTTTTGCAAAAACTGAACATATCAGTGGCTTAAATGAGAACAATCCACCCCTGGCCGAAGTGTTTTCTCTCCGAATAAAATTGAAAGAAAATTTTGAAATTTGAAGGCAAAAAAAACAAGAAAGAATAGCTCATTCATGGAAAATTTGATTGAACGCTCGTCATGTCCGCCTCAATCTAATTGATCAGCTCAGAGTCTCAACAAATCTCCATAAAAAGGTAAAGACCTAATCATCTTTTGGCGCCAGGTATCTGCTTAAGTTAATTTTCTTGAGTCCGCTAACGGCCGAATTTAAAAATTTGCCGTTGGCGATTGTGATCTTTTCCATCATCAGGCGACGATAGGCGGCAATCATTTCAAGTTGATACCGATGCTTTTGCTCATACAAATGCCATTTGCTCGACCAGACGATAAGGGCGCCCTTGAACATTTTTTGGAACCAGAATATGTTGATAACGTCGAGTGCAACGCAGGTGACCACCATCACGTAGCGAAAGTTCCTCATCATGATCCACAATTGATTGTCGAGGATCGAGTATACCTTTAACCAGTAGATTGGAATGGATGCGATTCGTACGCAGAAAAACACGATTGTCATCAGGATGCCGTTCAAGAAAAATTGATTGGAGTCTTTGGAATAGCCCATAGCGTACAGGAACCATCTTAAGAAGGCGAAAGGTGATTTTTTTGGGGGAGAAAAATCAATATTTCAAGGTTTACCTCATGTTCACCAAAGGGGTTGAGAGCTCGACAATCAGGCGAAAGTTCGCAAAATAGGGCATCAGCGAGTAATTTAATACATATGAGTAGCCGTAGAGAGCAAATAAATGATGAAGCAGGGTGAATATGTCGCCGATGGCGCGGTAATTGGCCAACATTACGCTTATGTCAAACAACGTGTAGCCCATCACCACAGCCACGTTTGTCTTGATCAAGCCCGAGTTGTATAAGAGCGGCGAATTGTACATTGCATGGTCGACCAGAAATATGTAGATGCAGTTAATGCTGACTATGATCGAGAACAGAGTTGAGGTTGCTCTCATGTTCCATTCGATTTTGTTTGAATGCGATAATCGTTCATACGATTGGGTGTATTTGCTCGCAAAATAGGGCGACAAAAGGCGATAAAAGAGCGAGAAAAGTATGAAGCTGAGTGAAAGCACCGGCAAGTAATCGACATTATATGAGCCAATGTCAAACGGTAGCTCTTTAATTAATCGAAGCATCTCATCGCCAATCTAAATATCGCCAATTTTACCTAAAGCTGAATAAGAATTAAATTTCATTGAAATTTTACACTTGAAATGTAAGCGAGAGGGATTCTACTCTCTCTCGTCTGTCTTTTCTCAATCAGACTATTTCAATTATTATTTTTTATTTATTAAAAGTGATTCAATAAGTTTGTGTGAAGTGAGTCGATTGCATTCAATAGAGAATGTGATCAAGTTCGAATGAGCAGAAAATGACGAATGAGGATATGTGAAAAAAAGAGAGAACCAAAGGGCCCTGGATTGGTGCGGAAATTTAAATGTTGATCACTCGGCTTAGTTTCTGAATGCGATTTAGAAGCAGATCGCCTTTCTTTACAGTTTCCTTTGAGGCGAATATCGAGTTGGTGAATATTTGAAAACTCAAAGTCACTCGTTTAAATTCTTCTTACTTGATATTGGTAGTTTTTGTTGTCCGGTCTGTTTGTTTCCACAATCCCGTTTACACGATCGATTTTTGCGTGCAATCGACCGGCAGCAATAAAGCGCGACAACTCTCTGTTAGAAGATTATGTAAATTTTGATAGATTTGCAGAACCATGCGATTGTTTACTTGTCGATGAATTCGACCGATACGCCGAATGCGTTGGCCATGTAACCAAGTGTCAGGCTGGAGTAGGACTGCAGCAGTTGATTATAGGCTATAATTCTCATCTCTCTCGTGTAGAATGTGTAATGCTGGTTGAAATATCTGTCCAGTTTCATGTATTGCTCAACGCAAGCTGGTCATTGAAAACATTTAATAATAAACCTTGACCGGTATCTGATGTTTTATGCGACTCAAACTTACCAAGGCACTTGAAAAACTCGGCATAACGACATTCATACAAAGAAAGGAGAAAGTTTTTAACATATGGAAGACCGTGAAGAACCTCAAGAATTTCAGCCCCTCGGGTCACCTTGTCTCGTAGCTCAGGTCGGGAGAGAGCAACCAAGGAGCTGAGGACAGTGTAAATAATGAATGTGTTGTAGTCCATGAGCTCGTAAGAGGTAAAAGTGGCCACAGTGTCCAGGAACTGTTTGGCAGCCGACTTGAAGTCGCGAATGAGAACTCCGTGAAGACCTTGGTAAACCTTGAGGCGGTTTCTTCGATCCCAGTCGCCGCCCTCTTCGATGAGAGTCTTTGCCTTATCCAAGTTGCGGCTGATCAAGTCATAGTCGATGTAGAAAAAGCCGATGCGGATTTGGTGGAACACAAGGTCAAGCTTATGACCGAGGGAAACTGTCTTTTCGTAAGTGTTTCGGAGTTGCGTCAAGCTGGCCTCCTTAAATTGACTAAGGGTTAGAATACAATGTGATTTAAGAACGGGAAGACGCGAGCAATACTTTGTCGCCGATCAACGAAAGATATTCGCCTTTAGCCAGGTGAGCTTCGCGGATCTCTGACTCTCCAAGATTGGTTTCTGCGTCTTGAATTTTGGCTTCCAGCTCCTTGAGTTTCTTCTCATTCTCTTGCTTCATTCGGCTTAGAAGAGCCTGGTCCACCGGCCAGTTGAGGTCTTTGCAACATTGCTCATAGAACGGGGCCATGTTGTCTTTCTCAATCTCAGTCATTAGATTCTGCTTGATCTTTTTCATGTCCAGCTCAGCATGGTTCAGATTGTAAATGATGGATAGAGCGGCCAAATTGATATTGGGCGTTTTGGCCAGCTTGCTCCGATTCGGCGCGGTGTTGGTCGCGCCACCGCCGTTCGACTCATTTGCCAGAATGAATTTGTAATGAGCCAACTCGAGCTTGGGTATCTTGGCTAGGCCTTCCTCCATTTCTTTTACGTCTTTGTTTTCGCTCTTTGAATAAATTGAAACTTAGTTCAGATGACTGTGCAATTTGACTGCGCCGCTGTGCAAATTGCATTCGATCTTAGCGCACGGGCTCGTACACAACTGGGCCAAGTGCCAACACAACCGCTCGCCGATTCTACATACTGACTCAATGCTTGGATTATTTCGTCTTATAACAGGTCGCGTCTCTTAAATAACATGTCGATGGGTCTGAAAATTTGAAATCTCTATTCATAATCAAGATTCTGATCAAATAATTCCAGCTCAAAGAGGAAGAGCAACCTAAATCACGAGGCATACCCTGATGTCGAGAACCTTCTTCATAATCAGATGCTAATTTATGTTGCCACTTCTAATTTTGATTGCCTTACATTCTTTGATTAAAGCAAAGCCCATTCATTGTGTCCCATGCCTTTATCCACTCCTCTTTCTGAGAAGAAGCCGAAATTCCCAACTATTCTCAGCAGCCTAATTCTTCCATGTTCTACAAATAGGCTTGAGATAGTATTTGGATGTCGCTTCAACCTGTCCCGAATTAAAATAGGCAAGACGAAAGAATTTGATAAAAAAAGATCCTTCTTTTTGTTGGCTGGCAGAATAATTCTGAAAGAATAAATTGACTCGCGTTGTTGTCCCACTCTTGTCAGAGATCACAAACCCAACAGAAATGAGGACGACGAGCTTTCTTCTTTTTGCATGCGCGACCCTCGCCATACAATTGACAAAAGCTCGTAAGTTTTCGAGATTGTTTGTTTTTGATGTTTATGAGGCTAACATACAGGCTAACAGAGGTTCTGGATCAGACCACCCCTCAAGGCCTGCTCTTGGAGCCTGTGACTGAGCCAGAACAGCCTGAACTTGAGATTCCTGTTAAAACTATGGATAAACAGCAAGACCAGATGGGCAAACAGCAACAAGCTCAAGACCAGCCTGAAGAAATAGGTGCTGGAGTAGAGGTTCAGCCTCCATTGACCGACGAGAAAGTGGGCGCCTCGGTTGGCATACAGGACGATGGCGAAGATGATCAGCAGTTTTCTCAGATGGATCAAATGGATCAGATGGATCAGTCAAGTGGCTCGAGCAAGTCGTTGCTCTCTGTTCTCAAGAGCAGCAATGGACAGCCGACCCAGAATCAGTTCGTGCTTCGCTGCTCTTGGGTAAAGGTTTGAGTTCGGCCTAGCCCAATCGAGTCTACTTTTTTTCCTGTTTTTTTTCTTCATTTATTCATGTGGTTGGATGGTGAGTTTTTACGGATTTGCGGACCATTTAATATGGGTTTGAGGCGGCTAAATCTATAAAATAAAGTTGGTTTTAACGTGTTTCTAGGCGCCGATTTTACTAAGTCGTGATGATGGTCTTGTGGTTTTCTTTATTCGGCTGTTTTGAATTTGGAGTTTTAGTTGCAGATTTATTCGGCCGTATCCAACGCAGCAGCGCCCGAAATGATCTCAATCAACTCGCGGGTGATCACAGCCTGTCTGGTTCGGTTGTAGTAGAGGGTGAGTTTGCCGATCATCTCGCCGGCGTTCTTGCTGGCGTTGTCCATGGCCGACATTCTCGCGCTCTGCTCAGAGGTGCTGTTCTCTTTGAGGCCGTAGAAGATCATGCTGGCTAGCTGATACTCCTGGTAGCACTTAAGCGTCTCAGCATCGAGCGAATCGTACAGTCCAATGTTCTTGGAGCTGTTGACCAAGTTAGTCGAGTAGAACGGCTGCTTAGTGGTCTGGTAGGAGATGGCCGACCTGAATTTGAATTAAATTTTTTTTTAACACGCCCTTAATTAAATCTTGGCCTTTTCTCACTCACTTGTATCGGTTGTAGAGCAAGTCACCAGAGTCGAACTCAAACTCGCTGGCCAGAATTGCGTTTGCTACTTTGGATGCATCCAAGAAGGTGATGTTCTTCTTGCCAACCTCATTGGCCGATAACATGATGTTCTTGGCGTGCACACGCTGCAGCTGTGAGCGAGCTTTATCACCGATGCAGACGATTCTGGTCTCCAAGCCGTCCTTCTGCTCTTGGATGGAGGCCTTCACTGCCTTAACAATCGAAGAGTGAATGGCACCGCAGAGACCTCGATCCGACGAGACGGCAACAATCAAATGCTTCTTAACATTCTCTGGGTTAGTTTCAACCTCAGCCTTCTCGGTGAAAACTTGATTTCAGCCGATCGATTTAGGAATTGCTTTTTTCCAAGATTTTCAACCGCAACTCACCACTGGTCGCGCTTCCGTAAGGTCGGACTTGCTTAAGCTCACGTTCAGCTTTGGCGTACTTGGCGGCGGAGACCATCTTCATTGACTTTGTGATCTTCTGAATGTTCTTGACCGACTTGAGTCGGATGCTGACTAATTAGGCACCAATGGAAGATTGAGATTAGATATGTACTATTCTAGACGGCATTTATTAAAGCTGAGACTCACTTTCTTTAAGGGTGGCATATCCACGCGCCTGGTTGCTAATTTTTTGGTTGTTTGGAAGCGTTAGAAGACGGCTTGTCGGTCTCTTGCCTGCTTTTACTTACTAGACAACTGGTGTGAGCGACGCTGATCCAAACATTTTCAATACTTCCACTCAAATAGGGGCAGCAAACGCAAGAAATAATATGCGGTGCAGTGTGCTCGGCTTGCAGTATATGGATGGGCATGAACGCCAAACTATATGTTCTCGTGAAGCAGCGAGTTTTGCAAGCTAGACGCAACCGGCCACAAATGTAAGCTTAGATATGAACGTCGAACGAACAGCGTTGCAGTTCGCATCTTTGACGCGTTTTCTCGCTCAAATGAGCCAACTCTAGATGAATGTATTGGCTCAAGGAGATGCGTTTTGGTGTTGAATGATGCAAGTGACGTCATGCAGCCAAATGGAAACGAGAATTTAGTTTTGAACATTAACAAAGCTTTCATAGAAATAATATAAATGTATGGTTTTAGCCAGAAACGCTTCACATCGGAGTAGTGAGTGTAGCGTGTGAGCGTGCTTTCGACTTGCAATGTTTCAAAAGCGCCAACCATTAGGATGCTTTTTATCTTGAATTTCAATTTTTCCTTCGGACATTTTAGACAGCTAGGACTTAATCATAGCTCGGGGTTCAGTTTCAATAGCCTATTAACGTATTAGAATGAAGGACGTTGTTCAAGTTGCCAAATCAAATCCATTCGCCAGCCCGTTCCTCGACGGAGCTAACAGTCAGCCTAAAAGACGAATGGCTTTTGCTGCTGCCGCTGCCCCGGCTTCAAGTAAATAAGCTATTTTCACTCTTAAGGCAGCTTGAACCAAAGCTAACCAGCACTCAACTTTTCCAGAGGTTGAGTATGGTTCGACCGAGTACTATCTCAAGTGCGCTTTTGGTGGTGCTCTTTCATGCGGTCTTACTCACACTGCTGTCGTTCCACTTGATATGGTCAAGTGCAGAATTCAAGTCGACCCTGCCAAGTACAAGAGCATTGTTAACGGCTTCCGAGTGACCATTGCTGAAGAGGGTGCTCGTGGCCTTGCTCGCGGCTGGTTCGCTACTCTTACCGGTTACTCCATCCAGGGAATCGGCAAATTCGGCTTCTATGAGCTCTTCAAGACCCTTTACACCAATGCTCTCGGTGAGGAGAACGCCTACTTGTGGCGTACTTCCGTCTATTTGGCTGCCAGTGCTAGCGCTGAGTTCTTTGCCGATATCGGTCTCGCTCCATTCGAGGCTGTTAAGGTTCGCGCTCAGACCAAGCCAGGTTTCCCCGCCACCTTCCGAGAAGGCATGCCTCTCATCTACAAGGGAGAGGGCTTGTCCGGGTATGATTCTGCTCAACTTCACCTGCTCTCAATACTCTTCTTATGTTTGCCCGAAAACGTCAAGACTCTACAAGGGTGTCGTTCCTCTCTGGGGTCGTCAGATCCCCTACACCATGATGAAGTTCGCTTGCTTCGAGCGAACCGTCGAGCTCCTCTATCAACACGTTGTACCCAAGAAGCGTGAAGACTGCACCAAGGGCGAGCAGCTGCTAGTGACCTTCACTGCTGGCTACATTGCCGGTGTCTTCTGCGCTATTGTATCGCATCCTGGTAAGCTGAAATGATCTTACACTCGTCCTTGATTTGAAAGGTTCTAAATTTTTTCAAATTTCTCAAGCTGATACTCTTGTGTCCAAGCTTAACAACGAGAAAGGCTTGACCCTTGGTGAGGCCTACTCTCGAGTTGGCTTCGCTGGTCTCTGGAAGGGATTGGGCCCGAGAATCATCATGATTGGTACCCTTACCGCTCTGCAGTGGTTCATTTACGATACCGTCAAGGTCGCTCTTGACTTGCCCCGACCGCCACCACCAAGCATGCCTGAGAGCTTGAAGAAGAAGCTCGAGGCTCAGGAGGGCAAAAACTAAACCAGTTTCATTTCAGAACAACAATCATCACACAGCCAGCCACTGCTCGAATAGGATTCATAGAAATATATTTTTAGACTTTAATTCAATTATTTTAAGCAACCAAGCCCATCTCAAGCAACAATATATTCTTTGTTCTTAATAAAAGCCACCACTCGCTGAAACCCCGTAAACTGAATGTTTCAATTAGCACATGAAAGGGCCAAAAACCCAAGACGGAATTCTTCAGGGCAGTAAGCAAACCGACGAGTACTCAATAAAAAGTTCGTTTTATTCTAAGAAATTATGAAAACGGGATCGATAGACGTGCCGATTCAGGTCTCAAGAAAGATAGTCCATTTGAGCTTTGGCCTTGTTCATCTCGTGAAGGAAAGCGTAGAACTGAGGAAGTGTGAGTTCTGAACAGAAGATGATGAAACCTAAGCGATAATTGTGCTCTTTAACTTAACTCACCCATAAACTGGGTTTCCAGGCAGCCGTTCTTGCTGTATGTCAGTTTAAGCTGAATAAAAGCGTTTCCGAATTTGTTAATCAGATTAGTCGAAGCAGTTATGCCAAACTTCCATTCAAGGTCGACTAGTTGATTGTTGGCCGTAAGCTCCTCATCCCAATTTCGTTTTGTCAAACGCTCCCAATTCTTCTCCCACTTGATGGGGGCAAAATACAATCATCAATTTTGTGAATTTTGAACACTTGTACGAACCAACTCTTTGATTATGGCTAGTTTCCCTTCATCCTGAATGCTGCCGTGTGAATGTAAGTACTTGGCGATTTTGCTGGGCTCGACGTTTTGTGCCAGAGCGAGGCTGAAATGCTTGAGCAGATGCTTGGCCACATCTTTGCTGTTCTCGACTTGCTCTAAAATTCTGTTCAACCTGTCCAGCTTCTCAAGCGCTTGGTCGTCGTGCAAATAAAGAACTGCCGCGTGTGCAATCAGACGAAATTCCTTTCCAGTTTGAACTGATCAATTAACAAGTCGACTTGGGTAAATCGCACCAACTGAACCGACCTTCTCATCGAACGAATTCAATCTACTCGCCAAGTTGCTCTCTTCCATTTTTTCTCTATCCGTGACTACGAGGGCAACTCTCAATTATCTTTCTTATTTTGGCTGGCTGTCACATGACTTGAAATGAAAGCTTTCTTCTCTCTCTCTTTATCGAATCAAAACTCAAATAGCATGCGAATTCTTATTGTCTTATTTTTGGACTTTGATGATCTGACTTATCACCGGGAATGGAGCCGAATCTCAAGTTTGAATTGAATTAAAATGCATCCAACACCAATCGACTCAGATAGTTTATCGGATAGAGAGGGAGAGGGATAGCGAATTGAGTCATGAATGGTTCGCTGACTCATATGCAGCCCGCAGACTTCAAATGCAGGATTAGGGCTATTGCCTGAATAATTTGGTATTATGAACGCTCACCGCCTTAAAGCATAGCGGTCGTTGTTAGTTAGCAGTCGAAAATGAAACTTTCAATTTTATTGACGGCTTTCTTGGCTCACTTGGCGAGCTCTGACATTTACCTGCATAATCCTCGCGGCTCCAACAATCGCCTTAACGAGCCGAGTGCAACCAGAAGGCAAGCAAATCGCTTGTTTGATTCACAGGTGGGCGCCGCTCTTTCTTGGTTGAACCACAGTACACAACATGTTTGATTAATAGAACAACAATCGAGGAGGATATAATGTCGGCGATGCCACTAACCAGCCATCTACGACCGAGACCGAGCAGTATCAAATGGTCTGTTTTACTCACTTGATCGGAAGCATGCATAGTCTCAACTTGCTCTTGAACTCTAAAGCGCTACTTTCAAAGCGGATCTGAAGGTTCTTCGCTTTTGAATGTTGAGTGGACTATGCAGCATGGATGCGGCACAGGCGACTGTGGTGAAAATCCCCTTGAGCAAAACTGCGATGTCCTCATACAGTTCATGTGCCAGCCGAAAGTGGACTCGGGCGGCTTTGACCAAAATGATCGACTTCGCGACGGTCTCAATACTGATCGCCAGGAATTTACTCTGATGGCCCAGGACAGCGAACAAGCACATGCAGAACGTAAAGCTTCGGATGTGAAGCAAGATCGAGGGCTTCATGAGACTTGGCAATCTTATGACAACTGTTATTACAGAGAGCGAAATGGCGGCCTTTTCACGGCCGATCAGAGGCTCAGATCGAACGAAAAAGGTTACAGTGGCTCCATATACACCAGACAAAACCCGAACGGAAATCGAAACGGCTACGAATGCGCTGAAGAGCGAGACTACTGGCCCTATTGGCATCCTAGTGCATGGAAAGACGTGGCCGTGATGACCAGTGATCCGTCCAAGTGTGACTTTTACCGAGCTCAAAGCTTTAACAGCATTGGAAAGCATTTGTGCATTGAAAAATATGAAAAAACAAACCGTCAAAAGCATTGGTCTCGTTGGAACAACAAGGATGAGTGCGAGAAAAACGGAGGAACATGGACGCTTCTCTACAATTATCTGGAGAAACTGACCAGTAATTTAACGCGTTCATCAGTATTCTGTGGGCGTTTTGCTTAAATTCATTCTAGGCATTAAAAGTGAAGCAGACTGCAAGGCACGTGGCTATAAATGGGCAGTGCCGTATGATAGCTCGGACGTGGCGAGGCGGGAATGTCTTGTGCCTTTGCCAGAAATAGACTGCTTGCCAGGGCCTAGTACTCAGCCGAACCACTTGGGAGATAAGGATGGCGGAGGCCTTCCGACCTATCAGTGGCGGTTGCCTTATTTTCCATCGCAGAAGCTGCAAACTTGTGTGCTCCGTGTGCGTTACAACATTTCAACAAATGACTACGATCCGCTAAAAACTGATCACAAATCTAACGGAGCCAAGTAAGGCAAATGGAATGTATTAAACTCAATGCGTGTTTATTTATGTTTTCAAACGTGTGAAGCTCTCCAATTCGTAATAATCCCCAAGTCAAAGTGGGCAGAAACAACGAGACAGTTCAGCTTGCCATCAACACCGCCCAATATGGTCGAGTGTTCCAGGACCGGTCGCATTCTTTCCTTCTACTGCCAAGGCCACAAGTTGTGGGAAACAAAGTCAAGATTCATAATTTGAATGTCAGAGGAAAGCGAGGCAACATCGTTCAAGTTTATCCGGCAGTCGAATACGATTTTGTGCCTGACGAGTTTGAAATAAGCTCAAATGATCTGGTTCATGTGCAGTGGACTGGCTCGAACACGCATCGGAATGGTCCGCCAGGTGGCGACGGCCAAACTGGAGCAGATGGACAAGGACAGGTGGGCACAGATCGAAGCAACCTGGTGCAAATCAATCACCCTGCCGAGAATTTTCCCCTGCCATTCGAATTCACCAACATGTGGAGCGAGAGTGAGCTAGTCGGCATGGTCACAGCTCGCAGTGACCTGAACGACAACTCGAACGAGTATGTGAGCCGCGCGGATTCAATGACGGCCGAGGATCTGGCGCTCTATTTCTCTTCGGCCGGCTACTACAAGTGCGTAACAACTAGTGCTTGTGGCGCGTCGAGTTATGAGGCCAAGCCTAAGGTCGACGCAGACCTAAACGCAGCTAGTGCTTCTATGCCGGGCGCCCTAATCCGGTTCACTCGTTCAGGCCGCACCTATTATTTTATGAGCTCTCGCAACAACAACTTTTCCAACCGAAGTCAAAAAGCGAAATTAAGCGTCTCCTAGAATAAACTTCATGTACATTAAATGTGGAATAAAGCGGCCTTGATTAACTATCGATCGGGAAACGGGATGGGCCGGTTTGAGGACATCTGCCGCTCCCAATTATGAGTCGGCAGCAGCGCTAACGCTTTTTAACGAGCAGCACGCAAGCGGTCTAAGGTCACTGCTGTAAGGTGAGATTATGAGTACCTGTTTATGCCGTGCGCCTTTTCTTCTCGATTAGTGACAAGCGCTAGTATTGGACTTGGCCTGATGGCGTCTCCTCTTTTTTTTTAGAATCGTGCCTACCTGCCTCGCTTTTACAGGTGTGCGTTTGTGTGTGCGTACGTGCGCGCCGATGGGTTGTTTCTCTTAGGGCCCATCTCAGGGGAGCTCGGATCGTTATCGAGCGTCCCGGGCTCGTGACCTGCTGGTGCGCTCTCTTATCTGGAGAGGTAGGACCAAGCGAATTATGAAGTGTCCTGCAAAGAGAAACGGAGCAGGTCAGGCAAACGGCGCGAGGCTTTGAAGCCGCGCGCGTGACCTGCCTAGCGGCATTGGCGGCCTGCGGCTGGTCAAGCGAATCCTTAGGAGTCATTAGGGCTCCGCCTCGACCATTATGCCCCACAATCTACATCCTCAATTTAGCCGTGCAGGAAACAGCCGGGCGCAACTGCTCTCGTGTCGCATTTCACTATTTCAGAATTTTTCATTCTTCTGACTGCCTCGTCGAAAGGATATTTTTAGCCTTCCTCGATCTTGAAAATTAAATGACGCATGTGCTTTTCATTTGTGAGTGTCTCAGATTTTCCAAAGGCAAGACAGGTCTATTGCGAAGGTTTCTTGTTAATTCTTAAATAATCAGTTTATGCCAGAGATCTGATTGGACCGAATAGCCCAATAGGAATACAAGTGACAATTAGCACAGGCTGGTGCGAACATTGTGAACAACAACAAGCGATTCCGGTCGCAATCTACTTGTAACATTCAGCTGGCTGGAGCGCGTGGCATCAGCGGCGACCAGCAAGCTGAACCAGTGCCGAGCGGTGCTTCGGTCAGCATGCTCACCAAAGTGCTCAATCGCATAATTAGGCCCGTAGGAGCAGTGGCACCGTTCGCATAATTTATTATAATAGTGGGTGCGCGAACCCCGGGGTTGCTTATGCTGTTGGCGGCGGAGTGGAGGGAGCGCGTGTTCGAGAACGCGCGCGCGCGCAGAGGGAGAGGAGGATGCTGTGCGCGTATAAAAGATTCAACGACGACGACGACGACGTCGTTCTCGACGACTTTTACTCTTCGCCTCGTTTAGTGTGTGTGATCGCTCGTTCCTGCATGTGTGCAAGCAATTTTGGAGTGTGAGCCGATGAAACATGGCGCGCTCTTTGCTTGCAAACTTTTCTAATGCTTTTCACTTGTTTTATAGAACCGGCATACAGGAGACGCATAAGGCTGCGTGTATGTTCAAGAAAGCCGAAAACCACGCATAAGGTATCAGACGAGACACACGCGAGTAAAATGGCGTCGCGTCGCAAGCAGCAAAAGCCCAAAGCCTTGCTGGATAGTGAAGAATCATCAGTCGTGGTTGCAGCAGGCGAAATTGGCGCAACCGTACCGCCAGTTTCACTTCCGCCTCAGTTGCTGCCTTCGTTGAAGCGAAAACGTGAGTCGGCCGACTCTGTGCCAGACGAACAGGCCGATAGCGAGGACGAGGAAGACGAAGAAGAGCACAATCCAGAAGTAGGAACAGACCAGCTGCTTGATGAACAAGAGCTTGCAAACAGTGCGGACAAAAACGAAGCTGGAAGCTTTGAAGACGACGACGAAGAAGAAGAAGACGATGAAGACGACGATGACGACGAGGATGAAGATGACATGGGCGAAGACGAAGAGGACGAGGGTGTGCCCATGAACTACTCGTGTCTAGTCGATTACCTTGGCTCGAATGGACTCAACGGCGAGCTGGATGTAAACAACGCCACAACCAGCGAGCTGATGGCATCAATGCTTCTCTCGTTCAAATGCAAGGTGTGCGGCAAAGGCTTCAAGCATCGACGCAGTCTAAACAGACACGTCAAGCTGCACTCGGGCGAGAAAAATTTCAAGTGTCCACATTGTGCAACTGCGTTCGCTCGCAGTGATCATCTGAAGGCTCACTTGCGCACACACAACAACTCGAAGCCGTTCAAGTGCTCAATTTGCCAATGCGGCTACAACTCGCCGGCCGCATTGAAAGTGCACATTGCTCATCACCATTCCAAATCCAAGTTCCGATGCGTATTGTGCAACGACATGGAGTTTCACTCGCAATTGGCGCTCGAAGGTCACATATACACAAAGCACAAGCAGCCGAACGACGCCGACCTAGACAGTCAGATCGTGCGAAAGCGATCGTCTTTACCTCCGGCAGACGCCGAGCATCTAACCGACAAGGTGGTCGCCAACAAGCGAGCCCGTATCCAAGCTCAAGTGCCAGTAAAATCGGAAGACTCCAACACTTACTGCGAGGCGTGCAACGCTCAGTTTTCCAACACGCAGAGCTTTGCCGCTCACATGCGCAACTGCCATGCCGAGTTAAACGGCCTTGCGTCTCCACCTAGTCAGCAGCTACCTCGCGCTGACCTGAGCGAGTCTAAATTTAGCAAAGAAAAGCATTACTCGTGTGCCCAGTGTCAAGCCACATTCCAAACTATGAACGACTACACTAGTCACATAAAGAGCGAGCATTGTGTCGAGATCTATCGCTGCATGCTCTGCCCTCACATGCAGCTGTTCGATAACGAAAACCTACTCCGCGAGCATTTCATTCGAATGCATGAGACGCGCGAGTCCGAGGTGTACCGGTGTCGGCTGTGCGAGCCGGACGCAGCCAGCGTCTTCGCCACCTGGGATGAGTTTGATTCACACGAGCGCACTGCTCATGTTCCGAATTCGGAGGCCGATTTCTCTCCTGCGCCCAACGGCAACCAGCTCTCCTGCAAACACTGCCGCATAACCTTTTCCAACCGAGCTCAGCTTGAGCGTCACATGAAAATTCACTGGTCCAGTATTGATACAAAGTGCAACATTTGCGATCGCACATTCGACTCGCACGATGCCCTTGCACAGCACAAACTTAGCCATGCGCGTACTCTATCGGCCAAACCGCAACAGCAGCAGCAGCAACAGATCGCTCGTGTGGTCTGCACGTTCTGCCGGCAGAACATTGAGAATGAAGTACAGTTCAAACAGCATTTTAAATTGCACAATAACATCGGAGTGAACGGACGCAGCCCGTCACAGCCTTCCAACTTTCAATGTATCGTTTGCCGGCAAACTCTGTCGTCAAACAGCGAGTACAATCTTCACATGAAGCATCACTTGCGTCAGAGTCTGGTCGCTCAAAGAATGGCCGCCCAACGCACAGGCGTCGAGCGGTCAGCATCCGGTGGCTCAGTGAGCAATTCGTCAGTTGCCTCTTCGACCTCGTCCACCTGTGATCCGAACGAAGCGCCCATGATCACGCCTGTGGCCCGTCAGGTGCCCTGCAATTTATGCTCAAGCTCGTTCAATTCCAATAGCCGCCTTCAGTCGCACTTGCTTGGCGAGCACGAATTCCGCGACTCAAGCTGCATGTTCGTCTGCCCGGTTTGTGACGAGACATTTGAAAGGTCCGACTTTCTGCTTGCTCATACTCAACAGCATGGCCAAGCGGCTCGAATTTACAAGTGCAACCAGTGCAGCCAGGCGTTTGTATTCAAATCTCAACTGCTCAACCATTCTTACTGTCACATTGAGAGCGAGAACGGAGCTCCCGCGTCGGTCGCCGACTTGCAAAACGAAACTGCGGCCAACAACTGCCTGATTACGACTAACGATGCAGGCGTGAAATGCTTCACTTGCATGATCTGTTCAAAGTCGTTTGCCAGTCAGCGCAATCTCAATGTGCACATGAGAATCCACACCGGCTTCCGTCCGTTCGAGTGCGATGTGTGCAAGCGCAAGTTCACCAGACGCGAGAACCTTCGCAGTCACATGAAATGTCATTTGAACGTGAGGCCATATCCATGCGCCATTTGCGGCAAGACGTTCAGGCGACGCTCGCATGTCAACTCGCACATCGACGTGCAT
Organism: Proales similis; assembly: GCA_019059635.1. Lineage (NCBI taxonomy): Eukaryota > Metazoa > Rotifera > Eurotatoria > Ploima > Proalidae > Proales > Proales similis. The sequence goes on from JAGVRJ010000005.1 coordinate 672,880, forward strand.
CTCAAGTCAAAAATGCACACATGCGTCGAGTGCAACATGCAGTTTGACTCGCTTGATCAGTTCCTGAAGCATTCGCTGCGCGAGCATCTTTCATCAGTAAATCTGCCGCAATTAGCCGAACTAGTCAAAGAGAGAAAGGTGATGGATTTGGGCGAGTTCAATGATCTAATCAAGGAGCTTGGCGTCGAGCCGAGCTCGCTCGTCATGCCCAAACAGTCCAGACGAGGTGGCCCTGGCGTGAAACGTAGCACCAGTGATCTAAAGGGAGATGCGCTCACCGAGAGAACAAACAGTCCAAGCGAGTTTGATGAGGAAGATGAAGAAACGCTGAACGATGAAGAGAATATTGAGGCCGAGCTCGACTGCGGCGGCCCAATCGACAGCTATGTTGCCTCCGACGATGACGACTATGCTCAAAACGGCACCGAGTACAACAACGATATGGACGATGACGATGCAGACGACTCCGAGGACAAGTTTGTCATTGACGACGAAAAAGTGCCAGAGCAGACAACAAACGACACAGAGAACAACAACTCTTTCATGGCTGACGATCTTAATGAGCTCAACGAGCAGATAATGAACGACGAGCTGGCTTGTGCCTAAGCAAGCTGAACCGCTCAGGCAGACAGGCGAATCCAATGCTTCATATATGATATGTTCATTGAGAGCAGCTGTGCTGGTAGTGCTAACGGCCTTGCTCCCAGTCCACCTCTTCCCTTTAAGCAACCAGTATTGTATTAGTTTTGCGTTCAGATAAAACAATGAAGCCATGAGTTGTCGCTCACTCCACGCTGTGCCTGGTTCACACTCGGGCCCTTTCCGTACAGAAATTATTTCCTATTTATTGTTACTTGTCTCATCATTTCAAAGGAGAACGTTCTACGTTAGTTCTCGACTTTTTTTCTTTTGGATTCTCTTTATTTTTGTTTCTCATTCTTTATACATTTGCTGCTTTCTAAACTTTTGCTTCTTCTCTGCTGCTTCTAACTCAACTCAACCTCTCTATTTCTACATGCCTTTCTTCAACACTGTCTTGTTGCAACCTTAAATTGCAAGCCTCCTGTTATTGCCTGACAACGGCCAGCCTGCTTGTCTAATTGTTTCTATTCATGCCTTCATCTTCGTCTTGATTCACATCATCAGCATCTTCGTCATTAAACTGTCCAAGCAAACAATGTGGCTAAACTGAATGATTATTGTTAACCTTTCATTACGAACATAGGTTGAAAACAGAATAAAAAAAATTTTCTATAAGAAATTTGATTTTTGTCTGCTCGAGTGTGGACTTTGACCAAAATAGACAATACACTGGAGTTGAGCAGCATTTGTCAAGTCTTTATTTGGATTTAATTTAAAGCGAACGAGTCGTCGAATTTATCTAAAATTAAAAACAATCAAACGAAGCTGTGGCCAACTGCTAGATATTTGATATTCCAGCTCCTCTCTGGGGTTTATTTGGCTTTGTTGATTTAGATTATTTGAGAAGAGCCACTATGAGAGAAGTAGATGACTGCTCCGACCAAATTGACCAGAGAGGCGAGCAAAAACACAGGCGACCATCTTCCGCCGGATTTTGTAACCAGCTCGGCTGTCAACGGTCCCATGAGGACACCTGGTATCGTGGCCTTGAGCATAGCATTCAACTGATTCAATTGAGCTACAAGAGCTGGGAAATCATTTCAAGCTTACGATCGTGTTGGAGATTCCAAAGGTAATGGCACTTTGAGTTGGAGCGACGTCAAGATGATTCGCCAGATGTCCGCACGAGTTGGAAGAAATCAGTGCCATACAAATCGATATTGCTCTAAATTCCCGATTAGTTTAATTTGACCAATGAGTTGAAATTTGTTTCCTTACAAAATGGCCAATGCCAAATTGTCCAAAGTCATGAAGATGAGAAGAAAAGCGGCAGGACCGACCAGACCGATCGTTGTCATTATTCGCCTGACCGAAAGGACAGTCCAGTCGTTTACAATCATCCAGTCGGCGAGATGTCCCGCAACTACAAACAAGTGAACTTAAATTGAAATATTAAGAAAACTCTCTGCTTGTCTCACCGATTCCCAGCATTGAGTGCACAACAAACGGAACAGCCGTGAACGAGAGGGCCGTGGCCGACACGCCCAGATACTTTGATAAATAGAACGGAAGCCATGTGGTGATGACTGTAGTGGTCCAGCTCATTGCAAAATGCGCGGCGTATATTGACAATAGCTCGGGATGTTTAAAGTAGTCGATCCATTTGACTCGCGTGTTTTCCTTTCAAACGATTTAAAGGAGACGATGATGGGCTGAGTGCTTGCTTCAGACTGGGAACGAGTTTATACCTTGGAGGACATGAACATGTAGTTGGCCGCTTCGTCCACGACACGAATCTGCTTGGAGGCCGACAGCCACGCAGCCACCCACAGAAAGCCGATTGATCCGAAAATGAAAAACATCCATCTCCAATGAAGATGTGGACAAATCTAAGGAAAATGCTATCACGTCAATCGAGCTAAGCACTCATTTCAGTAATTTACTATAGCTGCTACAGTTTGGCCCACACTTCCAAACGAGACCAGATAACTGAACGCTCTTGATCTTTCGTCCACTCGGACGCATGTTGAGAATATTTGCACTACTGCTGGCAGTCCTGTTTAATAAATACGATTCTAAGCCGGATAGCTCATGGATGTCTATAAGAGTTCACTTACCCAGGCCTTCGGCCATTCCTAACGCCATTCGTGAAACAATTATCAAACTGAGCGAGGAAGCGAAAAACGGCGTGAAAAAGGTGAGCAGGGACCAGATCAGCACAGCCAAAGTCAGGACATTCTTTCCGCCGAATCTTTTCGAAAAACTGCCACCAATGATCTTTCGAAAGATAAATTGAACATTGATTGAAACTCTTTCGCTTGAATAGTCGGCTATATACCTGGCTGCTGAAATAGCCGATTGGGAAAGCGGATAGGACCCAGCCTTGATAGTGCATGTTCCATCCGTATTCGGGCGCCATTTGAAGCACTGCGACCGGCATGATTGCTCTATCGGCCGCATTGATCAGATTTGAAAATGAGCATAGAGCCACAGTCCTGGAAGTGCTAAAAAGCATTCTGGCTCGGCTCTGTTCTCAGTTCTGTTCTAATTAGTTCAACGAGCTAGTCAGGTCCGTGTTGATTTCTTTGCTTGGGATTAGAATCTGCATTGGAAACACGTCACAACCGAAATGATTATGCAAAAGAGAGAAATAGAGAGTGAACTAGGCAGCTTGTATTTTGAAAGAAATATCGAGTTCCATTGCACACCTATAATTACATCGTGTTTGACCATCGACTTGAGTCGAGCAACGATTATTCGATTCGATCAAAAAGCTGATTTCACCAAGCAATCGATGAAAAGGGGGCTTCCCTCTAGGAGCTCGATCCATTTCTAGACAGAGAACTATGTTCACATTTGTCTGGTTTGATGCATGAGAAGGATTGCACGGCGGTATGCTTGTACGTAGTGAATCAAGAGAGACAGAGAGAGAGCGAAGCCTCATTCTTCAAATATGCTTTGTACATTGAAATTGCATCGAGTGGGCGCGCGAGCCTTCTCGTTCAGCCCTCGAATTTCGGCCGACAAAGGAGTCGAGTCGGCCAAGTCGACAGATGCGCAGCCGGTCGAAAAGCCTGATGAAGACTTCGAGCTGAGTGTCAACATACCTGAGGCAGAGGAAGCGCTCGAACGAGAGGAAAAGTTCAAAGAGTTTGTAGAACAGGCGCGCAATGTGAGTCGATTCTCGACCGAGCGAGCTCGACGAAAGTTTAATCGAGAGCCTCCGGTTCGAAACGATCGATCAGCCGCTTATCTAGACAGCGTCAAATTCATGCAACGACGATATGCTCTGCTTGGCAAGGAGTCAGGAGTTAATCCGGCCATTGGATGGCCTTCTCTCGATCAACTTCGGCAAACAGTCGCCGAGGAAAAGGAGTATGATTTAACACTTGAGCAAAAGGTTCAAACGATAATCGAACGCAAGCGCGAGCAACTTGAAGAGCGAAATCGAGAGTAAGTTCAATCCAGTTGACGCTGCCTGTCGCGGCGACAATTATTATTCAAACTTGATTGTTTATTCAAAACTCAGAGTCGAGAGTGTGGACACAGCTTTGAAGAAAATGCCCAAGCAGGTTGAAAACTACTTCCAGCGTCTGATAAAACGCGAAGAGATCGAAGAAGAGAAGCAAAAGAAGAAGCAAGAGCTGCTTGACCAGGCGCGTGACTTTTACGGCTATGAAGTCGACCTGAGAGACATAAGGTACGAACCCTAACCAAGCCGATATTTGTTCTTTCTTCGTCCAATTAGTGCTCATTTTTGTGCCAAACAGAATTCAAGAGATGATGAAAAAGCTGCAGGACGAGAAGAAGGCGGCCGAGAAAGCGAAAAAGAAAGAAGAAGAGAAGAAAAAGTCGCAAGCGAGTGCTCTTCAGCAAAAGCTCAAGGGCTCGGCAGATTCGGATAAAAAGTGAATAAATCCCTACTGAACGGATAGCGTTTATTTGAATAGGCATGGGGTGGGACGAGCATGAGCAGGCGCTTGTTTGCCTAAGCTTGTGTAATTAATTAGAATTTCATGGCCAATTTGATCTTTATTAAAAAGAAATCAAATTTAAAATTCAAAAACGATGTTCAGCAAAGAGTATTCATTGCAGAGGTAAAAAGGATTGTCAGAAAAGCTTGCCCAACTCACTCGGGCGCCTCTGGTGTGTTGAGTTTTTTTTGAAACAGACCCTTAACAAATCAATTCTGCATCAAAGCAGGCGTGATGATTGGTTTCTCTCGATCGCTGGTGGTCATCGCTCATGTTTATCTGATTTGGCCAGAACGCGGGTGCACTGAAAGAGGATATGCAGCCGACCGGTCTGTTTGCGCAGTAATTATGTTAATTGTTGTTAAGAATAAAACCAAGAGAAGTGCGTGGGTCACATCTTAAAGGCCAATGAAGAGCAGGAGGGTATTCATTTAATTGATTGTGCCAGATACCTTCTTTCTTTAGAGAATAGCAGACAAGCTTGACATATAGGCATAATGATCGCCGCTCGAAAATTGTCCCTGCTCACTATTTAATAATCACAAATAGCGCAATACCAAACGTGATGGAACAGCATACGAACGTAAACTTGGTAAATTACGAAGACGACCACGAGAACCCGCTGTGCCTGTGTGAGTACTACAACCATGAGAACAAACGAACTCATTTGGCCATGTGCTGTTGCAACTGCGACGCATTTGACACTTTGTGCACATCGCTGCTCTGCTGCGATGACAGTCTAGTGCCAGTCCGAGTAGATGACGACTCGCTCAAAGGCTTTTTGCAACGACGCAAGCAGTTGTTCATGCAGGCGTGCGAGGAAACGGCCGATCGTATTCGAGTTCCATGCCCCGGAGGCGCCAGAAGACTCAACTACGACTATCTGCTCTCACTTGTCTGTCTAATGGCCTACTTATACATCGGCAGCCAAGGTCTCTTGTATTCTATACTCTCCATCTTCCTCATTCCAGCCGTTCTTTACGTTCGCTTTTTCTGGTCGCGATTCAGCCAATCCAACAATAATTCGTCTGCCCAAAAGCCTCGAGCCCAGATCGCTTATTTCACTTTCCTGAACTGCCTTCTTATTATTTGGTATCTATTTAACGACTCGTTGTACATCGAGCTAGAGTTTGTCTTTTCAAAAGTGGACTATTACTATTTCAATTTTCTTCTTCTGGCGGCCATAGTGCAGCTTTGGTGCCTTCACAATTCTAACCCTGGCATAGTAGCCAGAGAGACGAGAAAATCGGCCAATCGAAATTCAGACGAGAATTACTGTCTTAAATGCGACCGTAAGCGAGACACAAACACGGGACATTGTCCCACGTGCGGCCAATGCATCTACCGCCGGGACCATCACTGCTTTTGGATCGACAACTGCATCGGCTATTCAAATCATAAATACTTCCTCATCTTTCTCATCTACTTGATTTATTTTTTCACGTATTCACTTCGAGCCATTCACATGCGAATGTCCTTGCTCGAATGCAAGCTGACCGCAATAACCCAAAGCAAGATCGACGACCCTTCATCGTTCAGCTGCCTATTTGACGTCTACTATGCAAACAGCAATCGCTCCGTTCTGACCCTAATGTTCATTCAGCTCATACCAGTTGTGATTTACCTCTTTCTAATAACCATTCAGCAGATACTTTTGATCAGCATTGACAAAACGCAGCAAGATCTGTACCGAATATCGCAGAGAAATTACAAGTTCTCACTGCTCGTCTACATCGCCAACAGTATTCGCTTCAAGTCCGCTTTGACCAATCTGACTCGATTTGTATTCAAATGTCGAAACGCCGGAGATTTCAGTCAGCTGTCCCAAGGCGACGATCACGTTGTTTGATTTGAACATTTTTTAAATTAAATCCTTAGCCTTTGAATTTGCTGTGTTCTCCTGCTTTTTTAAACCGTCTCGGCTCAGAATTGAAGCGAGAAAAATAAAAAATTTGGGAGCATTCAGCCATCCATTGTGCACATCACTGACAATCCTTGCAATGAGATAATCATTTAAACTGAATTCAATTGTCAAAGTTGATCTGCAACTTGGTCAGTTGGATCGAGTTGGAAAAACTGCATAATCTCTTGGGACCAGTTGTTCCGTCAGATTGGAGATATATTGAAAATATTGCGTTAAGATTGGAGGCTGTAAGAAATTCGCGCCGCTCTGGATGAAAATGAACTCATGGGACGAGATTAAATCGCTTAACAGCACTAATTCATCAACGCAGAACGGTAAGACGAGCGAGGAAAACAAACGATTGAGAGATCGAGTGCTAAAATGAAAAATAAAAGAACCAGCCGATTCAAGAGGCAAATTCAGAGAGCTGCCCAGAATAGATCCGAACGGTAAGCGATGATTGATAAGAATATTCTAATTTTAAAATCGCAGACAAGCAACAAGCCGATAAATATAAAACTGATTGAATTTAGCCATATTGGAGATCGAAAGAGAAGCGACCATAGTTGCGCGAGACTTTTGCCGTCTGAGCAAGAGCTTGCAACAGTCACTGCACCAGATATCAGCGTCAAGTGTGTGCTGTATGCAAACATACGAAGAGTCAGTGCAGAAAGTGTGCAAATCTGTCGATGAGTGCGTGAAAGAAAAAGAGCTGCTCTTGCAAAAAGTAAAGCAACTGAATCAGGCAATGCAGCCTGTTTACGGCCTACAGGAGAAGATTGACACCATAAAGACGGTGCTCGGCTCGCTTGAAAGTCAAATTTGATCCAACTCTTCGGAATCAATTCACTTATTTATTCAAATAATTTCTATTTGATACTGAATTTCAAAGCACCTGTTCAACAACGAAATAAAGAATAGAACGCAAAAGAAAGAGAATTGAGTTTATTATTTCATCAGCACGTTCGCTTCTGCTTTTCCTCACATTTGCTCCTGTTTATTATTCCATCAAGTTCCGAAATTATCGCGTTCGAATCATGCCGAGTTTTATTAAGTACTTGATCGCATTCATGTCGATTGTCGGCCTAACAAGGTCACAGTCGTCTCCGTTTGACTTTGACTCGACTAGTATCTCAACAGTCGATTACTCATGCAAAGGAGACGACTTGTTTAATACTCCAGGAGTGGTCCAGTCCGTTATTTCCTCGCCCATCTCATCAAGTGATCAGGCGAGTAAAAACGGCTCTCTTTCATTTGATTTGAATTCGACCGAGCAGCCGATTGAGGTCATATTTAGTTTGGACCGGAATTACACGATTTGCTGTTTTTCGATTCGACCAACGATTCAAGACGCTCTCTCGCTCAATTATTCTCTTTCTGTTTCTGATTCGTCCGAGCAGCAAAATGTCCAGTTTAGCTCAAGTGACCCAATAATGAATTTGGAATCTACCAAGCCCACTGGCTTTCTTATCAGGACCCAAATTCAACTCATGAGCAATAGTTCATCTGCCTCGGTTTCAATTGAGTTCAAGCTCTTTTCATGCGATAAGTTAATCGCTCAAAGCTCTACTACAAGTTCAGATTCGACGCCAACTGGACAAGAATCAACTCGAATATTGCAGCCGACTCAAAGCAAGAAGCCGGAAATATCGAGCGAAACGATTGAGTTGCTCAAGCCGCAGAATCGTTCCTATTCTTTCGCTGAGCTTGGCCAGCTGCCGTGCAAGCAAGACAAAGACTGCAGCAGTGCTTTTGGCGATTACAACATGAGATGCAGCTTTCAGGTGTGCATCTGCCAGCTGGGCTACCGTATCGTTCAAGATTCGAGTTTAGTCGTAAAATGCATCAAAGCGAGTCGAGGCGCCACATTTCGATCACCGCTCAACTGCTCAGCTCCCAACTGCGAGCTCCAACTCAATTTCTATTATTTCGAATCTGAACCGCGCCCGCTCGTTTCCCTCTCAGTAGTCAACGATCAATATTTTCATTTAAACGAGTATTTCGAGCTGAACACCACTCAAGGCCGACTGAGATTTTTTATGGACGACAACGATCAGATGAGATTGATACTCATGGATCAGTTGGATCAAATATTCCGACAGCTGACTCAGCGTCGTAGAAGAAGTCTAGCGCCCGGCGAGACGGGTGGCAGTGAATCGCAAGCAGTTAAAAGTCTATATGAACGCTCGATAAGAACCAGGCGCTACGTGATAAGTGCGCTCGCGTCGGCGATCATCATGCGCGAAAAGCTTAGCGAGCTTGTCATGATCTATGATTTTGAAGAAGCCGAACGAGTAAAGAGTTTGATACGAACCTTCAGCTACACGCGTGCAAACTTGACTTATTACCACATCGAGTTCGGAGAAGAGTTTTCAAAAGCTTTAATGTCCGCGGCTGATGCCATTGCGTCGGATCGCATCTGCAGTTCAATGAGCTTGCGCAAAAGCAACTTCATTCAGATAAATTTGAGCAGCCAGAAGCAAATGTCCATCTTTTTTGATAACAAGCCCTTGCAACGCTACGATGGTCTTTCCTTTTGCATTCCTCCTTCGACTACGTCAAACATTCAATGCCAGAACGGTATAAGTCTGAGCACTGTGAGCTTTTCGTCGAACGCCACAAGCAGTTCTATTTGTGAATGCATGGACGGCTTCTACGGACCATTGTGTGATAAACAAGACCCTTGCTTCAGACTAGATAAAGTAAAACTCAAAAATGGCACCGACTTTCAAATGGTGCGTCTGAACAAGCTTTGTTTAAATGACGGCCTGTGTACGCTGGCTCCAGCTAGCGAGTTTTATCGGTCTAAAACCGGAAAAGACGTTATGCCCGTGTGTGTCTGCAAGCCGCAATACGAGGGCCGTAAATGTGAAATCAATCAGGACGGATGTGAGTTTCCGTTCTTATATGGAAACAAGTTTTACAACAAGTGTCTGATCGATCCGACCAGTGGCCAGCCTTGGTGTGCCACCCGATTCAGGGACTATAATAAGTACCAAAGTTCGGGAAGCTGTAAAAACATTCCGTGCAAAACTCCCTTCAAATATGAATCCAATCTTTTCTTCCAAGCTTGCATACCCAAAGACTACAGGGATGCTCAAGGCAACTATCAGAAGCTCATTTGTAGTCTGTCCAGAAACTTTGATCTCTATCGATCTTGGAAATTCTGCGAGCTTTCTGATCTCAATAAAATTTAACTTTAAAGCGCTTTATTTATCTATTCAAAGACCCGATTGCGAGTGTATGCTTTGATAAGATTTCAAATGTCCATATGCAGAGTCAGTTGGAAAGAACTTGTCGAAGCGTTTGGTCGAAAAGCTTTCGAAAGTGATCAAAATGAAAAGATTCTATCGGCTACCATGTTTGTGCTGTGCTAGATAAAACCCGAGAAATGAAAGCAGCTCTACGTTACCAGCTTCAGAAAGGTCAAAGAGAGTTTTTGAATCACCTTTATGATGCTTTTCTAAATAAAGCTCAAAAGCCTGCATCAAGCTAACTAGGATCTTGACAAATATTTTAAAAGCATTTGATTTAGTCTATTCGGCAAGAACTCGACTGATAGTTTCATCCACATAACTATGAAACTTTTCAAAGTAGGGCGAGGCAAAGCAAGCAGCGTTTGCGCCCAGCTGTACCATCACCTGATTATTCCAGAATATCAAGTGATTGGCTATTGCCGGAGAAATGGCAGGTTCAACTTGAAGACAGTCGACACAGTATAGCTCGGTAAGTTTAAGCGGACTCTCTGAAGCCTCCATCATATCGTCCACGAACTTTCCGAGATTGCTCAGGGCCATGTCGGCTACTGTATGGCCTTGGAGAAGCTCGATGGCTTGTTCGTTAGTCTCAGTCTTATAGTAGGCTTCGTTAAACTCTTCAATTTCGGGAGGATAGTGAGAACTAGAAAACAGGCTGCCTGTTTCGGTGGAAACATTTTTTTGAATCAGCTTGTGAATGTACGCAGCATCTTTCCAAAAATTGTCAAACTCGCCAAATTCACCGGCCTCGGTTGACGTTGTGATCATTGTTGTGTGAAATCTGCAGTGGGAAGGACTCAGAGGCGGATCATAGCGTACACGAAGACTAATCGGTACGAGAAGAGAAACACGCTTCGGAAACTCAACTGCGCTCTCGTCGTAGACTTTTTTCAAAGCATAGAACAAAGCTGCATAAAAGAAACCAGTGAGACGAACTCCGTGCTGGCGACTCTTGCTGATTATCTTCTCGGTGAGCTCGGCGTTGATCGGATAGAGCTTGAGGAGGAATCCGCTCTCCTTCGGACATTTAAACTTGTCGTCGAGCACAAACTTGGCCTTTTCCTGTTTGCTGAGCGCTTCTATGTGCGCCCGGTGCTCCTCTTTGAACAACTGTGACCTTTCGCAGTGAACGTACATGTTCTCCGAGGGCGACAGGCTCTCGGTCATCTCTTTGCAGGTCTGGCCGGTCAGCATAGCGTTGAGGATGTTGGTGATCTCAATCACCAGCGCAGTGGTGTTGAGTCCATCGGTGATGGCGATGTTCACGCACAAGTTCAGCATGTAGCCGGTGGTGAACGGGATGCACTGGAGTCGCCAGAGGAACTTGGTCGGGTCTTGGATCGGAAAGAAGATGACGTTGTACTTGCAGGCCTCGGCCACAAAGGCATCGCGATCAAAGTCGCGCGAGCTCCAGTCCAGCCAGGTGATGTCGAGAGTGTCTGAGGGCTCGTCGTCGACCTCGAGCTTCATCTCGTCCGCGGCCCGATTCATCTTCAGATGGGCGCGAAGGAACGGGTGGCGTCTCTGCATGTGGCGCATGGCCGTGTGCAGGTCACTCGGCTCCAAGCGACGAACGTCCTTGTCCTTGATCTCAAGCAGGCCGGTGCCCATCACATTGAAGTCACCCGTTTGACTGCAATAGACAAGCATACGCTCAAAAGGCGTAAGCTCGAGAATATCTTGCTTTGTCTCCATCCTTTTTGCAAATGAACAGCTCTCGCATAAAGTGAGTTATGATGTCTATAAGCTCTCAGCTATTATAAGCCAGCTGCATTATTACTCAAGACCTTAGACAGCTAAAATAATAAAAAATTATTCCTTCTTTTCTTTTTTTTTTCATAACAAGACTATGAAAATTATTTCTTTACTAGACATTTATTTGGGAGTACAGTGATCAGTTTTAGACGATTTAGGATTATTATCATAATTTTCAAGGACTCAATAACTATATGAACTTGAGGCGAATTAGCCATACAGTTCATCAGGGTTGTTATTTGAACGCATAACTGAAGACTGTGCGAACTTATGAGGCACAGACTGGCATCTATTTAATTTGGGATTATCATAGGTCTGGTCAATGCTACTTACGTCCAAGCTAGAGCGTGATAAACTGGTGTCAATAGTTCGACTGGAATTGAATAAATGTTCAGCTTTAAGTCTGAGATCGACCACTGAAAGGGGCTTTGGTACACCGCTCTGTTCTTTCACATTTCGCTCGTCTATGACACTTCGATTACCATAGCTGGGTCTGTTGACAATTATTGCGCTGTTGCCGCTAATTGAAGCTAGTCTGGGTGCAATCGACTGCTTATAGAGGCGCCAGTACAAATCGCGCACTTTGGCTTTTAGGATAAATCCTGCAAATATGAAGCAGCCCGTAGAAGCGTTCAGGAGAATGAAAACGTAGGTGATGACAAGCAGAATGAATTGGCTGTTTTGTATGGACTCGATGGTGTTGGCTATGAATCCGGTGATCCACGTGAAGCCCATGATGAAGGCCATTTGAATGTAGAACTTGATGTCTTCGTCACCGGGAAGTTTCATGCGTGATACGCGTCGCAGGGTTTTTGTGTGCTTGTTCTTCTTTGCTCGAATATTGTAGACTGAGAAAGAATAGAAAAGAGCGTTCACAACTATAATTATAGCAATCGGTAGGCCAAAGAACGTGAGTGTAGCCCGTCCATTCTGCATCCAGCATGTGGACAGTAAGCTCACAGAGATGGCGTCAGGCTGTTTGGTGTCAAAACAGTGTGCGGGTATATCTTCATCACTTTGATTAGCCAAGACGACAGGCGTTGATTGTGTCGCGGTGTTGCGAAAGCTCGCTGATCGGCCGATTTTGTTCGTATCGCCCAAGACCACGTAGTTGCTGCAGCCCTCCAGAAGGCCAGCGTAGCAAGGACGGAAGCTACTAGTCTCAGCAATTTGGGTGAATATGAGATCAATAGAGATGCTGATCAGAACGATGACGAGTGGCGATAGCCAGGCGTAGAGGGCGTACTTGGGCAGACGAGCACGCACGGTGACCATGAGCAGGAGCACGTGCGAGGACTTGTCGCGGAAGTTGCGGAACAGGTCGAACGCGATCACGTTCATCCAGAAGAAGGCGGCCAGGAAGCCGTAGTGCGTGAGCAGCGCGATGGCGAAGCACACCTCCGGCATGTGGTTGAAGATCGAGCCGGCCAGAAACGAGCCCTGCGCGATCGTGAGCGCCACTGTCAGGTTGATGATGTTCCAGCCCGGGATGTTGCGCAGCTCCTTGAACAGCGCGTACGTGATCAACGTCAATATCATCGCTGACAAGGAAACGGTCGTCGCCGAAAATGACAACCAGCCCGGCAAAAGCATCGAATAATCCTCCGCTAAGATTCCCGGGTCTTTGTTTCCCGAAAAATCAGGTTCCTTGCACACACGGATCGAATGGTTCTTACAGACCAGGTCCAGCTCATACTCGTCGATTGAGTAGCATTTAAAATACGACGGCCAACAGTAGCTTTTGTTCGTCTCGAAGTAGATTAGCTCCGAGACGCTTATTCGAAAATGCATGTGTGAGCTGCATTTTTTGCGTATTTTAGGTCCTCGATCACACACAAGTACATAGGTCATTTTAAGGTTGTTGGCGAAGCTGGCCGCGGCCGGTTTTAATATTTGACTTGTAACGTCGGTCAAATTCAAAGCTGTGAAGTCGGTGTCCCATGGATTGAGTTGATTCAACCTCGGCTCTGACAGAATTGCCCGCTGCTCTGCCGAGGCCATCTTTTGCGCCGAAGACGTGTAGAACATGGTCAAGTAATAGAAGCCACTCGGGTAGTAGGTTTTTGTCGCATTTATGTAGATTATGTAGTTCTTGGTACCTGCGGTGCTTGACAAAATTTGAAATTGGTCTTTGAAATAGGGCCTCTCCTTATCGCCAACGCCTTTACACCAGCCGGATGAGGTGTTGGTCTTCAGCTCCTTGACGTTGCTGAATCTGACAATACGCTTGCACAACATTTTCTCCTCATGGTCCATGGTGGTCTGCATAAAGTCGAAATAAGCTCGCACAGACTCTTTATCGGAACTACCTTCCTCCTTGGTCGCAAGTGTCACCTTGAATTTGTTCACATCGTAGAGAATTTTGGGACCAGAATCGGTCTCTGGGTCTGATAACGCGGGAGCTGTGTCTGGTGAGGCGCACAAGTCAAGATTGCTTTGATTATTTGTGCTGGTCGAGTCCACATAATAATTGACGTAGTGCTGGATCAGAGTCAGATTTCCAAGTCGGCTCTTGCTCACGTTCATCTCGGCACTGAGCAGATTTGTTAAACTCTGTATTAGATCGGGCGCTTCCATGATTAGGTTTTTGCAGCAGTGTTTTATGCTCGAGTTCAAACTGGTGCAGTTGATCTTGCTGTCTATCGTAAATTCGAACAATATCTCCTTGGACTTGCTGCTCTCCGTGCTGTTTATCTCTGTGCATTTGGTGTCGACGAACAAGAAGCCGTTTTCGCAAAATATCTCCCTACAAACGTGTTTCTGCGGATCGTATGCGTAACCGTTTTTGCAGTTGCCGAAATCGTTCCACATGATCGCATTCGAGTCGGAAAGCTGAAAGCTGAACGTTCCGTCCGAGCCAAAGTTCATAAGCATTGTTAATGACATCGGTCCACGTGTATTCATAGCCCAGTTTCGATGACTCAACTCCATGTCCCAGTTCAATACGTCTGTTATCCATTCATTATAGCTAAATGGCAGTAGCTCTCCGCCACTTGTGTCCTGGCCAGCTACATTCAATCCAAGCAGTGCAGTGAGAAGCAGCGCAGCATAAGGCATTTCGCAGCCAAATATTTCACATCAACGATTCTATTCCACTCTTTCTTTTTTCTCTTGTTTTCTGCGAATAACCTCCACAATTTGTCGAATGCGCTCAAATTTGTAATTCAAGGTTAAAATGAAACAACGAAAAATCGGCTTATCAAAGGACTAGCCTTGCAGAGAACATCGATAGATCGAGAAAACGGAAGCAATCAAAATGGAATTTATTTACGATGCTTTTTCGATAAGATTAAAACAATGCCAATCGCGTTTAAATCTCCACCGGAGAAAAGCAAATCTAAAAAAAGTCAATCGCCGGCTGAATTAGATTTTACACAGTGCGCTCATCTTGTTGATATTGTGTTGCACTTGGCCGATTGCATTTTATATTGGTTTATACGAATAAAAAAAACTAATTGACTCAGGCCATCGGTGGTATCTAATCGCCGTCTCGGTTCAGAAGTAAATAGAGTTGCTCTTATCAAATGTTTCGATTGTTCGAGAGATGACGCTGCCGCCCGAACTGCTGCACGATTGGCGCAGCTCGTCTTGCACAGAGGAAATGTCGCCCGATCGATTTGACGAGTCTTTACTGCTCTTGCTGGCGCTTGTCGACCAAGTATTCTGCGAGCTGTCTGATGTAATTCGACCACGCTGGTCTAAATATGCCGAGCCGAATCTTGTCTGCGCGAATTTTTTGTTGCGCCACTGTTCATAAGTCTCTGTCGAAATGAAATGCACGAGTATTCGATTTAGAATCAGACTGGCATACAAGCATTTGATTTCACGCTTGAAAATAAAAGCGAAAAATATGAATAGACCGCTGCAGCCGATTGAGATGATAAATATGTACATGAGAATAAGATCGATGAGTTCACTGTCGCCAGAGAACGTGGTCAACACAAAGCCCGTAATCCAGGTGAAGCCCATAATAAACGCCATTTGAATGTAGAACTTGACATCCTGGTCGACAGGAAGCTTGGTTCGCGAGAAGCGACGCAATCGGCTCTTCTGCTGGCTCCTCTTTTTCGATCGTATGTTGTAGACCGTCAAGACGAAAAACAGGCCGTTAGACAGAATTATAATGGCGATTGGAAGGCCGAAAAATATCAAATTAGAGCGTCCATTTCTGATCCAGCAAGCTTCATGCTCGACGAAATAGGATAGATTTGGTCGATCGTTACAAGGGTTGCCGATGGTCTCGTTTCGAAATATGCTCAAAAAGGAAAGCTGACGCGTTTGCGTTGAATTAGCAGTCTCATTAAAGCCAGATCCCAAGTGATCGAGTCTGCTGCAGCCGGGCAAGTAACCGGCGTAGCAAGGTCGAAAGGGCACACTGAGTCTTGGTGCAACCACGATCAAGTCGACCATAACTGCAAGTATGACGATGACGAGTGGCGATAGCCAGGCGTAGAGGGCGTACTTGGGCAGACGAGCACGCACGGTGACCATGAGCAGGAGCACGTGCGAGGACTTGTCGCGGAAGTTGCGGAACAGGTCGAACGCGATCACGTTCATCCAGAAGAAGGCGGCCAGGAAGCCGTAGTGCGTGAGCAGCGCGATGGCGAAGCACACCTCCGGCATGTGGTTGAAGATCGAGCCGGCCAGAAACGAGCCCTGCGCGATCGTGAGCGCCACGGTCAGGTTGATGATGTTCCAGCCCGGGATGTTGCGCAGCTCCTTGAACAGCGCGTACGTGATCAACGTCAATATCATCGCTGTGATTGAAAGCACAACAGATCCGACAGACACCCAGCCGGCTATTCCAGTTTTTTCGAGTCCGACTTTCTGTCTGAACTGAAGATAATCGTTGGCGCTCGTGTTCTCCTCTTTCTCGTGCTTACATACACGAATGTATTCATCTGGCTCGTCTGGATCAAAGCCGTATTGATCAATGTTGTAGCATTTTTTCATCAGTATAGAGCAGTAAGATCGATCGTTCATTCGAGTCAGCTCGCACATTCTGAGTCGCACCGTCTCAAAATTGAGGCATTGCACACGAATCTTGGGTGCACGTTCGCAGACAGTTAGTAGTTTGCTCACCATCAAGTTTGTCTCGTTCTTCTCCATTACCGCATCGGT
This sequence comes from Proales similis, assembly GCA_019059635.1. Taxonomy (NCBI): domain Eukaryota; kingdom Metazoa; phylum Rotifera; class Eurotatoria; order Ploima; family Proalidae; genus Proales; species Proales similis. The sequence goes on from JAGVRJ010000005.1 coordinate 689,472, forward strand.
CACGTCAATTAGCGAATTTAGGAGTTGGTCACGGGCTCCAGAATTCAATAGTTCTTGAGTGACCACATGCGAGACGCTCTTTGCCAGTTCGGCCTTGAACATCTCTTTGCTCGTGTCGCGTTTGTTATTCATTGTGGCATTTGCGAATATTCTCTGCGCGCCGAACACGATCGATAAAGAATAAAAGCCCGTGCCGTAGACTGTTTGAGTCTTGTTCACATAAACGAAGTATGTAGGATTGTTATCTTTATCGAATTCGGCAAGCACTCGAAAGTCGTCGAGCAGATTGAGCTTTGAGTCGCCAGGTCGGCTACACCAGCTCTCTTTGGACGTTTCTTTGACTTCTTGAATGTCCAGCACTTTACCTTGATGTCCGTCTATTAGCTGCACGGGCTTTTCGTCAAGAGCCAAAAGTGTTAGAAAGAAGAATAAGTTGATCGTATCGTGCTCGTTGGGGAAATACTTTTTGTCTCGAATCCTGAAGCTCACTTTCAAATATTCGTTCATCACAAACTTGTTCGGTTGAAATATTTCGTAGCTGCTGCCGATTAGACTCATTGTCTCGTTGATTACTCGGTGGCCAGAGTGAGTGACATTATCGATTCGGTTCTCGTTCACGCCCATGAAATCGCTCAGGTTTTTGCGGAGGCCATCATTCAGTTCGGCAGAAGGCTGGAAAGCTAGCACGTGATCACAGGGCACCGAGTCGTTCACTCCTCGTTCGTAAGCACACAAGCGGTGAACAACAACTATCTCCACACTCATCTCGGGTGTTGGTTTTTTGATCGGCTCATGATTCGTTTTATTGTAACCCTGGTCTGGAATGCAGCCCTGGGCAGAGAATACATAACCTTCGACACAGAACACATCGCGGCATATTCCCGTAATCGGGTCATATATTTGACCGTGACGACAATTTCCCAAATCTGTCCAGAACAAACTATGCTGATTGAGAATTTGCAGAGATGTGGTACCGTCCTCTTGGAAGTTCATAAATATGGTAAGAGGGGGCGGACCTTTACTGACAGTTGGCGGCGATTGAGCTAAGATCACTCCGTCTAGATCGCTGTCGTTGAGGGCTGCTGCTGTGGTGGTGGTTGTCGGATTTGTGCTCGTTTCTTCGTAATTGAATTGTTCTTTGATTTGGGCGAACATATTGGTCGGCTCGATAACATCGTAAATAAAGCTGAAATGCTGCGCTCGGACAAATTCCAAAACAGTTAAAGCAATCAATGGCAGCAAAAGTCTAGAGCGCATTTTTGCCAAATAAAAAATATCCAAGCTTCAAATATCATTCGTCTTTGGGAACTGACTCTAAGTCGGCGCATTCAAAATGATCTAGAATGCGATGTCAACGAAGACGAACAAATGTCAAATTCACATGGAGATAAACCGGCCTCAAGTTTGTTGATTGTTTTAGAAAGTGAAAACTTTGCTCACCTCATCGGCCATCCCTTTCGCCTACCCTCTCTTTTCCCTTCTCTCCCGCACGATCGCAAATTTAACATTTATTCAAGAGTCTTGATTATTTATTGCTGTGCACATTTTAAAACTATTGACTCATTATTATGGTCACGTAGATTAAAAAAGAGAACCTTGGACGGCTGGTTGATAATACATTTGCGATTGCTAAAAACGGCACGAAATTAAAAAAAAACGAAGAAATGGCGGATATTAATCCCTGATGTTGTAGTTGCGAATTTTTGGTTTTTGGTTTAATTGTTTAGGGCCAGTGCGGCTGCCAGCTGAGGGTTTTGGCGATTTTCTACCCGTTTTGGGTGATTCAGGCTTTAAGGCACGGACCTGAATGACATCTTTTAAAGCGTTCTGCCGAGGACTGGAGCCTTTCTCGTCCAACAGTTTCCAGATCTCTTTGAAATTTTCAGATCGAACAGACGAGCTGAGAGTATCGTCAGTGCTCGATTCGCCTGCATAATTTGAACTCTTGTATTCAACGGAGAGGTTCGGCTCCGATTTAGCTCGATGTGTCAATTGCTTTTTTTTCGTTTATTTTTGGATTTTTAGAAGTTATGCATTAAATAAATGATTACCTGCTTGGTCAACTCATATTGTCTCTTTTCAAGCTGCTCTAATCGATTTGACTGAGCAGGCAACGCGTAGTTTTTGTACAGGCTGGCTTCGTTTTGGCTTATTCTTAGGATTGCTAAGCTCTCGTTTTCATCTGTTGGGCAAATAATAGAAAAATTGAAGCAAAAATTGATTTTGAAATTGTGATTTGCCTACATTTAATTCTGTTTAGCTCGCCTCTTAGTTGATTGCTGATCTCAATCAGGCGTTGCTTCTCTTCCAAGAGTCGATGGATATATTTGGCTGCTTTTTTCATTTTGGCCCTCATCGACTCGACTTGATGGTCATTTGATGTCCATTCGCGATCTGAATCAGCATGCTCACTCTCAGCTGCCAACTCTCTATCTGTTGTTGGAACGGATGCGTGTTGTCTCTCCCTTAAAAGCTCGTGATGCTGCTGACGAGCTTTAATTTGCAGCTGCTGATTCAATTTACTCAGTCGCTCAATCTCGTCTTGAAGTTGCTGAATAAAAAGCTCTTGAGCGCCAAAGTTCACCTGGGTACCGCTCACTGACAGCTTGAGTTTCAGTTCACTTATCTTATTTTCCAGTGCAGATATTTCTGAGTTCTTCTCAATGGTCGCCTTGTGATATTCGTCAGCCTCACGTCTGGTTGCGCTCAGTTCTAGCTCCAGATTGGCAATGTTCTGCTTCAGGCTGTTTATTTCGGTCACGTAACGTCTCGTCTGAGAGCTCATTTCGTACTGCAACGTTTCAATCTGGGTCTGCTTTGATCTGATCTGCTCGGTCTGCTCGTTGAGCTGTTTTTCCATGTGCAAAAGACGAGTTTGCTGTTTTTTACAATACGCATTCAAATCGACTTTTTCACGTCTCAATTGACTTATCGTTTCATTCAAAGATTTTATGTGCGCATTTATAACAGTGTTGTCAGTCATTTTCTCCGGCGTCATTTGCTTGCAACTGTATTCGTCCAGTTTCGCCTGAAGTTGACGATTTTTTTGCTTCATATTTGCCAACTGGTTTTCTAGATCAGACTTGAACGCTTCGGAAGCCGGACTGCTGGCCTCCTTGAAGTCTGTCTGAGAGTCTTCATTTGGATGGCTTGAAGCATTTGATGCAGAATTTCTGCTCAATGAGTTGAGTGGCACTGAATCTACAGCCGGCTGCTTGCTTGTATCTTGAAGAGCAATACTTTCCATTTCGTTGCGCATCTGCTTTATAATCTCTTTTAGCTTTTCGTTTTCTTCTCTGAGCTTAAACTCTTCAGTCTCGAGTTCCTCTAGGCTGAGCTTAAAAGGTCGAAATCACTTAATGTCACTGTTTTTAGATGCATTTGCTGATAAGAAGATAATCTACCGTGGGATTTGCAGTCTGCATTGCTTTTATAACGTTTTCTTTATGAATGAGCTGTTCTTCAAGGTTCTTAACTTTTGACTGAAGCTTGAAGGCAAAAAGTCAAAACGTGAGCAGATCATGAGCTGAATACTTGACATGGAATTTACCTTTTTGTTTGAGTCTATGAAGTATTGCCGCATGTCCTGATCATCCTGAGATTTGGTTTGCTCAAATTTGCTGAGTTTAAACTGCCAATCTGCATTCAAGCTGCTCTTTTGCTCTTCTACTTGTCCGACAAGCTGGTTAAGACGTTCTATTTCGCTCTTGCTATTCTCTAATTTGGCTCGAAGCTGTTCATTCTCTCTTTGCATATCACTGATGCTCATTTCACTCGACACAGCCACTTTGGCTCTATGCTCTATTTTTTCGTTAAGCTCCGATTTTAGACGCACAATTTCCTCGTTCATGTTTCGCCACTGCTCTTCCTTCTGCTTGTCATTCAAACTCAGGCTAGAACTCATTGTTTTCAGCTGGTTCTTGTATTGTCTCAGCTGCTCTTCTAGGAACACCTTTTCACGCTCAATTTCATCTATCCTGTTTTTAAGTTTGAGAATGCAATTTTCTCTTTCGCGTGATAGACGATCGAGCTCATCGTTTCTGAACAATCTGTTGATTAGAATGAACCAGTTCGGCTGAAAGACGACACTTACTTTCTCCTGAGATCTGCTAGCGTTTGCTTACTGTCTAGTTCAGTTTGTTCCATCTTTCTAGTGAGCTCCTTAATTCTGGAAAAAACTAGCCAAAAAGCCTTCAAGACAAATAAGCAGCCTATGACTTACTTGGCATCTTTGACCACATTCGCATCTTGCAGCTCCCAGTTCATTTCTTTCAGTTTTTTCTCCGCCAACTCGACCGCCTTTGCTCGCTCGTCCAGTCGATTATTTAGGTCTGTTCTGGCCTCTTTTAGCTGCTCAAGTTCAGAGCGTAGCATTTTTATCTCGAGCTCTTTGGCAAACAAATTTGTCTCAAGCTCGTCGGCCTTGACTCGCCACTCGTGTTCTCTCTTTCGAATTGCATCGTCGAACTCTATTTGCAGCTCGTTGCGTTGTTTCTCCAGCTGCAGCTGCAGGTCTTGAATTTGGATGTTCAGCTGGCGCTTGTACTTTTCGATCTCGGCTCGTTCAGCGCAAATCTCGCGATCTTTTTCCGACTTGTACTTGTCGACCTCTGCTTGCTTTTGATTCAAACGGCTCAGATAATATTTTTTGCATTCGTCAACCTCGTCTCGATCCGAATCGAGTCGCTTCTTCAACTCGTCTATTTTAATTTTCAACTCGCTTATGAGCGCATCGCGTTCTCCCAGCTGTTTTCGACTCACTTATTGTTTTTCGTTTTAATTGACTTGAAGCTTTCAAGTAAATGATCTATGTTGGCCAATTTACCTGAAACGCTCTGCTCGAACTTGACGAGTTCGGCGTCCCGCTCCTCGAGCAGTTTAAGATTGTACTTAAAATCGTCTTTTAATTGAAGAAATTTCACTTTTTCGTTGCTAAGCTGATCGGTCTTCTTTTTCACTTCACTCTCAAGAGCTTCGATTCTTATTTGATTGAACAAAAATTTTCCGTAAAAATAGCCTCTTGTCTTGAGATTTGCTGGTCTTAATTTACCTTTTTTCTTGAATCAAGCGCCATTCTTTTTCTTTGCTTTCGGCCAATTCACGCAGCGCATTGTTATCCATTTGAATCAATAAGAACAATGACTCGATGGCCCTATGAGATATTTTGAATAAAATTTAAAAGAAACCAGCAAATTTGAAAATCGTGGACGTTTAACTTTCCACTTGAATCGAATATTGATAGGCAGAAGAATAGACTTAATAACTTTATTTCCCCTAAAATAAAGGCCACTGGAATAAGGATGGGGCCTGATTGACGTATCTAACTGCTAGAGGCTGACGATCTTTACGAGCTGAGCTTCTCACGAACCACCTGTTCGACTGACTGGTAGACTTCATCTTCAGACTTGGATCCGTCTATTCGCCAGACCATGTTGAGACTATCAAAGTAATTGATGATCGGCACCGTTGACTCGTTATAAGTCTTAATCCTAGCTCATCTCTTGGATTAAGAGCAGTCTATTGATTAAGCGGCAGGAAAACAGTTGGCGAACCTGTTGGAAAGCGTTTCAGCATTGTCGTCGCTTCTTCCGCTGCTTTTACCTCGACTCAGACATCGGTCAACGCACACCTTTAAAGAGGAATCAAGATTTCAAACGCCTGAATTCCGCCAATTGAGTTGACTCACTTCGCTGGGACACTCGAAGAAAAACACGCCGCGTACGTTTACTTTGTCTTTCATTTGTCTTTGCCATCCATCCAAATTATCTTGATTGCGGGGAAAGCCATCAATAAGGAACGTGTCCTTTCCACTCTCCTTAATCGCCTATTTTTGTAGTATAAAAGGATTATTCAAGGTCAAGCGTATAGAATGTAGACTGTTGCAGTTACATTCTCGAGCAGCGAGCAGGTGATTTCGACTGGAACGATTGATCCATTTCGAATGTGCTCTTCTATTTGCTCGCCGACCTTGGAACCGGGACGAGTGCGCTCAGCTCGTAGGAGCTCGCCAGCCGATAAATGGACAAAGCCGAAATTCTTGACAAAAGCGGTTTGATCGGACATTCATCCAAGATTAAACAATTAGAGGCCAGCCTACCTCGACCATTTTGGCACACTGAGTTCCCTTGCCGGCTCCAGGACCTCCAAGAACGAACACAACGTTTGGCTTTGTGGCAGACATTTTTAACCCGAATCTGATTGGAGTGAGAATTGGCAAAGCAAATTCTAATCGTTTGGCAAATAGCCTGATTGCGGCGAAATTGTTAATTTTTAAAGAAAGTGACGTGCTTAAATAAATAGAGCGAAACAAGCCGATTGATAGAAGAATTTTTCTCTTAAGAAATTTGTCTAAAGAGAATAAATTATAAATATTTTTTCGTTGGGCTAGCCACGTATATAGAAGAGAAGGCAAGTCGTCAGGGCGAATTCCATTTGTGATGTGCAGAGGACAATTGCTTTAATTTGCTGCTTTTGCTATGCTTCGCTTCTTATTCGACATTTAAGTTTATAATGCAAGCAAAATGCGGTCTATCAATCCGAAATAAACTTTACTTGTGGAGGAGAACGCGAGCGCAACTCATAAATAACCGTTTGAGGGCACCACACAAAGACGCAACTCAATAGACAAAATGGCTTTCAATCGTGTTAAGGTACAATCGTTTAAATTGACCATCAATTCATCCGCGTCTCTCTCATAAATTCGAAGCAATGGACAACGTTTGCGCGCGTCTGGTACTTGTTCGACGCCAAATGGCAAGATCCAGCTGTTTCTGGCCAAGTTCTAGCTAAATACCTTATGGGCAAGGTTTGTTCCCACCTCAGGACGGCGTAATTTTAACCAACTTAATGTTTTATGACTTGCTATTTTAAGAATAAGCCAATCTACTCTATCGGAAGTAAAAAGGCTCAAACATGGCCATTCGAAAATTCTTGAATAAATTGCATTCAAAGGTGACTGCGGTGATTATGTGGTGGTGATAAACAGCAAAGAAATCGCTCTTAAAGACGACTTGTGGCGAGTGTACAACTTTTTTCATCATACTCGGTAGGAGATCTTTTTAACCTTGTTTTAAACTTCAAGTTGAAAATTTTGAACAAAACACAGTTACGCCAAAGGAGCAACGTATACGCCGGCCTGGAAATATCACGAAAACGATCCGACCAGGGTATCAAGCTGAATAAGCCCTTTAATTGCAGAACTTGAATGATATTGAGACTTGGCCAAATGACAGATAATAAAAGAATGCACTCGAAACGCGATGCCCAACAAATTGTACAGAAGCAACTTTTTACATCGTCTCATCGTTTTTCCGGACGACGTAGGCTCACCAAAATCGCACTCAGCATTCAAATACCTATTTTAATCGCATTCGGTCGAACAAAGCGAGTACCTCAGAAGATCATCGAAAATGTAGCCGATCAAATAAGTCCGCAGATGCGAGTACCAAAGCGACTTGATGAGTACACTCAGGAAGAAATTGACAGCTTCCCACGCCTTTTCGAATGGTAAGCTTCAATCTATAGATCTACATCTACTGTGATTACTGTTTAATATTCGTTTTAAACCAAACTAGGCCAAAAGAGTTTGTGATTGAAGACTTGAAAAGCCCATCTTTAAACGAGGCGGCCAAAGTATACATTGAACAGACGGAACAAAATAAATGAATTTGAAGCCGATTTTATTCTTGATTCCTGTTAGGTTGAAACGATAAATACTTTTGCTGTAAGGCGAAAACAGAGAATCGAAAGAAAAAGGAATCTAGCAATATTCCCATCCTGGATGTTCTTTTGGCCTGCAGGCGATCGGGCACTTGGGCATACGCGCTGACTGATTGTGTTTGAGGTCACAGCAAGGATGAAAGCAGCTGACGAAACAGTACTTGTCCCTTGGCCTCTGGGTCGGAAACGGCTCACCTTTAAACATACCACAGTTGTAAGCGTCGTGTATTGTGGCGTTTCTCTCCGCTAATGCCCAGACTTTTTGAGAAAGAAACGTTTGATCGAGATTCTTCGGATTCTGTCCGTTCGAATTGAACCTATGAGTGTTTTCTAGCGATGTTATCATTTCAAAAAGATCGTGAGCAAGATTGCGATTGTGAACATTGGCGAAGCCCCACATTCCTTTTGACAAAAGTTCTCAAATTTGATAAAAAAAAACAAGAACTAGTCTAAACTCGAAATTTACCTCCTAGAATGTGGATATTGTGGTAAGGGTTATCGCGCATGACATGAAACAAAGTTCGGCGCTCGAGCCACACGTCAACCGAGTCTCGCTCGCGCTCGATCAAGGTGCTGTCGGTGTCGCGGCTGGAAAAGTAGTCGACAAAGTCGTCGCCGAGCGGGAACCAGCGCCACATCATGGCATGCACCTTCCTCAGCTGCTGGGTGCGGGGCGGGTCCGCGCGCGAGTCGAACAGGTGAGCGAGCGGGTCGTTGTCGGCCGACGGAATGGCGTGGATGTCGCAAAAGTGCACGTTCGGGTGCTTGCACTCGATCTCGCAGATGCGGCTCGCGTTCACGTGCTCGTCGAAGTAGACGCGCAGGTGCCAGTCGGGGAAAAGCCCCTTGGCCTGCTCGGCGATCAGGTCCAGGAGGTCGAAGTAGCCCGGGTTGGGCCCGTACACGGTGTAGCCGATGACTTTCTTGCCCGGTCCGTGCCGCAGCACGTTGTACATGTCGCATGTGAATCGTGGATTTATATATACCGGTTTCGATTGAAACTCTTTTATTGCTGACGGAACTTTGGAGCCATTCTGGAATTTTTCGAATCGAATAAATATGGCACCTGATTCGTAAATATTTTCATTGTTTGTTCGTTTTTTCACACTTATTGCTTGTCGGCAGCCACATTTCGGCCGTAGAATTTCGATGTTTTCATTTTCTTTTTGACTATCAGGCTGATGCTGGTCAACAACTAGTCTAGGATATGGATCACCAACGCGAAAACGTTTCGATTCTGATCTTCTTTCGTTTGGGTTTTTACTGATTATAATTGAGAGTAGAATATAGATAAAAATAAATGCAAAAGCCAGTCTTGCAGCATATCTCAGTCTGAATACTGTTCGAATGATCATCGGTGTAGGCGGCAGCGCTATAAAACTTGGAAGCCGATGTGGTCCATTAATCTACAGATTTCACTTATTTTCACAATTAAAGCTTCAATCAGAAATAAAACAATTCTGGTGAGCCAGAGGCAGTATTGGCTTTTTATGTGGTAACTAGAGAAAAAATTATGATTGCAAGCGATTCGCAGACAAACGTTTTAATTTCACAATCGATCGTTCAATCAACGGAACCTTATTGTCATCGCAGTGAATCGTCATATGTAGTGTGGCTTGGTTTGATTACGCTTCAGCGAATCAATCGCAAATTTAATTCGCCCCCATCTATTATTCTGCGACAATGCCCTGGACTGAAAATAGAGAAAAAATCATCAGCATGCGCTTTTCAAGACGACACTCTTCGGTATTCGGCATAATCTTGTTTGTGCAGGTTTATCGCTTTCCCCCTCTCTCTCTCTTTAGTACAAAGTATTTGACCAGTTACGTGGCCTTTGATCGAATAAAGCGGTCTTTAAGTATAGGAGCTAATAAATACAAATACTAAATTGGTCAGTGGGACACGCTTTGAATTCAACCGCACTCAAAGAATCTCACCAACAAAATTTGACCGAGTTTGCCCGCGTGAACACGTTTGTTCCTATCAGACGCCCGAATAGCCTCCGATTTGTAGAGAAAGAGGACTAGAGAGAACAAGCGAGAGAAAGAAAAGAAGAGAGTTTATTCGTACGATCAGGCAGTCATAATGGAGCGCTTATCAAATATTAATAAAAATTGCATTTACCGCCCAAGATTGAGTGAGAGAATTTAAATTGAAAAGGCAATCAATTAAATGAGGGCACGCCATTTAACAGTTCTTGTCGAGCAATCGTAAAAAGAGAGAGAGAAAGAGATTAAGAAAAAATGTCGTTTATAATTCATTCGCCTTTTAGTGAGGGCATCGATAAATAATTTACCGGGCCCTTCCAAAATTTCAAAGTTACAACTGAAAACGTTTAAAATACCAAAAAATAGCACAAATTGAGAGGCCAGTATTTGAGCGCCGTTGAAAAGTTAATCGCTTCAATTGAAGCCGAGTGCGTGCTTTCCTGCTCAAGTTACTATTTGACGTTGCATTAGATAACTTTCTTTCTTGTCGATTTTGTAGAAAGACGCGTTCTTTTAAAATTGACAGACGGCATTCAAGTGATTTCAAGAAAAGGATCAATTACTTGTGAAGCATACATAGCGATTCGAATGATTACGTGCCTTATCCTAATAAAGCCAAATAAACTTGGCCAAATGGTAAATTTATTCGGATGTTCATGCCAAGGCCACCCTTTGTCTGACGACAAAATTAAATCAAAAAAGAAAAATATAATCTGAAAAATCAGAATAATTGTAAAAAAAAGTAGAAATCAACAATTCAACCAATCGGTGTGATTAGTTGGCCTACACGAAAGAGGGCATTTAGGCATTCGAGAGACCTGATCGTACTTGAGGTCACAGCAAGGATGAAAACAAGACACGAAGCAAAACATGTTTTGAGGTCTCTGTGTGGGGAATGGCTCGCCACCGTATTGGTGACAATTATACGAGTCATGGATGGTTGAGTTTTTCTGCGCATACGCCCAAACACGCTTGGCCAGGAACATTTGATCAGCTCCTTTTAAATTGCCAAGTTGCGAGTTGAAATTACTTATTGATTCTGCTGAGGTGATTAATTGAAAAAGAAAATGGGCAAGATCTCGATTTAGACAATTAGCAAACCCCCACATTCCTGCAAATTGTCAAAGATTAAAATACGCACCAAGAGAAAATAGAGGCATTCGGAAATTACCTCCGAGTATGGGGACGTTATGAAAGGGATGATCGCGCATGACATGAAACAAAGTTCGGCGCTCGAGCCACACGTCAACCGAGTCTCGCTCGCGCTCGATCAAGGTGCTGTCGGTGTCGCGGCTGGAAAAGTAGTCGACAAAGTCGTCGCCGAGCGGGAACCAGCGCCACATCATGGCATGCACCTTCCTCAGCTGCTGGGCGCGGGGCGGGTCCGCGCGCGAGTCGAACAGGTGAGCGAGCGGGTCGTGGTCGGCCGACGGAATGGCGTGGATGTCGCAAAAGTGCACGTTCGGGTGCTTGCACTCGATCTCGCAGATGCGGCTCGCGTTCACGTGCTCGTCGAAGTAGACGCGCAGGTGCCAGTCGGGGAAGAACCCCTTGGCCTGCTCGGCGATCAGGTCCAGGAGGTCGAAGTAGCCCGGGTTGGGCCCGTACACGGTGTAGCCGATGACTTTCTTGCCCGGTCCGTGCCGCAGCACGTTGTACATGTCGCATGTGAATCGTGGATTAACACTTGGTTTTTCATCTCTTGAGAGACCTCTTGCAGAGACTGATTCAGCAAAGCGAACTGAGTATCTCTTATTGATTATATATTCGTCATTATCCGGCTGCTTCTCTATTAATAAAGATGATCGACAGGAGCATTTGGGGTGTATGAATACTAAACTTGGCTCATCTCTGTGAATCGTCAATGAATCGAGAATTAATTTACCGACCCAAAAGCTCAATGCAATTACAATTAGCCTTAAAAAGCCTTTACGTTTTGAATATATATTCAAGCCCATTAACGTTCCGTAATAATAATTTCAATTCGATTTAAAAAAATGGCTGTGAAAGAAAAGCTTTCGTTTATTTTTGTTATGTTTATGCTTGCTCTTTAAAAGCCCTTTTGAATAAGCATTTAACAGGGAATTTTTATTTGTAAAAATATAACAGACGATTGTTGAGTTCTAATAAACTAACTCAGGCTCGCCAATCTAGAACGCATATTTTATCAACTTTGCTGCTAGTAGCACGCATATTTAACAAATAAAAAACCTTATTACCGCTCTCACAGTCCTGAAGGTTTCCAAAAACCGATTTCTTCTGAGTTGGCAATTTTTTCTCCTTCAGAGTGAGAATCTAGTTCACCTGCATAAAGCCTAGTCAATGCACAAGTGCTAACATTGCAAACACACAATAAATATCCACATTCAAGGCACAGGTTGGTTTCTCTCTGATTTGTTTGAGCCAGCATGTTTACGTTCTTTGGAAATTGAATCACATCTAAATTTATCTTTGAACTTGGCCATTGATCTTGGTTGGAATTTTCACTTTGTTCGCTTTCTTCTCTTAATAGCATGCCTGCGTGATCCGTTTGATTTAGAGAAATATTGGAAATTCTAGATCTTCGATTTTTAAACCAGTTCTTTGAGTCGAAATAAATGTTCATACGCTTGATAGAGCTCTAGATAAAGTTATCTACCTTAATTACTCTCGAATCCAGGTGAGTTGTGTCAACAAGCTTCTGAACTTGATCACTGCTCAGGAAGTGTGCATGCTTAAATTCTTCTTCTAGGAGAGCAAGTTGATCTTTGCTAAAACTAGTTCTTGCTTTCCGCTTCAAACTCGAGTGCTTTCTACTAGCTGTTTGAACTGGTGCCGAAGAGGGAAAGCTTGCATTGTTGATTGTAGGCACATAAGTTAGGCTGTCGATAATGTCCTCCTTGGCCAATAACTCAGCTATCGGAGCCATATCCTCTGGTCGGTTGAGCAGAATAAGTGTTTGAACATTTACCGATTTTAACTGTTGCTTTTCGATGTTTAGTTATAATCAATCTTAAGCAGTTCAAGATTATTCAATGAAGCTGATACTGATGATTCTAGCAATCTTTCTTCTAAATCCCTGCCACACTCGCTTTTGCTTCTCCTACGTCCCGGTACGGATTAATCTCATCAAAGATTTAAGAACGAACGTATCTCTCGGCGTGGAACTTTCCTGACGCTTGCCAAATTAAATTATTCATCTGTTTGTATATCCCTTTAAACGGTTTGCATTAGCAGGGGATGCAACTCTACTTGGGCCTTGGATTTAGTTATAAAAATCTATCATAATGTATTTATCTATCAAGAAAGTTCCATCATAATACAGCGATCTTCAATTGTTCAATCCCTATAATATTGTATCGTGAAGCCTGAATTAAAAAAAAAAGGGTAAGAAAAACGAATCAATCAAATCTTGATAAGAATCAAGAAATTTAGATTGTTCTTAACGATGCTGGAAAAACATATGCCTAGTGGGAGGATCGAACTCACGACCTTCGCGTTATTAGCACGACGCTCTAACCAACTGAGCTAACCGGGCTTGATTTCGAAGGCTCTGGTACTCGATTGTATTTTTGACTTTCAATTTGCTGTGAATGAGTACCCGACCAACTATAAAGAAATGTTTGGGGTTGTTATTTTATCAAAGATCGGATAATATCGCTTCAAATGGAGTTAAACAATTGAATACTAGTTCTTATCTCTTGAAAAAAACCTTTCTTTAATTATTTGAACATAAAAATAAAAAATAAGTAAAAAACTATGCCCAGTGGGAGGATCGAACTCACGACCTTCGCGTTATTAGCACGACGCTCTAACCAACTGAGCTAACCGGGCTTACTTTAAGCCGATGCATGAGTTTTATTAATTGGCATTCTTGATGAAAAGCCTACTTTTTGATCGTAAACGGTTTTGAATTATTTGTCATCAGAACTTATATTTCGGTTTAAATCTGGAACGAATGGAAGCGATTCGATTTGCCAAGTCGCGACAATAAAGCAGCCATTTAGATTTGCTTAGAACAAAGCAAACTGATTCACAGACATCCATATATTCAACCGAAACTGAATCAATCAATCAATTTAACTTGTCTAAAACTAACTTTTGTTCTACCAAATTTCGTAGGCTAGTGATAATCGCTAGCTTGACGTTTGAAATGAGGAGTAACAAAAAAACTTTTGTCAACGTCGCCGGCCGGGCTTAAACTGGGTCAACTTATTAAAAAATAGTCAAATTGCATAAACTTGAGGAAAATATGCTAATTAAAAGATAAAGCAAATTAGAACAATTTTGAACAGAACACTTTTGGCCTCTGATTTCCACCGACAGTGATGATTTTAAGATATCTTAATTCACGAAGAAGAGTATACAACTGCTTCAACCACCTGGAAAAGGTCTGTTAACCTTAGTTTTGTTGAAAAAATTATTTTTATTCGATTCAAGCTTCAACTCAATAGGAATTCAACACTTTTGCCCAGGAGCTTCTTAATAACGATCCGTCGCTCTCTTCCTTCACCAAATCAGAGTTAAAGAAGAAGCAATTCGAACTTGAACTGGCGATGAACAGATGGTATTCAAGTGTAAAATCAAACAAACCCAATCATAAGAAATACGACATGTTCCTACTTAAGACTCAGAATGTACGCTTTGAGAACAATAAGCTGCTTGGAAGACTTGTGGTTATTATGATTAAAGAAAACGAGGATCGTTTGGCTGCCTCAACAACTTCTTACAGTATTGACTTGCAGGATTTATTACAGTGTGCCTTTAACAACCGCTGGTTGTCACCTAGTTCAAATTGGTGTGAAAATATTATTTAAATCAAACCATAATCTGCTCAATAAATGCTTCGCCTAATTTGATTACTGAACAAAGAAAGAAAAAAAGATGTGCCCAGTGGGAGGATCGAACTCACGACCTTCGCGTTATTAGCACGACGCTCTAACCAACTGAGCTAACCGGGCTTCGATTGCTCTATCAACAAGTTTAAGTTTGTTCAATGGACAGAATGAATTGCCGATAAATAAAACATCTTGAATATTTTCCATTCGAAATCTCTTTAAATATCTTCGTTCAAGTCAAGTTTTGATTCGTTTGATAAGGCTCAGATAACAAGCTGGCTAAAAATGACAAAATTTGTTTCTGAAATCGAAAATTGGACCAAAAACATGTGCCCAGTGGGAGGATCGAACTCACGACCTTCGCGTTATTAGCACGACGCTCTAACCAACTGAGCTAACCGGGCTCTGTCACTCGGCTCATAGTTCAAGCAAGTTTTTTACAACTTTATTTAACCGAAGACAAGAAAATGCTAACAAGATGTCGCCAGTTCAATTTATTGGATGCCTCAGCCAAGTTAAAAATCAGAAAAGCAGACAAAGATAAAGCCATTCAAAGTTATTAGGAAAAGGTTGTGAAGGCTGTTTAAGGCAGACGATGTTTCGTTTGCTCTTATGTAAACATTGCTCGGGTTAGCCTGAGAGACTTTGACTCTTGACATTCTAAATGTTGCATTTGAGTGTATCAAAGGATTAAAGTCAACCCAAGATAGGCTTTGAATTGACTGATTCGGAGAAAAGAGAAGTTTTAACTCAGAAGAATTGGATATAATTGAAGCATTCACCAATTCGTTTGAACGGGTGTAAGCAAAATGTGGAAGTAGCAAATCTCCTTTCAGGTCTAAGAACGACCGATTTGACGGAGCGTGAGTCTCGTTGTTGAAAAGCCTGACAATCGAGTTTTCTTCAGTCACGTTCAAGCCATCAAAGTCGTATATTCTGATGTCATTGCAGGCGTAAACCTCGATTGGCGGCTGAAAACTCTTTAGCTCATCGTTCTCCAAAATTATCGAGTTATTTGGCGAAGTTTTAAGCACTTTCTGCAAGTTCAAGTCCCTGAAAGATACTTTATAATCTTCGCATGGCTTGCCTTCACTATTGACGACAGGATCGAAAGTGATCTCGATTGAAGACTCGGTCGGCCGTTGTATTTGACGAGCCCCTTGTTTTATTTGTGAATCAGCCAAAACTACGTTAGTTACAATAAGCAACACGCATTTTAACACGGTCGACATTTTAGCACAAGAATTTTTCTTTCTAACTGCACTTAAAAGTTACGATCATCAGATATTTAAAATGATTATCAAGGAATGTCAATTTGCGTATTTACAGGCTATTTATCACGATTATATCTATTTTTAAGAACTGTTAGCTCTCAACTAAATATAGCTCTTCAACTTAGCTATTAAATCTAATTCTGTAAATCGGTGTCCCAGATAAAAGGCTTTCGATTTTCAGGAAAAGAGCAAAAACATGTGCCCAGTGGGAGGATCGAACTCACGACCTTCGCGTTATTAGCACGACGCTCTAACCAACTGAGCTAACCGGGCTCTGATGTAGTCTCTGAAGCCGTTTGAGTTTAAAACTGTATTCTCAAAAGATTATACATAGCTTTTAGAAAACAATTCGGCAAATGTAAATAACCGAATGGGAAATTATCGAGAAGCAAATTGCGAATCCATTGGCAAAATAAGCTAATCTAATGTAATGTTCGGTGAAATTCACCTCAGAGTTGTGGTCCGCTTGTGCTTTTATGGAAAAAAGTAACGCGATGAGGCCTTGATTCGATTAAATTTGTAAATAAATTGATTCAATTTGTTTCAAATACTGCAGATTGCTTACCGATTGGAGCACAACAAAATAAAGTCGAGAACAAAGACAATGCTAAAAGGATGTTTTTTGTCCATTGACTCGGCGGTTCGGTCGATTGTCTGATAGGAAAGTACATTTTAGAAGGAACAGCATAACACTTTGATTCTGTATTTTGAACAATAACTCGGCATCGGATTTGTTGAGCAAACTGTAAACTGCAAATACGCAAATTTTGGCTGATTGCTCTGATTTTTATACTGAGAGCATTTGGAGCACTTGGTAGCGATGGTCAAAATCTGCCGAATTATGCTTCGGTAGGCTACTTAAAACGTGTCGCTAGATTTTGCTATATATTAGAGAAGAATTAGGGTGAGGTAGTCAAGTGAGACCGGCTGATTATAATTTTTAAAGAAAACAAAAAACATGTGCCCAGTGGGAGGATCGAACTCACGACCTTCGCGTTATTAGCACGACGCTCTAACCAACTGAGCTAACCGGGCTACGTCTTCGGCCCGCTTGAAAGAAAATAAATTCTAACTCGAGATTTTAGATTTACTTGAATAAACCAGACAGAAGCAGCCTCTATAACTATTGAACTGAACAAGCTGATTGAATGTTGGCCAAAAGAGTATTAGATACAAAAGATCGAGAGTGTTAATCAACTTTTTGTTTGTAAGGTTTTATTTGTCATTTATGAGTTATTGATCAGCCTGGCTGCAGTTTGTTGAGTTGAAAGTCAAATGGAGCCATCAAATTGAAAAATATTGTAAATAAACCGACCAGATCAATCGGGTACATTGAGAGAAATGAGTACGCATGCATATTCCACCGAGTATGATGGTGCCCGGCATCTCAGCTTGAGAGACGCCAATACGGTATTAAGGCTATCGGATGGATGGAGCTCTTATCCGGACTTGGACACATTTAACAGCGACTTGCTTATTGCTACTTTAACTCTTCCAGTAAGCTTCTGATCGTGGTCAATCTTGATCCGAATGTACCTCTATTTAATTTTATACAAATAAGAAAACCTCCAAAGCCGACAATGAATTTGTATGGGACATTCGCAGGAAATTCAAGGATGAGGACCAGTTAAAAATTGAAGATGCGGCTCGTCGTCAGCTTGAAGCTCTTTTTAATCTAAGCCAACTATTATTCGGATTAAGTCGTTGTGAGCTGGCGAACTTTACATTTCGGGACCTTCAACTGGGCCTTGGACCTCATTCCTTCGTAAAAGCAGGCTTTAAATATGTGGAAATCGGAGCTGCCAAAGTTAAGTTTTATGAAATATTTGAGACCGTTGTTCAGGAAGTGATCGCAGCTGGTGGCCTTCAAGTTGCTTTGCTCATGTACCAATATCCTAAAATTGATATGGTACGTCAAAAATGTTTAGATCTTATGTCAAGTCTGGCTATTGTGCCAACCGTTGCCTTCGAGTTATTGGAAAAACATTCTTGGTTTCTGAAACACCTGATTGTTATGGTTCGGGATGGGGATATTGGCTGCGACAAGATTCCTGCAATGAGCGTTCTTATTCGTCTTCTCAAAGTGATTCTTAACGACAGGTAAGGCTTGTTTTTTGTTTTTGCGATGAAAATCATTTTATTTCTGAACTCTTGAATCAAAAAGAATCGAGTGCGCCTATAACATTCTGGTTGAGATGGAATACATAGACCGAGTTGTCAGTTTGTTCAATGAACGTGACGATCTAATTGTGTATTACATAAAATTTGAGCTCATATGCATGCAAAGCCTCACTGTGATCTTATCAGATGCGCAATTCAGTAAAAAGTGGCCTTCTCAGTCCAGGTATTTGTTCTTGAGCATTTCTTAAACACAACAAAGCAACACATGTTTTCAACCACATAGATCACGTCTAGCCAACTATTGCATAACATTAATGCTGATGGCTATCGACTCGCAAAAGAAATACAAAACCAATCATATCAAGCATGCTGAAGAGATCGGACACAAGCATTCATTGGCACATGCCATTATGACTCTGACCGAGCTGCTCAAGCATGATGAGGAAATGAATACGTTCTATCGCCATCACAAGCCGTTCAAAGCACTTCTTGCGCATTTGTACCGAAAGTACGGGCCAAGATTGGCCACAGCGATCATGGACCCCGGAATCAACTATGGGCTCAACCACTTGATGAGAGTTTTATATCTTAAAGGAAAGCTTAAGATTGAAAGTGGCAGTCAACAGGCCGATCCTAATCGTCAAGCAAGAAAATGCTCACGACCTGACTGCGAGAACGAAGAGACTCAATTTAAGCCATTCAAAGAGTGTCGCTCATGCAGTGGGAAAATTGCTTATTGTAGCAGTGCATGTCGCAAGAGCCACATGGAATTTCATCTACGTCGAGAATGTAGTGGAATGAAATCTCAAAACTGCAAGTCAAGCTCTTCCCAAACAGACCTACGAGCTGAACCTCAAGAAGAACAATCGAAGCAATGGCCTCGTCGCGGATCATTCGGCATGGGCGGCATTAAGCGCTACGTTAAACACACCTATTCGATGAAAGAAACGCCTGAAATGCCCCGTAGCGTCCAAGAGCAGCGACGAGCATCTTGCACCAGTGCTTTTCGGCCATGGGCCTCTGCCAGTCGAACATCAGGGAGACCCCTAGAATTAACCAATCCAGTATTGACTTCGACCACAATCAGCGTGAAGCAAATCGATAAAGCAGAAAAGGGCTCATTGACAAGCAGCAGAATAGAATCAATTTACAAATCAAACACCATTCAGCGTCGATCCAAAATGTCATTGGCTGAAGAGCCTGCTCATATAGACTCAATTGATATGAATGCTCGCAAGGGCAAAAGCTCCACGAGTTCAAAGTGCCGAATAGCTTCCAAGCCGGGCACCACTCGTCCGAATATAAAAGCCCACTCTTCAAAAACTCGAAGCAAATTCGAAACGGCCAGGAAGCAACAAAAGACCATAAAAGGTTTAAAGGAAGAGGATCTTTTTTTTAACGGGTCAATTAAGAACCAAGATGATGGCAGTTCAGATAGTGAAATAGAAGAAGCATGTGAGCCAGACGCACAGAACTGCGCTGATTTTGAATCTTGTGAAGATCTGAGCGACTTTGGCGAAGATTTTCTCAATGAAAGCGATGAAGACGAAGTTGATGTGAACAATTACATTGACTTTAAAGATTACTGCGATGAAGAAGAGGAGGATGAGGAGGACAAAGAGAATGTCAAGCGAGCGAATGGAATCGAAGAGATCGAAGTCAAACGCCTGCATCGAGGCTTGTCAAGTGGACTCAATGCTCGGGAGAATGATTCATACAATCCATATAGCGAGCCTCCATCACGCTGTTATGTGGTGAGAGAGTACGAAAATCCGGAAGCTTTTTCGCACGAAAACGAGCAAACATACAATCAGACAATTCAAATGATGCCGCAGACAAGCAACATTTTGATGCCGCCTCAAATAACGATCGCAAGCTACAAAGAGGAAAGCAACTATTACTCAAGCGAGGATGTGCTGGATTGCGAGAATCGACCGGCGAGACGCTCAATTTCAAGAGGAAACATGAGGGCCTCCGATGAGATGTCAAGCTTGACTAAACCGGTCGAAATGGCTAAACAAGGCAAATTCAACGAATTGAAGGTATTCAACAACCTTGAAGAGCAAAGCCTCAGCAAAGTTGCCAATGGCCAAGCCTCTAATGAGCTGCCTAAATATTCGACTCCAATTTTCAATGATTCGAGTATGAAAGCTGCCTTGAGGAAGAACCATTCCAATTTTCTGAATGCTCAACTCAATATGACCATTATGCCATCGGCGAATGGGTCGCTAATGCCCAATCGGGCAAACGTTCGCACAAGCGACTCAAAGCTGAAGCCCAACAGAATACCTTTAACTCACAAACTGAATTCAATTGAGGAGAATGAGAACTACGAGAGTTGCAGCTCTTCAACAATGCGCCACATCGAGGAAGAGAATCGACTGCGACCAAGACCTGACCCTGCTCACATGGGACCGCTGAATATAAGTCAATTGTCCTCAATCGAAAATGCTGTATCGAATGAATACGTCCCGGTGAGTAAAGCGCAGCTGCCCAAAACCCTTAAAAAGAGGTTTGTAGAGGAAATGAAGCGGGACCGGTCCAAATGTGTAATTCAATAGATGACTAGTACTCGGCGCGCCCCCAACATCCTGAAAGTTGAATTCCAGTTGAAGGCACGATATGAAAAATGTTCTTCTTTTTTTTTCTTTATTTAATCAAATCGATTTGGATGTAAAAATTTGAGTTGAAAAATGGGCAAATCGACCACTGAAGCCAAAAGACAGCTATAATAATTGATCGCGTGTCCCTCATTTAAATATCTTCCTTTTTTTTTTATAAACTGCGCATGTCTCCAAAATTGTGGAATGAATCAATGTCTTTATACTCCTAGACAAACTTTTACTCTTAAATATTAAGCTTTCTTTTTATTCTGGAAAAAAATAAAGAACATTTTTTCTAAACAAACTTGGTATTGACCGCCGAAATAGGAATCTGAGAAGAGGAAACAGAGCGAACAAGAGACCACCAGAGAGTTGACACTTTATCTTTAAAGTCCCTCGCTTTCCCAGTGGAATCAAACGCCAATTATTTATTTTCACGCTCGATTTGCAATGCGTGATGGTAACAGAAGGATGCTGAATCACAGCATACGAAATCAAATTACACTTTTTGATGTCGACTTGGGCATTTATCACTTGATTAAATCCTCATCTCATTAAACGAAGAAGGGATTGCATTCAGACGCGTATGTAAAGCATAGGCCCTGTTGATCGCCTCGTTATTCCCTATTCTCGGCCAGAAACTCAAGAATATTTGAAAGAGAGCCAACTTGTCGTTGACGTTACGAGCTGGCAAAACGCGCCTTGCCCCAGTGCGTTTTTCTCCCCTCTGCACACTTGTTAATTGACTGGAGCCGATCTGCGATTAATTCTCGATTAATTTAAGCAGCCACTTTGCAACTTAATAAGAAAGGAGGCAAATTGAACAAGTCTAGTTGGTTACTGCAAGTCTGATAAGACGCGCGTCGAGTGGAGTCGAATTAACCATAAGCACCAGCATACTTCCAAAACAAAAGAAATATTCAAACAAGGAAAATAGTCAATCATTGAGTTGGTGCCCAATCAGTCACCAAGCAGAGCTTGTTAGAAAACGGCAAACTGACAAAAAAGGGCCATGGAGCGTTCAGAATTCTGGCTAAGTCAACTAAGAGGTGAACATTTGGCGTCGAGTTCAAGTGAATCAAGCTCAACCTCACGTGCATCCCGAAAGGCTGAAGAAGCTCGTCTCAAGACAACAGATGGCAAATCCAAACATGATAAAGAAAAAGACAACTCGGCGGCAGCGACCGCCACTCGTCTGAGTATAAACGCACGAGAGAGGCGTCGAATGCACGACCTAAACGACGCGCTCGATGACCTGCGCTCTGTGATTCCTTACGCGCACGGACCAAGCGTACGAAAGTTAAGCAAAATTGCCACTCTTTTGCTGGCGAAAAATTACATTATGATGCAGAAAAACGCCATCGACGAATTGAAAAGGGAAATTGAGCGACTCAATCGAGACCGAGAAACTTCGAGATGGAACGCCAAAAACGTAAACAGCCCTACAAGATTAAAGGCACTTCCTGCACCACTACTGGCCGCATCGTCTTTTGCGCTATCTCCTCGCTTCAACCTCGAGCCTAGTGCCAATGAGAGCCGCTTTGAATTAGACACTGAACCTTTTGGTTTAAATGCCAAATTTCCTCGTGTTTGATTTTTATTTAAATTCCCTATTCTTGTTCTCTTTGAGTTCTAAATGTGAACAGTTACAGTGACCGCGAAAATATTCGCTCTCTTATTTTCTCAGTTCAGAATAAAATAGCAACATGACTAATGCATCTGCAGATAAGAAGGATCGTTGATCGGCCAGGGGCAGAGGTGATTAAAACTCAGCAAAGATTTCGAAATTCTAAATTGCGAAGTAAATTTAATGTCAGAGCGTGCCTGAGCCACAAATGGCTGCTACTAAAATTGGGACGTTAAGACAGAGAGAATGAGCGAGCGAGACAAACCTTTGAGTAATTGGCTGGTTGGTGGTTGGCTGCAAGGCGCGCCAAGCCTTATTCTTCTAACATTCAATTCAACTCAAAATAGCTTGATTCATTCATAATGGAAAATTCATAATACAATTTCTCTATTTACGTTCGGCTCTCAGTGCATATGATGAGTGTGTGTGTGTACGAGTCGAATGCTTGTCTCGACTCCCAGAATTGCGTTGTTCAAAAACTCCTTCACCAGAATGAGCATCTACTCTGTTTTTGGTTATAAAGCAGCTGCTAAATGAAAACTTAAACTTACTAGACTAGAAACGGCAGAAAGAATGGAGGATTTGGTATTGGTCGACTCAAACGACTATGCTCAAGTCATATTCGATGAGGTGAACGATTGTTTCATCGAAGGCCAGCCTCTCGAGTGCCGATTTGACATAAACGAGTTGCTCAAACCGGACGAAAGAGACTTTGTGGCCGTGTTCAAAGTGGGATTCGCAAGCTGCCGTGACTATATCTGCTACCAGACAATTAAAAGCGAACAAATAAACAAAACTCGGGGCTTGGTGGTCTTTCCAGGCGAGTCATTGCCCAAAGACGACGGAGAGTTCTATCAGTTTGTTTACGTTTCGCAGAGCCAGCAGATTAGAGGGGCCTCAATACCGTTTCAGTTTAAACGCACTCACATCTCTGATTACGTTGAAGTCGAGGAGCAAGAGGCAATCGTTCTCAAGCACAAAGAAACTGCCATTGCGGAGACCTTAAGCGAAATAAAAATAAAATGCGACAGCTTGACAGAGGTACACTAGCCTTGCGCTTGGCTTTACTTGACACTCGACAATATCTAAATTTGTTCTAGGCCAATAACGCTTACGAGCAGCTGGTGAGCGAAAACGACACACAGATCAGGAACCTTGAGGAAGAACTGTCCACGGTCAAGCTTCAATGCTTGCGTTTGAAAATGGACAACGAAAAGCTCGCTTTTACTCTCAAGAGTCAAATCGAGAACTTAAACAGCTCGAAGGAGTCATTTGGCAAGCTCAGCGACGAGAACAATAGTCTAAAGAGCAGAGCAGAGCAGTTAATGGCTACAAATGAAAAACTAACAAAACAACTTGAAGAACAGATGAACTTGGTCAACCAACTGAAACAAGAACTGACTGAAGTGAGATCGGTGAGTTTTTTCCATTTGTTTGCATTCTAGTTGAATACGATTCTTGTTTCCGCAAATTTTCCGTGTCAATCGGCCTGAATTGAATTTTCTGCTTAGATAACAAAAAATCTTCAAATTTCTCTTGCCGCGACCGAATTCGGTCAATTAAAGAAAGCTGAAAACGAAGCGCTCTCAGCCAGAGGGGAGCTGCTTTTAGCTCAAGTAAAATCATTTACTTTATCGAACACGGTCCTAATTGAAATTAGTTTTATTATAAAAAATAGTTCATTTGAGTTTAGTTCTAATTCATTCAGTCAACTCGAACGCTTCTTTTTGTTGTTTGTTCTTTTTCAAAACCGTCGCAATCTTAGAAAATCTTGAACTAACTCTAAATCGGTGAACGCAGAACAAAATCGGTGAATTAGAAGCGCAAGTCGACGCACGATCCAGAGAGTTGAGCCGACTAAGAGAAGAGCTGAAAAGTAGCGAAGTGATTGTGGCCGAACAAGCCGACACAATTCAGAACATCTTGAACGAAAGAGAAAATCTGAACTATCTGATAAAAAAACTAAACGAGGAAAAGGTAAGTTGTGCCTTCTTGATGTTTTCTTTGGTTAGAATTTCTGAAAAACAAATATCGCAGAATGAGCTCGAGGGTGAAAAAGAAAATCTTAACCAAGAACTGGGCATGTGCAAGGACAAACTGATGGCATCCGAACAATGCAAGGATATGCTTCGATCTCAGCTCGCCTCTGTAACCGAAGAGCTCAGCGAGGTGAATCGTCGTATTGAGAAGAGCGACGACGCCTATAAACAGCAAGAGAGTCGAATTTCTCAAGCTGAACAAGAAAAACAAAACTATCAGCAAGTAAGGCTTAGAGTCAATTTTTATTCAAAACTGAACTCAGTAACAATTGCCTCTGAAGGAAATCGAACGGATCAAAAAGGAATATGAAGCTAAACTGGCCGAAATAAACGGCTCCTACTACGCACTCAAGTTTGCTCACGGTCATCTAGAGGCCCGTTTGAAAACTGTCGAGCAGAGCAAGAAACAGCAGGGCAAAGATGAGAAAGTCCAGCAGAAAGAAATTGAAAAGCTTAAACAAGAAAACGAAGAGCTAAAAGATCGAATCAAAGAGGGCGCCAAAGAATACTCAAAGTTGCTCGACAAATATCGATTTGTTAAAAACCAGCAGTTTAACGTGGATATAAGCAACTACCAGAGCAAGAGTGAGTCTGGACTCAGACGTCGCTATCCGCTAGCTCGCTCAAGCACACAAGCCGATTCTGTTATTGAGGTTTGTCCGATTTAGAGCCCTCAAAGAACGAATCGACAAACGTGTTTTTTTTTTAAGGAAAAGTCAAACCGAACTCATTCAGCCGAAATTGAAAATACGTTGCTGGACGCTCTGCTCGCATCAACATTCTACAATGGCTGGAGAGCTTCCAACCGAGATGCTGATGAAAGTTGGACTGAGTCGAAAAAGTCAAACACTGTGGCTGTAACTCAGCCAAAGACAACCATGGCTGAACTTGATGTAATGAACGAAACAGAGCCCGAGCTAGACTACTACGAAGACTTGAACGCTGGCCAACAGCTGTACGAAACTGAAAATGACAATGTATTCGGTATGTAGTTCTCTACTAGCAAGCACAAAGGAAGCAGTTTTAAATTTAACCTTTAGACAAAGAGCCTGATTTGTCCCAACCAGAACAGGCATTTTGCGGCGATGTTCTGAAAATGAAAAAGTAAATCTAAACGGCATCTAGCCCAATGAATGTAAATACTTAGCAAACTCAAAGCAACAGCCAGAAATGCGAGATCTGCGGCTACATGTTTCCGACAGACGTAAGAGAAAACGAGTTAGAGGATCACATGTCGATGCATTTCGGGCCCAGTTGTCCAGTTTGCTCGATTGTGTTTAGAAAAGGCTACCCGCAACAAGAGTACGAGGAGCATGTGAATAGTCACTTCACCAACTAAATTGCTTTTCTGTTTATCCCATCTATTTAATTACCCAATATTCCCATTTAACCTTGTCATTTAGCCTGCAATTGTCCACAATTATCATTTATCTGTTTCTATAAGTTATCCTCACAAATATGTTTGAATAAAAAAATTTCGCAGCGGTTGAAAGCAAACTCATCTAATCAGGCAATAGCTCGTGTAGTCTAGGAGGGAATGGTTCCACAATTTCGAACCAATCCCTAAACGAAACGTGATTCGAGCGTGCCTGCATCGCGCTCGACTCATGTGCTCAAGTTTATTCTGCTTTCTTGTTGCATAAATGTCTTGTGATTCAGATAAAAAAAAACCATTCGATTATTTTCTCATTTTCCAAATCACTAACGTCTTCTTCATTAACGGATCTTGCTCAACAGGATGCAGCTGCTGAATATCTTCATAGCACTGAGTCTGGTGACACTTGCACTGGTCAGAGCAGAGCAGAGAAGCTTTCTAAACTCGGCGCTCTACATTCAAAACGGTTTGTTTGTTTGTTTGTTTGTTTATGATCGAATAAAGCGGCCAAAGCTAACATCTTCAATCTCATCTAGATCGGATTCAAATGAAAGTAGAAGGCGAAGATGTGTCTTTTCTGGCCATTGGCGACTGTGAGTAGCCTCCATAGCATAATGTTGCATCCAAATTGCAAATTAAATTGGTTCTAATTTCAGGGGGCGGTCTTCCTGTTTTCCCTTTCCGGTAAATGAAATCAAACATTCGGCTTAAAACGTCCAAGCTCAACAATTTGAAGTACACTCATCGAGCAATCGGTTTCAAGTCTAATGACCAAGCTGGGCGACAGCTTTGACACTAAATTTCAACTTGCTCTCGGCGATAACTTTTATTTCACCGGAGTAAAAGATGAAGACGACAAGCGATTCAAAGTAAGCTCTTTTCTATCTTTGTTCGACCGCACAGTTCCACGATTAAAAAATGTTCGCAGGAAACTTATGAGAATGTGTTCACATCCAAGCGGCTGGCAGACACGCCTTGGTATGTTCTTCTAGGTGAGGAAAATTAGGATTGTCGACTGCTAACAAGCGATAAAATCCGACTCTATAGGCAATCACGATCATTACGGCAATGCGTCGGCTCAGATTTCTTACATGAAGAAATCAAAGAGATGGTCGGTGCCAGTTTGTTCTTTCAACTGTTCCGTTTAGCTAAATTTATGTGCAGGGTGTTTCCCGACTACAACTACACAATTGACATCGAAGCCGGTTCGAGGAACTTGCTGAAAATAATTATGCTTGACACGGTGATTTTGTGCGGCAACAGTGGCGATGACCACAGCAAACATAAACACCCAAGACACGTTTCAGTGAGAGATAAGCTGCGTGCGAACCAGTATTTTGTTGACCTTGAACGTCAACTGCGCGAGGCAGCCTCCAGCAATGCCTCTTACATAATTGTCGCCGGGCACTTTCCAGGTAAAGTTGAATATCAATCGATCCTATTGATTGCTCTCTCGTACTGAAATATGACTTTTCCAAACTCAGTGTGGTCGATAGCCGAACATGGGCCAACAAAGTGTTTGGTCGATCAACTGCGTCCTTTGCTCCATAAATACGGAGTCTCGGCTTATTTCTCTGGCCATGACCACAATCTCCAGTTAATTGCTGACAACTATTTAAATCAAACTGTTCAGTATGTGGTGAGCGGCTCGTCAAACTTTGTTGACAATAGCACAAAAAATGAGCAAAGCATACCGGCAGACAGCCTTAAGTTTCACTGGGCAGACAACACGAAAATAATCAATGGAGGCTTTTGCCTTGTTCAGACCACGCCCCGAAACATGACAATAACTTATTTTGAAACAACTGGCAAAGAGCTTTATCAGACAGTCATTTATCCGCGAAATTTCTAGCTCATTCAATTCTAAGACTTATTTATTCGAAGCGGTCACTTAATCCCGTAGCTTCATCTACTCCTTAGGCTCAGCGCTCATACTTATTGAATAAAGGCAAAATTGCTTATTTTCGAATTTATTCTTTTCAGCGCCAGACTCAGGCCAGACGCAGGAAAACAATAAATTTAGTAAAGGCGGTATGAAGGGCCCATGGTGCTCTTGATGTAGAGGGCTCTCACGTTCTGCCAGTTCTTCTTGAGCAGCGAGACCAAGAAGTTGACGGACAACATGATGTTGGAGCCCAACTCTTCAGGCTGCATGTTAACGTTGCCGACGGCCACGCCCAAGCACAACACCTTAATTGAGAAAAGGGAAAATTAGACAAAATGCATTTTAATTTTTGCGGTCGTTTAGAGGATGGTTGGGCGATTCTCAGTGCTCTTAAAGGCGGGCCCTACTCATTTAGAGCAGCATCGAATCGCCATTTCTGCGAATGATGATGAAAAGCTTTCAAACTCAGTTCTAGAGCTAAATACATTCCAATCATCAGAGTCATGAATGAATTGTGATTTAAAACTTCATCATAGTTGTGAAAGCTGCTTGACTGGATCGGAAACGATTGGATTAAAATTGGCGCGAAATGAACATACCTTCTTCATCTGGAACTTGATGGTGGCTCTCAACTCCTCAACTTTGGCGGGCAGGTTGTCGTTGGGGCCAAGAGGGGTAGGGAACTTGCCGGCCTTGTTGAGACCACGACCCAACACCTTCTGAAGCTGCTTGATCACAGAGTCAGAAGCCAAGAAAGCGTCGTATGACTTGGCCAATTTGGCAACAGGCTTCTTGGCCTTGTTCAACTTTTTCAAGTCGTCAAGAGTCATGCACGGGATGCCGTTGGCCTTAGCCTCGTCACAGTGTTTCTCGTCACCGAGCACGCAGACTTTGAAGCCCGGTCGTGGCACATACTTGAGCCTTTAAAAATGCAATGGTTAAGCTAACGCAACTCGCACCGTGTCCTGTTGTTGATTGAATTTGCAAGCGGTTCAATTAATAGCCGGCTCTTTCCAAGAGAGCCTACCCGGATTTATTTAAGACCCCACGGGTAAGGGTCCGCCCGCCTTGATGGCATGGCTACCTGTTTTTTCACTCACAAATGCCGCGCTTTCAATCAAAAACAGGTGAAAAAGTAGCGGCACTGAGGGCGACTAACCTAACGGTGCCGGCGAAACGCTTGTCTCTGCTCGGATCGTAGTTTTTCAACGCAATTTGGAGTTCGACAGTCTCGAGGAACTTTCGCTGCTTGGTCTCCTTCGAGTTCTGGAGGAGCAAAGCAACGTTCTCGTTGATGGTCTCACGTGAAAGCTTACTGTTTTAATTCGATTTTAATCTTCTATTTTTTTTAGAAATCGACTAATTGATTTCGGTTCGCTTACCTCATTTTCTTCTATTTTCAAAAGCTAGCTTGTTCTCTAACTCCAATAGGATTCGTAGAATTTCAAAGCCAAGCGAGCAGCAGTTTTATACCATCAGAGGGCACGTTTCTCAAGCAATCAGTTTCAAAATTCAACTTGAACTGTTTGAGAAAATTCCAGGGTAGGAGGCGAGTAATTTTGTCTTGGCGATTTCGCCTCATCTGCGGTTCACGCTGAATGAAACAGTTCAGATTAGCGAGCAAAACAAGCTGAACTTGCGGTGAAAAGTTGCCTTATGCTTTTGGTGCCCCTCGTCCGAAGCCAAGTTGACGTCAAGTGCCGGACGTTTTGTCAAGTAAGCATTCAATGTCCGGCATGAATATTTTGCGCAAATTTGAATTTAATATTCATACATGTCGGATGCCAGACCAGACTGAATAATAATGATTGAATAAATGCAATGCATTCAATTATTATGCAATTATTAAAACCATTTTGAGGTCAAATGGCTTAATTTTCACTTTTGTTTACGCTCATATTTTACTAGATAATTGAATCTCGACTGGCCTTTGAAACGTAATGGCCTCCAATCACGGAGACGACGCAGCCAGAAGGCCGTGCAAGTAAGAATTTCAAGCTGTTGAGTGAGTTCAAACAATTCAAGCAATTTTACTTGTGAAGGTACGCTGCGATGGGCGCTTGCCGGTTTGGCAGCAAATGCCTGTTCTCGCACGAAAATTCGGATAGAGCGCTTCAGTCGCTTGTTTGCAAATACTATTTGATGGGAACGTGCATGTACGGAGATAGCTGTCACTACAGACACGAGCGACAGAATAACAGTCGAGCTGAACGACGAGCAGAAACCAAAGAATCAAATCAGCCGCTCGTATCTCGTCTGCAGAAGAAGCCAGAGCTGAAGACAACTCTTGAGACCAATCTACCGGTGGTGGACGAAAACAAGCCGAAACCTACTTCGTTCTACGAGGCTCTGACTGGACAAAAGCAATGGGACAAGGAGCCGGACATGTACGATCCAGAGTATGTGGAGTATTTGAAGTCGAAGAAAAAGTCAGCGCACGATAGTATGCAGCGAGCGGTTTGTCCCTATTTTGAAAAATCATTTATCTGTCCGTATGGCGAGTCGTGCGAGTATCTGCACGGTGTCGAATGTGATATTTGCAACCTGCCATGCTTGAATCCAAACGATCCAGAACAGCAAGAACAACATCGACGCGAGTGTATGCAACGAGTCGAAAGCGAAATGGAAGAGGCGTTCGCTGCGCAACGAAGCGCGGACAAAGTCTGCGGCATCTGCATGGAAGTCGTATGGGAGAAAGACAACGAGACAGAGCGGCGATTCGGAATTCTTGAGAACTGCAATCACATATTTTGTCTAAACTGCATACGAAAGTGGAGAGCGTCCAAGTCGTACGAGAATAAAGTTGTAAAAGCGTGTCCAGAATGCCGCGTCAAATCAGACTTTGTCACTCCCAGTCAGTTTTGGTTCGAAGACACTCAAAACAAGAATAGGATCATAAATGAGTATAAACAAAGCCTTAGGTAACCTGAGTGCTCTCACTTGCCTCTCTCTCTCTCTCTAAACGCTTCTATCGTTTAAAGTAAAACCCCGTGTAAATACTTTAAAGAAGGCGACGGTGAATGCCCGTTCGGCAACAAATGCTTTTACTTGCATCGAAATAAAGACGGAACAATTGCTCAACTGCCCGATCCGACAAAAAGGCGTCGATTCGATCGTTTCGGAAACTTGGACGCCTACTCGAATATAATACGAGTGGATTTTAATTTTTCGGACGACAGCGAAGACGAATACTTTCATTTCGGCTATCTGGACTATAATTCTCTGTTCGAGTTGGACGACGATTCAGAATCCGAATGGGAACACTTTCTGTCCTTTTTCTCTTAAGCTCTGAGATTGGACCAAATGCATCTAATTGTATTCGAGTGTGTTCCGCCATAAGCTTCAGTTACTCTTCAATTCCCTTTTTCGACTACATTTAACATCGAAAATAGATTAAAGCATAAAGCGACAGCAAAGAATCAGCAAAAATATTTCACTTATTTATGTGACTATTTTAATTTGATATAAAAATTAATTAGTAAGAAATCTTTTTGCTCATTTTTCGGACAGTAACAAAGCTGGCCACAGCGGCACATGCAAGCCCATGCATGATGTTAAGTTGGCTTTGGTGTTTGGTAAGTATATCCAAATTTCGAATGCATCAAAGTTGAAAGGATTTTGGGAAAGAGAGACTAGTCGTTCGGGCAAAGACACACAGAGCATCAGGATTCATTTCATCAGCTGGGCTCTATCAATGGATTTTTTAAAAAAGGAAATCGAGCGTAAGAAAAAGCAACTGGAAGAGGCCAAAGTGCTGGTAATTAGAGCAATTGACTTTGCTAAATTGAATGACAACGGGCATTCTTTAAATCAATTCGGCAAAACAGGACGGGCAGAAAAAGTACTTTAAACGTGGAGAGTTCGAGAAAAAAGAAACCGAAGCCTACTTGCAGCGATTAAATAATAAGCAAAAGTTCGAAGCCGAAGAAGAAGCTGAAAATCGAAGAGTGAGCTATTTTACTCTCACGGTTTCGGTTGTTTAAAATTGACTGTTGAATTTCAGCTGAAAAAATTGAAAGAAGAGCAGCGACACGAGGAACAAGATAAAAAGATACCTCGACATGAAGTGTGTTCGATTGCGAAGAATTTCTGTTTTCCTCTGTCTAGACTCAAGCTCTTTACAGGTGGTAAGAAGACTGAGAGAAAAAGGAGAGCCGATCAGGTTGTTTGGAGAGAGCGATTCGGACGTTATTAGACGATTGCAGCTGATCGAGACTCGCGAGCCAAAAGAAGTCGGAATGACAAACGACTTTCGCACGGCGCTTGAGCAAACGGAAAAAGACTCGATCAACGAGCTGGTCACATCAGTCAAAGACGAAGAAGACGACGAGAAAAAAGCGTCCAAGACCGAAGTCGAGTTTGTTGACGAGGGGATCAGCTTGAACGAAATAATGGTACCAAATCTCAAATTCCGTCTATTCATCAATCAATTCAATTGGTTTCAATTTTCTCTGGTTCTTTAGGAACTGAGCAAGAAAGTAAAAGAAAAGCTGAGCGAGAACGAGAAACGTACCACCCAGTGCGATCTGGTTCTGAAGCATATAAACGTAAGTTGATCCAAAGATCTGGCCTCACAATGTTTGCCTCAACCCAATTCTTAAGTTTGTCATAAAAAAATGGGGCCAAGCGCTCAACAATCGAAATTTCGACGAGAAAATGACAAAAAAAGGACGAATTGAGACCGCGCTCTACAATCAAACATCATCTTATCTTAAGCCGCTAATTCGAAAGCTCATGGATAGAGTGAGATTTCTACGTTGACATTTGCCTCACATCTTATCCAACATTTTCGATTCAAAGTCATTACCGGACGATATTCTCGACTCACTGGTCAAAATTTCGCATCAACTTACCGAGCGAAATTACATAAAAGCGAACGAGCATTTCCTGGAAATGGCCATCGGAAACTCACCTTGGCCGATCGGTGCGACTATGGTCGGAATTCATGCACGTCCTGGCCGTGAGAGAATCTCTTCCAAGCACGTGGCCCGTAAGTTATCAATTCTCATTAGTTCCGAGTGATTGCGCTAATATGCTGCGCTCAATTTCAGATGTCTTGAACGACGAGACTCAGCGCAAGTACATTCAGGCGGTGAAGCGGCTCATCAGCAAATGCCAGGAATATTTTCCCACCGATCCATCGAAGTGTGTGGAATATGGTATCAAGAACGAGAACATCACCAACATACCGAAGTGACTCACTCCTCGTATCCTTTCGCTCTTTTTCATTTCAAACAAACACGCCCAAGCGTTTGACTTATTTGATATAGGCGAGAGATTCGTTTGTTAAATTTGTGAATATATTGATAATAAAAGCGAGAGCTGTTGCTTCTTTCCTTATTCGATCTTTGAAAAAGCTCAGTTTCAGTGAGCTCAAACGTGACATCAATTCATTTTCGTATAGGAAAAGCGAAGCGCCTTAAGCAATGTGCAGCACCTTCAGGTCTTGAAAAGTCAAGAGAGACAGATCAGTAAACTGGTTGCTCAGAGAACAGACGTGATATTGCTGACTCTTACATAAATGCACATAATACGCGAATGAATTCATTTATAAGAGAAGAAACAGCGAAAAACCGATGATCTACGCATGCATTTCACAAGCTGATTATAGCGTCTCAAACTTCAACTTAAAAGTTTTCGTTGCCTTGGAGGCGATCGAAAGCGGAAATTTTCTTTTAAACCTTTTTAACAAGCGTTCGAACGTTAGAAATTCAAGATGGCGTCCAAGATTCCTGTGTTTTTGATCGGCGTCGGCTCGTTCAACCCGGTGACCATGATGCATTTAAGAATGTTCGGTAAACTGCTCTCAGTGCGCATAATTCTGGAGTAAAGCGAGAAATTTTCACAGAATTGGCGAGAGACTTTTTCAACTCAACCGATCGCTATCAAGTCAAGTCCGGAATCATTTCACCTGTGAGTGACGGCTACCGTAAGCAGGTAATCGAACGTTCAGAATCTTACATTGAAAGCCTTTGGTTCAAACTTGATTCAACAGGGCCTGCTGAATGCTACGCACAGATGCGAGATGGTTCGTCTAGCCCTTGGTTCTTCGAATTGGATCGAGCTCAGCACTTGGGAGTCGGACAAACCAGAATGGACGCCAACAGTTGAAGTTCTCTCTCATCATAGATCGCAAATTGAACAGTCGCATGGCTCAGAGATTCGCCTTGTGCTCATTTGTGGTGGAGACATTGTTGAAAGCTTTAGCACGCCGAACTTGTGGCGAGAAGATCATGTAAGTCGATCTTTGTTCGTCTACTATGAAGAAACTTAAAGCTTAACATACGCTTCAGATGCAGGAAATCGTTTCCAAGTATGGACTTGCCGTCATCCGAAGGCCCGGCACCCAGCCAGAAAAGCATATTTATGAATCAGACATACTCTACAAGCATCGAGTGAGTATTCGCCGAATAAGTCCCATGCAATTCAATGCTCATGTTCTTCTATTTAAAAGCACAATATTCATTTAATCGATGAATGGGTAACAAACGACTTGAGCTCTACCAAAGTCAGGTAATTGCCAGGGTTTATCTGCTTCGCTCGTTACTCTTCTTTATCAGAGCTGATTTGCCTTCAATCTGAATAGGAGAGCGATTCGCAGAGGAGAAAGTGTTAAATATCTCATTGCCGACGAGGTAGAGAATTATATTCGGAAGAATGGTCTTTATTTGTGATTATCGAAAATACACTTATTCATTGTTTTTGAGCATCTCTTTTCTTGAATCTGGAAAATGTTAAAAAAAAGAAATATTTTTTTTAAGATTCGATTTGCTTTGTATTCAATGAAAAAAGCATCAAGTGCGTTAAGATGACCAGCTGTTTAGAAGCAAACAGGTTTTACTTAAAAATGTACGGAAGTGCGGTCAAAGATCCGAGGATGAAATAATTCGACGAATCTTTCTCTTTTAAATGAAACATATCGCTTAAAGCCATCGTTTATGGTTGCCTATCAATGAATCTAAAATTAGATGAATTCAAGCCCGTGATCACAAGTCGATGTCGCCCGAACGAAGCAAAAGTGCTGTAGCCTCGTCCAAAGTTTTCTAAAAAATTTGCTCCGCCATTAAAACTTTGAGCTTGATCAGGCAGAGGTCTAAGACAAGCATGGTTCACCTGGGCGCTTTTGGTTCGTTGAAAAGTTCTCGTTTCAGAGTCTTCGTTCGATTGGAAGCTTGAGTTTGTCCAGATGTTTTGTGATGAGTTGTGGTTCGAGTCATTCATTTTGGTCTTGAGCCAGTTTACAACCCATTCCCAGAGATTGGCAGTTCTAAGCAAATGGTCTCGGCAATTTGAACAGCTTGACCAAGCCGGTTAAGAAACAAAATTTGCGAATTTGGTGCGGCATCCTTACTTATTGGCCAATGTCACAATTAGCTTGATACATTGATAAGACTTTTTGGCATCAGAGTTCTGGCTCGATTTGATAATCTCCAAGAGGCCCTGCACTCCTTCAGTTGAATCACCTTCGAGTGCAAGAATGAACCTCTGAAGTTGAAGCGGATCGTTCATCATCTGAGTATTTAATTTTTCAATCAACTCGACAGCCTCATCTTGAGGTTTTGAGAATTATCTAGCTTACGATCATATTCTTGAGCACATTGAGAACTTTTTTTATTTCGTTTGACGATGCTGTGGTCACGTGGACCAGAATCTGCTTGATCATGTTTTGGGTGAACGACTGATTGCAGTAGCAGCAATTCAGCACCATTTGCGTTGTTTTAATCAACGAAGCTTGGCTAATGTGTTCAAACGCAAAGACCAACTAAAAGAAAGATCGTTTTTTCTCAGAAGCGCCTAAAAACTGGGCCACAATTGGGATGAGGACTTGCCTCCTTCAAGAATCTGTTTGATAAGGCGCCGAATAGCTGCACTTGCATGTCAGTTGGAACTGGAAGCAGACTGCCGTCCTCTCTTGGCCATTCAAATTTGTCGGTCTCGAACTTGGACTGAATATCGAACGGACTGTCGAGGCTCCTCTCGATCTCCATGTAACTTGAAGTCTCGTTACTTTTGTCGGCCAATGACACGTCTTGGTGAACTGGCGTTCAAACTTTTGCAACAAGTTTAGCAACGGCGGTGAACATACCACAGGTCTTTAACGCCAATATGTTGCATTTGAGCACCAATGAAGCTATAAGTTCAAAAACAACGCCAAGCTCGCGAAGCTGAAATGATGACCAGCGTCTGGTTGAGGTCTCCTGGAAATTCCAAGTTTTAAGAAATCCTTTTCGGCAAGAGCAAGGCATCTCACCTCGCCTTTGCTGGCGGCCGGGCTTCCCAGCAGAAAGTTGCAGAGCTTTGAAAACAAGCTCATGCCTAGTAGCTCTTTGCTCACATCCAGCGACTGAAAATAAACCTTAGCGCAAGAATCGGGCGATTAGGGCAAAAAAGGAACAAACCATATTGGCGCACGACTGAAGAAGAACAAAATATTCGCTTGAAGTCTTGAACGAGTCGACAAACGATTTGTCCAGTAGATTGACCAGACTGGTGAGAATGTTTAATAGGTTCGCATTGGAAGTCGGCTGTTGGCCGAATACGTTTACTAAACTACTCAGGCAGCATTCGAATATTTGCGCACAGGCGTTTCTGACTTCGTACTGGGGACATTCAATGAGGAAATGTTTGATGAAGCTCGTGTGCGCTTCTTGGCTAACAATAAAATTGAGAACGGAGCTAGCAGCCACCTGACTGCCAGTGCACAACTCTCTGACCAATGAGAGCCACTTGTCCATGTCTAATCGAAGGTGTCGGCTCGTCTTGAAATAAGTGTCGAACAGAAACTCCATCGCCAGTTGACTTGACTCAACCATGAACATCTCTCTGCTCTTGTTAGTTTCGTCGAAGGCACTCACATCATTTTCCTGTTTTGAAAACGAATCGTTGCTTGAAATGAGCGATTCATTGTTCTAGATTATGCAGCATTTACCTTGAAAATCTGCACAATATCGAACACGAATTCAAAATAGTTGACGTCGAATATCTCTCTGTTCTTGCAAAACTCCAGATTTTCGGTGTGCACAGCGCGTTCGATTGCAGCCGGCAGAGCGTTCTTGAACAAATGTGTCTCGTCTCCTTTACTGACCAGTTCGGCCAGTTCACTGAAACTGTCGTGCGAGAACTGCCCTTTTCTACGTCCTCAATTAGTTGAGCGAGACAAAATGGAACACAGCCTTCAGATCGCTTACCCTGAAGCAGCCGAATGAGAGTGTTGGCGAGGCTTTTGACTGAGTTCTGCTCGCTTGTTCAATGTGCTGGGTTGAGCATATTCCGGTTCTTTGTAGAACAACATGTAGCCGCTCCAATATCTCACTCGCTCCTCGGGAAGCATTCGGTACTCGCTCGATTTGACAAACGTGCCGCCAAAGCACTCTTCGATCATTGTGGCCTCATTAAAATCGACCTCTTCTACTTTGGTGTCGTTGAATTTGTACCATTTCTCGTTTGACCAGCGTGCTCCCGGCTCATTCGATTCAGACAGTCCGCTCTCATTAAATGACTGATTCAACTGCTCGAGCTCGATTATTTCCTGTTCAGGATCTACTCGACTCGGCGACTCTTTGCCTCTTATAAACGAATAGTAATGACCCGCATTCGCCTGTCCGCTATGAACAACTACGCCAACGAGTTCGTATTTCAAATTCTGTCCGTTCAAAACGACCTGCGCCAAGTCAATGTCCATATCAGAGTTGGCCGCTTCTTTCGACTCTTTGTTTATGTAATCGTAGGTGTACGGCTCGAGGTCCAGTCGTCGAGGAAACGAGAAATAATCGTCGAACTTGAGCGATCTGTTTGACTCCCAATCGTAGTCGAAACGCTTCAATTGAATGCAAAGATACTTGGGCAGTTTCTTTATGCAGGTGCGTTTGATGGCCGACCTCTGTAAAACTTTCTCTCAAAACCGTGTCAGTTTAAGAACCGTGCGAGAAACAAACCTTTTGATTGCATTTTTCGCAGTTGTAGGCGTTTTGTCCATCCAAAAGTTCGTCTTTAACAAACTGGGCCAGCGAGCCTTCCAGATTCTCTGCCTTTACCGATAAGTTAAGCGCCAAGAAGGCCTCTTTTCGCTCATAACTTGAATCCAGAAAAATTGATTCAATTGATTTGTGACAGAAAAGAGTGCTCACTCACCGATGAGGACAATCCTTGCAAATAAACTGGTTGGAGAAGGTGCCTTCGAAAAAGGCCTTGAAAACGGGCTCTTTGTTAATCGACTTGAGGAACTCGTCGACTTGGTCAGTGAGCGATATGAAAAAGTCGAACGCGTCTTGTTGCTCTCTGATGTTTATCTCTTGGCCCCAGAGCCTGAACGCCTTCCAAAATGCTTCGGGTACAAAATACTCGCATTTGCTCTCCTTCAAATGCGCGAACACGCTCTGCAGCTGCCAGAACACCGTATTCTTGTCTAAATCGTCGTCAATTGCCAACAATTTGTCGGACACGCCCGGTATGGCGAACAGCTGCTGCAGCACCGCGTTCATATAGCATGTGGCACCTCCGTTCTTAAGGCCAACGTAGCCAGACGGGGCGCGCTCAGTCACCACTGGGCTTATGTTCCATTCTGTCATCAAATGTTGATTTTTCACATGGTGAAACGAACGCAGATACGTGCAAATGTTGCTGTGATTTTTTATGCAGTTTCTCGCCAGCTCTTTAATCAGACCAAAGGCGGCTAGCCGACTGCTAACACTCGAGCAGTAGGGCTCAATAGATGCCTCGCTCTTGCCATTCGAGCTGGTCAGAACACTTGCGGCCGGAAACAAGTAATTGTGAACTAGATTTGAGATAAGCTCGTCGCCAGTGTCTGCCTTTGGAGCAGTCTCACAAGTGAGCAATGCTCGTGTCAAGTTCAGGTGGCCGGTGAGCATCACGTTGTCTAAATGCTCAAGTGATTGCGTGGGCGTGAAGCTGTTGAACCAATTTATCTCGTGCGAAAGCATTTTGCCCAATTCAATCGAATAGGCGGTCTGTTCGTCAATCTTCATTCGTTCGATTAGAGCGCATCGAAGGTTGAAATATTGCGCCGACTGAGAAATGAGCCTTTGCGTTGAGCGACGGGTAACGCTTGAATTCAGCCACAAGGGCAGACGAGCACGTACGATCAGTCGGATGAGATGCTCTTTGCATTTTAGACCGTCCGGCTCAATATGGCTGAGCTGGAGCAGAAAGCGTTCGGTCAAGCCGCGAACTTCTTCTGACACCGAGCCAATCACTACATCCAATATGCAGTCATTGAACACTCGTGTATTAAAGATTATTGGCAAGCAGTCTTTTCTGTGCTGTAAAAAGCAAGCGATTAGTTCAATTGCTTTTGAGGCGATTTTCACATCCTTGGCTGTGACTGTTTTCTGTTTGATGCACACGCCTGCTTGAAGAGTGCTTACGGAGCCGGACGGTGACAACTGGTAGGCGATCGGAGTCTCGCTAGAATCGGCGCTGCTTGTACTGAAATTGCTCTCTGTGCTCATTCTCACATTGGGTATGAAGAACTTCACCTCTTTGGTAACACTGCTTGCGTTAGCATCTGTTTCTTGGCCGCTTGCAGTCGCCAGGACTTTAGGTTCAATCTGTTTGGGCTCCGAGTCGATTTTGAACAATTGACTTTGACCAAACACATTTGAGCTGCAGGTTATATTTTCGACTCGGCCACTCGAAGCCACATTCTCGGCCGAAGTGTTGTAGTTTAGCTTTGAGTTGAACGCGTCGCTGATCGAAGCCGTAGACGATGTGTTTGACGCCTGAGAGTATCCGAAACGAAGATTTCCGGCCGATGCAGCCCAGAATATGCGCAACAGCTGAATGACAAGATCGCAGACGTCGACCGCAGGCATTCGCTCCAGAACTCTGCTTGAATCCGCTTTCTCTTCTCCAAATTTGATTGCTTGAATGCTCTCTGTCTGAACAGATTGCGGACTGAAGCTCATGTTGCAGTTGCTTATCATCGAGGGAGTGATTGTCTTTTTGGCGCACGTGTTTATGGGCTCAGTTGCAGGCCGTTTGTGAGAAGAGCTGCTGCTGGCCACTGTTAAATTAGTGCTCGGCTCGAGCGGATAAATTGATTTGAAGAAGATAAGCCGCAAGAGCTGCAACAAAAGCGCATAAAGCTCTTGTAAAATCTCGTAGTCATTCACGTCATTGGTGCCCAGGTTTTCCATTTTAAGGAGAGAAACAAGAACTGCGAGGCCGTTGGCTCTTAAAAAATCGTTCTGAAATGCGATCGCATTCTGCTGCACAAGGTTATCGTCTGAGTATGGAACCAGTTTGTTGCATAGGGCTTCCAAATTGTACAAGATACGCTGAATTGGCAACGAGCTGTCAAAAAACGCACCAAGGTCACCTGCCGACTCGACCAGGGCCGGGGCAGTAGATGCAGCCGTGGCCGTTTGCTCATTCATCGGCGTCAACAGGTTCTGCTCAGCCTGGTATTTTTCCAGAATTCTCTCATCTTTAAGAAAATTCGATTTCAAAATTGAATGCGCTTGAGGAGTAGACGGAGTAGACAAAGACGACGCGCCCTGGTTCATTGAACGACTGCGTCCAAGGTCACCGCGACTTGGACTTATCTCGATTATCGAAGACGTAGAAGGCGATCTAACCAGTGATGAGCGGCTGCTCTCTTTTCTGCTTAGACCAGAAGCCGCCGCTGCTGCCGCAAACGACGGGGTGCTTGGTCCCAGAGTTTGCGACAGATACTTGCTTACGGACGATTCAAACGCGTCCAGTAATCTCGGATTGGTTGGAATGAGTTTGAGAATGTTCCTCACGCGCCGCTTTAGTCTCGTCTCACCCAGCGTCTCCAAATATTTGAGCAATTCGAATGTGGAGGCGTTCTCAGCGATCATTACGCCCGGATAAGTTTTCTCCTGCTCTGGGTCGACTCGGGCGGCCAGAGAGAACGTCGACTCCTTCACCGGCGTCTGATTCAATGATGCCGGGTAAGAGGAGGCAATTTTAACGTTCAATTGCTGCAATCCGTCTATTCCTAGCGCTTCGAGCGATTTGCTCTCGTTCATTTGGGACAGAAGCTTTTCGTTACAGTAAATTTGAACGTTTGCCGCTGAAGTGCCAAGCGATTGAGAAATCTGCTGCCTGAGTCGAGCGAGAGTGTCATTGCTACAAGCGAATAGTTTGATCGACTCCCGAAGCTCGCATCCGATTGAAATCACAAACGACTCGCCTTTAAATGAGCAGTAATGAGGCGGAACGGTTCGGCCCAAAGTTGGACTCTCCTCCGCTATTGTTATGTAGTATTCAGTGACCATTAGAACCCGGTCGAGCGATTTGAGCACTTTGGGCCGACTCAAGGAAGGCTGGCACCGTTCGGCTTTCTTTCTCATGCTCTCATCATCACAATTGCCGAATTCAATTTTGAACGCATCTCTAAGATCTTGCGTTATTTGCTCAGAGCTGAGAGTGGCCA
This sequence comes from Proales similis, assembly GCA_019059635.1. Taxonomy (NCBI): domain Eukaryota; kingdom Metazoa; phylum Rotifera; class Eurotatoria; order Ploima; family Proalidae; genus Proales; species Proales similis. The sequence goes on from JAGVRJ010000005.1 coordinate 730,340, forward strand.
GAATTGAATTTAAATGTTGATTGCACTCGTCCATGAACCGTTTGTGCAGCTGGACTACATCACGTTTGAGCTTGAGCGCCACTTTCTCGAGTGAGATGTCGAGCAGGAATTTGCTGGCCAAATCTGCGATCGCCTCGTCGTCCACATTGAGAATCACGTCCCATAAATAGTCGAGGCCGGTGAGGTCAAGATTCTCGACCACAAAGTAATCAATGTCGCTGCGGATCTGAATTTTGTTCTCTTGTTCGTTGACGCGTAAAAAGTAAAGTTTAAAGCACTCGTAGCCTTTTTGGCTGAGTGTGGTAGGCTCAAGTTTTAAAATTTGCTTCTTGAACATGTCCGATCGCGTGTCCTCATTTAGGTCCAGAATGCAGTCAATGAACCATTCGAACGCGACCTGCTTGTCCCAGTCGTTTGAATATCTGCTGTCGACCAATATGCTCCAAATGTCTTGGGCGCGGGCCAACGCCAAATAAATGTTTCCTTCTTTAAGAACGAACCTGATTAGATTGAGATGGGATCGAATGACCTCTTCGTGGGTGAATATGTCGTCGACCAAGCTCAAGTGATCGAATCTAGAACCTCGGAGTCGCGCTCTCTCAAAGCCGTTTGTGAGTGCTTGCAGTAGACTTGTGCATAGCGCCTTCAGCATTGGTATCACACGCTGGTCCAGCACCTCTTTGAGCGCTTTGCTCGAGCTCTTCTGGTACGAGCTCAGAATTTCGTACAAGTGACGCAGTGAAGCGCTCGCTATTGCCGCGCCCGGATGCTTCTCTATGTCGTCAAAGCACTTGCCTACATACGTTGATTTGAACGACGAGTCGCGAACAAAACGTCCGCCGTTGAGAACACTCAAATGTTCACTATAAATCTGTGAAAGCAGCTGTTTTGAGAGGCCGTCGTAGTTTTTCAGCTCCCAGAGTGCCTCCAGCATTCTAGAGTAGATCTCTGACCTTTTAGCCTCGCGTCCGATCATTCCGAGCAAATTGACTAGCTTGTCGTGTAGCTTGAATTCAGAATCTCGCCACGTCTCGTTTATCTGCTTGAGAAGGTAGTCGAGCTGGACTGTGTTGAATTTGGTGGCGGCCATTCCAATAATCACATGCAAATTGTCCACTATCGGAATGGGCTTGTTATACTAAATAGGGCGCCGATTAATCACCTCTGTCTGGTTCTGATTCTCTCCAACTCACTTGCATGTTCCACAGGTTTTTAATTTCGTCGTTTGTTATCCTGTCGCCTATAAACTCGACCATAATCTTTATTTTGTCACAGTACTGACTCTGATCGATGCTGCCTTGAGTGAAAACGGCAAACGTCAAGAGCAAATTAAAACAATTTTACTGATTTCTTACTTTCAACGGCCAACGAGAGTAGTTTCTTTGACACTATCCAGTCGCGTAAGACGTCTTCTCTTAGATTGGCTTTTTTGGCGCTGTTCTCCGCGGCGTCGATCAGTTTGCATATCTTTTGGCGTGACAATACGGAAAATCCAGAGAACTTTGGCACGAACGATTTTCTCCTACTTCTTTGAGCGAGTTCATTTTTGCGTTGAAATGCGGAAACTCGAGCATTCTGTAGACAACTTCAAGGTGAAGCAGATGAAACGATTCAAGATCGTGCGGCCAAAAGTGAACGCTCAATTTTTTCAGAGTATTCAACAGCTCGAACACTTTGCCCATTGCCTTGATTCAGCCATTTTAGCCATTTTGCTTCGATCGGACTCGCTTCACAGCTCGGAGCTCACCTTGTCTTTTAAGTCTTCCGAATTCAGCCCTTTCACTTTGTCGATTATTTTGGCACACGGCTCGCGTAGCATGCCCTCGACTAAATTGGCGTCGAGAAACTCGCCACATGTCGCCAGTGGTTTTAGAAGTAAATTAATGTGCTTCGATGGACGGCAGAGAATTGAAACCAAAGTAATTCAAATATCAAAGACGACCTACACGAATGTCTGTGCTGTTGTCTAATTGCCTCCTTAAGCCCTCGAATCCTTTGTTTAAGCCAAACTTTTTCATTTTTAGTCGATATTCGCTGAGCGTTCGCTTTTTCCAGCAGCCTTTACCAGATTGACAAGTGTACGCAACCAGCCAAAAGTTGATTGGTCCGGGCTAAAGCATTCTGGCAGCTGACCGAAATTCTCTTCGAATTCGCTTTTGCTCCATTCTTTGTACTGATTCTTGGATTGGAACACCGAGTCTGGATTGAATATCTGAAGAAATGCTATTGATTGCATAAATGGGTAGACAAGCGTGGATCGTTCATTACTAAATTGAGAGTTTTGAGGAGGACATCTGAAATAGGTTGAGGCTGATTGATCAAAAGGGCCAATAGCTCGGTTGCCAAGCAAGTCATGTCAAAGACTCCGCTCTGAATCTCAGCATTCCACCTGTTGACTGGCGAGGAGTCGAGCAGCTATTTCGCGAGTGTTAAGTTTAACTCGAAGTATTCAAACAGTTCTGGCCCACTTTTCGGTAGACTTCGGGAAGCGTGTGCTCAATGAAGCGGCAGCAGTCCTGATTCGAGTCGGCCAAACCTGTTGGCGCATTTACAGGACGAATTGGAATGAAATAAAAAACAAATCTTCTCAACCTTCTTGGACGAGAGCAATCGAGGACCTCAGAAGTCGATCTAGCCATTCGCCTTTCTTGTACGGTATTGACCAATTGTCGACAAATAAACTATTCTCAAGCTGAATCAAACAATCATACGGAAATATCAGCGGATTCGTGTCGGCTTCGCTTGCTTCCTTAGATCGACCGAGCATTAAGAAAGCAGGCACCGGTTAGCAAGCTGAGAAGAAGAGTTCATAAACATGACTTGGTCATACTTCGCTCGACTCTCTATTCAACTCGTTCTCGTTCGGATAAGTCATGATCACTTCGTTGTCGTCCAGATGCTTGCGTCTAGTTGATCTGGGCAATTTTTCGTTGGTCAGAATTGTGACTGCTTCGTTGATGTCGTTCTTGGCTATCATCAATGCCTCCCTGATTTCGGCCTCGTCACAGAAACCCATTCCTTTAAGAAGCTCGACACAGCCCTCCGAGTTTTCAGTGCCTCCAAAATCGGTGTCCATTGTTGACTCTCTTTATCAATTCAAATTTCATTATAATATCAAAAAACAAATAGCCCAAATTCAGCAGAAAACTAGACATTTACATGTACACACACACAGACACTCGTAGAACATACAATGTGATCTGTCACTCGCTTTTGATCTCTCTCTCTCTCTCTCTCTGTCTTTCCAGTCGGCACTGAGCCAGAGCCATTCGTCAAGAATTAAAAATTTTCAACTCACACATGCGCTCCGGCCAGAGCGCATAATAGCTCTATATGTAAGAGATGTTTAAGAGAGAAAAAATATTAAATTGATTAGAGCAAATCACAGCATATTACTCCGCCTTTTAGGTCTATGCGCTAATTTGAATTCGGCTCTCCATAATAACGTCATAGTCTTTGAGACAAGTTTTCCACAACCAGGGCCTCATCCTAAATTTTACTTAGATTTGAATCGTAAGCGGCCAAAGTTTTGTTTTTCTCTCCCGCTCTCCCACCTCCAGTCCCGCTTTTCTCTCTCTCTCTTGTTTAATTTCTCGTCCTATTCTAACTCATTATTACGTGTTGCTCAGCTTCAGTGCTGTTGCCTGGATATTCGTACAAAACGCATGAATTGTTGGCTGACATTCGAAATCTACACATTTAGAAGACTACACTACACATTTAGGCTGCCTTTTGCTTCACCACTTCTTCGTTGCTTGGTCTTGTTTGCTCTATTTTTAAATCGAAATTTTAAATATCCCAGTAGGAGGCCAGACAAGACATATTCTTTTAATAGCCAACAAGATCGATTAAACATGATTAGCTCGATCGATTAATTATTTGATTCTAGTTCGCATGTCTGGAAACCTAGCTCAGCTCTTGTTCAGTTAGCCCTGTTGACTCCAAATTTCTTTTCATTTTTGCCCCCTTTTTTTTATTTTACTTAGCATATAATGAGCGCATAATTGATCAGCATAAGTTAACAAAAAAGGGGCTCGCACTGACTTACCGTGCGAGAGTTGCATTCGCTATCGTGCCCATCATTTTGATGTCTATTTGAAGCGTTCTAAAAACATCGCTCGGCTCTGTTTACATACGAATCTTATTTCCGCCTTATGTCTAGATATTTGACACAAACAGTGGTTGTGATGCCGCTTGGAATGAGAAGCTCGTGCATGTAACCATCTTGGACAAGCCCTGAGAGCGCCAAAGATTCAGCTGAGTGCGATGCTTAACGCAGAAAAGATAAATCTAACAGAAGTCGATGAAGAATCAAGAGAGAACATGACGAATCGGAAACGATCAATTAGCTTGCGTCCGCCAGTCAAGCCGAGCAATTTCATGCTTGGCGGCATTGGCAAGCCCAGTTTCATTCATGCACTCGTCGTCATTTTCCTTGAGTTCTTTGCCTGGGGCCTCCTAACTGATCAGGCTATCACGGTAAGCACTCTCCGAGTCTCTTAAACTACCTCGCCTATAAACTCGCTCACTTGATTTTGTGACATTCAATCATTCGTCTCATCTTAAAGGTGTTGAATGAAACCTTTCCGGACAGCACGTTTTTGGCGAACGGTCTTATTCAAGGTCTTAAGGTATGCCTTATTCACTAGTTACATGTTGAAGCCGAACTAAGAGCGATACAAAGGGCATTCTGTCATTTCTCAGCGCACCTTGCATCGGTGCTATGTCAGATATCTGGGGCCGTAAGGTCTTCCTTATAATCACAGTGCTTTTCACCTGTTTGCCGATACCGTTGATGCGAATAAACACAATGTGGTACTTTGCCATGATAAGTATAAGCGGCCTATTCGCAGTCACGTTCAGCGTAGTCTTCGCCTATGTTGCGGACGTGACTGAGGAAAGCAGTAGAACGACCGCTTACGGTCTGGTAAGCTAATTACCGCCCCTGATCTGTGCCAGGCGAATGCCTTTCACTCTGGAAAACAAGGTATCTGCCACATTTGCCGCAAGCCTCATCACCAGTCCGGCGCTCGGGTCATATTTAAGCCGCTTTTACAGTGAAAATTTTGTTATAGCGTTGGCTTCGGCCATCGCACTTTTCGATCTGCTATTCATTCTGATCGCAGTGCCCGAATCATTGCCAGAGCCAATTCGAGAGCGTTCCAAATCAATATCGTGGGAGAACATTGATCCATTCAAAGTGAGTTCCATCTCTCGCCGCTTCAAAGAGCGTTTTTCTCACTCGAAATCAAGTCGCTAAAAAACATATTCTCCGATCGGACAATAACCCTGCTTTGTATTGCTGTGTTTTTGTCCTATTTACCCGAGGCTGGTCAATATTCTTGCTTTTTCGTCTATCTCAAGCTGGTGATCGGATTTTCGCAAGAAGAGGTCGCCTACTACATCGCCTATGTCGGCATATTGTCCTGTATTGCACAAGGCGCCATCCTAGTGATTCTTATTCGCTACTTTGGAAGCAAATACAGCATAGTGATTGGCCTGGTGTTTCAAGTTGCTCAGTTGGCAATGTTCGGCTTCGCTGCCCAGCCCTGGCTAATCTGGCTTGCGGGCCTGCTCGCAGCCATTTCCAGCATTGGCTATCCAGCAATCAGTGCTTTCATCTCAAACCAGTCTCACGCCGATCAACAAGGTCTCTCGCAGGGCATGGTCACCGGCATTAGGGGCCTATGCAACGGAATCGGGCCCGCACTCTACGGCTTCATATTTTGGATATTCAAAGTGAACCTCAGTGAAGCTAGCTCACAGCAGCATCACAGTCCGAACGGAACAAGAGTTACCTACGCAAGCACGGTGAGCATTTCTTTTTCGTGGCGCCTGGCGTGCACAAAGACGATTCATTTTGAAATTATTTTTAGCATTTACTACCCGGTCCGCCGTTTTTGTTCGGCTCGATTCTAGCATTTGCGGCCATACTGGTCATCAATTTGATTCCGTCTGTTTACCGCAAGACTATATTCATTAGCTCGAGGAGTAGCAAAGATATGACCAAGGTCAAACTGTCCAATTCATCAGTTGCCTACAATCGCGCTTCGTCGAACTCTTCGCTGAATCGTCTCAACGACGAAGAGAACCTCTTGTTCGAATGTGAAAATAAAATCGAGCCGCTGCTTGGACTCAATTTAGATGCATATCACGGCTCAGATGACGAGAACGAGCATTTACTCAAGGAAAACGACCTGATCGGCTTAGAGCCATCTTCCAGCGAGGGGCTCGCTCCTTTCAAGAGATCTGACACGGCCAAACAAATGGGAATGCTCTATCCGAACACATCTGCAGCCAATCAAGAAGGTAAGCTTGTCCAGCTCTAGAAGCTGCCAAAGTCGCCTAAATAATCGCCGCCTCCTTTAAGGACTTCACTTGACCAGCAGCTCGATTCTAAAATCATTAAGCAAGACACCTGTGGGTTCGAGCACATTGGAAAATGAGTTTAAGTCCAAGGGCAGTCAGTCGAATCTTGGCGACTTGAACTTATCGAGCAAAGCCAATCGAAGTCTGGACACCAATCTGTCGATGAAATTCTTCTCAAAAACTAATGTCGACTAGCGTACCTTGCGCACCGCATTATTTCTTACTTAACCAATACGATGCTACTTCCTTTCGTCTAAGAAATTTTCCATCATTGTTCTTTCACTTATTTTCTCTTTCGTTTTTCCTTCGCAAGACGCAAACGGCCAGAATGTAAAATTTGGCCAATGCTCGAGTTTAAAAGGTGGAGGCGAAGACGACTACGAAAAATCAAGAGCCAATGACCAACTCAGCTCTGGTCACACCATCTTCTTCGAGTTAAATGCAATTATTCGCTTGTTTAAGAGGCTTATTTAGCTGCCGCCGAATAAACTTTCCCACATAAAACACGTTTCTTCGTTTGCTTCAATGTTCTCTTGATAGTTCTCTCAAAGCAAACAAACTGCTCTTAGCTAAAGCTCTTCAGAATTGTCAGTTCCAGTTGCCGGATTGGATGCCAAAGCGGTCTCCATCGAGTCAATCACTTGCATTTCAATTCATTAGATTGGAACTTATTGAGGCGAAATCGGCTCTCTTTTACCTTGGTCAGCACTGCTGTAGTAGAAAGCATATCTGCCAGAGCGTGCCTTATTCGACACGTGTTGCATTACATTTCCTTCTGAATTGAGAAATAAAATTCGAGGAATGTAGCTTCCGTCCGGCTGAAAGCGATCTTCGATAGGTTCCTCTTCGTCCTTGTTTGCAACATTTTTTAGCTGCGATGATCAACTCAGATTGACTGGCAAGCGATCGCTTACTTCCACATTGACCATGATGAACTTTTCGCTCATTTCGCCAAATTTTAAAGAGTCGCGTAGTAAAGGCTTAAGCTCTTTAGGATGGAGGCGATAGAGTCGTTGTTTGAGATTTAGACACAGATTTACTCACTCTGACAGGCGCCACACCAAGATTTATGAATGAGAAGGAATATTGGCTTTTGCTGTGCACGTGCCAGCTCATAAGCATCTTCATAACGAACCCAATTTATTTGCTCACCAAAACCTTTCGAAACAATTCAGCTTTGACAGAATCGGTCGGGCGCAACCAATATCACTATTTTCCTACCTCTTGCCAATCTGTTCTCCTGATTGGCTTGCGCAGACTCTAGTCCGTGGTTGAGTTGGACGCACAGAAGCGTGAAAATGGCAATCATAATTGTCGACATTTGCTTTTCTTTTCGCTTTTTCCAATTTAAGTAGTCTAGCGACTGGGTTTCTTGATTCAAGGCCAATGGGCGATTATCTAAGTCGAAAAGTTCTCAAGCCGTTTGAAAATTGAACGATTCAACGCACGTTGTGATTGGATTATGCATTTGCCTAGAATGATAGAATTGAGAAAAGCAATGAGAGAAGGCCTAGGGAGCCCAAACTCGACTGCCAGTGCCGGGCAAATTGAGTTCTGGAACAGAAAATTCAGCGAACAAGACGAGAACTTCCTGGTCGCACTTCTCATATCGGCCGCACCGTTTCTGGTCGTCCTTATCGGCATGGTCGTCTTTTCCGTACTCATATCGCAAATATTCTTGGCACACGAACGCCGTCGAATAGCCAAACGACGCAAGAACATACGAGAGCTGCAGAATTTTCTGACTTTGCTCGAGAGAATCGATGATTCAGAGTTTGACGATGAAAAGATGCATCTGAGAGAGGAGATCAAACGTTTAGAAGAGAGGCGGCCGAAAAAATCGCACGCAATCATTGCAAAGATATTGAACGATCGCTTTCATCCGGGCAGACGGCCTTCAATTGACCACGTAGAAATGGGCTCAGGCTCAGAAGGCTCAATAACCGAAGAGCAATTCTTGAACGCGATCGGTGATTTGGATGATCCCAATCTGCCGCAGAAATTGGAGGAACTGCTAAAGAATCGTCGATCAAGCTTCAAGAGTGATATTGACTTGAATAATACGGACAAGGAGAAATCGTCAAGACGCGTGTCGATCATTCAAGAATTGTCTGATCGATTTAAAAACCGAAGCCATGGAAATCTGAGTCAGCAAGCGAACGAGCCGACCAAGGACTGATTAGATAGTCAGAAATAATAAATTTCAAATAAACCCGAACTAAATACAATCGACCAGTTTGAATTACAAACTGAAAATTAAAAAGCAAAACAAAAAATTGCTTTATTTGACCGAATGAAGCGACACAAAATGAACTGATAGAGCCGAAGCATAATAAATTTAATTAAGCTGAAGAACTAGGAAACCTGCTTGTAAATGGCAGCGGTGACCGGATCGTCCTGTTTTATGAGTAAATTGCTACAAATCGATCGATTTATAATACTGCTATGAGAGAGATTGGTTCACTTAAGGATTTTACCAGCTGTCCGTTTCCAAAACAACAACTGGCTGCGAGTTGCCACACAATTTAGAAGCCAAATTGGCAAGTTCGCTAACTGGACCGCTGAGCTCTAATGCCAGCGCCGAGTCGACCTTGCCTCTGGCTAAACAAAATCATCATCATTTCTGTTTATTAAATTAGATTTTCAACGCGGTGCTAATCGACCATAGCTGCTTGACGACTTGACTAAGATGCGTTTGTTCACTCAACTGAGTGTCTCTGTTTCTTATCGAGCAGACTCCTGTCTTGAGCACTGATCTGGGCAGATAGATACTGTAGGGAACACCAAGCTGGTCAAGGCGTTTGTACAACTCACTCAATTCGGGCTTGTGCTGACTTGAACTGGCCAAGGACACACGCAGTCCTCTAGAATAGCAAAGCCTCTTGAGATCGATCGAGATCTGCTCCATCTCGTTTTTAGTGATCGATTTACTCGTTTGCTCATCTGTTTCGTAGATTAGACACGCTTTATAGGGCGCCAATCTAAAGTCCAAGTTAAATATTGTTTGTTCGCCCAATATTTCAACCGAGTCGAGCAGAATCGCTTCTAATATTTGAACGGAACTCGTCTGAATAGACAGGACTCTTTCTGTTTCAGTTTCATTGGCGGATATTCTCTCCAATAAAATCTCCTTCAAATTGTTCCCTTCTTTCGACTCGTAGACTAAATTCGTGCAATCAGCCGAGGCTTTTTTCAGCGAAAAGTTTTCAGGCTGAGTTAGAACTTTGGTCCACCAGTTCTTGCGCTCACGGGTCCAATAGGTGATCAACTCGCCAAAATGTGCGTTATTTGACTCTTGATGAATATTGAGCTGTAGAAGCGTGTTTCTATCAAGCTTGTCAAAGATTAGACTCTCCACTGGTTCTTCAGAGTCGAAGACGTTCACAATCCCGCACGATGATCGGGTCTTAGCATTGAACAGGCCCAAATCGGTTGACAGCGTCTGGGCTGAGGTGGCGGGACCAGGAAGAAAGAAGTGCTGGTCGTGTTTATCAAGCATGCTGCTCATCCATTCAGTTCTGATCTGCTCTACAAGTAAATGGCCGTAGGAATCGAAGCGAGTAGCAGCTCTACTTGACTCAGTTTTGCCGCATATTCTCACGCGTTGGCAAAAATTTCTCAAAGCTTGAACTCGATTCATGTTCGATGTGTCGATTACGGATTAGAGAGGAAAGCTAACAAATATTGGATCTCAAGTCAAGTCGCAAGCAGCAATGTACGATGCTCGAGGTCGATAGCGAACCAGGCAAAACTTAACAATCGAAATAAATTTCAACTCACAGTCCAAGCAAAAGCCCTGGTTGTCAGTGATCATAACTCCAATAACGTTGCTGTTATTGTATCTGCAATCACAGCAAATGATCACTGCTGCTTCAATAAATTGTTTTTTTTTCAATTAACTCAACGTACGTTTCGTTCACTAGTTGATTTAGCTTTTCGTCCATTTTCAGAGGCGATTCAAGTGATCAGACTGGTTTACTTGTTCTCGTTTGCTCTCTTTGATCTGTTCCTTGGAGAAAAAAATTTTTTTTTCTTCAACGCTTCGAATCACAAGTGTAGAAAAGAATTTAAAATTAGCGAATAATTTTAGATTGCTTAATCGGAACAGATGCTGCCCAGTTTAATCGAACAATCGCTCATATGACAAAGAGTTTTCATTCTCAAGCTGAGCTAGATTGAATCCGCCGCAATATATTTCCAGTACATGCGTGGCTTTTCGCGCAAGTCTTATTTTTTGTTGCTTTATGGGGCCTGAATATTCAATGGAGTTAATTATGGACTCGGAGTTAAAGAGTGGCGGTGTGGGCTAGAAAAGACGCGAGTAGATACCGCAGCACATGTCTTCCAAATTCAAATCAAGAGCGATCAGCGTCGGCAAGTGGCTTTTAAATCCGGCCAGTGCGCTTATGAAAAAGCCTGGCGCCGCATCTGTCGAGGCAGCAGTCAAACAAGTCGAAGTGAAAAGTGCCGAGATCAAGCCGGGCCTAGTTAAGCGCGCGTCCGACTATGTGAAGCTAGTGTACAACGATTACAAAACAGTGGCCAAGGAGACCTATGTGCACGTATGTGAGCATCCATTCAAGGGCCTTGGCTACGCGCTGGGCATCGGCTTTGTGGGCGCGCTGTACAAAATGAATCCCAGCTGGGGTGATTATGTCGACCAGCGCCGTGAGATCGAAATCGATATGATCATGTGCGGCAGTACGTTCAACAAACAAACTGAACTCTATCTGAACGAACTCAAGAGGCTGGAAAACCATCGCCAGCTTGAATACAACTACTTTGTGCTGTTTAGTGTGATTCGACTGAAGCCGTTCGCGCAAGATCTGCGTCTGTACGAGACAAAGTGCAAGGCTCTGAACAATCCGAGCAAATACAACATATTCAACTGGCATCGACGGTTGCTTCAATTCGTTGCCAGCATTGTCGACATTGGCTACTTGGGCCGTTGGCATTTTCTCGCCAAAAACATTCAAGATTACGATGTTGATTGGACAGAGTGAATAAAGAACCGTATTTTTGAATTCGACTTTTTCATTTATTTCCGATCAATTTCATTAAATTGAATGTTAACCGACGTGGATTTGAGTTTTTTTTTCAATGAGAAAAATCGTTTGAAAGCAAAACGAGCCGCTTATTGCTGCGGAGTAAAGTAGTGAGTGGGCACGAATGGAAGCTTTACAAGCTCGCCTTCGTATTTGTTCTTGCGCACTTCGACTTGAACTCGAGTGCCCAGTTTTGAATGCGCCTGGTCGACATAGCCCATTGCGATGTTCTGCTTCAGACAAGGACTCAAGCATCCACTGGTGATCTCGCCGATTTCTTTGCCTCCGTTTGCGTCATAGATTTTCATGTGTTGTCGAGCAGAAGGACCTCCTTGTGCCAAAAGTCTGAGGCCAACTCGCTTAATACTCGGCTTCTCCTTCAACTGTTTGAGAATGATTGATGCGCCCGGAAAATCGGCCAATTCGCGTCGCCGTTTGCCAATCAGCCAGGCGAGTGAGGCCTCGATCGGCGTCTTGGTGTCATCGATATCATTTCCATACAAGCAGAGGCCAGCTTCGAGTCTCAGCGTATCACGTGCTCCAAGGCCCGCTAATTTGCAGTAGTCGAACTCAAGCAGGCGAGCTGCTAGCTCGGCTGATTTCTCGTGGGGCACTGAAATCTCAACACCGTCCTCGCCTGTATAGCCGCATCGGGTCACGCGGCAGTTCTCAATGCCAAACACGCTCGTCTCGATTGTGTTCATGAACGCGAATTTGTTGAGGTCAAATTTGACACCATTCTGCAGCAGACTGTGCATTCTTGGTCCCTGAAGGGCAATCAAAGAATGCGACTCGATCCTCTCTAGTCTCACATCTGATCCTTTGGCTCGCATTTCTTCCTCGCGTTGTTTCATGTGAGCAAAGTCCTTTTCAGAGCAGCCGGCGTTCGAAACGATGTAGAGATGGTCAAGTGACGTGTTCGATACGATCAGATCATCGATTATACCCCCCTGCTCGTTGGTGAACACGGTCAAGCTACCCGAGTCCGGCTTTAGTCCTTGAATATCGCCGACTACTAGGCTTTCGATGTATTTAAAACGGTCTCTGCCTGTAACTCTCGTCTGCATCATGTGGCTCACGTCGAATATGCTGCATTTGCTTCGAGTGTGAACGTGCGACTCGACTATGTTCAGGTCCTTGTACTGCACGGGCATGAGCCAGCCAGCAAAGTCGACAATCTTTCCTCCATGCTGAACGTGAAATTCATAAAGAGAAGTCTTCTTGCGGCTCGACGCATCGCTGCTGGCGAGGCGCACGCTCTCAATTGTTTTGCTTGTTGCTTCAATTTGTCGAAGAGCTACAACTGCTCGTCTAGTGCTGACTGAATTAAGCATTCTTTTGTCTTGTTCGCTTCCAAGTCTCTTTCTAGATTTGTGATAGGCAAGCCATTCAATGCCTTTATAAGCAGGTTGGACTCGCGGCCGGCTTCGCTTGATTTACAAGATCGCTAGACAGTTTTATTAGCTATCTTGTGTGGCCTTGTCGTTCAGACAGCATTTGCTTATTTACGATTCAAGACTTGGTTGAGGCAGAGAGTCGCTGCTCTAACCGGCCAAGTTCGACGAGAATTCAGTCAGCTCGCGAAAGCCGAGAACAAACACAGAACTGGATAGCTCGATAGAAATTTAATTTATAATCGAATTGAGGCCAATGTGGTTAGATAAATATAGATCATCACATATGTGGGCCATCACTGCACACCGTCCAAGCGATTACAGAGACAAATGGTGACTCCGAGAAATGGATAATTCGGTTAGTTCTGAGACAGGACAAACATTTTTGACTTGGGTCGCATCCTGATTTGAATTGAATGAGGCGAAATTTTCTAAATCATTAAAGAAACCATCCATTAGAAGAACAGGGACGGGTGAGGGAGAAAAAAATACTCAAATATCAATTTAGATCAGGGCAATTAGACGGAAAAGGTCTCATATCGAATGAATAATTTTAAGACAAAATATGTGTCGATGCGCATTACTCGGGGGGCAAATCGTGGATCATTAGTGTCTCGTTTTTTGAACATAAGCGATGGTGTGCGTGTATATACTCGTTAAGCTGGCTGATCAGCGAGCTTCGTGCAGGTCGACACATCGAGCTATGAAAATAATAGAGCGGCCGGTTCTCTTATGCGCGATCAACCATGCTGGAATTCATTCAAATCTATTCTAATTTTGATTCTTAGATAACAAACAGCAGACCTGAGTCGAGCATCATCGATTCAGACCAATTGACAACGTGGTCATGTGCGAGTGTTTTCTAATCTGAGAACTAGAACAGTCGTCTAATTTAATGGTCCAGTCGCTCATGCAGATTGATGCAGCATCAACAGCGGCCGGTCCTCTAGCCGTAGCCAAACGAAAGATGCCATTCGAAGAGCAGCGACAGTCGCAAATGTTCAAATTTGAACCTCCCCGAGAGATACGCGCGACGAGAAAGACAATCGCCGGATGCGATATCGACACGTCTTCTTTTTTGAAATTTTCCGAACCTTTGATAGCGAAACGATGCGCCCAAGCGCGTGCTCCTGAACAAGAAGCGAGCGAGCCGCTGCCCAAACTTCGCGATACGAGCGGAAACGCCATACTTGCCAAGATGAAGAGTCTTAGTCCCACATTCAAATCGCTATTCGTCAAGCCCGGCAGCTCAAAACGCATTGGCATAGAGCGACTGGCAGACAACAAGAGAATTCGAGTGAACAATGAGTTGCCACGCGCCGGCGATGTACTTGCTTACTTCTACGAAAGCCCTCGACCGATCAAGGTCGAACAGGTAGAAAGCTCTCCTAAAAAACAGACAAATTCGCCTCTCGACAAGTGGACTTGTTTGGTTTGTCTGAGTCGTCACACGGTCGACGTGAACATTTGTGCCGTGTGCGGCTCTTCAAAGCAAAACGATAAATTCAAACAGTCGTTTGCTCACATCCTTCCAGTCAAGGAAGAGCCACGTTCGAAAATTTCGTTTCTGGACAATCTTGAGAGTAAAAGCAGAAGTTCGCCGTCATATGGTCCTGCTCGCTCGCTCGAGGAGAAGAAACCGCGTGCTAACCCTTATCTGAAACGATGGACCTGTTCACAGTGCAATTTCTCCAACGATAGCCTAAAAATTGTCTGCCTCAACTGTCGATGGGTGAAAACGAATCCGTCGTCGAGAAAGACACTCTTGAGCAAACTCGAATCTCCCAAAAAAGAGCTCAAACCCGCCGCCGAATCGGGCAAGACCAGCCAAGAGTTGACAAAAACTTTGAAAGAGCCGGAACCGGTCCCTCAAACTGAAGCTGCGCTCGTGCCATCAGTGGTTGTCAAACAAACAGAAATTCAAAACAAACCCGAGCCATCCAAAGAAGCCGGTGAATCGAATTTCAAATTGACACCTTTAACCCAGCCGCTCAAGTCAACGATAACAGTTGAGAAAACGAATTTGCCAGCAAAATGGACCTGTCCAACTTGTATGGTTCCGAACGAAGACTCTCAGGCCAAATGTGTGTGCTGCTCAACTGCCAAGCCAGGCGCCCAGCCAGAAAAGACAACGACAACAACAACAACAACAGCAGTAGCAGCAGAGAACAAAACACTAAACACGGCTGCCAAATGGGAATGTGGCACGTGTCTTGTAAAAAACGATGCAGACCAAGTCAAGTGTGTTTGCTGCCAGACTGCGAATCCATCCAAACCAACGGAATCCAAAGTGTCAAAGCTTGTCATGCCCCAGGCCACCGAGTCGAGCACCAAGTTCAAGTTTGGCCTAGACTCAGCTGCCACGTCGGGCCCAATCAGCTTTGGTTCGAATTCAGCGACCAAGCTCAGTTTTCCCACATCATCCACATCGATTCAGTTCGCTGGTCCGAAAGGCTTCGGGTTTTCGATGCCATCTCAAGCTGGATCCGAACCAAAGCCAGGCGTTCAAGTATCCGCACCTAAGGAAGAGATATCAAACGCAGTGGCTGCAGCTCCTAAGATTTCATTCAACTCATTTGCTCCTACTCAAATCGACAAGCCATCCGAACAGGCGCCCAGTGAAACTCCCAAGCCTGTTGTTCCATTTTCGTTTTCCTCTCTAAACAAAGAGACCAATGGACCGAAAGCCGCAAATCCGATGACTACGGCAACCGAACCGAAGCCGGCAATTAATTTTGCAAATGTCGCTCCGCAACCGGCTGCCAAGTTTTCTTTTGCAAATTCTTCGCCTTCGCCAGCATTTTCGCTCGGGCAGTCGAATGCCCTCAATTCGAGTCCATTTGGCTCGAGTAAACCGGCCGAATCCAGTTCGGCTCTGGCGTTCGGACAAGATAGTTCAAAATCGACTCTGTTCACATTTGGCAAGCCGGCATCATTGCAAAATGGCTCGTCCAGCTCAGCAAATGTCGACCAGCCGCTCGAGCCTGCATCTAGCAAGTTCACATTCGGTGCACCTGCGCCAACAAATGACGCGCCCAAGCCGCTCTTGTCATTTTCCAAGCCGAGCGAGACAGACGAGAAAAAACCGACGCCAGCATTCACTTTTGGTAAAGCGGCCGAGCCTGTAAAAACAACCTCAAGCATATTCGGTTCAGATGAGAGCAAGATTGGCTTCTCATTCGGCAACGAGGCTAAACCATCGCCTTTCTCTCAGCCTGCTTCAATCACGTTCGGCAGTCCAACACTCTTCTCGACAGAGCCCAAAGCCACGGCTGCGCCTCAGTCAGGATTTTCCCTTTTCAAGTCGGCAACAAACGAACCAGTCCCTAATCAAAGCCCGTTTGGAAATGCAGCTCCGACTCAAGCAAGCAATGACAAGCCGAGTTTGTTCGGCTCCACATCAACTGCTTTTTCGTTCGGCAAAACCAACACAACCGGCAGCATGTTTGGCTCGTCAAATAACAACACAACCGGCGGCATGTTCGGCTCGACAAACAACAACAACGCAACGAGCGCGTCGAGTAGCTTCTTTGGAGCTCCAGTTGCGGCATCTTCATTCGCCACAGCGCCGGTCACTAATAGCCCGTTCACGTTCGGCCAAGCCTCGACTGCTCCTGCTGCGGCATCATCAAACAGCGCGCCGAGCTTCAATTTTGGTGTTCAAACGCAAAACAACAGTTTATTTAGTTCGGCAGCTCCGTCAACTACCGCTTCATCCATAAGCTCGACCCCGTCATTTTCGTTAAGTGCCACTCCTAACTTCAACTTTTCAAACCCTTCGAACGGAATATTTCAATTCTCGTAAGTTGCTCGTTTCTTGTTCTGTTCTTGTCTGCTTCTAATTAAGAACTTGTTTTCAGAGGCGCTAATCCGTCAGAAGCCAGCTCTGAGCTGCCCAAACGACCGGTCAAAAAGGCTCAACGCAAACTTCGATAAAGCATAGAAATCGACAGTTCCAAGTCATTTGCAGATTCAAATTTTTTTCCAATTATTTTAAGCATTCACGATTCGATATTTACGTCGTCGAATCAGACTAGATAAGCAACACGGACGCACATCCAACCAACCGACCAATGTGATCAACTACAATCGCACCTGATCACTATATATAAATATATATTCGATTTCGATCTAAACAAAAAATGCTCAAACGTAATATTTGCAATATTTGCTTGTAAAACCAAAGAGCGAGCACTTGAGGCTCTTTACAATGAAGAAAACCTTGTTTCGACTCATCGCCAGTTAGTTATCGCCTGTTAGCGAATGCTATTCAAAAGAAATTCTCTATGGATTATTTAAACATTTAAGCCCAATGTTTGGTTCTTCTGCTACTTTATATTTTCGCCATTTCTCTATTCTTTTCTTCAGTTCACTCTTTTCTGGTTTTTTCTTTTTAGCAAACAAAACAAAACCACAAATTATTCTTTTTGCCTTCTTCATTTTTGATTGAATTCTCTACTTTCAAAGGAAACACTTGACCAACCGAAACCAGCAATAAATGCTTCGATTATCAACACAGTTCTCCTGAATTTGGCATTTTTCTTTGAATTTTTCTGTTTGCGATCCGAGTGGGCGTTTTGAATTTGAGAAGTTGAAAGTGCGAGAGGAATAGGCCAAAAAAGGCGCAGTCAACGATCGCTTGGGGCCGATTAGCGCGTCGTCAATTACGCTATCGATTCGAGCGCTTGATGGCATATTGGCAGGGATTGAAAATATTTACTCGATATGTCGGCTGAGTCGATCTGATGCCCGCCAGCGTGGCATATTAAATCAGCAAGGCCTTAAGCAAACATGATAGCTACTCTGTGATGTCGGCATTCACCTTTGCGTCCGTTCAACTCTCTTATTAATACCAGCTCGTACACGTAAACAATGCTGGAACGCGTATTAGATACAAATCATTTCGTTCCACAATATTCTAATTGTGCACCGCCTGCGATCGCTCTATTTACATGATCGCAAGCCAATGCGCTGCTCAAGACTCGAAATATCATGAAAACAATAAGGTGCACCACTCGCACTCGTCTGTAGTGCTTGTGCCTTCATAAGCGTCCGTCGCGATCACTTTGCTTTGTTTCTCTGACTCTTTGCGTTCTCGCGGCTCTATTTGCAATTTCTCGTTTTGCTTCCGATTCTTCCCTCTTTTTGGCACAGTCTACCGTCTACTTGGCCGTCAACTTCCTTTAATGCGAATTTTGCCGGGTTTTTAAGCTTCTTTAGCTCATCGCGTCTTAGCTCTCAGCTTTCTTGTTTTCGAATTCGACAAGCTCGTCTGCCAAATCGCCAAGAGAGCAGAGCCGAATTAGCTTTCAATTTTCTATTTTAGAGGACGAGACCCGAGAAGGCTGAAAGAAAATGTCCGACGTAGAAGATAACGTGAGAGTGATTTAAATTTCAATTTCACCGAATCTCGTTTAAAACCCAATTGAATTTCCAGCAGGAGGAGCATGACATTGAGGCGTTGCGTGCCAAGGCCGAAGAGAGACGTCGGCGTCAAGAAGAGGAGGCCAGAAGAGAAGAAGAAGAAAAGGCCCGTCTAGAGGCCGAACGCCGTGCCCGAGAGGTAACACTTTCGCCTACTTTTAAGAGCGATAACTTCGAACGCCTAGCTTTGTGTTCGCTCGCCAATTTATCAATCGGCCAGAAATAAGCCAATCCAGCCAACCTTACAAAATGTATCTTCAGTTCAAAAGCTAATGAACTCACTAGTAGCTGCTGCCCGGGCCGCTCTCCGACTCGAGCATAATTAATTGAAACGCAGGCAACTGATAAACGCATCGACCGACCGTAGCCGAATCGAATTGAAATAGATTGCAAGATTGAGATGATTAGGGAAAAACGATTCTGTTACGTGTAAAAGGCTTTCACGCCGACTGAAGCGATTCGGCCAACATTGATTATTATAATGGGCGTTTTTTCCTTCGCCTCAGCATAAAAATGGCTCGATGAAGAAACTAGGGCAAGACGCGTGTGCTCAAACTTTCTTGCCCAGTCGGCAGCAGTTCGCCTACTCCAGCTAGCTGCAGTGTTTTCTTTTCAATAATAATTTCAAGTTTGTTGAACTGAATCATTTGATTGGCTGATCTCGCCCTATCTTCTTACCGACATAAGATGCAATCAGGCTCGCTTTTGCTCCTCTTCCAGATTAGGTTCCCATTCTCCTTATAGAGAGCCAACTTGCACTCAGCGCTTACTCACTCGCTCGTTCTCATACTAACCGACGAGCGCATAAAGCGAGCTTATTTGGCCATATTGCCTTTCTAAATCTCATCGCTAATCTCAACTAACGCTGATTACTGCAATTATATTTAGGAAGAAGAAAAGCGCAAGCGTGAAGAAGCTATTCAAAAGCGAAAGCAAAAAGAACTCGAGAAACTACAAGCAAAGTCTAATCAATCAGGAGGCGACGAACAAATGGCTGCTGGTGAGGCATCAGTTTAAATTTGCTCCAGAGGAACGACCAGCAGCAAATGATCTTTCAAAATCTAGGATCCGGATCAAAGCTTAGCAATGTGCTCAAGGCTAAGGAGGATATGCAAAAATCCCCCGAACAGCTCGAGCAAGAGAAACTAGAGATCATTTCTTCTCGTATGGTCACTCTCGACTTGGACGGCAAGAACAAGGATGAGCTCGTCAGGACCGTAATTCAATTGCCTCGACCTGTTCGATCTGGCCGCATTTAAAGACGTTCCTTTCAAGGCACAAGACTTTTTCCAAGCCTTGTTGAATGTGCACAGCATCATCTATGATCTTACTGAGAAGCACGAGCGACAAAAGTACGATGTAAGGCCATTTTAATATTGAATTCAAATTCATCGAATATTCTAACGATCGAGCGACCATTGTGAAAAAAGATGATGGAATTGGCTGAGCGAGCCCGACAGATTGAGAAAGGGTATGACCGCGATTAATGGCTCCAACTTTTCGAGACCAAGTCTAACTGAGCGGTTACATTTAGAAAATCGAAAACACGCAAGTCAAATATTGTCCATACTGGTCTCGGAGGCAGTGTGTAAGTACCAAGAATTGACCGAGTGCAGCATGCGTCTGGTCCTAGCTGCCTGCGTTTTCGCTTGGCTTTTCGCACGCAGACCCCCCTCCTCTTCCCATGGCCCATCCAGATTATCAATCATCGGCATAACTGCTTTTCTAATGCAATAACTGATGCGAGCACGCACGTAGAGGATTGGCGCACCCTCCCCGCATCTCGATGCACCCAAATGCTAATCTAAAATAACCAATGAGCTTCATTAACATTGATCTAAAGCTTCGCGTGGGTCTCCGAAAAGATGCCTCAAGCGCCGGTAAGTCACACGTCCTTTATCTGGACGAAAAGAAAAACAAAGAAAACCATTCAGAAAAGCGACAAATTGACGAAGAGCTTTATCCATTCATTCTAACTGTCCCGCTTCTTAAACTCGCTCTCTATTCTCTCTAACTTGGCCTCGACTTCTTTTTTCCGTTTGAGTGAATTTCAAAGTCTAATGTTGACGTCCACGGTCGATTTTAAACAATTTTATTCAGGTTTAATGTTGTGGCTCAAAATTACCCGAATGCGCCGGTAAGTGAACTTTTCTAAGAGAAATAGGAGTCTGTGTCAATCTTTCTGCGTTGAATTTGCTCTTTCTGAACGTCTTTGACTGAAATTGACTGAATTCTCTAATCTAAAACTCCAAACGACTATTTCTTATCTTTACTCACCCAGAGTTGAATTTTGAGTTTTGAGTCTTTGTTTAATCAGTCTGATCTTCGTCAATTGTGCCGTTGGCAGTCGCCAAAGACGGTCGCTTATCATAATGCTTCGCATTTCTTACTCAAGTTCAACTGAGCTGGTTAAAATTAAACGCAACCTTTCTCTAGCAAAAAATATCTCTCTTCTCGCGATATGAGCGAGTGACCGACCGACGAACATTCAAAGATCGACGCGATCTTTGGGAGTCGCCCAAAGAGGTCGCTCAAAAGCAGGTCGAAAAGCCGACCGGAAAAAAGAAGGAGTTTGTGCCGCGCAAGCCACGACACGCAGCCGCCGAAGAAGAGGAAGAGCACCACGAGGAGGAGCACGCGCACGAAGAGGCCCACGAAGAGGAGCAGACACACGAGGAGCCTGAAGAAGAAGCTCCTCAGGAAGAAGAGGCTCAGGAGGAGGAGCACGAAGAAGCTGCCGAAGAGGAGCCGGCTGAAAACAATGAAGAGGCCGAGGAAGAAGAAGAGTAGACTGCGCGGGCGTCTATTCTTCATTTCTGACTCTGATTGGTTTTGTTTCGATTTTGAAATAGATTTCTAGATTATTGTAGGAGTAAAGACAAAAGCAAGCTCTAAGTGCTTTTAATTTGGTTTTGGTTTTATTGTTCAGGGACCAGTCGATTCACGCTGTTGGTCATATTTTTCAATACTTGCTCTGATTATGACACATTTCATGTCCTGACACTCGCAAGGTACAGGATGTTCGTGTTCTTCGTCTGACTCGCTCTCTTCAACGTTCTCACCAAGGTCGACTCCGATGTCAATTTGGTAGTTGCGCACATTGTCATCCGACTGGTTCATGATCACAAAACAGTTGAAACATTGATCCTCGCTCAGCGCCAGAATGGCCTTGTCGCTCTTTTCGAGTGCTTGGGGCAGGAAAGCAATTGTCTGCTTCCAGTGCGTGGGCGCTGATCTTGGACTAGTGCTGAGTGTAACCGCAAGAGAGTCGGTTTGAAATATGACATCGAACCAGAACGCAAAGCCATGAAGCATCGAGTCGCGAGTCGATTGAAATTGTAAATTGTACGCTTGAATGCTTTCGAGCTCTTTGGCATCCACCAGTCTCAGGTCATACGAGGCCAGAATTTTTTCCTCGTCCAACAGCTGATCCTCTTTTATCTGTTCGATAAGCGGCTTTTCGAGCAGCATCTGCTGATTGATTCTCATCAACGGTTCGTAGTTCAGGCCGTGATAGTTCTTCCAGCATTCAAGATTCTCGCTCAGATAGGAGCTCATATCTACAGGTGCCACAAAAAGGTACGCCAGTGTCGGATACATGAGACCGTCCGGTTTGAGCCATTTGTCACGCGCGAACAGCACTGAACTGGAAAAGACGAGAACTTGGCTTGGGTCTGATGAATCACATATAATTAAGAAATGAGCTCATACCCGAGCATGCTTTCGTGCACCAAATAAAATCCCATCCACTCAGAGACGATTATGTCGACCTGTTCAACAGGCAGCTCAATTTGCTCTATTTGTCCATTGATAACAGTGACCTTGTCCTCTAAATTGTTGGCGGCGATTATCGCCTTGGAGATTTCAAATATTCCAGGGCTCGCTTCGACAGCATAGACGTGTTTAGCACCGGCCTGAGCAGAGAATAGAGAAAGCAGGCCCGTGCCCGAGCCGACATCAAGCACAATCTAAATAGATTCGAGTCGTTCAGGTAAAAGCGACCTTCAAAGACCGAGATGTTCAAGTTACTTTGTCGCGGAAAGACTCTTTGCTGTTAATGATCGCCTCGCGGTATTTACTTACTCGCTCCTCATCCTTGAGCATCAGACTGTGCACATTCAGATTGTCATAGCTTTGAAAGTAATCGCCTGCTTCGTTTATTTCTTCTTCGAGCATCGTTTCGTTTAATCGCAGTAGCGGTGAATAACGTGTTTGTAAGAGTCAAAATATTTTACGCGTATTTCCCTTGTGTGAATGAAGCATTTCGAGCAGGGCATTATAAATTAACCATTTGACTAGGGACCAGAGGGGCCGGATCGGTTGCAATCTAAAGCTCCAAATAAACCATCTGTGCTCATTTTATCTGCATTTATTTTTTAAACTTTTGGCTATGACATCAAATTTGGAACAGAAAAAACAAAGTGAACACCAGATGATCAAGAAACGAATAAGTTACAAAAAAAAAGAAGAAAAAGCTTGAAAATGTGATGAAGAAGAAAGAGAAAAAATGAAGAAACGGGAGTGGAGATACAGGAGAAAGAGTGAACAACTTTAAAAGCATTATTAAAGGTTTGAACGATCAATTTGATGAGCCAAGCCTAAGCAAAGAAGCGAACGAGTTTGATTGTCTGCATCTTGACATTCACTGCATTTAGACACTGCTCGATTGATTGCTTTGCTGGTCTTTTTTTATTTTTCTTCTTGCGGCTTTGTTAGCTTCTCAATTTTTGCTACTTGATGATGACGGTTGATAGAAAGAAAACCAGAAATCCGTGCTCGGCAGGTTTGTGTTGCCGTACAAAGCTTAGAAGGACATGCTGAGTTTGAGCGATCAGCAGTTGTTGCTTTAAACAGCTTCTTTTTTTTAAAAAAAACATTTGAAAGTGTCTGGTGTCCTTTTTTGCTCCAAACGTGCACCGTTTGTGGTTTCTATGTTTGATTTTTGCTTTAATTGTTGTTATTGTTGTTTTTGCTTCAAACCGGTTCAAACTATTTGAATGTAATTAAATATCTTTGTGTAGAACATTTAATGATGATCTTGAGAAAAGAATGTCAAGTAAGACTTGATCGGATCCTTTCTACAAAAGTTGTTTATTCTTAACCTTATAAGATAAGTTGACCTTATAAGGCATTAGGATTTTGCTCCCGGGTTATTAAAATTCGACTGGACAAGATACGGGCTTGATTGTGGTTGATAAAACTCCAGCATTTTGCCGCTCATTACGTTCATATTAGCGTTCAGGTGTACTTGATTGCCTGGAAAGTAGTGAACATGGTTTGACACAGGCGCCGAATAAAGACGGCTCCTTTGCACGTAAGAGTCGTCTTTCTTCGAGTCGATATGATCTTGTGTGAGCCGTTCGACGCCGGTCGACTCGATGCACGAGTCCTCGGGCGATGGTGTGAGCGGAACGAAAAGCTGACTAGACGAACCGTTTGAGTTATTTAAGCTCACTTGATTGATTACAGAGGACGATATAGGCGTGTTGGGATAGGCGTAGCTCATCGGCCATGCGCCGCTTTGATACAGAACATTTTCACACACAATGAACTCGATTTGATTGTTGAAAGGATTCGAATGAGCCTTAAAAACACTTTCAAACAGCATGAAGGCGGCGTTATCCGCCTTGAATCTATAATGTTGACTTCGGATCTTGCGCTTCGGATTATTTATAGCTTCATGAAACGCCCTCCGAACAACAGGCAAATCGTCCGGGTGAATGTGATTGAATATAGAGTCAGACAGAAGCTGATGAGGAAGATAGCCGACCAAAGCCTGGCATCTTGGTTCCACACAAGTTATCTTGCCGTCGGTGTCCAGTCGGCAGACGAACTTGGACGGCAGCTGTGAGTTTTCTTCTCCAATTCCACGCCTCTGTCCATAAGCAATCAAATAGTGCTGAAGAATGGGCTGATTTGAATTGGCTATGGCACCGCCTAAATCACTTGGCTTCTCAAGCAGACTAGCCGAATGGAAACGTCGAAGTTCGTTTAGGCGCTGAGCCTTGCCCATAGCCGAGTCGGCCAATGTCTTCAAATTAGCATTTACGCTTTCGGCTAAGCCGTAAGTGTCCAGTTGCTCTTCGGCTGCTTCGAGCTTTAAATTAGAACTCAACTCTGCCCGTAAATAGCCGACAAAATGGACCACTTGATAAGTCTCTAAAGATATCGAAGAATTATTGAAATTTATGCACAATCGAGCGTATTGATTGAATATTGAACTCACGTGAGAAGCTCGATGAGTCAATCGCTGACTGCGACTTGTTTGTTGCTGCTGACGTCAGCCCATCGAATAGAATCGGCTCGCTTTTGGCAGGGCTCGATCTGATTCGACATTGAAATGAGCGTCTCGAGCCCGTAGTAAAAGAGCGAGCTTTGTTCAGCATCAAACTATTCACGCTGCCGAATACTTGAGTTACAATTGCCATTTTAAATGAACATTTCCG
This sequence comes from Proales similis, assembly GCA_019059635.1. Lineage (NCBI taxonomy): Eukaryota > Metazoa > Rotifera > Eurotatoria > Ploima > Proalidae > Proales > Proales similis. Next base: position 755,018 of record JAGVRJ010000005.1, read on the forward strand.
TTTGAAGGCTGCACATTTAAAAGAGCCTACTTCCTGTCTGATCTTGATAGGACAGTTGATCTTTCACCGATTTTATGTCCGACGGATGAATTATTTCGAAGAACGCTTTGTCCACCAATTGCTTCTTCAACACCATACGAAATGAGAAATTGCAAGAACGGAAAGAGAATACGAATAAAATCGCACCGATTCAAGGCCTAGACAGCTATTGGTCGTCTCTGACGCGTACACTATTTTTCCGTCGTCGCATTTAATCACCATCAAAAAGTCGCTCTTTCTTCGCAGCAGCAGATTTTGCAGCTCGACCGGGGTTATGTAATTCTGACACAAAAACGAGTCGCTAAGTATTGAAGTTGACGCTGAACAAAATCAAATGAGCTGTGTGTGCCCGTTGCATTCGTTCCGATTCGGTTTTACCTTTCAGGTTCTTCAGATGCTGAACAGCCATCTTCAATATCGTGATCTTGTCCAGCTTCTTGCCTTTGCTCGGATTTATTGGCAAATAGTGAACAAGCTCGTTTAAATGCTTGTTCATTTTCTGCCGGCGTCTTTTTTCAATTTCACTGTGTGTTGCTCTTGGAAAAAGCGAAATTTTGAAGAAATGCGACTCAATTGCCAATGGATGATCTTGCCACGTACTTTCTTTCTATTTGGCTGCTTAGCCGATGATTGATTGCCGAGCTTGAGGTCACACTAGTGCTGATGTCCTGTTCAGAGAGCGATCTAGCCATTATGCCCGACAGCTCCATGATTAACAAACCAGAAACACCAGTATATATAGACCTTGTAGAACTCTCAAGCCCTGGATAAATAGACTAGCTCGCAATCTAAATGAAATTCGCAAGTAAATCACTTGTACGCAGGACAGTGTGCACAGGAGCCAGTGGCAACCGGGTCAACCGTCTGTTGCAACCGCTTTCTCATCTATGCTTAGTTTGCCTCTTTGTTTGCTCACAAAAGCATTTCGTTCTCTGCTCGAATTCTATTTAAAATAAAGAAAAAAAGCGAATCGCGATGTAAGAGAGTAACAAAGTGCTTTTGCGAATAAATGCGTGTGTGTGTTTGTGTGTTGGTTCGATTGAACGCATGTGAGAGTGATTGATAGGGTTCGATTAGAGAAGAGGTCGGAGACAACTCGCTTGCAACAACAATTGCGTTCTCCGTGAATAGAAGCAACCACAGTGAGTAGGCAGCGAATTCGCTAGTCGCCTTGGTGGTTTAGATGTTAGTTTAGATAGATATCGCCAAGATATAGAATGACATGTAGCAGAATTGAATTGAAAAATCACAATTTAAATAGAGAGAGGTCTGAGTGTTGAATAAGGATAAAAGTATGGCCGTCGAATATTGTCGCTCTTTAAGTTTGCACTCTTTGGCCCGAGGTTTTCTGGCAGTGTTCTGAAGCAGCGAGCTCATGAAGGGCATGTTAGAATATGTATATATAATATACGAAGAACGAAATGCATCGGAGTCGATGCAATGAAAAATAGGAATTATGCATATTTGCGCTAATGGCAAGGCGTGCATCAGTGCTAGAGACGAAATAAAGCGAAGGCTCCTTGGTCTCGCAGTTTAATTATGTTCAGTCGAACCAGACGAAAAAATTATTGAAAATGCTAGAAAAAAGGGGAGAAGGAGAGAAAAGGGAGGGGGGAGGGGAGAATGCGTAAGAGCGCGAGAAAGAGAGAAAAGTGCAAATGTTGAAGAATTATGAAAAGCTTTAATTATAATAAAATTCGAATCCCAACGTCTTTGCCCTCATATCAATGCCCATTGAGTTAGAACATTGAAACATGCCCGATGCAAAGCCTCGATAGTTGAAATTATGTAATCCGGCGAATATATAATGAAGTCTAGGCGAACGTAAATCGTAAACAGTCAACCGGGCAAGATCAATTCAACTAATTACTAAATTACACTTATTACTTGGCGTTTTCCGACTAATTTCACCGTCTGACACGCGCACGCACGCATGCAAGCGAAATATATAAACTAACCATTTCACGGGCATTTTGCGGAAGCGAATTCAAAAAAAAGGAATCGGTGATCTGATTGAAATAAAAACTTCAAACATGATCACGTAATGTGTTTATGTGTATGATATCGATCAGCATGAAAACATCGAATGGAAGAAGGAAAAGACAACGTCGTCTTGTTTTTCATTTATACGTCAGCTTAGCGAGTGCAATGCAAATGTCGTATTCAGCATGAATATTCAATCGGATTGAATAAATGCGATTGTTCCATTTTAGCTCTAGTGGATTTCGCTCTATCTTGGTGTAACCTCCCTCGAGCAAATTTGCTCTATTTTTTTTGACGCATTCAATTGGCGGTATTTTTCTGCTGATAAGCAAGATCCGAATTTGACATAAGTTTTCTGCCCGCATGACTACGACTTCACAGCTATATTGCTGTATATTGACTAAGAGCGAAAGAGAGAAAATAAAAAATAACAAAGAATCTGATAATATTAAGATTGGTTGGATAGAATAAAGAAGTGGCAAAGAATCGATATCCACGTTGTTGCCTTAGTTTCTTTTTAAAGCACATTTCAATGAACCATGCTTTGAAGGAGCCTTGAAGGCCAGCATCATAAGGACTCTCTCACGCCAATGCATGTTGCCAAGGCAGGCAAGCGCTTGTTGGTGTTGTTAGAATTTATTGGCAATTTGTAAATTTTGCAGACATTTCATATTTAAATTGGGTGAGCGAGATTTCACAATAATTCGTGTCTTGGCTGACCCTAAAATTGAACAACCAAACATAGATATTCACTATTTATAATTTTTCCAAATAGCTAGAGTAGAGTTGTAATTTTAAAGAATTCTCTCTTTAATATGTGCCTCTGAACGAGAATAGGGATAGTCCCGCTCGTTTGCTTGAGGTTTAGGAAATGCTTAAGAAGGATGGCTTTGGATCAATGATTTTCACAATTATTCTGATTCACAGCTAATTTTAAGGTTTCTAACCAGCCGACGATTGAGGGCTTCAGATCAGAGTGAGTGATTTGGAGAAAGAAGAATGGCTGAGGGTAAAGAGTCTGCGCTAAGGGGCAAATGGGTCTTGAGGTTTTTATGATTAGGCCTGAATCGGCTCCGGCTGGGCTTCATCGGTGCTGGCTTGTTCCATTTTTTCTTCCGTTTTTGTCGACTCGCTGTTGTTGGTTTCTGATTCATTACATTCGCTCAATCGGGTCTTTTTGGTATCGTTCGTCTCGTCGGACGCGCTGATTTTGCGCTTGCTTTTAACCAAATTGGTTATGTCTTTTACATCTGCGTTGGCGTTTGCAGAATCACCGTTCTCCTGGTCTTTCAAATTGTTCAATAGACACTCTTTGGCCTCCTTAATTAGCTTCATTGACTGCTCGCCTTGTTCATTGAGCTCTTCAAGCTTGGCGTTCATTTCTGGCGCCAACGCTTCCAGTTCAGCGATTTCTTCTTTAATATTGTTGCGCTCGGTATCGTTCTCGGCGCCTTCGGCAACCGTCTCAAGCTTTCCCTTGAGCTTTTCGATTCGAAGCTGAATAATGTTTATCGATCGCTGGAAAGGCTCATTCGCCTCCTTGAACTGATTGTTAAACTGATATGCAAGGCCGAGCTGGTAGTAGGTCTCGGCGAGCATTCGCTCGTCTCGATCCTCCTGAATCTCCTCTTGCATTTTAATTGACTCATTTATGTCGTTGATGGCCTGTTCGTAAGACTCCTGTTCGATACTGACTTCGGCAAGTTTGGCCAGACATTCGGCGATGCGTTTCTTCTTGAAAATCGGATCATTGTCAAAGTTCTTGCTATAAATCAACTTGGCCAGTTCGAACATTTCCCAGGCTTGCTGCAGATTGCTAATGTCATCGGCCTCCTCGTTCTTGGTCAAATCTTCCTCCTCGCCCTCTTCGGCTTCTTCCTCTTCTTCGCCTTCCGCTTCTTCTTGTTCGGCTTTTTCTTCACCATTGGCGGTCTCCTCTTCTTGCTTGGACTCCTCGACGACCTCTTCGGTCGGTTTCTCTTCTGTCGTCGGCTTCTCGCTCTCCTCCGGTTTTGGCTCACTGGCAGCCTCGGTTGGCTTTTCCTCCTCCTTGGTCTCCTCTTCTTCTCGCTGTTTTTCCTTCTCGTCCTCGCACATGGCGTCAATAACTTGTTCAGTTATTTTCTCCTTTTCTTCGGGCGCCACCTCGTCAGGATTGCCATAACGGCTGTCATTGATCGGCTCAGAATCTTCTGGGACTCCGGTCAATGCATTGCCCAGCACGGTGTTCTCGACTCGCGCGAGCTCCAATAGAGCACGGCCGTAGTAAAAGTAAACCTCGGCGCAGTTCGAGTCCATTTCGCCGTATTTCGATGAGTAGGCTTTGCACGCGTCGCCGAAGTTGTTGGCCGACTCGTCATATTTCTTCAGGAACAGATTCTTCTTTCCTTGCTGGAAGACTTTCTGCGCTTTTTCAAAGTCCTCATCGCTATTAATGCAGAACGTATTTAATCTCAATAAAAGTGAGAGAAAGTAGAGCGGATGCAAACTCCGTCCTCACCTCATTGGCTTGATGTCATCGACAGTTTTGGCCTCAATAATGGGCACTTCGCTGATCACTTCTTCTTTGGCAGAGACCATTTTTAGGCTGAGAGAGAGAGCAGTTGATTTCGAATTTACAATTCTAAAGTATCGCCAACAAGTTAAAATTGGATACAAAGCTTAAATGAACGTGTTTGTGTGTGTGCGCGAGGACGTTTGGCTCAGACATGTTGCTCTGTGCACGCTCACTCAGAGCGGTCTTGAACAACAAATTTTAAATTCATTCAGTGAACGCTGCTCCCAATTCATCGAGTTAAATTCTCCTCATCGACATGTAGATCGAGTGAGTGAGTGAGCGAGCTCGATCTGCTGTCCATGGCCGTTGTTTTTCGTTCGACAACAATATTCTAAATTTAACAAGTGCGACGAACTGGCTTGTGGCTTAGGGAAAGTCGGCCGGCGAGCTCTCGCCGCCACTAGGGCGCCGCGAATGAAGCGTTTATGCAAAAGGAGGGAGGTAAAGCAAAATTAAAACAGAATGCACATCGACCGAGAAGAATCGAGGAGCGAGAGGGGAACAGTGAAAAGTGGCGAGCGGATTCACTGGTCGTGTAGACTGTGTGCATTCAGCTGCTCTCTCTGCTTGCTTTTATAGTAGAAGCAGTAGTCATCGATGGCCTCCTCTTTCTCTTATTGTTTCCTCGTATACGAACCGGTTCGACTGTCTGCCATTGAGAACAATTGCCTGTTCGATCGGCGAAATTGTCGTCTTGCATAATTGTCCGTCGGTATTTGGCATCCATTACCTGCAATGACATCCAGCAGGCAATGTCTGGCATTTTGAGACTAAATGTAAATGCTGCTCGAGGCTCAGGACATAGAACGGCGCATGAATTAGAATGTGAATGAAATTTCGATCGCATTAGTAATTTAAGCCGGTTAGATGGCGCCTGCCACGTGACCTGTCGCTTTAGATACACATGTTGAATTTGAAATTAGATTTCTATCTTTTGTTTGCAGCTGGCCACCTAACAAAAATCATAATAATCAAAACACGTAGCCAGAGTTACTGTTAGCCGCTAATCGACCAGAATGCAAAAGTTCAAAAACATGTTCGGAGCCGGCGAACCGGAGCCGCAGGAAAGCGATGAGACCGGCATCCTTGACGACGTACGACTCCTTATCAATAGATAATTGAGTTCTCTCCATAAACAGCAAAAATCCAATTCAAGTTGTGGAAAAACTCGACCCTCAGCTGGTCGGCTAGAATCAAGGGCTTTTGCATCATGTTCGCCGTCGGCATGGTCATTTCCTTCCTGGTAGTTTCAAATGTCAACTCGATGCCAAATCAAGACTGAACGCTCACCCTGCTCTGTAAATCGCTAATTCTCTAGTCTTCATTTCTGTTTTGGTTCGGCATCGGTGGATGGACCTTGTTTGCCGTTCTCTACACTCTAGGCAATGTCTGCAGTCTTGGAAGGTTTGACAACGCTGTCTATTGTGGCTCATCTCAACGTCTGAATTAGATTGAATTTCAAGTACCATGTTTCTCATGGGTCCGGTCAATCAAGTAAAAAAGATGTTCAATCCAACTCGGCTGATTGCAACCATTATTATGCTGGTGAGCTTCAATTTGCATCCTCATTATTGAGACATTCGGCCAAAAGCTGCATTCAATAGACCTCGCTCGTGTTGACCGTCATTTCTGCCGTTGTGGTAAATCCAGCCCTTCTGGCTACTAATTGCCTCTGATTGTTTTCATTTTTGCCTATTCAGCTCAATAACGGAGCGCTGTGCTTTTTGTTTGTGATTATTCAATTCTTGGCCATGCTCTGGTATTCGCTCTCCTACATACCATTTGCCAGGTGAACACTCTTTTCCGGCTTCGAACAACTACTAAATTAAAAGTGACCTTGGTCCCAATTTTTCCAGAGACGCCGTAAAGAAATTCGCCTCGACAGTTTTGGACATTTAGCTTGTTGGCTCCGATTGGCGCGTCGTTTCCGGCAGCATTTCTATTCTCAAATTCTGCTTAGCTATTTACCAAGCGATCAACTATTGCTCAACATTTTTCGTTCAAGACTAATTGTTAAATTATTTCTTGATTCTTATGAACAGCAACAACACACAGCAGCTTCTTCCAATTTTGCGCTTGGCGAACAATAAATCTTAGAATAATAAGTTTGTTGTGCAATGTTGAAAACTGGCTCTTAAATTCGAACATGAATTGACTTGAAACAAATTAAGACTCGGATCAAAGCAAAGACCGAGCAGAGATTCTAGTCAGCTCGCAGTCGCTTGTTGCTTCGTTTATTTCTATTTGCACTTGTCTGCTTAAACTCAAGCCGATTGCTGAATTTAGAGTCTGCAAACCGCGAGCATGACGGAACAACTCGACTTTGAACGAGTGTACAAAGAGTTCAGAGGCGCATTTGTGAGCTTTCTTTTCATTTGCTGATTTTCGAATCAATCTTGTTTCAATTGCGAACTTTCTACAGCAAGATGGCAATCTCAAGTTCCAGCCAAGTCAAATGTCGTTCAAGAACAGGAAAACAAATCGGCTGGAGAACATTCAGAACGACGACATTCAAAGTCTACATTGGCTTAGACGAGCCAAAGGCTACTGTCTCAAGCTAAAACTGAAGAATGGCGCCACCCACTGGTTCGACGGTTTCCAGGAGACTGACTTTGATCGCGTGAACGAGTTCGCTGTAAAGCAGCTCGGCAAAAAGGTGGAGAAAATGGACATGTGCGTGAAAGGCTGGAACTGGGGCAAAGCCGAGTTCTCTGGGGACACTCTCAGCTTTCTGACTGACGGCAAGACGAGCTTCGAAATTCCGCTCAACACCGTCTCCATCTCAAACTCGGGAAAAAACGAGGCCATTCTACAGTTTCATCAGAACGACGATGCAGCCGTCTCGCTGATGGAGATTCGTTTTCACATTCCTCAGACTGCCGACTCGGACGCTGATCCGACGCGCGAATTTCTCGACAAAGTTCTGGAGAGAGCCGACGTGCAGAGCGCTTCAGAGGCCGACTCGATCTGCACGCTCACAGAGCTCAATTGTGTCACTCCTCGTGGTCGATACGACTTCAAGTTCTACACCGATTTCATTGACCTTCATGGCAAAACGTTCGACTACAAGATCTCGTACGATCACATCTTGCGCTTGTTTCTTCTGCCACACAAGGACGGACGTCAGATGTACTTTGTGATCGCAATGGACCCGCCAATGAAACAAGGCAACACTCGCTACCCGTTTCTGATCGTTCTATTCAACATAGACGAGACAATAACGGTCGATCTGAACATATCCGAGTAAGTGCAGACAGGCGCCAATTACTAACTTTGCTAATCATGGAACTTGTGAAAGAAAAACTCGCGAGAAATTCGGCGAACGCATCGACAAGCTCGATCAGACAATCTCGGGCCCATACCACGAAGTGGTCAGCCGAATCTGTCGAACAGTCCTCGACAAACGAATCACTGTGCCCGGCAGCTACTCATCGTAAGTGATCTGCAAAATGCCAGCCGCTCTAACCGGAGTTCGAAGAGTTAATGTGAACAAATATAGAAATAGCGGCGGAAAATGTGTCCAGTGCTCGTTCCGAACCAACAGCGGCTTCTTGTTTCCGCTTGAACGTGGCTTCATATTCGTCAACAAGCCGGCCATTCACATCTTGTTCTCGGACGTGTCGCTCGTACGATTCGATCGCTCACAGCAAGGCACTAGGTCGTTCGACTTTGAAATCGAACACAAAAACGGAACAAAGTACATATTCAACGGAATAGAGAAAGTGGAACAAGAACGAATGCAAGAGTTCGTCAAGTCGAAAGGAATCAAAATAGCCAAGTCCGAAAAGGTCTACCAGGCCAAGCTCGATTTGGTTAACGAAGGCCATGACGCATACGCCGAAATGATGAAAGAGGAAGGTCGCGTCAAAGACGACGATGACGAGGACAGCGACGAGGAGGATGAAGATTTCGAAGCAGAGTCCGAATCGGAGGATGACATTGAGTACGACAGCGATGCGTCTGTTGATTCGAACAGTGAGGAAGAAGATGACGAGTCCGGCAGCGGTGGCTCAGACGAGGGCGGCGAAGACGACGAGGAAAGCCCGAAAAAGAAGAAAAAGCTCGAAGTGGCGAAGAAGGAAAAAAAGCCGAAAAAGGCCGAGGCAAAGCCGGTAAAAGCGAAAGCGGAGAAAAGCAGCAAGAAGCCGACCAAAGATGAATCAAAATCTAAGAGTAAGTCAAGCAAGGCCGAGGAGACCGCCAAACCGCCCAAGTCGGCCGAATTTGTCGAGGACACTGACTCCGACTAAAGATTGATCGGCTTTTCTTTTCTCATCCTCTTAAAACTGAGCAAGTTTTCAACTTGAAACCAAGTCATGTGACCAACAAACCAATTCAAAATTCCAACACGCATGGAAGAGAATCAATTCAATTTAAAAAAAAAAGCAAAAAATATCCAGCAAATCAGAAATTCTTGCTGAAACATTTACGAATTACGAACAATAAAATAAACTCAATTGGAAAACAGCGTTTAAAATAAAAACAAAAACAAGATCGCTTTATCGGACAAATTTTTACTTCACTGTTTCAAATCGGTTTGTGTGCTGTATGTAGGAGTCTGTGTGTGTCTGTCTGTGTGTGTGTGTCTTTGTAAAGTAAACTAAAATAAAAGCAGACGAGCAAATAAGTTAAAAAAGAATGAAAGTGTAAAGAGCGTAAAAATGGTCAATACAAATCTCCTGGTTAACTTGGGCGACAATAAAAGTAAGCGATTAGGTCTCAAGCGCTCGTGTATGCTTGAATGGGCTCAAATAGATTTCAACAGAAAATGTCAAATTGGAAGAAACGTTCAACACTTACAAGATATTTGTGCTCGAACTGATTTCACTTTTCTGGGATTTACGAGTAAGCAATTAGAAACGGGCAATTTTCGAATCGCATAATCTGAGTCTGGACAACTGATTAGAATCACAACAGGATTGAAGAGCAGCGAAGCGATGTGTCAAACGAAACAGAAAACTTGTCCATGCTTCACAATCGCAATCGGGCACTCAATTTGAGTCCTAACGAGAAGACCAAACTTATCATTGTGATACTCAAAGCGATAAAAGTAAGCCGCACATGAGCGATTCTTTGTCTGGCTGCAATTTTAAAAATGAACAAAAGACTGTTGATTTGAGCGCGACCAGTATTGTCGATTACTTGTCCGAGTCGGTTGAGAGCCAGGCGTTCTTGCGTCAACTGAATTACCACATTGAGCTGATTGCGCTTCATCCCTTACAAGGACTTCGGCTGTTGTTCACCGACTTGAAAATTTACTTCATCGCGTCGGCGTCAGAGGAGCAGCTCATCAAACCGTGGAGTGTGGTCGGCAAGTATGTGCGTCGATGCATAGTCATGTATGAGAAGATGCCGTTCGACAAGCTCGTGCTGCTCTGCAAACAGGCTAGCCACAACTTTAGAAATTTGTCATTTTACATCGCCAACAGCCGCATGAGTTCGATCAACACTTTGAACGCATTGAACAAGATCTCTTCAATAAATCCGAACGTGCCCGAGGCGGAGATCGAGCGCTCGCCAAACGCGGGCGCAGGCCTATTTCTAAACGAGTCCAATTTGACAATTACCAGCGAGATATTCAATCGATCTGCCAATGTCGACTGCAGTGGAATGGATTTGGACGAGAGTCTGCCGCATGCTGGCTCGGCCGTTCCGTTGGGCAAAGAGTGCATGATTGAGAAAATGAGCCGTTTTCAGCTGCGGGCGCTCACCAGCACAGTCAGTGCGCAGCGGACTCAGTCGATTCGCGATTTAAAGCTGCTCAAAGCGAACGAGAACAACGACTCCAACGTCGGCGCTAACGCGCGGGCCTATCCTCTCAAGGTGACCTTTTCACTCAAAGAAGAAGCCGAGCTGAACAAAAGCAACGTCGAAGTTTCTGAACTTCCTCTGCCTACTGACATCAAGGCCCTAATGAGCTTGAACATGTCGAATAGCTGCGCGTTCTCTCGTAAGATTGCTGAGCTGTTTGTCGCCGAGCAGACGTTTCTGATCGAGAACAACGAGCACGAAGCGATCGACCCGATCGCGCTCAATCACAAAATCAAAGAGCTCCTCTCCTACGATTCCAACTTTTGCGACGCCTATTATCTCAAGTACTTGAATTTCGTTCGTCTCCGAGACTATGGCTCGGCGTCGAAGGCTTTGCATGACTACTTTGACCGGCTGCTGGTCGGAAGCTCTGTTTCGTTCGCCGCCCTGAATCTCTCGTCGATGGAGTACCGGTTCGACAACAAGTAATTGCACTCTTCAGCATTGGACGTTTTTCTTCTGCAGTTTTAGCTCAACCTTGCCACAGAGAGAACGCGCTGCACGCATTGAAAGAGGCTATTACAAGCGCTCATCAAGAGGGAGACTCGGTCTGTTTGCAGCATTGCTTGGTAAATGAACGAATCTAGTTTGTGAGTGAGAGATTGGTCGATTAACTTTCTCTTGCTCTCAAGAGTTGGCTCTACAAAATTGAAAATTTCAACTTGGACCGACGCAATTTGCTTCTGAAAAACGCTTGCTCTAGAGCGCTTAGTAATGAGCAATACGTAAATTGCTTTGTCTTAAAAACAGATTCGATCTGTTTGAGTCTATTTTTGTCAACTAAAGGAACTGGCCGCCTACAATTTAAACTATTTCGCTCGTTGCAATATCGGAAAACAAGACCCTCAAGCGTAGGTTGACTGTAGAGTCGGTAAATTCAAATAGGCTTAATCGGGGGCCTGGTCCAGAATATTCAATCTGATGAACAAGCTCGACTTTGTGAATCTCAAATTGAACGCAAAAGTTGAACTCAGCATGCTGAACATGTGCAACAAGGCTTCACTTTGGTCCTTGTGTGGACAAAGGTTTGCATTTTGTGGCCGCGCAGCTTCACTCAACCTGAACGCAACTTGAACGCAAGAAAATTGAGCGGCTTGTTCAATCAGATGCTGCTGAGTTTGAGCCGCAAACCGCAAAAGTTGAATACCGAGTCCCAGTGCATCGCCTTGTGCAATTTGGCACTCGAACACAGTCGACAAGTGAGTTGGCGCGTTTCATTTTGCACTGAGAGTTGAAATTGAGAATCAGCTGTGACTGCGCAGGGAGACTCGAGTTCCAGCCGCGAAATAATCGAATTCTGCAAGTTGTTCTACTCAGAGCACAGCAAACTGAGCGAGCATTGGCTGTACACGCAGAACCTGATTGAAATCGAAGCCAACACTCTGAAAGGCCAATGGTCGTTGGCAAGAAGTCACATTGAGAAAATAGCAACGGTGGACATTCGCCAGGCCTACTTGGAGTGAGCTGTGATTCAGATCTGTGGCCGATTCGTTTGCATTCACTGTTGCTGTTTGCTTGAAAAGGGAAATGAATTTGTTCATATTGGAAGAAAATGTGGAAAAAGCCAAAGAGATGGGCAAGCGGGTGCAGGAAAGCTTAGACTCGAGCAGTCTGAACGTGCCAGTGGGCAGCGACATGAACTCGTTCAACCAATTAATCAGCAACAATGAAAACAATCAATTTGAATTTATCTACAAATTAATCGATCTTAAGTAAGTAAGCCGAGTCACTAGCACCTATCACTGGAAATCATCTTTCTTGGTCGATTTGCAAGACTTAAATTCTCGTACATTTACATCTACATGGTCTTGCACGAGTACCCGAACGCATTGATTTTGGCAATTAAGCTCTATCACGAGCTGAAAAAGCTCAATTTCAGCTACTTGTACTCGTTGTCCGGCTTGACAGTGGCCAAAATACTGGTAAATAATGAGCAAGCGATTTAATGTGCAAAGAAGGCCTAGAATGCTCGACTCAAGATTCACATGGAACACGCCGATCAGGCGATAAAGTATCTGGAAAACGCCATGGTGTTCATGATGGCCAATGGATCACTTCTCGATCAGGCTCGCATTCATTTCTATTACGCCAAATGTCTGCATTTAATGCACAAGCAAAACGGTGAGTTTGAAGCGTGGGCAAAGCGATCAATCGCTTGAAGAGTGTATTTTTGTTCAGCTCTGCAGAACTGCATTCAGCATATGAACGAGTGCATTCTCAAACTGGAGAAAATGGATGCGCAGATTTACTTGATTTCTGCGTACACTTATCAGGTTGGTGCCGTTGTTGATTGGACTCGGTGATTGCAGATCTGAAGCTGAAAAAAATGAAATTTGCAAGATTTTGCTTTTGAATGAGGCCGGCCGAATCGAGGAGAGAAATAACTTGGCGCATAAATTTCGATCGACACGTGGCAAATTGCCGTTTGCCAACTGTTCTCTTTGATTTAAGAGGAGATCCGAACTTGCCCAAGTAGATTTGGTTCGACAACTGATTATTGATAAACATTTAACAAAATAAAATAAGAATGCGTAAAAAAATAGAAAATTTCAATTGAGGGACAAAGAGGAGGCAATTAAAAGTAATGAATCGTTTGATTTAATCGGTCGAGAACGGCGAACGCGTCGTCATTAAGCGCGAAAAAGTTATCGACTGCCGAAGCCTTATTCTCCATCCTTTTCTCGTAGAGAAGCAAGCAGTCCCAGTTGAACACACGAAGCATCTTGGTTTGTTTGCTTAGGACGGCCACGCGCTCGTTAGAGTCGATACGGGCGACAAACTGGCGATTGTCGTTCACGCTTAATGACTTGAAGTACTTGCCCGACAACTCGTCTAAAATGCGCACCTTGCATCTTTCGTAGTCGACGAAATAGACCTTTTCGTTCCTGATTCCGATAAGTCGAAAATTGCGATCCACATAATACGCGTCCGAGTCGTTCAGACTTTGCCCAAACGATTTCACGTGCTCGAGTCGAAAGTTGTAGCGATGAATGGCATGCTGCTGGCTTTTAGAACGCAGGTAAACTGCATTCTCACTCAGACTCAAGTCCGAAGGCATATAGTGAAGCTCGATGGCCGCCAATTCATTTAGTTGTTCGTCATAAAGCTTTAGGTGGCTGCTGTTCGATACAAACTTGTTGACCAATACCACGGCAATGTATTTGCCGCTAGGATCAACGTCCATGCGTTTCAAGCGATAGGAGCCGATCTCTGCGCTTATTTTCTTCACAGGCTCGCCGTTTGAGTTTAACACTTGGAGGCTTAGATTGTAGCTGAAGTCATTTTTAGAGCCGAGCTCGACTGCTTTTAATATTGACTTGTTGGGCAGCACTTTGATCAGCGCGTTTCGGGCACTCGACGGCAGTTTGTAGGAAACTTTGCGCTGCTTGTTCAAATCAATTATTCGATGCGACTCGATCGCCATGTTTAAATCAGTGCTTTGATTCAATGTGTTGTTCAGCGAGCTTTCATTCGCTCTGCTCTTTCTGAACTCGAGACGACCAATTATCGACGTGTCCAATGGCGCGCTCTTGGGCTTTACTAGTCTCAGCTCGGTCTTGACGCAGTTTTCAAAGTAGAGACGCGTTTTCAATATGCGCTCGTTGAGCTCATCGGCCATGTTCACAATTTGATTCATGTCCACGTCGTCTAGATCGGGCATTTGAGAAGCTTCGACCAGCTTGGAATGGTTACTGGCGCTCTCTCGGCTGAAGGTCACTATTGAGCTCTCATCGTTGGTGCCTTCGCTCAAGTAGCTCATGGCGCTCTTCCTATGCATTGCGAGCTCTTTCAGAAGGCTTTTGCGCGCCTGTTCTAAATCTTTGATTAAACTGTCCGATCGAGCGTTTATTTCGGTCTCGAGCAAGTCGAAATGCGAGCTGAGCTTATCAGCTGATGATTTGATCGTTTCTTGGAGCAGATTCTGGCTTTGTTCCACGTCGACTAAGGCTTTTCTCATTCGTTTGTTGCGTTCGTTTCGATCTATTTGAATGCCGAGCGAGTTGATGGAGACACGCGAGGCCGGCTTCGACTGCTGGCTCTTGAGAAGTGTGAGCAATATCTCGTTGGTCGGAAACTGATTCATGTTGCGCAGTTTGTGATCTGCGCGGCAAAATCTGCATCGTGTCTCGTTCAATAGCTTCCTGTACGCGCAGTTCTCGCACACCGTTTTACCGCACGGCACCAATTTGGGCACGTAGTCCTCCGAGTCGAAGAGACTCGTGCACAACGGACATGTGATCACTTGTCTGAGCTTGCCAGAGCTCATCGTTCTAAATCAAAACAAACGCGATCATTTGAACAAGCGACGCAAGAGGCGATCGGCACTCAAAAACTACGAAAAGCAACAGAAAGTGAACTCTAAACGCTGAGCAGCTTTTCTTTTTTTTTAACTCTTCTGAAGAGGGCGGACTGATGATTGCAAAGTCGATCGAGAATCATGATTTGGAGCTGAAATTGCTCCTATTATAAAAACAAGCGGTTCAAATGGACGGCAAGAAGCGGCTGCATTGCACAACGAGCGCTTATTTACTCTTTTTTTTTGTACGCTTTGTTTTCATAGTCTAGAAAGAGAATTGAACGAGGCAGCGAGAGAGAGAGAGTAGGTGAGCAGAGCCATAAGCGGACCATGGAGTGAGTAAAAGGGCCACTAAAGAGTGGCAAACGTCAAGTAAAAATTCCGAGCCTAGTTTTTGAAATCACCTACGCAAACCAAATATATACATATGAGGCTATAAGTAAAATAATTTATGCCCACCGGGAGACTGGCAAGCTGATACCATTTAGGGCTCATAGGAGAGCGGGTGTGTGTGGTCTGTTTATTAGTTAGCTAGTTAGCTGCGATTTGACCGTGTAGGGCTAAACG
Source organism: Proales similis (assembly GCA_019059635.1). Lineage (NCBI taxonomy): Eukaryota > Metazoa > Rotifera > Eurotatoria > Ploima > Proalidae > Proales > Proales similis. The sequence continues at coordinate 770,272 of JAGVRJ010000005.1, forward strand.
CATTCAATTACATAAAGAGATCAAGTGAGGTAGCCATGGCGACGGGCGGGAAACAACACGATTTGAAACGCAATATTTGATAATGCCGCTTGAGACGAGCCGATTGGCCAGTAATCTTCGACGGCTATTTGGCTTCCGATGCGTATTGTCGAGGAACCGATCGTGCCCGTCTTGAAAACAACAACAACGCGCTCGCACGCACAGAAGCCGAGCTTCGTTCGTTCAATCTCACACATTGAACGACTTAAAGGTACTTAACTCGGCTACAAACTGACACATACGAAATTGAAAAGAATTAAGTGCAGTCGTCTGGAGTTGTTTGCTTCTAATTAACTTTTTTTTTGCTCATTTTGACTTTTTATATTCAAAATTACAACTAACGGACACGTGGCTGGCTGCAACCCAATTAAACGAATCGATTTTCATTTTATTTAATTAAACAAGCGTTTTTTTTCTCAGCGGCGAGTCTGGGCAAGTTTTCCAACAAACAGAAAACTAACTCGGAAAAGTGACGAATAATTTAAAAAATAAATAAACCACATGGACCTAGGCTAGAGTGAGGAGATTCTGGCGCACGTCGGGCCATAACGCGAGCAGCTTCTTTGTTCTGTCCGAATGCTCACGCTCAGATTTGTCTTCTGTGGCGAGTTGCGTTTCTTTTCGGCGAATGTAGAGCTTGCATTCGCTTATTAATTCGTCTAGGTAATTTCTGATCAGGCTTCCCTTCATGTGATTTGTTGACAATATCTGCCTGAGTGAGGCCAGCGACGGTCTAGCGCACACCTGGCTTCTGAGATCGATAAGGAATTCATTACAGCGGTCGTCATAATCGTAGGTTAGAAAGCCCCAGTCGCTAATCTGCTTAATCTCAAAAGTCTTCGGCTCGACGAATATGTTGTGCGTGCTGAGAGCGCAATGGTGAACGGTCTTAGTGTCGTCAAAGTCCAAGTTGTTGAGTCTCTCGTGTCTGGCAATCAGCTCAAACAGCTCTGAGCGAAGATTGGTTAAGTTTTGACTGAGCAAACTGTCAGTGTGCTCAGTGAGCTCGGCCAGACTAAGTAGTTCGCAATTGATCTGATGAAAATAGCTGCGGTAAGAGAACATCTCGGCTGGCGGACTTAGCAGAGCCAGCTTTTCTCTAATTCGAGCTGTTTGCTCGCCAATATAGTCCAGACTGTTCGAATCGAGTTTGGATAACAACTCCCTGAGTGGCTGGCCTTCTGGCGCATGTGTAAGAATGAACTCTACCCCAAGCGGACTGTTATGTCTGTTGCTGCCGAATGCGATTACTTTCGGCGCGTCAAGGTCAGTGTTGTTGCAGATGAATTTGGTCGCCCACACTTCATACTCGACACCGCAGGGCACTATCTCAGAGTACGATTCATATATTTTGAGCCAAAGCTGGCAGTTCGCTTTTGAGCGAATGTACCGACCCTCGACTAGATATGTTAAATGAGTAACATGTGAGTGTTTTTTACTAAATTCACAGCACAACAGCTCGATATCGTAATTGATCAACAATTTCTTAAGCTTAGCGCTTAGATGCTCGCATTTGAGGCCCAGCTTAGATATGTTGAGCAATTCCATTCTTCATTGAGTTTGAATGAATGATGATGCATTCTTCTTGCCTCTTAAATACTGACGGAGGCACGCATCGTATTGACTCATCGAACAAAGCGGCTATGAAGCAATCTTACGAAATAATGCGAAACATCGTGTGCGTTCGTTGTATTTGCCTATCATGTGAATCGTCATCGTTTGACTGTGCACATTGCCAACTTGATTTTCCCGATCATTCTCAGGATTATTGAATACATGCATTGACCGCCTCAGTTGAACCGATATTTCGACAGATGAGTCATTCGATTCAGAGAAGCAATAAACGCAGGGTAAAATAAATTGGTTTGCACCACTCGATGCAAAAGAAAGGGCTTTGGACGAAGTAACAAAGGGTGCCAATTATTGACGGGTCCACACAAACTAAAACGTGCTGATCGGAATTATCAACGAATTGAAAAAAAGGAAATAAAAAATCATGCCCTTCAAGATCAAAGTATGGAAAGCATAGGTTATAGCCAAAAGGCAATCAAGAACCCTGATAGCCTTGTTGTTAGACGTAGATGTCTCTGGACAGCGGTGTGGACTAATTTATTCGCTTAATTATGCTAATTGTGGTGAAATCAACCATCGCTCTGTTGGCTAGTGTCTGCTTAAATATGAGAAAGCGGCCAGCAAAAGGCATACTTACCTGGCGCAATTGTAAAGGCGATCAAGAACTCCTTACGATCCAGCCGAGACTTGACCATTGCACTACCGGCCAAGTTGACGTTGGCGATTTCCTCAAATGAAGGAAACTCGGGCGCATAATTTCTGAGAGTAGGGACTGCGTTCGCGCTGTCCCGTACATTCAAATCAAATGAAAATTTCCTTTCTCTTCTTCAAACTTCTTCAAACTTCTTCCACTCAATTCTTGTTTCGTTTCCCGGTTCAAATAAGATTCTCTGGGAGAGCTTCTCTTTTAAGTCGCAAGGCTCCTCCATATACGCAGATGGCGCTGGTCGAAACATCTATAATTAATAATGTGGCCAGTTGGTTGCCGGGAGCATGGCGGCATAAACATTACCACGTGAATAATTCGAATGAATTCAATATATTAAAGTGGTTCGTGCTCGGAAAAGCATACTTACTTGGCGTTATTGCTACGGCGATCACCAACACCGTGCAATCGAGATGGAGGCCCTGTCATTGCACACCGACGGAGCTGAAGCTCGCGATTTCCACTAATGTGGAAACTCGAGCGCATAATTTCTGAGAGTAGGGACTGCGTTCGCGCTGTCCCGTACAACTAAATAACAAAAAAATGAAAAGATTTCTTTCCCCTTCATCTCTTAATTGGAGTGCAAGACGAAACGAAGTGTCGAAGATCTGGTTTATTCGGCTCAGTTTTATTATCTCAACAAAATTAAGAGCATCAACATCAACGGGAAAAGAGTTCATCTCGATTCTTTTGCTTGAAATTAACGGAAAACATTTTTTTTGCTTAAACTAGATGGAAATTAGAAGGCGAATCCGTCGTAGCCATCACCTCGGCGCTCTCGGCCACGTTTACCCATGAATGCAGACTCGCGTCCAAATGAGCGTCTTTCGCCCCCGAATCTGTTGCCCTTGAAACCAGACTGGCCACCGATACCGCTTTCACGCTCTTCCTTTTTCCGCTCAAGCATCACATCGTATCGTCGTGCCATGTCTTCAAGTTCGATGGGCACTTGTTGATCGCCCTGCTTCAATAGCTGAATGAGCTCTTTGGCGTTTTTCCAATCCTCTCGAGCCACCAGGGAAATCGAGACTCCGGTCCGACCAGCTCGGCCTGTACGGCCCACTCTATGAACGTATTCCTCAATGTTCCGGGGAAAGTCGAAATTAAAGACACACGTGATGTCTTTGACATCAATGCCTCGCGAGGCGACATCTGTTGCAATCAGAATTCTCACTTCACCTTGCTTGAACTCTTCCATGGCCTCTTCGCGATCGCATTGAGCGCGATCGCCGTGTATTGATTGACATTGAACATTCTTTAGGATGAGATCGCAGGATAAATTGTCTGCGGTTGCCTTTCGCCCTACGAACACAATCAACTTGTCGTCAGGCTTCATTTCCTCTTCAATATATCTCATCAAGCGTGCCCGCTTTTCGTCGTCACTCTGAACTATTTCGACACATTGCCGCACAGTCTTGGCTGCTCGCAGATCGAGTGTGCCCACATAGAGCTGAATTGGCTCGTTCATGTACTTGCTGGCCAAACGACGCACTCCCTCGGGCCAGGTGGCGCTGGTCATTACCGTCTGTCGATCGGGACGTATGTCCAACAGTATCTTCATGATTTGCGGCTCAAATCCCAAGTCGAGCATACGATCGGCCTCATCAATCACCAGGTAGGTAACACTGGTTACGTTCACTACGCCGGCTTGAATGAGATCGTAGAGTCGACCCGGAGTGGCAATAATTATTTGCACGCCTTGAGTGCAGATGTTCATTTGTTCGCGTCTATCGCCACCGCCGTAGACGCAAACGCTTTTAATTCCTTTGTAGTTAATTTTTTTCACTTCCTTCTCTATTTGAATGGCCAGCTCACGGGTAGGCGAGAGAACCAGCACATTGGGCCCAACTCTCTCATGACGAGGAGTCAACTGATTGTCGATGTGGATCAGAGCAGGCAGTAGAAAAGCCATCGTCTTGCCCGTGCCTGTCTGCGCGATACCAATACAGTCCAAGCCTTTTAGAAGAATGGGCCAAATTTGACTCTGAATCGGCGTCGGCTTTTCATAGTTTTGTTTGCGGCACTCGTCGATTATGTCCGGATAGTTGAAGAACGCGTGTTCTATTTTGCTCACTGGATTGGGCACTTTGGCGAAGAGTTCATCTTCTTGCTCGGCCGGGGTCTTCTCTAGTTCGGGCTCCTGGTCGGTCAAGCTGGGCGTAGACCACCAGCCCTTCTCCTGTTTGAACAGCTCCACTGAGATGTTGAAGTTGTCGCGTCTGTACCGTTTGACATCATCGCGGCTCATCTGCGCTACTTCAGGATGTTCGCAGTAAAAGTCCTTGACTATGGGCGGATGATCGGCGAACTTGCGCATGTCCTGAACTGGCTGCGATCGAATTGCATCCCAATCAATGGTCGAAGTTGCCGGAGCGTCGTACTGCTCTGAATCATTCGATCGTTTGGTTTCTCTCGATTGACTTCGAGCTCGAGAAGATTCCATGTGATTGCGTTTAAAGCTTTGACTGGGCCTGGAGAAGTTTTCGACAGATTCCTCGATGCGTCTCTTGGCCCCTTCAACGTCAGCTCGATTACTGCCGCTGATACGGATCTCAGTTGTTTCAGCGCCTTGTATCTCGTCTCGAGACGGCACAAATATCTTCACTTGCCATTGGTCTCTTATTGCAGATATGTTGCAACCACCTTTGCCGATTATCGAGCTTATCGACCGACTCTCGACCACAATCGTGTCCGAGTAAGAATCGTTTGCGAACCGAGGCCGGCTGTCCTCAAACCGCTGCAGCATTCTGCCGCGCCCAAACGAGCGCTCACGTCTATCGGATCGATCTTCGCCTCTCGAATTAAACGTGTCGTATCTGTGGGCGTCGTTATTCCTATTGAAGTTGTGGAAAGTTTGGGCTGGCTGAACCACTTGCCGGGCTTCACCTCGGAGCTCGGCGTCCCAATCTTCCTCGATCCAATCGTTCATTTTATTTTTAATTTGTTTCAATTTGCTCTTCTTTTATTTGTTTAAAACAAAGCCGTGCGTATTCGCGCAGGCTGGAATCTCGAGTTAAAACGGCGCGCCAAAGTTCAATCGTCATCTTATTTGTCTGGCAGCGAACGAGCGAGTTTTATTTTGAAACAAGCTTCTGCAACCTGGCGCCATGCTCTGCAAAGCGAATCTGCAATTCAATCTAATGCCGCATTTGCAGAGAGCTTTTCGAACTCAATTTGAATGCAACCAACAACTGACTGGTTTCTAATTTCCTTTTCGTTGGTCGGCGTTCGCTCATGTGAAATTAAGGTCACATGATTTGAGGAGGCCTATACGCTTGAATTAAAGGACTCAAGTTCCTTACTTGCGCTCGAAACAGTTTAATTGTGAATGCGCGGTCGTTTATTTCGATCGGAAACTTGATTGGCGAACGATTAAGAACGCTTTCAATAAATCAGCCCACTCGGGGTCAAATTTCCGTCGTTCAGGCTCGTCAAAATAAAACTCTCTTGTCGGCTTATCAGGCCGCCCTTTCATATCGTGCGCTGTTTGCTTTTTTCTGTGTATATTGCGAATTGAATAGTGAAATTAACGGGATCCAAGCGAGTTTTTACGCCATCAATGCTGCTTATTGCAGCAGGTGCTTCTCTTTCCCCCCTCCGATGACTCAATTAGTTGTCACAAGCTGCGAAGTTAAACGCTCTTTCTTCTGCTCGTTTTAAGTAAATTGCCGTGGGACAAGTTCCGCTCAGAAGCTTAGTTGTTTAGTCGGCTCGAAAGTCTCACTATTTTAAATCGGCTTAGGCGGTTAATTATTGAGCGAGCCGTTCCGATGGCCGGGAAGCCATTCTAGTTTTTACTTGACTCGACGATTTGTTTAGAGCACATTTGTTGTTTTTGATCGACTCGCAAACTTGAAAGCAAATAGACCTCGATTTGTTTGGCTTAGGAACAAAATTTGACAAAAGCCTCTCAGTCAACCTTCACGAGGTCAGCCGGCACGAGAGTCTCCTCTGTGCTAAGCGCCTGAATTCCGCAAATTGAACTAACTCAGTTCTAACGAGCTAATTTAGGTCTTATTTGCGCACAAATAGAGTCAATCGATCGACGAACGCGCACAAGTTGGCCGGTTCGATTTCCGGCCGAGCCGAGATGGAAGTTGCCGCATAAAAGCGCGAGTTAATTTATAGAAGGGACTATCGTGCGCCGCTCCTCTGTTTGGCATGCAGTCGTGATCACAAGCACGACGCCGGAATCGGACACTAGACCGAACGAATCACTGTCCACATCTTCTTTATGCGCACTCGCTCTTGAATGCCCGTCGTCATTCACATAATTCTCTTCGATTCACTTGTGCCGAAATATGGACGGTAAGATGCATAGAGCGAACGAAAGACAGAGAGAGAGAGAAATCGACAAAGAAGACGAGTAAGAGAACAAAGTGGAGAAAAAGAGCGCCGAATCAGAGGAGAGGACTATCATACGTGTCTACGGGCCAACTCAACTTGACTTGGCTTTTATTATTATTATTATTAATACCATTGTTCAATGTCCGCTCGGCACAAAGTAACACAAACCGACCGGCCAGATAAACAACAACGGACAAAGACGAATAGGATATTGATCAGGTCGAAGAATCGACTGTTTATGGCGATACGGGGTCATCTGCTGACGCCAGTCTATCATCTTTGCGCATCAACGGGTGGCGTGCTCGTACTCTAAACGCGAATGGCGGCAATATGGCAGAAGGAGGCAATAATTGAGACCATTAGCATGGGCTCGCTTGCGTCATACAATTATGCCCTATTGCGTTGGAGGATGCAACAACCGGCTTACTATATTGGATTAGGGCTTCACCCGATCGTCTTCATCGTCGGCGGCGCCAGTCAGCCGCCATAATCTCTCACCAGTCATTCTTATCTTGAGCTTATCTGCTCCGATCAGACCATTCGCCGCCGCCGCATCAGCCATTATGCCCAGTGCACCATTTGCTGCATTTGCGCGCGAACCAACCAACGATTGGGTTTAGGGTGCCTGTGAGCGTTCTCTCGGTCCATGCAAATTTGCTACTCTATTATTCCGCTCGCAGATCAATTTCGGCCTCTAAGGGGTGCCCGTCTGCTTATGTGAAGAAATGGTGTGTGTGTGTGTGTGCGCGCAGGCGATCAACGCCTATGGCGGGAAATCATGAGCTCAGCGAATACTCAAACGAGCGCAGCTAACATTTCTTAAATCGGTTTAGATTCAAGCCTGAGCAGAGTACTGGCACACAGAAATGAACTCAGGCAGCTCGAGCGGCACAAACTTCAGAGTGCTTGGCGCACTGGTGCCGGCTGTGACCGGCTCGCTTGACCTCGACAAAGTGCGGCCAAACTCACCGCAGACAGGCAGCAATGGCACTCGCGCGCCCATGCTTCAGCACACCAACTCGGCCGCGTTGCTCTCCTCTTTTCACGAGGAAAAGGTCTACAAAAAGGAGAAGCAAATCCTAACCGAGTTCGACACCAAAGCACGAGGTTAGTCTGAATTGCTTATTTACTTTACCGATTGAGAGCGAGACACACCGAAGCCTTTTTAATCTGCCGACCGAGCCTTGACTAGACTGGCCTATAGGTCGATTTGACCGCGCTGCCGCAGCAGGCTTCTTGTCGATTGTGTTTACATATTCGGCGAATCAGGTTTAAGTCTTATTGTTTGAAAACGCAAATAGACAAATTCAGCCGCTTAGCTGCCTCATTCATGCAGCTTCCGCCGCTTCTAGTCAAGAGCTTGGCCCGGCCGCATCTATTAACCTGAGCCTCCATTTGCGCAACTTTTCGTGCGTAAAATCTACAACAATACGAAACAACTATAAATATGAGCAACATATTAGCCACTCCAAGTCCAATCAACGCGAAAATTGCTGCCTAGACGGTCGCTCAAGCGCATCTGTTTGAGTCTGGCGCCAATTTGTATCAGAGTCAACCCTTGCGCCCTTTTTTGTTGGGCCACTTTGCCATGCAGCCAACACTATCGAGTCTTATTCGGTCTTTAATTGGCTAATTTGCATTTTTGCACTCTAACAATATGTTTGTGGACGATCGCTTGGCACGTTTGTCAGTCATCAAGTGATTTACGCGATTCGTTCGTTTGCTCTTTTCGAAGCCCAAGATTCAATTAGTGCGACGCCCGGGCCGGCCGGCCAGCTTGCATTAGGAAGCAACTATTTGCCTAAATCCAGTGTGTTTGCATTTGTTTCATTTGGCGGCGATTGAGAGCATAGACGATGGTGGTGGTGGTGGCGGCCACCACCACCACCATCGCAGGGATCGTAATCATGATGGCGATCATCTTGAGTAGTGCGGCGAATCGACGACGGCGTCAGACGAGATCGCCCGATCGATTTGCCAGCTGAATGCACTCTGCTATGCTCACAGTCGAGCAACTGGTGCGGTTGATTGTAAATAAAAGAAAAAACTGTGACGTCGCGGCCCTCTATTCGTTAGTCCACTTGGCCGCTTCGACCTGAATTTGGAGCATTATCGCTCGCCACACGATCGCTCGCCTCCGAGCGCATTTATAATTATTTGAAAACCGCTAGACCGACCTCGACCAGCACAGCATGCATTCTGTCCGTCTTCAAAAATTCATTTGACGATTTCAACAAATACTTTTGCCTTCAGTTGCCGACATTGGCGAATTGTCGTCTTTATCGTGCATCGATTTAATACTCTACCGGTCACTTGTCCTTTTCCGTAGAGTCGAATAAAGCCCAAAGAAGAGAGAGGAGCTGAGTCTCTTCAGGTAGAGGTTGGTCGCGTCAACTATGCAAAGCCATGTCGGTCGGCAAAGAATGTCCGGTTAAAGCGCGAGACGACTTATCGGCTCAAGTAGCGAGAGCAAACTATTTGAGCGCGTCGATGCACTCAAATAGAACGTTCGCATTACGTCACAAGTCCTATTCGTTCATATCTGCCAAGCAAATGCTAAAAAGATCTGGCCAAGCCAATAAGAGCCTAATGCCTTCGAGTAGCTTCTCAGCCAGCAGTGTTGCCAGGTCGACCTATATTAACGCGCCCAAGGCTAAATCAAGTCTCATTCTCGATCTACTCTCGCCCTCCAGTTTCTAAATTTCATTCTAAACGCCTTCTTTTCTGCAGACCTCAAAGTCCAGCTGAACGATGGCGTCAAGTGTCTGGAGCAGCGTCTGGACACGCAGATTTCAATTGTCTACGAAATGCAAGACTATTTCAAGAAGCGCGCCGAGGTCGAAATGCAGTATTCACGCGACCTCGACAAGCTGGCCAAACAGCTTACCGAACGTCATAAATGTGATAAACGAAGGTCTGAACAACTCTAAATGACATGAGTCGCTGCCACAGCCATAAATATGATTATTTTAGACGCGAAAACTGGCAGCTGCATTCGACTTATAAACTTTGGGAGTCGCTTGTGAGCGACACTCGTCATCATGCCAAATATCATCAGGTGGCCAGCGAAGTCTGCTCTAAATACGTGGCCGACAAATTCGACGATGTGATTGAGGACATGAGACGAGTGTTCAACAAAGTTGGTTCCCATTCTAATCTGATCTCTTTGCATTGCTTGCTTGATTTGATTTCCTTTCATCTTCAAGTGCAAGCTTGTGAGTCAGTCGACGCACGAAGAGATATTTCGCGTGGTCGGCGAGCTAAACGCAGCCATGAAAACTTACCACGAGTACCAGAGCGAGAGTAAACAGGCCGAGACCAAACTCAAATACGTGCAGTCGCAGAAGCCAAAGTACGAGAAGCAAAAGAGCAAGAAGAAGCTGAAGCAGTTTGAAAAGCAGGTCGAAAAGGTTGGTTGTGCGACGCCGAGCCGTTCGAGTCACTTTTTCTAAATTAGAGCCCATTCAAGCGGCTTCAAAAGTACACCGAGACCAAAGTGAAAGCGTTCAAGGCTCGCAACGAGTACATCTTGAGCATCCACGCCGCGAACGCTTGTCTCGACAAGTACTGCAACGAAGACATTGGCGATCTGATCGACGTAAGCTCTCACCTTGGCGCATGCCGCTGATCGCAGTCTAATTGAAGCAATTTAAAGTGCATGGACTTTGGCGTTCATTCTTCAGTGGCCAAGTGTGTCTTCATCTACTTGTCCGCACTCGAGAACATAAAGAGATCGTGTCAAATCAGCGTGGACAATCTGAGCCGCAACGTGGGCGATCTGGACGCCAGCAGTGACAAGTCGGCCTATTTGGAGCAGTTTGCGTCTGTGTTCAAAATTGGCAAGCGATTTCAGTTCGAACCGCACAAGGGCGACGAAGTATCGCAAGTGAACGCGCAATCGCTGATCAGATACGAAATGCAAAAGAGATTCGACCAACTGGACGCTCGACTGAAAACCCTCAAGACAGAGAACGACGAAATATTCAAAACGATCGAGGCGACGGAGAAAACCCTTCTCGACTATTTCGACTTGAAGAACTGCGATGTGAGCGATCTATTTCGCGACCTTCATCTGCCCAATCACCACATGACGCCGGCCAAGAGGAGCAAGCGGATCGAAGTAGAAGACTACTACGTTCAAAAAGTGCACCAATACATGATAAGCAGTAATTTGATCGCTCGTTTGGAGTCGAGACACGGCCTGATGCAGAAAGCGCTTAACGGATGCATGAACACGACTGACAGGTCGTTAGACAACCTTGAGCTCATCAAAGAGCAGCAGCAGAAGAAAAAGATTGGCAAGGCGCCCCTGATCGGGCAGCCACGTCTATTCGGCGGCCGTCTTATCGAGTACATTAGTGTGACCAAGCAAGAAATACCGCCGATAATAACCAGCTGCATAAAGGCCATCAATCGCCTAGGCCTGCACAACCAGGGCATATTCCGCATACCGGGCTCTCAACTCGAGGTCAATCAGTTCAAAGAAATGTTCGAGAAGGGAGAAGATCCTCTGGTGGACGTGAATCCACGTGAGATGAACTCAGTGGCCGGCGTGCTCAAGCTTTACTTGCGCGAACTCAAAGAGCCGCTGTTTGGCAAAGATGTCTACGACTCTTTTCTTAACGCAGTGAGATGTAGTGGCGCGCAAACGGACACCGGCGGCGGCGGTGGCGAATGCACCGAGGCCGACAAAGTGGAAAACATCAGAAAGGCTATGAACGCCATCTCCAAGCCGGTCTATGTCGTGCTTCGCTATCTATTCGCTTTTTTCAATCACCTGAGCGAGTTCAAAGACGAGAACATGATGGACGCTTACAACATCGCCGTCTGTCTGGCGCCCACTCTGATACCGGTTCCCGAAGATCGAAAAGACCACGTCAACCATCAGACCGACACAATCGAGCTCGTCAAGCTCATGATTCAGCACAGCGAGGCAATATTCTCTCGCGATTGCGACGGGCCTACCTACGAAAAGTTTGAAAGGTAAAATTCAGCCCTATTCCTCCTTTTTCAACAAGAGCAGGTTTTCATTTCTTGCCAAAATCAAGCGAAATCGACGATGACCTCGACGAGACGGACGAAGACGAAGACGACGAGTCTGAGAAGCAGTTCATGCGGAACATGTCTGACGACGGTAAGTCTTTGCTTGTTGGTTGTAGCTCTCGTAGTCACTTAGAGGCGTTAGGCAGTCGAGAGTGATCTAGCATGACGATGCAGGCAGTTTTCTTTCATTTAAGCCCCCCCTCTAAATTCAGTGTAGAGTGTGAACTCATCCAAATTTGAAATTTCAAATTCATAGCCAACAGTCTGGTCGATATGCCTTCGCCGAGCATAAAAATAACCGACACGTCTGGAGATTTGACATCTCCGAGTGCAGCGGGCGTCAATTTCAATCGTCATAGCACACATTCTCACAGGCGGTGCAAAAGTCGTCTTGAATCTGAGCTTGGAGGTGTCTATCGCGGCGGCGCAGGTGATTCGAGCGGATCCAGACGCCGCTTGTCTACCTCTTCATCGCTGTCCGCATTTGCCTCGCGCAGTATGACCTCTTCGTCATCCAATTTGAACTCATCGACTTGCTCGCCTTTGGCTTCACCGACCCAACAAACGACTGCAATCGACTTGGAGTTGTGTAAACGAGTTGAAGAGGCATCGCTAGAAACCAATGTTTAGACTCAGTTGACGCATGGCCGTCTTCGTTTTTCAGTTTCATTTTTCGTCCCCCAATTTTCGCCCTAATTCGCGTCTCTCTTGAGGTTCTCGTTCATTTTTTTGGGTAATTCAAGTGTGCCATTCTAACCAAGCATCAGTTGAAAATCTTGCTTGTTTGCAGTCTTAGCGACCGATTGTATGCTCGCCCTAGTACTAACTTGTTTGAAATTACATTATTCTTGAACTTTGCTCTAATCGATTCTAATTGTTGATTTCGACTCGCAGAACTCTACACAGTCGAAGCGATCGCTCTTCACGACTACAAAGCTCGAAGTGATAAAGAGCTTTCGTTCAAAAAGGGCTCCATACTGGCGATCCGAGGTCAATTGTCTGCAGACTGGTGGCAAGGTACCTTAGGCTCGCCATCGCTTACAGCCAACACAAGCACCCCGAAACTCATACCAGACAAATACATTGCGCTGAGATCGTCGACGAAGCGAACGCGCAAAGGGTCCACATCCACACCATCAAACACATCTATGCAATCGCCGGGCACTTTTGCTGCCTCGCCAAGACACCGATTCAATTTGCCCAACGGCCGAGAGAACAGTGCTGAAATCGAGGCCAGAAAAGCAACAAACGAGTTAAATCGGGTAAAAGAGAGCGACATAATCGATGACGGAGAAAGCATCAAGTCTCCTCTCTACATGAACCATTCGGGCAGCAGTAAGATGCGTTCACCGTCTATAAACTACCAGCTGAACAAGAGTTTGGCCATGAGCAACAAGCGCAATTCGTCGGCGAGCTCGCAATTTCTCAACGGCAGCACTCCCGAGTCAGATCGAACTGCATCTGACCAGGCCAGAAGCATCGAAAACATATTGTTCGGAGCTCGGTCTGGGTTTGACCGCAAAAATTCCCAACGAATGCATCAGATTGAAGACGCGCTGGCGTCAGTTCTGGACGATATGAAGCAGCTAGATTTCAACAGCAGCTTGTCGAATAGCCCTCGCACTCCGCATTCGAACTCGTCGTTGTTTAACTCTTCGTCTCCTGCCTCTGGCACTGCCAACTTGCGGCTATTCAGCGGAAGCCAAACACTAAAGAGGGAGTTCACTCGCTCGAATACGAACCGCAGCAGTCTCATAAGGCGAACTGACTTCTCTCTGATAAATAGAAATGAGACTAACAAGAGCAGTAAACGGCCCGATTTGGTATTAGACTTGCCGACCACTAATCTGCTGATAAAATCGCCGAAAACAAGCACCCTGCACTCTGAGTTGATCAGATTAAAATCAGTTGAGCACTCATCGTCTTCCTCTACGTCGTCGGCTAGCTCCAACGAGTGCAAAACGAAGAACGGTGCTCACCTTTACTGCTCGTCGACCTCGTCTACAGAGTCGAATATTTCGATGAGAAAGAGAAGTGCAAGCGACGACCAGCTAGTTGACGAAAGTGACAACACCAGCAATCCTGACTCATCCAGCCTTAATCTGGCCAAGCCTTCCAAGTCAAATGAACGCCCGAAAATTGTAGAGAACGAAAACTGCGAGCCTAGTATGCTGGATGGTGGATGCGATTTATCATCGACTAAGAACATGACAGAAGCGGGCAGTCGAAGTGAAGATGGCAACAAGTCGAACGGGGACTATTCGACCCTGCCCAAAGAGGCAAAACGGGTGCCGCCTCCACTGCCACGCAAGCCGGACAAGTCAGAAGAGATTCTACGCAAACTGGGCAAATCGCCAACACTGAACGAGTCGATGTCTTCCACTTCTTCGTCGGTTAGCAACAGCTCGCCCAGCAGTCCCAAGTCGTGCAATCTGTCAATTCGACTGACAAACAGTAAAGCAACTGACGTGTAAAATGGTCAAACAACTCCCATCTACTCTCAGACTACTTTCCGACTTGCCACCTCTACAGAGGTACGAAACAATCACAAATGCAGAATTGTACTTGTTGGTCAAATTAATGAATTAGCACTCGGATTTGCTGTTGAGTACATCGGTGCTGTTTAATTAATTGTTTTTCTTTTCATACTCCTTTTCGTGTTCTAATTTTATCTACAAATGCCCAAGAAACGCTTGGTTTCTTACATTGTTTCAGTCTATAAACGAGTTAAACTCTCAAATGTCAATTTATAGAAAAGAGCCCACAAAACCGGCTCTTCGGAGGGGAAGATGAAAGAAAAAGTGTGATTAAACATTCTCAAACATATTTGACACGTTTGCAGGCGACTAAAAACTGACTGGCGTTTGTGGGGTGCTGGAGACCAATCGGTCCCATCTCGCAGTCGGCACAGGCAAGGTACTTCCTTCCATTCACGGCATGAGTGAAGCCGACATTTTCGAACGTAAACATGTCGTTTACACACCAGAACTGATCACAGTCTTCCATTTGAATCTGATCGGCCAGCTCCTTGCGTTGCCTCATCAATGGAACTTGCAGCGGTGGCGCAAAGTTCTCGAGCGATGCCGAATGGGCGAGCAGGATCACCGAGTTGCAGAACTGGCAGACCATTTTCTGGCCGTTCGGACTCGTATGCGCAATTTCTTCAGAACATTCGGCGCTCATCTCAAACTCAATTCTCTTTAACCAGACTCTGCCAATCGGTGCAACAGGAGCGACCTTTCGCAGGGTAAGTTGCGACTCAAAAACAACGAACAAAACAAGCAACCGACTCGGTGAGACTTTTATTTTGGCTTTCGCTTCTTGCCTCTTTCGGCTTTTCGTTTTGACTGGAATTTTTGAATTTTGCGCTTCCTTTCACGCTCCTTGATTATCTGGTCGGTGTTGCGCAAGCCAATCTTTCTACCACCGCCGCCGCCGCCCTTTTTAGGCTGCTCATTCTTCTCCATCTTTTTGGATCCTCTCGTCTTGCCGGACCCTTGTTCGAAACGTTTCACGCCTCGTTTGCCGTTCGACTTGAACTTGTGACTTCCGAAATATTTGTTTTCTTTTCGGCTCAAGCATTACTACTTAAAGCAGCTCGGGAGAAAAATTCTTTGCAATTACCGACAAGAGTTGAGCCAAAGAACTTTTTGCCCTTGTTGGATGCTCGCTGCTCTTCGCCGTCGCGGTTGTGCAGTTTGTCTTTGTTTGTTTTCAGCCACTTGGCATAGCTGTCTGTCTTGTACGAGGCGTTTATGTAGTTGCCGCTCTCTGTTTTTATCTTTTTGCTCTTTTCCATTTCGCTCTGGGCGCTCACGAATTTCTTCTTTTTTCGGTCCCATTTCGTTTTCTGCATGTTTCGTCTTATTTCCTTTTCGTCGTCGGCGATCATGTCCAGTGTGGCGTCTTTCATTTCTCGATTAAAGTTTCCGTTTATGCCAAGTCTATTCAGACGTTTGTTAAATACAAGAAGGCAAAATCGAAATTTAATTTTTTTTTCCAACTCACTGCTTCTCGGTCTCGTAGCCTTTCGGTTTGTAGGGAATAAAGTGCTCGTGGTCGATAATCGACTGGCGGCGTTTTTTCTTCCGACTTGGCTCTGACGCGTCTGAACCATTTCGTTTCGTGTTCGGCTCTTGACGATCGTCATCTCCATTCTTGATCGTCACCACAAGGTCGTCGAATTCAATTTGACTCGAATCTTTGTTTTGTTCAATTCCAAGACCATTCTGCTCGTCAGCGTCGTTGTCGTCGCCGCTGTCGTTCTCTCTTTCCTTCCGCTTGAACACGTCCGTCTGCACAGTGCACAATGTCTTTTGAAACATAGACGCACTCTCGCGGGCCAGATCTTTGCTTTGAAACTTTTCGACAATGCGCTCATGGCAGGCCCGTTTCTTTCTCATCACCAATGCGCTCGACTGTGAGTTGTTTGTTTTGTTTATTTCAAATATTGTCTTCGACACCAAACGTAAATAGTCAAACGAATATTCAAGCTCTCTCGCTCTAACCTACCGATTTGGTGCGAAAATTTCTCAATTTTTCCAGCAGATTTTGTTGAGTATCGTATGAGGTTCGCAGTTCACTATCAGACGCTTTAACCATTCGTTTAGAGAAAAGAGTTCAAGTGGCGATTGTCAAATCGATTTACCCAGGAGCGGATGGACTGGAATCACTGGATAGAGAAGGCGGATGTTTTTGGCTGCTTTCACACTCGCCGATTCGGACAAAGGCCTAGACTTGAGATACTGCTTGTACGCTTTTTCTTGCACTTCAAATTGACTTTTCTGCAGACGAATAAGGCTTGAAAATTAATCTGAAATCACCGTGCAAAAAACTGACCAGTTCGATTTTGGCTTCAAGTATCGAGTCGATGATTTCCTTTTCAACGTCGACCACTGGCTGTGGAACGGAGCCGAACACATCAATCCAGTCTTGTTGAACAGTTGAGAGATTTGAGTTTTCAGTCTGTAGACACGAGCCGCTTACCGTCCGGATCAGAGTTGTCGCTCGCGAACTTGATTTGTTTGGCCAGAAACTCGTGAAGTTCATGCAGATAAGGAATCTCATCGTCGCTTATCAATGAAATCGCTTTGCCTGTCTCACCAGCACGCGCCACTCTGCCGACGCGATGCACAAACAGCTTGGCTTTGGCCGGAAAGTTGACGTTTATTACATTGTTCAGCTTGGGAATGTCGATACCGCGAGCGGCCACGTCAGTGACGATCATCACGGCCGCCCTCTTTGTTTGAAATTTGGAAATGTTCAGCTGTCTGGCGGCCTGGTCCAAACTTGAGTAAACATATGCCACTTGATAGTCGAGTTCTTCCAAGAGCTGCTTGAGAAACTCAACGTGATGCTTGGTGGAGACGAATATCAGCGTCTGCTCCATATTTTTCAGTTCTTGCTCGTCCTCAATATCCGCCGGATTCTTCTCCACTTTTAACACGTTTTTGAGCAAATGCAGCACAACGGCTAGTTTGTCAGACGCGCGGCAGCTTAAAAACGCCATCTGCAGCTTGTCGCTCAGTTTGCTCTCGACATCCAGTCGAATCAGAACAGGATCTTGGAGGCCAGCTCTGGCAAAGTCGACAAGAGACTGAGGCAAAGTGGCGCTGAACAACAGCGTTTGCCGATTGTCTACAGGCAGCTTGCTCAGAATCTCGTTGAGCTGCTCTTTGAAGCCCATTTCGAAAAGCCTACAGCAACGTTTAGTTTGCTTTTCCCAATCTTTTCTTATGATTCAGTTCGTTCACTCACCGATCTGCTTCGTCGAACACGACATACTCGACTGAATTGAGTTTAAGATTCATTTCTATGCAAATGTGTAGGAATCGTCCCGGAGTCGCGATTATTCTTCAAATGAACGGAGATCAATCGTTGGGTTTTTCGATTTGTTTCGGCTCGCTTACATGTCTGGCTTTTCGTGCATCACTTCAAATTGATCTTCGATTCTTAAAGAATTGAATGGAATGTTTAAAATCGTTGGCTCCTTCTCTAAGATCACAAGCAAACCACGACTTACTTGTCACCGCCGAGTATGACGGCCGCTTTGAAATCCATGTATCTGCCAAACTGTTTCAGTTTAGGTCGGTTTGAGATTATTGCTCAATCAGAACCAATGAAGTTGGAATATACCTGTTTGGCGAATTTGAAAGTCTGCAAGGCAAGCTCTCTGGTCGGTGACATGATGAGTGCACGAGGCCCAGCTCCTCTGGCTTTCTGGACGTTCTTTTCCAAACACTGCAGCATGGGCAGCAGGAAAGCGGCGGTCTTTCCGCTGCCTGTTCGGGCCATGGCCACCACGTCTTTGCCTGACAATATCTGTGGAATCGCCTTGCGCTGAATGGGTGTCGGCTGCTTGTAGCCACTGTTTAGTATGCTTTTCAAAATTTTCCACGAAAGACCTTCGCATCGAAGCGAGTCAGGCGAATAGGAAATTGACCGAATCAAGCCGGAACTTACCCATGGCCTGAAAGCCGCCCGATTTTAGTTTAAGGCTTCGGCCGGTCTTGAGTTTGCCTTCCTCTTCCATTATCTAATTCGACTCAAATTTGTCAAATATGTTGAGACTGGGAAGAAAAGAATAGAAAACCCGCGCGCGCGCGCACACACACACACACACCAACACGATGAGCACGGTCAATTCAAATGAGAATAAATTTAAAGCAAATATCTGTTCACATCAAGCTGATTGAGTCAAATCAAACCTGAATTAAATTCATTCGAGTCGGCCGCAGATTTTCTCATCAGTCTTGACCAGATTCAGACCCAATTTGATCTCTTCTCGATCGCTGGTCCGCTCTTCCGGCTAAGAAGCAGTCGTGAGATAGACAGCAACGAGAGCTCGAGTCAAGTGATTAAAGCTGAATGGAATCTTAAATTAGTTTTGCAACCAGCGCCTACTTGCTCAACAGGCGCTGCATTATATTAACGCGTTTCTAGCTTGCATACTCTCTTCGGATTTATGTAAGGCAAGCGAAGCTTGTTGTACGAGCAGGATAGCGTGAGCCAGCACTAGTCGAGCAACCGCAGCTTCAAGCAGCCTTTCAACCCGCTGTCCGTTTAGTTTTAGATACTTCGCTGTGATTTTAGCCACCATCTGATTTACACGTGAACTGTCAACATGTCCGACGAAGTAGTTGTATGTGCATTTTCGCTTCTCTATTCTCAAAATTTTCCTCGTTGCTCATTTGACTCGACTGAAAAGGATCCAGCGATTGCCATTCGCGAGCGATGTGCAAACGAGCCGATCGCCAGACAACTCAAAGCAAAACTCGACGAATGCACCCAGCGAGTGCAGTCCGGCAAGGCACCGAATGAGAGCTGCCAGCAAGAGCTTTTCGACTTTTTGAAATACGTGGACAAATGCGTAAGTGTTCGGTTGACCTTGAAATTCTCTAAAGTCTCCTCATTCCATTTGTGGCTTTTGTCGATCTAGGCCGCTCCGAAACTGTTCGCCGCACTTAAATAACTCTTTGTGTTGGTCGTCTGACTCTTTCTTTCGCTGTCTCTTTTCTCTCTCTCTCTCCCGATGATCCGTTAGCCAATCATACAATCGTCAGCCAAACCGGACCAACTTACAACAAACCTTGTACCCGTCTAACAAATAGCAAAGTTCACTTCAACCTTTCTGAAAAATGGTCAATATCATCGGCACAAAATAAACGGCAAAAAAAAGAGAAATAAATTGAAGAATTTCGAGCAAGCTAGTAAATAATTAAGAGAGAGCAAGATAGAAAAGAAAAAGAGTCCAAGTTGAAAGAGTGGATGAACGCTCAGTCTGAACAACAAGAATAAAACTAGAACATGAACAAAGTCTATTTGGCGACAAGATTTTTATTAGCGGAGTGAGTTATGAGAAATTCGACGCGCCTTTCTTTTTCATTCGCGATTCATTTAAAGTCGATTAAGAAATGAATCAGACGGGCAGCCTTCAGCTGCAAGCCAGCGAAATGCAGAATGCTTTGAAGAGCATTGAGAAAAAGGCGCTCTTCTTGTGCGACAGTTCAAAGGGCCTTATTGATGAGCTCAGTTCAGGTATTTGAGCAAGCCCAGAGACAAAAAAAAATGAACAGCTTGTGATTGGTGTTGATCAGCAAAAAGCGCTTTCGAATCTGCCATGTCCGCATCTGACTCTGCAGAGCTGGCCGAAATGCAGGCGTTTAAGGCTCAAGTCCAAAAGGCGGTTGGCCAGCACATCGATTCAATGGGCCAATCTCTTAATGAGCTTGTGCAAATTCTTGACACCGGATACGATTTCATGGGCAAAGAACTTGAGATCAGGCAAATTGTAGCGGTCGAAATTTTGAAATTTAGATTAGCCATCAAATCAGCTCGTTTGTTTAGTATCAGAGTAACCCGAGTGACGTTGACGAGAAACTGATGAAAAAGTTAATGGGCGAGAACAAAAAGCCGTCCAAGTCATCTATGGGCGTTAGTTTGCTTCGCAGGTTTGAGAGCATCACCGAGTCGTTTGGCCGAGGTTTGCTATTTTTGCCAATCACACTCAACCAGCCAGCTCGGACGAAAATGGCGCGAACGTAACGCGAAATTTTCAAGGCCAAGGTGAAGAAGATGGCGACGATTTGGTGATGGATACACCTCAGAATCAAGTGGTTAAATGTCCGATTACAGGCAAGAAGATCGTTGACGCTTGCAGGAACAACTACTGTGGCCATGTTTATGAGCGAGAGGCGATTATGAGCTACATTCGATCACGCAGGGACAGAAAGTAAGAGAAATGGAAATCATTGCACGATTGGAAAGGTTAAATTCGGATTCTTTGTCAGGTGTCCTTTTGCTGGCTGCACGCAAAAAATTGACATAAAATAAAAATATTGAGCACCAAAATGCACACAAGCACCGACAGCCAGCGAGTTAGAGCGGTTTAGGTCTGTGCAGACGCGGCGATAAGTCGGGTTTATTTTTTTTCTCCTATTCATCTGTACAAATTGAATAATAGCGAATAAAAGACTTGTCGTTGTCGACAACAAAAACTAAGAGAAATGCAGAGAGAGAGAGAGAGAGAGGAACTGGGCCGAACAAGTCATTTTATAATTAGGTTTTTTTTTTCAAACGTCTATCGACAATCGAACAACGGGGCTTCGAAGAATATTCGTCTCGTTGAGTTTTTTTTCTCCACCTCTCCCTCTCTATATCGCTCCCCTTTTTTTTGCCTTTTTCTTTCTTTCAGCTTCTTTCTTTCTCTTTTTGTTCATTGCAAAAGTAACCACGGTAACTCAGAGGACTAATTAATTCTAGACAAGCGAAAGCAGAAGTTAAGCGAGTTAGTTACGAATCGCTTTTGTTCTCTTAAATTGAGAATGAACCGCGACTATGACCGGCATCACAGTGACCGTCTTAGAATCAAAGTTAATAGGCTTAATGTAGCCCAAGCGATCGAGGCTGACAGCAACCTGTTTGCTGCCATATTGAACTCAAACATTCTGTCCGATGAGCAAGTTGAGCTTATTCAATTTACCCCTGGTCACAAAGAGAAAGTAAAAGTGCTTGTCGACAAGTTGATCAACGAAGCCCATGTTAGCAAGGACTGGTACAAGCAGTTTAGACAAACGCTTCGACTCCACAAAAAGGAGCAGTTGATCGCCTTTCTGGACAGCACAGAGATAAAGCGGCCTCGTTTGGCGAATAAAATCATCCATGAGATACAATATGGAAACCAGCAGCGGTTCCATCAGCAAGACGAGAGCAGCCAGAATAGCCGAGAACGGTCCGAGGTCGAGAACAAGACAGTCGACATAGAGATCGACTTGAGCGAGTTGAATGAGGACACTGTGCAGAGTCTGGTAGAAAATGTGCCAACGTTTAGTATGAAGCCGCAGACATTGCTCAACGAACTGCGAAACTCAAACGATCCAGATGACCATCGGCTGCTTGAGTTGGAAAATCAAGCGTTTGAGTTGTTCAAGCGGTTCGAGGCGCTCTATTCTATTTACGAGTCGAAGCAGAGTGCGCAAAGTGCCGCGCTGCTATTTTTAGACCTCAAGCCGGTCAGTGAGCTGCTCTTGTGGCCAAACGCACACTTGTTTATGAAATATTTTCGTCACTTGCACGAAACGTTTCAAATCAACTTGCTCGAGTTCATGGCAAATCAGATCGCTGATCAAATGCGCACTAAACGTCCGTTTATGCTGACTCAATACGACAGTTTTGAGCAGCTTCTGTACGCACTGGTAGGCCTGCTTATTCAAAACGAGAGTCACTTGCTGGCCGACGCTGTAATGGACGAATACCTCGTCTATTTGGGCTATTTCGAATCGAATCCTGGTCTCATGACCGACTTCTGTGGCCTAAATTCGCCGCCGAGCCTCAGAGTTTGGAACAGCTATCTGACCAAGTCGAAATTCAACGCCTACTGTCAACTGATTCTAATCAAAAATCATCTGTGCGAGTTCAGGACGGCCCTTAGACTGGCAGAGAGGGCGCGTGATTTACTCACAGGCCAGCAATCAGGTACGCCCTAGTGAGCTGAGCCAGCTCTTCTCGATCAAATTGAGCCTTTCTTTCAAAAGCGACCAGTTTGGATACGACGATTCTAAACTACGGATCAGCTCGGGCCCATTTAGAGCTCGGCAATTTGCCCAGGTCGCTGCAGTTTTTCGTCGCTTGTTTGAAGAACATTGAGTATGAGCACGAGCATGTGGTCGACATACTTGGCGCGGCGTCGATTTGCTTTTCGGCAAATTGGAAATTCAAGCAAGCCCAAGAGCTGGCCACAATCGCAGTCAAATTGGCCAAGTGAGACATTTCTCAAGCCATCTGTTCACTAACTTGTCGCTTGTAACAGCCAACCCAAGTGAAAGGTTCGGGAAAAGACACGCCGAGTATGTGAAAGCGCTCCTCTACTACTGTCACTTTTCCAACGAGTACATTCAAGAGGAGAGTACGCTGGACGTGTGCTACGTAAGAACTTGCTCTGTGACGCCCTGTCCTTTTTTTCACTTGCCAATTATTGCTCATTCGGCCAGCACACGGTGAGCGTGGCCGAAAAGGTGTTCGGACACGAGTCGATCATGGTGGCCAACGCGTTCAAGGCGTGCTCTAAAGCCCTCGTTTCAAGTCGTCTCTTCTCGAACAATCTGTTTTACGAATACGCCAAACGAGCATACACGATCGCTTCTCATTACTTTTCCAAACACTCGCCAAGGCTCATAACCTATCAGATCATGCTGAGTAAGTCTTGAGTGTGACATTGGCTCAATTGGCTCTAACGTTGAACTCGGCCACCAGTAACCGCCCTCCAGTGGAAGAGCGTAAACTCGCCGCATCAGGAAATTCGCCACGTGAATCTGAACGACGCCCATGAGCTGTGTGAGAACACGCTGAAGAATTCAATGGAAACATTCGGAATGTTTAACTTCACCACGGCAAAGCTCTATCGTTTGTCGGCGTCTCTGCTGTACTACATGGAAAAAGACGCCGAGTCAGAGCTGATGCATCAAAAGTCGCTCGAAATACTCGAGAACATCGCCACTGCGGACGACTACCACTATTTACTGGCCAAGAGCACGCTGGGCGTGTTTTACAAGATGATCGAGCGCATCAGCGATGCCATCTGCGTTCTCTTAGAGGTGGTCGATAAAATAGGTGAGCTGGCTAGTACATGAGTATTCTCAATAGCGCCTGTGCTCATTTTGGTTCATTCAGATCTCGAGGCAGTTAGGGAGATAATCGGCTTCTGTAAATGGATACCTTCGATCTACGTCCACTTGAGTCAATGCTATAAAATTAAGAATGTACCCGAGCTGGCCTCCTACTACGAGAAGTTGGCCGATAACATGAGACACCAGACGGGTCAGCATCTTTATCCACGAGGAGACGTGCTGCTCGAGTTCGAGAAGCCGATCGACAAGGATTTGAGTCATTTGCGAGCCTGGTTCGCTTAGGATCTCGTTCAATCAGTTCCTCAATTCGAAATGTCCGAGCTGAATAATAAACTTGATTTCTCGCTTTTGATCCGGTTACATTTTGCCAGTTTGATTGATTTGCTTCTCACCCCGAGCACTCGATTTTCTCATTGGCCCTTAAGAGCCTCTTTAAAGGCCAAGACAAATTAAGAGCGCTCGCTTCGTATAAAAGCTCCGTGAACGGTCTGTGTGCATAAACACCAAATCAGAAAGACAAAGTGAGCGAGACAGGGGGAGAGAGAGAGAGAGAGCATTCGGAACGGCCGAAGGAAGATCCTTGCCTTGCAAAATGAGAGGGAGCGAGGAACACTTTGATATACTCAGCAGCCATCAGCATTTGTTCGAATCGCATCGGCCTGATGGCAAACAGACAAGCACCAAAAACCGGTCGTCGGTCAGTAAGGACAACGACTTTGATCATTTGACGGTGGTCGGCTACTCGTCCAAGCTCTACAGAGACGACATGAACGCTCTCAAGCTTGAAGACCAGAACTACCTGATTCCGTGGAATGGCGACGAGTCACTTCTAATCGATCGGTAAATAGTTTGATATCAAGTTTATGATTGGCGCGTGACATGCGCTTCCTCTAGCTATGACTGTCGAGGATACTTGTACGACCTGGACCCGTACGACGCTGATCTCATGAGCGACCTTCAGCGCCGGCCTCGATTTAGTCGAGAAGAGATCGAAATTGAAGAGATCTGCGACCAACAGCGCTACGCCGACTTGAACTCGCAAGAGGACGAAAACGACTCGAGCACAGGTAAAATCCGAAAAGTGCGATTTCGCTTCTCTATTTCTCAAGCGAATGAAAGCAGACACGAACGGACGCGGAGCAGCAATTGCACATGCGTACGACGACTCGGCCGATAGGAATGAGGCAAACAGTCACGAGGCCACCGGTGAAAGCCAAGAAGCAGACGAACAAGAGGAAGAAGAGGAAATATTTGAGCCGAGCGAAAAGTTCAAGCTTCCGACCGGAATGTTGATTGTAACAACCAAACGTTTTACCCACGCTTGCCGTTGAAGACTAATGTTCGTTTGCGCCAATAGCCCGAAACGGTGAAAATGAATCAGATCATACTCAAGACGTGCAGTTTTGTAGCCAAACAAGGCCTGCAAATGGAGATATTCTTGAAAACGAAGCAGGCGGCCAACTCTCAGTTTGACTTTTTAAACTTCGACCACCACCTCAATCCGTACTACAAGCATCTGCTGGGTATCGTGAAAAGCAATCAGCTGAATGTCGATGAGTTTCTAGTGACGAGTAAGCATGCATTGTGTATTGAACGTTTTACTGCCTCGGCGCCGAATCGACTTGTCAAACATAACGAAAATATCACTTTTCTCGGTGCCTTTTTAAGGATGTAATTGGCCGCAAGTATTGATCTAGAGCCTGCTGGTATCTATCATTTGTATAAGCAAAACTCCATTCGAATCTTTTTTTTTACGCAATATTTACTCTCACCCCCTTGAGCTGTTTGAACGTTCACTAACGCTGTGTATCTTTTTCTTAACCATCAAACCAACATGAAATTGAAGAAGAAAAAAGTCGACCAGCTCAGAGCAAAGAGGAGAGCTCAAGTGAAAACGAGGACGACGATGAGAACGAAAACTACCTGCACCCATTGCTAAGTCAAGGCCTAGTCTCCAACGTCGTCGATGCTCAGGACGAGAAATCGAGCCAAT
This sequence comes from Proales similis, assembly GCA_019059635.1. Lineage (NCBI taxonomy): Eukaryota > Metazoa > Rotifera > Eurotatoria > Ploima > Proalidae > Proales > Proales similis. The sequence continues at coordinate 795,596 of JAGVRJ010000005.1, forward strand.
CAAACGCAGATGAGCATCAGTCGCCTAGCTCAAACGAAACGCAGCCAGAGGCGCACGAGTAAGGAAATAAGAAATGCAAGTTGAAGCTGATGGAACTCAATTTCACATCTAAAAGTGAGCCCAAGGACGAGCTTAGACTAGTAATTGAGAAAATGGCCGATTATGTTGCTCGCAACGGATCTGAATTTGAGGCCAACATTCGCAGCAAAAATGACTCGAGATTTGAATTTTTAAATGAATCGCACAAGTTCAACAATTATTACCGCAAATTAGTCGACGAGAAAATGGTAAACGCTCACATTGCGATCAGTATGAACTTGGCTTCATTCATAAAGGCGAAGGTGAAAATCGAAACGGCAAAAACAGAGACGAATGAAGAGAAGCAGGAAAACCACAGTCAAGCAGATCGCTCCGATTCGAGTGACGAGGACGACGGACAGAGAACAGAGCGTAAAGCGCGGCGTAAAGAATCGTCTAGCCGTAGTCATCGTCACCACCATCATCATCGGCACAAGCATCGTCGTCATCGACATCACGACTCAGACTCTGAACGTTCGAGTAGAAAACGATCTAAACGAGAACGGTCGTCTCGCTCACCTTAACTGCCAAACCGCTTCCTTATTTTGGAAATTTTCTCAGCAGCTGCACAGACTCGTCTTAGATAAAAACTCGAAGCAAATTACATCTGAACGGGAGCGGTGTTTGAAACGAGCCGGAAATAAAGCAATTTATTAATTCATAAGTTATTGTTGATTTAAGGTTGGACAATGAGAAGAGCGAGACTCAATTGGGCTGGGTTTGACAATTCGGACAATAGGAATGAACGAACTCGATTATGGCCGAATGGCAAATACACAGTTCGGTGCTTCTAGTTTTAAAATTTGCTAAATGCTTGAATCAAGAAAATAAGTAAGTGGCTAATTAGCGGCAATCAATCGGTTGGAAAATAAAAAGCTTGTTGCTGTAACTTAATCGAGCAGTTTAAGTCTATGAGATTGGAAAGGGACAGAGAGAATGCTGAAAAGTGCCTTAGACTTCGGTTTCGCCCGATTTGCCTGAGCGTGCACTAGTTGAGCCTTGGTTGTTATTCTTTGAACCGTGGTCCTCGTCTCCTTTCTTCGACGAGTCGGGCTTTTTATCGGCCTCGGCACCTTCAGAAGCGGCTGCTTGTTTTTCTGCTGCGGCCTGCTTCTCAGCGTCTACGATCGATTGCAAACTAGAGTCTCACTCCGAACAAGACAATATACTCTGATTGAATACTGACCTGCTAGGGCTTGCCACCGGGCTTTATTGTCGGCAAGATTTTCAACCCACGGTCTCTCTATGTTCTTCTTTTTCCCTCTTTATACGCGCCAAGTGTAATTTAATTCGCGCTAGTCTGATGGCAGGTGAGTTAACTTACGTTGACTCGGAACTCGAACTATCGCCGATGTCTGACTTGGACGTTCTTGACTGCTCTTCGGCCAAGATCTGATCGAATACTTTTTCAATCATGTCGCCGAGAATGCATAGCAGCGGTTCGACGATGAAGTTTATGAAACCTTTAAAATGAAAGCGGGCGATTATTTCGGATTTTCTGAATATTTTGATTGTAAATCGAGCCAGAACTGAGGCCAAGTGCAACACAAGTGCCAAGTTGAATAACTTACCGATTTGAGACTGAGCAACTGGTGTATTATTACGGTCGCATAGAGGCGAGAACGGCAGTCCGAGCTCTTTTTCTTTGTCACCCTGATTGAAAAACTCGTCGACCAACAGTCGTGTCCATCTTTCATGCAAAGGCCATGGCTTTCCCGGATGGCTTATGTCCGCACAGTGAATCACTAGTGGCAGTGCTTTGCCCTTGTCGATGTTCTCGTTCAGGCTGATCATGCTCTTGATCAACTTGAGCTGCGTAAAGTGATAAGACATGTCCGTGGCAAGAACCATTTCGATCACGAGCTGGCGAAATTCTCTTTAAAATTTGGGCCGTGACGATCGTCGCAAAGCGGCGGTAGGAAGCGAGCAGAACAACTCACTTGTATTCTTCACGAGTCAAGCCCTGAAGGATGTTGTAGGAATCTTGCGCCATGAGCTTGAACGCCGCACTAATGTGATAGTTCTCTAATATGGCGCGATCATTGTATGTCATTGCGTATTCCGAACTGCAATTGTTGCAAGTGAGTCAACACGCTCGTGCACGACAAACAGACGCCTACCGTGTTTGCATATGGAAGTTGTTGGTCGTTCCGGTGTGCTCAAAATCGTGAATTATGGCCGATATGAAAGTGGCGAATATTTCCAAATTGGTCAACCAGGTCTTTACAAATATTCGAATGGGTCAGAGGTTAACGGTGAGGCAAACGAGAGATCTACAATCAAGCTGACCATTAGACCGGCGTTATTCAGCATGTGGTAAGTTGTTTGAAGCACATCAGCTGCGTGAATGAGATTGTGATAGGGATTTCGGTGTTTACTGTAGCCGATCTCCATCGCCTCCAAAAAGTTCTGCATCACCAAATTTTGAATCTTAAATACAGGCCGGCCTGTTAGCAGTTGGCAGTGAAAATAATAAATCGGATGAGAGTGGCAACCTTGAATTTGGTGAGCAAATCGAATTTGGTCATGAGCTCGAATCCGACGTAGCGCAACGCTTGTCCATCTGAGCATTCATTCATTTCGAATACTTCAAAATCCCAGTGATTTATGGTCTTGAAATTGACGAGCTCATTTTAGAACGTGTTCGAATAGCCGAATGATTGGCTAAGAAAGTACCTTTAGAACGCGAGATATTTGAGCTGGAACGTTAGACTCAAGTGAGCTTGACATGCGCCGCAACATTCTAAGCAAAAATGTTTCAAGGTAGAGATCGAATGGCGAATTGTGTTCACAAACCTGTCCACCATGATGCCGGCACGAATCGCCTGCGCGACGCTCTTGAATTTAGGCTTTTCGTCTGTTTTTTTCTTCATGTTGGTCACAGAGCGCGTGAAGGTCATTGAGAGCCAATTGCGCACTTCGTTCGGCACCGAGTCGGGCTCAACCTCGGACAGGACATCGTCTTCGCTCATCAGCCTTCTTTGGTTCATCGTCAAAGAATATTGAATCGAAGAGGCGGCTTAAGTTTAAACTTTTACTTTCTCTCGTCGTGCAGCACGTTCTCGAGCACCTTGAGAAAGTACTCGATATTCTTCTTCAGGTCTTGCTTGCTGACCAGAGAGAAAAACTCTTGATCAGGCTCATCGAGCGCGTCTCTGATCTTTTTCATTCTGTGATTGATAAGCGTGTGAGTGATTGCTGATGCGAGATAAAAAGAAATTTGAATTAAATTAGACCTCAATGTGCTACATTTGATCGAATCGATGTTGTCCACGAGCGGCAATGCCTCGAAGCGAGACAGATCTGCATACAGATTGGCATTTTGATTCGTTGCGAATTCTTCGTCGAATTTTGCTTGATCAATTGACGTACGAGAGCCTTTTTAAACGGCAAAATTAAGCAACACAAACAAAAGGAAAAACGAACTCGCAGAAACAAGTGGCCTGCGTCTCAATGCTCTTCTGCTTAAGACTTGTTCAATTACCTAGGAACAATATTCTGATTTTTTTCACATTTATCATTTAGTAACTGAAATTCGCTCAACATAAAATAGGAGTGTGGTGACGAGGACGACGACAAAGATGACGATGAACTGTACAACAGGGCTCACGCGTTAGGTGGCAAAGATCTAAGGGCAAAAATGAAGGGGCCAAATTGAAGGAAATGGGCTAGGAATCGAAACCAGCAAGCTCAAAAAGTTGAAAAGAGAGTTAGCAAGTTTTGACTGAAATGCGTTGTTGAGTTTTATCCGTTTTACGTCGAAAAGAATGGAAGCGGCGAAACGAGAGAGAGAGAGAGAGAAAGAGGGAGAGTGCGCTTGCCGATAGGCGAGGCAATGCCAGTCGAGCTCAATATGCAATTTGCGCACTCTAAAATAAACCTGAGTGAGCAGTGCCGAATGGTCAGGACACCTTTGAAATGGCTTTCAATTTCGAGACTAAGATTGGCTTCACTGACTTGTGCGCCATCCAAGAACTACTACTTCTCTTCATGCGTTGCTTTTGTCTAATATTCTATGGGACTGACTCTTGCCAGTCACGCAATCCGACTTTTAGCAAGGAAACGTTTATGAATGCGACTGAAAATAAAACTTGCATGCTTGCCAGTTTAGATTATCTATGCTGGGGGAGGCTCAAGGCGTGTCAGCGCATTCTAATGCGGCAGCGCACAGCCTCGTATTTAAATAATTAGCTTAGAGTGAGAGCGAAAAGGTATTGCCACGTCTGAATTGCTGTTTTGTGAGTCCCGTTGCTTAGCACCTCTGGATGATCTAAAGCAAAATGTTTCTGTTCTCCATTGAGTGTGAGAGTGCGTCTGTATTTTTCTATTTCCACTTCATTCATTCATTCGCCTTTTTTTCTCGTCAGTTTTTACCTCATATTCAAAACAACGTTCAGCTCGCTCAACTGGAGCCGAGTCGACAGCTTAAGATGTATAATCACCACAGCTGTTGCCAGATTGTTTCTTTCAAGAGCAAATTATGGTGGAAAAACACATTGGGCACATGAATAAGAAGCAGCAGCAGCAGCAGCAGAGAGCATTGAACAGAGAGTTGCTGGATGAATATAAGTAAGAAACATCAACACACATACCGGTACGGAGTCCTTGCTGGTTGAACGAGATGATTGAGGACGAGGCGTCGTCGTTCACTGCTTTGAAGTGTACGTTGTTTGATACTTGAATGAAAAAGCAAGAAAAACATTAAAAGAGCTGAAAGCGACAGGACGTCAAGCTGCTATTTAATTATTTGCACCAAAAAGCACCTTCGATCATATCACCGTTGGGCAGCGAGGCCATTATTCGGCCATTTTTGGTCTTGTAATAGCGAATGGCGAGCTTCTCGACAGGAGAACTTTGGCGTTTGTCTGCCATTCGTTCTAGATGCAGCTTCTGGTTACATTTAAACAGCCTCTCGAGGCTTGAACAATGACTACAAAGGATCTAGACGAGGTTTCGACAACTCCCTTGGTCTTGCTAAAGGCAATCGGATAAAAATATTGAGACAAAGAGGACCAGAGATGGAAAGGATAGAATCAGTTTGCATATCTTGTCCGGAATTCGGTTGAATTTAGCAAAAACAAGTATGCACCAAAGCCGACTGGAATTCGATAGAATGCTTTTAGCAGCTCTGAAAAGAGAATTACACACAAAGACAGACGAGATGGCACAAGCTAAGCAGAGTAGAGAAGAAATAAAAGTTAATGGAGGAGTGAAGAGTGGATCTGATTGATTGAATGCATCTTAGCCTGTTTGTGTCTCTTTTTCATCATCAAAAGATCCATTGAGAAAATAAGAGAAAGAGAGAGAGAGAGACAGAGATATGAGGATGATGATTAAGAAGATGATCGAATGGTCCGAATAAATGAAGATCTAGACATTGGTAATAATTCTTCAACGCATAATTCTCAAGTCGGTTTGAAATTGATTCAATTAAAATTTAGACGTTGGCGTCAGTCAGATGGATGAGGAATAAGTTGACGAAGCCAATTAGAGTAGATTCTTTTACTCGAATGGGGTGGGGAGCCACTAAGCGTATAAATGAGTACAAGAGACCAACTAAATCAGCCCCCTCCTCCCTCGGCATGGCTCTCGCTCTCTCCCTTCCTTGATTAGATCAGGCTGATGATGATAAGAGTGGCCTGCATTTCAATCCATAATGATCGCAATTGCACAAACTGGCATGTGAAATTCGAATAAATTTATGCTGATGAAAACGCGTGCCTCTTGTCGATTCAATCCAGCAGAGCGCTTGAATATGGGCCATAGGACGAGGCGGCGGCGGCACTTATTTGCCAAATGGCGCGCAGCCGTGAATCGACTAATCAATTTCATGATCAAGGCAAACGCTCGCAAACGAGGCGAGATGGGCCTAGGTGTTGAACAGAGTACCAGAGAACTTGAAAGCTGCACGTAAATGCGCGGAACAAAGAAGAAATTGTTGAATGTTGTCATTTAAACTTTGACAAATATTTGACCTCGTTCAGATTGTGTAATTTGATAGCAGTCAGCTCACACGCACACATGTCGACGGGCGACCAGATTGAACTTGTAAGCCGATTAGGTAATTATTAGGTGATGACTTGTGAACTAAAGAGTTGTCGAAATTCTCTTGGCGAGCATAAGCATGCAAATTAGTGAGACAAAAAGGAACGAATTCGTGACAGCGCCTGTTTGCCGACTAGAAAGGGCGCCGGACGTGAAGGCTTTATGAAATTTGCATCATGAGATATCGATTCTGCTCTGCACGCATACACGCCGTTAAGTAATATGTAGTTTTCCTTTCAAACGGCAGCGTCTATCGATCGCTCTGATTGAAAGGCCGACGCGAAAACTTGTGCCCGCAGATAGCAGAGAGATCGAGTCTTCTGTTTGCTTGCATTTTTAAAAATAAAAAACAAAGCCGCAGAGAGTAATCAGAGCAACCAGAAGTGAACAGTTGAGAAGCTCGCCAAATTCGCTGCGTCTAATGTTTCACAAGTCTATTTTAAACCTACCTTGCTCGTACAAACTGCTGAACACACTGTTGCTGTGCGTCTGATGAATGCTGGGATTCAAGTCGACCATGGCCGACACAGACGGGCTTCGGCTGGGTATGTTAGCTGTAATGTTGCTATGCTTGCTGCTCGAGTTCTTTTGCTTGTTGGCATCCGAACGGTGATAGTAGTGATGATGAACGTGGTAGTGGCTGAGCTTGTGACTGCCATGCCTTGACGATGTTGCTTGATCAGCGCCCGACGTCTGCATCTGACTCAGAGATGCTTCTTGCGACGACTGAATTGACAACGATCTCTTGAGCGTAGTTACTGTCTCACCACGTCTGCTGATTCGTATTTCCGCGATCTTGTTCGAATTAATCGACGAATCTTCTTGCCCTCTTGTGCTCTTTGCTCGCGAGCGAGAGCTCTTCCGCTGAGCGCCACTGTGACTCGTGCGCACAGAAATAATTATATTGCGACTTGACGCCTCAATTTTTCCCTCCAGTTCGCCGTCCACGATTTCCAACGTTCGATCAATGCTCGGCTGAGTGTGGCTTGAAGACTTGTTTGGCTTACGCTGCGACACGATTGCTGCCTTTCAGTTGAAATCAGTTTGTCGGATTTTGTTTGTCGGGTTTAAATGACCAGACTGAAAGTAGAGCTTCTTTTCTGCGGCTTTATTTGATTTTGTTATCTTGTCTCGCCTGGCTAAATCTGCTTGTGCTGCTAGCGTTGCGTTGATGGCGTTCGATGTGTCTAAATCTAAATTTAGGCTGCTTAGCCAAGTGATGGAATATTTGAGAGAAGCGAAAATAGACGAAACAAGTCTCGTTTAATTCTGTTAATAAATAAACACGGTTATTTAAAGCAGCAACGACAACACGAGCGGAATAATCCACGCGTATTTCCCCAGGATTTTATTTCAGCCGAGACAAGACAGAATGCGTTTGATGATGAATGTCAAGAAAGCTTGTCGGTGGTGAGAAGCTTATGTGCATTGGCGAGATAGACGAACGCCGCCAATCAGTTGACAAGGTAGCACGAAAACTGATGAGATCGGCAGCGCAATTATAGCTCTCTGGCAGAAAAGAAAAAGCCAAATCGACAGAGGCAAAGACGCCCCTCAGATTTGTACACATTGAACAAACTAAATTCCGCTTTTGACTGGAACTAGAGGATTAGAATTCGGGAAGCGCAATGGAACCAAATGCTGAATACGGAATTTGATTTTTTTTTTCTCTTATTTTAAATAATGGCTGATTTACAGGAAGAGCTTGGGCTGACGCAGGTCTGATTTCATTTGACACTCATCCAATTTTTAATTTATTCGCTTATCAATAAGCTGGAAATCTCTCGCTTCGGTTCTATCTCCCTGCTCTGCTCTCTCGCTGCTCTCTATGGTTACGAAAATATGATTAGAGAATATGCTGCTTGATGTGACGGATAAGCGCAAGAGCGTGAAGCAAACAACGCGCTCGCTCGTCCAAATGACGCGAACCAATTTTGCTGGCAATTTAATTAGAATTCTAGGCCCGAGTAATTACAAGCATGTTAGCAAGGAGAAGCTGCACGGTGTGCAGCCGGTCCTCCTTGCTTGCTCATTGTGATCCAATATGCTGCAACTGATGCATCTGATTAATGCCTGGCTTCGGGCGTTGCTTTAATAAAACTCAAAAGCCAAACATGGGCGTCTGTTATGTCCGTCAGCAATTGCAATTGCGCTATCTTGCCTATCAGGGCGCATCAAAAGTACAAAGACCGTGACTGCGAAATTCATTTACTAGACTAATTCTGGATGGCACTGATCAGGATGATGATGATGATTAAGATGTCATAATTGGCCAAGCATGCAGTTCATTGTGACGAAAAAGTCGATTAACGTCACTGCTCTTTGCTTCTTCTTTCAAATTATCCGTTTTCGGCTCTTTTCCTTATGAATATCTTGCATTTTCAAAAAGGTTCCAGGGCATATTATGGGCACGAACACGGGTTCGGCAATTGCCGTTTTCAAAGTCGCTTTCGATTAGGCCATGTTTCGATTTGCCGCTCTACTGTTCTGTTTGTGGGGTGGGAACCTTTGATAAGAGGATGAAAAGGAGAAATTTTTCTGTTTTCGGCCATGCATTACGACAAGCTTGTCAATAAGATCGGCAATTCAGCCCTGATGCGCAAATATAATTACCCAAGACATTTTCGACTGACGCGAGTCAGATGCAGTCTTAATGCAATTAACCGTTCAGGCATGACAAGGTTCAATCAAAAGAGAAACGGGTCGCATCTTACGGATGAGCGGCTAATTTTGGCCAGAATAAGCGTTCATCTGTCTGTCTGTCTGAACGGGGTTCATGGGCCTGTTGTTTGTGACCTCTCACGCGCTCTGGTTGCATTCAATCGAATCGGACAAATAATTCAAGTAAATTGGACAAAGAATTCCTGGCGTCGGTGAAATTTCCACGCAAGGCCTATTGTTCTGAATTTGTGTTTTGTTGAGATTCGAGTGTTGGGAGTTTACCTTCGTCTGAAGACAATTTGCGCGTCGATGCATGTTGGAAACGGCAAGAATGCGACTCTAGTCTGCATGCATCGCTAAAACGCGTATGCCCCAAGCGTTTGAGAGCTAGCAAGCAGTTTGCTATTTATCTCGGCAAAACACATTCCAGCTGAAAAAGGCCCTCCTGATCTAGCATGGGCTACTTGAAGCAGATCGAGCTTGAAAACTTCAAGTCGTACAAAGGACTGGTCAAAATTGGCCCGTTTCGCTCGTTCACAGCCATAATCGGACCGAATGGCTCGGGAAAGTCCAACCTGATGGACGCCATTTGTTTTGTGCTCGGCGAGACGACCAAGAACCTGAGAGTTAAAAAACTGAGCGAACTCATACATGGAGCTCCGATCGGCAAGCCAGTGTCCAATCGAGCAAGTGTCAGTTTCGTCTACTCGTACGGCGATCAGACAAGCGAAGAGATAAACGAGTCGCGCAACGACGACGAAGACTCGTCCGACGTAGAGGGCGCCAATCTGGTCAAATTCACTCGAACCATTCACGGCTCCTCGTCCGAGTACAGAATCGACGGACGCGTGGTCAGTGCGATCGACTATCAAAACGAATTGGAGAAGATTGGCATCTACTTGAAGGCGAAGAATTTCCTCGTCTACCAAGGCCAGGTCGAGTCGTTGGCAATCAAGAATCCAAAAGAGCTGACCAACATGTTCGAGGAAATCAGCCGCTCGTGTGAGCTGCGCGAGGAGTACGAAAAGCTTAAAGGCGAAATGGAAAAGGCAGAGAAGGAGACGCAAGAGAACTTTCAGAAGAAGAGAGGCGCTGCTGCGCAGAAAAAAGAGGCTCGAATGGAAAAGGAAGAGGCAGAAAAGTGTGCCAAGCTTCGCACAGAGCTAAACGAGAACGAACTTCAACTCAGATTGTTTCAGCTTTACCACAACGAGCAGAGCATTGAACAAGTGCAGTCCGAACTGGACAAGCGGCAAGACGAAATGCGCGTGCTGGACGAGGCCAAGTCCGAACTTGACGATGAGATGAAGGACCAACGACGCCGACACGGGCAAGAAATGCGCGAAATGACTCGGGTGCAAGAAGACATACGCGAGCTCGAGGCCAAACTCGGCCGTCTCAAGCCCCAATTCATCAAGACCAAGGAGAGCTCGACTCATATTCAAAAGAAGGCCGACACGGCTCGACAGTGTTACGAGACAGCGCAGCGTGCGCACAAGACGCACGAAGAGGAGGTGGCCACTATCGAAGCAGAGCTTGATCAGCTCAATAAGGACATGAGCGAGTTTGAGGCTTCAACGATGGCATCGGCCGGCGGCCACGGACAGCTTGAGCTTCGCCAGTCACAAATGAAAACCTATCAGCAGCTGAAAGAGAAAGCCTCCCAGCAGACGAGCAGCCTAAAAGAGCAAGTGGACGCATTCAAACGAGAGCAAAAGATCGACCAAGATCAGCTGGAGAACGAGAAGCGCAAGCGAAACGACGGCCAGCAAAAGGTAAAGCAAAAGGAGCTCGAGTTGAACGAGCAGAAGCTCAAGCTGAGCAAGCTATGCGAATACATCGCCGAGACCGAGCAGCAGATCGGACAAGAGCAGCGCAACGAGAAAGAGCTGAGCGAGCAAGTGGAAGGAGCGCAAGACAAGTGCAAACAGCTCGAGGACGAGCTCGGCAAAGTAATGGGCGAGATCGGCGACGCTCGCATCGACAAGTTCGAGTCGTCCAGAAATCAGAAAAGAGCCGAGCTCATTGAGCAGTTGAAGAGGAAATTTCCGGGCGTGATTGGTCGCCTGCTCGATCACTGTGAGCCGGTGCATCGCAAATACCAAGTGGCCTTGACCAAAGTGATGGGCAAGAGCATGGACGCGATTGTATGCGACACTGAACGAACTGCCCGAGACTGCATCCAGTACATGAAGGAGCAGCACTTGCCCTGCGAGACCTTTTACGCTCTCGACTACATTGACGCCCCACAGCCGGACGAGCGACTCAGAGAGATTAGGCAGCCTCGACACACAAAGCTCCTGTTCGATGTGTGCAAATTCAATCCGCCCCAAGTGAAGCGGGCGCTCTTGTTCGCTGTTGGCAACTGTCTCGTCTGCGAGACTGACGAAGATGCTCGCACGCTTGCGTTCAACTCTGGCCGAACAAGACACAAGGTCGTGTCGCTGGACGGAACTCTATTCCAGAAGAGCGGCATGATCTCGGGCGGCTCGAGTGACCTCAAGCAAAAAGCCAAACGCTGGGACGAAAAGCACATGGAAACTCTTCGAGCCAAAAAGGAGGATCTCACCAATCGGCTGAAGGAACAAGTGAGACAGAGACGCAGGGAGCCGGAGCTAGTCGACCTTCGATCCAACATTCGCGCTCTCGAATATCGCCTCAAGTATTCGCAGCAAAACCGCGAGACACTCGAGTCCCGTACTGTGCCGGCGTTGGAAAAAGAACTCGAAAAGCTGAGACGAGAAGCATCAAACGGCGACCAAGTAGAGCCGATTGAGACGCGCATCGCCGAACGGGCGCAAAAGCTTGCAAAGCTGAAAAACGAGCTGGACGCAATCGAGGACAAAATCTTCGAGCAGTTCTGTGTCGAGATCGGCGTTTCAAATATTCGAGTATACGAAGAGCGTGAGCTGGCAGGCGAACAAGAGAAAGTGAAGGAAAGAATGAGATTCGAAGAGAGACGCACTCGTCTCAACACTCAGCTCGAGTTTGAGCGTTCGCGTGACACAAACAAAGCACTGGAGCGATGGGAACGCGAGCTCAAATCGAGCGAACAAGAGCTGGAGCGTCTGAAAAAAGAAGAAGCGAGTCTGGCGCAGAAAATGCAGTCGCTCGAGAAAGAGATAGACACGAAGCGGCAAAAGCTCGACAAACTGAAGCAGAACGCTCAGGCAGTAGATGCCGACACTGCCGAACTGAAAGGCCGTCTAAGCGCTCATCACAAGGAAGTGAACGAGCTGAGAAAGAAAATGAACGCGCTTGAGGCAAAAATGATGGACAAGCGGCTAGAGAGGCATGGAATACTAAAGAACGCCAAGCTCGAGCTCGTTCAGCTTCCAATGTTGGTCGGAGAGATGGACGACATAAGCGAAGAAGACCCGATGCCAGGAACGCAGCTGACCACTGGTCTGTCGACCGACACCGGCTCGTTGAACACTCTGAGCACGAACGACCAGAACACGCTGTTCGAACGAGAGGCTCGCATTCGCCTCGACTACAAACGCCTGAGTGGCGACCTGACCGATTTGGACACCCGTGACGAGATCGAAAAGGTGCAAAACAAGTTGTCGAATCGAATTGAAGAGTTAAAGGAGCTGCTCGCTCACTACGCAATTCCAAACACCCGAGTCGATGAGAAGCTCGACACTGTGACCGAAATGTGGGAGTCGACCACGGCCGAGTTCGACAAGGCGCGTGTGCAGGCCAAGAAAGCTAGAGCGGCCTTTCTCAAAATAAAACAGGAGCGCTTCGACCGATTCATGAAATGCTTCGACCACATAAACGGTCGAATAGACGAAATCTACAAAGCGCTCTGCATGAATCCGGGCGCACAGGCAAGTCTCGTGCTTGAGAATGTCGAGGAGCCGTTCGCCGAGGGCATAATCTACAACTGCGTGGCGCCCGGCAAGCGATTTCGTCAAATGGACAATTTGAGCGGCGGCGAGAAGACAGTTGCCGCTCTGGCTCTCTTGTTTGCCATTCGCTCTTACAATCCGTCGCCGTTTTTCGTTCTGGACGAAGTGGACGCCGCTCTTGACAACACAAACATTAGCAAAGTGGCAAATTTCATTTGCCAGCAGTCTCTCAAAGAGTTCCAATGCATTGTCATCTCCCTCAAAGAGGAGTTCTTTCAACACGCGCAGTCGCTTGTTGGCGTCTACCCGATTGCCGACGAGTGCGTGGTCAGTAGAATAATCTCACTCGATCTGAACGAGTTCAACGAAGAGTAATTACATGCTCAATCATAATCTCAACAAACCCTCTAAGTCATGTAAAGTTTGTACAAGCAGACAAGAACTTTCCTTTTTCTACTAAATAAATGTAACGAGCTTTTTTCTCACCTGCCTATTAAAACAGCAGACGAGTCGGCGTAAAGTCTGACGCGTGAAAATTGAAAATTCCCACCGACTGTCTGGTCGAGCTTGTTGAACAAATTTTTTGAAAAAAAAAAGTTGAATTTTAGACAAAAAAAAACAATGAGCTCCGACAAGGGTGAGTTGAGCAAGCAAACGTTGAGCGAAGAAGAGCGCAAGGCATTGAGCAAACGCGCCTACCAGAATGAGCTTAAAGAGTTGAAGAATCAAGAGGCCAAATGGGCACATCCGTCGAGTGTGTTCGACAAGCTTCCGGCTCACGAGAAACCGTTCAACATCGAACCGTTCCCTCACGAGCGTCAAAGGCTGCCGTTCAAAATGACCGAGGAAGACCGGCTGAGACGAAAGGCCTATCTACACGCCCAGCAGTTGACCGAACGCGAGCCGGTTCGAGTGCCCGAGCTTGAGACCATGCTCTACAATCCGATCAGAAGATTTTACCGACGACCAGCCGACAAGCTGTTTGGCATGCTCGCTCCCCTGGTCGGCGAGAATCGTGTTCCCCTGGTTCGATACGTGGTTCCCAAGCTTATCATGGGCTACGTGGCTGGATGTGTTCTCTGGTACCATATGAAGTACAACCAAGCCGTAAGTCTGAGTCGATCGGCGTCCAAGTTCTAAATTCTAAAATTCCAATCCATCAGACCTGGGAGAATCGAAGTGGCTTCACCGTAATTCACACCAATCCAGTCTACCTACCGGTCAGTTATCGTCTTTCTGCATATCCCATTAAATTCATTCATTTTCGTTGACCAAATTTACAGGAGGACGAAAAGCCAAAAGAGTTCGGCAAATGGGACTACGCTGACCGCGGCTTTCAATCTCGAAAAGTGTTCCAAGGCGACCAGTACTCCTGCTAACCGCCTTGTACTCAATTAAATGCCCCCGACAGTTGAATCGATCCGCACGATTATTAGAAGGCTGCTAGAGAGAAATAAACTTCGCGCCGATTTTCCTTGTCGATTTACACAAATACTTTGGGTCGGCACGTGATTGTGCCGACACTTTGCCGCTCTTTTTTTTCATTTCGCCTAACTTGCTTGTCAATCAGGTTTTAATGGCCCTGTTCACTCGGCGACAAATACGATTCTTAATCAATCTGGTGAGAGCACTGCCACTCATCTTAGCGAGGCGTTTGAATTGAAATTTAATCCGTTCTTAAAAGTTCTATTTTCTGCTTGTTCTCACTACCTGGACATTTGTGATCCTCGCGTCAGTGTCGCAGTCTCAAAGAGTTCTCAAGCAAACTTTGGAGCAATAGAACAGGAAGCCAGATGGAGATAATAAACAAAAACTGCGCCCTGCTCAGCAATTGTGAAGTTTATTCATTACTTAGACAAGTAGAGGAAGAGTTGGCCATAAAACTGAAAAAGAAAAAGCTGAGCAAAGGAAACGACACAGAGCCTGTTGAGTTAAATCTACATCATCACTTGCCGGGAATTGTCTATCAGAGTCTACGCTATCTGGAGAGCACGGCGTGCAAACACCAAAGCGCCGAAGTAGTTGAGAGTTTCGTCAAAAAGTGCGAACAGCGCAAGGCCGAGTTCAATCTCACCAAGCTAGAGCGGCTCCAGTTGCTCAACCACCGTCCGAAGAACGCTGTCGAACTTCAAGTTCTCATTGAGGACAGCGAAGAGCGCTTTAGCATCGAGCAGATGGACCAACTGCTCGACTTTGTTCTAGACAATATTCCGGCTCCTGAAGAAAGCGAACAGCCCCAAGCAGGCATTCAAGACGACGAAGAAGACGGAGAAGACGAGTCGTAGAAAATGACCACTATTCCTCTCTGGCTCTATTACATAAATCTCATTCCAGCAACTCTCATCGTGGCCGTTGTTTGTCACTTTTTTTTCTGGCTTGGATTTCAGTTTTTTATTAACAACTGACCATGCCGATCAATGTGTTGTCCATTACTTTTTGACAATGTGCTCTGAATAAAATAGCAAAAGATCGCGCGCGCGCGTCAGCCTACATTTCGAATGAGTTTTTTTTTTCAATTTCGTTTATTCTGAAAAATAAATTAACAATAGCGAACAAAGGGAGAAAAGAATTCCGAGGCCAATCAACTTAAACTTGTTGCGTCACAATCGAATGAGCTCGAGAGCAAGCAGCTAGAAGTGTGGCTTCACGATCTTAACATTTCTGAAGAATGAGTGTGACAGAGCTGCTTTGGCAGTGAGCCGTTCGTCAGGCTTGTAGATGAGCATTTTAGCTAACAAATCAATGCCTTCCTCGTCGAGTTGTGCGTTGCGACTGTGCAGAAGACCGCCGGGCCATTTGGGAAATGTTTCCTTGTAGTCGGGCAGCTCGCTCACTCCAGGCCAGGTGGTCTCGTTCGGCGTGCCGAGCACCTTGAATATCTGAAATAGCTGATCGATTTCAGAGTCGCCTTTGAAAAGCACTTGATGTGTGGCCATCTCGGAGAATATGCTCGCAATGCCCCAGATGTCCACTTCGGTTGAGTAATAACGACACCCGAGGAGAATTTCGGGCGCCCTGTACCAGAGAGTGACAACCTCATGAGTGAAGGATCTGACCGGCACACCGAACGCCCTGGCCAGGCCAAAGTCGGCCAGCTTTATGAGGCCGTCGTTGCTGAGTAGCAGATTTTGCGGCTTGAGATCTCGATGCAGGATTCGATGCGTGTGGCAGTAGGCGATTCCTTGCAGCATTTGAAACAGATACGATTTGACCAGGTCCATGGGCAAGCCGTTTTTTATCTTGTAGCTTTCCATGTACTTTTTCAGGTCTTGATTCAAGTACTCGAAAACGAGAATGAGCTTGCTGTCCATGTGAATGATGTCGAGCAACTTGACAATGTTCAAATGATCGAGCTCCTTGAGAAGTGAGATCTCTCTGATTGCAGTGCTCGGCACCCCGTCCGCCTCCGAGTCTAGACGAATGCGTTTGAGGGCAACCATGCTCTTGTTCTTGTTGTCTTTTGCCTTGAACACCACTCCATACGTGCCTTCGCCAATTTTTTCCAGCTGGCTGAAATGATCGATGCTTCAATTTGATAATCAATTTAATAAAAAAAACAACGTTAGTTGGATGCTCAAATGCACTTTTTTGCTTATAAAGCTTGAATATTTACCTTGCCATCTCTTCTGTCTTTCTAGAATTCTTCTTTTAACTGGTGAATATATTAATGCGACTAAGCATCGTCGTACAAACATCGTCGCTCGCATCTAGCTTGGCTTTTTCTTTCGCTCTTTCATTTTCCCGTCTTTCAATTCTCCTCTTTTTTTGTGTATTTTTGGCTTCAATTTTACAACACTTGCTTTACACGCAGTTTCAATCACCACACACACACACACGCAAATACAAAACGAATACAAACTCAGTCATAACAAACGCCCTCTCCTCTTCAACTCGCTAACCTCTAGTCTTCAACCTGTTAGTTAATAGAGCTGCTTTTAAAAGACTAGTCAAGCAGAAATCCAAGTCAAGTTTTAGAATTTCACAAATTTTATTCATTATTTAAATAAGAAGCAAAAAGTTGCTTGTCGGTCATTTGTGCTCCCATTTGTGCTTCCAACGACCCGATTTGTGCTCTAATGTTTATTTATTGTTTTACGTAGCTTTTGGTCAACTCGGCACATCGTCCACAGCAATCAGATCCTCTTCGATGAACTCGTTCGAATCGCTGGTTGATATTGCCGATCGTTTGGGGTTGTGTGGTTTCCATCTTATTTTGCGATTTTTGTTCGATTTCGCCGCACGATTTGACCGTCTTTGCTTGTTGCTGCAATTGGTCTTCTTCTTTCTGGGACAATCTTCCTTTACTCGACTCTTTTCTGCCAGGTCTTTTGCTTCGTCGCCGGGCTCCACTGTGGGCGTCTGAAGATCGTTGATCAGCTTCTCAAGACGAAATTTGGCCTTTTTTTCGCTCTTTGGCGCCTCCTGATTGCGAATGGTCTTGAAATTCTTTGACTTGAACAGTGTGCGAAAAACGTTCTGATGTTGGTATTTGTGCGTTTTGACTTGTTCGCTTGGCTCGCTCTGAATCGGCATCGGACTAGCTCGTAGATAGAACAGGCCGTTCTCGTTCTGCATGTTCTCGTTCGCTCGCTGCTTTTTAATTGTGAAATGCTTGCTGAGAAAATTGCGGAAGAACGTCTGAGTCTTGGTGCGGTATTTATCAGTTTTCTGCTTGGCTTCAGCCGCCTGGAAATAAAACATCGGCTCCGGCGAACTGTTGCCTTCTGCCGCTTGAACTGCTTCGACTCTCCTAGCCGCTTCGAGATTGACGTCACTTGAACCGGAGCTGATCGCCGGCTGGCTCGAATCGCTGCCGGCCATGTTCGAACTCGAAACAGCCTCAGAGGCGATCCCGTTTGTATGCGAGTCGGATATCTCACTAGTTGACTTTTTGTTTCTTATATAAACGCTGAGCTTTTTCTTGAGCGCCTCTGCTTGGCCCTCTTCTTCGAGAGCACTTATTAGGGTGTCGAAATCGACAAGGCTAATTTGCTTGGTGTTCTGATCGACCAGTCTGACCTTGCCAATTCCTGACTGGCCGTCAGACTTCAATATGGTCGACTCGTTTCTCTGAGTACAGCATCGCAAGTTACGCGATCCTTTCTCAGCCTCCTCTTCCCCAACTTGGCCTCTTTTTCTCTGCTCGTTGGCCAAACCGCACGACAGCGCTTTGAATCTTGATTGTGGATTAAACATCGACGGTTTGCTCGTTCGTTCGTGCATTTCTTCTTCGTGACGACCCTGGTCAGGCAACTTGGCATGTTTTTCGCCCATTCGAATCGTTAGACCGTCGTCGCCATAATGGTTCAAATAAGAAAACAAATCCTTGATCATTTCGCCTTGTTTTATGGTTCCGTCCGGCTTTTCTTTGCTGCATCCATCGCTTCGTGCTCTTTGGCCCTTTTCTTTTTTCAGATTTTCCTTTGCTTCTCTGAACTTTGCCTGTTGAGCAGCTCGGTCCACATGCGAGCTAGTCTTTGCGTTTTTCTTCTCGCTACTGGCCGTTTGATTTGACTTGGCGCTGATGGCCTCGTTGCTCAACTTGGTCGCGCTGGTTCGAACAATCTCCTTTAAACTTTTCGGGTCGTCTGACGCCTTTTTGATTATCTTGTCCCAGCTGCTTAATAGCTTCTCTCGCTTTTTCAGCTCCTCTCGATCGAACTTTACCTTTGACATGATTGTGTTGGCGCTCTTTGTCTCGTTCAACGTTTTGCCCAGCTCCGAATTGGTTAATGTCGAGCTATCGACTGCAGCCTTCGCGTTGCTGCCCTGCTTCCTTATTCGATTCGACAAATATTCCTGAGGCTGGTAGCTCGGCGCAAAGTTTACTCGAGTCGAAACAATTTGCACGTCTTTGACTTTGGACCGACCACCATTACCACGCTTGCTCTCTTCACTTGTGATCTCTGTCTTTCGGCTGAAATTGAATCGATTGAACAATTTACTCTTTAGCAGACTCTTGCTTTTCTTGGCGCTTAATGCCTCCTGATGAACGCCAGCTGAACTTGACTTTTCTTCTTGTTTCGTCTTATTCGAATTTTTCACCGACTGCTTACTCTTCGGCTTGCGGCCACTTATCAAACGTTTGCTCAAGAAGCGATTTTTTTTCGACGCGTTCAACACTCTCGACTTTCGATGCAGTGGCTCGACGATCGTCACTGGCTTTTGCTCTAGACTCAACGGCGCCCGCTTCAGATGTGAATTTGCCGAGCTATCATTACGCTTTTGAGTCGATCGATTGGCCAGTGCCGATTTACTCTTGTCTCTTAATCCCTTTTTATCTTGGCGCAATTTTCGATGCAGAGCCAAACGAAATGCCCTAATCGCTTTGAATATGCCGTTTGAGTCGACGAAAGTGATCGAGAGCGCATCGGCTGCAGCATGCGTGCCCGACGACGAACCACTCTCTTTGATTAGGGGCTCGCCGTCAGTGACCAATTCGCCGCTTATCAAGCCTGTGTTCTCGCTCGAATATGCCTCGTTCGGGCCCGACGTATGACCTGAATCAGTGGCCGTTAATACTTGTCTCATTAGGCCGAGCTTGTCGTTTAATCGCTCATCGATCCTCTTGTTCATCGTGTGAAGCTTGTTAAAGCTAAGCTGCACGAAATTGGTGTTTGCTTTCAGTTTTTCATTCTCGTCTGCCAGCTCATCGGTTTCGTAAAGCTCGGCTTGGCCATCGCTCGCATCCACCTCAGCGTCCGCATTCTCACGGCTGCCCAGCTTCCAGTTCATTTGCACGCTGCTGTATTCACTATCTTCCGACTCGTAGATCGGATTGTTGGTCACTTTTGGCCTCGCGTTCTCGTCGTCTTCATTGTCCGGGATACCGCAAAAGTACTTGGCACTCTTGACAATCTGCTGTGTTGAAGTAAGATGATTCACGTGCTTCGACTCTACCCTTTCGTTGACAAAGCCCATTCCCTCGAACGCGACAAAGCCTTGCATGAAGCCGCCACGGCCACTGCCCACTCTCTTATCTACTTGATTCGAATAATATTTCAGATTGTTCAAATTCGTCCACTTTTGAGCATTAGCTCTATTCTCCGGCTGATCAACGTCATTTCGCTTTACGAGTCGCGAAGCAGGCGCCGCGCACCGATTCGAGCCTGTCAGCTTTGCCTGATGGTTAATACTCTCTTGATCGCTTGTGCTCGAGTCGGTTATATTCGATGGGTCGAGACGAAACTCTTCTTCGCAATAATAGTCGGCATCGCTTGTAAACGATGACTCCTCACCGAACGCCGGTTCGTAATGGTTCACTTTACTCGGCTCGTGGGAGACTAATTGAAAGCGATGCAAGTTGCTTGTGCCATCAAGACAGTAAGAGCGGGCCTGATTTTTAGAGCGCGGCAAGTCGCGCGGCTGAATTTTGACGCCTTTTAAATCGTTCCATAAAAATGCGCTGAAATCTGCCATTGGAAAACTGTCCGGCTGGCCGACCTTCAATCCATGTACAAGAAGCGTGGATGAATCCAAGAGTGGCGAATCGTTCACAACGTTTTCGTCTTGTTTGCATGTCGATTCGCTACAAAGGCTATTCAGACGCGACGCTAATTGCTTTAGAGTCTGAACGAGATTAGAATTAATCGTTGGACAAATCCCAAAGCCAAGTTAGGTCTCTTCTCCCTTTCCCACTCGTATCCTCTCCCTTGTTCTATCTTTCCATGTCCATTTCCGCTTCGTCCCCGCTCTTGACCCCTTCTCTATCATCTTGCGTATTAAACCGAGTTTGCTGGTCAAACAAGACACAATTATCGACGGCCGAGTACGATAAGTTATATTAAATGTCAAAAGTCAAAATTCGATTTTAAGTATCTCGCAATATTCTCATCATCGTTAATTGGACTATGTCCTGGCAGTCGAGCAGATCGCACACGCTCTGGCCGAGTTCTCGTTGTAAAATGTACACATGCCGCACGTCCAGCCTTCAGAGGCGCTCACTTTAATTTGGATTTGTTTCAACGTGTTTATTCGCTTCTTCGCTGACGCTTAAAGAGGTTAACTTACGATCAGACTGGAATAGCTGCTGCACGGTCATCCATTCTGGTGTCTGCGCCCACTCAAGCGCCTTCTGAGCGTTCTTAGTCCTCAATGCTTCGAGCAATAGGCCGATTGTATTCTAAAATGGAAGCAAAAATGACCGATTTTCGCACTTGGTCGCCAATGCCGACAACTCACATCGAAACGGACGGTTTCGTTTTTAATGAGAAAAATCAGAACGTGGAAATTGTTCATGGCCTCTAGGAATCGGTAGCCCGGAAACTGACTGATATAGCCCGAGAGCTTTTCAAACGACTAGATGATGGTTTAAAAGGGCGCTTAAACTCATTTCAGACTTGATCCTCTATGCGACCATGCCCACCTGAACTTCGCCGATGTCTTCTCTATTTTCGATCACAAATTGTGTTTTGCGATCGGATGAGTCTTCGTTGAACGTGAAACTTTGATTCTTGGCAAATGCGGCCGGCAAGTCGACGATCAAATACTCAACCGGCAGTGGTCGAGCCGGTTTCGTAACCTCGTTGTTGTAAACGTCTTTCTCCTAATTCGAGTGATTTTCAGCTGTCGTCAGAACTTTCGGTCCTGTCTTACTCTGAAATAGACGTCTGGCATGAACTGCTGTTCACTCGACTCGCGAATGTAAGCAAGTGCCGGCGAGTCTAAAGTAGGCACCATGCAGCCATCTCTAACCAGCGAGACGCATTGATTTGAGACCTGGTATCCTTCGAAGTGAATCTGGTTCTTTTCGTCGCCTTTATATGGTTCTTGATTTGGGCCCAAGCTTAGGATGAGGCCAAGGGTCAACTTACCGGTAACAACCACGGTGACAAACTTGGAGCCGAAATAGCCGTCCTTGGCGAATCGGGAAACGTTTTTATATATGTTTT
This sequence comes from Proales similis, assembly GCA_019059635.1. Classification (NCBI taxonomy): domain Eukaryota; kingdom Metazoa; phylum Rotifera; class Eurotatoria; order Ploima; family Proalidae; genus Proales; species Proales similis. The sequence continues at coordinate 817,125 of JAGVRJ010000005.1, forward strand.
GAAAGTAGGCCGCAGTCATGCATTCGTCGGCTGTCAAATAGTACGATTTGGCGTTGCCTCTGAAGTGTTTTATTGTTCCAGCTTGAATGTCTTCCATAACCAGATCAGTGAATATCCAACCGACGCAGCTGAGACCCAGTTCTTTGGCGGTTCGATCAATTTTATCATGATCGGGGTCGGGCAGTAGGAGCTCTATGCTCGACTGGGTGTTTTTCTGCCAGATAAGTAACAACAACGTCAATTGGTTCTGTCGACTGAAAGAAATCAAACAGCCAAATAAGGCCTAACCTGAGGAGGCTCATAGATAGCGGAGACGACCGCTTTGATGCCCAGGGGAACTCCATCGTATGCTTCATAGTGTCCGTAGAGTAGTCCCGCTCTTTGCGATCCACTTCGTCGCCAGTAGTTGAGAAATTCGTCGATTATCTGGCTGTTCTCGAACATAATGTTGTCGACATGGCGATAAGGCTTTAAGATGAAATGTTTCTCAGCTCAGATGGATTGGAGCAAAGGAAAAAAAGAGTCCCACCTGGCGATTTAGATAAATTGTGGGCGGCTGGCATTTGTTGCAAACACCTTTCGGCCAGGGCGGATGTTCACGGCAGCCTTCTTTGATGCGGCAATAGAGCTCCTCCAAGTTCAGGTATTTGCCTCTATTCAATACGTTCTTGATTTAACGCGAATGAAGCGAATCGGACGTGAATAATGGAGTCTACTTGTCAATGCCACTCTGCAGTTTTTTCAAATATGCATGAAACGAAATGTATTTTATGGGCGGATTTTGACTGGATAAATAGTTCATGTCAAACGGCTCGATGGCCATGCAGTGAATACAGGCACCGCTTGGCCCATGATGGCATCTTTCAATTTTTAAAATGAAGAACATTACCGGATGCGTTTCAAATGCACAGACTCACAGCTTTTCGTCTCTGAGACGCTTTATCTTGCCGTCTTGCTTTAAAAGCTCAAGATCGACGGCGTCTTCCACCGGCTTGGCATCCTGTCTATCTTCCTTGTTTAGGAACGACTCCACAGGCAGCATGTAGATCATGTCACCGTGTTGCAGGACATCGCTGACTGACGTGTTCTTGCAGTTAGGCACATGCTCGCTCTTGTTCTGACTGGCGTACAAGCTCCACTCGGCTCTCTTCTCTTGCTCAATACCAAACTCATTAAAGACCCGATCGTAGAGGTGAGAGAGAGACTCGTCGCCCATATTGATCCTCTTTGTGCCCGAAGGCGATTGAACTCGCAGGATCTTTAAAAATGATTGTCCAAGAAATTTATAACGCTTGAAGCTGATGAGCAAGCAGCAATACTGACCATTGTGGCCTGGTTTCGCTTTGCGCTTGATTCAAGTTTAATTTAGAACAGCCTGAAGAATTTGAGGCGAGCTGCTGATCGGCGAATGCTCGAAATATTCAATTACTAAGCAAAATTAAAGCCTCAAAGGCTGACATGCACTCGCTTTTTCTAATTTTGAAAGCTGACTTGAAATATTGTCCGCATTATTCTGTTTGTCTGAATGGGCGCGCATATTGTCACCATGCGGCGATTGCATGAATGAATTCCTTTTTTCACGCGGCCGAGAGCAAAATTTCCGTCTTAATCGAACATGGCTAATAGTTATTATGCGATAGCGAAGGCTTTCTAAACTGTCGTTTGCTCGTGCTTGTGCACCTGATGCGAGTCTGTGCGAGTGATCGTCTTGTCGGCTTCACAATCGAACTAGATACGCATGCAATTTGAAACTTGACAAGACCACAATCTATTTAATCTGGCGGCTAGGGCCTTGAAGCTTGGGGCTTGGTTGTATTGCCAAGTTATCACCCGAGCAAAACGAGGGTTTTATTTCAGTCGACTTGACTTGCCCTAACCTATAAATTTCGACGCTCAACTTTACAGATAAAACCAGTTTCTAATCGCACATGTTATAAACCATTTTAAGTTGTTTTTCCGACGCCAAATACATTTTTTAGACTTGAGCTAATAGGATTTTGAAAATGAGCAACCAAGAGCAGAACGATCACTCAAACTTGAGATTCGAAACGCGTGCCATTCACGCTGGCCAATCGGCCGACAAATGGTACACCACTCTACCTGTTCTAGCTACCTGTACGAGCGTTCATCACCTTTTTCCCATTCGGTCACCATTGGCAGGAATTCGCGATGTGTCGTCACTCCGATTGTAAGTTTACGATTGAAAAGATGAATTGAGTCGATGTGAAGCCAGAGAAATGCCTCAAGATCATGTCGACTACATTCAAGCAGACCTCGCCTGGTCAGACAGCCGGCTTTGAGTACGGCCGCAGTGGCAATCCGACTAGAGACACCCTCGAGAGCTGCTTGGCCGCGCTTGAGAACGCCAAGTATGGCTTGACCTTTGCCAGTGGATTGGCCGCAATGACCACATTGACCTACCTATTGAAGAGCGGCGATCACATTGTCTCAGTGGTATTTTCTCATTCAGACTCTATCATGCCGAAAGCGCTCACTTGAGTGTGTAAAGGACGACGTTTACGGCGGAACGAATCGCTTCTTCCGCAACTGTGCGGCCAGAATGGGCATCGAAACAACTTTTGTGGACATGCTCGATTTGAGCGTCACCGAGACAGCGTTCAAGCCCAACACGGCTGTAATTAGACTGAAGCATTGCGACTCGAACGATCTCAAAATTTAAGACGAAAATGGTTGAATTCAGATGGTCTGGCTTGAGACTCCAACCAATCCGACCTTGAAGATCATTGATATTCAAGCAGTGGTCTCGATTGCTCGACGACTCAGTCCGCAAGCAGTAATCGTGGTTGACAACACATTTTCATCGGCCTACTTCCAGGTGGGTGACCATTTAGGGCCAAGGCTACTTTGGCTAGGCTTTTATCAATAGAATTCAACAATCGATTCAATAGAATCCGTTGCAACTGGGCGCAGACGTGGTCCTCCATTCGCTTACCAAGTACATGAACGGGCACTCGGACGTGGTCATGGTAGGTCGAACAGAACCTCGAGCGCGAAACGCTTCTGAAACCTAAAACAAAGGGCGCCATTATGCTTAACGATGACGCTCTCTATGAGCGCATGAAGTATCTGCAGAACTCAGTCGGAGCAGTTCCATCGCCGTTCGACTGCTATTTGGTGAGCCGAGGACTCAAGACTCTGTCTGTTCGAATGAAGCAGCATATGGAAAATGGATTGGCGGTAGCACAAGCTCTGTGCACCAATCCCAAGATTGAGCGGGTCATTTATCCAGGTGAGTTGCCAATCGGCTCCTGAGTTCAATTGTTGCCCATCTGAAATTCAGAATCCAAGGCCTTGAATCGCATCCGCAACACGAAATATACAAGAAACAAATGAAAGGCTTTGGCGGAATGGTGTCGGTTTATCTTAAGGGCGGCCTTGAAGAGTCGCGCAAGTTCCTTGAGTCTCTCAAGGTTAATGATTGCCCAGAATCAAATTCAAAACCGATTCAATCAAAAGTAAAACTTTGAACTTTAGCTCTTCTCGCTGGCAGAGTCGCTTGGTGGTTACGAGTCTCTTGTCGAGCATCCGTAAGTTGTCTTCATGCTCTCCTCTGCCTCACAATCAATCGAATATGAATCGGCCTATGAATGTAGAGCGATCATGACCCATGCGTCGGTGCCACCAGATCAGCGAGCGGTGCTCGGTATCTCCGATAACTTTATTCGCTTCTCGATCGGCCTTGAGAACGCCCAAGATCTGATCGAAGACATCGAGCAAGCCTTGCAAGCTGCTGTAAGCAATTGAACCGCAAACCAATTGTGCCCTTGTTTCAAATCTATTTTATTCAATTCAGTTTCAATAAGCAACTTGATCAACTGCGACAAGATTGATTATTATTTCGATAGGCCTCGTTCTAGTTGACCGTGGATAATAAATTCGAGTTTGAATTGAGTTGGAATTTATTCGATTCGCTGTTAATTGCTAGAATGAAAATGAATGGACTAAGATGACCAGAGAAAAAGTCTAAAACGTGGCGTTTAACTGACGATTAGTACAAAATCTTGAGCGAGGACCGTCTGGGCGGTTTGGGCGGATAATTATTGACCGGAGTTTTTACTCTCTCGCTCTTGCTCACGTTGGCCATTAATTGGGCATAGCGCAACGGTGACGGTGTCTGCCCTCTTGGCGAGCGCATGCTGGAGTTGTTTGTAGTTGTTGGGGTTCTATCTACCTGGCCGTTAGATTGCGGCGGCGAGACCACATGATAAAAGGCCGGTCTATTCGCCGGAGCGTTTGTGTTGCTGCATGCGGCGTTCGGATGCAAGATTGAGCCAGCATTCAACTGGCCTCTTTTGAACTTATTGGGCGTTAGCGCTGGATTGAGCTGACGCATTAAATTTGTAGGTGGCCGGCAAATGGCGGCTGCCTGGTCGACTCCTTGTCCAATCTGCACAGCGCTAGACGCAGCAATAAATGAGTTGAGCTTGTTTTTTTCGGTCTCATCTTTGAGCGCTCTCTTGAACGCGTCGACACTCTCGTATTGGCGTATGTAGGCCTTGAGCTCCTGGACCAGCTTTTTGCCGATGGGCACGTTGTAATCGATCAAAATGTCCTTGATGGCACTGCATTCCGCTTTGCGGCGCGCTCTGTGCCACGAGTCGTCCAGCTCGGTGTTGGCGCTCGTATTGAAGGACATCTCGTCGAATCGTGTGTTGTTACGCGACTTGTACGAGCGAAGCGATGATTGCGATTCTGGCGTCATATTACGATTCTCTTCTCGTCGGCTCATTTCGTTTGTTCTCTGCTGCACCATGTTCTGAGAGATGGCCAAATGCGACACGGATGAGTACTGCCAGACAGAGATAAAATAAGGAAAAGAAAGATTATTTTCGCACCACAAGCTCCTTACCACTATTGTGCTCTCGGTTACTTTCTGATGCTTGGACAATGCATTCTCTTGCCCGTGGTAGCCACCGGGGCTGATTTGGTTGTTGTTATTGTTGAGATCAAGATCAATGCTTGAGCAGCGGAACGGACAACTAATCGAGCTCTTTTTAATTCGATGTCTTGCGTCGCTAGACTGAGCCTCTCGACGAGACTGGCGCGTGTTGGTCTTTTTGGAGTCAGCCGGACTACCCGAGCTCGACGGTGTATTGCACTTGCTATCGATCATGTCCGGCTCGAGCGACTCAACAACTGCAAGGCTGTTTCTTTTGTGCTTTCGGCTAATGAAACTTCCGAACGGGAATAATAATGAAGAGGCTTTGTGGCTAGCCGGGGCCAAAGGACTGGGCGTGGAAGATAGTCGTGTGAGACTCGAGCATGAGCTTGTGAGCGGCTCCTCTGAGTGGCTATTGCTCAAATATTTCTCAATTACGCTGTGAAATCTGTCTGCTTCGTCGCTGCACAGAAATTTGAAGCCAAAGTTGAATCGCTGTTCAATTCAGACGGGTTAAAAAGAGGACGCGTGGAGAGATAACGATCAGTAATTATTTACATTCACCGATATGAAATGAAAAAGGGAGCTTTTTCGCTGATAGCTCAACGGCACTTTGACTTCTTGCTCCCAGAGCTGGCCTTGCTGTTCAAATTAGGTCGAGAAAATAGTTTGTAGCCAAAGACACAAAATTAAAAGAGCTCACGTACAACCAGACTGTAAAGGCGAAAGTAGGCGTTCTGCTTGTTCTTGCAGTCTTTGAGGAAGCAGAGGGTCCCGCAACTCGACTTGAACCATTTCTCTGGGTTCAGCTTCGACGGCGATATGTAAAGCTGGACGGACGCGGTGCCGATTATCTTTCACCAGAGTATGTAGATCGCCTGAATAGCGGGCTGTCAGTGTTTATTTACTTTGAAGCTGTTTTTCTCAATCAGATTGACGAGAGGACACGAGGTCTCTTCAATGCGTCGAACGCTCTTCGAACGGTAAATGGCCGGCATTCGAGAACTGGACTGCGGTTATTAAATGGGCGCAAAGCTTAAAATCGGACTGAGCCTTTTGAATCGCGCGCTTCAAGTCGAGTTCAATTATTCAATGTTCAGAACTAAGTGCACTCGCTTTAAGTTAATAAATTTCTCCGTCGCTGCGAAACATTTTCACTCTGCGCCGATATTCGCATTTTCTAAGGCCGCTCTTTCCATATTTGGTTTTAGTTCACTCCTGATGATGGCGAGTGTGGCAGCAGCCAGCACCGACTCACCGAACGCAGCCGCTCGTCCAAAACAGTACAATGTGAGAGTTCCCAAGCAAGTTTCTTTTTTAGCCTTCCGCTGCTTCCTTCCCATCATTGGTTTCGTATGTGTTTAAGAACAAACAAAAAGTTCCATGCGCTGAAATTTCACACATCCAATGTGGATATCAAGTCGTGGAAAAACGTATTTGCTCTCTTTTTGCCTCAATTTCTGAAAGCAATTTTCTACTGAATAATAATCAACCAAGTCGAGCATGGTCAGAGACACGTCGAATCTTCCCACCCAACGAATGGACTGGGAGAGCATGCCCAAGGCAGGCGCGGGCAGTGAATTTGGACGCGAGAATAAAGAGATCTCGCGTCAGCGAAAGCTTGGCATTGTTCCGCGGAAAACTTCAATCGAAGACCTGCCCTGGATCATATCGGCCAAGGACGGCGACATGGGCAAGAATCGACAGTACATCGGCCGCAAGAGTGTCTCTCAGAGCTCTTCCTATTTCGTATTCATTCAAAGAGCGGAGGGCGAGTTCGACGCCTACCCGCTCGAGGACTGGTACATGTTCGCGCCTCACAAAACATATAAAACGCTCAACTTCGAAGAGGCAGAGGAAGAATTCAAGAGGAGACATAAGGTGATGAATAAATGCCTGTTGATGGCCAGCAAACGAAAAGCCGAAGAAGGCGAGGAAGAAGGCGACGAAGAGATGAGTGGCGAAGAGAAGAAAAGTGGCAAGAAAAAGAACGACTCGCAGGCAGTTGGTAAGAGAAGGGAGAGCCGCAAAAGCAAGGAGGAGAAGGACGATCTGGAAGAGGACGGCGTGTTTAAAACTGGCGAAGACTCGGACGACGGCGATAGAGAGGGCCTTGAGTTCGACTATTCTTCGACAAGTGACGAGTTCGAGGAGATTGAAGAAGACGCGGCGAAAAAAGAGGAGCTCTATGAAGAGAAAGGCATTGACGAGGAGGAAGGCATGAAAGCGTTGGTGAAAAGCGACGACGAGGAAGAAGAAGAGGCCGAGACAGACGAGGAAGGCCTCACAGAAGAAGGCAAAGAGTACAGGAAACTGATGAAGAAACGAGACGAAGACGACTTGGCCAAGGAGAGCGACGAGGGCGAGGAACATGACGACTTGTCCAAAGACTCTAGCTCGTCTTTGGAGGACTTTGATGGCGACGAGGTAGCGTATTCAGGAAATTGTTCAAATTTCATGACTCATCAATTTATAAATGTAAGAGGGCAAACAAATCGCGCACGTCTCTGGACGCTCTTAATCGCCTCAAACGAAAAGCGACCGAGAATTTAACCAAAAGCAAAAATCTGAAAAAGTCAAAGACTCAGCAAGCTGCAGAGCCAAGTGCGCCCGAGGAGGCACCGTCTTTGGTGAACGAAAACATGTCCAAGTCGAAGAAAACTGCGGCGATAATTGCTGCAGCTACGGCAGCCAAAAACAAAGGCTCCACCAGTGCGGCAAGCGACTCGTCGAAAAGCTCGCTGATCAGCGAGGACGAGGTAAGGCGGTATCTATCTCGTAAGCCGATGACAACCAAAGAGCTGCTGCACAAATTCCGTGCCAAAACTCAAAACGCCATGACAAACCAGGAACTCTGCCAGAGCCTGAAGACTATTTTGGACAAACTAAACGCCAAAATGATCGAGCAGAACGGAGTAAAATACCTGTCGCTACCTTAAAACTTGTAAAAGACTGAGTCTCAAAAAAGCCATACTGAATTGAATGTTGGACTTGTGTCAACAATTAGCTTCGAATAAAAAGCCCATTGATATCAAGGTGTGTCGGTTTATAAAGCTAGGAAAAAATGGTGTGAGTCGGCGTTTTCCCTTTAGACTCTCGTCGGGTAGCAAAACAACTTAGAAAGCATGCCATCCGACGAGTAAATAAGACTTGGAGGTTGAGGCCTGAGGTTAGAATGAAATCGATTTTGCTGTTTTGAAGGCTAACTTTCTTCGTCTTTGAATTTCATTTGACATTTTGGAGCTTCAGCCAGGTCTTTCGAAAGGCCATAGAATTTGCGAATGTGACGAGGTAGATAATCAAATAAAAGGTAGGTTGACTCTTGTCAACATCTGCTCAAAGTTTGCGTTTATATGAAAAAAAAACTAATGAATCAAATAAATATTCGTTCGTAGCCTACTGGAGGGATCGGGAGTTGGGCAGCTGTATAAAAAGGAGACTCAAAACCGATTTCGGATTTCACTGAGTCAGATTTGAAAATGCGATTAGGAGCAGCAATTATTTTACTCATTTCAGCAATTTTCATGGTTCTTGCTGGCACTGCCGAATCAGCAATCGGAAAAAGCAAATTAATGAGCACCATTCAAAAAAAAGTCAAAGACAACAACAAGTCACCGGCAACAGGAAAGAATCAAAATGCCAATCCGGGTAATGGAAATGCATTCGGTCTGATCAAACAAACCAAACGGCCTGCAGGTGACCCGGACTTTTTCGGTTAGAGGACACAAATCACATCAACAAGCCAGTTCTTTCTCATTCTGATTGTTAGTCGCTTTGTGCTTCTATTCTTCTTTCCTTGTTTTCAATTCAATTGGTGAAATGCATCTCAACGTTGAATTTGATCGATAATAAAACACGAAAACAATTTTTATTGTTTAAGAGCAATGATTCAATGATTCTAGGAGAGGCAAAGCTGCGAAGCAAAAACATCAAGCTTGTTTCGGAAAGTGACAAGAAACGAAAGAAAAAAAGTGAAAGAGAGAGAGGAAAGACCGGGGTGATTGAGAAGCAATGGCAAACTGTTTGGCAAGTATGGACAAATAATCAGGCGTGTTAAATCTGACTAATCGATAAACTGGCTTGACATGTAATGAGAACTAGCGGAAGTTCGCCCTGTTCGTTAGGCCGACTGTATTCGACAATTGCACGAAAGCAGTCTGTGCTTGTCTCGATCGGCTCGAGCTTGGTCGCCTTACTGTTGCACGGCTTTTTTATATAAAAGAGACGCTCGACGCTCACGTTGAACTCGCCGTTCAAATCTTCAATTGATTGCGTGCAGTCGAGCCTTCTTTTCACGTAATTGTTCATAAATGCTTTCAGTTTGCGTTCGAACTCTTTCTTGAGCGCGTTCACGTCGCCAAAGTTGAACTGTTCAACAATTAAAAAATTGTTCAGCTTGAGCTCGTCGAAAATGAGCGAGAAGACGAGAAAGCAGTTGCGATTGAATGACTCGTTGCCGCCCGACAGCTCGCTGCCTTCGTCAAGCTGCGAGTATTTGGCGAATGAGAAATTGTCAAACACACTCGACAAGACTGTCTGGGTTAGATTCTCGTCTGATGACGACGAAGATGACGCACTTGAATCGAACATAGACGGATACATGTATTTGAGTTTAATTGAAAATTCGCGCGTCATGGTGTCGATTTTGGCGACGTTCGCCGCCCCCTTGGCCCCTGGCCTCAATGTGGCAAGTGCGTTTTTAACCAACTTGAGCACATAATTCTTGCTGTTTGTTCTGTTGAGCATTTGATGAGCATTTACGGCTGGCGTGTCAATGGCGATCGAGGCGTCCATTGGTTCATCGTCGCGACTCAACTTTGCCATTTGACCTGACTCGGGACTTGAACGCTGCTCAATGGAGTCGCGCTCGCTTACTGAGCGACTATAAATCGATCTCAGGTTGGATGTGCTGCTCAGTTGACTTAACTCGGACCAGAAGCCGCTCGGCGAATGATGCTGTTGATCAAGCGAACGATTGCCGTTCATCAAACGCTCGACACCATTCACGGAGCTAGTCATCGGCAACGCCATCATCTGCGACAAGAGGTCGAACATTTTATTTCGCTGTTCAATGAAGTGTTCGTCGATCAGCTGAAGCAGCTCGTGAATGCCAAGCGTTTGAGCAGTTAAATACAATAGCTGTGGATTGGTGACTTGAGAAAAGTCCGCCTCTCCACCACCGGAGTAGATGAAGTTCAAGCAGAACCTGAACGACTCATAGTCTTTTATCTCGCTGAGTATGACCACTGTTCCCGGAAGAGCTTTGTTCTCTTGCCGATCCAAATACTCGGCCTGGCGGATTTTCTCGTGCAAAAACGAGGACGCGCTGGCCACAATGATTTTGTGTGCTTTTAGCACTTGTCCTTGGGCGAGAACCATGTACAAATCGGCAGGGATGAGAAGCGAGTTTTGGCTCAGGCTGAGGAAAAATCTTTCGATAAATGTCGATCGGCGATCGCTTGCTCGGCTGGGACGCGATAGAGACTCACTGCTGCCGTCTGTTTCAAAGTTGGTCGGCAGCATGCACGAGTTTTGAAACTGCTTGGGAGGCGACGATGAGGCTGAAAGGGCCGAGTCGAGCGATGCCGAGAAATGCTCCGAGCGAAGCGATTTCAAAAATTTGCGACCTTTACTCAGCCGCACTGTTTGGTGTAGAAGTCGTTCATCTCGAGCGAGCTCACTGTCCCGTCGCTTTTGGCTCACAGTTTCTTCGCCTTTTTCCATGTTTTTCTTGACGCGAAACGTTCAGCAGCCGAGCATTATCTAAAGCAGTCCTCCAGCGCGTTTTTGAAAATATAATTGCAAATTCAAGAGAGCGGTAGGTAGGATATGGCGTGCTGCTTTAGCCGACGACAAAACCTCAGACTGTCGCGTCGCTTTAGGGAAAATAATTTTAGTGTGTGTTCGTGTGTGTGTGTGTGTGTGTGTGACAGGGAGAGAGAAGGAGAGCGTTTCAGTAAACATTGGCTTTATCGCAACACCTCATCGCCTTGAAACGGCATTTACTTAATAAACACACGCAGCCACAATGAACCAGCGTTCGTCGAAACATGAGTAAAGACCTCTCAAGCTGCTTTAGGCAGCCGATATGCGCCGCACTCGACAAAACAGGCTGACGAAGTGTGGTGACGTATGAGTCGAAATCATAATGTCAGACAGGAGCGTTTTTTTTTTCATAACTGCTCCTAAATAGCGTCGCGCTAATGAGCTACCCCGCCCGGATTTGCGACATATTTGAGGCTGTACAAGGTAGCGAATCATCACCAAGGAAGAAATCAATTAGGCATTTGGACTGAAATGTTGGGCTTGAAAATTTTCCAGTCGAGCGCTCCCCGCTGGTGCTGGTAATTCTCCTATCGGTCTGGCTTAATTCGCAAGACGCACAAGAGCGCACGAGGAGAAAAGGAAGAGTTCGAACAGAGAATTGCACACAAATGGCGTCACAGGCGTGAATAGCGGAAAGCAAATTTGCAAATGCTTCAAATTAGAGGCAAAAATTATTTTTAATGTGGCTGCTACTGAGTGTCAGAGAGCATCCGACATTCTAAGAGGCTTAGAGCCTCGTTCGCTACTTGGCAATGCCGTTTTGTTTTTCAAAACGAGCAACGCCTCATAAACAAAGAGAATATTGAAAACATACGTACACACACCACATAGACACTCAGTGAGACACTTTGAACTTATGCAAGTTCTTTCGTAATGCAGCCTTATCTTGAATTTTTATCATTCAAGCAAGAATATTCGCTTTGACGAGTCTTAATATAGAACATTTAGCTAGTAAGGTGCGCAGCGCTCGAGTGGAAACAATCAACTCTGTCAGAGACTGGAGCGAGGCGTTGCGGTCTAATCTCTGAGCAGAGCGCCAAAATGTGCCCAAGACGTTTTTAAATCTGCTTTAACGTAGGCTGCACGAAAAGAGCGAAATTTGACAAGTGTCAAGCAAACGAGTTCGTTTCTTGTGTTACATGTTTCTTTCGACAGACACAAATTTAGGTGCTTCATGTGAAACGTATTCACTTGAGACGCGTCTGAAGGTGAGTGTGCGCACCGCGACTTGCATTCAAATGGAGTCATTTTCACTCTATTATCGTGTCCTATTTTATCCGATTCGCACTCTCTCGCTCTCTACTGTACTGTACATAATTGCGCTTTCACTTCACTCTTTCTCATTGTAAGTATACATTACTAATGAATTCAAATCGAGTAGCACTGATCTACTCGCAGCAATTGCTCAATGAGCTGGATAAGGTCTCAAAATACAAAGGAAGAGTAGGTTTTCAATTTTCAAACCAGCCAATGTTCAGACTCGGCTAAGACGTAAAACGAAGGCGTCTTTGGTGTTTGAGCTTCTCAAAGCTTACGGATTGTTAAATGAACTCGAGTAAGATAATTGGGCGAAAATTATCGATTGCAAGCACATAACCTTAAGAGTCGAAAAAAAATCCTCTGAATCCGATCAGGATTTTTCCGGCTGAGGCAGCGACACTGAGAGATTTGGGCAAATTTCACTCGTCACGCTACGTTCAGTTCATAAAAGAGTGCGGCCGTGTTGGTGATGAGGAAAAGCTAGACGAGGACGATTGTCTTGAATTCGGAATCGGTCTGTCATGAATAAGAAGGCATAATCATGCTTTCGCAAGTTCTAAACCCGTTCTTTCATTGAAACGATCAGGCTACGACTGCGAGTTTGTGGAGAATCTGGACGAATTCTGCTGCACAATTGCAGGCAGCTCGATAAAAGCGGCTCGATTAATAAACCAAGGCGCACACCAGTGTGTGATTAACTGGTTCGGCGGATGGCATCATGCTCGAAGGTAAAGCAACAGCCTTGGGAGAATTTGTATTGAAATCGGATTTGTGATTGAAAAAAAAAATAGAGAAAAGGCGAGCGGTTTCTGCTATGTAAACGACATAGTGCTGTGTATTTTGGAGCTGAGAAACAGATTTGATCGGGTTCTATACATTGACCTCGATCAGCATCACGGCGACGGTGAGAATCAATTTGATGGATTTTTATTGAATTTTTTTTTTCCACTCGACGAGAGACTGCGCGTTCTTATCAATGTTTCCTCTTGTATTAATATTAGGAGTGCAGGCGGCATTCGAGACGACAGATCGAGTGATGACGGTTTCAATTCATAAATGGCAGCCAGGCTTCTTTCCCGGTAGGCGTCAATATTTCGAGAGGCTACGTAGACTAAGATTGATTTCTTCGTTTTCAGGTTCGGGTGGGACGGATGAAATAGGAAGAAGCAAAGGCCTTTATTACTCAGTTAATGTTCCTCTTCAGAGTGGGATCGATGACGTCACATATTCGAGCATCTTTGACAAGTAAAATCTTGCACGCACGACCAGCGACGCAATTGACGCCTTCACTCAACGTCATCAATCAAAGCTTATTCACCACAATTGTGCGCACCTTCCAGCCGGATGTAATTGTTACGCAATGCGGTGCGGACGCACTAGCCGGAGACCCGATCGACCCGCACAGCAGCTTCAATTTGACACAAGACGCTTATCTTCACTGCATTGAGCGAATTTCACAACAACAGCTTCCGCTCATAATATTAGGTGGGGGTATGTATTTTGGTCGCTATTCTCCCGCTATTGGCATTTAAACCAGATCGACAACAGGTGGCTATCATTTCGCCAACACAGCTCGTCTGTGGTGTCAAATAACTGCTGCGCTGTGCCAAAAGACCTTGGCCGAAGATATACCCGAGCACGAGAATTTCCTTAGTTTTGGCCCAGACTACGAGCTTAAGATTAGCCCGGGTCGATGTCGTAATAACAACTCGAACGATTATTTGGACAAGATACAGAACGTGATCACGAACAATCTAATCAGCCTGGAAAGAACTAATCAGTGAAGAGTGACCTCTTGTGTGATAATTAAACGCGTCAATTCAATTCGCGTTCAGTCAATCGAATAAATTTAATTTTTAGCAGCTTCTGATGAGAATTTCGGATGCGCGCGCTCATTCGGAGGCAATAAATGTCGAGATGTGCGAACGCATTCATCATGTTCCCAATAATAATGACCATAATCGCGCCACACTAGGGCAATAGGCAAAAGTCGAAATGGCGAAAAGGAGGCGATGCGTGTCCGTGCTCAAATTGCAGTCAAATGTGCGAAAAAGTCGAGTGAGAAGCGGCCAGACCAATGGGATATGCAAATGAGAAATAGATTTGATTACGAGATAAGCAATCGCCTGGGTGTGCATCTGGACGTGAAGGCCATTAATCATGCAGGAAGTCTGGCTTATCTGAATGGCGGGCGGGCGGGTGTCGACGGCGGGCAAAAGTCGTAAAACAAATGAACGCAATTGACGAACGCGATGATCACGAGGTCCAAAGCGGCGGCGGCGGCGGGGGGCAGAAGTGTGATCTTCATCACTAGCGCAGTCGAAATTGATTAAATGGCGCTCGATTAGATAGGGCCTAACAAGAATGGCATTCAAGAGGAGTCGAGTGATGCTTGATCGAACGCTTTTCTCATCGCTGTCAATAATCTTAATTTGTTATCGAGGCGAAGAAATCTTATCGACTAATGCCCATTGTTGTTCCAAGTGCATCAAATAGTTCGTGACCACCACAAGGACGCAAAACGTCAGTTTGTGCGTCATTGAGAATTTGATGCCTTCCGGATGGCGGCTCTCACAGTCGCTGTTTAAGATGCACTGAATCCAAATTGCTTTTAATTGCTGCGGAAGCTGATTAAGGCTACAAACGCGTATAAATGCAGACCGCACGAAATGTGCACGCGCGCCTGCTTTGTATGTGATTGGCGTCACACGGTCCGAGTTGGATTAGTATTTGAAGAAATGAGAGCCGCTCAGGTGGATAGAGCGGTGAAGCCAATTAGACGCCGCTTGATTAGAAACATAGCATGCAGTAAATATTTGCGCAAGGCTCGCTTTCATCTCAGCCTAATGCCAAATTCAACTCGGCCTAATGCTTGACTCCTTTAGCTCAACACGAAACGTCCTCGCCGTACTCTTGTTAAGCTGTTTCTTTTCAAGTCGGCAAACGAAGAAAGCCCTGGCCCCCTCCCCTTTTCACTGTCGGCCAAAATAATGACCTCTCTGTGCTCGGGCCAAATTTTAAAAACGATGCGAAATACGAGTGCTCGTAATTGATGCGTTTTGAACGGGATCGATCGAATGGCAAGGCTGGGAGGAGTTGGACTTGATTGAGAAACGAGCGGATCTGGGCCTTTCGGGATGCTTTTCACATTTTCTCCTTGGGTTAGTTACTCAACAAGGCAAATCCGATAAGCAAATGAAAATGCTAATCGTATGCACAAACACACAGGCGCGCTTGAGTCACGAATCAACAAATCAATTTTTGAAGTGGTCGGACCCGCTGCCCAAACACTTTTATCTGATTAGTTTGCGCGTTGGATCGAATCCCATTTGAGCGACCGCTGCCGCCAGCGCCACCGACCAGGCCTCAGCCCGACTGTTTTCATTAACACTCAAATGTCAATGCAAACAACACGCAGCACAAGCGCCAACATTCAGAACAATGCGAGCCGAATGTTGAGATAAATAAACAAACATCGAGCGAGTGATGGAGATAAGCGTTAGCTGGATTGACTTGAACAGCTGCTGCCTGTGTGTGAGTTGGCCGCTCGGGTGTGAAGACACGTCGGTTCGCCCGGCTTAGGGGTCTTTGTTTCTTCTTCTTCTCTTGATCATCGTGCTCATGATTGCACACACGCCCACTTGGCGAGAGATGAGGCCCAAATCGACGTTCACACGCACGCACTCTCTCTTCCTCTCTCGCATACACAATCGTACACAAACACACTCGGACTTCACCATGGGGCGCACATTAATTCCACTCAAATATTTCCTCATGTGTGCGAACGTAATTTGGACAGCTCTAATGAATTCAGGCCCCCACTTGAGGCAACTATTCGGCCATTAAAGGCCATTAAAGGTGGCTCCGATCGCCCTTGGTAACCATTTCATTTGACACGCCTGAGAGACGCCCGGGGCGGCTCAAATTACACTACGTGCCGTGCCGTTCCGGCAAACAAAAACAAAATGAAGTAATAAAAATGAAAGAAAGCCAACACGGACTGGCTTGATCGCCGCTCTAAATCTCAAGTGCCCGATAATATAAAAAAAGAAATGCTTGCCGCCGAATGCTTTCTTTCATGCAGGCCGAACCGTGTCATTAGCGAGAAGGGCGAGAAATTTGTTGCACAAACGAACGTGTCACATGTTTTTCTAGTTTATTACGCTTTGAGAGTCCAAGCGCTTGCTCGAGCACTTGTTCAATCACGTTTGTAGAGTATTTTTACAATTTTAATACCAGACAGAATGTTCTAGTCTCGATAGCGCGAAAAAAATCAAGTTGCTTGTCATTGGGAGGCGATCTTGTTGTTGTTGTTGACTGCTTTACGATGAGAGTAGAACAGGATCACGAATAATAAATAAATAATTTTTGCATTTTTGTTGTTTAATTGAAAAGAAACGAGCATCGCTGTGTTTAATGAAAAAATGAAAACGAAAATACCAAGAGGGAGAAGGACAGAAGAAAGGAGGCAAGAATATAGAAAAGGAGAAGATTAGTTAGATAGAGGCGAAACAAATGAGCCGAATTAGATTGCACGAGTTGAATGAGGAGTTTGCGATCGCCGATGAACGAACGGGCTCAAAAAGCGCTCTGCAATGCTCTCATTCTTTTAAAAATACTATTGAACACTTTAGGTTGAGGCAAGTGTCAGTTGGTGAGCAGATTCGGCAAATAATCGTTGAGAAGCGGCGACTCGCACGAGTCAAACAGAAACGAGGGCGACTCATTGAACAGATCTAGGTAGTTGTCGTTTACTGTTAAGTTATCGATCAGATCCATCGGCTCGCCACAATGATTCGCACTATTTACACATTCATTCAATATTTGCGCGTGTGACACGTTTATGAAATTGATGGGCTCGCTCTTGACCGGACTTGGCTTCGCCTCCACTTCATTCTTACACAACTTGGTTGAAGCAGTGCTGGCCTTCCAGTCAAAGCTAAAATCGACACTCTCCTCGTAGTTGATGCTCTTTTTGCTGGCTGCCGGCGTTTGCAGCTCGCCAATCAACTCTGACAGAGTCTGATTGCTTAGCTGATTGAGCACATTTGTCTTTTGCTGGCCATTTTGACTCAGCACGGCAATCGAATAAGGCCTAGACGAATTGTTGGCGGACGCGGTCACGGTTACTGGTATCAGGTGAATCACTTGGCCGTTTTGCAGCCGTTTTACTTGAGGAGTCCTGCTCTTTGCCACTCTGGCCAGTTTCTTCTCGCCCTGAACGGGCACCAGGCGCAGCGAAGTGACACTGGTCGGAAGCGAGCGGCTCGTTTTCACTTTTACCGGCTTGACGGGGCTGTGCGGAGAGATGGTGAAGCTTGGAACCGGATGAGCAAAACTGTGCGACATTTCGGTCTCGTTTAGCTGGTTTGCGTGTCCCATGTCGGCGGGCGAGTCGGCCGGCGTGATGGCTATCGAAGAATGGCTCGATGCCGCCATTACTACTGACTTGGCCTGAACGGGCGTCGCTGCGGGCTGAGTCTGAACTACGTTCGGCTTGTACGGGTTGATGGCGATCAGTTGAATCGGCTTCACATTCGCCAAATTGATCACGTTCGGACTGGAGGCGGCCTTCATGAGCAAGTTTCGCTGCTCGTTGAGCAGTTGACTGACTTTGGCCGGCTTGCTCGACGTGGTCTTGGTTATACGAGGCACTTTAACCTCTTTTATTAGCCTAAGAGGCCGCACGCTCGGCGGTTGGCTCAGCAGCAAGTTTCTGATCGATTGATCGTTCACTTTGAATCGATTTACTGTGCTGGTCTCTGGTGGCGTGAGTGCCATTGACGAAATCTTTATCACTTGCGGCAGCGCTTGCTGCTGCGGATGCGACGAAATCGACTTTGGCTGGATCTGAATGAGTTTGCCGTTCTGCTGCTGCTGCGGGCCGTTGGCTTTGAGACTAATTATGGAGTTTTTCACTGTTGGCTGAGAAGCAAGAGAAGACGACTGAGTCGGCGCAACGGCTGCTGATGTGCTGGCAGAGGGAAACAGGGGCTCGTTCATAATGGTCGAGTTGAATAGAGCGTTCATGTCAAGATTGATTTTTTCGCTGGCCTGGCCACCGTCTTCAGCGCCGAGCAAATTGGACAGTCTGCTCGAAATTTGCGCTGTCGAGTGGACTAGGGGATTTGCGTCCGCCATACTGCCGTTCATGCTGCTCGCTCTTGAGTCTGATTCGAAGCTCTCACTGCTGCGTTTACTCTTCTTACGAGGCCTGTATTTATAATCCGGATATTCTTTAAGATGCAGCTGCCTTAGTCGCTCAGCCTCGGCCACATATGGCTTGCGCGCTTCATCGTCCAGCATCTTCCACCTAGCGCCTAGTAACTTGCTTATTTCGGCGTTGTGAATCTCGGGCGTGCTCTCGCTGATTCGTTTTCGCTCGATCTGAGACCAGACCATGAATGCGTTCATAGGTCGCTTGATATGCCCTTGAGAGAGAGAATGGCGCTTGTTTTGAATTGCGTCGCTGTAGGGCGTGCGCGATGAGGGGTCCACTTTTATTGAGACGAACTGACCGCCACCGCCGCACGACGAGGCGGTGGTATCGCTGCTCGTCTCGTCATGGAACAGCATATCATTCAGATTCATGCCGTCGGAGAAGCTCGAGTGAGTGGATGCGGTCGATGATAGACGCCTGCTTCGCTTTTGGCTGCACACCGAACCGCCTTGACTACAAGCGTCTGCATAACTCTGCTCGCCTTGGTTCGATACGTTGCTGACCGGCGTCGGCAGCGAGTCAAACTCGAGCGCATTCGGCGACTGCTCAAGCTGCTTGAACAGAATATCGAACTTGCTCGATTCAAATACGCAGTCGCCCTTGAGCGTCGAGTCGAGTAAATGTTCGTTGAGAAAGTCGAAATCGTGGTCCATGTCGGCCATTCGCGCCGCCTCTTGTGCGCTATGCACATTCGCATCGGGCACATGATACGAATCCAAAGCGTTTAACATGGCGCCGGCTTTCTACTTTGCTAAACCATAGGTCGCAAATCTACAACTCAAACTAGAAGAAAATATAAGTCCTTGCTCAAACGAACGATGCTTGTGTTTGTGTGTTTTCGCTCTGAACTAAATGAACGCGGCCAGAAGGAGGCAGGTCGTCAAAGAGACGCGCACTCAATGGTCGATATCGCGCGAGTTAACGATCAGAAGGGAAACTGCGTAGTTCGGACCGATGATGAGTGTGTGTGTGTGTGTGCGCAGTGGCGGTGGCGGCTGCGGCGGGTATTGTGGGCAACAACGAATAAGGGCCGCGGGCCAGCGAGGAAGCCAGTCGAGTGCGAAGTTTTGAAGGACGAGCCAATGAGATCGCACGAGAAATAAATGAGGAAACGAAGGAATAATAATAATAATATTTGGAAATAAAATATAAATAGCTTTTGTCGGTTGGACAGGGCCTGGCGATCGGAAATCAATCTGATCGATAACGAACCCTCGTCGAACAGGCAACACCAGTGGAGCCGCAAACAACTACAATAACAACAATAAGATGAATGTATTAGAATGTAGAGAAGAATCGAAGCCGAGCGGGCTAGAAGCAGAGTGGCGTAGGCGAATACAGATGTGCCTTTTACGCTCGATCGCGTCAATCTTATCTCTCGCGTTTTATTTTTGGCGCCCGGTGTTGTAGATGCTGCGATGATTCATTTGAGCGAAGGTGCGATAGCCCTTCGAGATTTGGCTGTGGCCTCGGCTTAATGCCAATCCTGCAATTAATTAATGACACCACGGCACGTATCGGTTCGCTCCTCTCTCTCTCTGGCTCTTTAATTAAAACCGAATGTTCGAGCAAACATGAACATGAAAACGATAAACGATGGCGCCGAAGGCCCATTAGCCCCTGCGTGAACCGTCAAGCGGGTTGGAGCGTGTTGGATTACCAAACGTTGATTGCGACGGGCGCCTCTCATCCAAGTGTCATTGTGTATGCCATGCATCTGCTTTTTTTCGAGCATGTACTTGAAATCGAATAGCCACAGCGGCTGGATTATTGGGAGGCAAACGAAGAGGGGGGGATCGTGTGTGTGTGTGTGTGTGTGCGTGCGTGAGTAAGCGAGTGAGTGCACGCTCGTTTCTTACTAAGTTTACATTAAGGCTCGGTGTGTCCGCGGCGGGTTTGCTTAACGTGCAGGTGTTAGAATGTGTTTGGCCATACCAAATGACGCGTTACATAATTGTGACCGGACGCTTGACGCTCCACATTCAAGCAGCTAATTATTTGTTTTAGTAAACGCGTCCGATGCGGTGGCGGAGGGGGGCAGAGTGGGCAGTGTCGACGTTCGTGAATTGTTTTTAATGGGCAGCAAGCTGCGGAGATAAACACAATTGGCCTCGCGAGGCGGCTTTACGCTAGCAATCGACATGTTTGCACATTATTTAATAAATCGTTTACACAGAGCTTACTCGCGATTAGAATTTAATACGATTCATCATCGTCGATCTATTCACAAAGCCGAATGACAATTTAATTGGCATGTGGACCATGCAATGCCGAACGCTTGCTAATTGAAAAAGAAGTATAAAACCGAATAAACGAGCGAGCGAGCCAAGCAGCCAAATCGAGAGAGAGAGAGAGAGAGAATAGGTCGGAGAGACGTAAAAGAAAAGCGAAATGATTAGAAAAGTGTTTCACGCACGAGACGAGATGAAAGAAAACAATTGGAGAGATTGCGATCGGCCGCTTGCGAACATGTCCATGAAACTTGAGTCCCTTGTCTAAGATTAAGCAGCGATTTATGTTTTCTCAGAGATTAGCCACTTTTTCAAGAGATTAAATTTGCCCCTCTACTCATGTTCTTGTTTGTGCGTCTGCTCAGTCAGTGGGTGGTCCCAACGAAACCCACTCGAGCGTTTGAACAGTTTGCATCCGGCTGTCATAAACAATAATCGCATGTTGCCTCTCTGCCGGCTGCATTCCGCTTCGTTTCTAACCAACCCAGCACACACACACAGCGCACACACACACACACAGACCATGAACACAATTGGCTCAGAGGCTCATTGAAAAGTAACTGGATCCGACGGACGGGCAATTATAAATACAAGGCTTAATGGTCCGTCTGCTCTTTACTATCGAAAATTAATTTCACAATTTAACATTCGGACGGCCCTTGAACCATTCGAAATGTAGCGATGCGAATACCTGAGCGCGGCTCGGGCCCATTTAAATGAGATGCAATTTTTAAGGTTTGATTCACTAAATAAAAATAACAATAAAGGCAGAATATAAAAAAAAATGCCACGATGGTCATGTCTGCCGAATCCTGCAGGATGAATAGACCGCCGAGGGCTTGATTATTAATTCATAGATTAGGCCGGGTAAACAAATAAAGCCCTACGGACAGCTATTCTTGGCCCTGCCACTTAAATTAGTATGTGTATTGACGCACTCGTCCTCGGTCAGGCTCGCCTGTATCAGTTTGTGTGTGTGTGTGCGTGGTCGGTTGTGTATGTGCTCGGCTGTCGACAATGTGCATAGAAGAATAAAATGTTTCTAATTATAAGAAGCAAATTGGATTAGAATTGCTTGAATGGATGGATGGCTGGTGGCTGGCCGGCTTGCGTCGGCGAGTACATTCAGTCAGTTGGGCAAATGTTCCGATGAATGAAGATGTGGGCCAGGCAAACAATGCATTTAGTTTGAGTCTGCAAAATATTTGGTCTTGACGCTGCATGATTGAGCCTGCTGCTGTCTTCTACCCCTTCGAGAGCCCTTTCAAATAGTTCCTTTCATCGTTTCTTTAATTCATTTCTATACACGGCTCCAGCATCTCGCTTTCTCTTATTGCCCTGTTCGACCGAGTCTGATTTCGAGTTCAGGTCCAAGATCGAAAGCTTCAAGCTTGACATTCGATTTCGATAATCTAGGCCCCTTGTTTGGATAGTTGCCTCAACTGTGCGGGCACGTTCAAAAAGGCGGGTTTATGTGGCACTTTGTTTTCATTAAAATTTATTTGTCCAAACAAAGCTTATTTTTGCTTGGCCTGTGCCTGCTGGGTCTTCAAAACCTTGGTGACGATCTTCTGCTCTTCGATGAGGAAGGCACGAACGATGCGGTTTCGAACGCAGAGGGCGCATCGGGAACCACCGTAGGCGCGGTTGACAGTCTTCATGCGTCGCGAGAGCCGGGAGAGCTCACGTGGTCGGCCAGGAACGACTCCGTTGAGCTTGATGTTGCAGCTCGGCTCGCCGCACATCGGGATTGTGGGCTTCTTCTTCAAATAGTGGTAGACAAGTCGGCCACCAGGAGTCTTGACGACCTTTCTCTTGTTCGAGTTGGTGTTGTACGACAATCGTCGTCTCAAGGTCAATCGTTGAGCCATTTCGAACTTGTACCTGTTGTGAATTGTGTGATGATTAGTTTGAGTTGTGGAGGAAGCTCGAGCTTTTCTTTTTCACGAGGCTTGTCACAACCTCGAATTAACAAGCTCGCCTCATCTCTACTTCAGCGCGGGCATAAACAAATTTGACTTTTTTTGGCGATTTATTATTATTTTTCAATCTTGTGCTTGTCCAATTCAATAAGCAAACAGCCACGTCGAAATTTTGCGGTCTATTCGTCAATGAATTAGAGCTGACACTCGATCAATTCGATTTTTAAGCGACCAAAGTTGATGCAGTCGAGGACACGCTTTGATAGAGTAGGTTAGAGTGTGCAGACCATTAGACGAATTGACTGCGAGGACTTACTATTTCCAGGTGGGCGGAAGCTTGCCCTTGGTCTTGTAGTATCGCGACAATCGGTGAATTCGGCTCTCGACCAAAATAAGACGGAACTTGGCGTCCTTGTCCTTTCGGCTTCGCTCCAAGTGCTTTCGGATGCTGACCGCCTTCTTGATGAGGAAGTAGAGATCCTCGGGCAAGTCAGGAGCGAGACCCTTGGCCTTCAAGATGCGCAGAATCTTGTTGCCAGTGATGAATCGCACTTGAGCAACACCGTGCGAATCCCTGAGGATGACACCTTTTGCGATGTTTTCATTCAAATTTGCGTCAACACTTGGCACTCAAGTTAATATTCATACCAATTTGTGATGGGGTCAAACCCTTCTTGGCCAACTTGAAGATTTGCTCCTTAACATTCTCGCTGGTCAATTTGAGCCACTTGAACACAATCGCATTGAAAATTGGCGCCAAACAAAGAAGAAAGGTCTAGAATGAAAATTACCGAGGGGACCGTTCGTCGGTAAGGCAGAGCCGACGAGGAAATACCTTTTCTTTAAATTGATTTAGAAGCGTGATGGTCGAAAATGAAATGACCGGACATGGGAAAGCTGACGTCGAGTGACTGTGTCTTGAATGAGCATGTCTCCGTTTGTGAGTGGATGGCGACTGATCACACAATTCATTCGTCATTCAATTTGAATCACAGACGGAGATGATTTTGCATTATTTTTATAACAGAATTCCAACGCTTGTCAATCAATTCCTTGATTGAACATGACGAATTCTGCAGACCAAATATAATGCTGAGTACGACCTAGGCCTAGCCTGAGTCAACTCTAACTCGGGAGAAAACGCCGACACGTGACGCAAACAAAAGGCTCCTCCATGTCAGGCTGACGTGGTCTTCAACTTACCCTTGAGAGTGCATACGACCCATTTTGCAATGTTAGGCGCTTAGTTTCTGCAAACGAACTGAAATTATCAGAGGTTAGCTTTGGTTAGATTGCCAGTAGAGAAATTCACTCTTTTTTTTTCGCAAAGCAGAGCACGTTAGTTTAAAGTTATTTGCGTCTAATTGCAGACAGATGCATCCACACTGGGGGTCGAGGTCGAGCGAGTATTTGCATTCGTACTCTCAAGTCTCAAGCAAGCAAGACATGTACAGCATTTATTGTCTGCTCGTTGCTTAAAGCTCTAGCCGTTGTCTTGCGACCCTAATACCGCTCTGACTTGAAGCTTTGTGACGAATATTTCAGTCAATAAAAATCAAAATTTACTTGTCTCCATAATGGCGCTAATCGTTGCGGCGCCAAATTTATCTATTCATCATACTTTTGATCTCTTCAATGGTCGGTGCCGGCCATAAAGGATCTATTTTCGCCATGGAAACCATTCCAAGTTGATTGACGCTTGAGTGGAGAAAAAAGATCATTTCACTTGTCTTGAGTGGCAATTCCTTTTCCCAAATTGAGTTGAGAATGATCGAAGAAGCCACTTATTCGCAGCCGATTTCCAATGAAGTGAAAAATTTTTTGCTTCACGAAAACCTCTGGAAGCCTAATGTTTCAATTAAGCTAAACGAGTCTGTAAAGATCATAAATCCACCTGCCGACGGCTGGTGTTTCTTTCACTCGATTCAGTTGGCTCTTAACTTTCAGCAAAACTTTGACAATGACGTGCACTCTCTGAAGCTCAAGTTATTCGAGCATTTTGCCAAGTCCCTAGCTCACTCCGATTACGTTGAAAATCTAACCGCAATGGACGAGAGCGTCGATTCAAATAAGATTCTGAGCAAAGTTGTCACCAGTTTTTACTTCAAGGACAATAAACGTACTCGTGTAGCAGTTGCCTTATTCAACATGCTCTTGTATCTTGACTTGGCCTTATTTGACTCGGACGTGGTTGATCTTGTGCCATCACTCATGTCAGACGCATTGCAAATCTCGATTGAAATTTACACCCTGAGCCAAGAGAAAGACGCTCTCATCAAGTATCAGACTTTTGAACACGATTCCAAGCAAGAACCGTTAAAGCTTTTGTTGGTGAACAACCATTATATGGCCTTCGTGCATGTGAACCCAAGCTCTGCCGATTTGTTCGAGTCTCCTCCCCAGCTTTTGAGTGAGAAAGAAAATCGGAGGATCGCCTCATACGCGATCCGCAAAGCTGACAAATGTATCTATCAAGTGGCCAAAAACCTCTTTGCAAGTAAGCGTCCCCTCGAGTCTAATTCGCTCGCCTTTAATATTATCTCTTGCTTTCAAAGACCATGCGTTACTGAATAGGCAGCCCGAGCTCGTCTGGAGGTCGACCAAAGCTTGGAGAGGTCGTTTCCAACATGCCCAATGGATCGTATGGGATTCGAGCATCGGCCAGGGTTGGCAAATTGTTAAAGCAGCCTTCACAAATGCCAAGATTAAAGTTCGCGTGGAACGTCGATTTCGGGAATTAGACGAGCTTGCCTCATTCATTTGTCAAGAGCATATGTTCGCTGCCGAGGAAAATTATCTCAGGAATAATATTCTTGAGGGCTTCTTCAGTGAAATCAGGCATTATAGCAAAGATCAAGTCGCTGACCTCTACGCTCTCTTTAAATTTTTGTTCAAACTCGGCTCGTTGAAGGGACTCTATTTAACAGTCAAAATCTTAATGACCGATAGGCGCGAGAATGGCTATGCCAAGCATGTTCTGCTTACAGTGCCACCGTATGGCGTTTGTGTGGACCTTGAGCCACTTGAGGTACTCTTCGAATCGATGTGGGACGAGAAAATCAATTTGTTCAAATTAGCCGTCATAAATGAACAAGTGCCATCGTTTGAATTGAACTTTTCACAAAACGAATCAGACTCGGCGCCAAACGACGAGTGCGAGTCGCTCAATCAAAGTCAATATTCGATCAGTGACTCGTCCATTCAATCGGATGCTGATTCCAGTTCGTGGAATGCGCTCAATGCGATCGGCTCCTCGATGATTTTGGCCTCAATTCTAGCCGCGGCGTTCGCATTTAATTTTATTCAATTCGGTTAAGCAATCAGACGAATAAAACAATCCATCAATCCTCAGAGCTCTCCCATTAGATTCAAAGGAATCGGAGGTGGCGGCCTCACTGCCTCTTGCTCTTCATCGTCCTCTTCGTCAGTCAGATCTGCTTCCTCGGCGTTCTTGATCGTGCTCATGCTTTTTTCCGGCTTTTTTCCGTTCAAAGTCCCTTTAACTTTTCAAGGTTTTTGAATTTATTATTCGCTTTAACAAAAGGTGAACAAGTAAAACAAGAAAAGTAGAAGAGTGATTATCCGAGCGAGCTCGATTCAATCAAATAGAGTACAAGCGAGCCGAAAGCGAGTGAAATTAACGCGATCACATATTGCTTTGAGTAAAAGCCGCTCAAAAAGCAGATGAGCGTTATTCCGATTATAAAAGTCCGTTTATACAACGCATATTCGGACTTAATCTGCTCTGCCTTCTTTTTTCTCTGTTCGCCCGCAACTCGCTTAGCTTTAAGCTCGAATTTTCACAAATGCATTGAGTCGAGGCCAAAGAAAAAAGAAATCTACCTTTGCATTCGTAAGAGCCGGGCTTGTTCACGCAGATCTGATCTTGGCGGCACTTTGGCTCTTTTCCAGCACATTCGTCGACGTCTTCGCAGCTGCCGTCTGCCTCCTGTCGGTAGCCTTTGTTGCATCCGATACAACCTCTGTTTCCTCCAGTCGTACAAGTAAGACACGATGGATCGCAGCTATTGCATCTGTATGAGCCGTCCGTGTTTGTGCAGTACTCTCGTTTGCCACACGGACTCGAGTCGCATTCGTTCAGATCTTGGTAAATTTAACTTCAGAAGAAGACTTGAATGCTTGAACTTGAGTTTCGTACCAACACACAGGCCGGTCTCGGTCTCCATTTTCCAGCCTTTCTTGCATCGTAGACAGTCTTTGGCGTCAGCAGAACTGCATTCGGCGCAAGAATGATGACAGCCTGCGAGACAAGGCAGATTAAAGCAACTTGAATGTGAAAATTGTCAGCGTCAAGGGCTTACTTTCACATTGAGGATGGTCTTCATCTTCACCGGTGTTGAAAAATCCTTCAGCGCACTGAGAGCAGAGCTGCCCTGCGTAGCCGTAATTGCAGGTGCACTTGCCACTTCCTTCTCTGCTTCCCTCTCCCTGTCCGTTAAGTTTCTTAGAACAAGGCAGAACTTAGCGGCGATGAATAGGAAACGACAATTTACCTCGCATTTGCCCCTGCCGCCGCACACTTCTCCGCCGAATATCGGACACGGCTGACACGAGGAGCCGAACGTGTTTTGCGGACAGCAGTACTTTGCCTGATCGATACACAGCTCGTCCGAGAGTTTTGACTTTATTTCAGACGGTCTGTTTTTGAACCAGTCAAGCAGAGTATCTTCGAGTTGTTCGAGCTGATTATGACACTTGAAACGTTACAAGGAAATTTACAGCCGACCGCTCAGATTCTATTCAGATTTCTTACTTTGGAGTCATGGCAAACAGATTCAATAATCTCTTCGAATCGAGTCTCACTGCTGGCATAACTGCCCAGTGACTTATCTTCCCAGGCTATTCGACGACAAAATTGACTTGAATGCAGAACGAAGTGGAACGAAAAATGCGCAACCTGTATTGCCGCCACCAAAGTTCCCTTTGGCTGTTCGGTCTAGGCCCTTTAATTGAACACTTCACTGGCTGGCAATTAACAAACGTGAAAAAAAACTCTCAAACCTGAACGAAATCATCGACCAGCTTTCTGCAAGTCTGGCATTTGGATTGGCTACTAGCTGCGTGGGCGGCATGCAGAAAAGCTAGAAAAGCGACGAACATCGAACACTTGACGATATACATCGAACACTTGACGACGCTCATAATCACCAACAGTCACCAGTTTTGGAACGACGGGCTTGGACAACGAGTTCGGCAGTCTAAAATAGAAATGCTCAAGAAGCGTAGACGTCGTTCGCGAAAGCGTGCATATTTTATTTAAGTCAAATAGCGCACGGCCGTCTCAGCGCTGCATATTATTTTAGACTAATCGACGAATCAGATATTTGAACGTGTAAACTACTCCTTGCTCGTTTCCTCGTCGCTGTTCTGATTCGATCGACCAAACTTGGGCCAATTCCGAATCTATTCCTTGCCCTTATTCATTAGGATTCTTGTATCAGGGTCGCCTCATTCTGTTTGCTTCTGCCAATTACCACTTGCCCATCGTGAATTTTAGCCTCCTCGCAATTTTTCACTAAAATTCCTAGCCATCGCTCTCAGTCAGTTGGACGTTCACCTCAATTGAAAAACACCGGGCATGGGATTCAAAGCGCTCTAAGTTAAGTGAGTGAGTTTCAATCATTTTTCAGTTTTGAGACAGACAAGCTTGGAATCCATCTGCCTAAGCAGTGAGTTTCAGAAGTTAGTTTTGCACGGCTGCAGAGCAACGAGTAGATTGCATAGAGCTAGCGCAGCGTTAGTTGCGTTGATGCTTGCACTGAAGGCATTTCACAAGCAAAAGTGGGCCCAGAATGGCAAAACGATTCCGCTTGAATTTTCGATTCTAATCGCCATGCGCGCTCAGATTTAGAGATCACAATCGCACAATGTCGTCAATCCTTTTCCGAAGAGCCCTCAACAAGCTTACGACTCCATTGACTCGTCGAAGCATTGTGACCACTCCGGTGAAGCGCAGCTCTGATCCGCTCATCGGCCATGTCAACCAGGAAGCTCATCCTGCTTCGGTAAGTCGACTCTCCTGCTGCACTCAACTAGGCGTTCTTAATCTATGCCTTGAATCACTAGACTCTGCCCTTCAGCATCAAGAACCGATACAAGCTGGCCGCTCTCATGATTTTCTATTTCAGCAGTGGATTCACCGCTCCGTTTTTGATCGTTCGCTATCAGTTGCTTAAGAAGAGCTCTGCCTAAATAATTCGATTAAATGTGCAGAATATGAGAAAAAAAAAGCAACACAAATTCAACCTAGAACCATGCTATTCATTCTGTCGACTGCGTTTGTTTACTGCATATGCCAGTCTATAGAAGTGCTTAGAATTCAACGTGACCATTTCGTTTGAAAATAAACACCTGAAAAAAAAAGAAACAATCCGCTCGCCCGTCTTATCCTTCCTGGTCGTTTTTTAGTTTTTTTTTTTGCTTTATTGTGACCACGAATTTTAAACAAGACTCAAACGGAAAGAGAGGGAGAGAGAAAGATTTTTACATTGCTTAAGAAAGAGGCGCAATCAAATAGTTCTAGTTCTTGGCCAAATAACGTCTTCTCGCCTCATTTAGAAGCTCGAATTTTCGCTCTTCGCTGCTGAGTGCGTTCGATTTAGGCTTGCTTCTGGTAGGAGGCGTGACAGTTTGCTCGCTGTTGCTGGTTTTTGTGTCGATCGTTGACAGCTCGCCCGAATCCAGAATCGATGCGACTATGGTGTCAATGTCAAGCGACGAAGACTTTCGAATGTAGCGCTGGATGACTTCAAACGACGCGTCTGGCAATATGTCCTTGACATTCAGTGCAAGTGAGCTTATGTCTGAAAAGCTCAAGCTCGAGCTGGTCTTCTTTATCGAGTTTCGTTGAGTCCTCTGTCGCTGCTGAACACTTCGGACTTGAGTAAAGTGGATGTCAATCAGCTGCTGCAGGTCGCTGTGATTCAGTTCGCTTGTCTCGATTCTCAGCTCGTTGGCTATCATTTGGTTAACACGTCGACTCAGACTGTCTAAAGACTCGCCCTCACTCTTACAAGTCACATCCAATGATTTTATCTCGTAGACAGTAGCCGGAACAAACAGAGTAATCAGCGCGTTTAGGGTATCGTTGGCATAAATGTAATTGCAAGCAATTGAAAAAATCGGCCGATGAACGCGAAGACAAACCGGTCGGATTTTAACAGCGTCCGAGTTGAAGGGCGCAAAGCTGCGAGGCTCAAACTTTAGCAAAGCTTTCTTGGCGCTTGTGCAGACCAAATCAGGAAAGATAAGAACGGGATAGTTTGCTTTTGTCTGCAGAGGTTCATCGTCTTGCTTGCTCGATTCGTTTTTCAGGGCGTCGGTCATACAGACTCTGAAAAACGTGGCCAATAACGAATTGCTGCTGCCTCTGTTACTAATCGAGGCGTTGCTCGTTTGACCGAAATAATTGATTTTACCAAAAGCCAATTTAATTGCCATGTAGTCTAATTGTGTGACATGATTTGACACAAACACGGTCAGAGGGAATTCATTCATGTCAAACGGACGACCGGAACAATTTGCGTGGATGCCCAACAAGGTGCATACTGTATCGACGACAATCGGTGCTCGCTTGAGACTCGGCGCGATCCTGAGAACCAGATGAACGACTATGAGAAGCAGTAGACGCACAGAAAGCAATATGAGGCCGAACGGTGCGTAGGCGATCAGCTTCAGAACTGCCAACGAGCTGGGCCCAAGCAAATCAAAGTCGAAAAATCCGCTCAGGATCTGACCAACTCGGCCCGGCTCTTGTTTGAGTTGTTCAATATCCATCTGCTGCTCTGTTTGGCGTTCAGTTCTGAACTCTTCTCGGATATTTGCGGCTCAACTCCGGCTTTTCTTGTTTCTACGATCTGGTAAATGTAGTCGGTGATGACGATGATGATGATGCAGACCCGAATCGAAAATGTAAATTAGTACCCAAATCAAGCCGAGAAGAATTAATTTAACAATTGCAATTGAATGCTCAAAGCGCGTAATTCAAAGCCTCCTCTTCTTTTTGAAATTCTCTGTCACACATACACTGAAATATGGCCATTTATACAAGCCTGTCAGACAACTTAGAACCTCTCGTCCTATTTAATGGAGGCCTAGTCTCGTTCGAAATGGCCTTTGCCTGAATCAGAACCGAATACAGTCGAGGGGCATTCTTTTCTAAGTTCGAGTCAGACACGCTAGAATTGGCCTGAAAGACAAGGAGAGGAAAGCGAGTCGGAAAAAGCCCTTTCCGGAGCTCAATGACTTTTTGTCAGGACAGGGGCCTACTGATGGCGCGCTTTTTCACATTTTCCTTATCTCTGCTTCAACCCGATTATGTCTCGATGCGTGTGTTTGCTTGTGTGTGTGTGTTTAGCCAAGAAGGTTTTTTTCTCTATTTTCTCCGAATTTATCAGTCGTTGGTTGTCTACGATGCGATGCGGATCAGGCCGATGATAAACAGCAAGAGAATGAAAGAGGAGAGAAAAGCATTTTGTCTCCGAAATAATGCGCTGGCTAATGCCGCTCGTAGTCAGTGAACGTAGTACGCATTCAGAAAGATGATGAAGTTGATGATGACTCGTTCTAGCGGTCATATGACCGAGCCACTGAGACAGTTCAGCATTGAGCTAGTTTATTTCAATCAAATGACGCCTTCTGTTTCTAATTAATTAATACTTGTTGCGTTGGAAATAATTTTTAGATTCGCCGACAAGCGATGCGAACCGATTGAACAGAGAAAAGAGGCAGCAATCGGATAATTGAGTGCTAATCAGTTGTTTGTTCCACATTTGCCAGTTAATTTAAAAGCTAAGAATGGCAGCGAGCGGGCCAGCGTCAATGAACAAAATTTGCCAATTCAAAGTTGTACTCCTCGGCGAGTCGGCCGTGGGCAAGTCAAGTCTTGTGCTTCGATTTGTCAAAAAGGAATTCCACGAATTTCAGGAGAGCACAATCGGAGCCGCATTTCTTACTCAAACCATTCAGATCGAAGACTCGACCGTCAAGTTCGAAATCTGGGACACGGCCGGCCAAGAGCGCTATCACTCTCTGGCGCCGATGTACTACCGAGGCGCACAGGCAGCGCTTGTGGTCTACGACATCACGTCCAAGGACTCGTTTCTGAAAGCACAAAATTGGGTCAAAGAACTTCAGCGACAGGCGAGCTCTTCGATTGTTATCGCTTTGGTTGGCAATAAGGTCGACTTGGCCAATCGCCGAAGCGTTGAATACAACGAGGCCAAATCATTCGCAGAAGAAAACAATCTATTGTTCATGGAGACGTCGGCCAAAACCGCAGCCAACGTGGTCGAAGTGTTCACCGCGATCGCCACTCGTCTACCGCGTAATCAAAGCGGCGCTCAACCCGCCGCCAAGTCGGGCAGTATCAAACCAAGCTCAAAAGACACTCAGAAAGAGAAGGGCGGATGCTGCAAATGAGTTCGCTTGTTTGCCTGTTTTTTTATATTTCTTCGTTTTCCATTCATCGATTTTGGTCCCGTTTCCGTCATCTAGAGACACGATGCTTGAGCACAAACAAATACACTTCCGTTCTAAATAGTTCTAAATTTCCGTTCAAAAAAAAAAAGAAAAAACATTTTTCATGTTTTTTTTTCTCAGATTAGTTTGCTGATTCAAGTGAAAAAAATGGAATTAAATTAAATTTGAAAAAAAAATGAAAAGCCAAGTGTGAGGCTTGAGACCAGCCAGAGCAAGCGAAATGAGAAACTTGTGCAGCTGAGCTGAAGAAACGCGTCTGCTTGACATGTCAAGAGAGTTAAAGAAAAATGTTGGTTTATTGATTTGTTTTCGAGGCCATAAAAAGGTTCCTATTTGACAAGGAGCGAACGGAAAACCGGATGACGGAGGCCAGTAGAAAATTTACTATTATTTGCGACCTTAAATGAGATGAAAATTAGCCTAACTCAAGCGCTTTTGACGGGTTTCATTTGCTCTTAAATTTGTCGGCTTTGCGAGGTATTGGCATGTTGCCTTTGGGCACATACAGTTGGCATATGGCACTTTGGCATGTAAATTGAGCCGCGATTTTCTATTCTCTTATTCTTAAAGCTCGCTTAAACGAGCCTGTTAGACGGAATTGTCGAGCTAAATAGGAGCAAGCGCAAGCACTTGAAAAAGTGTTGTCATGAAGGGGAGTTTGCGCTTGGTTTTGCGAGCGCTAGTAATAAATGGCTCAAGCCAAACGGTTTTCTCGTCGCCATGACTACACTCTCAAATATACAATTCGGTAAGTCTAACCTTATGCAGAGTTAACCAACAACTTGCGTACACACAAACGCAGAGAGAGAGAGAGGAAAAAAATTCGAAGACGATGGCGAATCTCGGTGACGCCAAGGGATACAGGGCGTTCGATTCGACGCCCGACCGATTCACTGCTGAACTGGCATTTTTCTTTTTGTTTCTGCTTTTGCGTGAAAACGTGTCGACTCAAAGCCGAAAATAATATTGTTTGGTGCTGTTTGCGCGTTAAAGTCAGAATTTAGAGAATGTCGACCACCGGCTACAAGGACTCGTTAACGACAAGCTTTTCGAAGAAAACTTCGGTCAACTTCACACCGGTCGACTGGCACACCAACAAAGCGGCCATCTCGAGCGATGCGGAAAAGACACGCACGGTCTCTTTCCAGGTGCGGCAAGAGGGCCGTTTCCTTTCGAATGAGACCGACAACCAGACGTGGTGGGACACGCACGACAACAACGTGCGTCTGGGCGACCGCCTCGACGACATTGAAGAGTGGCGTCAAATACTTCGCTACGCAATCAAGGATGTCGATCGCGAGCTGGAAGCGGCCAGAGTGACCAAGAATATGTGCGAGAACATGCTTAATGATATGAGGGTGCCACTGGACGTAAACAT
Organism: Proales similis; assembly: GCA_019059635.1. NCBI lineage: Eukaryota > Metazoa > Rotifera > Eurotatoria > Ploima > Proalidae > Proales > Proales similis. The sequence goes on from JAGVRJ010000005.1 coordinate 850,363, forward strand.
CGAAAACAAAGTGACCAGGGACGGTCGACTGGGCATCGATCTTGTCCGCGACGAGCCTGAAGCCGAGCTCAAGCAGGTATGTTCATTTGCCAGCTTAAGCGATTCAACCGAGCTCCAGTCTTTACTTAACTCAGGAGACAATAGTCATCGATTCAATTAAACGACAACTTCATCAAAAATGTCTTAAATCTTTCGAGCAAATTGAACGCCTGCAAGAGGCTCGTCAGCAACTTTTGAACGACCTGAACGACAAGAACTCGGCGCACGCGATCGATGAAGAGAACTTGTCTCTCAATCAACAGTCGTCGTGCATTTCGTTCAAACCTAACCCGCTCAGAGTACCGAAGGGGTGAGTTGGTCTGCCGCTGCTGCTGTGCTGGCTTCTATCAATTCGGTCAATTTTTTGCGTAGAACTGTCTCGCCCCAGCAATGGCTTGCGCACAGCAAGTACAACAAGGAGCGCGCCGACGCCGAGGTTGACATGTCAAAGCGTTTACGCGAAAAGATTCGACACTTGATGGCCCAGTCCGAAACAGACCTTCAATCGCAGAAGAATGCGACCGAGTATGCGATGCGCAAGCGTATTCATGAAACCGAGCAGGCCAAAGACGAGCTTCTGTGGCAGAAAAAGAACGTAAGAGACTGACCGCGCTTTGATTTGAACTCAAACGATCAACTTGTCGCACAGACGGAGAACGAAATCGCGCAGCTCGAGGAAGATATTGAGAAGCTCGAGAAAGCGATCAGAGACAAAGACCCGGCGATGAAGCTCGCACAGACCAGACTCGAGAACAGGACCTATCGTCCGGGCATGGAGCTTGTTCGCGACGAAGTTCAGTACGGACTCGTCAACGAGGTCAAGCAGATTGAAACTTCTCAGCGGCTACTGGAAAAGAAATGCAAGCAAGCCAAGTAAGTAGATCGGCAGCTAATGACTGCACGCGGTCGTATCTAAGTCGCGAATTGCAGACACGCGTGGAACCTGCTTCAGGAGCAGCTGCGTCGCATTGAAGAGGACTTGGCCACCAAGGAGAATTCATTGACACTGGAGAAGCGCGCGTTGGCGAGTCGCAAGAGATTCGACACGGCTCATCTGCCGCAAACAGAAACCGACAAGAACCTGATTGTGACTGGCGTGGATAAAACTGGCCTCTCGAAGACGTTAGGCTTGCAGTACGCTTAATACTTGAACCCAGCCAGTAAAAGAGTGTGTTTTGTCCCTATGTGCATCATCATCATCATGGCATCATGGACTGGAAGACTGCAATTCACATGACCGATTCACAAGCAGAGAATAACAATAAAATCTTCAAGCAAACATGTGCGGGCTTTCATTTATTTGGATAGAAAACTCGAAGCAAAATTCGTGATACTAGAATTGAGCTGAGCGCAATCAAAGCTGCAATGCCATAATTCTTGTAGTCCCTTCTCACGCTCCATGTTTCAGGACTCGATGTTGACTGGCTGGCCTTGGAGCAGCATGAAGCAGCGGCGTTGTCTGTTTCAGACTGACAGCAAGTTGACTCGCTTTGACAGCAGCTTTGCTCATTGTCTTTCGGCACTGGCGCGCCGGTCAGACGAATTGAGCTGCTGGCTATCGGCCGCTTTGGCGACGGAAGCGACTCGACCAGAAGTTTTCCTTTCATGGAAAACTTGCTGCACTCGACGATTTCCACCTCGACCATTCGGCCCATCAGCATGTCCAATTTGGGCAGGAGCACTTGTTCGTAGAACTTGTTGTGGCCGACGAAATAGTTGCCGTCGTGTGAAATTTCGGTGACCAGAACCTGGCACACTGCGCCCAACCGGTGATCGTACGACGTATACGAGTTGAACAAATCGGACAAGATACGAGTGCGCCGCTTCTTTTCCTGTGAGGGAACCTGCTGCATTCGAGCGGCGGGCGTGCCCGGTCGCTTGTAGAACTGATTCATGAACAACGAGGCGAACTTGAACTCGCGCACCAGATCGAGCGTCTGCTCAAAGTCTTGCTCGGTCTCGGTCGGAAAGCCACATATGATGTCAGTGAGTATGTTGATGCCCGGAACCCTAACATTCGACTCAAGTGTCTCGTTTTTTTTTTCTTTGATTATTTTTAGAGCGATTACTTTTGGCGCAAATAGTTGACAATCTGCTTAAAGTCGTCTATTGAATACTCTCGCTTCATATCGGCCAGAACTGCGTCGGAGCCGGACTGCACCGGAATGTGGAGAAACGAGTAAACTCTTGGATGGCTGAGAATCAGAGCCATTTGCTGGGTTTAAGCTTTCAATTTGCAGTTCAAGCCAAGTTTGCGTCAAATGAGCTACCTCCAAATGCTCGAGAATGTAGGGCGGGTTGGTCATGCCGACGCGTAGCATGCATTCGTCAGGAATGTTGGGAATAATCTTCCAAAGCAGCTCGACAATATTCGTTCCAATGTCGCGTCCGTAAGCTCCCGTGTCCTCGCTGGTGAGCCAGATTTCGACTACGCCTTCTGAAAACAGCCGATTGACGATCATACCTGGTTCGATGAAAAGATTTTCAAGTTTGCTCACCGTCAAAAGACTGCTTCACACGCTCGACAATTTCATCCGGGTAGTAGGAGCCTAGCTCGCCCCGGGCGTGTTTTGTCTTGCAATAGGTGCATTCGTTAAGGCAGCTTGACAAACAGGATTGAACTTGGCTAAGCCGCTTAGCTCGGTCTTTTAAGACTGCTTACCCAGTGTTGATGGCTATTATCTCAATCAGCGGATTGCGACGCACTTTGGGCAGGTTCAAACTTGCGCCGCCGTACTTTTTGTTGTCACGCTTTTTCTTGCCCAGCAGTCGAACCGAGTTGCCTTTCAAGGTCTCTTCGACAACCTCGACAATTCTATCTATCTGCTGCACACCAATGACGCTGAGTCCCTTCGAAAAAACCTATAAGCTCGTTCATTAATGCGCCCCAATCGCTCACTCTACCTGAATGTAATCGGCTTTGGGCGCTCCTTGGGGAATACAACCGGCTACCACCAAATACTTTTGCTTTTCCTTTGCTTTTTCAATGTAGTTCCTGAGCGTGGTTTTGCTAAATAAAGAGAAAATCCGAGAAATTGAATAGCGACGCCAACTTGAAATGATCTTCGGACGGGTTCTTAACGGTGCAGCTGTTCAGTAGCCAGAGGTCAGCTTCGTCCGCGTTTTCTTTCAGAAGATCAGACCGCTGATTTGAATGAATTGAATCTCGATGTAGACTGGACCGTACCTGTAATGGTGTAACCATAAGCGGCAAGTTGCCCCGCCATGTACTCACTGTCCGAGCTGTTGTGAGTACAGCCCCAGGTCTTTACGTAGATCGTCGCCCTTCCAGGCATGTTCGTCTGCTCGGCAATCTCATCTCGATTGTGGTTTTCATCAACCGCAGTCTTATAACGCTTTGGAATGACGAACGATTTATTCCCCGCTCTGTTGAACTCTCCATCGTCGCCTGGATTCGCGTTCCTCAATATGTCCTCAATATCGTCAATCGCAGCTGCACAAGACATGCTCGAATCGAGTTTTAGTGGCTGGCCAAGAATTCCTTTCGCTCTAATCGTTCACCTCAAAACGGCGCAATCGGGCAGACAGGCGCTTTGCATTCATTCACTCTGGCTGCCTCTCGTCATTAATTTTGGCTTCTCGTTTCAAATGGATGAGCCACTTTTTATTTGCTTTTTTGGCCTCTTTGCTTATTAATCAGAGCTAATTATCGACGAACGCACCGCCAACAGCGGTTGCGGAGGGGGGGGGGGGCGGCCTGTAAACTCAAAGCAAACATTTGATAACAGAATTTGCCAACAGGCAGAGAACATTAATCAAGGCGCCGCCGCTAGTCGGCATCGAATTTCAGCAAGTCCCACTGGCTTGTTTGAAGACCGATCGGCGCAAATATTGAAGCGTTGCTTCTTCCACTGCTTTCACTGCTCGCTAGTTGAGAACACCAAGTGGAATAAAGTAGGCATCTAATCAACATCATCTCTTTTATGCAGTTTTTTTTTTAGACGCTTTATGCAACCTGGAGCCCAAAATGAGTAACAAACTCATAATCAAAACAACAAGCAATCAGGCTCCTCTATATAATTCAACTTTCGCAGCTTGGGCGAGTGCCAAACTTGTTAAAAGCAAAATAGCTGAAACAACCTTAATCATTGGCATTGCCTAGTTTATAGCAGCCGCGTTTATAGCAGTTCGACGAGCACAAGACAACAACCAAAAGTGTAAACGAGGAGAGAAATGGACGACGACTTTGAGAAGATAAACATAAACGAGAAATTGACGCGCAGCTCATACTTTGGCGATCGTCAGATAAAATTCTATCGAGGACAGAACTACATAGGCATAAAGCGCCAGTGTCTGGAAAGAGGCGAGCTGTTCACCGACCCGGAATTCCCGCCCACAAATCGGGTGCTTATGCCGTCAAGACCAGCTCCGCATCGAATAGTATGGAAGAGAGCGTCTGAGATTGCGCCAGATGCTCAGTTTATGGTGAGCGGCGCGAGCGCCCACGATCTTGAACAAGGCTACATTGGCAACTGCTGGTTTATTGCCGGCTGCGCAGCGATCACATTCAACACTAGCTTGTTTGAAAAAGTTGTGCCCAGCAATCAGTCGTTTAGAAGAGGAGACTACGCGGGCGTGTTCCATTTTCGACTTTGGCTCTACGGAATGTGGCATGACGTGGTCGTCGACGATTACCTGCCAGTCTGGTCGCACGGAGGACTCGTGTTCTGCTCGAATCGAAAAGAGCCGAATGAGTTCTGGGCCGCGCTTCTTGAAAAGGCCTACGCCAAAATAAGCGGCAGTTACGAGAACATGGAAGGCGGCATGACCAGCGATGCGCTAATCGACCTATCCGGCGGCATTGAGGAGACGATCGAGCTCAACCAAATACCGTCAATAAACGACTTGTGGCACAGCTTGTGCGAAGCGCGTGAGCTGCATTCGATGAACGCCGCTTTCATTCAAGCAGATCCGTACGTAGTGGAAGCGAGAATGCCTAACGGCTTGGTTAAGGGCCACGCCTATACGATTACCAAAGTGGCTCTAATTGAGATTAACCGCCGAGACGTAAAGCTGATCAGGGTCAGAAATCCGTGGGGCAGAGTAGAGTGGACTGGCGCCTGGTCGGACAGTTCAGTTGAATGGCGTTACATGCCAGCGGACATAAAGAACAAATTGGATTTCAAAATAGAACACGAAGGCGAATTCTGGATGCAGTTGGAGGATTTCATTTCCAACTTTGATTCATTACAATTTGTGCATTTGACGCCCGACGCGTTCTCCACCGAGCTGCTTAAAGGCAAAACTCAAGGGATTGGCTGGCAGCAGCTGGCCTATCACGGCGAGTGGATCCCGCGCTACAGCTCGGGCGGCTCTGGCAACGGAGGCGATCCACGCTACTGGACAAATCCGCAGTTCATGGTCAAACTGGTCGACGTCGATTTCACCGACAACGAGGACACGGCCACAATTATAATCTCGCTGATGCAAAAGTACACGCGAGAGAAAAGACTACGAACCGGCAGCGAGTCGGCCGAAGAGTTCATTCACTTTCGCGTTTACCGAGTTCTGGACGAAAGGCTGGCCGCAGAAGCGATGCGCTCAGGAGACAAGCTCATGCCTCATCAACTTGAGCGCGTGGGCAACTCAGGTCCTTACATAAACAAACGTGACGTGACAAAACGCTTTCGCTTGTCTCAAGGCTACTACGTCATCATACCGAGCACCTTTGACTGCGGTGTGGCCGGCCAATTTTTGCTGCGCATTTTCACCGAGACCATGATCGAAGACCAAAACATCTGCATATTAAGCCGCTTAGCTTTTCGTCCCGAACTGGTTATGGACGAGGCAGATGAAGCGGCCGCAGATGGCGACAGTCAGAGGCAGGACGTGAATTCAGTGAAAGAGATGGCGGCCGGAATCGGAGGCCTCGTGTCCATGATGTCCGCTATAAACGATGTCGGATCGAGACCAAATGATAAGCGCAAACGAAAGCTGCCTTTTCCCAAAATATTAATACCTGAGCAGCTGGTCGAAATTATTGACAAAATTGATGTTAAAGCACTGCCCAAGAAGGCCAAAGATCTAAAAGCCTGCGCGACCATGTAGAAGCTCAAATTGTGGATTTTTTTCTTGTTAAATCTAACCTGATCTTATTGTTCATGGTTATTTTAAGAAAATTTTGTTAAGCAGAACTTAATTGAAAATAAACCAGAAAAGTCATAATCGACGGATTTAAGCTTCCTATTGGGGACACAAGCTGGCAAATTAGCGGGAAAAAAGGGAGAAAAAGAGAAGAAAGGATGCAAAGATGATTAGGTTAAGTTGGCAACGATCTAGATAGATGGAGCCAAGCTGAATAAATTCGCTCATGCTTTCAATGTGCGTTCGTAACTGTGCGAAATCGAGGCCTTGCAACTTATGCATACGCACCAAAGCGACGGTGCCTGCTTGCAATTGGAAGCAACAGTGGCGTCTTTGTCCTATTCGCCGTTTTCTTTTATTACCTTGATTGCGCTCTAAATTCTGACGACTTGCTTCCAGTCTTGTTTTAGAATGGCAGGACTTGGCAAGAAACTCGCTCTCTCGACGGTTAAAGCAACCACGGTAATCTAAGCTGACTATCGCACTTTCATGCATTTGCTGACCAAGAGTCTTGTCTAAATTGCCTAGTCTCACAGTGTACGATGCTTGAGCGCCAACAGTGGAGTAAGACAGTCCTAAGATATTTAACAAAGTCGGCTCTTTTTAATGAGCGAATTTCTAGCCGTTGCTGTGGACCAAGTACGGCGGAAAGCAGAGAATCACTCTGATTCACGGTGACGGCGTTGGTCCTGAGATGATGTTCCACGTGAAAGAGGCATTCAGGCACTTGAGAGCGCCTGTCGAGTTCGAGGACGTTTTGCTTAATAGCAAATCGGCAACCGACAGTCTCATTGATCAGGCGATTCTTGCCATTCGCCGCAATGGAGCAGCTCTCAAAGGAAACATTGAAACCGACCATAATAGCCCATCTTTCAAGTCGATCAATGTGCAACTTCGGTAAGAATCTAGCGCATCTGGCTCATCCGGCTCTCTCGTTTGAAAAGTCTGATTCACACACAAGACAACGCTTGGATCTCTACGCCAATGTGATTCGCTGCAAGACGTTGCCGAATCTGAAAACGCGACATGCCAATGTCGACATTCTAGTGATCAGAGAGAACACCGAGGGCGAATACTCCAACCTCGAGCACGAGAGCACCAGCGGAGTGATCGAGAGTTTGAAAATCATCACACGCGAGAAATCGTTGAGAATCGCCGAGTTCGCGTTTGCCAAGGCGCACAGAATGGACCGTAAAAAGGTCACTGTGGTACACAAGGCGAATATCATGAAACTGGGCGACGGCCTGTTTATTGCCTCCTGCGCCGAAGTTGCCAAGAAATATCCGGACATCAAATTCGACACAATAATTGTGGACAACGCGTGCATGCAGCTCGTCTCTCGTCCGCAGCAATTCGACGTCATGCTTATGCCCAACTTGTACGGAAACATTGTGGCCAACGTGTGCAGCGGCCTTGTAGGCGGCGCTGGCCTAGTAGCCGGCTCCAACTACGGCGATAACTGTGCTGTGTTTGAGGCCGGAACCAGAAACTCGGGAAAAGGCATTGCCGGCCAAAATAGCGCCAACCCGTCCGGAATGCTGTTCACCGCTGCCAATCTCCTAAAATACATTGGGTAATCAAAGTGGCCTGTGGAAGACTTGAACTGTTGCTTACCTCAGACTCTTCTTTTGCCCAGGCTCGATCAGCATGGTGCGGTGCTCAAGAATGCAGTGATCGAAACTATTTCCACTCACAACGTTCGAACGCAAGATATCGGAGGAACAGCAACGACGAGCGAATTCATGAAGAAGGTTCTGGAAGAGATCGAAGCCAACACTCCTGAGACAGGTAAGCGAGGTTCGCATTTGAGAGATAGGACCTACGTTCGATTCGAACTCTTCAAAATCAAAGAGCAGATCATTAGCCAAAAGAAATAGAAGAAAAGTTTAATTTAACAAAAAAAAAAAATTTGGTAAATGCCTTCAAATCGAGTTGAGATCGAGTTGTCGATTTGCTAGTTTATTGAATGCTCTGGTTTTCGGGCTGATTCTTAGGCTCTGGCCCAAGAGTGAAGAGGAATGCGCTTTGTTCTGATCGCTTTCTACTCTAAATGTTCGTTTCGTTAAAATTAATTCATTTTCTAACAAACGAATAGGCTTCCGCGATACCCTGGTTGTCTCTTGAGCACGGACGCGATTAAAGCAGATGTTGAGCCATTGACCTACTTAGCCATCAATCATTCATTTTGATTCTTTTACTTGTTGAAACCGAAATAAAGCAAATGGAGCAACCAGAAGCAAGCAGCAGTTTAGAGCACCAAAAGCAAAACCACAACAACTAGATCAGTTTTTATTCACCAGTTCTATTTGAGTGAGCTGCAGAGATATGAGACTCGATGTTTTTCTTTCATTTTTTTGATGTTTATCAGTCCAACCATAAGACGGAAGAATCCTGCATCCTGGGCCATTCGCTTGAATAAATTTCTCTCGTAAAATAAGAAAATCAAAGAAAAAAGCAGCCAATTTATTCCAGTTTATTCTTAGTCAGTCCAAACAGGTGTCGACCTGAGATAAAAATTGATTACTTGAATCATGATGAAATGGCGGCTTTTATTTAAAGAAATTCTTTTCCTTTTTTTTATTGTTCACAAGAGACGAAAGTGAGTACAAGTCGAATATCCGGGTTTGAGTAATGCGTCCATGATCAGAAGATATTTGATTTCGCCTAAATTTTCGTTTTTTTTTTTTAATAAATCTTATAAACAATAAGAAGACGGACGGACGTACGAAGTTAAGTCGCTTCAAAAGAAAATTAAGAAAAAAGCATAACCTTATTTTCAAATAGATAGATAGAGACAGTAAGACGGATATGTGAATAGAAAAAGAGAGTCGGAGAGAGGGAGAGAATGGAAAATAGAGGTAAACCGGACGGAGTATGAAGGGCCGATCGAAACGGAATCGATCGCAACCCGAACGAGCCAAAATGATTATAACTCGTTTCTGGCGTGAATGGGCATAAAAGTGAAAAATAAATTAAAAAATCACACTATAAATAAAATATTTAAAAAAGAGACAGAAAGAAAAAGAAAGTAAAGAAGAATGAGGAGTAAAGAAAAGAAGAAAATCTGACAGATTCTGAGTTAAATGAGAATTAAATCAATTAAGGGGAAATTAACTTTTTCTTTGTGATGCTCTTTTGCTTGGACTTTGTGTAAAAGACCATTTAAATAAATGAATGAATGATAAAATACGAAAGCGACACAAAATAATAATAACACTATTTCAAATAGTTGCATGCGGCCAGATTGAGCCGGATTTCGTTCAAGCACAGCAGGTAGTGCCTCATGCCGTCGTTGAGCTTGTTTATAAACTCCTTGTTGTGGTCAAAGCGAATGAGCTCTGAGTCGAGGAAGCAGTAGCGAGAGAGCTGGCCGAGTGAGGGCACTCGGTTCGAGTTGAGCAGCTGCTGCAAGTTGAAGCGAATATACTGGCCGCTGATGAGTTGTGGCTTTCTCACCGCCTGCATTGACCAGTCGAGCATGTACTCGAATCTGACTTGGTCTTGTTGGCTGTAAAATATCGCAAATGACTTGGATAAATAAAACAAACATGGCAGATAGATGTCGAACAATTTCTTTCGAATGCGGCACTTTTCAACCAACAGGCAGTTGAGCAGGTCGGAGTTTACCGTTAGCTTGGCCTTTTTGATGATTAAGGCGTAAAAAAATAACCAGCTAAGTCTATTCTCTTGTTCACGATTGCCGCAGTTCAGGATTCGGCAGAGCAGCTTTTCCATGAAATTGCCCGTCTCACCGTCGGGCGTTTGATTCAGCTCGGCCGAGTCGGTTAAAAACTGTTGACTTTGAAAAACTTGAAAAATAGAAAGCTCAGAGGAAGCGTCGACCACCACTCGATTGAGGTCACGACTGGTCAGGTGGTAGCTCGAGCCCAAATGTTTCAAAAAGTGACTGATAAGCATCGGCTCACTTTCGGGAATCACCAAATACTTTCCCAGGTGGAAGCGCTTCTGTCCGTCTTCAGATGTCTTCGTAGGCGACGACGATTCTTCGCTCGGGTTAAATAAACGATCATAACTGCCCAGTCGTCTTGAGATTGACACCTCGAGTTCATTCCAATCATCTACTGTGCGCCAGACAGGCTCTTGAACTAGAGACTCGAACAACTTGTGGCTGTTTGTGCTGTTCAAGATGTTTGTGGCCAAGTGCTGTTTGACGGGGCTGCTGGCATCTGGCCTGACTTGTTCAAATTGATTTTCAAGGGCTTGCTTGATTTCGGAGAACCTTCGCATCTTGGCCGGATCGGATCGTTTGCTTCGCTCGCGCCATCTCTTCACTTTGTTGTGATACGTGTTGGCCAGCAGCTGCTCTAGACTCAAATCTAGAGTCTGGATCAGACGGCTCGGCTTGCAACGCTCCAGCATTTTCTCCAATGCACAGTCAAATATGTTCAGATCGCCGATCGAGATCGCCGACAAGAGCACCGAGTGATACAAGGCAATCAGAGTGTCAGCGTTTTCTCTTTGCTCGGTGTGGGCCAGCAGCACGGCGACAGTTTGTAGCGCGTGTCGTTTAGTTGCCTCCTTAAGCAATGATTTCAAGTCGACTACTTTGGAGTTGAGCAAAAACAAGCAAAAGTCAGTATTGTAAATGAACGCCTCGCTTGTCTCTTTGAAGTTGAACACTCGAGCCGGCTGGGCTACGTTGCTCAAAATGAGTTTGGCAATGTTGAATTTGGCGTCCACAAGGCAGAGGTTGACCAGATTTAAAAGCTCATCGCAGCCAAGAACAAAATCGAGACATGCCCGAGCGCCTTGGAAGCAGCCTGTGCTTTGTCTGAACACACTCTCATCCTGCAGCTGGACGCCGCTGCTCTCATTCAAATAGCTCTTCAGCTTTTGTATTTGACTGGCTCGTCTGTTTATTCTTTGTTTGACCATGGTCTGCAAGTAATCAATAAAAACCTGACACATATCATAATTGTTTTGCTTTACTGCGAGATAAAACGGCGACTGCATGCAGCATTCGCCGATTCTCTGGTCGAAAAAGAAAGCCGGCTCGGCGAACTCATCCTGGCTGTTTGACGTTTGAAACAGAGGACGTTCGTGTCGATTTAGTTCGCGTACGTATGCTTCAAATTCAAAGCTGTCTGACTGGCTTGTGGTGGTGTTTCTGCCCGAGCTGCGACGAGACGTTTTCAGATAGTTGCGACTCACAAACGGATTGACTCTAAGCCGTTCGCTGTCGAACAGCAGCTGTCTGGCCAGTGCGAGATCGTTGTAATAGACCGCGCACATGAGCAGTTTCTCTCCATAGTCTAATCGTGGCCAAATGCTGCAGAGGCTAAAGCTCAAATCGCTTATGTTGTAGTGCTTGATTTGAACAAGCTGCTTGAAATTGTTCGGAAATCGAATTTCGTACCAATTATACAAATCCATACTCCTTCTAAACAAGTTCGAGGAAAACTAGAAGTCGCATCGGGACTGGTTTGAATGAGATGTAGAAAAGAAAACAAATGAAATGAAAAGCGTTTAAACGATCAGAAAGCAGAACAAGAAAAGTTAAGATGACTAAGCATTAAGAATTCATAATTTCCGAATGAACAAGACGAGTGACCATTGCGAGAGTGTGTGCGTGACTTGTTACGAATCGCCGTCAAGTCTCATCTTACTGGCAGAAACGCTCATTTCAATAAAGGCTACGTTCGTGGGTGGGTCTTTGTGAACAAGACAAAAAAAAGCATTTGTTTGCTCGTTTACAATAGCTGTTCAGAGCGATCAATAGAAACGGATTCGATCGAAAACCATCCGATTCTCAACTTGCCTCTTCAGTGTGTGTGTGTGTGTGTTGTATGTGCGTAAAAGAAAATCGAGACAGAAAGAAGAGGAAAGCGAAATCTGCGATGGAGCTGCACGCAGAGAGGTCTCATGCGGAATAAGCACGAGCACAGCACAGTTTTACTAGCACGGCTGTGAAGAAAGAGAGCTTGTTGTGACGGTCGAGCAGACCTCAAACAAGCGGGAAAAAGGATTTATCGCTCAAGCTTTTATGGTCTCGCGCTGGATTGGCCTTCTAGATGGTCTTATTACGCGCGAGCACATCTGGCCAAGAAACGTGACTATTGCGCATCGATTCGATTGAGAATAAGTTCTCCGACGATCGAAATGTTCAATTATTGTTTGAACCGAGCCGATTGAAATAAGTTGGTGAATATTTGTTTTAGAGAGCTTTTGTTTCAGTGGTCGAATACGAAACGGGCATTTAACTTTGCTTCAATTGGTCGAGTCTCTGCAAAATTCCTCAACTCATTTGATTCGGTTCGACAAGACGATTTGCGCACACGATTGAGTGATTCTTGTGTGCATCGACCAATTGAAAAGTAACTTGGAGTTGGAAATTCACTCACGAACAATCGCACACCTTAAATTTTACTCGTTTTTTACTTATTGGCGCTCAATTTCCATGTGCTTTTGCCGATCGGCGACCTATTAACTCTCGGCTCACGAATCGGATTCGAACGCGAAAATCAGTCGATCTTGTTTGATTGTAGCCCGATTGTGTTTGATACAATTTCGCTATTCATTCTTTGTAGAGAGGTTTTCTATTCTTTTATTTTACACATTCAGATTTATTCAAAGCATCACGTTTATCGATCTCGTGTGAGCCACTTGAGGAAAGAGCGAGAGAGAGAGAGAGAGAGGATAAAGAGGGCAAATACGAGAGGCATTTAATTGTAACAAGCTGGCTTGTTCGGCTCTACTTCTTCTTCTTCTTCTTTTTCTTGCCGGCACCGTCCCATTTGTAGCCGAACTTGTCCAGCGCATCAGGCACATTGTGGCTCACGTAGTAGGCGTTCAGTAGCGCGATCGGATTCAGCACGTCCATTTTCTCCTTGCTTGCCTTTGTCTTTGCCGGCGATGAGCTACGCGAACGCTTCTTGCTGCCAGATGATTTCTTTTTTGACGAGCTTTTCGATCGTACCTTTTTACCTCCACCCGGCTGTTTAGTTCAAGCGTTCGTTTATATTTTAAAATAGCCAGCAGTCAAATAGGCGCACGCTTACCATTCTTCAGCTCCTCATTTTGCGATCAAAAATGGCTCCAGCAGCAGCACTCGATCTGAGCTTTGATTTTCGACTCTTTTATTCGCTTTTGACTTTTAATGAATCAAAATATTTACACCCTGACTCGGCCGCGCTAAAATACCTAATCATCAACCTAGCCCGGCTGCACCTTGTTTGTTGGCTTGTGTTTGGCAACAATCGCACGTATCCATAGTGACCGTGCGCGATTAGAAATTATCTCCGGCCTCGAGCTGTTTGCCGATTAATACTCGTGCTGCGCAAGTTTTTGCTTGTTTTCTGCTCTCTTTCTATTTAAACGCAGAGCTCTGCATTTGCTCGAGCGCGATTTCAAGTGTCGGTTATTTATAATGTGATTTATAATAATTGAAAATGCAACAAAAACAAGACAGAGAGGTCAGGAATGTGGCTGTCTGAATATGCGGCGTTGACAGAGGTTTCTAAGAATTGTGGACAGGCATCAGCTAGGGCGTCGAGGTATTCAATGCGTTACGTTTGTTGGCGGCCGGCGATGGCAAACGCAATGAAAGTAATGTGCGGAAGTGAACTGCTGAATCAGCTCTTATCTCATTGATCAACAATCGAGCTCGAGGCAAATCTAAAGATTAATGCAGCTCTTTTCGCTGATTATTTGATTTATGGCTTCCGCCAAATTAGACCGATCGTCGTCTGCGTCTATTACATGATCATGAAGAGTATGTAATAAGATTAGGGGTGTGCTTTCAGGAGAATAAACGTGCTCACTTCAAAGCTGATGCTTGTGTCAAATCTCTGCAGCCTTTTTTATTCCCTACGCATAGGCCAAATTGGCAAGTATAATGAAAAATAGTCTGAAAAACTTGAGCATTTCGAATGCTCATGAGGAGCTCAATATAAGCGCGGGCGTTTTACTGTGCACCATCAGCCAGCTTGACTGGTCATTGTGGACGAAGATAGCTATCGACGTTTTCTACGTGTTCGGCGGCGTGTTGACCCTGTTCGGCACTGCGCTCAACACGTTCTGCATTTACGTGGTCTACAAGAGCAGAATCTACCGGAAAACCTGTTTTGGCCTCTATCTCCGCCTGATCTGCCTGACCGACGCATTGAAGCTGTTCGCCGAATACTTCTTGCGAATAGCAATCATGACCTTGTTCTCAAGCTCTTGGATGAGTAAAAACACGATCGACTTGATTAGGGTTCACACAGTTAATCCGATTGTGTTTCTTCACTGTAACTTTCTGCTCGGCGTGATTATGCTCACCGAGAATCTCAATTACATCTATTGTATCGTGCTGGCGGCCGACCGAGTTATTCGCTTGTGGAACTCGGGCTGGGCAAAGTGCAATCTAACTTACTCTTTCATGTGCAAGTTTATCACAGTGACGAGCATTCTAGTCGGCTTCTACTGCCATCCGCACTTTTATCCGATTAAAAGCTGCCGTTTCACAACCTATGGCCGTGGTCTGCTCACTCGAGCATTCTACTCTGATTGCGAGGTAGAAAGCAACTCGATCAAACACGTTTCATTCAAGTTCTACTGGCGAAACATTGATGCAATAGTCAACTCAATTCTCCTTCCGCTCCTACTCGTAGTATTCAATCTCCTATTGACCTATCAGCTAATAACGAAGCGGCACAAGATCAGAGTAGAGATGAAGGGCTGCATTAGACTGAAAGTGAGTCAAGACATTCACGCAGAAAGCGGCCGAAACGGCGTGTTCAAGGCAACGTTGGAAGCGAGCAGAGTCGTGCTCGTCGACTCTCTTCTGTTCATCATATTCATTACGCCGGCCAATTACTTCATTTATCTCAAGCAATTCGAGAACAAAGAGCTGAACGCTGCCCTCAGTCTGTTGGGTATCTCGTTCAGTCTAATCAACCACGCCTGTAACGGTCTTGTCTATTTCATCTGCAGCAAGACCTTTCGAAATGAGAGCAAACGAGCGTTCGAAAATGCGTTTAAATCGGCATCGGCACAACCGGCATCGGGCTCTGTGCACACGAGTAGACAGCTGTCGCTGCATTTCATTCCTCAATTCAAACCGATCGAGTCTAGGTCTCGATCACGTTCGGTGGGCAGTGCACCGCGACGACTCTCTCGCTCTTTTCGCCGCGATTCTTTCTCATTCAGTGATTCAAGAAAGCGAATTCGCACTCGATTCTCGGAGCGCAAAAACTCGCGCGAGCTGGCCATCTTCAAAGAGGTTCTCTTGACGCATATTTAGCAAAGCCAACCGAACCAAATCGCCAACAAGTTCAAAGCATTCGAATTGAGAACAAAGCGTTCAACTTTTCCGTGTTTGGTATTTATTTTTCCCAACTCGCTGTTTGTTAGCGCACTAGCATTGAATCAAAGCTATTCTCACTCCTATTGTGGTCTGAATGAAAGATTGTACTGAATTGATCTATTGTGGCTATTTATTCGTCATCTTGTTTGCATTGTTTGTAGTTCGTTCGCTTCTTTTCTACTTCTACGAGCAATTTTCTTTTATTTCCTTTTTCTTCTGTTTTTGGGGTTGTTGTTTTTTTGATGTGAGAGTGGATTTTTGAATAAAAGAACTGCTCGCACATTCTGATTGGTCGCTTATAAACAAATATTTCGATCGCAAAGCCAAACGGCCGCTCAATCCTTCTACAAATCTCTTCTTGTGTGTATTTAAAAAAATTCAAGAATGTTCGATAAAATAATTTCGCAAGTTTCATGAGCCGAACTCTTCAGTAAAGTCATCAATTTGCTTGAACTCAAACGAGCCTCGGCCGTCCATGCGCAAGTAGTACTAAATAGAGCAAAACGAAAAGAGTAGAAGATTAATAAAACTGCCAATTGATGCAAATTGAGCTTATTCTCGTTTGGCTTACGTCGTGGTACTTCCACAGTGATTTGCGATGTGACACTGTGAACAAGGTGATTCCGGCCTGATGTTTCAAATAATCATTAATTCATTTAACGGCTCAATTGACGTGTGAACATAAAAATGCTGCGAGAGGCGCTCACTTTTTTGCAGTATTCGTACATGAATCCCTCCACATCCACACTGACAGCGCTTGTGCATTCATCCAGAATGGCGAACTGGGGCTTGTGATAGAACAGACGAGCCATCTAAATATAGAAATAAATCAGCGTTTCTGTCTGACGCCATCTCGTTATCTTGTTTACTGAAAAGCATTACCGCAATTCGCTGCTTTTCACCGCCAGACAGAACGTCAATCCAATCCTGAACCGCGTTCCAGCCGCCCTCGCGAGTCACAATGTTTCCGAGCTGCACCTTCTCCATGAGATCGTTTAAATCCTTGTCGGTCAGCCGCTTGGCTCTCATCTCTTCCAGTGTGTCCGGATAGATTACTTGGTCCCTCAGCGTACCAATGGTCATGTACGGTTTCTTTTGTTTGTAAAGGGCATTCAACAGTTAGTCGATTTTGAATGCGTTCTCACCTGGGGGATGTAGAAGAGCTTGCCTTTTTCAGGCTTGATTATGGTTCCGTCAAACAGTGGCCACAGCTGATTCGATCAAAGTTAGCGATCGATTTGATAAAAAAAAGGAGAAGAGAAACATTCGTCTTACTTCGCCCAGAATTCTGAATAGACTGCTCTTGCCGCAGCCATTCGGTCCACAGACGAGCACATTAACGCCCGATTTGACCTCGAACGAAAGCTCTTGGATGAGAACGTCGCCGTTGGGCGTGACCAGCGGAACTCGGTCGAATCTGGCGAAATAGACAAGAAGTTGAATAAAATCTTGAAAAGAGAAATTCTAAGGCCAACTTGATTATGTGGTCCTCGTAGATAAGTTTGCCCTTGTTTTGCTTGAGCGCCAGCTTATTGCCTTCTTTATTCTCATCCTCCTTGACCATGGTTCGTTGGTAATGGCCCATGTTCAGCTCGTCCAGAACCGTATTGAGCTGGTTAACTCGTTCGGTAAAGCCGGCGAGACGTGTCAGCTCTCGGCCGGCCAGAGAAATTCGACCCAGCGCCTCGGCCAGCTTCACCAGCATGCGGCCGCTCTTGTAATAATACTCCAGACGTTCGCTGTGCGACACCTGGTTTATTTGACTGTTGCGGTCAAAGAAGGGAGTGGAAACGACATTGTAGCCGATGAATGTGGCCAAGTACTTGGCAACTATGTTGTCGATGAAGCCCATCGAGAAGCGAAATATGACAAAGTTCCGCGCGTGGTTCACGAGCTTGTTGAAGCTCAAGTTAATGTTGAGCTCTTCTCGCTTTTGACCTTGATAGAACGCAATCTCTTCCGAGTTGGTAATTAGGCGCGCGTTCATGTGGCGAAACTCGCCCTCGTTGCTCTGTTCGGTCACTGTCATGTGAGCGATCGGCTTTCTCAGCGAAGTGAGAAAGAAGCCCGAGACGAGCAGATAGCTGAGCATAATGATCGGTCCTTGGGCGCCAATCGTTTGAGTGAGCTTGACTGCGTAAATCGCCACATCTAGTAGAGGCTGTGCTCCCACGCTCACGAATGAGTTTGAGCATGTAAACGTGTTCGCTTGTCACCTACCTTGCTCAGGTTCGAATAGAGCTCGGTCAACGAGTTGCAGAATTTCTCTACATCCTGAGTCATGAGCTGGTCAGCATTTGCTATTCTGTTGTCCAGATTGTTCATTTTGTAATAAGTCAAGTTCCTTGTTTGTCGCAAGCGAATAAGTCTCGCCGGCCGATGATGTGAAATTCCAGTCAAAATTGACTATTTACGTGAGGTATTTCGAGTAGAGAAATCGAGTCAACCGGGTTCGAAATCTGAGCTTGAGCTCGTCAAGCCCGTACTTGTTCGCAATTGATCAGCTTCGAATGAGAAAGCTGACTGGTTAGCGCTTACTTTTAAAGAGTTGTTTATGATCGAAATCTAAAGTCGAACGAGCCCGGAAATTAAAGAGAAAACTGGACGATGATGATGGTCGAAGGTGAACTCACAAATGGCATGGCCACAATGTAACGGGCCACGTGTCGAATGAAATCTGCCGCATTCCCGCTGATGATCGAGCTGAACGAGTCGCAAGTTTAGAAGAAGCTTTTAAGACTTTAAGTTTTAAATTTTACCTTTCAATCGATGTGCCGTTGAATATTATGAACACGTCGGCAAACGTTCGGCAAATGAGTGAGAAAGCAACAAGAAGCAAGTAGCCGACCTGATTGCAAGTTGGTAGATTATTGCAATCGCCGACTCTACAGAAACATGTTTGAACTAACTTCTGCACAGCGCCACGAGGGCACAACGATTTTCAATAGACGCATAAGCTTCCTAATCGAAACAGATTGTCAATTCGATTGAAGAGAAATCATAGAAATTGACGCGACTCACTTGAAGAACCGGGAGTCGACTGCGATTTTCTCTTTTTTGCTCTTCTTCAATTCGTTTTTAAACTTCGCTTCCAATATGACGCTTTCTAAGTTCACTTACTGCACCCTTGCCCTTGGAGCTCGAAGCTTGTTGGAATTTTTTCTGAAATCTTAGTTCCAGGCATGAAATTAGTTCAGATAGATTCAACCGAGTTCTCAAGGCCTTTGACTCTTACGCTTTGTTCCTGGTGCTCACTATTCGCTTGGACGTCCAATAGACCAGCACCATGGAGCTGGCCAACATGATGGCACTCCGCCTGAGCTGCGGGTCCATCATGAATTTGCTAAACATGGCCATTTCGTCGAGTCTAAATCATACCAGCAAAGTACATTAGATGACTGTTTGTTCGCACCGTTAAGTAGTTAAATCATTGAACATTGATTGTATGGGGTTCGACCTAGTCGCTATGGTTATGCATACAAGCAATAGACCGGGCTGACCGCGTCAGCTGCCTTGATTTGAAAGCCGAAGCATTGACGCTAAACGCAAAGGGACTTTTTGGATGGAGGGGGTCCTTAATCATGATCATTTGCATTAAATTGCTTCTATTATGTGAACCATGCGATTATGCTCAGATATTTTAAAAATAATCATTCAACAAGTAATTTAATTTTTTAAGTCTGACTTTTCGCGCCCTCTCGCGCTCTTTGTTTAATCAACAATTTCAGCCTATTTCTTGATTTGATCGTGCTCTGAATCTAATTAATTCTGAATATCGATCGATGGATGGACGTTGGTCAAATTATCGCCTGAAACATGAACCGGCCTGCCATTGAACAGCAGCATTCAGGAATTATTGATCGAAGCGCATAATTGCACGCTGCTCAATGGGCATTTATTTACTCTGGAGAGGCAATGCGCTGTGGGAGACACCTGAAATGAGAATGGAATAAGAAATTTGCGGTTTGAGTAAAAAGTTTGAATTAAAACAGAAATTAAACGACTTGACCCGGGCCGAAGCGAACAGTACAACGCGCTATCGTTAATTTGATCTTGAATATTTTTTATCTTTAATTTAATTATGTTATCCGTTGGCCACACGAGGCGAAGCCGATTTGTCGACTCGAGACGGGCGGCTATGCTTGAATTATTCGGCAAAAGGGCTTAATCGTTTACGACAACAAACGAACAAGCACACTGAATAGAGAGCGGTCCAAGAATATGATTACTCTAGCTCGGCTAGTTCTTGAGAATGTCCGGCTTCTCTCTATCACTCTCTTTTTCGATTATAATTTGCATGCTCGGATAATTTAGGCGGCTGACGACATAATTCCAGGTTTATAAATAGTTTTTGATTGTTTTGTTTTAGCTGACGTTTGTGGACAGATTTAGAAAGCAAACGAAATCTAAGCTGGAAGGCTAGAAGACAAAAATGAATGGTTCAAAGTTCCGAACGATTCGTACTCGTCAAGACGAGCTTGAGAACGAATTTGAAGTGGAGCTAGAGATTGAGCGGGAAGACGAAAACGAAGACGAGTGCGAGCCGTTTCCATTGCCCGATCGTGACAAAGTTCTACTGCGAACCTCTTACCTCAACATGGACCATATTGTGATGGAGGAGCACGACGTTCACGAGGCCCGTGGTCAGCGAAGCTCTTCTCGCCACGAGCCCGATTCTAGCCGACCAGAGCCGCTCACGTGGTCGAATATAATCGGCGCTATTCGCTCCATACCAGCCAAGAGTAGAAATTTTATCGGTCTGGACGCTCAGCCTGTGCAGAATAGATCGAGCGCCGCTGCTCTGGCACCCAATAAGACAGTGGCCAAATGGAACCAGCGAACTGCCCGAGTGCTCAGTCGCAATCCAGTGTTCGGTGGCCGTGTAAAGGACGAGACCATGAGACAGCTAATCGACAATCAAGACGAACAGAGCGCCGCCAGATATTTACGCGAACCAGACCAGCAACGAGGACAGCGGAGCGTGTCAGGTATATTGTACAGTCAGTTGAGAAATGCGACCAAGGTAAAGGGCGAATTGAATTAAAAGCGTTTAGTTTTGTGAGTCTCGCTTTGGTTTAGAGAGCGACCGGAAGCAAGCCAGAAGAGCCAGTAGAGGACGAAGGGTTTGCCAGGACAGCGTCGTTGCGTTCAGCGCGGTCATTGCCGCCTGCTGAACCTGAGAGGCAAGCGCCCGCCGAGGGCGTGAACAATATCGAAGGACCGTGGGATGCGTTCACTCACGCTTTCGGACACAAGCGCCTGTTCGGTCTCGGCTTTTGTGGGCGATTTTTTGACAATTACATAAACACCGATCACGAGGACTATGAAAAGCTCAAATTGGTCAATCAATATCGGCCGTACTTTAGCTACTGGCTCACGTCCGTTCAAATACTCATCTGCCTCATTTCGCTGTTCGCTTATGGACTCGCGCCCATCGGCATATCGTACCACATTCGTCGGAGTCTAGTGACCAACATCTACTTGGAAAAGGAGCTGATCAGCTATCCACAGAAGGAGAACATCTGGATCGGACCGGCATTTGTAAGCGATTCATTTTTTTTTTCTAATTTGAACGTCCACCTAAACTGTTCAAGGCCGATCTAATACACATGGGAGCGAAATATGCGCCTTGCATGCGAAAAGATGCAAACATTTTCAAGGCGATAATGCTCGATCGAAGAGAAGAGAACCAAACCGCGTGTTGTGTGCGAAACGATCGCGGCGGTTGCGTGCAAACCAGCGGAGACGAGTGTCCAAGACTGCTGGCCGAATGGCACAAATGGAACGGGTCCAGCTCTGGCTCGTTCAACTCTGACGGTCGAACTTCTGGCAGCGTATGCGGCCTCGATCCAAGGTGCTGCCGATTTCCAGCTCATTTTTACAATTCCCGACTTAACGAAGTGAATCAAATAAAAGGTTTTGTGGCGATCCGGACTCGCTCAAGTGGCCCGATGACATTACCCAATGGCCGGTAGGTGCAACAGAAAGAAGAGAAAAATTATGCTTGATCGAAACACACTACGAGCAGATTTGCAGAGAGCAGACCACAGTTCCGAACTCATCGATTGACGTCAACCGTCACATGTACTGTGAACTAATCGGACGGCCTTGTTGTATCGGCATACAAGGCGAGTGTATGATCACAACTCAAGAGAACTGTGAGTTTCTACGCGGCTACTTTCACGAAGAGGCTTTCCTCTGCT
The DNA here is from genome assembly GCA_019059635.1 of Proales similis. Taxonomy (NCBI): domain Eukaryota; kingdom Metazoa; phylum Rotifera; class Eurotatoria; order Ploima; family Proalidae; genus Proales; species Proales similis. Next base: position 872,017 of record JAGVRJ010000005.1, read on the forward strand.
CTCAGGTACGAGCTGCATTTTCATCCGGCTTCTGTCCGGCCTTCTTAAATCTACCAACGTTTAAGGTGGACTGCATGCAAGACGTGTGTGGAATGATCGACTTTCTGCACCGCGAAGAGCCTGATCAAGTCTACAGACTGTTCACATCTATATTCATTCACTCTGGGTGGGAATTAGTGTCAAATTGATATCTCGCGCTCGATCTGAACGAAAGCGACCTAAAAGAGTTCTTCAGCTTTTGATCACAATTCTGTTCAACATATTCATTCTGAGAGACCTCGAGAAGCTCGCCGGCTGCTTTAGAGTGGCGATTATTTTCATCGCTTCGGGAATCATCGGCAACCTTGGCTCAGCTATATTTCTACCCTACCAGGCCGAGGTGAATAGCTTCTTTTGTTTGTCTACTTCTTATTGTCGCTATTGTTTACAACCAATTAAAAAGGTCGGGCCCTCGGGTGGACAATTTGGCATAATTGGCTGCTTATTCGTGGAAATGTTTCAAGCCTGGTAAGAGTCGGCCGCGAGCTTTGCCTATTTTTCTTCTCCTTGTTTAATCAAGTACTTGAAGGAAGTTTTATGTGAATCCGTGGAGCGCATTCTTCAAGCTTCTAACGCTTCTGTTTGCACTGGCTGTAATTGGCCTACTTCCAATGATAGACAACTTTGCGAACATGTTCGGCTTTCTAGCCGGCATTCTGCTCGGCTCTATACTCTTTCCCAACTTCGACGTTCAGTTCAGATGTAGACGTGCGCTGATCATCACCATGAGCATAAGCATCGTGGTGTCAGTGCTCGCCGCACTCATTGTTTTGTTCTACGTGAGGCCGATTGAGAAATGCGACTGGTGCAAGTTGGTCAGCTGTCCATTTGACAAGACCTACTGTCTCGATATGGACTTTAATGTGACGAGATTAAAGCGCAGTTGGCTCTGATTTTCACTGATATTTGCAAATAGTCTATTTAGTTTTGATTCAATCAAACAAAAATGCTCATTTTTCCTCTGTGCGAATAAACGTAAACCTTTTCGATTTAATTAGCACTTTGCCTGGCGTCTGGCGCACCTAGTCTCTGTGGAGTTTTCGTTTTAGCTTTCTCTTTTGTTTTCTTGGGCGTAAGCGTCTTTATCGATCTATGAGCCGATTTTCATTTTTGGGTGGGAGTGAGAACATCCTCTCAGGCTAGAACTCATACAACTATTATACGATAGGCGAATATGATTTTGTATGCAAATGAACAATCGCCCAGATCTGTACGGCTCGATCGAATCTTTTCATAAATTAGAATTAATGATTTTCTCTGATTGATTTAGCAGACGCTGCCTATTTTCAGACACCGATTCAAGTAATTTGGAGCATTTAGAGCCATCTAATGTAACGTTATATCATTAAGTACATTGGCCATTTGCCCTGACGCGCATTCAATCGGATTTGAGTAAATTACCGGCTGCGACTTGAATTTTCCCCTCTTTTTCATTAGTTTAAAAAATAGAATTTCCGCTCTGTGAAATAGCTTATCTCACAATGCGTGACTGGTTCCGAACGCGTTTTGCATTGTATGCTCGTCGTAGAAGAGGAAATAAACGACGACTGACGCTCTAATCGTCTAGACGATTGATAGGCCAGAAGGGTAGTAAACAAAACTGTTTGGCATCGATTGGCGGAGAATTGATTAAAAGCGAGCGTTGTTGTCGCTTATTATGCAAATACATAATTGAGAAACGAGAACGAGCGGCAAGATTCACTTATCAAAGTTGGCTGACAGACAGTTGCTGTCTAGCACTTGGCTATTTATCTTGCAGTCAACAGCAACGAGTCAAATAGATAGCAAACAAGGTGTGTGTCGTGTGCAGTCTAGAACATCGTGAGCGATTAATTGCCGACCTTTGTTTGGTTTTCTTTTACGATTCTCCTCCTCCTAGACACTTTCTATCTTGTATTCAAACTTAAAAGTTGGTGCGTCATTGCTTTTTAATATTCTATAAATAGAACTCTCTAAAGCGTTAAAACAACTCATTCTCAGATTGTTTCCAATCATTTACCTACCAACCTGGGCTGGCTCACATTCACATGAGCAATCGATGTTTGGCACAAAACCATTCAATCGTGTCGAGCTTTAGAGTCAAGCACGTGAATTAGATAATACTCGTTAGCAAGCATTCGGGCGTGTCAAGCGTCCGCTTTCTCTATAAATAGCACTCTGAAATTTCGTTTAAATAAACAACGATTTTCTCACGATCTGTGTGCTCTTTTAAATCGAAAACACAACCAACTTATTAGAACAAGCGAGATGGCAGCTGATCCAAAAACCGGTCTTGAATGGGACTATTCTGACGAGCACGGTAAGCCTCCACATTTTTTTTTCTTTAAATTTTAGCCTTCAATCACCTTTACGCTTGTGTTAATTAAAACAAAAAGGTCCGCAGAAATGGCAAGAGCTTTACCAGCACGGCCAGCATCAGTCGCCAATTGATATCCAAACCAAAGAGGCTGTCTACGATCAGACTCTTGCATCGAGGCCGTTCAAAATCGACTACAGTCCTGAGTGCTTCACTGAGCTGAAGAACACGGGCAATTCTTTCAACGTATTTGGCAGCGCAGACGCCAAGTCGAGTAAGACAGCGACAAATTTAGATTCAAACCGCTTAGTCAAAAGCTTGACTCCGAAAGGTATCGTCGGCGGACCAGCTCAACACGTACATCGTTTCTTGCAGTTTCACATGCACTGGGGCAAAGACGAGAGCGAAGGCTCAGAGCATTTGGTCGACGGCCAATCGTTTCCAGCCGAGGTGACTACTCGATTAATTTCGACTCTCTAATGACGCGATCTGATTGAGCTTGTGCGCGAAGATTCATTTCGTCAACTGGAATTCTGAGCTTTACAAAGAGGCTGGCGAAGCGATGAAGTCGGACAAACACGACGGACTTATGGTGCTCGGCGCATTCTTTCAACTAGGCAATCACAACCCAGAAATAGAAAAGATACTCAAGGCCTATTCAGATATTCGAGTGAACGGCCAAGCCACCAAGCTTGCCGAGCCACTCGACTACAAGAAGCTGCTACCAGGTAGAATCATAATCGATTTATTTCTGACTGATCATCTTATGACCCTATGTTGAATATAGAGGACTTGAATAGCTACTGGCACTATCACGGCTCGCTCACCACCCCACCGTGTTATCAGAGCGTCGAGTGGGTCGTGTTCAAACAGCCTGTTGACATTTCTAAAGATCAGGTGAGTAAATGGTTTCGAATCATTTTGCTTTATGATAATTACATGATGACTGCAAAGCTTGAACGCCTGAGGGAGCTCTATCGATGCAAGGACTCAAACGACTGCTGCAAAAAGTATCAGATCGAACTAAACTATCGACCGGTGTGTGACATGAACGAGCGAAAGCTTTATCGAACCTTCGAATAATCTGCCTGTGACGAATTTCTCGCTGCATTTTGTGTAATTAATTTCTGAGAGCCTTCCTCTGATTTTTGAGCCGATTTAGAAAGCAGCTTAACAGGGCTCCTTTCCTTCCTCTAATCTGTTTTTTTTTCTTCTAATCCGAAGAGGATTGAATCAATTTTTACATTTTTAAATAATCTATCGCCCCTCCCCAAGCAAAGAGTTAAATAAAGGAGAAGTAGTAAGCCGTTTTAAAGATTTTGTTGGTCTACGACATTCAACACAGGAAATGAGGGTTGACACGAACGAGACGAACGGGGGAGCCATAAAAGAAGCCAAACGCCACGAGCGAATCGGGCCACCAAGAAATATTTTGTTTGCGAAATAATTTGGTTGTTTAAGAAAAAATGGTGTTGGACTGCTGTTCAATCAAGGCCGTGGAAGATTTAGTAATTTCGCACGAGCGAAAGGCTTCTGTGACTCTTCAAATTGATTACACCGAAGACGACATAGAGGCCGATATGAATTATCGACTTCCACCGGACGCTCCGAGCGATCACCAGTCACCGATAAACATTTGCTCGTCTGACTGCCAGTTTGACTCTGAGCTAGAGAAGAGTCCACTTGTGATCAATTATCGATCGTCGAATTTCTTGGAGCTCGAAAACGACGGCTATGTAATCAAAGTGAGCGGAACTGCTGATGATCAACAAGCGGGTACAGATTGCGTTGTTTTTGAGCCAGCCTCTTCTAAACGAGTGCCGCTTTGATTCATCAAGTATATGGCGCCGATACGCACAAGAAATACAAATATTCTCATATGGCCATACACTGGGGTGTGAATGACTTTGAAGGTTCAGAGCATCTAGTTGACGGCGAAGCGTATCCGGGCGAGGTACGACGTTCGCTCTAATTTTTAATGAATTCAATTTTTCTGATCAAAAGCGTTCTAGCTTCAATTTTTCCATTGGGATTTCGAACACTACAAGAGCTTCAAAGAGGCCAGAAAGTCGAACTCTCACGATGGAATCTTGATCATTTCGGTTTTTTTGGACGTAAGCTGCATTAGATTGAGCAAGAGAAAGTGGCGAATTAATAGTTGTTGATGAAAGACGCTAACTGAGAATATGGAAATTCAAAAGCTTCTCGACTGCCTCAAGAATATTGAGCTTAGAGGCCAGGCATACCCAATAAGAACTGAGATATCGCCTCGCAAGTTGTTTCCGAGTAAATTCTATTCAATTGGAACGAAGCTAAATTTGACGCTTAACTCGTCCAGGAAAAATGGATCAATACTGGACCTATGATGGCTCTCTTACCGTTCCTCCCTACACCCAGTGCGCCAAGTGGATCATAATGAAAGACCCTGTCAACATCTCGCGCAATCAGGTAATATTCTTAAATTAATTCAAATCGGGCGTGTCACCGCTTTGCTCATCTACGCAAATAAATCTTCAAGCTAGACGGCTTGAAAAAAGTCTATTCGTGTCTGAGCTACGCCGACACTTCCGAGGCTGTTCGGATAAAAGCCAATTTTAGAGCATGTCAACCTCTCAACGGACGCAAAGTTAAAAAGTCATTTAAATAAACTTGAGCGAGACAAGTGAGAGCGTTCGCACGCGGGCACCCACCTCTTATCGATGATTGGCTGCATTTTAAAAAATGTGAAGCCCCATTTACCTTAAATGCAATCCCCTCTTCAACCCGTTGCTTTATAGACCGATTGGTTAGAAGAATAAATCGTGACCAAAGAATGATTGGCTTCCGAATTGATTGCATCTGGCAAGAGGCTGGCCAAAATCGGGCCAGCAGATAAGCGGCTTGTCTCCGAATTATAAATTGTGGCAAATGCAGCAAGAAAAATTCGGTATAACGATTTGAAAGAGAAAGAGTAATGTCAAGAATATTCTTGGCCTTGGTCGTGTGGGCTTTTCTGGCCGTGCTCGCCACCGGCGTCACAGTCTCGTCTTCTAAGCTCACAGTCGGCTCGTTCAATATTCAAACGCTTGGGCCAACTAAAATGTCTCGGCCCGAGTTTGTCGAATCGGTTACCCAGATTTTATCGCGCTATGACATTGTGCTCATTCAAGAGGTCCGCGACTCGTCTGTCTACAAAATTATCACTCAATTGACCGAAAAGCTAAACGATAGAGTCGAGTAAGTTCTTGGCTGAGAACTGAGTCGTGACTGTCGTCCTAACGGGAGTTTAACTTTCTCAAGGTCAGAAGGCATCAAATACGACTTTGTGATCAGTCCTAGACTTGGAGAGGGCACATATAAAGAGCAACTTGCCTATTTATACAGGTTGGTTAATGAATCACTTGATTCGTGACGTCAACAGCTAATCGAATACAATTGAAGAAGGAAAAATTTCGATTCGAGAGAAATCCATGTTGTTTACAGCTACATGCATACGGATGAGAAGAAAGTTTATGAGCGGCCTCCGTACATTGCTCGTTTCCAAGTCAGAAACAGCGATATTTCGTTGCGCAATTTCACTCTCATGAACCTGCACCTGAAGCCGACAAACGTTTTCCTTGAGAGTATCGGCCTACGAGCGGTAGTCGATGAGCATCGACGCAATTTCAACGAAGATGACATCGCTCTAATCGGCGACATGAACATCGCTTGCAAATACATTTCACAAGCCGACAGGAACATAGTTCGCGCAATCCTGAGCGAATTCCAGTGGTTCATAGGTGACAATGTGGCGACCACAATTAGCAGCAGCACTTGCGCCTATGACCGTATTCTCATTCGAGGACAATCGTTTCTTAACGCTGTCGTCCCAAACAGCAACCGGGCCTACTACTACCACAAGGAAATGAATCTGAATTCACAGCAGGTCGCTGCCATTAGTGACCACTATCCAGTTGAATTTAAGCTCCAATGAGCTCTAAACAGACAATCTTAGTCAAAAGGCAAACGCTGTACTCCGAGTGCAAACTAAATCTTTTGTTTCGCTTTATTCTAAAAAATTCTCTTTATTTTACGAAAAAAGTTATTGCTGATTGGGTGGAACTGGCCGGTCTAGTCGCGTTCTTTGCACATAAAAACTAGTTCAAAGGAAACACAGGCGCCCTGCGAGCTAGCCTGATACAAAAGCTGAATGAGCTCCGAGTCCAAATGGGAGAGAATGTCCTCGTCGGCTAAAATGCTGCCGTCCATGCCGAGCTTGTAGCCCGCATGCTCTCGCTCGATATTCACTCGGAGTCCGAGCTTGAACTGCTTGTTGACCGAAAGACGCTTGAAATGCTCAACACGCTCATTCGATTCGTTTGTTTGACTCAGGTTCGCCTGGTGTAAATCAAACAGAAGATCAAGACATGGAACAGCGGCCGTGCAGAACGCCTGAGCGCACACACTGGTGAATCGCTCGAGATTGAACGTTTCCGAGGTTTCTTCCTCGTCGACCAAATGCAAATGAATCTGAGTCCATCTGATTGAAGCGTGCTCACTGAAATACTCATTTGTCTGGCCAAGTTTAAGACTTCGCAGTCCTTGCAGGGACAAGCCATCAATGCAGCTGATCGAATGGCAGTTTATGTGACCATCTATGGGACTCCATTCGAACAGAATTGTTTGCCCTTGCTCGTCACTTTGGCTGCTCCCGCTCACAGCCGAGCAGTTCAGGACGAACGGTTTCATCGACTGGAGCGACTGTTTTAGAAGGGCGATGCTCTCCGAGGTTATATTGGCCATGTAGCCGTCTTCGATCGGAGAGAACTTGGCCGTTTGTGCCGCATTCGCCTTGAAGCCTCCGTTGACTACGATGAATGCGCCGCCTACGACTTGATTTGGGAATTTGAGTGAGTTTTCAACGATTCTCGTTGGGCACTCGTTTCTTGTCCGGCTTCTTACCTGAATCTTTTGACTCGTTCGAATAGACGGTGGTCGACGTATACGAGGAAAATGTTTCATTCTCGATGGCGACCAAATGCGACTTGAACTGGTCGCAAAACTCGAGCGAAGCCAAACAGAACACATGCTCGTTGGAGGTCATGAGCGACTTTACTATGAAGTTGTACTGTGACTCTGGAATGACAACTTTGAGCTGCGAGGGCGTGGCCGAGATTGTCAAACCGCTCAGCTGTGGAATTGTGTATTTAAAGCTTCGAGTGTCGCACAAAAGATTCATCACTGTGTGGCCAATCTCGCCGTAGACCGCTCTTCTATCTCGTTCGCTCACAATTGGACACGGATAAACTTGAATTGGCTTGAGAATCGGGCAGAGCGGCGATGAAAGTGGCTCATGGCACCTACCCTTAGTCTGCTCGCCCAGCCGCAGATAGAGTCTAAGGGGAAAGAGCTTGGCCCACGGTATTTCCCATCGCTGCAGCATGTACGCAATTAGAAATGGATGCTCGGGCAGAAAGTAGTCGATCGATTTCAGACTCGCGTGCAAATGCGACTCGCTCGGTCGAAAATAGAGGAAGCCGGCGTTTTCTTTGTTATCGAACAACAACTCTGGCCTCTCGACAATGTACTTGGAGTTGATGTTGGTGTTGAGAATATCGTTAGTCAGCTTGACTGTTTCACTGTTGTACAACAAATGATTCATGGGCTTGAGCTGGTAGCCTTTGGCCGCTCGGTCGAACACATCCATTAAGTGGAGGAGGAACTCGCGCGGCACGTGAAATTCGTCTACTTCATCTTGAGCATTCAAGTGGCACTTGAGCAAGAACACGACCTCGTCTTGGCCGTGAATGTACATGCCATCGCTAGAGTAGAGCCAACATCTTGAACCCAAGTCGCCTGAATTAAAAAAAAATTGAAATTCTGATTAAAGCTAGTGTTTGTTGGCGTTGAATCTTAATTACTTTCAACGATCTTCACATAAACCCTCAGGCTCTTATACAATGGAAATAGAATGGCACTTCTCGTTCCGGTCTCTGTTTGATTGAATTTGGTTTTTTAATTTCAATGTTTACAGTTACGAATCGAATTAGACCGAGCGCAATTAAATTTTACCGTTCAAAAGGCGTTTAACAGCACTTGACTCGTCGAAGTGCTTCACCGAAGCATCAATTAAATAATCTTGAATTTAAATCAATTTTAATTGTGGACTGTCTCAATTGGCATCCGTAAAAGCAAAACAGCAGAAAAAGAAGCATCCGAGTCGAGCGAACACAAAACGAAAACTGGCACTCCCGAGTCAATTTAGCCGAGTGGTGGCCATCTCAAGCTTGAATAATCGGGTTGCCGACGTGTGATTGAGTGCATTAGTGTTAATGAGGCAGAAAAAAAAAGTTGTTTAAGCCATAAAAATTTTCCAAATAAACTTGATATATTGTCAACGTGAAGAACTGCTCGCCCACTGGTGTTTACAGGAGCGGCGATAAAACAACTGCCATACATGAAAGTGAAATGAGGCGACGTGAGCCTGATGCAAATAACCTAAAACTCGGCGTGTGTGTGTGTGTGTGTGTGATTTGAGGGAGGTTGGCTTGTTTGAGAGTGAACAAGCTTGCGAGCGTACAAGTTTTTCAGCGTCGGTTTTTAATTTAAAACATATAAAAACGAGAGAAGCCAGTCCAAGTGAGCGAGTTTACCTTGTTTGGCCAAAGCTTGTTGCCGAATTGACTTTTCAGGTGATATGCCATCGGAAAATCTCACACTTTTAGCCGCTTTCTCCTCTTTTTCTTTTCTCGATTCGGCCTCTAGAATTTGCCGTTTAAAAATAATATTGGGTTAAAATTGGAAACATCAGAGAGTGTTGATTAGTTGAAGAAAATGCGTCTTCCTCTCGCTTGCTATCCCATTTTTACTTTCTCAGCGCAATTTTGTGCCTTTCTATTTCCCACTCAAGTAAATCGAAACTCGACTTGAAAAATGGCGCAATATTGAAGCATTCACGACCAAGCATGTTTTCTTAATCGATCAGTTCGAGTGCTTTTTGGCTAAGCTCGCTAAATTTCATCCCATGTTTTCTTAAACACCATGACGACATTGTGTGAATAATGATAGAGAAAGCAAGTCGGTTTCTATTTGTACAACATCAGATAGCTTCCGCTTTTACTTGGTCTCGCACTTTCTCTCTCTCTCTCACTCACACACGCACATGCACTCTCACAAGCAAGTTTGGCTCAAAAGGTTGTTGGTTCAAGCTCAACATCAATCAATCTCGTTTTAGTATCAATTCGATTCCGAATTCTCATTTTCAACTATTTCTTTAATTGTGATCCCTAATCGAATCGAAATACGGTTTTTATCAGACTAGACCAATCGAATTGGCTGCTTGAACTTCATAGTATGCAATGAGCAGTTCACCGGGCTTTGGAAGTCAAGGCAAGAGAGCCACACTGGACAACAACAATGACAAACTGACCAATTTCCGAATCTGGAAGCGCCTATTCAAGCCCGAACATCTCGTGTCTGATCCAGTCGATCCATATCGAGTCAGCTACAGCCACGTTTTACCCGACAAACAAGCCAGAGAAGTAAGTCGAAGGTCTATGGCGAATTTTCGTCTTTTTTTTTCGGTTTGCTCTTGCTCTCCATCGAATCGCTCTTCATCGAATCGGCCAAAAATCGCCTGGTAATCGTGATCGCAATATTATTGTGTTTGTGAAGGTTGTGTGTTTTTCTTCTCAGTCAGTGAGATGAGTTGAATCGCAGTCATGGAAACGATCGAGTTCAAATTAAAAGCTTCATTTTTCAAGTTTAAGCCAATTTATCTACGCCATCAGGTTCAATTGAGAAGAGATCGAGATTAAGAAAAGATCATCCGTACTGTTGGCTTCTTATTAATTGAGAAATTTGTTGGTGTGGGCGTTCATGATTTGTTTTTGTTGAAATTTTCTTCTTGTTAGAAACTACTATTCACCATCACGGCAGGCTCGAGTAGGTATTATTATTAGTTTTCATGTTTTTTTTCTTCAAGTGCCTGTTGGGAGCAACCAGGGAGAGGATGAAGCAACCGAACTGGTTAGCAAGTGAGTGAATGAGAGGCAGGCTAGCATAGAACAGTTGAAGGCTTCCGTGCATTGGATGGAAAATTGCTTGCGTGTGGTTAAGTGACTTGAACGCACACACACACACACACACACCACACACACTAGGGTCACATTGAAAGCATCGATACTCGCTGGATTGTCGTGTTGTTAAGCGGCTGATTAAAAATAAATTTGCATGATTGAATGCCTGACAACGAAATGTGTTGTGGAACGTCAGCAGTAGTGAAGTAGTGAATAGGCTCAAGAAGAGAAATTGAGGAAAATTATGTAACCAATAAATAAAACAAAGTCTCGTTTGGATATTGCTGCAATCGTCGCTTACGGTTGCCGAGCCACAAACCTTTCTTTTTTTCGTTCTCTTCTTTCTCTCTTTTTTAGTTGCTTATTAATTGTTTTATTATAAGCATTTCATTTAAGCCGAGCCTACATAGAGCCAGTGAGTGCGTATATTTTTCTGTGTTTGAATTTCAAGTTGCTAGCCAAGATGTCGAGCGAATGCTCGGGCAAATTCTAAAATGTTCGAAATTGAGGCATTCTTTCTCTAACATCAAACATTGCCCTGTGAGGCAGCGTATTTAGCGAGTAACCGCGGGCCAAGTACTTTTCAAAATGCCATCTCCATTGCTAGCCTATCTCATAATTGGCTTAGGCTCCTTTCGCTCCTTCCATAACAATAATATTTGCGATTCTTCTGCCTCTCCGACTCCGTATATTTACACGCTTTTTAGAACTCGAACTCAATCGGTCCGGCAAATATTTGAAGTCGAAGAAAAGAGCAAAAAGAAATTCATATTTGTCGCTCGCTTTATTATTTTCTTTCGCTCTCTTGCTCTTGCCCTGTTTGGCTCGGGCGCGGTCTGTCGGGTTTGAAATTCTTTCAAATTTTCTCACTACTGCTAGAGTTTCAGTATTTTTGAGAGCATTTACGATTGATTGATAAGAAAAGTCGAATTTGACGTCATGACACTTCCCTTTTCTGAATACTTTCGTAAAGATTACAACCAGGTAACCAGGCGATCTTTGGCTACTCGTTATTCTTTTTTGTTTTTTTTTTTTCGATTTCTCTACTATGGTTTCTTATCTGTTGCCCGCTATGATTTTCTTGTTTCTGCCTTGTGTGTTATCAATCCTCTTTGATTTACAAACGCTGTAAAAAAAAGCCGCTTATAGCTTTCACTGAACGCTCAGGATTTGCTTTTAAAGTTCTCGACCAGAAATTAATTTTAAATTTGATGAAGCTAAATATTTGAATTGAATTTTCTTTAAGCAAATGGCGCGTCGTATGGACCGAAAAGTGATCAAGCTGGAGGCTGCGTTCGGCTCTGACCGGCAGTCGATAGTTGTAAAGCGAGATCGTGATCTCACCGTCATGGACCTGATGGAAGATTTGAGGCAAACGTTCAAGATCCCGATCGAGGAGCAAGTTGTCTTCCATCGCGGCACAAACCTGAGCGACTTTATGCACGAGACTCTGGAGAATCTCGGCGTGGAGAACAATAATCAAATCAGAGTGACTCGTGATCCAGATCTGCCGCGCCGCTCGCCAAGAAATACTCACTCTTATGATTTGAATAGAGCAACTCCAACCAACATGTTCGCACCGACTCATACGCTGCCACCACAACAAGCTGCGCAGCCGCAGTTCGTGCCGCAACAAGTTCAAATGAATCGTCCGCTGCCTCAGCCCAATCCTCCTGTGCAATATCCGCCCAGAGGCTCGCCTAACCAGGGCGCAATGGACTCGTTGAGCTATTTGCGTGAGATCTCTCCACAGCGGCTGCCCGATCCCACGCCTCATCAAGTACAATTCTACAAGTAAGTGAGACCGCCTTCGTCTCTGGCTTTCTCATTGCTCTTAAGCGTGCCACAAGCCAAAACTTGAACATGCCAAGGGCACCGGGACAGACCATCGGCAACGACGTCATCAAGGTCTACGTGTCATATGGCTCACAGCGAGAGTATGTGCACGTGCAAGGCCAGCGTCCGTTGAACATTGGCCATTTGAAACAAGCCATGTACGGCGTATTCAAAATTCCAGCCGACCAGCAGTGCATTGCCTTTGGCAGCTACCACCTGCACCAGTACCAAGACATAGCGCCGCTGCGTGAATTCGGAATAGACAACAACAGCCGACTGTCGCTTTGGTCGAAAGGAACACCACAGCTCGACATTCGTCTGCCAAGAGTGGCAACTCCGCCACCCCAACTGGCCGGAGATGTCTACTCGCCTCGGATACCGCCCCCTCCAGGCACAATGCAGCCAAACTGGAACTCGTCTGGCGACCCGTCTGAAGTGCTCAAGGTGGAAGTGGAGCACGGTTCAGATAGGCATCAAATCATTCTAAAAGGAGGACAAAACAAGCATGCCACTGTGCTCGATTTGCAGACGCATCTGGAAAAGCTCACTTCAGTATCTGTGCGAGACCAGCGTCTATTCTATCGATCGCAAGAGCTCAATTTGACGCCGTTCAAAAACCTCAAGGACTGTGAGGTTGAGAACAACAGCGTCATAAAGCTGGTAGGCGAGCCGTCCAAAGTGCGCTACTCAAACTATTTCGGTCGTTTGAACGTCGGCGCGCCCAACACCAACAACGAAGCGAGTGGCCAGCTCTTACAGCAGCAATACAACCCATCGTTTCAGGCAGCACAACAACAGCCGCACTATTTCCAGACACAGTCGCCCCGCATGAACGCCGCCGCCTTTCAGAACAATTACTAATCTCGACGGCATGCAGACTTTTTGGCGCAATCATTAATTAATTAAAAATTTAATTATTTTTCTAATCGAATAAAATCAAGAGCGAGCAAGCGAGAGTCGAGTTATCTTTCAAATCGAGTAAACTGAAATTTGCTTGAGCTCTGCGAGCCCTGGACTGTAGACAAAATGCAACACTGACCTTCACTAAATTCGACTTGATTTGATTCGTCCTCTTTTTGCTTTTTCTTCAGCACTGAAGTTGTGGGTCCACTCGACGGATACAATTCCAAATTGCGTCGCAGTTCGTTCACTGCATTTTTTTTTTTGTTGTTGTCAGTGAGCGCAAGGATGGAGTTGAATGAAAGCGAACCTTTATTGATTGTCTGAAGACAAGCGTGGCATACGCGAGAGTTCTCCGACTGCGCCTGCGACCTTGACGAAGGCGAAAGTCTGTATGGCAACGCTATTCGCTCATGGCAGCATGCAGAACAAAATATCAATCCTTTCCGTTGGTTCAATCAATCAGCTAGGCAGGTTAACGATACTCAGCGATTTAAGAGCCTCACCGCATGCTCGACAATGATGGCGACGTTTGCGGAATGAAAAACGAATTTGGCAACGCATGCAAAACGCCGCTTGTTCGTCTGGCAGCCAGGCTGGAGCAATGAGGCCCAGCATTCGCTCGCTCTCGCTCAACTGTGACCACTCTGTTTGAAAGTCGGTTATTTGGATCGATGGCTGGCATTCGGACGCGTTCTGCTTATCCTGGTCTTCTGTACGCATTCTTGACTCTGCTTGCTCTTCTGCCTCTTGAACAGATTCAAGAGCAACGCTGCAACTTAGTGCTGATTCAGCGCTAAGATGCTCGTCGTTGAATTCATAATTATCGGCACTTGGTGAATGGACCTCGATCGATTGATGTTCAGCTTCTTGATCGTTGCGTGTCTCGAACACATCATCGCCTGGTGTTTGAGATTCGGCCGAGTCAAAAAACTGATCGGACGGAGTTGAAGCTGCATCGGTGAATCGAGACGAATCGCTGAGATGCGGCTGCTTCTCTTCACTTCTCGGATTGAAAATCTCTTCCAGCTGCGATAGATAGTCAGAGTTGGCCGGCTCCTCTTCGTCATGGGTCAAGGTCAACTCTTCGAATTCGGCCACAATCTGACTTTTGACTGCGTCGTCCAGCCTCTGAGCCGTTTCAGTCGAACTCAAATGATATCGCTCGGCCAAGTCGACAAGCTCTTGTACAGCCTGACGAACATGCTGTTCGTCGCTGTCCTCGTTCGATTTTTTAAATGAGTCCATCTAGACTCTGTCTATTCTTGAATTAAAGCAAAGAACATTTTCACAAAGTAGTTGAGCAAACAGCTCAATTTGTCTAGAATCTGGAAACATTATGTGTCAAGAGAGTGAAACGAAAAAGAAAGCTCTTTTGATTGGATGTTAAAATTAGAAGCAGCAAGTCTATTGAATGAAAGGAAAAGTGTGAAGAAAGAAATGGACGCCGTGGCCAAGTGGGAATTGTCTTAAGCATATGCTCGATTTTGCTCAAGGATATTTGCTCTGCGAAGTAGGCGCCCTAAAGGCCATCAAATGCAAAATAAACCCAACATATTGGCTTGAAGTTAAAAGAAAGGCCCATGATTGATTGACTCAGTCCAGCCTCAGCAATCAGTCCAGCTTTAACAGCAGTGAGAGATTTCAAATTCGAGTTTGACTTGGATGGCACGCCTCATAGTAACATAAAGATGCCACGATTTTAATATGCACGTTTATTATAAATCCTCTAGTTTATGAAAGGGAAACGAACGAACAAAAGAAATGGAAAAGAAGTGAATCCAAGGTCCCTGCGTGCCCCTCTGCTACTTTTGCCACGGCTTGAGGAAAATCACGATCATGATCGCAATTGTAAGCAAAACCGCAATCAAAATTGCGATCAATAGAATCTTTTTCGTTCTTGCTTTTGACTAATTCGCTTTAGAATGGCAAGGGCCCATTGTTTGACCAGAGAGACCGAGTTTTACCTGCGATTTGACCGCCTTGTCTAAATGTGTGTTGGCCTCAACCACCGTCAGCTCGGTTTTTGTGATGTTGTTCTCAATGCTGTCTTTGAAATGTTTTCAGCCAAAATTAATTGGACCCACGGAGCTCATCGGAATCAAACATTTACCGATTATTTCTCCCTGGTCGTGGACCATCACGGCGAGGTCCTTGAACATGGAGTTCAAATCGGTAATGTCAGTTTCCAGTCGCTTCATTTGTTCGTTTCTCTCTTTGACGGCGCTGATTTCTTCGTTACGCTGAATTTCGAGCTGTTTTTGCTGCTCGAAATCATTCACCGGTCGAATTGAGTATTGCATGTAGACTGAGTTCAGACCAGCGACGGGCGTTTCATCTGCTCTGACTGGAAGCTGGTGAGTCTATCGAACGACATGACAGGTCAAGTTGGCTCGTCGATTCATTTGGCTCCACCAGCCGTACCTTTTGCTTGTTCAGCATGTTCAAAGTAGCCTGCTGAAATCTACGCAGTTGTTTTATGCATTCTTCGTTCAGCCTCTCTTTCTGAATTTTAAACTCGTCCTTTTTTTGATGCTCGATTTTTAAACTGCCTGATCGAGCCTGGAAAAAAAACGTTTACTTTTCGAGCAAATGAGTTGCTGTTCAATTCTTTGACGCCCTTTTCACATGCATGCGCCAGCTCGATCGTGCTCGACTGCAACTTTTCTCTATCGTAGGCCAAGAGAGGGTAAATTCAAATTGAAATAGTGAACTCTTGAGTTGCTTGGCGCTTACGCTTTACGTCGCAATTCAGCCGAATCTCTGCTTCCACCGATCTGAGCTCCCAAGCTCTCAATCTGATCGACTGAGGCAATCGAGATTGTAGTCGATGGGCTAACATGTTGAATGAGGCATTTTGCTTACCATTTTGCTTGAGCCTTTGAATGTCGGCGTTGATCTTTTGGATCTTGGCTGCCGGGTCGGACATGGCTGTAGATCTAGCTTTGAACAGAACCGATTGAAACGCGCATCAACTAATGAATAATAACGACAGTCTGTCTCGTTATCGTCCTTTTAGGTCGCTTATCACTCTGACGAGCGAGATCACATGAATTGGCGAAATTCTCATAATTAACGAATTAAATCGACCAAAAATGTTTAATGGTGAGCTTCACCCATTTATTTTTTTTTAAATAAATATCGACTTGGCCGAGAGTGAGTACGAAAATTGCCGACCAAGCTGACACGTTTGTTTGACTGACATGTGTGTGTGTGTAAGGAGGAGGGGAGGGAGCATTGTTTTGCTTTTGATTTCGGAGGGTTGGAGTCTTTTCTATTTTCATGTGTTAAGGCTTGCTTAAAACATACTGATGATTGCTTGAGAGCTGGTTGGTTGGTGGGAGCAAAGCATTTGAGGTACGAGGGTTCAATTGTGTCAACGTATGAGTAGAAGAGCATCACAGAACACTTTAATCAGCGAATAGAACTTTGAGAAGCGGCCAACATACTCGGCTTATCGCACTTGAGAGTTTGAGGTTCTCTCAATTGTCGTTTTTTACGAGTGTTGCAGTGAACTGTCGATCTCTTGCTTTTTACATCGGTCGTCAGCTTCCTCGTCTCCACTGGTTTTACGCTTTCGGCTGTTTTCATTGCTCATTTCTGTTCGAGATGAATTGCGTCACCGAAACGAAGGTCTGTAATCGTCTGAGAAAAACCTCAATCCTGAAATTAATCTGAATCACCTTCTTCTTCTTCTTCAATCGAGTCGATTGAGTCTTCGTTCTGAGTGGTCGTCGACTCCTCTGCTCCTTTTGTGTAAAGTCTGCCAAGAGTCTTTCTCACTTCGGCGTTCTCGGCGACCAACTAGAGAACGGTGATTCAAACTAGTTTAGAATCGGAAAGGAAAAACGAAGAATCGTACTCGATAGGTCTTGTCGAACTCGGCGAGATTACGTAGAGTGAACTCGTCGCCAGCCCCGCCTTCGATCCGATCGAATGAGCAGAACGGCGCGCTGAGCAGTTTCTGATTCGTCTCATCGTAAAGATCTTTTGAAATTTGATGAAGCGAAATGAATTCCATTTTTGAATGAACCAGATGCTTACCGATCATCATCGTCCGTTCAGTCGAATAGAATATGTCTGCTCGGGCAGTACTCGGCTCGGCCTCGTCCACTCCAACTTTACACGCACACTGAAGCGAGCCAAAGTCGATTAGGGACCATTTTAGACTGAGCAACGCCACTTACCGTGTAGAGTTTCTTTTTTGGAGTTGTAAACAAGATTTTTTCCTCACTCGGTTCATTCGCTAGTTTGTCGCTGTGTGAGTTTTCTATTTGTTCGACAGGTGTTGGCTCTTGCACTGGCTGATTATCCGAGTCGGCGCTCCAGCGCATCTTGTCCAAATGCTCACTGATCAGCTCGTAAAACTCATCACACTCAACCGGATTGCTTATTTTCACCAGAAACATTCGAATTCGTCCAGCGTCGAACGCATTGAATCTGACCGAACGCTTGCTGGCCTTGTCGATTTGCATTTTTTCAAACAGCTTCGTGTTTAAAATTATTCGATAGGTCTTGTCTGTCCACATCACTAAATCAAATCGCGTCCATTCGCAAGCAAATTCAAGAAGATCACATTCAGTTCAACAACTCACTTATTTTGTAGTTGGACTCGTCGTCGGACAGGATCAGCTTGAGAATGCCATATCCTCTCTCGGCCCAGTTGGCTTTTTCTGGCTCTAGGACAAACAATTTACAGTTGAGCTTCAACACCGTCCGGGAATCGTTTTCCAACGTGTCGTTTGAGTATTTCTCGCTCAGGCCTTCGGACTCGGTCGGCCATAAAGCTCCGGCTTTGTTCTCAGTCGCTGCTTTCGTCTCGCTGCTTGTCTCTTCTTCCTGGCTCTCTTGTTTTTCCTGTCCTTCTTCCGGACTGGCCGGAGCGTTAACCACACGGTCAGTTAATTTCTCGCCGAAAATAAAGCTAGCCGGAGCAGCCTTCTCCTCGTTCGTTGGTCTAAAAGCAGGCGTTTTTGATGAAACGAGCCTTGCTTAATAGGAATCATCGCAGCTCACTCTGGTTGGCCGGGTCGAATGGTGTCGGCGTTTTTATTCTCTTGGCTCACGCCGGTCGCCGTGCTCGAATGTTTGGTGAGATCAATCGACTCGATCTTGGGCGCAGGAACTTTCTCGAGTATTTTATTAAAATCAGCCGTATGTTGACTTAATGCCGAAGGCTTCAGAACAAATTTTGGCCCTTCAAATGTAAATCAGTTAATCAGGCAGCATCAAGCGAAGCAGCCAGCAAGCCTGTCCAACCTCTTGACATGCTGTCCGATCAACAGTTTAAGGCAGTCTTTTGTCAGTTTTCTGAAATTCGCTGCTTTTCCCTTTAGACCACAGCCGAGTGTCTATGTATGTGTGTGTAAGTTTGTGTGTGTGTGTGTGTGTATATTCGCGAGTATATTCGTGCAAATCGCTCAACGTATTGAACAATTCCGATTTAAAACGAAGTATATTCTGCAACCTGAACGGCTGGCTCCGTCATCTTGACGGCGCAGTGTCGAGCGATTAGAATTTAAAATGAATTCTCGCTTATTTAAGTTGGTCAGAAGAGATTGGATGCTCTACTTTTTAGAACTAGAACAATTGCGAACGTCGCCACCTCACTTGTCAAAGCTGCTTTGTTTAACAGATTGAAACCGATCGGTGAGAAGAGGCTCGTGCGAATTCGCACCAGCTCGGTCTCTCTCTACTCGCCTGATATTTAACTTGACATAAGCATGTGATTTGCCCATTTTGCCAAAAGAAAAATGGTTCGAGGCGAATGAGCAGAGCGCACGAAAATAAGCATCTTAATTATAATTTTTAAATTATTTGCGATTTGTTGCTTTCTAACTTGCGCGCTTACTCACTCGCTCGCTCGTTCATCCAACGCTCGAGTACTTGTGTAACCAAGGCAGGTTAGAACTAAATGTTAAATCAGGCGATACTTGGAGCGATTTTTCGACACGTTTGTTTGTGAATCAGACGAAGATAAAGAGTTGACGCATGAGCAGCTCGTTTACTTTTAGATCCGATTCTAGCATGGGCCTAACGCTCTTGGATCTTATACCTGACTATGTCAAGCATGCACCATTCTACCATCTAGCCGTCGAGGGATTCCTTCTTGTCTGGATTCTTTGGCTTCTGCTTCGAAAGAGCTACAGTCCCAATGAAAAGGTCAAGCTCTCCGAGAAGGTAAGTCCATTTGAATCGACCATTTCTTCGGCCCGAGCGATTTCTAACCAGAATGCGTGGCCAGGAGAAAAAGGAGCTTTTGGACGAATGGAATCCAGAGCCTCTGGTTCCGGACTATGAGCCGGACGAGAATATAGTAAATCCAAGGATAGTCGAAGGGTAACTAGAATAGCTGCTCAATCTGAAAGATGAAGCCCAAGTTTAGCTCAAATTCGAAGGCCGGTGTCAAAGTACACGATTGTCGATGGCCAAGAGAGCCTCAATTTAGCATCCTACAATTTTTTGAATTTGATCGGCACTCCGCAAATAAACGTGAGCGTCAAATCTTCAGCTTGGGAATTAGATCGGAAATGGCAATTCGTTTTTGAATAGGAAAGAGCAATTGAGACAATCAAAAAGTACGGAGTTGGTTCCTGTGGCCCGAGAGGATTCTACGGCACCATCGGTAAGTCAAGAGTTTGAGTGAGAAGCAAATGCTGATTCTAAATCGGAGCTGGACGAAAACAAAGACGTTCATTTGGAGCTAGAGCACAAGTTTGCCGATTTCTTCAAGGTCGAAGAAGGGATCATCTACTCATACGGCTTCTCGACCATTGCCAGCGCAATTCCGGCCTACTCAAAGAGAGGCGACATAATATTCGCCGACGAGGGAGTGCACTTCGCCATTCAAAAAGGAATAGTTGCGTCCAGAAGCGATGTCAGATATTTCAAGCACAACGACATCGATGACCTAGAGCGTCTGCTCAAGGAGCAAGAAGAGGCCGATAGAAAGAATCCAAAGAAGGCCAAGATTACTCGCCGATTCTTGGTGGTCGAAGGACTCTATTTGAATCATGGCGACATTTGTCCGCTGCCTCGTATGGTTGAGCTCAAGTACAAGTACAAGTACCGAATCTTCCTCGACGAATCAGTCTCGTTCGCCAGCATTGGCAAGACTGGCCGAGGTGTAACCGAATACTTCAACGTTCCAGTAAGTTAGAACCTATACGATCGAAACCAGTTCGATTGCAGTCAAGCTTGTTTGCACAGAGAGAGAAAATCGACCTGATTTCGGGCAACATGGAAATGTCCCTGGGGTCAGTTGGTGGCTTTTGCGTTGGCAGCTCGTTTGTGGTTCAGCATCAAGTACTGAGTGGACAAGGCTACTGCTTCTCTGCGTCGCTTCCGCCATTGCTGGCTGTGGCTGCTCACGAAGCCCTGAACATAATCGAGTCAAAGCAAGAAGGTATTTAATCGGTCATTTCTTTCTTCCTTCCTCTAGCCTGCCAACATCTGCCTTTTTTTACATTCAGAGTTGTTCCCGAGGCTGCAAAAAGTCTGCGTCGACCTTCACAAACGATTGAAGAGCATAAATGGTTTGACAGTGGCCGGCGTGGACATTTCGCCCATAAAGCACATTCGCTTAACTGTGGACAACTCGCAGGAAAGACTTGAGAAGATCGTCAAGTTCGTAAGTGAACGAGTTCAAGTCGGCTCTCTCACGTCCAATTAACTGTTGATGCCAAAAGGCTCAAAGCAAAGCGATCTCGTTGACGGTCGCTCGTTACCTTAAGGAAGAGAAATTTCCCATCAAGCCGAGCATTAGACTGGCTGTGAACGTCGATTTGACCGACCAGGAAATGGACTGGCTTGTTCAAGTGCTCGAAGAAGCCATTGCTTCAATCGATAGCAATTAGATAAATTTTCTTCTCCAAGCACCGAATACAGACAAAAGAATTCAAAAACGAACAAAAATTTAGGTTATTTTGCGCTTTTATATAAACCTGGGCCACTCTTCGAGTCGAAATTATTGATCGTGTGCTTTCCTCTCCTGATTATTGTTTGTTTTTTCTGCCTTACATTCTGACGCCCGGGAAAAAGAACATCGGACATGAAATAACTTTGACTTGTTTGAGATAAACCGTTTGCTACAGAGCACTTTACACACAGAGCGCTCAAATTCCTCTAAACCTGGGCTAAACACAAACAAAAAGAAATAAATCTGAATCAGAAAACGGACTTTTAAACTATTTGATCACTATTTGATTGCAGGCTCGAGCGAGCGGTTTAGTTCTGTTTGGTTTGCTTGCGTCTATTTGACTGTTGTGGATTGAATTTGCACGGCGAGTCGGAGGGAGCACTTTGAAATTCACAAAATTTTGAATATAAACAGGCGGCAGTTCAGGGAGGTCAACAACAAAGATGTCGAACGTTCTCGAGGCTCTTGTCAATCGTAATACGCCAAACACTTTTAGTTTGCTAGCGGCGCTTAACGAGTTCGTTCCTTAGGCACTGTGAATGTAATTACGGCTGACGGGCGCGTGATATTGGTCTGGCATGCAAAACTCGATCTGTTCGAACCGAGCAGCTAATCGGCGTTCATTAATCAAAGGGCATCTTGCGAGGCTTCGATCAGCTGATAAATCTCATACTGGACGACAGTTTTGAAAGAGTCTTTTCTCCCACCGGGGTCGAACAAGTCAAACTCGGCGTATTCATCGTTCGTGGCGATAATGTGTAAGTAAGAATGATGCAGCCGACATGGCACTTTAATCCTTGCCACGTTTCTCAGGGCCGTTGTCGGCGAGGTTGACGAAGATCTGGACAAGCAATTTGATCTCTCGCTTCTGAGAGCCGAACCGCTTCAGCAAATTGTTCATTAAATTGGCTTCTCTTTACAAAATGCTCAGCTCAGGCGACGAAGAACGTTCTCTTATTAACGAATAAAAAGGCACAGTTGGCAATCAATGTAAACCCGATCCTGCTTTAATTGACTCGGTCTTTCCGCTTGACGTCTGCTTCAGAGATTCAGAAAAAAGATTCAAACTGTTAGTTTAAAAGGTTTATTGAGCTTTGATGATGGTCTTGACGAAAGGAAATGTTGCCGCACAGAAATGAGCCGTTGCTTTTGTTAATTGTTTATTTGCGTGGTGTTTCTATGTACACAAACGGAGGTGGCGTCGGTGGCTGTTGGAATCGGGCTAATGCTATCGCGCAGCCGCCTTACAGCTCATTGTTGTACCACATTGTTGACGGTTGTTTCAACGCTAATGTCGACGGGAATACTAAAAGGCGAAGCGATTCGGATCGATTAAATTTCATTTCGACTGAGTTTAATCAAATGGGGTTATGATTGAATGAGCAATTATGGTTTGAAAGAAAAAAATGTTATTTTGTCCGAACTCAGCCTCTTGACCGGCAGTCAATAGCCGATTGAGTTCAGACGAATTGAGCGTTTGAGGAGATGAGGTTATTATCAAATAAATGCCAAATTACATTCATTTCAGTTGAGTTTGCCTGTAGAGTCAGGCAAAGCCAAATTTTTTTACATTATCTACAAATGCGCTGCAAATTTGCGTTTTTTTGTTGGCCGGCACTTTGAATAAAATTTCAAATTCACTCACCTCGATCTGTTCGTCCGCTGCCGATGAACGAAGGCACGTAAGTGGAGTTTTTGTTGGCCGCGGAGCCATTCGAAGCGTTGATTCCATTGTTGCCCAGTGGTATTTTGATTGGCGACTGACTCCAGCCGATGGTGCCCGATTTGTTCGCACTGTTCAGATTCAAATTGGCCACACTGTCCCTCTTGGCGCTTGGCAAAAACCGTGATCGTCGCGTGTTAAACTCGTTTCTGTTCGAATCGTCTCGAAGAAAAGAAGGCTCGTGGTCAATCCCGAAAAAGTTGTTGCCCTTCTGATTTGTGTCCTTGTTTCGGAACAACTCGTAGTACTTGTTGGTCTCGTTGGTCGTCGCCTTACTCAGGCTCGGATTCGTTCTGGATATTATCGGACTGTTCGAGCGGCTGATTGAAAACTCTTCGTTTAAAAGCTCTTCGATTGTGCTCTTTTTGTCTAATTTGCCGCCCACCGGTGCTCTATTTTGATTACCGCCCGGATTATTGGGCTTGAGTCGATTGCGTGTGTTGAACGAATCGTTGGCAACCACTTTTCTTGTGGTTGTGGTATTATCCGCGTCGAAAAGCTCATCGAGAAGGCTCTTCTTGCTCGGCCTTGACGTATTGTTTATACCATTGTGCTGCAATGGCTTGTTGGCGAGCCCGAGGTTTTGATTTTGCTGCCCGGCGCCGGTTTTGTTCGCGCCCGGATTTCGACTATTGCTCTTCATCGAGTCATTGAACGAGTTGAACAAGTCGTCGAACTTCTTCTTTTGCGCGCTGCTGTCTATTTTTTCGTTTTTAGAAGGCTCTACGATCGAATTCTTGCGCCCAATCGCGTTAGAATTTTTTATTGTGCTTGTGTGTGTCTGATTGCTCGACTGGACCGGCTTTGCGGTCGGACTGGCTTGAAACATGTCCGCAAATATAGGATCGCCTCTGAACTGGGCAAACAACGAGTCCTTCAGCTCGTTTTGAGTAATTTGGCTCGGCACCGGTTTCTTCGCGTTTTGATTTGCCGCGTTCGGTTTGTTCGTTCTCTTCTCTTCGCCACTTACTTTCTCCGCTTCGCGCAGCATTTCATCAATATCGAGCGACTCTTTTAACGCGTCGTTTTTCGCTTTGTAGTTGCCGTTTTCCTCATTTTTGATCAGCATCTCCGACTCTTGAATCAAATCGTTTATGTCCTGCGATTCTTTGAAGCTAGTTGTCTGATTTGCAACTGGACGAGAAGGGGCCAAAGAAGGAGCAGTTTCTTGCAAGCCGGCGAAATAGGGATGGCTCAAGCACTGTTTTTTTTTCAACGTTTCATTTTCGTCTCAGAACACGTGTTTAAGGTGAAAACAATTTACCTGAGCCGCAGTAGGACGTCTTTTGGGCTCCCAGTTAAGCATTTGTTCTATCAAATTGATGCCTTCTTTGCCAGCACTCGTGATTATGGTGTGCAAGTCGACTTTGACAAACCGTTGCCATCTGAAGTTCATTTTGGCGGCGAGCGCCATCCCCTCGGGCCACTCTTCCTATTGAATAAATTAGAAAATGCGCTGCGGAGAGTGTTCATTAGGCGGCTGACTTTTGATGGGGTGCCCAATATGCTGCAGATTCTGCTCAATTGGTCCAGCTCTGATTTGCCCGGAAATAGAGGGCGCAAGTTGTAACATTCAGCACCGATGCATCCGATTGCCCAGAGGTCGATCGACGGTCCGTAATAGGTTGACCGCAGCAAAAGCTCGGGGCTACGATACCATCTAGTTGACACGTAGTCTGTGTATGGTGGCCTTGAACGAATCTCTCTGGCCAGGCCGAAGTCCGCGATTTTAATTTGCTCTGCTCCGTTGCAGAGCAAGTTCTCTGGTTTGAGATCGCGGTGGAAAAATCCTTTTTTGGTCGACGGAGATTGGCTTAGATTTGAGCTGAGCGCCGACACACACTCAATCTTACCATTTTTGTGCATGTAGCTAAGACCTTGAAGAACTTGAAAGAGTATGTTGCGCACGGTCTGCTCGGGGAATAGATGATTCCTGCGCAACAAAAAATCATGAGCAGAATAAATTGAATTAATTTCAAGCAGCCTCAAGGCCGAATCGAACCTACCGGCTTTTGATCAATTCATACAAATTCTCGTTCATAAACTCAAACATCATGTAGAGGTTGTTCTCTTCTCTGATCACTTCTTTGAGTCGGATCACGTTCGGATGTTGAATTCGCTGCAGCGACTTGACCTCGCGCAAGTTGACGCACTCTTCCCACGAGTAGTATTTCTTCTTCATCCTGTTCATGACCAGGAGACTTGAGACCGGAGGATGGAACTTGCTAAAGAAGATGCTTTACTCACCGTTTGACGGCAAGCTTCTCACCGCTCGTCTTGTCGATCGCAAGCATAACGCTTCCGAAGTTTCCATCGCCGAGCTGTTTAACTATTGTGTACTTTTCCATGCTTGATATCACCAACTAATCCTGATCAGTAAAAACGAGGCCTCATAATTATTCGTGCGTTTAAATGCCGGTCCTCGCTTCTCTAAAGAGGCCAAAACAACAAAAGTGAGCAACTGGACTCTGCTGCTAAACTCATTGACTTGAGATGAAAAAACCGGGCTAGCTAGTTAAACCCGGCTAGTTATAAGATCGGACTCAGTCAACTGACTAGCTTGCTCTGCTGATTCAAATAAGCTGAAGCGTTGGAAATTTATTCACTTTGTGTTTGCGTTTTCCTTTTGTCGCATTTGATAGTTAGTCGAAAAGATTAGACGGTTGCCAAGAACCGAGCAACAAGCGATCTCGCTTATCTCTGCCCTATTGAGAGCCTTTTACAAAATAGAAAAATACTTATCAACGCTAAGAAGAGAGCAGGCACCAGTATTGATGAAAACGAAGAGAACGACAAATGTGAACTGTTGCCTTGCCAGTATTATGAGAACGTAACTGTTAGGGAATGCGCTTATGAGCGCATGAGCTAGAATAACATTCAAATGCGCTTGCCTTCGAAACGGCGTTGTGGCAAAATTTTGATCATTCTCGTTCAAGAATAGAGCTATTGGGCCGGCCTCAACAGGCGTGCGTGCGAACATAATTTATATAAAGAGCCTAGCGGAGCGACAAGCTCGCGCTCGACGGGACCGCGTTTGAATCAAGTCGGAGCGAAATAAATTAGTTCTGGTTGGTTGTATTGGTCCGCATGTCGGTGAAGCCTTGCAATATAAATAGGAAAATTGGAGTCATTTTGATGGACGTTGCCATGGCAACCATATGCAAAACAACAAAATAAATAAATTAACTGCACACAGGCCCGTAGTTTCTCTCTCTCTCTCTCTCTCTCTTTTTCAACTCTCTGTTCGCACTGACGACAACGCTTGTGTGTGCGTGTGTGTGTTTGCATCGGGCAATGTGAGAATCGTTTTTTTTTAGAGCGATCAAATTTATTCGCCCAGTTTGAAAATACGTCAAATGAATAGGCAAAATAAAATGTTTGCTTTTTTCGGAGCTATCAAGTGTCTTGGCTGAAACTCAAAGCTGAAGTGAAGTGAAAAGTAGCAATCGGAAACGAAAGGAATTCAACACCGGGCTGGAATGAGCGAGGTTGGTGGTGCCGTAGGGTCTCAGCGTCAAGTCTAGACCGGTTATTGGTTTGTCTCGGCAAACGTGAGCTAGATTAGAGAATTGGGCTAGAGAAGCCCAAGCTCGTCCGTCATATCCCTTCCCTATTCATCAAACATGTACCAATTGGCTGAGTTGAGCTAATTAAGCGGCGATTGCACGCGGGAAGGAGGCGAGACGGGAGCGGACAAATCGAAGAAATTTGTTCAAAAATGATTTTATTCTGATAAAACCTGTCTCGTGCGAGACCATAATATAAATTATACTTTGAGCGTGTTCGATTTTTTTTTGCGAATGTACATGAGAGTAGAAGTGTAATTGAGACGCGCTTGGTTTGCTGCAGCGTGTGAGAATGAATTTAGAAAAGGCCACAGTCGCGTAGGTTATTCTTGATTATTACATCAGTGGCGCTGTCGAACACGAATTGAATGTTCTGCGTGTCGGTGGCGCACGTAAAGTGATAGTAAATCTGTTTGCTCTCAGGTGATTTGTTCAATTCGACAAATTTACGCGCGACGAACATTGACGCCTGCTCGTAAGTGTTTGGTCCGTCGTAGTCGGGAAAGCAGACGCTCAGTGGCGAGCATTTTAGCTTTTCGGCGAATAGATCGCGTTTGTTCAGGAACAAGATTATCGACGTGTCCACGAACCATTTGTTGTTGCAAATCGACTCGAACAGTTTCATGCTCTCACGCATTCGATTCATTTCCTCGTCTTCGGCAAGCACCAGATCGTATTCGCTGAGCGCCACGCAAAATATGATGGCCGTCACTCCTTCAAAGCAGTGGATCCATTTCTTGCGCTCTGACCTCTGTCCGCCGACATCGAGCATTTTGATGTGCAGATTCTTGTAGGTGAAATGTGTCTCCACAATTCCGGTAGTCTTTACTCGAGTTCGCAGCACATCTTGCTCGGTGGGAACATAAGTGCTGGCCGAGATGCGATCCAATGCGTTCAGATAATAAGGAGCCGAGTCGTTTAGCTGATACTCACGAGAGCGAGCAAAGCACTCTTGAACGCCCTTGTCACGCCAGAGGCGCTTCATGACCGCGCCGAGCTCGCCCGGCAGCTCGTCGCTCTCCTCCACTGTGTTGGCCAGAGCGAACAGTTTTTTGGCGTCTTCTACTCGCTCTGGATCGGCCAGGCCGATTTTGAGTTGGCCCATCGCTCTGATTATGGCTATCAGGGATTGAATTGTGTTGCTAAACACAATGGGCCGATATTGAAGGCACTCGTCACGAGTGTAGCCTTTCTCGTGGATAATCTTCATCTGTTTGACAATTGTGCTCTTGCCCGACTCGCCGGCGCCCAGCAGCAGCAGTTTTACTTCGCTGGCCGCCTTGGCCGCGTCCATTTTCAGCTGCTTGTCGATCGCTTCTGAGCGCGACTTGCTTGTCACTCCGCTTCCGCCATCCCGCTCGTTTGAATGCACACAGCCCATGGTCGCCTTACTCGAGCTATTTTCTAAACGAGCGCCAGAAATTCGTCAATTTCTTGATTCATTGATGAGCGACGCTAAAACGAAACGAAAAAATGGTCGTGCGATGACCCAATGCCTTGTTGAGAATTGTTGTTGACTTGGCCGCTGTTGTGTGCGCTCGGACATAAGAACTAAATTTTGCCTCCGTTTGGCGTGTGCGTGTGTGCTGTGATTTAAGTCTTGCGTTGATATGATCGCTTGACCCGCCTTTGTTGACATGACAGTTCTCTTTGTCCGCTAACAAGCCAATCGGGTTTGTGGTTCTTGTTTGTCTGTATGTGAGCAATTAGGACCTCGCCCCCGCACACATACACACCTTGTGTTCAATCAGCTGCCAAACACACTGAGCTTTTGCTTCGCTTGATATTTTCATTCAGGTCAATTAACAACAGTTGTGTCTTTCTACGTTCAACAAGTCTGGGCATTGCACAGTGGTTCGCAGTCACTGTTTGACAAGCGAAATTTATTTTCAACTCATTTCCAAATCGATACGAAGCAAACTTAAATAAATAAAACGAAACCGATGGCCGTCAAAATGTTTACAAACGAGACGAAGCGATAAACAAAAGAGCCGCTCGAACCGCTGGCCTGGCTGAGACCTTTCAAGACTGTCTGCTCAGTCCGCTGTGGTTGGTCTGTGAGCTTGATTGGACCCAGTTTAAGAACGTGAGGACAGCGAGTCGACTGTCTTATTGAATAGATCCTCTCTGCCTCCTCTCTGATCGATCTATTGTTCGCCAAAAAGACCAGCTCGTCCTCGCTCAGCCTTTGGTAGCCTTTCGCACCACTGTTTTCGTTGTACTCATGTGCTGCTTGGCATCGATTGGTCAGCTTGCTGCATGTCTCAAAGCTTGAATAAATATCGTTCTCGTCGCTCGCGTCCGTGCATATTTGCGGATAACAAAGTAGATACAAATTGTTCAATTTCGACTGAAAGAAATAATTGGACGCGTAGAACGAAAAGAGAATTGAGTTCTTTGACGATGGCAGATTGAAGAATTGAACTCGGTTGCGGGGACATCTGAAATGAAACGAAAGGTTGAGTGCGGTGCGTCTCAGCTCTGGCCGTCTGCATTTTGCTTACCCTTCTGAGACCAGAACTTGCTGAATGCCCGACTCCTCATCGGCCGAGTTTGATAGAACGCATCGGCTAATAGTCAAATGAAAGTATTGAAGTTTGTTCTTGATTTGCTCGATCTCTTGAAGCTTGGACGAATATTCAACAGAGAACTTGACAAATAGCTGCTGATCTTGACTGGCCGCTTCGCCCTGCTCCACTTTTAGCTCGTTAATGAAGAATTCGTCTTCGTACAATCTCATGCTAGAATTTGCTTTGCCAGTCAAATTTGAGTCAAATTTTAAAGAGAACTCTGACCGCATACCTCAAAGCGAGCAGTTTGACCAGACACGGCAGCTGAGAGTTGACACTTGACTCGATTGGCGCAGCTCCACTCTCACTCTGGGCGCCTGGCTTTTTCAGGCGGCACTCGAATGTTCTCAGCAATTGATCAAAGCCATTCTGACTAGTGAAAAACAAACGATTCGAATAGACGATCCACTCGTTTGATTCCTAGAATGGGTCCGCCGTTCAAACCGAACAAAGCTAGAATAAAACAAAATTTCACAACGCACCGTTCTCTGAGTCATGCAGTGAGCGTACGGCACACGCAAGAGCGTATGCGATCGATTAAGACCTTGAACAGCGCAGCGAGACTGCTTGTCGTTCACATAGAACTCGGTGGGCTGAATTTTCAGCTGCCGAGCGAGTCCTTTGTAAATTTGAATGTCCATGAAGTTATTCTGACACACGTGCTCGAGTGCGTTGAGGTCGCAATAAACGCCGTAAAAGAACTCGCCGCATTCGCATGTGAAGCGCAGCGGTTCGAGCAGATAGCATTCACCATTGTTGTTGCACGGATTGAACGGACACTTCTGGGCCAGTTTGACTTCGTTCGGTCGCAAAGTGGTCGATATTTCATTCGGCTGCGTAAACAAGCCCGGCTCCAGATTCCATTTGTTCGAGTCGGCCTCCTCGTACTTGCCGTCTACTACTCGTTTCGTGCTCTCTTCGTTCGATTTCTCCTCTTCTTGACCTTTGAATATTGAACCTTCGTTTAGGTGAATGGCTTAAGCATCAAGGCGAGCAACGTCCGAGTGGAAAAATTTACTTACGCTCACACAATAGCTCGTAATAGGTAACTGCAGTGTTTTCTACGAAATTCTCGCCCGCACTCTCAATGGTCTGGTTGCTCAGAACGCAGTAGTCAATGCGTCGTGTGAGCCGCTTGCTTCGTCTCGCCTCTGCCTGATCGTTAAATGAGAACGAGGCGCAGATCTCGGCCCTTTCTGCCTTTATAAGCCGATCTGATGCCGAACACTCCGAGTGCCAATGCTCGAAAGAAGTGCAGTCGAACTTGAAGCCGTTTCTCACTGTTGTGTTCAAGCACAGATTCAAGCAGTTCTCTTTGTTGATCCACTTTTTGTAAATTAGATTGAAACTTCGAATGGACATGCCGACGTGCGCCTCGAGACACTGACTCTTGACCACAGTGGGCGCGAAATGCATTGAAAGCGGCCGATTTGAACGAGACGAGTCTGAGATGCATTGATTTTCTCGCTCGCTGTCGCAATCACATCTATAGGCTCTTATGAACTCGGCACGAACTCGTTTCGGATAATTAAAGTCAATTTGACTGCAGTTTGTGATTCGATGATAATTGGCGCCGTTGATTCTTATCGGACACAAAGGACATGCGTCCGAGAGCTGTGCTCCTGCAAGTGCGTAGGCGTTCTGTGAAATCAGCAAACTGACCAGCAGGAGAAGGTAAGCGCTAATCTGCTGCTGCTTTAAAGTAGAAATCAACTCCATTTATTTTGACGAGTTTCATTCAGCAGAAGCGAGTGCGGTTGCAAGTCGAGGCAACAGTAAACCAAAAGCAAGACTGTGAACGCAATAACATGCCGGTAAACTCGTTCCGTCTTTTCTCTTTACTTGAATGGCTCTAAAGAGGCGAGAAACATGAATATTTGAGAGTTTTGCGCTAATTTCCGCCTTCCAAGACCAGTGCATTTGGAGCGAATTTTCAATATTCAACACAAACGCAGCGCCACTCAAACAGACGCTGATTTAATAAACGACTTGTTAGTGCTTCGCTGATCGTTTATTGTTCGAATCGATTGCGCAAGAAGAAGTTAGTGCGCGCGTACGAACAAAAATGAAAATTAGAAATTGAAGAGCCGTTGATGAAGAGGACGAGGAGGCGAAGCGAGTTGGTGGAACGATCGAGTCGTGTAATAAATGAGCGATAAGCGTCTAGGAATGGAAAGCTTATGGGACCAATCGATGAGAAGCCGTCAACCAGCTTCTTGATTGAGACCATTTTCAGACCAGTGTTGATGTGACTCATAATATTTGCTTTGGCTCATTTGTGTCTTTAGAGACTGGATGGCGTCAATTTAGATAATCGGGCGGCGGAAGGCCGAATGAATCTCCTCTTTTTTTCTGGGCTCAATCATCGCCACACGCTCAGATTGATTGACTCGCACTTTGTTTTACTTCCTTATTTAAAGAGCGCAGCAGCTGGCGCGTCCACACAGAGCTAGCAATCAGCGTTTGCTCCGGCTAGTCGGCCGGCCGACTTGCTGCCAAGCGGATGAAAAAATCAAGTTCATGCAAACAGAAATTAGAAGCGCAAGAAGGAAGAGGGAAGATAGGCAGGGCATCTCTTGCACACCCACGTTCACAGGCGCGTATGCACGCGCCGCAAACAGACAAATGCTGTGAGTCGGCATCTCTAGTTAATTAAATTTGATGCCTCATGCCTTCGGGGGTCTATTGAGTTTAAAACGCGATCAGCTCAATTCGAGCGTGTGCCGTTCGCCTTCATTCTCCTGTCGAGTAGTTTGCCGTCTTGCTCTCTTACTCGCTGCTCTGACTAGATCAAAATAAATGCCAAACGATTAAAGCGCACTTGCGAGCTGAAATGAAATCAATCAGAGCTGGCAGCGATCGCTGATGACTCAAACTTGATCAACACAAATACAGGGGCATGGTGACCACCTCTTCGGCTAAGTGGACAAATGAACTGAATGATTTATGATGTCGTCTGCGCGCGATGGATGTCTTCCTGGTGGACGCATGGCAGGGGCGAGCAGCTGCGTATGACGTTGAGTGAATTACAATTGTCGCCGGCTAGATTTGGACTTGAAACATGGCCACTTGAGCCGGTCAATTAGGCGCTTTCGAACGAAAATAGCCGCGACTCGCATGTAAATTGGCACGCTTGCATGAATAGCATCGCTGAGCGACCGCCATCATCGTCGTCGTCGTCGTCAATTCTCAACTCTACTTGCTGCTATTTCTTTTTGAGTCTGCTGCTTCTGCTGCTGTTGTTACTGCGGCTCGCAGCAATGCGGCCGATTTGAATTGAAACGCGAACAATATGAACTTTGGATGCAATTAATAAACGAGCAGACTGCGTCTAACATATTTGCTGATCGTAAATTGAATTAAATGCCTGACAATCATTCAAGTTAATATAAATGCCAGCGAGTGTTTTTTATTGCCGATATAGATCGGACTTGAACAGGCAATCAGCTTGCGAGTCATCACATTCTCTATGAAGCCTATCCGGCTGGCGCCTCAGATTACAACAAAGAAAGCGAGATAGAGCCTCAAAGGGTGAGTGTGTGTGTGTGAGAGAGAGAGATGCAGAATTAAAGCCAGCTACACTAATATTGAGTAGAGCCAAATGGCGAGAGGGCGTCTTTGCCGAGAAATCGGTGCTGAGCAACTACCTGATGCAGAAAAAAAGTGAAATTTTCACGCGACCGCAATATGACCAGACGTTCTGTGCATGTGGTTTGAATTTGGGCAGCGATGCGAATCGTCTCGTTCACGCTATTTGACTTCAGCCTGCCAGAGGAGGAGGAGGAGGAGAAGAAGAAGAGTGATTGGGAGGAAAGAAAACTTTCGGTCTGCGAGTCAAATGGCCCGAAAGCTGCAGAAACTTGAGCTCCGGATATTTTGCGCTTTGTGTGTGCAAAGCATGAGGTGCAGACGATCGGAACCGATCGGACGGGAGCCGATTGGCAAAGCAAGCGAGAATTATAATTTAAACCTGCCGCCCCTCCTACAAATGTTCACTTGATTGCTCTCCGAATGAGTGCAATGAGTGCAAAACAAAAATAAAAACACGACGATTTGGTCGCCGGCGTCTAATCGATAACTGAGAGCCTAACAAGTCAAAGAGTGACCATTGCCGGCCTGAAATTCTAAACAAGAAGCGTCAACGCTCGAGTTGTTGGCACGGATGCGTTCTGCTTCTCTGTGTGTGGGCTCGCTGCTATAGACTGGCTCTTGTCCGCTAATCTCAATTGGCAGACACGTTCTAATGCACGGGCCAATAAAAAAAAAATAAAAACTCGAGAACAAGAAGAAAATGAGTGGCTCAATAAGTTGCGATTGTCGAGGTTACAGAATTCATGTCATTAGAGTCGAACGTGTGCAATCGACTGCACAAATAGACACCAAATGAGCGTTTTATACTTTGATGCCGTTCGGATGCAGGGGAATTAGACGACGACGACGTGTGCATCATTGAAAGTTTGACCGATTTTGCCCAGGAAATGAAGAGCTAGACACACACACATGGCATCAAAAAGTCAAATATTTGCTTTTTTCCTTCTTGCAAACGTTAGTTAGATAATATTAAAGGCCCCGAGACTCATCAAACCGGAGTCCGGAGAGTAAAGCAAAATTTGCCGCTAAATTATTGATGAGAAGTCACTGGATTGCAATTAGCAAATTGAACTTGAGCTCTCGTGAGCAAACGATTAAAACAAGCGACAAGCGGTTATTTAACATGAACGACGAGCGAGCATCATGCGATTGTGTGAATCAATGAGCTGGCGCATCGTCGTCATACTCATGATGACTCATCATGGATCATGAAGGCATCAGCAGCTGCTTAGGCGATGAGGCCTCAATTGACTATTTTTGTCGCTTATTTTGCGCACTGATGAACGCATTTCTTATCACGGACACGCTTTTCTTCGTTCTGATGATTCTGTGTGTCGAAATCGAATTTTTAATCAAGGTGCAGACAATTTTGATTAAACGCTTTGGCGCACGCTCATTCTGCTGGCTCATTCGTCGAACGGCTTGATTGCTTGCTTTCTGGCTTTGCCCACGTTTCATGATATTCTCTAATTATTGTTCCTCGTTTTTTTTTTTCAACTCAATTTCATTCGGCCGAAATTATTCAGAACGGGATAATCGACGGCATAAAGCGCAAATAAAAAATTCATTATCAGCATGAAACGAGGAAAGAAAATGAAATGAAACTGCCACAAAAAAATGTAAAAGAGCACTATTGAGCATGAAGCGTGCCGTCGTCCCTCTACCTCTTTTCTTCTGTCCCTCTCTTTCTGTTTTAGTCTTAATTGTGGTGTCTTGCCTCTCCTCTAAATTCTTCTTGTCTCTCTGCAATCGCCTCTCTCTCTCTCTCCCTGTTAGTCTGTGTGTTCAGGCCGTTTTTTTTTACGAGGCATTAAGTTAATGGTGATTTCGTTGACAAACAAGGAGTGTTCTTGTCGCAACAATTGCCACACACAAGCACGTTTGATTAAATTGCGAACAACGTCAACGACGACGACCATGGTGAAGCAGAGTTGTAATAATTCAAAGTGAATGAGTCTCATGTGATGTAGGCACATTCTGCGTTTCACGGCAGTTCATATCCGCCAGGCAAATATTAAAAGGAATATTCCTCTCGCATAAAGTAGCGTGAAAGACTCGAACCTCAGGGGTAATGGCTTGAACCTCAGGAAGCCACGTCCAGTCCTCTAATAATCAAAACCCTGCCTTGACGTAATTCTCGAGTAAACAGACCCGTGCATGCGCGCTTGCCGATCCTCTCTGTCTTTAGCTTTTCCGCCTCATTCGCGCTATTTTATTTTGAAGCAATCGTACTAATTTAAGTAGCCAAAAACAAGCAACGCAAGCGTCAAAGCAGCTCTAATTAGTCGCTTTATGAACCAAAGCGAGCTGAAGTAGAAAAAAAATCTTCCCCCGTCATTCTAACAAGCCTGTTGGTAGTTTTTGACGGATTCGAAATAAGATTACGTTTTTTTGGTTAAAAAGTTATTAATCAAATTAGCGTCAAACAAGTTCGAAAACCAAATTGACCTATGTAATCTGTTTTAGGCTCGGTTTGTTTCTTTTTTTTGATCGGGTGTTTATTCTTTGTGAAACAAAAAGTGTCAAAAAGGCGAAGAATAGAAGATTTTCAGATGAATTGGTGGGTCCAAAAAGTTAATTTTGGACCTAGTTGCGTTTTTTTAAAAATAAAGAAGGCTTGTTCTGAGCGAACCAACGAATGAAATAGAAACTGAATTGAAGAAGCTCGAACGAAAGGGAAAAGGCCAAGATTGTTTCTTTGTTGGTTTACTCAAGTCGGAAAGGAACAGGCGTAATACTATTGATCAGATTTCGAAGAATGAGGTGAAGGTTTTAGTTTTGAAAGATGTTTTTCAGAAAAGTAAGAACAATCATCGAAATTGATGACGGTTGTCATGCACGGTCAAGGAATTAGTCGGACACGCGGATAAAAGTGGCCACATTCGAAGAGGCGGAAAGCAAACATTTAGACGTGTATGGGCAAATAAACATCCAAAAGAGCCACCGGTTCGAGGACGGGTTATGTTCAACTTGTAGATTTGCAGAATGCATCTCGTGATAAGCGGCAAATAAAGACCAACAATAAACCGGACTCAAACTAGGGACGAAGAAGCTCGTCTACGAATTCTGACGCTTTGCGCATCTCACAGTACGAAATTCACGAAGCTTACTCTACTAAACGATTTGGCATGAGTCGAGTAATGAGTTTCCATTTCGGAGATAAGAGAGACCAGCAAAAACCGGGATGCACTAAGCTGGAGCTGCGATCGGCAACCATTTGGCCATCCATCCTGTCATCATCGGGCAGACAACTTGACTCTTGGCAGGAATTCAGAGCAGCAAAAAGAAACTAGTCCACTCCAGCAATCTTTCGTTATTTATTGAAATCTTAATTTGCTTACGAACTCGATGAGCTTTCTGTGTGTGCATGTATGTACAAGTTAGCAATATTGAATATAATTGGAAGCCGACCGGCTATTAGATAGTGTGAGCACAGACAGGAGATAGCGTTCTCTCGACTCGAACCGGATGGCGACACCTTCGTTTGCATGTGTGATTCGATTTTTTTTTGCTATTTCATAAATATTGAGTAAATAGAATAGAGCAGCTATGATATAAGTAGGCGGTATAGGTTTTGTGCAAGTGCCGATAGACTTGGTTAAATAACAAATAGTAAATCCGAAATTCCTTGACCAGGTGCTAAGGTGTTGTGGTGAAAAGAATTGGTCTAACGAATTGCAAGTTACAAATAGGAAAAAAAAGGTGACCCGACGAAGGAAAATCAAGAATAGAATAAAAGAAGAAGAAAGTCCATAGATAGAAGAAAAGATTGAATAGTTAAGCCAAGGTGAGGGCAGCATTAGGACCGAGAAATAAAGAAGCAAGACGAACTTTAGAGCTTTTTGAGTGAAGAAAAAGGAAATATTAGACGAGTAGAACGGAAACGATCATCTCATTCAGTTAGTTGCATGATGCCAGGCTCGTTTGCCGCTTTCTCTCGGCCTATTTCTTTTCGCTTGTGAAATGGCTTGCGTTAGAGTGAGTGTGTGTGTGTGTGTGTGTGCGATTCGAATAAACAGACTATGCTCTGGGGAGCATGATAGGCAGATGGGCGAGGCGAGATTATGGACGAGGAAAAGTGGAGTGACTTGGAGTGAGCTGGCGATTGTTGTGAGGGGATGTCTTTCATTTGGCCCAACCTGTCACCCAGCAGAAGGTGTGCGTTGTTGAAGCGTTGGTTTTTCTCGCGAAAAATTCAAGACTTTGGCTCAATAGTAGATGCCCGTGTAGTTTGTGTCTGGGACTAGGTTCATGCTTCCATAGCCTCTGCGTCCATTTCTTTCTAATCGAAATGAATTGGACGACTGTCTAGAATGGCCTGGCTTGGACGACTTGTTTCGCTGGTCGAACGGCTTAAGTCGTTCTATTTCAATGACATATTGCAGAATTTCATAGTTCTTTCCTTGATTGCTGTCCCAGTATTGTTGTCGGTTACCGGGTGGACCGCTCTCGAAGCATATGCAGAACTGAATAGTTGAAGTGCTTGTCTTGGTTTCGTTTGAGCTTTGACAGTTGTCGGGCTGTTTGGGCAGTTGCAGTTCAAAGCGGAACGTGTCGAACTCACGATGATTCGGCTGGTATTGGTGCATGTTGCCGTAGAACGAAGCCGAGAACATGTTGCTACCGGCCGAAAGCGGCGATCCGCTTGTAAAAAACTCGCACGGAACGTAGCGGGCAGGATGATCCTCGTGAGTTTTCCAATTGTCAAAAGTGCATCGCACGAACACGTTCTTGTGAAAATCCAAATTTTTCACCTTAATTGAACCGTCAATCTTGAAATTGTTGAGCACAACGTTCTCAAGCGAGACGTTGTTTGTGTCTAGTTGTCGTTTAAATTTTGAATAATCAGCGGCCGGCTGAGCGAAATTGAGCGTATAGACCGCGATCGAACCGTGAAGTTGGCTTGAGTCTTTGGTGCAGTCAAGTGACGATACACCGTAGCCATTTTCGACGTCGTTTAATGATTGCGAGCGAGCGTAGATGGGGAACCCGTTCTGTTCTGTTGGACTGGAGCTTTCAAACTCGCGTCGCAAAAAGTAATGCACAATTTTGGAGGTCAGCTTGGGTGGGCAATTGCTGGGCTCGCTCATCACTCGCACAGTGTGGAGCTCCTTGCCGGAAGCATCAGCGAACGAGACGCGCTTCTTACTCGACGTGCTGCTCACCGTCTCCATGAGCGAGCTTGCACTGCTAGTTGAAAGGTCAAACAATGAAGATGAACTAGCGTGCGTTGGGTGCTCGGGGAGCGGCGAGGCGATCGGAGAAGAGGTTGCGTTTAGTTGTTCGACCGAAAAGTCCGGCTCGCTTAAGCAGAGCTTGAGTGGCTCCCGAGGCCGAGCGCGAATTTTCAGGCAGCTTTTCTTTGGCAGCAGACATTCGACCTCTCGATCGTTGTTGATGGACAGATCTTCGGCCAGATCAAAGTGAGCAGAGCCAGACAGAGTTACATCGTTGTCGAGGTTGATCGTGGACGCGAGATCGGAGCTGGTTTGATTCTCGTTTTGACTTGAGCTCGAGTCAAGTCCACTGCTGCAGCCGCTGCTACTGGTCACACTCGGCAACATGGAGTCGTCCACTGACGGACTGACGTTTGAGTCCTCAATAATACTATCGGTAATGGTTGCATCCGCATTTTCACATTCAGAGGCCTTTTCTGCAGCTTGTTTTATGTTCGTCGACGGCAGATCGTTGTTGTTGGCATCACTGGTCCGCAATTCTGCACTCAACTCCTTATTCAGGCGCGAGTTGTGGTGAGCTAGTGCGGACGGCTTGGGCTCGTATTGCATGAGATTTAAAAAGTGCTCGGAGACACTCATTTGGGCGTATTTATAAGTCAAGTAGAGCTTGCTGTTGGTACTCAGCTGTTCGAAACTTCGATTGAGCAGTGAGCCGGTCTCGGGGCAGTTTGGATCGCTTGAACCACTCCAGCTCCAGCTGTTGTGCAATTTCTGTTGTTGTTCAACTAGTGACGGCCAGCTTAGCTCGCGATTTTCCTGATTGAGCATGATCTTGAGCGGAAGAGATGACGAACGCGTATTCTTGTAGCCTAAATAGTTTTGGTTCTTAAGCATAGCGGCCACACTGCTCCTGCCAACTGAGTTATGCGGATGCCCACAACAAGCTCTCAACTAGAATGCTATTCTAAACACAAAAGTGAGTTTAGTGAGTCTAATGTTTGGCGTGAGTCGCGAGCTATTTATAATGGAGATGTAAATGTTCGACGGCTGGGAGCGGACTTTTTAAGAGGAGCGAGATTAGAGACGGTGGGAGGAGTCACATTGATTACTTAACCTGGAACGTGTAGCTGCCACACGAGAGAGAGAGAGAGAGAAAGACTGGGCCATGATTCGCGTGCATGAAAGAGCCATGGCAGTTTAGGTTATGGACGGTCTGAAATCAGTCGTGTTCTCGTTGGTTAGTTTTGGGTTTCTTTCGAAGAAAGAAGGCTTTTGTTATAAAAACTGAAATGTGAAGAATAAGCGCGTATATAGTGGGAGATAACGCGCACGACTCCAGGGCACTCGTCGAAGAGGGGAGGAGGTGGTGCGAGATGATGATCAGCCATTCAGCGAGTGATCATCAGAAGGCAGACAGGCTTAACCAAACGAACGCACGCTAACCAGGCAGCCGATTCGTGAACTAAACCAATAATTTATGCTAATTTACTGCTGAAGCAAAGCGAGCGAATGAGAGAACCAACGCTGAGTATGACAACACACAACACACACACACACACACAATGCGAGCATGCGGCCGCCGAATGATTCTTCAAGTATCTAAGTAAGCTTGGCATCTGTTCGCCATGTTGCCGATTGTCTGGCGCACGCGTGTTGACCATCTCTAAATGACCATGGGATTCACTTCACTTGATTCGGGACAATTGAAGACCACAAAGTAAATTGAATCAAAAGAAATTGTGAGATAGGATGTGCAACTGGCGCACGGACAGTTTGTGCGTGTGGCGCCGCCCAGGCACTAAATAGGCAGCAGGAAAAGCGCCGCTTTAAAAATGAATCCCGCTCGCAATCTCTCTGTCTGAAATAAATGCCCAGCTCCAAGTGACCTGAACTCACGAGTTCATCATGAGCTGAAGAGGCCACAGAGAGCTCGCGTCGACACGCTCTCATCCCAAAGTTCAACATGCGCTCACAACTCACGATTGAATGGGCCGAGGTTTACTTGCCAAAACTCAGAAAGGCAGAGAGAAGAGAGAGAGTTAAATAAACACTATGGCTTTTCAAACGTAAATACTGAGGCGGTAAATCCACATGCAACAGCCTGTGCTCAGAAGGCTAAATGACCAAAATAGAAGAGGCCAAGTGAAGCGGGCGCTTGTAAAGGTCAAATTAGGTCATTGACTCTTTATACCAGCGCTGAATTAGAGCAAGCGCTAATTTTGATTGCTCACTACTCGTTTGTTAGGTCGCACGCTCATAGAGCCCTTTCTAATTGCGTCTACATTGCAATTGTTGTTCACCAGTCGCTATTTGCCTCAAGTGAGTTTGAAAAGAGAGAAATAATAGCGTTCACTAAAAGCGCCCGTCGCTGCAGCGATCGCAGAAGCTTCAGCTCGAGCATCAAACTAATCATAGCCGATGTAAAATTGCCACAAAGCCTCTCTCTCTCTCTCTCTCGTGATTGACACAAGCTAGCTCGCGTTAAGAAAATACAAAAAAAATCTAAATCGAGAAACTCTCGGTGATCGAAAGTTTTTAAATCACACACACACACAGAGAATGAAGTAAAGAAGCAGAGAACAAGAGCGAGAGGATCAAGCAAGAACGACAGAGAGAGAGAGAGAGAGAGAAATCGGAAAGTTGAATTACTCCAAATGAGGAAGGAGACAATGCGAAATAGTGTGCGTGCGTGTGGCCGTAGCGTATGGTTAATGCAAGGTCGCAGCTTACAACCATGATGATGATGGTGATCGTCATCGGCTCAGTGTTAAAATTCATGTGCGATGCGATTATTTGACGCTTTTTCAAATGCATTTCATTTGTTCGTATGCACGAATCGAGCTCATCCATGCGAGAAATATGTCATTTTCTCTCTTGCTCCTAAGGTTTTCATGTTTTCGCTTTTAGACTTTTTTGCTCTTGCTTATTATTTGCTGTGCTCTTTCGTTTTAAATTTCCTTAATCCTTGTTTCAGTATCTTCTTCTCGTACGCTCTTTATTGAATTTGACAAAAAAAACTTGAACGAAAAAGAAAAGGCTAAAAATAGATTCCGATTGAACAGAAAACAAATGGTCCAGGCTAGAAAACAATTTCAAAACAAAAGATGAGAACTGACTGAACAAAAGACAGCGAAAGAGAAGAGAAAAAAAAAAGAATTTAGTCAAGTCTCTGTTTTAACGAATGTGTGCTTTTGACGGGGGTTGTTAA
Source organism: Proales similis (assembly GCA_019059635.1). Taxonomy (NCBI): domain Eukaryota; kingdom Metazoa; phylum Rotifera; class Eurotatoria; order Ploima; family Proalidae; genus Proales; species Proales similis. Next base: position 912,877 of record JAGVRJ010000005.1, read on the forward strand.
GTTAATGGGCTGCAAGAGCATGTCACAAGAGGTGAACAGGCAACAACCATCAACGCAACTAACCTAATCACAACGAGTTGAAAGTCTTCGCTTAATTTGGCAGCAAATCGAAATTCGTGAATAAAATCGGAAAAAAATGTGAGAAAGAAGGAGCGGCAAATAACAATTGAAATGATTTGCAAGCTGGGCGCATTCTTAGATGTATGAAAATGCATATTGAAGCCGAGAATGAGACAGCGAGAGAAAGAATGAACCAAAGCGGGAGGAGAGTGAGCTTGAGTAAGAAATCAAAAGTGAAACGAGAAAGCGGAAATCGAGTTGCATTACGACGACGATTATTGAAATGCAATGAGCGGAGACGAGTGGGCATTAGCATTGTGCCGGAATAGTTTTGTTTTCGGCTTGTATGCATCGTGTCGAGCAAATCATCAAATATTCATTGGGACGATTGAATGAATGAACTGGCCAACGACGAATGAACGAAGCGTTCGGCCCGAGTCACTAATCCATGGCGATTAAATTACTGAGCCACATCATTGAATGAATGCGTAAATGATAAGAAACGTGTCTATTTCTTCTTCATTTTTCGCCATTTTCTTGCTCTCCTCCCTCCGCGTCTTTGTTTTCCTCGTCGTCCTCATCGTCGTCGTCGTCGTCGTCGTCGTCGTCGTGGTCCGTCCCTGTTTCTTCACATTTTTGGCTCGCTTTATCTCTTTGCTTTATTATTAAGATCTTCAGCGCTCTTTTCAGGCTTCGCCTTGCAGATTAGATTATAGATTGTGCATGCTTCAATTAATGTCCATTTATTCACCTATTTTATCGCAATTGTCATTTTTCCACTGTCAAATTCACCATCTCCTCGGCTTCGGCTGGCTCGTTACGCCCGGACGCTTTGCGGCTCGCTGTGGCCGACAAAGACGGCGCGTCGCTCCGCTGCTTCGTTGTCGATAGTTTCTTAAATTATGGTTGTCACCCTCCAATCACCATTTGCCTTATCAAACTCATCTTGGCTCAATTAAACCTACGTGTCCGCATTCTTCGTCGCCGTCGAGCTGCTCTCGATTAGCCATCTCCTCTTCGTTGGCCTTGGACGAAAATTTCGCCCCGCGACAAACTATGCAATTGAGCAAGTCGTTGAGCAGTTTCGATCGGACCAATCCCTCTGCTTGTTTGGCATTTAGCTGTAAGATTTGACTGCTGAATATGTTCATCGACGAATGGATTTCGATAAATTCGCGATTCTATTTGGTTGGGCGTTAAATCAATGCGTGGTGCTCGTTCTCAAGTTTAATTAGAGCTCTTACGGTGGCATGCTCCAGACAAGATAGGAGATGATGGTGTTGCTCTTCAAACGAATTGTCCAATTTATACGAATCAGAGCCGACCATACCGCCGACCGTGCACTCGGCCTTTTTGCGTTTGGCCGCAATGAACGCGTTGCTGGTCGCGTTTTTGGCTGCTCTGATGCGCGCCAGACGGCTTTTCTGTTGTTAAGTCGTAGAGGCTGAGTGTCAGTCGCCGTCAGAGTGGGCTGAATTTACCTTTTGAGCTTTCATTTTGTCCGCTCTTTGACTCTGATGATAAATGCGGCTGAAATTGGACACAATTACAGGAACAGGCAAAGCAATCACCTATAGATTTGCAAAATGAAATCATAGACTAAATTCCAGTCGGTTAGACACAAGTGTTTACCAGGACGCCCGAAAGCGAGCAGATTCCTCCGACTATTTTTCCTCCCGCAGTTTTAGGCACCATGTCGCCATATCTATCATAAGAGTTGAGCATTGATCGAACGCATGCGCTTGCCGAAGGCTTTTTTACTCACCCGAGAGTGGTCATGGTAACTATTGTGTACCAGAAGGCCGCAGGGATGCTTGTGAATTTAGAGTCTTCCACATTCTTTTCGGCATAGTACATGACGGTTGCAAATATAATGATTGCCATCGACAGTGAGAACAACATGAAGCCCAGCTCGCTCACACACGACTTGAGCGTGTAGCCCAGGATGCGAAGTCCTTGTGAATGTCGCGAGAATTTGAATATTCGAAACACTCTGAATACCCGGAGAGTGACAAACGCGCCGCTCAGATCCTCGTTTTTTACAATCACCAGCGAGATGTAATAGGGCAGAATAGCGACCACATCAATCACGCTCATGACCGATCGGGCGAACTTGAAGCGATTCGGAGCTGCGTAGAAGCGCATCAAATACTCAATGGTGAATATGATCACGCAGGCTGTGTCCAGCGAGAAGAATATGTCTTTGTAAGCCTCGCCCAGCGTAGACGCCTTGCCTATTTTGTAGCCGCTTGTGCTCGGCTCAGTGATTGGGATTGTCTCGACAATGTTAGCCATCACGCTGACCGCAATGAAAAACCCGGTCACATAGTAAAAGACGAGAGCAACAGTGCCTGTGTGCGGATTTTCGAATGCTCGCCACATTTTCTCCCTGAATGCCAAGTTGATGAGCTGTGTCTGACTCTCACTGTTCTCCGACATCTTTTCGTCCATCATGCGCTCTGCACTCTCGCGCTTCCGATCTCTGTACTCTTCATAGCAGCAGTCGCCCATCAAATCAGGTATGATGCCAAAGAAGGCGAGCTCTTCCTCATAAGCGCCGATGCATTCTTGCTTTGGAAAGTGCAGACGACCGGTTCGATAAAAGTTGAGTATGTGACGAAATAGCTCCGGATCGCGGTCCAAAAAGTATTCGTTTGTGTCTTCGTCATAGAAAAACTCCTTTTCGACCGAGCCCAATAAAGTCTGCGGATACTTCTCCAGCATTGATCGCCAGCATTCGAATTTCTGTCCACTTATGTTAACCACCAGCTTTTCGTCCGCTTTCTTGCTTATTTGACGCGGAGGCGGACTCGGCAGCGGCTTTTCTATTCACAGGCAAAGCACAAGCACTTAATTTGAACCAAAGTAGCGAAAGCAAAATTAATTCTCAGTTTACGTGCAAGAGGTGCCCATCCGATTGCGGCTGCCCTGGCAAATGGTAACCATGCAGCCACACTTGCCATTGTCTTTTGCTCTCTTCTGATTGCTGATTGCTGCTGGTCTAGAAGCGTCTACCGTATTGTAGCGGTTGCTCTTGTTGTTTATGTCTCTCCTCTTGTTGATTGTGACGATCTTGTTCAAGGCGCGGCACGCGGCTCAAGCCCCAACATCATAGATGGCCAAGAATCGATTGTGAATTTGGTTTGCACTAGAATTTCCGAGTCAGCAGATATAAACCAAATATGAACGCTGCATTCGATCTAAATTGGAACTAGAAGCTGACGAAAGCCGAACCGAAAGGCATCGAGCGTAGAGAAGAGCAAACTGCCAGTACGCAACCCTCAGTCGACCCGTTAATAATCACAAAACCAGCCAGCAAGCTAAAGAACGGGATGGTCCATGAATTGCACTGCCTATTGATTTTTGCTTCCTTAAAACTAACCACATAAATTAGAAAAAAAAAGAGCTTCATGCGACGTGATCAAATAAATATTATGAAATAGGCTCCAGGAACGGCCGAATGTGAAAGGCGACCGCATCAAGCATTTTCATCTCTCTTTGTGTTTCTCTTCACTGCATCAGATTTGTGCTGTTTGTCATCTCAGGCTGAATGAAAGCAAATGAAAGCAATCTGATGATTCGCTTCTGACGGCTCTTCTCGTTCAATCGCTTTCATAATTAATAGTTAAGAGCTCGCCATTATGAATGCTCAATCCTGGCTTGGATCTGCATTCAGTTCTACACCGCATTCCGCAAGTGAAATCGCCTATGATAAGCAGCGGCTGCAAAATCAAAAATGGAAAAGGCCCGCATCAGATTCTCAATCGAATCGAGTGGCAGTTTGCTCATCAAATGTTAAAGGTCCTCCTAGGTCTCTTGACCTTAGGCGTCATGCCTAGAAAGCCAATAGCTCGGCCCGTGCCCGGATCACTGCAGGCCTAGCATTTGCAGAATTTGAAGCCCGCTCTTAGAGATTGAATGGCAAGCAGGCGGTCCGATGCCTGGTAAAATAAGATGTTAATTGAATATAAATATTATGACGCCTCATGCATTCCAGGGCACTTGAAGGCACGCAAAGGCGCGCTTGACTTGACGCTTTATATCAAGTAAATCTGCATCTCTTGACGCAAGTTCTTTTGACGACGCTTCCTTCCAATTCTCAAGTGTTTGATTGTGGTTGATGTTTTTTAGAGAATTAGAAATTCAGAATGCTTGTCGCATTACATTTCGCTCGCTCATTCTCATTTCATTGTTTGCTGCTGCCGCTCATAATCGTTTTAGAGCATCGATGCTCTCTTCAAACGAGATTATAAACAACTAATGCGAGCGGCTAATGAATGCTGGCAATAACTTGTTAATGTAAAAGATATTGTTTAATTAAAATTGAAATAATAGAGCAGTTGAGTGGCAAGGCACATGCACTCGGGCACACTGACATAGCAATCATGTAGAAAGAGCTCTTGAGGAAATAGGCTACATGCCTTGTTTCTGGAGGCATTTCTGCATATTGACGCTTGCCAACCAGCGGCACCAAAGCCTCAGCCAGCGAGTCGGTGTAAAGCGAGTAAAGAGCTATTGCATTCTACTTTTACTTGCGCCAACACGCTGCTTCAAATCGAGCCATAAGCCAATGAATGGAAACTTGGTTTTAATAGTTTATCAGATGGCAGATAATTTGTGCGTAGATGGGCTGCTGATGCAATCCGAATAGCTCGTTTTACTCGACGAACAAAATGTATTGTTAAGTTGATTAGATGATGTGAAAGCTTGTTGTGCGGCAGTTCGATGAGAAAAACATCCATTCTCCGAACGAAGCCCAGCTCCCCTGAGGCAGTCTATGCACTCGCCATGCTCGATCTCGGTCTAAGTGTTGTATTTTGCATTTGTATGCGCCTGGCAAAGAAAAAGCGTTCAGCGCGCAAGCGGCGCCGTTGGTTTCATTTAATTAAATGAATCAACGCCGTCGAGTCCATAGCTAATCTCGACTTGTGTGGTTCGGAAAAGAGCTGCTGCCAGCGAATGGGCTTCGCTTCTTGTTTACATTCGCAATCTAACTGAATGTTTCGACTGAAATCTATGCCACCCACAATCTAAGACAGCTCGTGTGTCTTGGATGGCTAATATGATGCGAAGCTCTTTGTTTTCTTTTCCTTCTCAATCCCGTTCTCCGATCAATTTAATTCTCTCCCTCCATCTCTCTCCTCCACTTTCTCTCTATCTCTCTCTCTCTCTCGCTCGCCCTCTCGCCCTCTATCGCATGCAGAATGAAAGAAAGAGAGGCAGGAATAGGCAACCATAGATCTTAGACATTTGTGGTGCAAAAGTGTTTTTTTTTCTGGCATAATTCTCTCTGGCTGTGAATCTGCTTGTCTATTGCAAACGCCAGACAAGAGGCGAGAAGCAGGCGAACGAAAAATCGATGAATTAATCAGAACGCTACGCGCTAGACTAGATGCTCGAAATGCACGATCAAGTGCTGCCTCGTGCAGTTACACTAACCTATTTCGTCTGACTATTTTTTTTTCAACCGCTGAGATATAAGTTGAGAATAATTGGGTTGGCTTAAATCGCATGACTAAGTAGTTTGACTTGAACAGTTCCAAGTTGTACGGGGAACAAATTCAATAGGCAAGCAGTGTGGACACGAATTGGAGGACTTGAGCTTAGCTGAAGATTAGGAATTTTCGGATAGTTAATGACTGTCTGCTGGCTTAAACCAGGCATTTCGTTTTGCACCAATAAGGCACCCTATTAAACTGTTGCTCTCAAGTGTCACGACGGAAGTGAGACAGGCCATCCAAGCCGCTGAAAATCTGTTGATTAGAGCGCAGGAGCAAAATGAAATGCACCAGTGAAGAATGCTGAATTTCGTGTACAGAGTGCGTGACAGACATTCTTGTCCTTTGTTGGATAGAAATAAAAGAAAATAATTGCTTTTGGCATTTTTGTGCTTTTTGATAACAAACAGTCATAAAGGCGACCGTTCGATATTAATCTATTGAGAAAGCAACGCAGAACAAAACTTTAATTTGTACCCAAGCGTAATGGCTGCACTCGCTTATTGTAGTTGAAGGCAAACGCTTAAATAGTGGCTATAAGCAAGCAAGCAGCAGTCTGGTGACTGGCTGCCTGGCTTGTCGAAAAAATGGAAGCCATCGCCGAGTTTCTATTTTTAAAAGTTCAAAACCAGCCTCTCTTCAGTGCAACGATCTAGAGTTCCTTCTAAATGGCCAATAGAACTGAACCAATGTGGTTTTAATTTTGCCCGGCTATTTTCGCTTGAGCTGATTTGCGCTCTGCTTCATTATGAACGAGCTGAATTTGTTGGGTTTGTCAATTCTCTGCCTCGATACATATCTTGTGTCAGGCCAGCCACCTAGACGAGCCACATGCTGAAAGTGCTGTCGCGATCTTAGAGCTTACATTGGAGAACAAGCTTTCACTCTAAACTGCTTAGGCTGAGGCTAATCTTGAGCGAAGGGCGTCAAGTTTTATGGGGACTCGAGTTCAGTGTCCAACTTATTTCCGAAGGCAAGTAAAGGCACCGATCGTTTTTCGTTTCTAAAGCTCTACGTTGGCCATAAATCTGATAGAAGCCAGAGTGTTGATAAGTGAGAAAAAAAGTGGCCATGAATGCGTTCAAAGACTTTGCAGAGAAAACCGATGATGTGTGGGACGTTGACGCAGAAGATGAAACGCCGGTTGAAATATCAATTACAGTGAGTAAAAAACACGCTCTTTTGTTGGGCAATTTTAACGCCGAAATAAACGAAACTCAGGAGTCAGAAGAAGCCGCTCGTCGTGTGATTCTCAAGCACAGAGAAAGTGTTGGGAAAAGTGAATCGGGTCAGAACTCGCCAACGTCGCCAACCAGCACCGCCAGCAAGAGTAAATAAACACCAACAGCAGCCCAGTAGCTGATCATTTCATAGAGCTTTTGCTTGACCGGTTTTTTTTTTAGTTAAAAATCTTTTGCGCAGCCCGAGACCGGGTCAGGCTCTTCGACAAGACGCACCAAAGAACGGCCCGGTCGTAAATGCCAAGGACCAATCTGATCGGCAAAGACATCATCAAGAAGCGAGGTCAAATACTGCGGAACACAGACCAGCTCAAACGGTCGGAGAAGAGGCGGCCAGGTCTAACTTGGTGGTGAGCGCATTCAGACAAGTGTCGATAAGTTCGAACGGCTCGGGTGGTGCACGCACACAACTCGCTCGTGCGAATTCAATTGACTCGTCCAATGTTGACTCAGGCGTCGACTTTCTCAGCGAAGAAGCGAAGCAAAACGCGAGAATGGATAAGTTCAATAAAATCCTCCAACACAATCCGGTTAATTTGGGTAAGCATTCAGCGTCGCTCAATTGTCGTTCAATCGGGCTAATAAAAACATGCAGAAGAGCTGCAGAAGGCCTGCTGGAAAGGCATTCCGATCAGCGTTCGTCCTGTTTGCTGGAAGCTTTTATCCGTGAGTATTCATTTATACAAAGCAGTGAGCGTTCTATTAACAGAAGGACATCTGAAGGGCTATTTGCCTCTCAAGCACGAGCTTCAGCAGAAAACAATTGAACAAAAAAGAAACGCCTACTGGGAGATTGTGGGCGAATACTACAGCCAGACTTATTTGGACTCTCATCATGACATGCTCAGACAGGTTTGAACTTGAACAGTCTCATTCTGCAGAGCGATTAAAATCGACCGCTTTTCAAGATTCTAAACGACATTCCACGAATGAACCCGCTCATTCCGATATTTAAAAAGCAAATTGTTCAGAACATATTCCAGCGCGTTTTATACGTTTGGGCAGTGAGACATCCGGCCAGTGGATATGTGCAAGGGATCAACGATCTCTTGACGCCCTTCTTTGTCGTATTTCTCACCGAACACACTGAACCAGGTTGAGTACAAACGGCCTCAACTTGCTTGTCTCGCACTAACATTTCTCTCGGCAACAAGCAGGAACCGAGGTTCAAAACATAAACTTTGAAAGCATTTCGGACGAAAAGCTAAAGCAGATCGAGGCCGATTCATACTGGTGCATGACAAGTCTATTGGACAAGATTCAAGAGAACTACGTATTCTCGCAGCCCGGAATTCAAAAGCGTATTCAAGCTCTTCAAGATCTAATAAATCGAATCGACCGTAAGTCGCCTGACAGTCCCTCCTCTTTCAGTCTTGAGCTCTAACATTTTCGACTTGCGCTCATTTGAATAGAAAAACTCTACAATCATCTGATCAAGAACGGTATTGAATTTATCCAGTTCGCGTTCAGATGGATGAACAATTTGCTAATGAGAGAGATACCGCTCGCCTGCACCATTCGACTCTGGGACACGTACCATGTAGGTGCACGAATATTAAAAAAAAAACCTGAAGTTGTGAAGCAAGCTCTGATTCGATGTTGCCAAGGCCGAACCTTTTGGCTTCTCTGACTTTCATTTGTATGTGTGCGCTGCGTTTTTATGTCGATTTTCCAAGAATCTTTTGGCCGAAAAGGACTTTCAGGTAAAAGCGAACATTTGAAGAGAAAACGTCGAATTGTTGATCACTTCAGCAAATCACTAAAGGGTTTGATGTTGTTCATTCAAAATCTGCCGACCAAAACTATGCGGGAGAGTGATGTGGATCTGCTGACTGCCAAGGCCTACCAACTGCAGTTCATGTTCGCCAATTCGCCCAGTCACATGAGCTGAAATGGAAACAAGCTTTGCTGAACAGACGGTTCCAAGACGAGCGCGTGCTTCTAAGCGAAGCAAATTAAAACCTGCCTGTACACTTAAAGTTTGGAATAAAATTAGACAACAAAAAGAGCAAATATTTGGCCTTGACCCCATATGGATACGCCCATTTAGTGAAACAAAATCCTAATTGTCTTGTTCTTGTTGCTGATATTTGCAATAAACCAGATTCATAAACAAACCTGATTAGAAAGAGAGAGAGAGAGAGAGAGTGAGAGAAAAAAAACATAAGTCAATAATAACAAGTGAAAAAGAAAATCCGAAGGAAAGAAGAGAATAAAAGACAGGGCCAGACGAGAAGTGCAAGCGTGTTGGCTTGAGCTCAAAACTAATTTTGAATTTTCATGCGCTTCTTGGGGTTGCGAGATGCTGTAGGAAATAGCCAATAATATAGAAAGGCTTGAAGAATATTGACGAAAAGCGAATGATCGCCAACAGGACTTGTTCTCGATCAGGCTGGTGTCTGATTAGAAATTACAAATTGGCTAGCAGTAAACGTGAAATTGCCCGACGAAAGGCGGCCACTACTTGTTAGCTCGGCTCACTTGCCCTGCTTTGGACCGGCAGCGAAACGGCCGCCTTGTCCGCGCACTCGATTCATCGCGTGCTTGTGTCTGGACTCGTGCAAGAACTTTTGTCTATTTTTCGGTATTCGGCCTTCGTTCTCGAGTTTGGCACGTGCTTGCCGCCGCTTCAGTATTCGATTATACTGTTTGGCGTTCACATACAACGGCTCTTCTTCGCCGCCGTCTGAATTGGGCGTAGCTGTTCCCGGATTGTGATGGCTCTGCTGAATCTGCTGCTCTAGGCCGTGTGTGCTGTGCAACTGGCTGAGATCTGCACTGATCACGTTGGCGTTTGTCGGACTGCCGAAGTTTAAACGTTGAGCGGGCGCATTCGAACTAGACGGAATCATCATGATCACATTGCTTAGACCATTGGCACCGGGCAAGCTGATGGTCTGCTGGCCCATTGATGGCGCTTGACCATTAGCTAACACAAATGATCCGCCCGATCCGGACAAATTCATAACTAGACTCGATTAGCAATCAGCAATTGGTCAACTTCTGAATAATTCAATTTACTTTGTGGTGTACTTGATCCGTCGGCACTTTGGAATATGATCGCCTGTTGGCCATCGCCGAGTGATATGATTTGCGGGTTGACCAACGAGCCGGTCGTTTGTGTAGTGCTTGCACCATTGGAAGGCGACTGTTGTGTTAGAATTATCTGCAAAGAGAAACACAAATCATTAGACTGCTTGTGACTTGTACAGTTGAGAAGTGGCCGAGGTTAGTCGAAGAGAAAATTAAAATTTGATGGAACTGAAACAGAGGACAATTAGGCGAGGTTAGGGCCGATCGAAACGAAATCAAGCAGACTCGAGATTGGCGCGGCATTGAGTTTATATGAATCGGCAAAGAGAATACCTGTTGCTGATTAGTAAACGGGTTATGAGCGAATGTTTGATTTGTTGGGGAATGTTTATGCTCGTTTGTGGGGGAGTTACTGTTCTCTGCGGCTCGATAGGAGCTATTGGATGCCGCAACGTTTGCGCTCATCAGCTGAAATTCAAGCAACGTGAGAGAATGCGAGAATGTGAGCGAAAGAGAAAAATACAAGGTGAAGGGCAATTGTTGGGAAATTGGGCGTACAGGAAACAGTTCGTCAAGGTTACGCAAATTCAATCAAGTCAAAGAGTAGAATGATGATTAGCTACCTGTGAGTTGCCCACTTGCAACATGTTCGAGATTGGCTGGCTGACTCTGGGCGGAGGTGGAGTAGAGACCTTAGTGTTCAAGCTGGTCTGGCAGCCCTTATGCAAATCAATTCACGGCCTCCTCTTGTCTGCTCTTAATTTTACCGCCAATGGCAAATAGGACCGCAGCGACGTTGCTTTATGACAGGCCGCTTTCAGATGCTTCGATTGGACTGCGCCGTTTGCAAGAGTGTGCTCGAAATTGGCTCTTATTCGCTAATTCGTGTTGAACGAAAAATATGATTCGAAGATGGAGTAGTCGAATGAACGCAGTTCACAAGAAATGAATGCACACAACGCAGCTAATGCTTTGCTTTATGCCTCAGCCAACCATGTTGTGGCCCGGCTTAATAAATGCGCAGTTTTATGCTAATTTCTGCATAAATCGACGCGATCATTATGCTTACCCTAATGTTGGAGCGATTATCTTACCCAAGGCCTCTCTCTCCCACTCTCAAGTTGCTACCACAGTTCGCATCATCCAAGAGGTCGGCACGAAGCCAACTTGACACGCACGCCGACTGCGCAAATGTCTCTGGCGCGCATTCAAAGGAAAGGGGGCATGGTGAGTTTCACGAACTTGCAGTTGAAATGAAGCCGCCAACGAAATGCATGAAAGCAGATCAGGCGATAGACATTCTGTTCAACAGTTCGTCTGACAGCCAAGACGAGTTTGACGAAGAGAGCGAAAAGGTTTACCACGACCAAAACTGTGAATTCACAGCGGATACAGCCAACAAGGCCGATTCAATCAACTCACTGGTGGACGGTTGTGAGACAGATGAAGACGCAGATGAAGACGACCTTCCTCTTTCGCTTCTAATAAAAAGCGCCCGGCCGCTTCAGGAGAAGAGCCAGACCGAGGGTGAAAGCGAGAGCAAGTCTCAGAAGTCGAAGAAACACATTAAAGCAAGAAAAACGTCCAATCTAGCCACAAGCCTTCTTCCCAACGTCTACTTGTTTCTTCAGACCAACACAGACGAGTTCAAGAAATTCTACTTGGAAAATGAGCAGGACTCAGTTGCCGATCTGAGCTTGGTGTATAGTGATGGCGACTCTTCGATCGACGAGTCCACTAGTCCAGAGGCAGACAAAGAAAACAGCAAATGCTTCGCTTGCTTTAAAAATTCTCCGATTATTGCGCTACAGAGAACCGAGTCAATTAACTTGATGCGCAATCCGAAGAGGAGGAAAATTTTTGCCTGAGGCAAATCAATTTGTTTAGTGGGCGGCTCGTAATCAACCAAGAGCAACGAAAAAAAAAGGTGGAAATTCGAACCAATTCAAGCGTTTATAAGACTCACAGCAGCAGCAGCAGTAGCAGTGACAGTGACTTGGCGAAACAATTCATTTAATCGTAAATAACCGAAAATAATAAATACGAGTCTAGTCAGTTTGGCGAATTCAGTCAATCAATTGTCAGTCAATTTACTAGGTCGATTAAAGATAAAACTAGACATACGAGTGCATGGGAGTTAAAAGTTCTTGCGCAATTTGGCCCACATCAGACGCAAGAGGACTGAAGTTCGAAAGTCTGACTTGAGCTTTGCGTCCATCATGTCAAAGTCGAGCTTTTGCGCTTGCTTGAGAAACACGTCTATGTGAACGAAGGGTGCGAACACCAGTCGAACGTGCCTCGGTATTTTCTCTTTGAGTTTCTGCACGCTGTTCAAATGCTGGTTGGCCCTGGAGCACAAGTCAAACGTCAAATCTTTGAGATTTTGCTGCTTGGGCCGGAGGATGCGTTCGCTAAAGTTTATCAGATCTTGTTGCGCAATTTTATGCTTGAGCAACAGATCGACCGGCAAATAGAAGACACTTTGGCTGCCCGGTTTGAGGAGGTTCTTGGCCACCATGGTCAAGAACTCAGCCTTGCCTAGATGACTGGCCGCGTGATCGCAGTCGACGTTCTTTACGCCCAGGCAGTTGAGAATTAGATAGTAGACGCTGACGAAGCTCAGCTCGGCGCATTTCTCAACTTGCTCTATCGTACCGAACTGGTTCGCATTCAGGAACAGCTTTCGACCTTCGACCATTCGATTGAACCAAGTTCGATTCAGATTGTGATTGAACACAGCAAGGCCGATTTCATTGCTCACCGGCTCGAACAGATTCGGCCTGTTCGTCTGCTGTTCTGATTTTGATTTGTAGATTTTGTCTAGCTGCTCCTTCCAGAACAAGAGCTTCATGTCGGATATTCGTGGGTCGTTTCTGGAGCGGCCGATTGACATAAGCTCGATATTCAATGCTTTTATTGCGAACGCGCTCCGAAGTGCGCTGTCCGGCACCAAGAGTGTGCCACTGTAGTCGTTGAAATCGTTTGTTTTCACCGAGTTCATGCAATATGCAAAGTCCGGATGCAGAGCGCCAGACTTGGATTTGAATCTCTTTGTCACATGCCAGCTGGATCGTAGCAAATCGGCAGCTTGCCTCCTCAGCATTCTACTCAACCGAACTGGATGCAGTCTGTAAGAGAAGTGCAACGTCAGCTCACAAGGTTTTCAACCCTCAAGCGTTTTGGATCAACAAACGAGCTCGTATGAAGATTTACTCTCGATCGTTAATCGTTTCGTTTATTGGAACGAATAGCTTTTAGGATGATGATTATGTACAAACACCCACACACGCACACAAGCACATTGAACATGTCGCAGAGATTGTTGATCTGTTTGTATTTGGCCCTTCTGTCTGATTTCACTTTTGCTTAAAAGCTCCGATGCCGACGAGCAGGTTTGCGCGAGTGAAATGCAGCTGCATGATCGGCGTCTGCTTAGTGGGCCAAGAGCCGATTTCAAGCTGGCTTCCGGTTTTGGTCACGAACTTGCTCATGTTCTCGGTCTGTTCCACTTCTTTGCTGAGTCGGGCCATGTTCCAGACTTTGATTGTGTTGTCCGAGCCGCCCGAGCTCAGTACGATGCTATCGCGGCTAAAGTCTAGAGTAAACACTGTTCCAGAGTGTGAGGCCATTTGAGCGACCAGCACCGACGTGGAAAGGTCCCAAATGTTAATGAGACCGTCTGTGCCTCCCGAGCTCAAGTATCGGCCGCATACCGAGAATCTCAAACAAGTCACAACGCCCTTTTAGTTCGAACGAGGCCATCATGCGCCAGTTTTAGGAGCAAGTTTGGCTGCAATCGGCTAACCTTGTGTCCGGTGTAATGTCGTATCTGTCCAGTTTCGTTCGTACTTGCCAAGTCGAATACTCGAACTGTGCGGTCTGTTGATCCGGTCGCAATGTAGTTCGAATTCGGATGAAAGCAGAGACACTGAAAGGATCGTTCTCATTCAAGAGCAGCCAAGTGAACTAATCTAAACAAAACGAAAGCGAACCTCGACGTCAAGCAAATGGTCGGTGTAAAGTCGAATAGCTTGGTATTGATCCGTGGCCCACACTCGCGCGGTTTTGTCCATGCCGCACGAGGCAAAGTAGTAGCCGTAAGGCGCGAATTTCACGTCCCAGACAGGTCCTGTGTGGCCTTTGTACGACACGAGGCAAGTAAAGGTGAGAAGTGACCAGAGCCGCACTGAAGCATCCTCAGAGCCGGAGACGAGGTAATACTTGTCCGGGCTGAACGAGACGCTGTACACTGGTCCCGAATGCCCTATGAGTGTGCGATGGTCGGCGTTTGATTGCTCGTCGAAAATCATCTGAAATATGTCGTCCGACTCTTTGTCCAGCAGTTCCAGCTCGTGGGCGGGCTTGAGCATTTTCAGCTTGTTTCTCTCGTTCAGAGTGCATATGCGAATAGTCGAATCGTTGAGGCCAAGTGCCAGCCAACAGGAGTCGTCTGTCAGATCGGAGCAGTTGACCATGAAATTAGAATTGAGAATTGTGTAGAAGCAAATTGAAGGCAGTTTGTCGGCGCTGAGACGAGCGCGTTTTTGAAAATCGCGCAGAGCCTGAATGCGGTTCTGCCTGTCGGCATCTCTTGGCTCGGGCAGTGGCACGCGACCAGGAGGCGGCGCATTCGGATCGGCTTTGTTCTTTTTGCTTGCCATCGAGTCGCGTTTGTTCTTTCGCTTCTTTGCCTTTCCGCTCGCTTCGTCGCCTTCCGCATCGTCTACATCGTCGGGCACCACCAGGTCGGCCTCTTTCTGCAGGCCGTAGAACATTTTAATTGTGTTGTTGTTGGAGTTGTTCTCGCCGAGCACGCTGCCACCAGCCATCGCCTGGCTTTTCGGGTCTCTAAGTGGACCACTGTACAGTTCGAGCATTACATTCTCGCGTATGAGATCGACCAGGCGTTTTGAGTTTTTCATTTTTACAAAGTCCTTGAGCAGGCGGTAAGAGTCCTCTGACAGCTTTATGTTGTATTTGGACGAAGTGTACGTTTCCCTTATGTCACTGCGCATCATCTGATCCCGATCGTTGATGAGTCGAAGCTTCTTCAGATCCATGCTGTGCTCGGCTGCCTGTTTGTTTACAAATTTTTCGTAGAACTCGTGCGCTTGACAAACAAGCTTTTACTCAGCTGATTCAGAATCAGAGCCGAACTCTTAATTTACCAAGTTGACTGTAATCTTTGCCGATCAGTTCGAGATAGGTGTGAAGAAACAGAGGAAATTGAATTTGTGAAAGCTCGCCCTTTTAAACGCTCAAATTAATGCCTTGACTCGACGCAACTGGTCAACTTCAAGCCTGGTACCCGGTTTTCTCTGGACGACTCGATGAATTTCACAAGGCTTTCGTACATGTCTAAAACAAACTCCTTTTCTCTGCAATCTCAAACCTATAAACCAACGAACTAAATATTTTGAGAACTTGGAATCAGACCTCTGCTCTTCGGTTTGGCCCGTTTTTCTGGCCAGCTCTTTCTTCAGGGTTTCCTCGCATTCCTAGTAAAGAAAAATAAAGATTCGGAAAACTTGTTTAACGTAAAGACGAAGGCCGTCGCAACCTTAAACTGGTATTTTTGCAGTATTCGAAGCAAGTAGGAGAGCTCAGTGGGGTCGACAGCGCTTGCCATGCCCGAGGAAATAGCAGTCTGCTCGCCGGGCTGCTTTGGCGTGGAAATGACCGTGGTCGCGCTCTTGCCTGTATCCATCATCAGGTGAAGGGGAAAACGCACTAACTAATCATGATCTGAGACGTACGCAGCAAGCAAGCGAATGAGAGATGACTCGATTAATGTCTGGAATGCTTTAGTATACTCGAACGCATTTGTCCAACAAAGAATTTCATTTAGCCAGTCAGATTCGTCTGCTTTCATAGACTCATAATTGGTCGTTTAAAAAAAGACCTATTTTATCCTTTATTTGTTTGAACGTCAGATAGCAAATCTAGGCGATGAGATAGAGACCTATTTACACACGTGGGCACAAACACACACACACAGACCGATAGACACATGAAGACATATATCTAAACCGAAGCATCTAGAGGCCGTCAGAAACCAAAAAGAAACTCTTAAAATGGATTTCGACCGACAGGATCCGCGCGAGCTGAGCGCTTTCTATCCGCTCAATCGCTTTTCGCCCTCCTACAATCCGAACTGTTTCCAAGTTCTCTTGATTGCAGTGGCCTATTTTACGTTTCATCATTTGCTTCTCTATCTAGCCTCAAAGCCGTCTCTAAGTCCAATAAGCAATTTATCGCCTCAGGACAGGAGTGGAACGTGTTCACGGTAAATCTACCTCTCACGCGACTTTTGTTTTCGTTTTGACTCTGAAAAAAATATTCAGAGTTGTCTCATCGATCAATGCCTCTTTGGCGACCGTCTTTTCGGTTTATATTCTGGCCAGCGACCACAAACTCTACGATCAAAAACTCCTCTACACAACTGACTCGATCAGGCTGCTTCTCAACTCGGTGTCGGGCTATTTCATCTACGGTAGGCTACCACTCCAAAAGTTAATTATCGATTCGTGCTTGCAATTAGCGCTTTTCTTCAATTAGATTTAATTGTAATGCTCATGTACGACGAATTGAAATCGAACGAGCATTTGCTTCACCACTCGGTCTCAACTGTTGCCTTTTGGTCTTGTGCGGTATGTTGCATTTGCCGAGTCTAATAGACGCCTTCTTCTCATTCTATGACTAATAGAACGCCAGAGTGTTTCCGTTCATGGCCGTTGTTCGTCTAACCTCAGAAGCGTCGACCGTGTTCATAAACATCAGATGGACGCTGAAAACAATGGGACTCAAGGATAGTCGCTTTTACGTTTTTAACGCAGTGCTCGTGTTTTTAAGCTTTAGCCTCTGCCGAGTGCTGGTTATCGCACCCATCTGGTACTCGTTCAGTTTTTTAATCGGCACTCGCGACTGGCAGCGAATTCATTTTCTTTACAAACTAATTTGCGTGGCCGCCTGTATACCTTTAGACGTTCTGAACATTTACTGGTATAAGGGAGTGGTCAGGAGCTTTCTAAATTTGTTCGATGACGAGAGTGATAAGGAGAAAAAGCGCACATAGATCTACACACCTCTCCCGTCTAAAGTTTTCTTCAATGTTTTTTTTTCCTAATAGAATAAACTCAATCGAACGCAATAGGTCGCCTTAATCGTTCTGGGAAATAGATAAGCTCGAACAATCTGACTTAGCCCGGCTGACTTCTATATCGCACCGAATGCTTGAGCACGCATCTGCCACGCCGCATGTACTTGCACAGTCTCTTAGGAGAATAAAGGAGTCGAGCATTTTTTGAGCGTGTTGCAAATCATGACTCTTGTTACGAAATAAACGCACAAGCTCAGTTGAACATTTTCATTTTTTATTCGTATTGCTCATTCTGGCCTTTTAAATTGGCTTCCGAACTAAATTTCATTCGAAATCGACGCAACTTTTAGTCAGCGACTAATCTTCTTCTTCACAGTCTCTTTCAAATCATTCGATCAGCTTGGCACATATTAATAATTTATTACTTTCATATTATAATGAGCTTTGGCGCCCAGTACGATCTGAATTAAAGTGGTACGTTTTTTTCTCTAATTCTAGCGGCCAGCTATTTCAAAAATGAACTGTTCAACCTCGAAACCTTCATCGTTTGTTTTAATTCGATTTGTCCAGCCTAGATTGGAGCGCTTGGTATAAAGAGCAGACACACACCCAAAGCACTCCCTTCTAACCAGGCATCATGGTTGCGATTAGTCAATCAAAGTCAAACTTGGCGCAAATCTGCCTTTTTTTCGCCTTAAACCTCTGCCTGTTTTTTATCATTTACGAGCTGCTCAAGAGACATTGGCCCCTATTTATGAAGATTCCGGCCAATTCAAGACCAAACGCTGTACTCAGGTAAGTCAAACCAGTTTTTATTGCCCTGATTCATTCAATTTAGTGAGAATTAATCCAAAAGGTTCGTCTCTATCATCCATGCCGTGTTTGTCACCGTCGCTTCCTTTCTCATTTTATGGTACGATGAGGAGTTGTCCGAGAACAAGTTATCGTGAGTATATCCTTTCGTCTTGTGGTCAATGTTGAGTTTTCAAATACTTGCGGCACAGGTATACTTCGCCCAGCATCTCTTTGGTGCTCAATTATTCAGTAGGCTTCCTGGCGTTCGGTAAGCCCTCGCCTCTCCGCAATAGTTCATTACTGTCTCAGTACTCACGCATGCGACAGACTTTTTCTTTATGGTCTTTAAACGAGAGGAGTTCGAATGGTCTTTCGTGCTACACCACTTTGTCTCGATCACTGCATTTAACGCTTGTGTGGTAGGTTTTTGCTTGACTACTTCGACTGGAGCGTAAATTTAAAACCTTTTGTTTTCAAAGTCGGCTGGAGTCTTCCCGTTCTTAGCTCTATTTCGACTCACTTCAGAGGGATCCACTCCGTTTCTAAACATCCGTTGGCTATTGATCATGCTGGGCAAGAGAGACTCAAAGCTTTATACGATAAACGGCGTGGCCATATTGATCGCGTTCGCAATTGTTCGCATATTAACGATTGTTCCAAACTGGATAATTTTCTTCAGTCTGGTTAAGACACCAGTCTGGGACTCGATCGATTTGAAATACAAATTGATTTGTGTGGGTTCGGGGCTTCCGCTCGACTGCCTCAACGTACACTGGTTCGGCAAGATTGCACAGGCAGTTTACAAGCGTCTGTTTGCCAAGTCACCTGAGGCCAAGAGTTTAGGAAAAAACATGTACAGCAAAACATTAGAGCACGTTAACTAATGGACAATCGCCACCTCTGTTTCTCCTTCTGCTTATTCGGCTCCTTTTTTTTTTATTTTCAAATCCCCTCTTCCTCTAGCATCTCTTTGTGCCTCTCTTAAAGAGTTAAGTTTTAATATGCACTTATAAATAGAAGCCTGAAATGAGAATACTTTGCCGATATGAGAAGTAAATCAGCTACAAAAAAATCTTGACCTTATTCTTTTTTGCCGATTGTTTTTAAAAGTTTCCCAACTCCAATTGAATGTCCAAATTTTAGGTTTAGTTCTTTGGAGTAACGAAAAAAAGTTTACTCTTGACAGCCTCGATGTGTGACCGCTACTCCAATCACAGGCTCCAGCTCCGACGCTGACGACGCCGCCACCGCGAGCCCAGCTCCAGCAGCAACGTCGGCCCAACCACAGCAACACCGATGGTTTGAACAGCGATGGTATGGATGCGTATTTGTCAAAGACAAATATTGAAGTCGATGGTTCGCGACGACCGCGCGACGTCATCATCAACATGACCGTTGTGGTCGTCGTCGAGGTTTGAAAGCTCATTATAGACATCTGACTGACCCGTTTATTTTGCTTGTGTGACTGCGTTTGGGTGAGTCATCCATAGCTGTAGATGCGAAGCCTACCTTCGAAAGTGACGGTAAACGCACAAGGCCTACGCGACACAGATAATTTCAAGTTAATTAAAAATTCCTGGTCGTGGTCGACAACTGACCCAAATAATAATAAGAGCGCCATCATACATTAAGCGCCGCACATTTGCACATTTAGAAACACAAGCGCGATTGAGTTAGACAAGCGAGACATGCCCGGATACACAGACGACCAGTTGAGCGAGTTCCGCGACGCATTCATCCTGTTCGACGATCGTGGCGACGATCGCATCCCCAAAGCCAGTCTGGGCGAAGTGGTGCGTGCGCTCGGTCTGAATCCGACCGAGGCCGACATCAAAAAGTGTCTCAAAGATCTGAACGTGGAACGCATCTCATTCGAACAGTTCTTGCCCATCTACGAGGATCTAAGCAAGCGCAAGGAGCAGTCGAGCGAGGACGATTTCATCGAAGGCCTCCGTGTCTTTGACAAGGACGGCAGCGGCATGATTCACTCGGCCGAACTGCGTCACCTGCTCACCACTCTGGGCGAACGTCTCACCGACGACGAGGTCGAGCAGCTTCTTAATGGCCTCGAGGACAAGCATGGAAATGTGAACTATGAAGAATTCGTACGAATGCTTCTCCGATCTTAGCTCAGCTGCTCTGCCCTCTAGTTGTTCGTTCAGACGCTTGCGTGTGCCCAAGCCACTCTACTGTCCCCAACAAAAACATTTCTCAGCCATCCAATTTAAATAGCGACCAGCGTCAACATTCACATTCTAGAGCAAATTAATAAACGCGTACTCGATCTTTGTAAGCTCGTCGTTTATTCACTGGACACGAACTCGCCTCAAATACTAAAACAGAATCCCCGAATCGAATGAGCTTTATTTTTCTAATATGCTCGTTGCTCTCTCTAGCTAGTGTTGCTTTCAAATATTTCTCTCTAGCTAGTCTCTCTACTTTAAATATTTTCGAATAAAATTCATTCAATTTGGTTTCAAGCATTCAAAAGTGAAAAACGAATGCAGTTCGGACTAAGGATCCGAATCACTTGCTTTAAACTTTCCCGATAATCACGACCAATTGATTCCAGCGTTTGTAGAGTAGAAGGAGAACCGTGCTCCGGGCGAGATGAAGTTGACTTTGATATTCATCTTCGTTCTCAGTGCAGTTGGTTCAACTGTCGCAGCCGATTTCCTAATCGATCAGCGGTTCAGGGAAGAGAACAAAATCAGGCCGCCACCGAATCCATTTTTCAAAACATTCTACGACAAGAGTTTCTATTTGCCCGGCCCTCAAGCGCCCATCTACAATGTAACTTCACCTGCTCATCTGATTCGCATCCACTCGCTCTTATTTGTTTTTCCACCAAAGGTTGATGCCAACACCGCCTACGGCCGCGTCAGAGGTGTCTCTTATCAAGTGCAGGTCGACTCGCCCTACCCGTATTACTACTACGTGTCGACTTTTTTGGGAATTCCTTATGCGCGACCGCCCACCGGCGAGTTTAGGTTTCAGGTAGCCGAATCGAAAATTCATGACTCGTTCGAATCTCTTTTTTACAACAAACCACGCAGCTGCCCAAAGAGCCCGACGTGCGTCAAGTGCCCCTTTACGACGCCACTTATTACAGAAGCTCGTGCTACCAAGACTATGCAGGCGAACAAATGATTAGGAATCACATACCTGCTTTTCCTCAGGGCAATTTCAGCGAAGATTGCCTCTACCTCAACATATTCTCGCCCAATGTAGTTTTGAACTTCAATCAACTCACTTATCTCTCCTTTTCTAAGCTGAACTTTTTCAAAGCGCACAGATAGACTCGGCACCAAGTATCCTGTGGTCGTTTTCATTCACGGAGGCGGCTTCAGCGGTGGTTCTTCTCAACTCTACAACGGTTTCGTTCTGGCTCAACGGGGTGTCGTGGTTGTTACGCTCAACTATCGCCTCGGACCTTTAGGTAGACTGTTGAACACACCTGGCTCCATCAATTCATCTAACCTTGGCAATCTTCAGGATTTTTGAGCACCGAAAGCAAGAGTGCGCCGGGCAATTTCGGTCTGCACGACCAACGGCTTGCGCTCAAGTTTATCTACGAGAATATCGAAAATTTCAACGGAGACCGCGCCAACATTACAATCATGGGCCACGAGGCAGGAGCGGCCAGCGCTGCCATTCACATATTGTCCGAAGGCTCGCGTCATTATTTTAAGCGAGCCATTCTCCTCAGCGGCTCTGATCTGTGCCCATGGTCCCATCTGGCCAAGCAGTACCATCCGTTGGAGTTTGCTCGCAGCCTGTCTCGCAAGCTTGGCTGCTATGACTACGACTCATTCAAAATGGTTCAATGTCTGCGACAGAGAAGTGCCCAGGAAATAATGAAAGCAGACATCTGGGTGCCACAAGAGCTCGGCGGCAGTCCGTGGCGGCCAGTGGTTGACGCCAACGACAAAGACAAGTTCTACACGTTTTTGGACAACAATCCTCAACTGCTTAGAAGTCAAGGCGCTTTCTATAACATCAGTGTGATGTTTGGCGTCACAAGCGAGGACGGAGCGTTCAAAGTGTCTGAATGTAATTGTTGTTGTTCATCGATTTCCTTTGTTTGCGATTCAAATCGTGTTGCCTCAAAGTGGGCATTCCCAACATCAACACCGGACTAAGCCGCAGTCATTTTGACGAGCTTGTCAGGGACTATGTGAGGCAACGGGCGCACGAGTACTACCGTTGGACCAACTATCAGAATTCAATTAAATACGCAGGTGAGTGAACAAATTTTGTTGTAAAGCAGAGAGAGAGATCTCGTCATTTGCTGTTGATTAGATTCCAACTATTACATAAACCGCGACGAAGACTTTATTGACGAAGACGCCATCTATAGAGCGTTGCAGTATCGTTACACTTACTGGCCCCAGCCGGACAACACAACCACAATTCGTCAAGAGCTCATAAACGTAAGCATTTCTGATCTGGCTTCTGAGCCGCTCTAACCGCTCTTCGATTGAATCAAGCTCTACTCTGACTCTTTGTACGTTTCTTGTGTAAACGAGGCGGCCAAATATCACACGTCCAAATGGCCCAATCACACTTACATGTACGTGTTCCAGCACAGGTCAAAGAAAGCTCAAACACCGTTGTGGATGGGTAGATACTCATGAATGAGATATTTTTCTGTTCGCCTTCGATAACGAGCCATTCGTTTGGTCAAGGCTCAGCGCACGGAAACGACTTGTATTACATATTCGGGGTGCCTTTCTTCAACGAGTCAACCAATCTGCCCTGGCACGGCTACAAAATCAGCCAGTTTTACTTTGGTGAAGAGGACAGAGAGGTTAGCAATTACACAATGCATTTGATCACCAACTTTGCTCGCTGGTCGACGCCGACGCCCTACGGCTACTTTTCTGATCGATTCTATTACAACACGTACAATCCTTACTACAAGTATGACGGCGAGACAAAAATCTACGACTCAAAAGGAACTGTCTACTTGAGCACACTCGACTCGTTCACGCGCAATTTGAATGTCACATGGGAGCCCATGCAGCCAAACAATCTGACCTACTTGATAATAAACAGCGAGCCCAAGTTAAAATGGAATTACCGCTTGGACGAGGGCGGCTTCTGGCAGTATTACTGGCCCGTGCTCTGGCAAAAGCGATTGACAATTACTCCGACGCCCGCGCTTCGCAACGCCCTGCTCTCCTATCAGGACTCGTACATTCTCGTCTGGGTGTTTGTGGCCGTATCGGCCATTCTGGCCAGCATGCTGGCCGCCTCTTGCTTTATCATTTGCCGCAAAGTGAAGAAGGAGAAGTTTGACGATGACTACTAGCTATCACAAGAAAGAGCCGACCATTTCTTAGACAGTCTCTACCTCCATGCCCTGAATGTATCGCATCACCTCTCGTGTTTGTGATTAAGCGCTTGCCGCTTGTCTTTGTACAAGAGCGTTTTGATAAGCAAATTAATACTGTTTCTATTCCCTCCTTTTTTGTTGCATTTCTTTTAGAACTTTTGGACTCTTTTTCTCTTTGAGAACAAACAAAATTTCCGAGTCTAAGCAACCAAAAAGCTAATTGTAAATTTGTTTAAGCCGTTAATATAACAAAAAAAAACAATTTAATAAAAGCTAATGAAAGCAAAATCCCAAGGCTCTATAAAAATTCAATCTGTTCTTCGATGCTTGAGAACAAAAAGCAAATAAACGCACAGTCCATGTTACGTCATTCCTTTCGCTAACGATACGAGGAGAGGCCAATAAGACCTATTTCCGAGCTGTAAATAGGCCCTAAAGTTGTTTTTATTTTGTTATATTGCGTATAATGCGTTTGCTGTCATATCTTGCCCTCCCACCTCAGCTAGGGCTGTTCGAGTGACTCAGCTGCTTTTTTTCGTCTATTTAGCCTCAGTTAGCAAAAAAGTAGAAAATGCACACAAATTTCTTGAGTTTATATTGCAACGTATTTTGAATTTAAATTCACTTGGCGTGTACCAAGTAAACTTGAACTTGAGTATTAAAACAAAATGCAGCCAATCTGAAGCTGTCGCTTTAGGTCACACAGACATTTCATTCTATTGTTAGAAAAGCATTCACATCTGGACTTTTCGAACCAAAAATTGTTTCTTGCCGACACTAAACAGCTCATGAACTTGGCTCTCTGCTTTTTTTCTGTATCCTTTGCGCTGACATGTGTCTATTTAAATGACACGACCGGGAATGACGCGCTTCAGACATTTGGAAGTGAAATTCATAATCAGCGCATAAGCTCCTGTCTAATATCTTAATCTTAATCGAACTAGCAAATCGGATGACATAATTGACATATACTGATGTTTTAGAACAGAGCCTGCAAGTATACGTCAGTGGAAGGCAAAAGCATGGAAGAGGAGGTGAAATCTGTGGCAGACATCTCGCAGGCGACCCATGAAAAACTTGTGCATATTCTCGACCAGCATCAAGTTGACTTGGAAAAACTCGGTAAGCTCCGTTCCGTCATGTCGATATTTGTTAACTGAGCAATTGTGCGAATCCAGCGCTCCACTTCCATGATCTGTTCGACTTGAATTTCGTGAAAAAACTTCGCAACGAGAACCTTAGAGCCGGTTTGACGAGCCCCTCTAGCGCTGAGCGTATACTTGATCGCCTTCGAGACAACATGATATCAATTGAGCGTCTAATCGAATGTTTCATTAAAAATGAAATGAGGGAAGCGTTCGAAGTAATCCAGGGCGAGTGTAAGTTTGGGAGCAAGAAATCTCAATATCGACTGCAGTAACTAATCAGTTATATCAACAGTTTGGAAAGAGGCTTCAATTGTCATGAGCCGGTTCCAGCAAGAATGGTTCTCTGACGAAGTGAGAAGGGAGAAAATGGAGACACCTGTTGACTCTACGCCGACAACAATGAGCTTCAACGAAAACAACGAGAATCAGACGCTGGGCAGTGATAGCGCCCTATCGCATCATAGCACCTTTGGCCTCAATGTCTCGCCCGTACCCGGTCCGGTCAAACAGCCCTTGAGAGCTCAAAATATTCAATCTCCGCCGGTGATGGTTCAGTTGAATTCAGCAAACGCGTTCAAAATTGACAAGCCGGACATACCGTCCGCGTCGGTTACGCTGATGAATTTGTACGAGGAGCTGTTGCCTGTTGTTGTTGAACGCTCAAGCTCTGGTTCGTTTGAACTCAACGAGTTCAAGCAGTTCGGAAAGTTTCAAGTAAAGTATGTAAAAGAAAGAAAAATAACGTTCAGAATTCGAGCATTTGCAAATGTGAGTAAAACAATTAGAAAAGTCCCAATCGCTGCATCTTACTAAATTAAAAATCAAATTTCAGGTGTTTGAATATCTCCGTGAAATAAAGATGATCAAGTAAGTGCCAGCAAGCTCAACTTGAGATGTGCCCTAATTAAGACACTTTAAATCAGGCATCGTCATTTAAATTTGTACACTCCAGTCGGAATCTATAAAAATCTCACAGCCAGCCCCAACTCTTATTCACTTTTGTATTGTTACGAAAATGTGCCCACACAGCTGCTGAGCGACTACGCCCGAGCCAACGAGGACAGCCTGAATCAGAAAGAGGTAAAGCGGCGGTCAAGCTTTCGTTTCCTCTGGTTTTCAAATCGCACACATTTGGCCATAACCAGA
Organism: Proales similis; assembly: GCA_019059635.1. NCBI lineage: Eukaryota > Metazoa > Rotifera > Eurotatoria > Ploima > Proalidae > Proales > Proales similis. The sequence goes on from JAGVRJ010000005.1 coordinate 938,235, forward strand.
CTTGCCTAAATCAACTGATCATACTGAGAGACATAGCAGCTGGTCTGAGCTATTTGCATGGTCAGACGGCGCAAGGCAAAGAGCTCATTTTACACGGCAACTTGAGCGCGTATGCTACTCGATGTTTTAAATCTAAGTTTAAGGCCCTAATAATCGCATTTATTATGAACGCAGGAAATCAGTGTTGATTTTAACCGATGAAAAAGACCAAGTGCAGGCGAAATTATTTGATTTCATCGAATCGTATGCGATAAGCGACTTTGAAGCCGAGAAGGAGCGAATTCGAGATGAGTTTTTTCAATTCGGACTTGTAAGCTTTTCGTTCTGTGCCAACAGCTCAACTCATTTGTTCACCAATTTTTCTCTTCCACAGCTCGTTTTCATGGTCATGACTTGGTACAGTCTGGGCAGAGACGAATGTAGAGAAGAGCATCAAAAAGCGCACGAATACAAAGACATAAATGAGTACCTGTACTGTCTGTATCAGAAAAAAGTCAAGTCGAAAAATCTACAGGACATTATGTTCTTGAATCACATGCTGCGGCTGTTCTTTCAGCTGACCTCGGAGAACTACGACGTGACAAAAAGCATTGACAAGGTAGTTTAACTGAGCGCGCACTCTGTTCTCTGAAGCAATGATTCAAAATCTTGACTAGAGTCACGAATTCATCAGCAAAAAGATCGAGGCGCTCAATCGCTCGGGAAGCAAATAAAAAGAATTATTTCAAGGCCAAAGCAAATGAAGAAATTTAAAGGATTCCTCCGAGTCTTTGTTGTACGCAACCGCGATTGTATTTCAGCTTATCTAAATCTAGTAAATCATCACACATCCATTTAAATGTCAAAGACACGAGCCAAACTTTGAAACTGAACTCGCAGACGGCCGATTTATCGTTCAGTCGTTTGAATCAGTTTATTTCCCGATGGCTGTTTGACAAGCAGAAGCTCATGTGTTAATAAAGACTCCAAGGCAGTTTGCTCATAGTTTCATTCTAATTTTTTTATTATTGGACAGAAGATTCGGCACTTAGATCGTGACTCATTTGAATTATAATTTAAAATTATTCGCTGACGAACACTAGCAGATTGGCCAATTCATGTATGATTCTTGCCGAGCAAAATTTGTGCTTGTTTCAAACTGGCAAAATTCTTGATTCTGGTTTCAAGCAGAGGCAAGTTCTTTTAGATCGACCAGCAGGCCACTAAAAACAAGGGAAATGGAACATTCAGACTGTGAACTAGAGGGCTCGTTGAAGAACATTATTGACCAAACGTCGCTCAAATGGATATTTGTCGGCGGCAAGGGCGGTGTGGGCAAGACAACGTGCAGGTTCGCTAATTTAAATTGGCCTCGTTCAAGTTTTCGTTTTATTTCGCTCTATGGCTCTTCTTTAGCTGTAGCTTGGGCGTGCAGCTTTCCAAACATCGCGAGAGCGTACTCATTTTGAGCACAGATCCAGCCCACAACATCTCAGACGCATTTAATCAGAAGTTTACGAAAAAGCCCACTCTTGTGAACGGTTTCGAAAACTTGTATGCAATGGTAAAGAGAGCTCTTGTTCGCCTCAAGTAGTTCCTGGTTAGACTGAAGCAATTTATTCCAGGAAATCGATCCAAGCGGAGGCATAGGGGAACTGCCGAGCGATTTTGGCGACAGTGAAGGTAGCGCAAAACTGAAAAAGTACTCGAACGAAGCCGGAAGATTAATTCAAGTAAATAAAAGACTTCTTGTCGGCTGGGAAAGCGCTTCTCCAAGAAATGGTTGGCTCCTTTCCTGGCATCGATGAAGCAGTCAGCTTCTCGGAAGTAATGAAGTAATTAATTCATTAGTTGTCGCTCAGTTGGCCAATGCCAAACACTTTTTCTTCAATTGAAATTCTCCAATTTCTTTTCAGACTGGTGTCGAAAATGAATTTCTCTGTGGTTGTTTTCGACACAGCTCCTACGGGACACACCCTGCGTCTTCTCTCGTTTCCTACAGCCGTGGAAAAGGGAATTGATAAGATACTTCAACTGAAAAATCAATTTGGACCCTTTGTATCCCAGGTTTGCCCTTAAGCCTGTCAAAACTAATCGAATTAGCAATTATTGACGTCGCTTTCTGCTGGCTACACTTGCTAGCTGGCGCCAATGGTTGGATTGCACGATATTAATACGGAAATGATGTCTAGCAAGCTGGAAGAGACTCTTAATATAATTAAAAAAGTAAACCAGCAGTTCAAGGATCCTGTAAGCCGATTAGATCAATTTCGCGACTCAGCGAGCCATAAGTGAAATGAGTTTTTCTTCTTTTTCAATTAAAATCCGCACAGGAGCAAACAACTTTTATTTGCGTGTGCATAGCCGAGTTCTTGTCATTGTACGAAACAGAGCGATTAATACAAGAGCTGGCCAAAAACTCGATAGACACGCACAACATCATTGTTAATCAGCTTCTATTCCTTAAGGAGAATAATGAATGCAAGACTTGCGAGGCCAGACAACGCCTGCAGCAAAAGTATTTGGATCAAGTGAGTTTGTCTTGCATTGTGAAGGGCTTATTAAGCATCGTCATCAATCAATCTAATTAGATCGGCATATTGTACGAAGACTTTCACGTGGTAAGGCTTCCGCTGCTCGAAGAGGAAGTGAGAGGCACTGAGAAAATATTGGCATTCTCCGAACATCTCACCCATCCATATTTATCCCCTGGTCCTTCCTCCATGTGATGGCAATGGCCGTTTTTCGCTTTAATTCACCTTTTCAGCAAGTTTCTCTTTCATCCTTTTTCTTCTTCGCTTGGCGTACTTACGCGATAATGGAACAAAAGTGCTAATTTGAATTCAACACATAATTGGGCTTTTTCTTTTATTTTTGCTCGTGAGTTGATTGGCTCTTGTTCCATGAATTAAAAGTCGGCCGTCTTAACCAAGTGAATTGGCCAATCTGTCGTTTGGGGCCCATTTCAGGTTGGCGGAAAATCCATTTAAAAATTAATTACATTTCATTTCTATGCAAACTGAGACTGTAGTTCACTTCCGTTGCAGTTTGTTGAACGAGAATTATTCACCTTGCTGAGTGGCTTTTGTTATGCGCAACAATAAACGGAAGCAAAATAGCCATTTATTTCCTTCCCATTTCTTTTTTTTTACCTTACCTCTTTCTCTATGGCAATCACGTCTGATTATTGAAATCATCCGAGCAAGTTAAATCGATGCTTCTGTTCAAATAAATGCAAGCGACCTTAGAAATTCTCCGCCAGGGCGTGCTAAATTATGATCTCAAATGGTGATGCAGAAGCTTTAGCAGCTTTCTGCCTTGGGCACTTTCATCATCAGAAAGATGATCTCTTAATAGGAACATGACAGACGCCCCTGAAACCTTCCACATGAACGAGTCATATCGGTTTAACTTTGCCTAATTCGGCCTGCGTGTCTGATTACTTGCACAGCCCCGCCTGATGCTCTAATTCGTCAACAGTAGCGCAAAACGCTAAAAAAAGGCAAGCAAGCGAGTAAGCCATGCAACCTGACTTAATTCACCGTCCCATTGATGACTCCAGCTCACAATTGTGTTCCTGCATCCTTTCTCTTTCTTTCTCTCTCTATCTTTATTGTTTACCAGTTCGAGCGGAAATATCTTCCTGCAAGAACCTTCTCATGATTTGCCGCGCTTAGATCTCTATCTGTCCTGTCGTGTAGAAGTCGATCGAATGCCTGTAAACAGCGCCAGTCGGTTTCGCTATTTTTCGACTCTCAATGTAGCGAGTGTATTTGGAGCGAATTTCTAACGCCTTCGTGGGATTTCTAAACCGACGAGCTTCAGAAATGTATCATGTTTAATGCGTATTGGATCGGAAAGCTCTATTCATGTCTAACTAAAGAGCAAGCTGAACGACTCGTCTGAAGAATGTCGCCTGATTTGCTAATTTGCAATCATCACAGTAAATTACCGATCTCATTTTGGTAATCATCGGTCTGATAGAGTCAAGGGTTATTAATTTTGAGTAGGAGAAAAGATTCGGATGATTTATTCGTTTAATTCTTGCACAGCTTCGACCAGAGAGGCATAATCTCGATGCATGCAGGTAAATAAGGAATCACGCTGTAGATCGAATCTGGCTAGAATGCTGTCGGCATCTCAACACCAGCCGTAATGCACAACTCGCACCACACGAACGCCTATCTAATATTAATGTTGCAAAAATTCAATCGCACCACGAACAGATTTAAATCGCTTTGCCGCGCCATACGTCATACTCCTTAATCGGTGCCTTAATATATAACAATTAAGACGATTTCTCTTTATTTCTCCACGTTTCCTTTTGTCGATTAAATGGTCTGGCTGGGAAGGTGCCGACTAACCGATGAACATTAGATTTTTGAGCCAAATAAGCCGGCCTGATAAATAGAACTGCCGCCTCCTAGGGAAAAACAGTTGGATGAAATATTGGCAGCGCATTCAAGGCGTGTGTGATTGTGTGCGAAGAGCATTTGCACAGAAGAGGGCGATGATGATGATGATGATGATGATGATGGTGCTAGTAGTGATGATTAAACAAAGCAGGGCGCAGTAATAAGTGCTAGTCATAGGAATTCCTAGAAATTCGAGCCACGAACAGGCGTTCCTATTTTTCTGCTCTGTTTGTAATCGCCGAAAATAATTGAAATCGTGGCGGTTTGTTTTCACTGACGCTACGAGCGCTGAAATATGTTATCCAATATTTCTAAATTATCATCATTCACCACTAGAGCCTCATCGTCTGATTCACATATATCGCAAAAGCAGCCTCATTTCTTTGGGCGTTTTTTTTTCTCTTTTTTTTTTTTATTTTGATTTTGATTACCAAGATGAGGCGAATAAAAGGCAATTCATGCGTCGTTCAAACAGTGCGCATTAGTCATTTATTTAGTAGAAACAATTCATTAATTGCTGAAAGAGATTTTCATTCTCAAAGACGCTTGCACTTTATTAATTTTTTTCTCAGTCTCTCTGGGCTAGATTGAAGCAAAGAGACAAGACAAGTTGAAGACGCAAATGGATTTGCAAGATGAACTGGTGAGCAATGCGAGCAACTGCAGCGTCGAGTCAAACTATCTCAAGCTGGAAGCAATATGCTACTTGTTCATTATGTGTCCGTTGGCTGTCCTCGGCCTAGTTCTCAACTTGGCCATTCTCAAGGTATTCAGCGACAAGTCGTTCAACACCGTTACTTTCAAATACCTTCGCCTGATCGCTGTTAGCGACTTTTTCATCTGCTTGGTAATCGTACCATACTGCCTTACCGCCTATACGCAGCCGTTCAATGAATTCGACTTGTACGGACGTCATCTGTATCTGGCATACGTCTACATACCAGGCGCCAACCTGGCAATAAACCTGAGCATGTTCCTTAATCTGCTCGTGACTGTAGAGAGGCTTATTTCGGTCGGCTGGCCTACGCACAAGAACAAGCTGTTCAAGCCATCGCGCTACTACATGTCATGTGCACTGGTTCTTCTGCTCGCAATCGGCTTCAACATGGCAAACTTTTTCCTCTACAAAGTCGAGCTCTGTCGAAGTGTGATCATCCCACGCTCGTTCACCATGGAAAAGTGGTGGAGTATTTACGGCTACCTGAAGGAGGCGTTCACGCGCATCCTACCCATTATTCTGCTGACTCTGTTCAACATTGCTCTCATTTGCATAGTCAAGTCCTCTCGGAAGAGAATGAAAGAGAGCTTGTCTATTAAGTTGAACGAGACGCCACGTGGTAGCACCTATTTCAAATTCTTGTGCATTAGCCGAGCACCCTCAGAAGCAAGCGACTTGCCTTCACGTTCACTGCTCAAGAGCCAGGCAGCCAAGCGAAACAGACAAGAAAACCAGCTAACCTGGATGACCATATTTGTTGCCATTCTTTACTTGGCAACCACCATTCCCATGGTGTTTGCTTATCCAGGTCTGCTTTTCAGCGCCGAAGAAACCCAGACGCGAACCTACAAAATGTATGCGGTAGCAGTGAATATTTTGGAACTGGTTCAGTGCGCACTGCGCTTCTTAATCTATTTTTGCTTTACAACCCAGTTTAGACATCTGTTTTTGGCCATGATTGGTTTTAAACGCCCCTCTCGATCCCAGCAGATGGAATCACAGGCTACTCAAGCCCGAAATCAGATTAATCTTTGAATTTTATCCATTTCTTATCATCCCAATACATTTATAAAAAATGCCTTTTCCCTTTTAATTTTTCTTTGCAGGCCAAATAATTCCTAATGTGCCTCGAGCTGTTGAAATTCTCACATTCGTAGACGTTTGATGACTTGCAATAGTACATCATTCCAAATTCACATCACGTTTCGATATCATGAGCTCTATCCCATTTCCTATCAGCAGCAGATCAAAAGAGAAAAGTGAAACCAAAAACGAGGCGGTTGGCCTTTACCCATCGATTCCTTGCGAATGGAAATAGACCGGAATCGGCTCCTATCCTGCTTGGATTCTTTGTCCCCTCTCTCATTGAAGAAGCAATGGCTTTAATTGAAAATGTCATCTCTTTGTCATGCGTTTTGCTGGTGCCTAAACTGTCCCAATTAGACACTATGCGTCACGAATCGGGTTATTCACATGCGTATGGTTGAAATAACTGTGGCTTCGAGTGTCTAGACTAGAAATTATTATCTAAGTTAATTAGGGTGCAAAGCGATTTCGCATCCGGTCGCATGTGTCTTGTCCGCTTTACTTTGGCTCGGTCTCTTTCGCAAAATTGATTTAACTCTTTTGACAGAGAGGCGATAATTACAAATTCTTTATTTTCATCAATCAAGTCTAAGAAGAATTAAACAAGAAACTATTTTTCCATTTAGCCGACTTGATGTCGCTTTAAGTGAGCAAAGGAGGCTAGCAAAACTCTTTATCGAGTTTTTTGGCGATTACTTCCAAATATTCGGGAATGGTGCGCACATTCTGGTTTTGCATGAAATAGTAGGAGCTTCGCTTGGCGAGCAGACGCAGCGATTTCCATGCCCAGTCGTTTTGATAAATGAGCTGGTACTCTTTTTCGACCTGATTGGCCGGGTCGAGTTGATCGATTGCTTCTTGAAAGAACTCGTTAAGCGATGGCAAGAACTGTCGCTTGGGATCTTTGCACGCGTCCAGATTGCCGTGGTTTATGTTGCATAGTTTGAGAATCTCCGACTCTCCACTCGCGAACACATCCGGATCTGACTGGAGCAGGAAGTCGCTGCAAGTCAGCGAGCTCTCGTATTTAGAGCGGCCAGCGATGCTTATTTCAAGACTCTGCTTTTCTTTTGAGTAGTTCGGGCAGCCATCATTCTTCCACTGGTTCCAGATTTCTTCTCTTTCGAGTAGATGCTTTTAAACAGAGTTATAACCAACCAAAAAATGGGAATTGGAGAACAAAAACCGCCAACCTGAATGTTTTGGGCGAATTTCTTGCCCGAAGGAGGCGTCTCTTCAATGAGCTTTTTGTAAATCGGCGCTCAGTTCAAGACTCGTTCGATTCGTTCAAGATAAATTTACTTTCAAAACTCGTTCTCCGGCTGATTTTATCCATTCAGACTGAGCGTCACTCAATTTCTGTGCTTGTCTATAACAAAGCATTAAAGCAGCCTTTGAATTCGAGCTTTTTTTTCCCTGAGCGTTACGTTTTAAATTTGACCTGAGCGTTTAGGTATTGAAACAAGATCAAAAACTGAACAAGAATCTGACGACGAAATGTTGAATCGTTGAGCTGAAGGTCAAGCAGCTAATTGAATTCAAATTAAACTTGGACATGCGATAAGATCGCGTCTGATTGAGTTACCTTCTCGCTGGTGAGGTATTTCGAGAAGTACATGCCCTGTGCGTGGCCGATTTGCTCGCCGCTATCCTTCTCGTCGTCGAGTTTGTGGCTCTTGAGTGCGTCGAGCACGTCGCTGGCGTTCTGTTATTAGAGAGCATTAGAGAGCTCTCCGAACTCTTCTCGTTATTAGGTGACGCACTCACTTTGACAAATTTTTCCCAGGCAGGTTTGTCGAAGCAAATATTCGGCTTGTTGAAATATTCTTGCAACGACCAGAATTTCGTGTACAAATTAAAGTCGATAGGCACAGTGCTTAAGGGCTCATTTGAATGTAGAAATTGAAGCAATGTAGAACTTTGACCTTGGCTTACCTGTCGCTTTCCATCTCCATCTCATCAGTCTCCATTCCTTCGCTGCGATTTTTATTCTTTAATTCGCAGTCAATTAGATTAACGGATTGGAGAGCGCGAAATCTGATTGCCTACAATCGCCTGTTCGAACGCCTCCAGAGTAGTTGTGTAGCGAGTGAGATTGTCAGAGAAATGACTCATCAGATTCAGGCCGGACTTTTCATTCAGAGGAAACAGCTTGGCCAGAAATAGATGAATTCGTCCGCTGAACACGGTGTTTTGCGACTTGGACAATCGTTTGAGCAAATCTTGAATGGAAACTTAAAACTTGACCTTGAAGTCTAGATATTGCTAATTTACCGTTGCACATTCGAAGCAGGTAGTTTTTCACACTCGAGTAGAACAGTTCCTGTAAGCGGGTCACATAAACTTGACTTGTGCTGTTCAAAGTGAACGATTTAGATTTAGGCTGCTCTTACCGACTTCCACACTGCGGCCGAGTCCTCCAGATAGCAGAACAGCTCAGAGCACTTTTCGATTGTCAAGCTGCTGAACATGTCGCTGAGGAGTAGAATCGGCATGTTGGGCGCGCAAAGTCCTTAAGCAGGTTGAGGTATTGCTAATTTTAAACAATTTTCAAGCTTAATCGAGCCGTGAAGTCAGTTACTTTTTTGGGCGATGCAAATAGACAAGTCCATGATTCGTTTGAGATCGTTGATTTGGGCCTCGTGCTACTCAAACGACGAAAAGAATGAGAATTAGCGATGAGCGAGCGTGTTGAATGTCAAACCAAATGTTGTAGTGCATATGTTCTGAAAGAATGCTCGACGGCCAGCTTGGACAAGTCATCGTTGCTTAAAAACAAATTCACATCCTTGGAATCAAATTGTTTCGATGTTCGAGCATGAGAGTTTTTACATTTCCGGCGATATTGACTCTAAACTCTGCTCCAAGTCTTCCTTCTCTAGACTTTGCTAAAAGTTCATCTCTCAGGTAAGATGCACTTTCACTGATACTGGAAAGCGAACAAACCTCGAAAAAGGATTTTATTTTATTAAACGTGCACTTGAGCTCGTTTGTTTCAAGCATCATTTTACGGCTCGGCCTCTTGAGTTTAATAAAAATTGACAATCGCAAAAATTGGTTAGAATTCACTCACTTCCAAAGCACTGGAAGAAGCAAGAGGCTCTCGAACTCGACTTTGGTTTCAATTTTAAAAAAAAGTTTATTTGCTTCAATTATTCCTGATTTAACTATTCAACGAGAACACTGACGCGCAAATTCATTGAGGGAAAGTTGAGCCCTCAAGGTCATATGCGTCGATAATCTCATTCATTATTTTCTCTATGCTGTGCTGACTGACTTTCTCGTCGAGCGCCTTTGATTTAAAATTGTGACAGAGTGGCGGAGACCAAGTTGTGTTGGGAAGCTGAATTCTTACTCTCCACCATGTGCGCTGCGCCTCTCTTTCGTACGGTATGGTGATGCCATAGACCATGAGGACGAGATAAATAACCGAGATGGCAGTTTCTTGCGGTCGGTGGCGAAGGAATAAATCTACAATCTGCAAGTCGCGAAGCATATGCCAGCTGGCCTTAACAGCAGGCGCATTGGGCCCCAGTGGAATCCATTGAGATAAAGAGTCCCAGTATTGAAGCAGAAACTAAACAATTTGATGACGATAGCGGATCGAGTTGGAAAGCGTTTGTGAATTCTAGACCAACTTTGTGAGGATGTTCGAACTCGAGCTCGAAAGAAAGCGTTCGAACGACAAAGAGTTCCGTTTTTATGACACTGTTGCGTAGATTCCAATAATCTTGTCCAACATCAAGCGGATCGAGCTCAGGATGAAGAATCGCATACAAAACATTTATGACGTCTCGGAGGCGCACCCGTTCCTCTTCGACCTTGCCGCCCAAGTACAACGCAGCTGCAGCGACCAGCTTGTAATTTAGATAAGTTGGTTAGGAAATTGATTTTTTAGAGGCGTCCAAGGACATACATAGGGATCAAATTCGCCAATCTCACAGACTTGAAAGAACTTGTGAACGATCATGCTGGCGGTCGCCTGGCACACTTCGCTCAGTTTTAGCTTGGCACCTAGAGGGCGCGTGGTTTTGAAGAGAGAAATCGAAAACGTGTTTAAGAGTTGCACCTGCGTCGAGCATTAGGCGAACCAGCTTTAATTTCTCAACTTCAAAATCGCCCGGCATCGATCTAGAACGACTCGACTCAGAGCAGCATTGTCTTTAGAATTTCAATTGAATCGGACCAAACGAGTGGACAACTGATTTTAGAGCTGAATTTCAGAGCGAGCAAATAGATAAAGCCACTTATCTATTTCAGCTGAAGGCGCAATGCTTCGTTCGAGCAAAATTCGGAGCGAGTTGGCTCAAGCGAAAATTCGACTCGATCGGAGACGTTTATTTTGCAGAACTGTGAGATTGATCGACCGAGCGTCGCTTCAATAAAAACGCTTGGTCCGCGCCAATCCAGCAAACAAATCAAACGGCGATATGCGCGAACGCGAATAAATAGAGGAAAATATGGAGAATAAAAATGAAAAATGAAATTAAAATAGAGAATGACTAAAAGTTGAAAGAAATTGAATGAATGACTAAGAAGTAGAATGACCAAGTCTGTCAGTTCTGGCTAGCTGTGTATGAGCAATGTCTTGAACTCGTCAACAATTGATTCGTTCAAGCATTGGCTCGTCGATTTGGCTTCGATTGACACATTTCCATCCTTAATTCAGTTCTATGATTCTTCATTTAATTTAAGAGCGGCCAGTCTACTTACACTACACTTCAGAAGAACGCAAATCGGATGATTTAGCATCGATTTGGCAAACAGGGATGCTGCACTAGTGCCAATTGTTTTCACAACTTTTTTTTAAAAAGAAAAGTTTCACATTGTCTGTTCGACTTAGCTTGTCTGGATATAAAATGTACCTGAAATTCTGAAATTAGACTTGAGAAGCTCAACTGCCCGATTGACGTCGCTTATGTCGTCGACTTTGAATTTGACCTGATGCGACTCGTTTAAAAGTCCGCTGGTCAATTTGTCCTCGAACTCGCTCTCGTCTTCGGCATATTTCGCTATCAAAAACGACGAGCATGGAAGGTTGATTTTAAAGTCAATTTTTTCCGCAATCGACGACTCGTTGTTTGACTGAGCGAAATGAAAAGATTTCAAGTTTATTCAGACTATTGACGTCCGACTAGGAGCATACCTTCAGCATGTAGGTGATCGTGCCTTTGAGCTTTTGCGCATAAGTACAGTCTTTCACCCGAACGGAGTATTCGATTTGATTTGCAACATGTGGCTCGAGTTCGAACGGAAGCCTGAGCGGCTCGGCGTTTTCTCCTTCAAGCTGCAAATTGGCTGTTTGCATTAGACTCATTTCTAAATTGCTAGCAACACAGTCGCTCGTCAAATTCTCAAATTTCAACTTGATTATTAGATTGTTCAAGTTGATCTCGCTCGGCATGACCATTTGAGTCTAAATTGACTTGAATGAGACCCAATTGAGATAAGCTTCAGATTATGCGCTTACGATTTTAAGATTTCTACTTGACGCCAAAGGTTTGAATGATTCTTCGCCGATCGTTTGCTGCTGGTGGGAAGACGTTTCTTTGGAGTGGCCGTTCAACTCTTCACCTTGATTGTCACCGTTTTTGCTCTTTTTTGTCTTCTCTTTGCTTTTCTTGGACTTTTTCTCGTCGTCACCAGTGGACTCTAGTTTAACGCTCTTGTCCTTTTTCTTCTTTTTCTTCTTCTCTTCGGCGGTCCTTTCGTTCTTCGCCTCATCGACATTGGACGCAGTCTCGTTCGGCTCGGTTTTACTCTCGCTTAGCCAGAAATCTAAATCATTATTTCCTGCTTTGTTCTCGAACAGTTTCTCTTCGCTTGTCGATCGTGCCTCGCTATCCGGTGAAATGAGCTCACTGTACTCGTTCTCGTTTCTGGCCGCTTGATTTTCAATCGAAACAAGGAGATCAGCGCTGTTGTTCGACTTGTTTCTTGACTTTTTCTCGCTTTTCTTTTTCTTCTTCTTGTCCGTCTTTGCATCCGATTCATTCACTTCTTGATCATTGGCGCCTTTTCCCGTTTTGCCTTTCTCTTTCTTCTTACCTTTGGCTGCTCTTGCGCTCTGGAACAGATCGTCCGGATTAAAGCTTTCGTCCAAGGTTATGTCAAGTGCCCTATGCGGGTCGCTCTTGTCTCTAATCTTGTCGTCTTCATCGCTATTGTCCAAGGCGCCCTCGGGCATCTCATAATCTCTCACTTTAACTACGGGCGCATCCTCTTCTTCCTCGTCCTCTTCGTCTGCCATCACCGGCTTCTCAGATTTGCTGCTTTTTCCGCCTTGTTTCTTCTTCATCTTTTTCTTAAGCTTTTTGTTCTCACTGTCAATTTTCGACATTCGATAATAACTGTCCGAACTCGTCACTCCCGGAATGTTTAGCGTGGTCGTTAACTCGATCGATTCAGATCGAATCGGCTTGGGCTCGTTGCCCACTGACTGCTCAGCGCTCACTGTCTCGTTCTTCTTTTTGCTCGATTTAGTTTTTATATAAAACGGATTCGAGTCGTTGGCCGTCATGCGCGCATCTCTCAGCTTGGCAATGTCCTCTTGACTGAGTTCAGGAACAAGTTTTTTCGCTCCGACGCTTTTCGTAGTTCCTTCCGATGTGATTGAGTTGCCGCCATAGCCGCCGAAGGTCTGATTGCCAAGCTTGACATCACGTCTTGAAGCGAATATGGCTTTTGACGGCTCCTCGGGCTCGCTCTCAGACTCTGACGGCGGCTGGTTGATCCACTGTTCCAAATCAAGACCTTCTGGCACAGGCACTTTGCGCTGGGCCTTGGGCGCCACAGGATTAAGTTCGCCCTCAAATAGGCTCTCAAGCTCCAAGTCTACTCTGATCGCTTCCATTTGGCCGTCTTCTGTCTCCATCGCGCTCTGCTTGTCCAGCATCTTCTTCACATACTTTAATATCTGCAGAATGGTGCAAGTGCGCTCTTGCACTTCGATATGTTCGCTCTGCTCGAATATTTGTATTTTCTCCGACAAGTACTCGCTCAGCTTTTTGCACTCGCTCAAATCTTGACCCGACAAATTGAATTCGGCCGCTCTGTAAATGTTTGAAATGATGAAGGAGTAAAGCTTGAAAATGTTCTGCACAAACGCTGCCTGAATGTGGCCAGACAGACTGGTGACCTTGGATCTGAGCATTGACTTCATGGTTCTCATTGGATCAGGCAAATGCTGCGGATACTCTCCGCACACCCAAGTGGCAGCGTACAACACCTCGCTTATGTTGCCGGAGTTTTTGTCAATGGCGTTTGTGAATGCGTGCAGGTTGTCGATCAGAATTGCCATCTGACCGACCATGAACGGTCGGATTGATTCGACCCGAATGGCAACATCGAGCATCTGGTTGGCCAGCAGCTTGCCGTGCCGTGTGCCCTCCATTCGAGTGAGCTCCACGAGCACAGTCACATACCATTCGAAGTTGCTGACGTATTGGTAGTTGTTCTGGCTGCAAATTTCCACAATCTTGCTCAACAGCTGGTCTCGGTAATGGCTGCCTTCCGCTCGGTTCATGTGATTCATTAGCTTCTTGATTATTTCCATGAGGTTCTTCCTGGACACCATGCCGTAGAGTAGATCGAGTGAACGCAGCCTGATCGACTCGTCCTTATCGTCCAGACACTGCATAATCAGATCCTTGTGAATTTGAACACTCTTAGGATGAGTCTGCAAGATTTTGGTCATGGCCAGAAGACCGAGGTACTTCAGGTTCTGGTCCGAGTCTTCGATCAGAATGCGCAGTTTTTGCAGGCAAACTTGAACAGCGGCCTCGTGGCTTGGCTGGCCGCCCGAAATCGACACCAGAACAGCCAGCACTGTGTTTATGCATTCGTACAAGAGAGACATGGCCGATGTGTTGTTGATCAAATTTGTCAACGGTTCAATAAGCTTATTGCCAAGTCGAGGCTCCAGCGGGGTCAAAGCACTAAACAACTTGATTATCTTGATGAGAACCCAGTTGTTGGTCGACGTGGTCATCAATTTGAAAAATATCGGCGCCAGTGGTAGATAGTTCTTGGGATTTTTCCGGGCCAGCTCACAGATGACGTTCACTGCGGCCGCCTGCACGCCCGGATCTGGATCGTCGAGCTTTTCCTTCAGGCGAGGGAATGAGGGCTTCAGTGCGTCCGGGTACTTGAGGAATATGCGGTACATGATGAGGACGGCCTTTTTTCGAATATAAGGCTTGCTGGATGACATCAAGGAGAGAACGTCGTTGTAGAGGTTCATGGCAATGTCCGGCGTGATAAAACAACTCAGTCCGCTCAGCGCAATGCCAGACTCGTACATGTTCTGGCTGCACAGGTCCTTGCGAATCATGTTCGTTGTGAGCATGAGCACGTCCGTTTGGTCGTGAAAGCATTGAGAGGCTGTCAAATATCCGATTCGCTTGTGAGTGAACTTGGCTGAGCTCATCACTTCGATGATGTTGAACGAGGCCCAGCTGATGTTGTAGCCCAGCATCTGAAGGTAGCAGAGTTTATTGATGGCATTCGCTTTCACCGCCATGTTGTCTTGTTTGAGCTCATGTTTTATCTCGTCGATGCATTCGCCGATGTATTTGGTTTCGTTGTCCTTGTGATTGCGAATGCCGCGCACCAGGTCGTGCAAGTTCTTATCAAATATTTGCCCGATGCTGTCCTTTGCCTTTCGAATGGCCGCATCCATCCTGTCTGACCAACCGCTGACTCTTGCTCACTTTTATTGTTCTAAAACGAATACAAGACTTTGAGTGGACACTTTAATTCTCCGTTTGCATCGATTTGACTTTATGAGCAGCGTGATGATAAATGCTTTGTGTCATCTGATCACAAGCGAGCCGCACTAGACGAGACAAACAAAGAGAGAGAGAGAGCAGCACGGCAATAGAACAACGGATGAGGAGTATGCATTGCATAAATGCCGTCTTTCAAAACTTTGCTCCCATTCGATCATTAAAGCATCATGTGAGGATTTAGAGGAGATTAGTGTCCTCTATGACAGCATTCGGCTACCAACTCGCACCATCCTCGGCTGTCAATCGCATTTAACTCAATCTAAAATCGGAATATTATGCCGAGAGCACATAGGCATGTCTTGCATTCAATCCTCCCTCTCCCACACACACACACGTTATAAGCACTTTGAAGCGAATTATTTCTGGTTGCAAAATTATGTCTCTGTTGCTTTTCGCTTTGGATGTCTAAGACGGCAAAAATCGATTCCAACGTTTATGCTCAACGTTCGTTTTATCTAGCCGAATGGGTTAAGTTAATTAGAGATGCTGGCATTTTGACCAAGGTCCGTCGTCTGACTAATTGTTTAATGCCTTTATTAGTTCGAAATCGTTCAAAATCGTTCAAAATCATTGATGCGTTCGCTCAGCTAATCGTGCGGTAAAACAAATTGAGAAACAAGGGCTGCACTGACTAGATTGACGAAGAGAGAGTGTCGATTGTGTTCGAGTTTAATTGTTAAGATTGATTTGGCACCAGCATGTGCCGATTTCAATTCGATGCGAAAAATTTCTTCAGTCCCGAGTCGAAGATTTCCAACGCATGCACAGCTATGCTTCGCAAACGGTACGCGCCAACAAAGATTCACAACTTAGCGAATTAAACTCGCAATCGGCTGATAAAGAAAGCGAATTGTTTCATTGTAAGTGCCCGTTGAATCCAATTGAATCGACCTGCTATTGACCCAAGTGTGTTGAAGGAAGAACTCCGTTTAAATTTATAATTCAAAAGAACGAAATGGCGGAAGGGTATGTGTCTAAATATTCGATTGGCAGTTGTTTGAATGGCAAAGACATGTAGCCGCGGATGAACGATGCTAATTCTAAATCTGCAATTTGCATGCAAACAACTGACAGCAGCGCTCTCGCCGAAAGACTAAACCGAAAATATTCTCTTCTATTGCAGAGATGAACAAATCCAGCAACCAGAGCAGCAGACGGCTGTTGGAGAAATGGACATTAATGAAGCATTAATGAGAGTATTGAAGGCTGCCATTGTCGCCAACGGTTTAGTCCGTGGTCTGCGAGAGGCTGCCAAGGCTCTTGACAAGCGACAGGCTCACCTTTGCATCTTGGCCACCAACTGCGAAGAGGCCCAGTACATCAAGCTCGTCGAGGCTCTCTGCCAAGAGCACAACATTGCTCTTCTCAAGGCAAGCAACTTAAATTACATTCTCAGACACTCTTAGCCTTCATTCTGACTTGTCGTGTCTCGGCTCATTTATGATGACAAATGCTCCCTCTACTGAATAAGAGTGAGGATAAAAAAGCATTTAAAGCGGAAGGAATTTAGCCGTTCCTGCGCGACCCGTCTGACACGAGCCCGCCTTAGATTGACTACATCACTAAAACCTACCGGTCAAACCTAACCGCTTTAATCGCATTCTTTTACAGGTCGATGACAACAAGAAGCTCGGCGAATGGTCTGGTCTGTGCAAGATCGACAAAGAGGGCAAGGCCAGAAAGGTCGTCGGTTGCAGCTGCGTGGTCATCACCGTAAGTTGCTTCAGTTCATTTCTCAATTTTAATTGCTCAAGCAAACGTTCAAATTCAAAAATGAAGGACTGGGGTGAGGAGAACGAGGGCCACTTCTTCCTCAAGGAGTACATCAACAAAAATAAGAAATAAACATTTATTTGAGTGAAATTGAATAAATGCTTTAAGCCCGAGTTACGCTTTCCATTTTGTCACAGACAGCCGACTCTAAACTTTTGCTTTCACTTTTATTATAAGACAAGTTGAAGATTGAATTTTTGGTGATCAACCTTTCAAACGGTTCACGGGTGTTAATTTCTTAATTTAGAACAGAACAAGACAACTAGCAGTGACCTTGAAACTGGAAACAGAATTTGAATCTTAGGCATAGAGCTTCGAATGTTAAAAATTGTTAAATAAAATTAGGAACCGCTCAGCTGCGCGCTGACACATACAAGTCATCATGGTATTATATACATAAGCTCAGACTCGCTCGGATGTGTTTTGTTCTTAAAAATAATGCCAAGTCTGGGCGTTGCTGGACTAACAGGCTGATGTGCCGCGAAGCAAAGCAAGCGATTAATACACAAGCTAGCGTTTGCCTGTCGGATTTGGAACGCCGCTAAAAGCTAATCAAACAAATGAGGCCGGTTTAGAATTGAATTTTCAATTTGACTTTTATATGGAGAGTTCAAAGCCTCTTGGAGCATTTGAACGTCGTTCATAACAAGGCCGGGTTCGGTCAACGAGGCACCAAATGAAAAAGACTGAACGTAGGAGGACGCCGGAGAGCCAGGGCTCATTAAACCATTCAAGTCTGCATTTAAGGCAACATTTGCCGTCTGTTTGGCGTCGTTTAAATAAACAGTTTGCCCTGCACTTGAACTGGGCTCTTCTTTTACTGGCTTAAGCAAAACCGGATTTGAGTGTAAATTTTGAGGCATTCGGCTTTCAAGCTCCTGGAAAAATGATTCAATAAGAATTTTCATCCAGACGTATGATGATCCAATTGTTTAAGGCTGACCTTTATGCGACTTAAAAGCCTCTGATTTAATGCGGCTGATTGCCGATACTTTTCGGCTAGTTCTCTGCTCCGACCGACTTCATGCTGAAGCGTTCGAATGTAGTCAACGGATGCCTTTAAAATCGTTCCCTTGTTTTGCTTTGCATCTCTGGTCAAACGATGAATTTAAGTCACAGCGGAAAAGAAGCGAAAACAAAGCCAACACATACGAATAGGTCGAGCGGGGCAAAATGCTTCCAAGCTCTTTGATTCGATCGTTGATGTTGAACCTTCGTCGTCTTTCGACTGGATTTTGACTTTGAAGATCTGTATAGAGCGAATCAAGCTGATGGCGATTCATACTTTGATTGTGATTGTCTTTTTTCTGTCGTTCTCTAAGATAAGCAACCACATCGTCTTCTGTAAAGTCTACGCCCATTCTGGCGCCACTATCACCGGATGGACAGCTCGAGGAAGGTCGGGTTCGTTCATGCTCGAATGAAAGGCTTGTCGAGCGCCAAATGTCATGATTTGGAAGCTGTAAATTATAAAACATGTCAATCAGGGTCAGAAATTGACATTTACGTTGATATTTTACTCACCGTTCTGGGTGAATAGATTTCGTTGATTTGCTGATCAAAATCACCCGCTAGCTGAGCGCTGTTCAAGTAGTCGTCGACAATCAAATTTTCCATCTTTTGAGGGCAAGCAGATTGTGATTGAAATCGAGAATGTGCGATATAAAATCCATGCATGCATACCTCACTGAAGAGATCGTTTTGAGACAGCGAGCTTGTTGTGCTCGACTGAAAATTAGAGTCCAAATTGGATAGGGGCGAGTCAAGAGAGAGACGTTCTTGTGGAACGTTGAAAATTCGCGGCTCTGAGACGAGAGGACTGGACGTTTCCGACATGTTCAGGCTGATGGGCTCGTTAGAAAATGAACTTCTGAGTGCTTGACTGCTTGACGGGCCAAACGTTCTGCATTTTCTCATTTTAAGTGAATTCGATTCGCTACTTTTGCATTTGGGCGATAAAGTCACATGAGAGCTGTTATCTCTGTCGAAGCCGGTCTAATTCGTAAGAGACAATCGACTAAATTTAATTTTAGACTCTAACGCGATGAGATTAGAAACCTACCGTGTAAGGCATAGCGCGACCCGAGTTTAATGGATGACGATTTCTTGTGTCCAGCACTGGCTGGGTATTGAGGCTGTTGCTCAGCGGCTTTAGGCCTGTCTGGTTCTTTTTGAACAAATTGTCCGGACTGGGCAGCTCATCGAAAACTTCGAATATTTGTGGCTCCTGACTCGCAGGCAATGTGTTGGTCGAAGAAGTGACCGAAGACTGGGTCGACTGAGTTGAACTGGTTGGCTTCTCTTTTCTCTCCATTTCTTCGGTCTTGATTTCTTATCGTTGCTGTTAACTGCTCGACCTGAGGGAAACAATAAGGCTTACCTGTCGTTTCATAAGCTGAAGCTTCATCAACGATCGACAAGTGTGCGAAGATGAGGAAATGAAACTGTTCTGAGGTGTTATGTCGTTCATGTTGGTGGTTGACGCGACTGAAGTTCTGTAACAAACGCATTCAGAACGATATAGATGATTCGGACGGCGAAAGACTACTCACGCAAAATAATTCGCATTCGGACTAAGGGAATTAGTCGGCTGTGCTTGGATCTTATCAAGACCATTGTTCTGGGAGCTCGGATCAACCATTGAACTGGCCGGCTTAATCATTTGAATGGCGCTTGAATTGGACACAGAGCCCCTTGACCTCCGGTCTGACTGGCTTGGTTTGCTTGCTGCGGGAAGTGAAGAGTCGTCGGTTAAGTCGATTTCCTCATCGGGACGAAACACGTTGTCATCGTGCTCCATTTGAAATGGATGAGTAGACGCATCTTCGCCGAATATGAACTGTTCAAACGAGGTCGGATCGGCTCCAGGAGCCAAATTTTCCACCGTGTTATAGTCAATGTCAAAATCAAGATTGTGCATTCGACTGTTGCTGAACTTCAATTGCATGAGCGTTCTTGAAAAACTAGAACCGGGCGATGAAGACGGCTTCAGCTTGCCGGGCGACTCGAAAGGAGACGCATGAATGCCGACTGGCGGCGAGCTCGAATGGGACGAAGTGTCGAGAAATATGGTGTTGGCCGCTGTGAGGAGCGAGCTTGAGTTCAAACTGCTATTGGCACTCTCGTAGCTATTTGGGAGCATGAGACCTGAGTTGTTTTGATTGTCGGCTTTAAGCATTTTCGACCAGCGACTCGTTCAACGACACGTCTCCTCTCAGTTGTTAAATAACAACCCGGCTATTTGATATTCGCTTGCTTGGCTTGTAACCACAATCTAAAGAAATTGCAAAAATGCGAAGGTGATTTATATAATGACGAAGACGGTGTCAAGAGAGCACGCGCACACGCATACGGTTGGCAAGACCGTGGCTAGCTGTGTTTACTCATGCTTACAATTAGCGCTGGTTTTTGCGTCATAGTAGATCAAGCATCGATTAGAAATAGTTAGAGATGAGGGGGAGGCCGTATTGCGCACTATATTTGCATGCGACGGTACCTTAAGAGCGAGAATTTGCCACGTTACTTCATCCAATAGAAACGCGGCCTATGCCACATGCGTTAACGTTCGTGCATTAGAAAATGTATAAAGAGCGAAAAAGAAAAAGGCAGAGAGAGGGAGAGAGAGATGATAACATTATAAAATAATGCAGCATTTCGCAACACCAGTAGAATGCCAAAACATGCATATTTAATATTGAAGGGCCCGTGCTAAGCTGTGCGCAGCGGTGGGCGTGGCCGGAATCGAGAGGCATTAAACAATAAGAAGCAGTTCGAATTAGTTGAAGATTGTTATCAATTCAAATGGAATGTGATGCTTTTATGATTCCTGTAAAATCTCGGCGCTTGAGCGGCGTTGTTGTTAGACACAGATACTTGACTGTTCGAACGAGGAGGGGTTAAAAGAGCTGGCGTTTGGACGAATCCCTGTATGAAGCCAAGTGTGGTTAGTCAGCGTGTTTTTATCGACGACTAAGATGGCCTGATACCGATATGGGACAGTAGATATATAAACGGTGTAAATAGGCCATTAAGCAACGAGAGTCAACTCTGTTGGTTGCGATTAGATAACGCTCGTTGACACTTCGGAGTCAGATCTGGCGTCGATGCATCGCGCTCGGTCATTTGTTAAATTAGGTTTGAAGTTGCCGCAGTCAGGTCTCTCCGCCCTCTTGATTGAGCAGACTATTCTCGAACGATGATAATTGAACTGAACTTGTGAACGCTCTGTACTTGCGCTCGTGTAAGACTGCGCGAGAATCTTGCTATTTGAAAAGAGCTCCCACGTCCCGTGTACTTTACACTAAGTTGATCGTTTAAATCGCATCAAGCAGCTGAAACGAGAAAATGGTGAGTGATTGCCATTGGTGTATCTTAATTAATCGCCGCCATCTAGGCCGATTAGTGAAGATTTGCCAACTTGGCTCGGTCTCAGTCGCCTTTACTAACCGCATTGCAACAACCAATAGACCAAGAAGAGGAGGAATGGAGGACGATCGAAGCACGGTCGCGGTCACGTCACCAGCGTAAACTGCAGCAACTGCCGTCGATTGGTTCCCAAGGATAAAGCGATTAAGAAATTCATTATCCGTAACATCGTCGAGTCGGCTGCTATCAAGGATTTGAGCGAGGCCTGTGCTTATGAAGGTAAACCTCGTCGCTGACACACATGCTCCTTCTAAACTGATCACTTTCGAATCAACTAATCAGGCTACGCGCTGCCGAAGCTCTACTACAAGCTTCAATATTGCGTCTCGTGTGCCATTCACGGAAAGGTGGTCCGTAATCGCTCTCGCGAGGCCCGTAAAATCCGAACGCCTCCTCAAAGACGACTTCCGGCGGTAATGACATTTCACTCGCTCCACATGCGTATCACATTCTAATCTGCTTTTGTGTTTTAATAAACAGAAACCAGGCGCAGCCAACCGTGGCGCTGCTGGAGCTCAGGTTGCCGCCAGATAAATATGTTTTTGATAAAGATCAATCGGAAACAATAAAATAATACAAAAAAAGCCTGTCATGATGCGGAAGAGACTTTTTTTATTTGAAAACATCCGTAATTAATTGGTTTCTTTGTGGGATGAAATGGTCTCTGATGAATTGGCCTCTGTGCTCGTGTTGTTCGACCATCTGATCACGTTGGGACCAAACACAGCGCTCATGGAACCGGCCAGGTCTTGTAGAATTTCGACAAGAAGCTCTTTGCTCAGACCCTTCAGACGTGACGAGCTGGACAGCTTTTCAATGCAGCTAAAGTCAGCTTGAGTTTATGCTTTAGACCAAGTGAACATGAGCCAGTACCTCTTTAAGATTCTTGCGCGCGATCTTCAACGCAAAGCTTTTCATTTTCTCATCTTTTATTTTGTCGGCTGCCTCGAGCACCTTGATCGATGAATCATCGTTTTATTGAGCATTTCTAATTAATGATCGGATACTTGGTCAATATAGTGGCGCTCACCTCGAATAGATTCTCTTGAGTCACGCTCAGTTCGATTATCTCTTTACAGTAGGCAAATAATCTCAGATTGGAAAACTGATAATAATGACTGGCAGTCAATAGGCCGAGTGCGTGCTCATATGGAATGCTGACGTCATCGAAGTAAATGAACCGAAGCAGCGAAATCAAAGAGTCACGATTCAGGCCGAGCTCTTCGCCATTCACCTTGAAGGATTAGATTCACTCGAATGAGCATCGACTGTTGCTAAAAATACCTTGATCTGCTTGTCGAGGGGCATGAACGAGCGAAAGTAGGCCTCGAAATAGGCGCATCTGGCCGCTAGTATGCATTTGTGCACAAGAAACGGCGCCTCTTGGCTATTCTTGATATTTATTTCCAGATCGGCCAAGTCATTGCCTGGCGCACTGTCGCCAAAAAAGAAGCATTCCATGTCTTGTTCGAGACTAGACGCTGATTTCGACCGTTAATGTCAATGACGCACTCGAATCAAGTTGTTTCTTACTCCTGTGCTCGATTTCGTCCAATGGCAAAGCGTCCCTCAGAGGGCTGTTGCCGAGCAAGAGCTGCTTACGACGAATTAGCTCGACCATCAGGCTAGACGGCAGCTCCTCGAACTCTTTCATCATTATGACCACGTTGAAATTGCTCTCTTTGACCAGGAAACGGAAGCAAAAGTTCTTCAAAATCAAGTCTCAGCCTAAATTGGATAGATTCATCGATTCTGGACTGCTTGTACAAACCATGAGGGTCTCGAGGCCGAGAGAGTCAGAAAGTCGAAGAATCTTGAGCACATTCGAGCAGGACATGCTCGAATCGATAAAGTTTTCACACAAATACTTGAGCTTAGAGACTTGGAACTAAAAAAGAATTCATTTAGAATTAATTTAAAAAAAAATGCGAGGGCATGAAATCTCACTTGAATGGCAAGTTTGTAGACGTTGACGACTAGATTGATCCTCTCGAGTTCATTTTCTAAATCAGATGCTATTGAATCAAGGCGTCCGCGATTTAAAAAGATTTCCCCAATAGCCTTACCGACATGCTCAAGAGACCAGATCTGGTCAGAGTAGAGAAATTCGAGAAAGAGCTTTAAAGCCCTTGCGCTCTCAGTGGGCAGTTGAATTTCGATGTCGTCTGTCCACGCCTTACTTGAATCATGCTTCTTTGCTCTGGCCGTTTTAATTAGCTTGCGAGAATATGGCGACCGACAGGCGACAATCGCACAATGAGATCGAACCTTTTCATTCTATTGCGCTCTGCTTTAGTCAAACGAAAATGACAACTCATTGGAGTTGGTTTTGATTTACATTTTCACAGACAAACACGAGATCGCAGAGCTGCTCTTGACCAAATATTTTACAGAGATCATCTTTGAGAGTTGATTTCGGCTGCGTTGGAAGCTTGTTTAAGCGAATTGACAAGTGAGCAATTTTCAGAATTGAGAAACTATTCACTCGTCTACCTTTAACGAGTAGAGCTCGTTACTGCGCGTGTTCTGATCACCGTTGCCGCCGAATATGTAAAGGAAGTCATGATGAACACAGGCAGTGAAAAAAGACCGGCCACTGGGCAGCTGAATTCAACTCATGCAAGCAAAGCTGATTTACATGGAGACGGTTACAACTTACTGGCGAGCGTGCGTTGAGTGGCACCGTGTCCCAAGTGCATGTTTCAGTGTCGAATCTGACCAAAACAGAGTAATAAGGAGAGAATAAGTATTTGAAATGTAAAATTGCTTCAATTACGAGTAAATCTCGTCGAAAAAGCTGTTGCCCAGCACGCCGCCGTATATGTAAAGGTTGTTATTATGAGCGACCATTGTGTGGCCAGAGCGCCGCTCGGGACTAGAATTGCAGCCCCGAAGCAATGAGTTGGATGATATTTTTGCCCACACATGAGTCTTGAAGTCGAATTTGAACAGATGATTGGACGTTTTAGCGCCACTTTGTCCAGAGAACAGGTACATGCAATCTTGAACAATGGCCAGCGGGAAATTGCAAACAGTCGGCGGCATGTCACCCTTTTGCTCAATCTCGAGCCATTTGCGACTCGAATTGAGCGAAATGTTCCACATGTCGTTGAGACGGCTGTTTCCGTCGTAGCCGGCAAATATCCAGAGCTTGTCATCGTAGACAACGGCGCCATGAGCCGCACGTGGCGAAGGAACGCTTTGTTAACAAAATCGACTGATGAATGATCATGAACGGCTTGTCTGCCAGAAACCAACCTGCCCTCGACCGTCAAATGAGTCCAAGTGCCCGTACTGAATCGATATTCGTGCAGATCATTTTTATTTGAAAAGGTTCCGTTCGAATTCTGATCGTCGGCATAGCCACCTTAGAGTGAGGTCAATTTGCAAATTAACTCAACTATATTTGACACAATCTTCTCACCAAATATGAACATGCTTGTTCCGTAGACTACAGCCGCGTGGTGGTAGCGAGGAGACGGAGCTGAGGCGTTTAGCACTCTGCTCCATGAATTGTTCGTATAATCGTAGGCTATCAAGTCATTGAGCATATGCTTCCTGTGCAAATTACAAACTTAGATTCGAGCGGAAACACAGCCAAACAGAAAAAGCGAGAAAGAGAGGGGATTGTACAAAAGAGGGATTGTCGGACCAAGTCGAACGCTTACCCGTTGTCGCCGCCAAACACGTACAAAGAATTTCCATAAGAGACCATTGTGTGTTTACTTCTTCTACACGTTGGTTGTAAAAGAATGAAGTTGCAAGCATTATTGAAAAGGAATGTCTCGTCAAACCTTGGTCCAATGAACTCGTCACAAGCAGGCAATTTTATCCACGAGCCGGTCGACAAAGCCCCGACTGCTGCCGAGTCCGTGCCCAGTCCGCTGTTTCCTGTCGCATTTGAACGCGGGAACAAGTTTGTGCTCATCGCTGTCACCAATCACAGGCTCGTCTCATGTCCTTGTTTCTAGTTTCCCAATTCGTAATGTACGCAAGCTTATGCTTATGTCTCAATGCAATAATTTATAATTCTACTGCGCAAGCAGAAAACATTATTTTTGTTTGGCAGATAATAAGCAGATTCTGGCATTGACAACAAATCGATTTAATTTCGAAATTGGACGCAAATTGCAAGAAATTTATTTCCTCCCAAATTACATCCGAGTCTCTTGAATGACCAGTTTGACTCGGACTGCTAGATCAGACAGGTAGAAAAAGTAATGTTAATTTTTGCTCTTATTTGATACATTCGGCGAAATAATTATGATAATTATCGGCGAAAAAACGCCCATGCCTGATTGAAGGCTAATGGAAGTGTCGAGCAGTTCGAGTTGAAAAAATGAGCGCGCGTCTCGTCAACAAACCAAAGGGCGCATTGCAGTCACCGGCCAAGGGCAAAAAGCGCAAAGCGAGCCATCTAGTCGATGATCTAAAGCTTTCTAAAACGAGTGGATCACCGTCGAAAAAGAACTGTACCAGAACGAGCACCCTAGGCGACGGACGAGTTAAGATCATCGATCGAATAGTCGACTTGAGTCAATTCAACGCGCGCGATTACTCTCTATACACTCTCTGCCGGCAATGGATGCAATCGGGATCTACTGACTCGCGTGTTTCAAGTTCATTTGAGCTGAACAAGGCGCCCGTGTCGCCCAGTGAGCAGCTCAAAATTAGCAGACTTCCTGAACCTACTGGACTGGAAAAGCGATGCAGCTTGCAGGAATTTCAAAAGAAACTCAACACAATCAAGTCTAATCCGATCGAGTCTACTGACGTCAATGAGTTGCTCAACTCAAACGTTTCACACTGGCGGTCTGTAAAAAGGGCGTGGCACAATTTTTATGCGGACAATGAGAGACCATTTGAAAATAGCTTCGAAATTCTAAAATCAATTTACCAAGAATTGTAAACAGTTTTTAAATCGGCTCGAATTTTATTTTCTTTTTCATCTTTTTTTCTCAATTTTCGCATCAAAGCGTCTAAATCAAGCGACGATCGACTGATTTGCAATAAAATTTTTGTTGCTTAAGCTTATAGAGGAAAAATTCGGATGTTTTCATGTCTGCTTTATTTTCGGCGTCCGTTTGCTGTCACGTTTGCCTTCTATCTAGTCGTTGATGCCGCAGACAATATTTGCCGGCACAGCCTTGTCGATCTGTTTAGGATAGGGCAGATTCAACGTGTCCATAATATGAATGAACTCGTCTTTAGATTTGGTGAGACGAGGATTGAACTCCTTCTCTTCGCCAACACTGCTGCAACTACGACCTAATGAAACATGTTTAGATTAGATAAGAGCTGCTTGCGAATTCATTAACGAGATTTTATTGACCTTTGTAGTCGTGGGCTGGGTAGACTAGGTAGTTGTCAGGCAGAGTAAATATCTTCTGATGAATTGATTCGAAGAGCTGGCCAGCGTTGCCTTGTTGGAAATCGGTACGACCACAGCCACGAATGAGCAATGCGTCGCCGGTAAACACCCATCCGGCTGCGTGGCAAACAAAGCTCGTGCAGCCGTTGGTGTGACCCGGAGTAGCCAAGCAAACCAGCTCCAAATTGCCAAACTTGATCGTTTCGCCGTCATGCACTTTAATGTCCGAGCGGGCGTCTTTTGCTTCGGCGCTCAAGATCGACTTGATTTTCGGGTCAAGTTTTTTCATTTTTCCCGAGCCCGTGATATGGTCGGCATGCACATGCGTGTTGACTAGACATTTTAAGAATTGACTTGATTTTGAGGCATTGAAAAGAAGCTTGATGGCTGCATACTTGCGTAAATAAGATTGAGCTTGAGCTGTTTAACAAGTTCCAAGTCACGCTCGACTTGTTCGAGCACTGGATCGATGATAATCGCGTCGCGAGTTTGCGCGTCTCCGATCAAGTAGGAGTAGGTTGAACTCTCATGATCAAATAGCTTTTGTTTGCGTTAAATGTATAATTCAATTGACTCCTGAACCGAAGATATGACTCTTACTTGTCTGAAAATAATTCCGCTCATGTTTGTTAGTTGGCTGATGGATGCCTTCTAAGTTTTTTATTTCTAAAGTAATTCTCTCGTTAAGCGTGCGTCTTTAAGGCTAGCAATTTAAGCACAAGGATGATTCGGCAAAAAGCGTTCAGGCCCTTGGAAACCTTTTTTCTAGCTCCACGATTTCACATTTCACAATTACCAGCGGGCGGGGAATGAAGAGCTCAGGCACAGTAAATAAAAAATCTCATTGGTTGGTTTTCGCAATTTTATTCAGAGAGCTCTAGTGACATCGGCACCACTGAATTAAATTCATGCAATAGAAATAGTGCAATGAATTACGACCATGAAGGCTCGAGCGCTTACTATCGTGCACACACCCACCCTCTGGATCACAGGAGCTCGCAATCATAATTAGCTAATCATTAAAAAAAAGAAATATTTAATTTTTTTTGCTATAGAAGGGTTCCTAGTGAACGATGCTTATTCTTGCCATCCACAAACCATGTTGGCGGGCACAGCAACGTCCATCTTCTTCGGATAGTGAAGCTTGAGTTTCTTCATCGTCTCTACGAAATCCTTTTTGCTCTGAGTGAGACGAGGGTTAAACAGTTTCTCTTCGCCGATGCTGGTCGAAGTCTGACCGACGTAGTCGTGGCCAGGGAAAACCGAGTAGTCATTGGGAAGAGTCAGGATTTTGTTGTGAATCGAGTCATAGAGCTTTTCAGAGTTTCCCTGCTGAAAGTCTGTTCGACCACAGCCTCTTATGAGCAATGCGTCGCCGGTGAAAACGATTTTGGCCGTGTGGCTGACAAGCGAAATGCAGCCGTTCGTGTGGCCAGGAGTGGTCAGACACAGAAGCTCTTGGTTTCCGAATTTAATCAGATCGCCGTCCTTGAGATGAATGTCGGCCTTGGCCTGGCTGTCGGCGCCGATCATCGACTTGATGTTTATGTGCTTCTTGAGCATACCAGAACCAGTCACATGATCAGCATGAACATGCGTGTTTACTTAAATCGGTATTGAATGTCAACGCACCGGTCCGGTTTAAATTCAAATAGAAAAAAAATGTCAACTTACTCGCGTACAAGAGGTTGAGCTTAAGCTGCTTGGCCAGTGCCAGGTCTCTTTGAACCTGTTCGTAAACTGGATCGATGATCACCGCGTCTCGACTACGCGGATCGGCCAATATATACGTGTACGTGTAAGTCTCGTTGTCGACAAGCTTTTGTTTAGCTTAGAGTTCAAATCGGATGTTGGAGATAAACGGCGATTCTAGTCTCACTTGTCTGAACAAGACGCTCTCGTTCGGATGCTTCATACAAGTCTGAGCTCGTCTGAACTCTTTAAGAGCATTGGCTGCCAATGTTTTATTAAGCACTTTGAACATGGTCGTGTTTGAAGTTTCTCTTTCAAGCTCGTTTTTAGCGTCAGGAAAATGGCTGTTGAATTTGAATTAAGAATGTTAAGTAATGTAGGCCGCGAGCAAATGCAAATTATGCTTCTTGGGCTCAACGCTCTACCATTCAAGCCGAGTTCCCATTTGACGCCGATACACCAAATTGTCTTAGAGCACTTTCCCATTTTCACGTTCACTTGTCCTAGTTCTAAACTCAAACCTATAAAACAACAAACAAAAGAGTTCGAAATTTCAAAAATCGACGGGAAAAATAAATCAAAACTGAATGTGGAAAAGTAATTTTATTCTTCGTTCCTCGATCGGCCTGGCGAGCGGACGAAAAAGCAAACAAGCAGCGGTTCGAGTGGAAAACCTATTCAGTGGTCTATAGCAGTGTCGGTCGTAGTGGAGGTGATTGTAAAAGTAGGCGGTCAACAATCGAAAAAGCCATCAATTGTGGCGACATGTGCTAATCCATAAGTCGGCCGAGTTTAAGTCGAGTCGACTCGAGTCGGAGGCCAACATTCGCCCATTTTGCTCTAATATCATTTCGCTTTTATTTTCTTGTTGTTATATTTCTTCATTTGAATTCGTTTTTCTTTCGGCGACTACGGCCGTCGAGCTTCTAATCCGTAACACTTTTGCATTCGAGTGGTCGCACATTTAATCTTTCGTCAACCAGACTCGGCAGCATCTAATCGCCTATTTATTAAATAATTCATTAATTCAAGTTAATGAGTGATGAACGTGGTCATTTGGCTTGTTGGTCGATCGGTCGATCGCTCGGCCTCAACATGCCCACCGTGGTCGTATTTGATTCTTTCTTTCTCTTTTTTTAGTTTACTTTCCTCCCTTCCTATTCATGTTGCTCTGTTCTTCGTAAACATCCTATTTCTATTCTCTTGCCGTTCATATTTTATTCAAATCCGAGTGTAAATAAATCGATTGATTAAACGTGTATGTTGGTGCGCGTGTGTCGCCGTTCGCGGGCCAATAAGCAAAGCAAGGACACGGATTCATACCGTTCGATGAATGATCGCACCTCGCGAATAATGGGGCCGTCTCGATTCAGGCAAAATCTATTTTATCCGCCTCTATCCTCTTGGCGGACCCATTACTCATTTTGGCATTTGAACTGACAAGTCATCACGCTTTGCTTCACAAACACTCAAGCACACACACACACAGACCGCCGTTGTTTCTTCTCAATTTATTTTCCGCTCAATACACGCTTCGTTGTTTTTTTTTCACACTCCAAGAATAATTTAGCCGCATTCAATTACCTGGTATTTTATTTCTATTTAATTTATGCTCGAGCGATTAGGTGCCACCTTAGCAGACTCGCGCCATCCTAAAATTCTGAAGACAAAGATAGAAACAGAAACCTCGTGTAATTGCGTCCATCTCCGCCAAGCTTAGAATGCCTTTTCCCGGCTCGAAGAAAAAGTCTAAAGAGGATTCAAGTCAGAGTTCGAGCAGCCAGAACGGTTCGCCGTCCAAGTCGAGCAGCAAGAAAGATGCAGAAAAGAGCTCGAATCCGGTTGTGTCGCACAGCAACGACTATGTCGAGGACCCAACCAAGCCCAAGCTGGTGTTTCACTGTCAGCTGGCGCATGGAAGTCCGACCGGCCTAATAAGTGGCTTCACAAATGTCAAAGAGCTTTATCAGAAAATCGCCGAATGCTACGAGATCAAAGCAAGTGATGTAAGTGCTTCAAAGTCTCCTCTTTCCTCAAATTCGACGCTAAGTGCGCCAACAAACCTCACCATCAAGATCTTGTTCTGCACTCTAAACACCCACAAAGTCGACATGAATAAACTACTCGGAGGTCAAATCGGACTCGACGATTTTATATTCGCCCATGTGAAAGGCGCCCTAAAATCAGTCGAAATAGAGAAGAGTGAATCGGCACTCGGGCTGACAATCACCGACAACGGTGCCGGCTACGCGTTTATTAAACGTATTAAAGAGGGCAGTATTGTAGATAGACTCGGCGAATCAATCAAAGTCGGCGATCACATTGAGAAAATAAATGATCGCAATCTGGTCGGTGCCCGCCATTTCGAAGTGGCCAAGATGCTCAAAGAGATACCAGTGGGCACAAGATTCACCGTTTATTTGGCCGAGCCCACCCGCGAGGGATTCTGTAAGTCATTGATTGTGTGTTGGAAAATCTTTTTTCGAAACTTTTGATCCAAATCGAAATTTCAAGTGAACATTAGCTCAAGAAGCTCTAAGCAGACCGTTAGCAAGAACATCGGAAGCGGCAAGCAGACAATGCGAATGAAATCAGGGAAAGTTGAAGACAAGGTAAACATGCTAAAAACTGAACCCAATCTATCAACCCTTTCTAATTTGAGTGGCCAGGACGAGGTGGTCGACTTGGCCGTGAGCAAAATAAACAGCCTGTTGGAAACGTTCATGGGCATTCATGACTCGGAGCTGGCGCAGACAATATGGGAAATGGGTCGCGACTATTTGAATCCGCACGATTTTTTCGAAGTGCTCAGCAAATCGGAAATAGCCGAGTTCGGATTCAGTCAAGATTTCATATTCGACTTGTGGGGTGCAATCAATGACGCTCGAGCCGGTCGACTAAAGCCATCAAGCTAGTCGCTAGCGCTTTTCGCAAACCATCACCATCAACATTCTTCAAAGCATTTTGTTTTGACTGGTCCAATGAAGATGTTGCTCTTATCCATGAATAGAAAACTTTCATAAATCTTCGCTTGCCGATCGATTATTTCAATCAAACAAATAAACATTAAGTTTTCTTCTGCAGTGATATTCTTTGACGTGGTTGTACCAGCATTGAAATGAGAAATGCCAGGCATTGAGGAAAATTTCAGAAATTAGTCTTGTCTGATATAACTGAAAGAACAGCTGCTTTCGTTGCTAGGCGACCACATGAGGTTCAAATTTTGTTTCTACATCAGCGAGACTTTGAATTCACAGCGTCAAGCAAAAAGTTGGTCTCGATAGAAACGCATAAAAGAAAGAGCGAAACAAAATGCCTGGAAAAGTTTTGTATTAAAGAAGCAAAGCGATCAAATGGATTACCAAGTACAAAATGGCACTTTGGTGAGAATAGGAACTCCATGTTTGAACAGTCTGGAGAGCTCAGTGTATCTGATTGGTAAACAAATAAGTCAGTTTTCCAAGGGCGTATTTGACCATCTAAAAGAATTGAATATACTCGGCCTTGATAGCAACCAAATAAGCCAAGTTCCACAAGGGCTGTTTGATCAACTGCAAAACTTGACTGAGCTCTACCTCGGAAGCAATCAGATAAGAGAGATCCCAGAGAATGCGTTTTTTCAGCTTCAAAATTTGACAATACTTAGTTTGGCAAACAATCAAATAAGGAGCATTTCCAACTGCCTATTCGACCGGCTTCACAGCCTGAATAAACTGTATCTTGGAAACAACCAGATTAGTGAGATTCCGAGGGGCGTCTTCGACCAACTTCACCACTTGACTGAACTTTATCTTAGCAGCAATCAAATAAAAGAGGTTCAGAATGGCGTATTTGACCAGCTTCACAATTTGGCTATACTTGGTCTTGAAGGAAACGAGATAAGTGAAATTCAGCCGAGAGTATTCGACCAACTAAACAAACTGACTTTGCTCGATCTTGGGAGCAATCTGATTAGCGAGATTCCAATGGGCGTTTTTGACCAACTAGGCAAATTGACCATACTCGGCCTTAGTACCAACCTTATAGGCAACATTCCAGATGGTGTTTTTGATCAGCTTCACAGCTTGCTAGAACTTTATCTGGGAAACAACCAAATCACCGAGATTCCAAAAGGCGTATTTGACCAGCTTCAGAACTTTACTATCCTGGATCTTGGAAGCAACCAGCTTGACCAGCTCACCAAAGGCGTGTTTGATCAACTCAATAAGTTGACTTTATTGGATCTTGGATACAACTTGATAAGCGATATTCCTGACGGTCTATTTGACCATCTGCACAATTTGAAAAAATTAAATCTTGAAAGCAACCAGATAAGCGAAATTCCCAAGGGCGTACTTGACAGGCTTAAGAACTTGAACAGACTGTATCTCTTTAGCAACCAGATAAGCAGTATTCCCGATGGCCTATTTGACCAGCTTCAGAATTTGACTGAACTTTATCTCGGAAGTAACCAAATTAGCGAAATATCGAAGAAGATATTTGATTCACTGGGGAACTTGACTTTACTTGATCTGGGAAGTAATCAAATTAGCGAGATTCCGAGGGGTGTGTTTGACCAGCTTCACAGCTTGCTAGAGCTTTATCTAGGAAACAATCAGATTGGCGAGATTCCAAAGGACGTCTTTAATCAACTACACCAGCTGACTGTACTCGATCTTGGAAGAAATCAAATAAGCGAAATTCCGAGAGGAAGCTTTAACTCCTTGCGAGTATTGGCAGAGCTTAATCTTGGCGAAAACCAGATTAGTGCCGTTCGCAACGGAGCCTTGATCGGACCAATTCACCTTCAGAATGTTGTCCTTGACAAGAACCCGCTGATTTCGTTTTCGTTTTCACAACTTTCGGTCAAAAACCTTCACATTTCAACACGTTTTGAGTCCGAGCTATATTTCTCCCATTTTCTTCAATCCTTCTTGCCTCGAACAAGCCTGGACTTTGAGTATTTGACATTTTTGTTCCTTGCATCTTCGCTCAAAAATCCGGTTCTCTACTCGAATGGTTCAGATCACAAAGGAAGCGTTAAATTGGTGAATTATTTCAAGCCGTTCTATCAGAGAGTACCTAACGGTCAGGGCGTGGCCAGCCTGCTCATCAATGTATCAGTTATGGATTTTTTGGTCCAAAATCAACTATTTCCTGACGAGTTTCTCGTAAGCTTTCTTGATCGATTTGAGCGGCATAAAAGCATCGACCAAGTTTTCTATCACAAGCGCTTGATTTATCAAGATCTTTCAGTTCTCGCGCTTATTGAACGCCAACCAAATATTTTGCAAAGACTACTCAATATACACTTTGACTTCATTCAGTTCTTGAACGATCTTCATCGCCTTTTTCCAAAGGAGATCAATCACCTAAAACACCTAACCCTAGACCTGGGAACCAAATTAGCCGTTGAAGAGATTCAGCTGTTTGGGCGCTATATGCAATTTGCGCTCAAAAAAGGCAAAACTGAACACTTTTCGATACTTTTGGGCCATTACATACGTGTAGTTGGATTGAAAATCCAGAGTCAACAGGTGCCAGAATTGCAAGTACCACTCGAGTTGGAAAAATTCTTCTTTTCGCGCAGTCGTTCCTATCTCGATTGGGGTAGAGTTTTAACGGCTGATTCTGAAACAAAGCAAGACAAATGCTCAAAATCAACATCTTTTGTCTTTGATATTGACTTTAAACGAATCAATTCTTCTGACTATAAACGCGATGGATGCCCGTACGGGCTTAAACATTTGAAAGACCCGCCCGTGCGCAAACAAGAAATCGATTCTGTATTTGAGTTTGATCAAGAGCAGCAGACAAAGCGTCGGTTTTCCTGTTCAAAACCATTGGATCCGGAAAGTCGGCTGGGCTTTCTGGAAGCACTGCTGCAAAACGCTTCAATATCGATCGAGTTTGCCACCAATTCTCAGGAATATGGATCCCCAGCCAAGCAAAGGGGAGACGGAGTGAAAATTTTTTTCATCAAAATGTTTGCCCCAGAAACACAACAGAAAGCAACGCAGAAGGTGCATCCAAGTGACGAGTTGACATCATGCGAAGAAGGAAAGCCAATGAAGGCAGGAGACGAACCACAAGAGAGCAAACCAGATGAATTTTGGCGCTCGAACCTAAAGCTCGTCATCGAGTCTGAGCGCCGCTCTATTGTTATGTCCGATCCGGTGAGAGAGTTCATCGATCAGAGGTGGGAACACGACAAGCTGCGGATATTTTACTATTTCAACCTGCTCGCTCTTGCCTGTTTACTTGCTCTCTATACTGTGAACAGTGTGCTGCTTGACGACGAGAATGCTGCGCTTGGACTGAACGTTGCCGTCAGTGTGTTGGCCGCGATGTTTTTGATCTTCGAGTTGTTTCAAATGCTTCTCAGCAACTCTTCTTACTTTGGTGCTTGGAAGAACTGGATCGAACTGGGTAATTTCATTCTTATTCAAGTGGCCATCTGGTTGCCCATGAGTGCGTCTGCAGAAACAAAGCTCAATCTGTACTCGCTCACTCTGGTGACCAGCTATTTCCTGTTCATGGTCAAACTGGACAAAATTGAGTCCTGGTCCATGGGGCTCTACATTCATGCATTCAAGAACGTGCTGCGCAACTCGATGAAACTCTTCATTCTTTTGATTTTGTCGCTTCTGGCCTTTTTGTTTGCGTTTCGCATCCAACGGTTGACAAATAGCCTCTTCCAGATCGAGTCAAGTATTCCTCTTGCAATATTGCAGATGGGAACCATGATGATCGGCAACGTCGAAGTGGCCAGTGAACAACAGGTCGAGGGAAAAGACGTCGGTAGTCTTCTGCTGCTCCTTTCATTTTTGTTTGTCATCGCAATTTTGCTCTACAATCTCTTCATCGCAATTGCAATCGATGAGGTCCAGGACGTGCTCAAGGAAGGTGAAATGAAGTTGGCCATTCAAAAACTCAACTACATCGTTTGGAGTTGTGAACTGTGGTGCCGAGCTTTGAGTTGGCCTCTTACCAACCGTCTCCTGTGGCGGCTGCAGACGACTTGGTTTGGTCGACTGTTTGTTCTAGATTTCAACAAATATTGTGAGAGGAAACTCAAAGAACATCGAAAAAAGTCCTCAAACTGTCAAAAGCAAGGCCTCGGTATCTTAAAAAAAATAAGGAAAATGTTTGGCTTGGGCGAGGCAACGAAAAAACGCGAAACAACTCTTGAGGATTTGAAGCAGATGCTCAAGCAAGAAGTGATCGGCGAAATTCGAGCCCGAACTAGACAGAATGAGCAGGCGATTGAACAGCTTCAGCTTTTGGTAATCGAGAATCAAGCGAAAACATCGCAAATGCAAAACCAACTAGACCGAATTGAGAAGTTCGCATTTTCCAAAAAGGGACTCCGACACACTTTCAAGAAAGTTCTCAAGTCAGAAAAGCGAACCAAATAAACAAATGAATCTAACGATGTTCAAGATAAATAGAGCCCAATTTTAAGAAAGCATTTCGTTTGATACTCAATTATTATATTCCATTAATTTATCGATACTTTAAATAAAACAAAATGTCTGTATGAGTGAAGGGCTTTTATTAACGGGCAAAATGGAAGCAACGAGTCTATAGTTATCTGCAAAAGGCCAGCGTTCTCACTTGGTCTTTAGTGACGTCGTATTCTTAAACACATGGCCTCTGTTCGCCAGTTCTTTGACTATTTTGCAAATATTTCTGCAATCGTCTTCAAAAATCGATTTAGAAAACATCTGAAAGCAGGCAGTTGCGAATCCTACCGATTCCGCTGTGGTGTCGTCCTTCTAAGGTCAAACCTGAGAGAAATTGAATTAGAACAGAGCTCAGCCTTTCAAGCTTTTCAAGATTGTAAACCTAGATCGCTAAGCATTGTCGCCATTCCTTTGGGAAATTTGCCGATCACGTTCGCGTAGGCCTTATCGTTGAAGCTGATTGACTGTCCGCCAGATGAGCAAGTCTCGAATGTGAGAAACCTTTTTGATGTTTATCCATTTGGTAAAGTAGGGTGGCCTTTCGATGCCCAGATGCTGACATTGTGAAGGCAGCATTTTGCGAAGATCCCAATCACCGCAGGTCAAGAAGGTGAAATTCACAGCCTCATTGTGTTGGTTCAATTTCAGCTGGCCGCTTTCTTTTATCCATTTGTCGAGGTCCTTTGATGGTCACTTGATTGAACCCGCTAGATTGAATTCAATGTCGAAATGCTACCGCTAGCACTGAGCGAAGGTCTTGCTTGTCATCGATCATTTCCTGTTTAATGCCAGTGAGCTTTGATGCATTTTGAATCATTATTCCAAATTGAAGAGTTGAAGAGTCCAAATTACTTGAGTGCAGAATTGACTCAGTTTGGGATTGACGTCCGGCTTCACATACTGGTGGAATATAGAGTCAATACTGAAGTTCTGAGTGTTGAGTTTGATCACCGGAAATTCGATAATTTCCTAAGAATTTTTGTGAAATTAAATTTAAAACAAAGAAAGAAAGAGTTCAGGACGACTCAAGTGAGTTGAAAAGCTAAGTCTCACACAGCCAGGACAAGCAGACAAACAGAACGGTTAAGGTTGGTGACTATATTTTATCGAACGAACGCATGCCGTTGCCGCCTCTACGCCTTTTGTTCAGCAGCAAGACAAATAGAAAAATAATCAACAGACAAAACAAAAAATTGAGGAAACTCAATTGAACAAATCCGAACTGAAGCAGCAAGCGACGATCGTTTTTTGCCGCATGCGTGAAAAGGAATTGAGTAGAATGAGAGCCGTTGCCCGAGCTGTCCAACTCAAACGACGATCTCAGCGGAAAGAGGGACGAATAGAACTGCTTCAGAAGGAGCTTGAGCTGCCGAGCTTCGTGTGTCAGCTTGTAGTCGATGTTATCGTTCAGACAAACGAACTTTTGCGGCTCTCTAATCAAATTGTTGAGCTTGATCTCGATTTCAAGCGGATTGCCGCCGATCATCAGGAACTTTGTGTCCTCGTCGTCCACAGCAAAGTAGCGATATTTAGCTCGCACTTTGTCCAGCCTAGCCGACTCGGCATTCGGCCAGAAATGCTGAGCCAAGAACGCGTTCAAACCCGAGCATTCAATAAAATCTGATTTGCTCACTCGACTCTCGCTTGCTTTGCTGCTGCTGCTTCGGTTAAGTCTACAGTCGGACATGTGCGTTTCAAAATCTGAATTAAGTTTGTACATCTCGGCGAGCTGCCGTTCGACGGGTAAGAAACTGTTTGTACTGAACGGGCTTGAGCTGAGCTTTAGATTGAGTAGCCTTGTCTCGCTGTCGTCAAGAAAACCGTTTCGGTTCAGATCGAGCTCGTCGAATAGAATTGCCGGCTCGAATGGCTGTGACTCGCTCATCAAATAGTAAAAGTATGTGAACGAATATTGCATGTCATTTCGACTTCTGAATCGATTGGCACTTGTTCGATCAAACTCAGAGTGGAACTTGATCTCGAGCTCTTCGACTATCTCTCGATCTATGAAATGGGGCATATGAGCTGGCACCTTGCGCGGCACAAATCCGTAAACAACATTCAACAGACGATTCACATTCAAAAGTGAATCAGCAAACGTGTCCAGGAGCTTTCGCTTTTTGAACACGTTCTCTTCGCCGGTTTGGTTCAAATAGACGGGCAGGATGAGGCCTCTTTCGATTCGGTCGATGAGATTTGTTCGATTGCCGAGAAGCAAATCGACTAGCTCGGACTCGTTCTCGCCCATGGTCACCTTGAGCTCGTCATACGCCGGTTTTAGGTCCGTATAGAACCTTTGACCAAAGTCGATCAGTTTGTGCCGGAAGCCTTGCTCCGAAATGAACTCATTGCTCAACGACCAGTTCAAGTAGTTGAAATAGCCGACGTAGAGTTGGCGCAGAAATTCGTTTTCAAATGTCATGTTCATCGGGTAATATTGATCTACATCGACCAATTGTTGACTATCTTTAGACGAAACTTTTCGAAGCAGCTTGGGCTCTGACTCAAGGTCGTCTAATTTGACCGTGGTCAAAGGTGGCCGATCAGAGTTCAAATTTGATTGACCCAGTTGAGCAAGCGTTTGCGGACTGAAATCAAACGCTTGAAGCGAATCAGCTGAATTCAGCTGAATTTTGAAAGTTAAACGCGTCTGCAGTTCGGGCGAATCAGCCTTCAAGTACAGCTCAATGTTAAACTTATCAGTGACGTTAAAGTTTTTCGTATAACTTTCGGGCATAAGCAGAACAACGAGAATTTCAAACTTGTTAACCACAGACACACCTCTAACGTGCTTATTCTCTACGTACTGAGCCTTCTCGACTTGAACCGTGCCGTTTGAAATCGAACGAACAGCAGACAAGTCAATGTAGAAAGCGCCGATTCCAGGCGGCAGCCGAATAGCTTGCCCTTCGCTGAGAGTTTGATTTAGCGCAGCTACGCCGTAGAAGTTTCTTTTCAAATCGTCGACACCGCAATCGCCCATATCAAAGGCGCAGCTAATGGTGTTGCAAGACTGATCGCAATACTTATCGGCCAACCAAGATGTAGAGCAGCCAGGTGAGCAGTAGAATTCGGGATAGAGCTGAATAGAATCGTTCATGAGGTTCACTCTGGCCTGATCGAGAAGACTCATTCGAACGTTAGAGCCAGAGCAATCGCCGCCGTCAAACTCGCATTCACTTGTGTTGCATGCTTTGTCGCAATAGCCGTCTCTGATCCAACTGTTCGGACAGTTGGGATTACAGCCGGGCAAGGCCCAGGCCAAGTGAACTTTAAAGCCTTTGGAAAGAGAGTAAAAGTCGTCCGGCCAAATCTTTTTCAACAACAACACATCGTCGTTGAAATACAAGAATCGCTTGGAAAGGCCTTCGATTCGATGCAAATGGGTCTCAATTGCGGGCGAGCTGAAAGTTGGCAAGTGGGTTTTGTTCGCGAATATCTGCTCATGCGTGACCAAGCGAATCTTGGGATGTGAAAGGTTCAGCCAGTCGGGCACTTGGCCGTTCGTCACCAAGTAAACGTTTCTCACCCACGGCGCGTATTTCTCAAGCGAACGCATCGAGTACTTGAGCTCTTCGTTGTCAAAAAATCTGTGTTCACCCACATCCTCGACAAGCGGATCGCCCAGGTCCCACAAAACACACGCCGTGAACAAATTGTAGCGTAAGAGGACGCCAGTGCTACTGTTGAACTCGAGAAGATTTTTGGATTGACCTTCGTCTAGCTCAAGAGATTGGATTGAAAGATTCGAAGCAATTCGTTCGTTGTCCAGGCG
This sequence comes from Proales similis, assembly GCA_019059635.1. Lineage (NCBI taxonomy): Eukaryota > Metazoa > Rotifera > Eurotatoria > Ploima > Proalidae > Proales > Proales similis. The sequence continues at coordinate 977,703 of JAGVRJ010000005.1, forward strand.
AAAAACAGTCATGAACGAGCTCGGATCGAGTTTCTTGCTTGACGATTGCGATTTGTCTTTTTGCGCCGGCGTGCTCGTTCCATCGTAGTGTGCCTCATCTGAGCTGATTAGGTTCAGCTTGAGCCATAAGTTGTCTCTGAGGTAGGCTGGCAACTCCATTTCTTGATTCGTATTTTGTTCAGCAGGACTGTACAAAGCGCTCGCTGCATAGATCGATTCTGTCTTGGCCGAGTAACTGCTCTGCTTGGCAATAAACGTCTGCGGTACGCTCTTTATGCAGTTTGAACTCAGGCCGCAATCGATGGCGTAGTGGGCCATGTAAACATTGTGCTCGGGCATTTCGCCAAGAATGCCGCGCAGTTTTTCCAAGTCCTGTTCGCTCTTGCTGAACAACTCGTTTTTAAAAGTGATCAAGGTCACCGGCATTCCAATCAAACTCAAATGCTGCTCGATGAGAACTTGTTCGGCGAATTCTTTGCCGAGCAAAATCTTGAACTTTTTAAGGACGCGTTGAGACTGGGCAGGACTAAGCTGTGGCTCGACCAAGAGTAAGTTCTTCATTGGCATGCACAATTTGTGGAAGCATTTTGTCTGGCTTTTGTCAGCAGCTTCAGAGTCAGTGGCTGTTGGCAGGATGTCGTTGAAACGAAGCTTCCGAGTCGAGTTCATCTCTTTTAGTTTAAATGAACGCAGGATGCGCTGATGGTCGGAATCAGAACCGTTCACCCAAGTGTAAACAACATCGATGTCGGTCTGTAGACGAAAATCTTCGTTTTTCGCATTCAACTCACTAAAACTCTCCAAATAGTTGGGCTTGGCAGCCGCGTCCGCTTGGGAGTAGTCAATGCTGAGAATTAAGCTGGCATTTCTCAAGCGAGTCAAATCAGACCATTGCCTGAGCTTGAGAATTCGGTACTCAAGAATTGTGTCGGAGAGTTGAACCGTGCTGATCAGCAACGTCAACAAACCAACTATGAGCACTATAAGGCCGAATTTGGAGGACAACAGGTCATAGAAGCGGCGCTGAATTAGTTTTAATAAATTTCGGAAGGCACGCACCATAGCTTCTCTAAATCACAAGTTGGATTAACAACATGCAGCAACACAAATATAGAACACGACGCGGCTGAGACAAATTCAAAATAGTTTTGAGCACGATTGCTCCAGATACGATCACATGTAGATAATGCACTTTTCTTACCTGAGGCGTTGGTGGCTTTTCTGAGTCGCAAGTCGCTTCAAAATCGAGCACCAAAATGTAGTCGAACGGCTGCTGCGGTCTCGTTTGGCTCGTCTGCTCATTCATATTCGGGAGTTAAAATTTCAAGAGTAAAACCATGTCAGACCACAAGGTGCAGCTTCACCTGGCTAAATAGGCGCCTCAGTAAGCTGCTTTTCATTCTGATTGTGTAATTACAGCAGCGCATCAAGTCACCCGAACGAAATAAACTTGAACAAAAACACAGCTAATTTTCTTATTTTTTCTCTAGTGAGCAATAAATTATGTTCTGCGCTGGATGGAGAGTTGATCGTCTGGACTTTTTAATTCGTGATAACTCTATTGTGGTTCCTTTTTTTGATAGTGATCGACACGGCACATTCATCTTTTGACCTGGCCATTCGGGTCAATGCCAGAGACTTGGCAAACCAATAAGCTGCCAAGTTTGAAAATCTAGCCGACGTCCTCAAAAGCATCAAATCTGGTAGCATTGAGGCCAACAACTGGATACACAAAAAAACGAAAAATCGAACCGGTGACAAGTTTCTCCTATTAATCGTAAACGAACTTCGATTTTCTTTTTACGTGTCCGCAGCTGAACCACGAGCATTCAACAGCGCGGAGGTTGTTTTTCATTGATGGGGAAGCTCAAATTTATATTTGTTACGTGCGCTAAGTTAAACCGTGCGTTAGCGTTAACTCACGAATTTGTCGTGTATGAGAACTAACGTACAGGATTTCGTGCATTAAGTAAAACGGAGACCCCTGTAGAGCCAAAACGACCGAGGATACGCCTCCTATCTGACGAAGCCTGTTCTGAAAATGTCGACGCTCACACAATCATGCCTCAGCAAGAACCGCCACCGCCAATTAAGAGCTCAATCCTAATAACACGGCTAGATTGTCGTCTGAGCATGGAGCGACAGGCTGCGCGAATGTTACGGAGGGCTGAACAAGTTCTGTCGATGGCTGCGATTGATGACAACGTTTTGGTGTCAATACCAAAGGTGGACCGAGGACCTTCTACACCTGCCAACCTGCTGGCCGTGGTTTTAGATATCTGCGAGGATATGTACCAGCTAGGATGCAACCATGGCGTTCTGAAAGGCTACTATCCACGCATGGACTTCGATATCTCGAAACATAAAATTCATTCGCGAGAATGGGTGAACTTTACAAATATCGATCTGCCTTCGTGAAGCAGCTGGAAAAGCGTCGTGTCTTGGTGGTCAAGGTGTGATCAAGTGCAATTGTACAAAAGACTGGACTAAGAATTGTACTTGTAAGAAGGCTGGCATTCTATGCAGCTCTCGGTGTCATAAGGGAGCGAACGCTTTTTGTAAAAACTTATAATTATGAATTGAAACTAATATAAAAGCAGTCGTTAAACTGTGATTCTTCCTGATCAATTCAGTTTAAATCGCCCTTTTCTAAGTCAATTCAAATCAATTTAATACAATGCATACCGTGTCAGAGAGCAAAGGCTCCGCCCCACATACCTCGTCCTCCAGTACAGAAAATAACCAGCTCGACATCTTTAGAACTGGTCACTATCGATATGACTGGCCCCTTCCATCCCACGGCCCGAGGAAAAGAGTACATTATGGTCGTGTGTGATCATTTCACTAAATGGTCCATGGGGTTTGCGTTGCCGAATGGAACAGCGACGACAGTAGCCCGTGCGCTAGTGACTTACTTCGCCTCTTTTGGAATTCCGAATAGTCTGCTATCTGATCAAGGGCGAAATTTCGATTCAAATCTCATACGAGAGTTGTGCGAGTTGCTCGACGTGCACAAACTCCGCACAGCTCCCTTTCATCCTCAATGCGATGGACTCAGCGAACGCTTCATTCGCACCCTAAAACAAATGCTGCGGTGTTTCGTAGCCGAGGCGCGAGATAATTGGGACGAGTTATTGCCCTTACTGTGCTAATTCATTTTGTAAAAATTTGTAATTTGTAATTTCAACATTTCACACTTTTATACGCTCAATATTCATAATAAAAACTTAGTGCCCGCTCGGGCCGTGCGTTAGGTCTAATGCACGTGCGTTAGAGTTAACGCACGGTTTTACTTAACGCACGTAACAAATATAAAACCTACACAATCTTGTAGCGTTTTTCTTAAGCTCTTGATCTGTATGTGACACTTGAGTATGAGTTGGATGAATCAGGTCGATTTTTGACGAATTAGAAGTTTTAGGACAAAAAGTTTTTTATCCTAACAACTTTGCTGAGCAAAAATTTGACCACTTCTGTTTGGAGCCGTTTTTAATACCCAAGCAGCCCCCGTTCAGACTAAACCCAGATACCGATCGAAAGCCAAGGAAAAACTCTATTAAAGGGTAGCCACCATTTTATCACTGATTTTCAAACCAAAATGCAGAAACAAAAAAAGGACCACCTTCCAAAAATTTTTGCACGCCAGTGTACGTATTGTTGCTGAACACTCGCTCGACTGTCCATGGTCCCACGAAGTTTGGCTCGAGACCTTTTCTGGTTGTGTTCTTCAAGTAGACTTGTTCACCGATTTTGAAAATGATTGGCCTCGCCCTTCTATCGTGGTTGAGCTTCATCCGTTCGACTCTCGCAGCTCCCGTCTTTTCCACGGTTTCGTACGCGCTTTGGAGTATCGTCCGTAGCCGTTGCACGTGGCTTCCCGGTTGCTCTGGGCTCGGGAGAGATGCCACTGGAAATACTAAGTCTAGTGGGATTAGGGGTGTCGGTTACTTTCAATTAAGTAATGTAGTGTCATTACATTACTTTACATAACATTACTTTTCATTACATCTGAGCTGCATTAAGAAATGTGCATTACCACATTACTATTTTCAAAAGTAATTTCTCATTTCTTTTACATTTCTTCATTACAAGTAATTATAAAGTTGACCTATTAAACTTTTCTTTTACCAATATAAAAATGTCACATTTATGTGGGTTTGACTTCAATGCAGGGAATCAAGGGAAATTTTGTTGCATTACGTACAACTTGGATAAAAAACACGATCACGATCACGATTCTGCTACCTATAATTTAAGGAGTGTATGATGAAAATAGAACGCCTTTCAAGCTTTTTATCGATTGATATCAAAACAGTCAATATCTTAGAATATAGTCATGATTCAGTTCTAAAGTTTTATTTTTGAAAAATCGAGAGCGGCCTTTAGGCAAATAGAGTTGCGTAGATTATCTATAGATAAACCAGCTCTCTTCTTTCTATTAATAAATCCAGCTAAACTAAATGTGGCTAAGTTCATATTATTTTGCACTAGACTTAACAATACCCAAGGATTCCCCAGCTTTATTAAGAATTACGAAAAATTGAATTCATTTGTCCACATAAAATTCGATAGAATTGGGCGATGTTCCTTTTATTATTTCTTTTCTATTTCGCATTCAACAACAGTTTTATTAAAAGAAAATTATAAAATTACCAGAAAAAGAAGAGTCTTCGGATGGAGAAGCCGGCGTGGCTGATTTGCAGGATAGCCTGGGGTGTAGAGTGGAGTCTTTCAAATTTGATTCATCCGCGTATGCATGAATGGAAGGCATGAGAAGCAAATTATGGCGTTTGCCGATCGCTATGACGCTGTGAATGTGTTGTATAATAAAAATCAGAATAAAATCGCACAGAGAGCGTAGATGCTCTTGAGCCGAGAATACGCCAGAAACAGATGTTATCCAGAAGCAGTTCTCTGAAACATAAAAAAATCACTTCTTTCCTTTTATAATCTCATCATGAAGCGCATCGCTACTTAACTACGAATCGGCTCTTAGATTCTGCTAAAGCAAGCAATCAAACACCAATATGGTTCTGCTGGGTGAAATTTTTCCAAACTTTACGGCCGAGACAAACCAAGGCAAAATTGACTTGCACGAGTTTATCAATCACTCGTAAGTAAATGGCATTGTGAAAAAAATCGTGAAGGAGATGATGAAAATTGAGTCTTTACGCTTCCAGCTGGTGCATCCTATTTTCTCATCCTCATGACTTCACGCCGGTCTGCACCACAGAACTGGCCAGAGCAGCTCAGCTTCATCCGGAATTCGAGAAAAGGGGCGTCAAGCTAATCGCTCTGTCATGCAATGACGCCGAGATGCACAATGCCTGGATTAAAGACATCGAGGCATACGGAAACCTTGACACCAGCAAGCCATTTCCGTATCCGATCATAGAGGACAAGACCCGGCGCCTGGCGCACATGCTCGGAATGCTCGACCCGGCCGAAATCGACTCGGCTGGCATGGCCTTGACTGCACGCGCGGTAATTCAAAAACTCATTTTCAAGAGGAGCTTGCCTAAAATGTTGACTTTGCTGAAGTGCTTTATCATTGGACCGGACAAAAAACTCAAATTGAGCATCTTGTACCCGGCCACAACCGGAAGAAACTTTGAGTAAGTGGGCTGCCATCTCGTTCTCGACTCGTTCAGCTCACAATTGAATTGAATTAAGCGAAATATTGCGTGTGATCGATTCGCTACAGCTGACAAGCAAGCATCAAGTGGCAACTCCTGTCGATTGGAAGCAGGGACAAGAGTGCATGATTCAGCCGTCAGTCAAAGAGGAAGATTGCTCAAACTTGTTCAAGAGCTACAAAGTGGTCGATGTGCCCAGCCAGAAGCGTTACATCCGCCTCACACCCCAACCATCCGACTAAAGAGCTTCTGTGGAATTTTCAGCCAGACCATATTGCATTTATACAGACAAAAAGACGCTGAGATAACGAATAAAAGTGTTTTGTGTTTTGTTTAGCTCATAAAGCAGAATGGATGTGTTTATTTTAAACTTAAAAAGCTGAATGAAAGAACACAAACGTCGGCGACTCTATAGGGCGTCCTTTATCGCAAGAGTTTTGTCCATTACTCGATTTATAAGCGTCTTTCTCTGATCGACCAGATCCATATCTTTGAGTGGAGTGAACGAGTTATCGAATTCGAGTCTAAAAGCTGTTCAAGAAGAGAGCTTGAGCTTGCGCGCAGCAACAGACCGATTGACGAGTGAACAAACCTCCGAGGAACTCGTGCGGACATTCTTCTCCCCAGTCTTCTGGCGACATTATTGTCAAATAGTTCTGGCCCGACTTTCTCTTGTAGTAGTAATAAATTGTTCCCGGCTTTTTGATTATGTTGCATGCGGCCTGGTGGAGTTCTTTTTCGAATTTGGCCTTTTCCAGAATCTCTTTCGCCTGATGCTGGAGATAACTTAAATTGAACGCACAAAGTAGAGCAAGGAACAGTCAGCAGGTGTGAACTCAGTTCTCACTTTATCTGTTCAATAATTGTGTTGAGTTTATTGGTGACATTCGATTGGATGCTGATATCGGCCTAGAACCCAGTTCGGTTTATTACAGAGAGTTTGGATGGAGAAGATCGTTTCCGCGCCCACTTACGTCTTGAATCTGCTGGGCAAGGACCATAAGATCTTGGGTGTAGTTGGGCTGCACTTTGGTGTTTTCAACCAAATGCGCTTGAAAATATATTAGCCTCTGCGGCGGCTGGCCAGTCAGTTCAAAACAGCTCACCTTGTTTCTTGTCGAATGTACCGCTGATGGCCACCTGGTTGTTTAAATTGGACATTTTCTTCTCGTCAAAGGCTTGAACGCAGAGCTAGACGCGGCTATGAATTAAATTTGGAAATGAACCTAGCCTCTTTGCATAGCTAAATATTATGCTGTTTCATAATCACCAAAAGTGTGCACGATTGCAAAATTTGCTTTCGCTTATGAGCCACCAAGAAATGCAAGCGTAGTAGTTTGAGCCCGAGAGTCGGCTACTGCTCGTCATATGATGCAGTCTCATCGGTTTGCTTCGATTTGCCAGACCGATTCGACATTTTTCAAAATGTTGAACACGCAAGCCTTTTTTTTTCAACTCATAGTTCAACTTCAGTTTGATAAAAACCGTGACGCCTTACGCAACTTGACGCACGTTTCAATTTTGTCTTAGGACATCTGATTGACTCAAAGGAATTTATCAAAATCCAGCCCCGTTTATTGAAAATAAAAAATAAAATCTAAAGAAAGAACGAGATTCTAACGTTGCTAATTAGAATCATTTTGGAGGGCAATAAAAGTCAAATTTGCTTTATTCATGTTTTATGGTTTCGTTTTGATTTTTTCCTGAGTTGCGGCCGGATGGCCAATAAGAGCGAAAAATATTTGAGAAACTACTGCCAAAATAGACGCATAATTGTTTACAAAGAACTGATCAGATTGGTTGTCGTCATCATATTCCCTAACTCATCTTCAATTGTGCTATGCTTCAGTCGTGCTCATTTTATTTAAAGTATGTTGAATAATAGAGCAGAGCGAGTATGGCAAAGCAAATCGCTGATGCGTGTCAATGAACCAAATTTGAAATAACTTCTCCAACAAGAGCAATGAGAAGAGGATAAATATATAGGCGGGCTGCGCTTTAAAATATTTTTCTGGTCCATTCAGGCTAGACGAGCGTTGAAACTTTTAGCCGCCTTGGTTGCTTTTACCGAACGTACTTCGTTTCTACCTTGACTCTCTTCGTTTAAAATGGCTCTATCGCAATGTAGTTGAGCTTTTTTTTTGTTTGCTATCTAGTTTGCAATTTATTTTTCCCTGACGATTGTAGATAAAATCAAGTAAACATGAACGTGGCCGCAATTTGAAAGACAAGAACGAGCCAAAATAAACAACAGAAGCATGTTTTCAATGGGACTGAGAGTTAACTACTTTTGCCTCTGCCTTTTTGCCTTTTTGACTGGCTGCGACTTTGCGGTTGTGCTGCCAACTCTGTGGGAGCGACTCAATGGCGATTATGGAGCAAGCGGATCATTCATGGGCTTGGTCATCAGCGTATTCTCTCTGAGCGGAGTCCTAAGCGGGCTTGTAATGGGAAAGCTGTACGACGAAATGGACCGGACAAAGCCGTTCTATCTGATTTCAATTCTATTTAATATCATCGGCCAATTGATTTACTTTGTTGGCATCAGCAAATACGCAATTCTTATCTCTAGAGTATTTTGCGGTCTTTGCCTAGGCGCCTCTTCTGTCGCTTTGGCCTATATCGCGAGGACCACCGTTGAGTCAGAACGTGTCAACGTTATTTCTCTTCTTATGGCATCAAGGCAAATCGGCCTCATGTTCGGCCCTGCTTTTAATGTTTTCCTGCGCAATTGCAATTACACTCTGTTGAGTCGATATCCGGTCGATCATAAGAATGCGGCCGGTCTGCTGATGTTTTCCTTCTGGAGCATTTGCTTTGTTTTTGTTGCCCTCTTCTATCAGGAGATAAAGTACAAACTTCAACACAACGAAATGGACATTGAGCTTGAGCAAGACGAGACAGCTGAATGGCTAAAGATGGAAAGTGCCAGCAAAAAGAAAGATGTCCAAGTGAAAAACAGCAGCTTCTGGCGCAAGGAAATTCTGCTTCTTTTGGCCATCACGTTTTTCACCTATTTCAATCAGACCAGTCTGGAAACAATCGCCACTCCTTTCACCAAGCTGATGCTCGGATGGCGCGAGTTGGAGAATTCACTTTTATTCTGTACTGGTGGCGGTCTCATTATTGTGAGCTATGTGGCCATTCGAATCCTCAACAAAAGAGTCAAAGAAAAGGCCATTCTCCTCATGGGCCTCTCCAGCATATTCCTCAGCCTGGTAATTGCCTGCATATTCCTGCCCATGGCCAAGCCTCATTTGCAAGCCAGCCAACAGCTTAACCAATCGCAAGCTGAACTCATGCAGCTGAAACAGCAGAACCAGTGGGGCACCGTTGATGCCTACGAGTTATTTCCAGCTTTCGTGCTGTTCTTTTTACTCGACATTCTCGGTCTGCCGACAATCGCCATCTGCAGTGCATCTCTATTCACCAAGCTGGTCAGCCAAAAAGTCCAAGGCGTCGGCCAAGGGCTGCAGCGAGGTGTTCTTGGAGTGGCAACAATACTTGGTCCATTATGCGCCGGGCCGTTCGTGGAGCAGCCGTTCTATATCTTATTTTTCACTCTGATTCTAATTGGCATTATTCTGTTTTTCACTGTATCCTATTTCTCGCGTCTTGAGCCGCGCTCGAACGAATTATAGCCGAGAAGACGCTCGTGTCAGGTTTCCGGGTTAATTTTTGAAATTTCGTTCGCTGTAGGTCGAGGGTGCCTGCTGTGAGCTTGACTGCCACTGTCGACATTAACCGTTTCAATTTGTCTAGCCGCTTCGACGCTCACGCCACACGACCAAGAGAGCAAAAATAAGAATAGAAAAAAAGAAGAAAGACTGAAATTTATTATTTTTTCAATAAATTGATTTTGGCCCGGAGCTATGCAGTTCAAAAATAGTTCCGGGCGGCAGTGATACTGGCTTCGCCTTTAGCCAAAGAATTAGCATGCTAATTGAATGGCTGTAACCTTTGCGTGAAAAGGTTGCCTGCTGCTGGCGTTGAATGAATAACGACAAAATATTGGCAGAAGGAGACAGATATGCCCTAAGACAAGAAGATAGTTTGAGAATCGAATGCCAATCTTTTTTAGTAACAAACATCTAAACCTCAGTGGCTGCTAATGTAATTAGTGCTGCATAAGATTTAGTTCCTTGACAGCAGCCACTGGATTGGCCCCTGCTTTGACTGGAATTGAAAACAAAAACACATGATAATAAGGCGCGTATTAGCATTTGATTCGGAAGTTAATTTGGCGTAGTAAAGAGCATAATCAGGATCGCAATTGAATTCTTGTCGCCAATCATTTCTTCATTAAGCAAATATCGCTGCGAGTCAACAAGCCTATTTAGCAACCAATTAACTTGTTTTGAATTCGATCACCTGAGTAAATGTGCACAAAGTAATTTGTTACTGCACACCGCGGCCTTGTGTATTGAGAGCGTTCTGGCAGCTGCAAGTGTCCAAAGTTAATTAAAGGACAAATTTTCGAAATGATTTCAATTGTCTCATCTTTGCTAATTGATCGTTTATTGGCAAGAAATCGCCTCTTTCCGCAGTTTCAATTTTTAAACGCACTCTACGCTCTGAGCACTTTTTAAGCATCTTAATTCAACAAAGAACCAGAGCTGGTTCCACTCACAAAAGCATACGTAACCGCAATTTTCCTATTCAGATGCACAGGCCATTTTTGCCAAGCCTGATGCTTCGAGCGTGGCAGATTTCTCATTTAGACTAATGCGTAAAGTAAATTGCAGAGAGCATCGGGTATAGAAGAAAAGACCGAAGAATGAAAGGCAGTCAAAGTGAAGGAGAATGGAAGAGACCGAAAGAAAGGCAGCGAGGGAGAGAGAGAGAGAGAGCGAAAGCGCGAGTGAGTGAAATGACGGAATAGAAAAGGGTGCGTGTTTGAACAGGAGAAATAATAAGTCTCTAATTCGTCGAGAGCGGCGGCGCTTCTAAAATCTTCTCTAATTTCGAGCTTTCATTCGGTGTTGCGTGCTTTCTCCTGCTGCATGCAACCAACACTCGTCCTAGTCCTCATAAGCCTCTTGTGCATCCAATCAATTAGATAATAAAGAATCGATTTTTGCATTCGTGGGTGCCACACTCGTTTTCATCCTCATAATAATATTAGAGAATATGGTACCTTTTCTATCTGTTCACCTGGCGGCAGGAAGCGAATCTGAAATTCTGATTAAATAATTCATTCTGTAGACTAATAAGCCGCTCGAATTTGTTAAAGCAACAAGTAAGCAAATCAGCCACTCAGCGAAGAAGCAAGAGCAGCAGCAGCAGCAACATAGAGAGCGGGTGCATATCTACTGTGGGGGTAGATAGCTCCTTCATTCTCAATCGCATGAGTGATTCAATATGGGCCAAGGCAAATCGTTAGCTAATCAAGGCCATCAATCGAATGCCAACAACCACTCAGTCGAAGACCAACACGGAGAACTTAAGCAGACAAGCGAATTTGTCGAGTTGCTTGACCAAGATGGGTCTTCATCTGTTCAGTCATTTGCTTCAATGCAGCTGCAGAATGGTTCCCGCAATAGACGAGCGCACTCGACCCCGTCGGTCGGACTTGAGTTTAAGCCTGCCAGACATGTGAGCAACGAGGAGCAGACTCTCATGAAAACGGACATATCTTCTTTCAATGCGTGCAGACGCGAAGGTTCACTCAAGCGAACGCTCATGATGAGGCCTAAAGCGTCAGCGTCAAATCGCTACTCTGACAGTCTGAGAAAGTACAAACGCCGATTTAAAAGCAACAATGAGCGAGGGGACGATGTCGAATTAATAGTTAAAAAGAAGCTCATCACCACAACGACGACCACAGTTGTTAGTCCCTCTTGCTCAGTGGCGAACGATATCGAAAAGTGTGAGGCGAACAGTGATGTGTCGTTTAGAGTTATCAAGACAATGCAGAGTCAGCAGGCGAATCCTTCCTTCACTGCCGAAGCGGTCTCAATGTTCGACATGCGCAATCTGATTTCCAACGGAATGATGATCCGATCGAGCAGTGCCCACAGTCTTAGAGGAGCTGCCCGGTACAAGCCCGCAATTTCGCTTATAAACACAAAAGCGATCGCAACAGTTAAAAAAGAGCAGCTCGAGTACGAATTTAGAATTAGGCCAAAAGTAATGAAGCGTTCGAAAAATGGCCGGTTGGAATCGAAATATCACAAGAGCGGAGGACTTTTGCATTCGCCGAGCGCCAGTGATCAGGTCGACTACTCGAGTGGACTGTTTATTCAGGGAGAAGCGGAGTCAGATAAAAGAGATTGTGAACTGCCAGGCTTGAAAAGGCATCAAGCCATAAATGAGCACAGATCGCCGGCCGTTCGTTTGATGCAAAATTTCAAACTGAGCTCGGAGAGTGTGCTGAGTCGCCTCTTGAACAGAATGCGCCAAGTTTCATGCTGTTTTAGTGATCGTGCGTCTGAGGGCTACTCCGAGCCCGCCGAGAATGAAACGTCGCTACCTATTCAGTGCGTACGGGTGCTTAGACCGAGCAATGATCTAACGCCAGTTAAATTCGACTCTCACTACAATATTTATCAAGTAATTAACCGGCCGATTGAACAGGCAGAGGGCGAAGTAATGCAGCTTGACTATGATCTTGACGAGAACGACGAGTTTCGCGATACAACTTCGTTCTGAGCGCCCTTCTAAACTTACTCGATGACCTTTGCTTCAACGAGCGTTTCGTTCACGCTCTATACTCACTGCTCTTTACTCAACTAGACCAATCTCGACGTTTCGTATTCTATTTGCATTCTCTTATCGTGTTCTGTCAAAATTTCAATACTTTTCGCTTTTTATTTTTTACTCAGCTGAAATCTCATTCTGAATTCGCTCCATTAAGCGTGGTTGGCTTCGCTGAATAAATTTACCTGAGCATGTTTTATTTTTCGAGTTCTGATTTGGGGTGTTGCTGCACTTTACTCAAGGGGTCATTCACTCTTTTTACTGTGATCTGGCTCACAAAACCAAGAGATAAAGCATCATTTTAATGCTAATTTTTCATTGCATTTTAGGAACAATGCTGCCCACTAGGCCTAGAGCAGGAGCCAAGCCGCCAGTTGCTGCTCGTAATCTAAAACCCAAAGCGAGTGAATCGAGCGGCGTTGTCAAAGTGGTGTCGCCGGAAAACACTAATCGTTCGACGTTCTCCGTGTCTCAAATAAACGAGCTCCGAGCTATTTTCGATTTATACGATACGGATAAAGACGGCTACATCGGAGAAGGTAGGCGTTAGAGCCTGACGAATGAAAAAGATGATTCCACGTTGCCCAAGACGATTTAAAGCGGATATTCGCAGCAATTGATCCTAAATTAACGGACGACGCAAGCACTGAGCTCTTCCTCAAATCTGCCTCTCAGCCTGGTAATCATTTCAGCCACCTTAAACCCACTGATGTCAAATGGCCAATTTCACTTCGGTCAGGAGTTTCCTTCAAGCAGTTTGTCGACACAATCGGCGACACATACTTCGGCAGATTCAATCGCTACGAGCTGCGCTACGCGTTTGATTTACTGGACAAAGACAACGACGGCTATTTGAGCGCGTCTGACTTGGCTCAGGCCTTCACAGCCCTGGGCTGGAAACAAAATCCCGAAACAGTGATCGAGCAAATGGATCAAAGTAGACTAGGACGGGTCTGCTTCGACGACTTTAAGAAGGCAATCATAAACAACAATTTGATTTGAATTTTTCGATTTTATTCAACCAGTAAATGGAATAGTTTATCGATTAAAACGACGCGCTAAAGTTCACAATTAGTTGAATTCTGTTTTGTTTAAAACTTGAGACGAGTATGAACAAACGAGAGAAGAGAAAAACGAAATACATTGACCAAACAAAACATTCACAAAGAACGAAACGATAAGAACTTGATTTAGATGTGAGCAAATAACGAGCAAAGAATTAAATAGGAAAGAGGACAGCTTTCGATTGTTGACGAATAAATAGAAAAATTGTTAGACATACGAGCCGGATATGGATTCGATTGGCGCCTTGAGACGAGCTTCGACTGCGTCTTGATTTCGAGCGCGATAGGCGGGATGTTCGGCGACGTCAATCTCTTGCCGGCTGTTGTAGATCTTCTCGAATCGACTGAGGCAATATTGCTGTTTAAACGAGTTTGGAGTGGCATGCGACGACGACGACAAGTTGACTGAGTTTCTGCTGGCCTGATTTGGCGAGAATATGACGAACGCTTCGTTGGAGCCGGACGCCTTGCATTGCCGCTGCATGCGATTGTCGGAAGAAAGGTCCGAGCTGCCACAGCAGCCCTCATCCGACACACACGATGAAGAGGTCGTTGATATGGTGCACACAGAGCGAACCTGCGTTGTAGTCCGGTCGGTGGTTGAATACTTGGCGCCACGGGCCGGATTGATATAAAGAAGCTGTTTCTTCTGATCGATTATGGACGAGCCAGGCGAGCTCGCGTGCCCAGTGTCTGTTTGGCTATTTGGCGACGGCGTTATCGGCGTGTAGGAGTCACCTTTGGCACCATAAACAAAAGCAAGCTTGTCCTCTTGTTTAGACCGCATGTCATCGATCACGCTCAGGTATTCTTTGGATGAGTCGCTCTCGCTCGAGCTCTCCTTCTCAACTGATCGACTCTTTCTGAACATGAGAACCAGACAACAAGCAAACAGGCTGAATATGAAGCCGGCCATCACGATTGTGATCACAATGAACTGCACCAGCGTCGACTGATTGTCGAGGAAGAACGCACTGAAAGGAGAAACTCCGTCGCTTGAGATCAAAAAGAGTCCATCGTCGGCGCCCAGCAAAACGTTCTGGAATCTCTGTCCGTGTCCTTCAATGTCGAACGTGCTCAGTTTGAGCTGCATTATCCTCTGGTATTCCGAAAGCTGAATCTTAAGCATTTGATAGTTGGACTCTGAATTGAACAGCAGCAGTTTGACTCTTCTCAGCTGCTCTGGTTGATTAGCTTCTGATTGCAAGTGAATGTCGATTAGGAAGGCGCCAGTCGACGGCTCGCTTAGACTGAGTTGGTGCAGATTGTCGAGAGTGAATTGTTTGGCCGAGTCGACCAGCACAATCTCGTTCGGCTGCGACATGAGCTTACGCGCGCTCTTAATCGCTGACGATTGATTCAAACCGAACAGAACATTCGACTTAAGCTGGTCAATGTTGATCACAACCGGCTCAAGCGCAGTTTTCTGCTGTCTGATGTGAAAAGAAAATCGAGCAATCGATTCTTGTGTTGTGTCAACTCTCGGCCCGTAGTCTGTGGCTCTGAGCGCAAACTCAATCAATCCGGTTGAGTTGTCTAGCTTGGCCAAATTGCACCAGACTGTCAGCTGACAGACCAGCCTCGACTGTTGGCTCTGATCTCGGTCAATATAGAACAAAAGCGCCTCTGAATTGCGGGCGTCGAGCATTTCAATTCTGATCGTCTTGTAGCATTTCTCGTCGCCGAACAGGAACTTCTCGGGCTTGGAGCGCAGCTCGTTGTTAAACAGCTGAGAGTTTGTGTTGAATCGGTCTAAATCGACCAGAGTGATCGGCTCACTGATTCTTTCGAATTGAGCCGATTTGCTGCTGTTCAAGTTCGATGGCGACAACTCGACCAAAAGTTCGATGCGGTCTCGCTCAAACTTGGGCGAATGGTCGTTTTGATCGACTACGTTTATGGTCAGATTGAGAGTGGCGTTTTTGCTGCCTCTCTCCGCCTGGTCTTGGGCAATCACGTTCAACAAAATCTTGTCTAACGCGTGCTCCTCTCTATTCAAAGGTCGAAGAAGCTTCACTTGGCCAGAATGCTTGTCAAGAGTGAAAGTGGAGTCCAGAAGGTATTTGGCCTCTTCTGCAGTTCGAGTAACGGCCACGAAAGGATTGGTGCCCCATCGGTATCGTACTTGGCCGTTTTTGTCATCGTCCAAATCGATCGCTTCGAGTTTGAATAGAACTGGCCACTGCTCGACTGGCTCTTGTAGGGCGTCCGGTGCGTACATGTTTTCCAGAATGCTCAGCTCGGTTCGAGAGGGCGCGAATTTCGGAGCGAAATTGTTCTGATCTAAAACGAACAAATTGATGCGCACTTTGTTTTCTAGCTGAGGCCGAGTTCCGTTGTCCTGAATTTTCATCTCGATCGAATAGGTTTCAATTTGACTGTGCTGAAGAGAGCTGTCAAGCTGCAGGGTGTAGAGTTTCTCGCCGATCTTGTTCAACTTGACCGGAACTGGACTAAGTGACTCGTATTGGCCAGGGAAGCTGTCAAGGCCAAGCGCTTTTAACTTGCTCTCTCTCGACTCGATTGTCGAGTTGGACGGCGTTTTCTGGTAGACAGGCTCGAGCGAAATTGACTTGATGGTGCCATTCTCGCTGGCGTCCGGGTCGTTGATGGCCACATAGGCCAGTATTTGATTGATGGCAACGTGCTCGCTCACATACAGGTCCACAGTTCGCTTGTTAGCGCGGCCAAAGTTTGATCGCACTCTAATCGAAGGTGCGTTGTCGTTTATGTCGTTTACTTGAATATTCACTTGACAGTACGAGTAGAGCATGGAGGCATACGAGGCCTCCACACTGAAGCGAATGAGGCCGCGCTCATTAGACGAGCTCGTATATCGTTCTCGATCAATATTCTGACGCTGAACGATCAGTCCGCTCACTGATTCGATATTTACTGGCAGGTCGTTCAGATATGCCTCGTCTTCGGTGTCCGACAGAAAAGATCCGGAGCTCATGAATGGAACAATGCGATATTTTATGGTCTCATCTGACTGAGCGCCCAAGAAGACAGCACGAACCCGTCCAATTTGAGTGTTGAGCGGCTCGTTTTCGCTAATGCTGAACGTATACGTGTCTCTGTCGAATACGGGCCGTTCGTATCGCTGGTCAATCAGATTAACGAGCAAGTAGGTGAAGCTTTTGGCCGAAGGCTGTGCGCTTCGGCTAACTTCGAGTCGGAACAGAAAGCATTTTTGCCTAACCGAATCCTGCTGCTTGTCGACCAGCTCAAGGTAGAGCTTCTCTTCCTCGCGATCGTAATTCAAATCAAAACGATTGCGTCCAGATGCTTCTAATGTACAATGGCTGGTCAGTTCGTTGAGCATTCGCCGATCTTGATTAGAAAGTGACTCTTCAAGCGGCTTGGCGAGCACTTTTAGTTCAAACTTGTTCATTTTTCTGTTTGGTTTCGATCTGTACGGGTCAACTTGGCCCGTAGAGTCAATCAAGAGCACGCGACTGTTTTCAGATCCGACTGTGTACGTGACGTTCAAATACGCTCGTCTGAATTCGGGCGCTTTTAGGTCCTCGCTGAGGTTGTCGCGAAGATTGAGCTCAATCTCTTGCTGTCTGTCCGAGTCTGCCGCTCCAAGTTTGAGATTGACTTGGCAAGTGCCGGTCAGATCGCATGTGAACTGGTTGGCGCACAGATTGACCGTTCGTTGGCCAGAGGCGATTAGCTGCGGAGAAGGGCAAAGATGTGACCATCGCATCTGCTGAGCGGGCCCAGTCCAGACGACTTGATTGCTCGACTGGTTGATGCTGATCGGCACCTGGGAGCTGATGAACTCGAACGAGTCGAAAGTTTGAAGATTGTGCGAATCGAGTTGACAGAGCACGTTGCTGTGTGAATTTAAATCGCAGATTGGTTTGAATGTAGCGACGCCGGTCGAGCTCAGTAAGAGAGCGGCCGAGACGACAAGCTGAACTAGTTGCATGGTCGAGTTCTCGATCACTCAAACAAAAATGAGCATTGAATGTCTAAAAGGAAAAGAGAAGTGAACGTTTTAGTCGGAAAATAAACACAACCTAGCGGGAGAAAGAGAGGGAGGCCATTTCGGCATGCTGTCTGTGTTTATTCATGAGATTAGGAGTGCGCACGGGACGAGCAGCGCCTTTCAATCTAATGATAGAGGGGCGCGTGTGTTGAATCAATCGGGGACGCGGCTTGCAGCAGCGTATAATCTCCCAATTGAATTGCGCGATTTGAAAGCGGCGGCGGTGGCTTGCCATCGAGCCGCTGGTGCGACGAGTCGAATGACAATGAATGCAAAAAAAATCGAAGCGAACAAGCGTGCAAAGATCAAATAGAACAACGCTTATCTCCTAGGGGCGGCGAAAAGCACCGAGGGTAAACAAACCACCGAACGACAACAAACACACATACACACAAGCAGCATGCAAATGGACTCGATTGTTGGAAATGTGATCTAATTGTTGCGGGCGGAGGGAGGCGATCGAGCATTCAGCAAGAATATCACATCGAGCCGAGTGCTGGCCAATGCGATGGCTTGACGGGGCCACGTCTTAGCGCACAGACGGGCGTGCTTGCATGCCTGGCTCAGACTGCACTCACTGAGCAATTGAGCCGCCCGCGCTCAGCTCTCAATGGAGCTCGCTGCATTTATCGCCGGCCGATACCCTAAAAAATTCAATTAAAGCCAAATGGTCGAATGAAGCAGAGGCAGTGGCGTCGTTGGTGGAGGCGGCTAGTCGGCAGAGCGATCGATGGAGACCGTTACTACAACCGCGCGCAAGGATGGTGGAGAGTTCAGATTGATGGGCGCCGCTCTGTGCGATTCATCGTTAATCCTCACAAATTTCGATTCGTTTTGACCAAAATAAAACACGAAAAAGGTGATTAAGCGAGCTAGATTGTAATTGGACTGATCGCTTGAAAACCGAGCCGATCGGTGCGAATTGAAGAAATGCATGGTCTGGACACGCGACACGTGACAAAATAGCGGTTTGAGAGGGGGGCGAGACCGAGCGTCCAACTTAAGTCAGCCGAAAAGGACCAAGCAGAGGTGAAAGTGAGAAGCAGCCGTAAAGCTGCGAACAAGCTCAAACACAGACACACACACAAATAGGGCAGCAGCGCTTTATAAAAGTAAAAAGTGAAGTAGAGAGGTGTTGGCGCCAGCGTTATTTATAAACAAGCTTGTTGTTTGATTCGGGCTTCGAGAGTGGATCTCGCCATTAGAAACAGAAATCAAATCATGATTCAATTTGGATCGTCAAGAGAGTTGGCATTAGAGCGAACGAAACCAGCGAGACGTGCCAACTTAGTCGCGCAAATATTTGGATCGGTTTTATGTAATTAGTAAAACGGATCGAAAAGGGGCGAGGCCACGCACACACCTTGAACAAGTCGCGCGGAGCTATTTACTTCCGGCCAATCAGGCGGAGGTGAAGACGAGATATTTTTTAGGGCCCTGTTGTAAAAGTACTCGAATTACGTTGGCCATTAAATGTCAGCAAGCCGTGACGCACTGCTTAATGGCCATGCATGTGATGCAATAAAAGTGCGTGATGGATTGTAATTCAGCGCCGACGAATGGCGAGTGTCACCTGACAGCTTGACTCCAGACCATGTTTATGTACATGCGGGGTCGAAGCCAACGGAGTGCCGAGGCTTAATTAAGTTAAGAGGAAGAGAAATGAGCATGACGAACATGAGCATGAAGAGGAAGCATGAGGTACAAGAAAACTTTTTTAGAGCTTCTCGGTCAAACTTAAGAAGCAACAAGTCGATGTTGAATAGAAAGCAAGCCGCGAACGACGACGATGACACGAGTCGCCAGCATTCTAACGGTTTCTGTTTAAGAACAAACAAAATCGGCAATGAAATGAGAATTGAATTGAGTTGACTTGAACGACGACATGTGGCCACCTGCCGATCGTCGGGTTGCTCAATCATGCTCGGAGCGTCGAGAGCCCATTTGAATGAAATCTAATCAACAACGAAGAATTTTCAAGTGCAAACAGCTTGAAACAGCGCTTCCACTATTCCTTTCGAGTGGCCTTCTATAATTGCGATCTCCTGCTGGGTGCTCGTCTCTAATCGAATTGTGCGCAACTCTAATGCGCCTCGATCTACCACTGGCCAAACTACGATTGACTGACTGCCTTGTTGAATGACCGCTGTGTGTTGCATACTTCAAACATTCTGCTGATCCAATTTGCTAATAAAAACTAACGATACGAGTCCATTCAGCCGAAGCGAATGTGTTTTGATCGCCAATCAAAAGGCGGATATGGCGCTGACAGCGAGTCAACTGCGGCTCTAATTCTTTTCCTCGTTCAATCTTCACCTAGCCAGAATAATAGCGGTCCTCTCTAGTTTTCTCTCTCTCTCTTTCTCGTTTGCTCTTCCTTTCCCTTCTGATGGTTTCTTTTTGCTCCGACGACCTTAGACTCGCCTCTTTGACCGCCTGTCAAAACGTATTTGTGTAAAAACGTGAATTTAAAAAGTTGAAATACAATCGTGCGCTGATTCGAACGGCAATTAGAGCGGCCGGCGTTGTGAGGATGCCATTAGAGAAGCGGACATAGCTGTCAACAACGAACGTCTAACGAGCGAATGATTAGCGAGAGGATCACTGCCAGCCAGTGATCGCATACCTGAAGTGAAGCGGTCCGGCGCTAGAGATGATGCTCAGAGTCACAAGCGGCCTTGAGGCGCATGCACGAGTTCACCTGTGTGTGTGTAATTGAAAATCGCATCCAGCGTAAATAATTCCAGACCTTATCACTCGCATTCTTACACTCTTAATTAATCGCTCGTCCGCCTTTTGACACTACACACGGACCAACAGGCGGGCATGTTTGCGATTAATTAGACGAGCAGCGAGCGAGGTCGTACGAGAGCAGCATTCGTCAAGGTAAACACGGCCTGACGCGGCGAACGGTGAAAAGGTAAACATTGCAACGCGGTTAGAATGCGGCAGCAGGTTACTGTTTGCCAAGCAGAACTTAACCACGCCGCCACTTCAAACATGCAGCGGCCGCTTGCCTGCCTCATGTGTTTTGGATAAAAATGTAATAAGCTCGCGCGCTTGTTTACATTTAGCCCTCAATATTGGTCTTAATTAATTCTGCATACTTCCAGCAGCTAGTTGACCACCGTGTCGTAGCTGGCGCTTCCGTTCACACAATCACTGCGCATGGACAGGCGATATTAAATAGCCAAAAAGAGTAAAATAAGATGAAAATCTAATAAAAGTAAAGAGAAAAGAATGAACAAGAGTAAAAATAAAATTGGGTCGCTCGAAACGCTCTGATTCTGATTAGAGCACAATAATCAAAATGGACAGGCGACATGAGTTGCTCGTTGCCTCCACTCTTCTCAATGTCTTTGTCAAATGAGTGTCTGTGCTCGAAATCCTTTTCGCTCTCGCTTGTGTACTTATTTGCCATCTTCTTTATATAGATTTTCGATTTTATATGAGTGGAGGGCTTAATTGCCAGGCGATGGACATTTTATTGAGGGGACGCGCGCGCACGCTTGAGAATAGATAAAGTCAGACTGTGTTGGCTGCTGCTACGACTGCAATGAGATTCGTTTCGCTCGATCGATTCGACGGCTGCTCGTTTAGCTGTCCAGCCATGAATCGATCACTCTTGACTAGCCGGCCGATTTCCACATTTGGCGCGCCATGAATGCTCGCTTAATTGTTGCCTATTTGAAATGCAAATCGCTCTGCGTGCCTCGTTCGCCAACGACTCATCTTCGCATTTCCTCAGACACTCAATGTCCACCCTTCACTCTCTTTCTCTCGCTCTCTGTCCGGCCGGCTGGATGGCCTCTTTAGCGCACTCTTTCGCCTTTTCTCTCTGGCGGCTCTATGCCACTGTCTCTGTTCTCCTCCTCTTCTCTTTTCTCCTTCTCCCTTGAGTGTCCATGAGGAACACAAAGGAATCGGCCTAGTAAATAAGAAATTCATGAAGCCGAGTGCTAATTAGCGCCGGGCCAACCGTTCATTTCGCTCTCGCTCATAACCACAGTCGAGTCGATTTCTTAACCGAATCGAAAATAAAATGCTATCGAAACAGTACACTCACACACATACACAGGCGGTCGGGATCCCTCAGCTGCGATATTCTGATTGCCAGGCGATTTTCAACACTCGTCCGTATAATTATCGAGGCTGTGATTGCGGCCTGGAGATAAGCGTCATGCGCCGCTTTCCCATCGGACTTGTAGTCAATCCGTCCTACTTGGCTAATCTGCGCTTAAAGTGGCGATTAGCAGTAATTGAAATTTAAAAACGCGCAGGAATAGAGCTTCACGCTCTGTTATGGTCGGCGCTGCCCCGATCATCAACTCCATCACACTCGCACCGTCCGTCCATCTGGCTGAACGAACCTCTAGCGGAAAAAAGAGATAAGCGAGCGGTCTTCATTGCTCGGAGTTGGTATTTAAAACAACTTGCTCGTCGATCTGCTCTAATCCGAGCGCACGAGGTCGCTGCGAGTCCGAGTGGTGTAAATATTTCGGAAATAGAAAGCGCGTTTGGAGGGAAAAAAATAGTTCATGAGAGCGCCAAATAAAAGAGAAGAGGGAAAGGGATGGGCTCGGACGGTGAATCGCAAATCGAATACCGTTCAAAAGCGCTTTTAACTCTTAACCCCATAAGCCGTGTGATGACAGTGATGGAAGGGCTCGACTCGGCTCAGACCAACTGAGTTGGCCGCTCGCTGTCAGCTGAATAGCAAAGCTTAATGCACGCATAAACAAATAGGAAGATTTGAGAGACTGGCTCGCCCTTCCGCTGTTCGTGGTTGCGCCACCGCTTCACAATCGCCTATTTGCGAATGCATTAGCAACTCTCTTGTGTCCTAATGGACTCTGAAAAAGCGGACACGGACGGCGAGGCGGCTGACAAGAGTGCGTAACCAGTGTCCGGCAGGCAGCTACCGACTGACCGAGCCGAGTTTACTTGCTCAAGTGAATTAGAAGCGGCCGGGCGGAGAAAATGTTGAAAAACTGGGCCGCCGCCGTCAATGTATAATGTGAGTTTGTATGTATTCGGCAAACATTGAAGCATGAAATCGGATACGGCATGAAGCGATCTTCCTTAATTCAATTTGTCAACACACCGCGAGTCTTCTCAAGCAGCGTCAAAATGCACAAAAGAAAGTGAAGCCGGCCGGCCGGTCAGGCGCATTCAGGCCAAGCTTGCCTCTCATCTCCGCTTTCGTTTGGCATCAAACTTGAGCGGAGTGTATTTGCAGCGTCCTAGTTGTGTGGCTCATTTTGCAGTTGTTCCTACAAGATGAAAATAATGATCATCATGATGATGATGGTGATGCGGGCACTGTAAGGGCCAGCAGACAAAGGATCGGAAGCGCAGGCGAGACCGATGGCTGGCCGCTCGGCGCGGGCAATGTAATCAATCTTGTTTCGCTACTTAATGCCCAACTTTGGCTACATCGAGGCCGCGCTGGAGCTTATCTGTGATCTCAATTGATCGATCAAATCGATCATCAATCTTGTTCTCTGAAAGCAGACACGCATGGGAGATGCTGCACCGGCCTTGGCTCGTCCAGGGATTCTAAGTCCTTCTCTATGCTCGTCTGCTTTCCGCTGCTTCTCACATTCGGTCGCTGTTTTAATTAAAACACGACGCGTACCCGAACGGGCACAGAGCAGGCAGGGGCCCTATACAACAACAACCACCACAACCACACAATAGCATAGACGAATAAAAACATTGAAGCAAAGACACGGTACGTTAAATAAATTAAATGAATCTATTAGCAAATTGGACAGGCATGTCATGAAGCGGACCATGTGAGTCGGAAATCGAGTGTGTTGTTTCGATTAGGATTAGGAGAGCGTGTTGGGGCGGAGGCGGCGACCACCACGGAAGCCATTAGAAGGGCAAGGTGAGCGCCGCCCGGCGCCACTCCTCGCTTCGTCGATTTCGTTTGATCGAGCTTGTCATTCGCTTCTTATAATTGTATGCAGATTAGATTAAATTGAGAATGTAAGTATAAGTAAATGTTTGGCCTTATCAGATCGGCTCGTTAATTTGAATTTCAAATCACTTGGTGCATTGGCTTGCAGTGCCGACCTTTGCGCTCTTTGGCTTAACTAGTGATCGCCTGTGTTTTCTCAATCGACAATGTTATTGCAGCTTAAACTTTCTTGGCCAATTAGAGCTCTCGTCCTTTTGAGCTCTTTCGCTCTCATCTGCAGCGCTCTACTTCACTTGCTTAATAAACTCTCGCTTTCTCTCTCTCTCTCTCTGTGTTTCTCTCTTTCGCTTATTTTCTGGTCTTCCGCTTTGCATTTATCGCCCAATCGGATCAGCTCTTTGAATCTAATCGTCTCGATTGTTTCCAATTGCTCTTCACTTGCGTTCAAGCCGAGATCAAAAGACATGCACGCACACCACGCGCATGTTTGCTCGCTAGTCGATTCATATCAGAGGTCAGTTCGCCCCCGGCACACTCTCTCTCTCTCACTCGACTCTCTCTGGCTCGACTGTCTTTCGCTTGGTATCTGTGTTCCCTTCAATTCCCCCCGATCTGCCCTCTCTGAGTCTTTAACTTTCAAGAGTCATTTGTGTCCGTCTCAGCTGAGTCGTTTCGAATGATCGATTCAAAAATAAAATCGCAATTTCTGCAGATCTCAAGCTCTTCGAGTAAGAAAATAAAAAGCCAGAAGATACAAACTCGTTGTCAATTAAATCGATCAATCGAGGCGATTCGCTTCTATTGAGAGGCTTGTAGCTTTGAGTTCACTTCTTCACCCACGCTCTGATGTGCTCAAACCAAGTGACGAGAGCAGTCGATCGAGTGCCAAGTGAATGCATCGAGGCATAGCTGTTTGCGTTGGCTTTGAGATTTAGCTTCTCAAGCACTCAAACTTTTCCCTTCTACTTGCTTCCAACTACAAGGGAATGAAGTTATAAACGAAGCCCTCAACTCAATCCGACTCAATTATTTCTCAATCCAAAAAAGCAGAACAAGTTAAAGGACGAAAACAAGTTTACTTGTACGCCAAAGAGGCAGAAATGTTAGAAAGCTCGAGTTTAAGAGTGACCACCTTCTCAACTCGTCAGTACGAACGTAAAGCAGTGGCAAATCAAATCTGTATAAAAAAAGGAAACGAATGTGAAAATAGAAAGCATAAACCGTAAATTGGAGGGGGGGGGGGGCGTAAATTTCAGTTTTGGCATTGAATTGGTCACAAATGATTTGATTATTCAGTTTGATAGTTGCGCTCGACTAGAGTTGTGTTTACATTCTCTGCTAGCGTTACTTGGCATCTTCTGAATTTGGCCGCAAACGCCTGAATGACAAGATGGTGAATATAAGAACAAAGATTACAAACACAAGTGTGAACGAAAAGAGAACAAGAGGTGCTTTGACAAACGGCCCAGCGAACAGGGGACCGGCAATTGTGGCTATGCCGAGAACGCCTCTCTGAATTCCTTGCCCTATGCCCTGAATGCGGTCATCGATTAGCTTTGTGAACAGGGCAGAGCTGGTGATGGCGATTGCCGGCAGGCCGAGAAGATCGAATATCACAAACAAAACAAATGCAGGAAAGAATTGCTGATTTAAAGCGCCATTGGCTTTGACGCTAGTCTGAGTCGTTTCACTTGTTGTTGCCGAGTCGGTCGAATTTGCTACTTGAGGCTCACTAACATTAAAACCGGTGTCGGCCGCTACGCCGTTGGTTGCCTCGTATGGCTGGGCGAATGGCAAGCAAACGCAGGCAATCACTAGACCGCATGTGATGCTGATCAATCCGATAAGCAGAATGGAGCGATCCTCCAGCTTCATAGACAAGAGCTTTATGAAGACAAAGCTGACGATAATGATCGAGCCGCCCACACAGAAGAGAATTGAATTCTGAAGTTCGGTCCAGTTGAACATGAGCTCTGTGAACGGGGTGACGATCGTCTCTATGCTCGTCTGATTGAAGTAGGTGAAAAACGTGATGGCGAGAAGGGCGAATATTTCCACTCGCATGAAACTCTCGCCGTAGTTTTTCAAATTGCTCAAGCTCATCTCTTCGCCGTGCTGCAAGTTGTCTGTCTCTTCTTCGTCACATTGTTGGGCGTGTCTGGCGCGCATTTCTTCCGCGCTCAGATCTCGATAGAGTAGCGCCATTAAACAGAAACAGATCGCCCAGAGCAGAGCCATGAATAGGCCCGGCGACGATTTCCTATCCACTACGAACTCGTCGAATAGAACAAAGTCGAGTTTGCGAAGGAAAAAATTAAATGCCGGTCCGAACATGAGACCGAGTTGACGAGAAGCCATCGCAAGTGAGATCAATGTAATCCTTTGCTTTTGATTTGTTGTGCGCGCAATATAGGCAAGCGCCACTGTGGACGCTCCCAGACACAGGCCGCTTACTAGACGGCCGAGCAGAATGAGATATTTGCTGCCGCCCGCGAAATAAATTAAATGTCCGACGATGCCGAATACAATTGAAATTAAATAAAACGTTTTGGCACGTCGCATCGAGTCGGACAGTTTGCCCATAACAAGGCCGCAAACAACGCCGCTGAATGAGTAGGCGCTCACTGCAAAGCCCATAAATATTCCGGTCGCATCGTAGTCACCGCTGAGTCGATCCCAGAGCGTAGGAATGATGATGGCAAAATCGCAGCCGGTTAG
This sequence comes from Proales similis, assembly GCA_019059635.1. Taxonomy (NCBI): domain Eukaryota; kingdom Metazoa; phylum Rotifera; class Eurotatoria; order Ploima; family Proalidae; genus Proales; species Proales similis. The sequence continues at coordinate 1,003,743 of JAGVRJ010000005.1, forward strand.
AAAAGCGTAAAAAAATAGACAAGCGTAGTTGAGGCGCAGTTTGGTGTTGAAGTGTCGATGATTCGAATCTTCCTCGCCGGTCAGACTCTTCATTTCGGACTGGTCTCGAGACCGGCCCGCCTGTATAGTCTCGATTCGCGAGATAATTCCCGTCTCTGACATTTACACAGACGGATTTGCCTCTTTCAATCTGCAACAATTAGTCAAACATTGTGAATGAAACGCAAATCGAATTAAACAATTCAAACAACTGAATCATAACGTCCAGTGGATCGACAAAATTAACCGAGGCAGTCCGATTGAAAAGGCTTTATTCTTTAAAAAGGAGATTACGATCACTGATCGTACGATGCCTACCATTTCGGATCGTAACCTCTCCAAGCCGTCGCTGGAACGAGGTAAATGTCTCTGCCCTTGGTATAGATTCGAACTACACCTTTGTAAGCTGTTCGGGGCACGCCGCTCTTGAAATAGAAAAAAACGCTAAACCCTAAACTCACAGTTTATGGTGTTTGAGCAAATTACCTTAAAGTCCTTCATAATGCCGAAATGGTTGGCCATGTTTAGAAACTCTGCTTTGCTGTTGTACGGTATTCGAATGGATTTGTGCGTGAGAGCCGCAGTATTCTTGCCGAGGTAGGCAGAGAAAGAGAGCTCGGTGGTATTTGCGTAAACTTGGCTCTCAAACAATGCGTCATACTTGTTCTACTCGAAATGGTTCTAATGCGTCATTTTTGCGCTTTGTTGCCTAGCTACTCACCTTGACGAGATAAGATGTGTCAATCGAGTTCCAGCTCACCGGTTTTGAGTTCACAATAATTAGCTTTAAATACTGGTCGAGAAATTGGCCCCTGGAAAAAGAGGATTACAAATTGAAAATTTGCTTTAACTTGAGCTGATGCCTAATTTACATGCTGACGCCTTGCTTGGCACTTTTGATCGCCATTTGCGTGCGTGAGATCTCAGGGCGGAGACAGGCCCGGCCTTTGCGCTGCTCCGGATCGCGAATCCAGTCGTCCCAGAAACCTTTGGGCCACTTGTTACGCAGCTCGAGCCAGAGCTCGCGTCGAAGCATCCAGCCGAGGCCGGGGAAAAAGTCGGAGCGATGCACAAGTTCTAAACAGAGCGTTTGAGTTGAATTCATTCGATTCGACTGCAGACGCTTTGTTGACTGACCTGGTCTATTCTCGTCGATTAGGTCAGCCTTGCCATTGTCATTCCAGGCGCTCACACAATAGAGTGTCGGGTCCTGAACTAGAACTCGATGCATTCGATCAAAGTAGTCGAAAAAGTCGAGCGCAATGCCCAGGTCGTCCTCTGTAATGATCACAGAGTCGAAGGCAAAGTTCATGAAGACTTGGTCCAGGGCCCATTTGTAATGACGAGCGATTTTGAAGTAGCCGCGCAAATGTGGCATAATCGGGCGGTCGTTCGCATCCTGAGTTATGTCCGAGAGGTCGGGTTGCTATTCAGTTTGATTGATTTGATAGCCGAGTCAACGTGAAACTCGTCAATTTACTTGAATGAAGGCGAATAGAGATTCGGAATGCTTTTGAATGCTGAGCTTGGTTTCCTGGTGGCCACAGTCTTGGCTGACAATGATCGGAAATCTCTCGGTTAGTTTTGATTCTGAACGCCGCTGGAAAAGTTGACTCAGATGCTCTTCCACTGCTTGAGGCCGATTACAAGACATGACAAGCACAGCAATCGGCCTTGCCCCTGGCTTAGGCTCCAATTTGACTTCGGGCGGGCCTCGCAATCCTGAATCTCCAAGGCCCATTGAGTGTTCGAGATTGCGCGCCTCCGACATCGATCTCTCAAATTGATTCATGATTTGATCGATTTTCCTATCGAGATCTTCCTAGAAACCGCAAGAATTAGAGATTGAGTTAAAGGAAAGAGTAGCCGCTCCTACCAGACGAGCTTCTATTTGAATTCTTTGATTAAGTTCATTGCTGGGCTGCCTGTTGTTAAAATAGACTCCGACCAGAAAGAGGGAGCCAATTAGACCGGTGTAGGCTAATAAGGTGGATCTTTTGATTCGAATGAACATGGCATCTGGCGCGATTGCATTAGCCTCAATAACAGGATGCCACTGAGCACAACCCGGCAGACAAACTTGCGCTTGGGTTCGATGTTTTAAGAGGCAAAATTATTACGGGCGTAGTTGAGTACGTGCTTTCTTATGCTCGCACTCGCTTACGTCATTGCTTCAGTCACATAATTGGGCAGGGCCCTAATAGCCCTCGCATTTGACCGGCGATTGATGTCGAGGGGCTTTATTCAGGCCCAGGTTAGTACGCATGTGGCTGAACAGACTTTTCCTTTGTCTTTTGTCTCTTCACTCACAATAATGCTTGTCAGCGCGTCGACTTGTGCTTGCTCTTTTCTTATACTTCTCCATCTCGATCATAATCCGGACTATTCAACCAATCAGAGTTTCAGCATTCCAAACGGCACTTATCTGCTTGTTTTATCGATTCGAAACAAAACAAAGTGGCAATGCACTTGGCCTAGATTACCGAGGCGAGGCTGTTTTTGGCAGTTTCTTTTTTTCAACCTTGAATTGAATTTATGTAGTCGAGCTAGACAGCTTATCGACCTGCTACATCGGGAATCTACACAATGCGAAAATCGATAAAGTTGTCATAGGTAAAGCGCAAACGCTACCTCAAACCCAAATCCCTCAGGACATGTGCTAGCTGACTAGAACCTAAACGGTGTGGAACATTTTCATTAAGCAAATTGCAAACGCTTCAGAGAAATTCAGCGGACTTGTTTTCCACAATTTATTCGACGAACAGGGTTCCAAGGCGAAATGAATTGAATTCAATGCACATGCTCGCTAGCTACACCATTTCAAAAGCGACTGACAGATCAGACTGCAAAATTAAAGGAGTTTAAAGGAGTTTTATTTACACTCAAATGAGGAGAAATAGGGTGATAGAGAGCAAGTCGGTTGTCTAAAGTTAGGTCTACTTAAATAAGTTGTGGAATGTGTTCGAGATCAGGCTGATTGAGGCAGCTAAAAGATGAGGCAAAATGCAATTGAAGTGGCGAGCGAAAAAGCCAGTTGCTTGGCGAATCCTCTCAAAATGCTCGGAGCCGATGCGTAATAGAACTGAAAGTCTTCCATTTCAAGGTACGGATTGCGTCCGTCGTCGTATCTGATCGGGCAGTTGTCGTCTAAATTTATTTAAATGATTCCAAGTGACTGGCAATCGAAGAGAAAAGTAGAATGTATGCTTACGAAAGCGCTCGTTCTCAGTGAGCTCCAGGAAGAGATCGGCGCCATCCTCTGGCTTGTAGCTCGATGATGTCTGATTGAAGCCGCACGCAGAGCCGATACTTCGCGACATGTGAATAGTCAGCAAGTCACGACGTTCATAGATCCAGCAGCGGAACTTGTTAAACGGCTCGTCTCTGTCGAACGTGATCAAGTAGGATCGGCTGTTTTCGCGCCAGTGACCGGCACATTGGTAAACGTAGTCGATCATCTCGTAGACGCCGATCGGAGTTCCATCGGGATCCATCTCGCGACAATATTCGGCGTCCAAATTCATCACTTTGGTCTGATCACCGCAGACGCTGAACTGCGACTCGATGAACTCAGGCCGACAAGTGATGTACCAGCCGCCGTCGCGAGGCGCCGGAGTGTAGCCGCCTCGGATGCGAGTACGAATCTGACTCGCGTATTGGCCTGTTTGTTTAAATCGATAAATGCCAGTGAAAGGACACTCGGTGGGCGCTGGCGGGTACAGGACGTAAGTGTTGTACTTCCACACCGAATCGCCGCCAAAAGAAGTCCAGGCGCAGACCTCGTAGAAGGGATCGCGTTTCTTGGAGTCGTCGTAGATGCGCGCCATGAACGATTTGCTCTTGCGGTATTGAAGCACGTTGTGGTGACGCTGCTTAAAGTCCAGGCAGATGAAATAGTCAAAGCACTCGCCCTTGGTGACCGAACGCACCAGGTACTGATTACGACCGGCCTGCTGGCACACGTAGTAGGTCTCGCGAAGCCAGCCTCGGTTGTCCACTCGAGACGACTCGTATATGTGAGTGTGGTTGATGATTATCTTGGCGTTTATGTTGGCGGTGTTTATCCATTCGCCGCTGAAATTCTGCGGGAAGAAACATTTCGGCTTTATTTGCTTGGGCACCTCAGGCGTGATGATGACCTTCTCAGGTCCATCGGTCGGACTGTAGAGAGACTGGCACGAGGCGTAGAGCGATTTTGAAAACCACGTGGGCTGATCCTTTCGCGTGAGCATGCATCTGAACTTGTCGTAGGATCGCTCGGTGGCCACTCGCTGATTGGCGATGGCCGTGTAGATGTTGCCTCGCTCGTCCATCCAATTGCCGAGGCAGTCGTAGAGCGGTTCTGCGTCTATTGAGCTGACCAAGTTTTTGCAGGACGCGTAGCGCATTGTGAACCGCTGGTTGACTGTCTGGAAAGGAGAGCCGGGCTCAGGGCACGAGATGAGCTTGGATGCCGGATTGTCGCATCGGCCCTGGCCCGCTTCTTTGAACTCGTATTGAAAGTGGTATGTGCCGTAGATGGTGCTGCGGCACTCCTGCGCCTCGTAGGTCTTGTTGAACAATGTGATGAACGACGAGCTGGGAGCGATCTCACTGCACAGTTCGGTGAACGCCTTGTCCGGGTTGTTATTGCAGCTACTGCGACGTACTTCAATCACACTGCGAGTTCGATTGTAAAACTCGATGCACTGGCTGCAGTCCTTGACTGCGCCCGAAGTTGGCCTATAGTGCATTTTGTAATGCCATTTGGACGGGTGGACTCCCTTGAGAAAGAATTTGGCGATTGACACGCAAACTCCCTGCTCTTCGCGCTGCAGCTTAAGCGTATGCGACGAGTCGCCCGATGCACCGGCGCCCGCTTCGCGGCTGTACTGCTTGCGGCGAATGGCGCCGTTTTTGTAAATGTTCGTAAACGTCTCAAAGCCGTTCTCGTACGAGTAAAACTCGCCCACAATCTCGTCCGGCATGTCGCATTCTGACACAACCAGAGCTGCCAAGACCGACAGAGCGGCGCCTATCAGAACCACACAAGCCGACCTCATATCGCTTAACGTTCGCCAAACTAGTTGTTATTGAGTAAAAAAAAAAATGAATGTCCGTGCGACGACCCGGCACAGCTTACCTGGGCGCATAATGATCCGAAAAAGCAGAATGCACTTTTTACCTATTCGAATTAGCTAGGTCAAGCGAATATGCTAATCAAGGCGGCGATGGACAAGCGCGGCTGAGAAGAGTTGCGGCAAAGAAGAAGCGCCTCCCATACACACATTGCGATTTGGAAGCAGTTCGTTTCTCAGCTGCCAGTAAGGCAAAGACTGATTCACTCGCAACAGTTGCAGTCAAATATAATTCTAATTCATGAGAGCGCAGACACTCGATCGCCTCAGTTTATGCTAATAAGTATCTACAACAGACCGAAGCTGCTCCCTGCCAGAGCGAACAAAGATACGACGAGCGGGAGTGCCCAGTTGCAAATAGCTGCATTTAGACTGCTCAATCATGTCCAGTCTGGCGTCTAACGCAGCCCGTGCCAGTGGCCAAGCAGACAGCACCAACCATGGCAATAGCGGCGGCGCCACTTTTCCCTTTTCCCTCAACTTGAGCAAGTCGTCTCAGACGGGCCAGGAGCTGACCACGTTCAGCCAACGGTACGTAAAGCTGAACGTGGGCGGACATTTGTTCACCACTTCGTTCGACACTTTGACCAAGCATGACAACATGCTGAGGGCAATGTTCTCCGGCCGACTCGAGGTCTGTCTCGACTCGGACGGCTTTGTGGTGATCGATCGATCCGGCAAGCATTTCGAATTCATCTTGAACTTCCTACGCGACGAGGACTTTCAGCCTGCGTCCCTATTGCTTGATTCTAAAAGCGACCTAGAGCTGTACGAGCTACTCAGCGAGGCCAAATTCTACTGCATCCAGCCGTTAGTCGCACTCATCGAGGAGAAGATCATGCGCAATGAGTCCAGGAAGGAGAGCGAGCCCTTCTATGGCTCGTCGATTGTTTCCATGTGCACTTCCAAAAGTGAACTCCTTAAAATTCTCAACTCAACAGACAAGGTTAGTTCGGCTGCAGTTGATTTGCGACTTGGCAAAATCTAACGTTTGACTTGTCTATTGCCTTCACAGCCTTGCATCCGCTTGCTGATAAACCGTCACAACAACAAATACTCATACACAAGTCAATCGGACGACAACTTGCTAAAGAACATCGAGCTCTTTGAGCGTATGGCAATCAAATTCAAGCATCGCATCATGTTCATCAAGGACACAGTCTCAAACGAAGAGATCTGCTGCTGGTACGTGCACGGCAGAGGACGCAAGCTGGCCGAAGTGTGCTGCACAAGCATTGTCTACACAACCGAAAAGAAGCAGACCAAAGTTGAATTTCCCGACTCGAAGATTCTCGAGGACATATTCATGAACGCAGTTCTGCTCGAGTCAAAAGAGACGAGCGGCTCTCCGGAGCACTCGAGTGTCCAATATGCGAGCAGTCAGCTCTACCATCATCTAACCCTTGACGAGGAGGCGGTCGAGGAGATGCCACGCTTGCAAATGAATCAGCCAGGCTCGAACGAGCTTAATTGCTCAACCAATAGTCTAAGTAACGAGAGTGCCCGCAGCCGGCGGAGTGTTCGCTAGCCGCCCATGTTTTCCCATCGCGTTTGTAATTTAATCCAATAAATGATCTGAGACTCGACCCATGTTTTATTTCGCTTTCTCGTATTCAATTTTAATTTTTGTTCTGGGTGCCGGCCTGTTCGACTTGTGGTTCACAGTCCAGTTTCCGAGGCTTTCGTTCGAGTAAAAGTCCATCGGATATTCTGGCTGCCATTCGATCTGCTTGAGACCGACCATCGCTTCGTATGGCGTCAGCAATGGCCGATCGAAAAACTCGCCCCAGTCGATTGACAAACGCGGACAGCCAATTTGAACCCATCTATTCGTTCGAGTGAAAATTTTGTCCTACCGCTCGACAACAGAGACAACTTACGTGTCAATTTGCTCTCGGAACAGCTTCAGCTTGTCTGGAAATATCTCAGACATGAGCACGATAAAGTAGCTCTTGTTGAAAGACTCGAGCTTTTCGATCAGGTTCTCCAAGATCTTGGGCGATCCTTGTCTGCCCAATGTTGACAGAATAATTCCGTAATTCTGCGCCTGATTGGGCCCTTTGCTGATAGCCGACCGTTCAATTTGACGCTTTCGATTCGATTTCATCTGAGCAAAGTCGTAGTATTCACGCGTGAACACTTTACTGTACGGATCGTATCTGCGCACAAGTCAGTTGAGTCAATTTTGAAGGCTTTCAATTCGACTGCTCACTTGTAAGCATCCACGTTCTCGTTTGCGATCATAATCGATTCGAGATGAAACCGACCGTCTCCGACATAGATGATTGCGTCAGTGTCAGTGAGCTTGGGCGACGTGCAGCCGAGTATCTCGCCGGGCGATAGAGGCCGGCACTGAGGCAGTTTTACTTCATAGCCGATTTCCTTTAGCTGACGGCTTGTTGCCTATTCGAGTCAGTAATCTCTCAAATTAGCATGCTTAGTCTGGATTGATCGAAGCTTGATGAATCACCTGAATGGACGAAGCGAATTGAATAGTGCTGACCAGCGCGATTCTCTTGCTTGTGTCAAAGTTGAATTTGAGCGTCTCAATCAAATGATCCAAGTCGATCTTAATGTCGACAAAGATGTACAAGACTTGAATGCCGTTTGTGACGTCGATCGGCACTTGTTTCAATTCAATGAGACCTGAACAATAATGCGCCCAAATTCGAGGCCAAACTTACCCAGACAACTGTGGCCGTAATGAATGATAAGGTCGCAATTGAGTGCGCGCGCTGAAAAATCATCGATGCAACATGCGCCGTAAGTGACATCACCTTGAACGTTGCTTGTTTGGTCTTGGGCTTCGAATCGTCGATTGATGAGCCTATTTACCCATAATAAGAGTTTCAGCGCCAGTAAACCTAGACAAGGCGATAAGCGGGCGATAAATGAAATGAAAAAAGACAAAAGCCTACTCTTGAATGATGTCCGCTATTGTGCAAGCGTAGAGAAGAAGGCCCTCGGGCATTTGAAGAGCCACTAATTGCAAGTGTAAGTGCGACCATTTATAAAAAAAAACTGCAATTCACCTCTCTTGGACTTGTTCGATTTGATCTTCCAGATCGTCTTGTGAATTTCAAAGTTGTAATTGGCCGGCAAGACCTTAACCGCCGCGTTCAGCTGAGCGTTGTTCAATATCTCGTCCGGGATCTGATTAAGGATCACTCTTTTCATTTTTCCTTCGTCTTCTTTCCTCCTGATCGACGGTGCTGAATTCAAAAGTAAAATTCAAAATGTTCAAAAATTCGGCATTTAATTATGCCTTCTCGTGTGCACACTAAAACAAGCGCTACAGTGCCGCATTCTTGTCTCCTCCGTATTGCTGGTTGTTTCCTAGCTCGAGCTATTGGCCACCCGTTGAGCACAGAAATATTCAAAGAGAAGAACGTGGATTTGAGCATTAAAGTTTATTCACAATCAAACAATTTCAAAGTGTTTTGCATCCAAATGCATTTCAAAGTGTCAACTGAGGCGCGCTCATTTACAATAGCGGTCTGACTTCATTTTCTCTCGCCGGTCCAAAAGGGCCTCGTGTAAAGTGCCGAGCTCTTTGGCCGATTTCAACTCGCCGACGTCCTCTTTGCTGAGACGAAGCTTTTTGTCTTCAAATTTTTGAAATTTTTTCACATAATTGAGCTCAACGTTGCGCAAGTCTTCGGTCTGCTCCTCTTCGGGCAGCTGCTTTTTGGCTTTGTTCTCTTCGCGTTTGTTCAGAGAGCGGATCCGCAGCTCGTTGTCCTCCTTCTCGCTTTTCAACGCAACTATCTCGCCGTCGCTGCTCACGCCCACGTAATTGCCGTTGTACGCCTTGAGGTAAACCTTGAGGCCGTCGTAGTCATATTCGAGTTTGACTTCGAACTGCTCTTTGGGGCCAATGGCTTCAGTGCGACCGACAATTAGTCCGTTGGTGTTGACGCTAAGAAATTTGCCGTATGCCGACTTGAATGCCGCCCGCTGGTCGTCGACTCGAACAGCAGTTAGCACTTCGCAGACATCCGGCTGCTCGCCCGGCTCATGTGGACTGCCCATCACAAACAGGCCGTTGTCCAGCGCGTGCATGTACATGAACTCGCGAAATTCGATGAACACCGAGCCGGTGATGTGATCAAAGCTGCTGATGCACCAGCCGCCGCCGTGGTTGCGCTCATCTTCGAGTTGGGCGTCGTTGCCTGCTCCTTCCGCCTTGCGCTTTTTCGCTTTTTTGCTGCTCTTACTTTTTTTGGCGTCCGACTCGCCTTTGAGGCGCAGTTTTCCACTTTTTGTCGCAAAGTAGCCGCCCGAGCTCATTTTCATTCAGTCAGAAAGTCGCACAGAATGAGAGCCAGCGAACGGCGCGCATAAGCAGCAGCAATTTGCTATGCACCAAATGTTCGCTTACTTTTCCTCGTTCAATCTGATCGTCGTATGTGCTTTCGAAAATGTCCGAGCGCCGGGGAATTGACGTTAATGTTGAACACAGTCAACCACCTGATTGACCAAGAGCTGCAATACGAACCGCTCGGCAGACTCAAGTTCTACCAGCGGCGTATGAGCTTTGCATGCAACCTCTATCAGAAAGAACTCAAAGCTCACTACAACTGTGTAAATGCGATCCAGTTCTCCAATCGAGATGGGGCCCTGCTCGCCTCAGGCGGCGATGACAAGCGTGTCCTTCTCTGGAACATAAACGAAGATATATTGACCTCAAAGCGACGCCCGCCAGCCGTTCTGAAGGGCTCGCACGGAAGTAACGTGTTCGCTCTGGCCTGGAACAATGAAAATTCCAAACTATTCTCGGCTGGTAACGACCACCAAATGCTCATACACGATCCGCGAACACTTCAGCTCTGTGATTTGTTCTTGTTCGACGACTCAATAATGGACCTGGCAGCGCATCCACGCCACTCCTACTTGATTGTGAGCGCATGTCAGAACGGCGAAGTGACCATGAACGACCTTCGCATGTCAAATTCAGACGGAGTGCTGATTGCGTCCGCTCGTCGATACCCGTCCAGTTCCCATCAAGTTGTTTGGAATCCAGGAGGAGCATACTTGAGCTGTGCCTATCATCCGTTCAGAGACGAGCTGTTGGTCACTGGCAACGAAATAAGCGGAATGACTCTGATCGACACAAGAATGATGCAGGCCGTTGTTCGCTTTTCCAGAGAAGCAGTCGATAGGCCCCGACGCGAGCACTATCAGCAGATGATCACTAGCGTGTCATTCAGCCAAGACGGCCAACAATTGGCTGTGATGCGAGGTAATCGCCTTCGTCCGGCCATGTACGAGCTGGGCCAAGTTGCACCCGTGAAGCAATTTGACCATGAATGCTTCAGCTCGTTGTGCACCATGAAAAATGCGTGCTTTGCAGGCGCTGACGATCGCTACTTTGTGTGCGGGTCAGACGACTTTTCAATATTCATTTGGGACACTCAAGCCGAGTCTGAGTGCTCGAGTTTGAATTGTGAGCCTCATCTCAGACTAAGAGGGCACCGCTCGATTCCGAACCAGTGCAGCTTCAATCGTCACTATCAAATGCTGGCCACAAGTGGAGTGGAAAAAGTCATAAAAATATGGTCTTTGTTCCAACTGCCAGGCTCGATGGCAGGTGGCCTGCGAGGTCTGTCTCACGAGTATCTGCCAGAGAGAGAACTTTACCGCTACGAAGACCTGTTCGGTTCGGCGTCGTCCAGAGAAGCGCAAGGCTATGTGCCGGTGATTAGGCAGTGGAATCAACCCGGGGCGGACGATCAAGAGGAGAATGTCGAAGAGGATCGCATGATGATTGCCTACTTTGATTCGCAAGTGAGAAGAAACCGTCCGGGCGATAGACGCTCGCCTGAGCCAACAAGCGGGGAAGACGATCAAGATCGTGGCGACGACACAAATGAAGCAGAAAACGACGAGTTGAGTCCTTTTGAATCGGAGGCAGAGGCTAATTTAAGCGAGCCTGTGCTCGAGCCACGCGAAAGCGACCGAGAGAGCTCAACATCGATGAGTAGCGACTCGCCTGAATCGGTTGAGGACTTCAATTTGGACAATATTCATTCCAAAGCGAGCGCGTGCAGACAAAAGAAGGGAAAGGAGAAGAAGTCGCCTTCGCTTCGAAACCGACTCATAAATCTAAAACATCGACAGAGCATGAACATGCTCGAGCAAGAAGATTACAAAAACGTTCTTCAGCTTCTGAACGTGTCAAACGAGATTGACCGAGAAGACGAGAGTCCTAGCCAAATGAGGCTTCGGATTGGCAGCTGCAAGCCGCCAGAAAGCCAAGAGCCTGCCACTGAGGCCAACACGTCAAGCTATTTCTCTATGATTGAAACGGCTCGAGCCAGACCGGCGAGCGAGATTCGAAGCCTAAACGAGAAGAAGCGTAAAATAGAACTCGACAAAGACGAAAGTGATAGCGATTCTCCTGAAACAAACAGCGCCGATACTGCCCAGACGCCGCACGCAGTCTCTTTTAAACGAACGAACGCTAAAGATTGTTGCTCACGGCGTCGGTACCGGTCCACTCAAGACGATTAAAACAGTCCGTTTGTCTTTTTGCTTGTAAAATAGGTTTCGTTTTATTTCAACTATTATCTGATTTCATGTCGACTCTTTCAGCACATTGTTGAGAATAAACTCGTGAAGGGCATTTAATTGATATTTGAGCGTCTCTTCCACTTTGTTCACTTTGCTGTTGGCGGCAATTTGGTTAATGATCAGAGTTGGTCTAAATTAAAGCGCATTTACTTTGACAATAGCTCAAGCTCGTTCTCGATCTCGCCCACGTTTACTAGCGGCGATCTATTGGCGATCGACACCGTCGAGACACTCGAGCATCGTTTGTAGAGCATGTTCGGCGAGAGGCGATTTATGTTCCTGATCAGACGCGATTTCTTACGCAGCATGTTCGGCTGTTTCTCTTCGTCCGGCGAGAGATCGATTGACTTTAGAAGTGACGGAGCCGACTGCTGCGATAGATTGAGAGCACCAGAGGATTCGTGCGGCTGCGACTCGTTCAGAGTTTCGCCGCTCTTTGGGTCCGGCTTGGAGAGAGTGCGTTGAAGTGAGACCATCTGAGTCAATCTTCTCTTGCCGATGCCGACTGATTCGGTCAACTCGCACTGTTGGGTTTGATTAAAATAAAAGTCCGAATGATAATAAAAATGGATAGAAAAGCACAACCTCGCGCAAGTCGAATGTGACTTGAAACTTGGACTCGAACAGCTCGGCAAAGTCCGGATAAGTGTCAAACACATCGAGTAGATCGGATCGTTCGATTTTGTGCAGGTCGCAGTAGCTCAATGCTCGAACATCACACGACGATCGGCCCTGTCCGATCAAGGTTTACAACACATGAGTGAGAGCCGGGCTCGTTGGTGTTACCATTATGTCGCGCTCGCTGTACTTGCCGATGTTCTCGCCGAATATGTCGTTCTTCTCCAGAATTGCAAAAACTTCGCCGCCCTTGCCGATTTCGATTGTGCCCCGAGAGATGAAGTAGATGGCGGTTAGATTGTCGCCGCGGTGAATTAGAGTGTCGCCCGGCGGAACGTGCGTCGATTTGAATTGAAGCGCCAGCATTCTGAGACAGCCCTCGCTGGCTCCGTGAAAGGCCGAGCAGCGCGAGAGGATCACACGATTCAAATGAAGACAAATGTCGGCCTGCAACGACTCGGGGAAGCTCTTTAGAACCGAGTTCATGTCCACACCGTTCGTGTACGACCAAGTGTGCTCAAACGATTCCTGCATTCGCTTGCAGAGCGTCTTGGGAATCGAATGAAACTTTATAAAGTCTTTTACGCACTCTTGCATTTCTTTCAGCTCCTCTGTGCCTTGGTACATTTTTATCATGATCGTGGTCACATTACCGAATATGGCGGCCGATATCAATGCTAAGCGATGAAAAGGAAATGAAAATTTGGTCACGATTGTTGCAATTAGGTCACTTACAGCCGAGCAGCATGGCGGCGATGGAGAAAATCTTTTCCCAGTTGGTGGTCGGACTCACGTTGCCAAAGCCCACACTGGTCAGACTGGTCAAAGAGAAGAACAGAGCGGTGAGATACTTTGACTTGAGGTCTGGTCCGCTTTGCGAGTCATCATCTCTGTACGGCATGTTGAACTTCTCGGCCAGATGATCGAGCCAGCTGTACTTGGGCTCTGGTAAAGTAGGACGCTCCATATAAGCGATCGCATAAAACACACAAGCGAGCCAGTGTCCGACCAAGGCGAACGCGGCCATTAACAGTAGAAGCATTGCGCCGCCGTACTCGGAGAACGACTGCAGCTTGGGAAATATTCGAATGAGCCGTATGAGCCGCACTATTTTCAACAGGCCAGTTATTTTTAGCGTCTGCAAGCACAAACGTTTTAAAACTAAAACGGAGCCGAGTGAGCAGTGTTGATTCTATTTACGTCAATATTTCCCGATCCGAACAAGAGCAAGTCGAAGGGCATGGCCGATATTGCGTCGATTGCGAACCAGCCCTTGAAGTAATGCTTGGCTATTTCCATCGGCTCGTAGACAGCCTCGCCGTCTTTAGAAATAAATGTCGTTCTGTTTTGATTTAGATGGTTCAGTTGATGATTGCGAGTCAAACATTAGCACGAGCACGTCATGAAAGGGATTGGAACGAGAGCTTGCCTGAAAGTTATGAAAATGTCCAACAAGAACATGAGATCGACGATGAGATCGATGATAACAAACGGACCGGCACCGGTCGCCTGCTTGCTGAATAGACGTGTGGACGCGTGCTGGTTGAGTTTAGCACGTTTCTCGCTCTCGTTAAGCAAGAAGGCAACTGTGAACGGAGTGAATATGGCCGTGTACATTACAAGCAGCAAAATGATCCAGTCCCAGACCGCCTTGAACGGCGAGTAGTGCAGTATGATGCACTTTTGTCTGAATTTTTTCACTGCTTGTTCGCTACGATCCGCCAGACTTGAGTTTTCGCTCTCGCGCGTGTTTCTCTTTGAAATTTTTTTTTGAAAAAAAAAGAATAACCGCAGCCGGATTAGAATGAGCTCGTCGATCGATTAATCGAGTTGAATAAATGGGTCTTACTCGCATTAGACGGCGCTCGGTGATTATTCGCCGGAAGCTATTCTTCTTGGCATATTTGTTTCTACTGCTCGGATCGGACGGTCTCTTTGACGGCGTGTCCATTGTTCACTGGAGAAAAGTGCCTGTTCTAACAAAGATACCAACTCTAGTCTATTAAAATGATTCAATTCTTTTGCTCGGTTCAGCTTGAAACGAGCTTATTAGCAGAGCCAACTTGAGATGTTTCAATCAGCTCTAAGCCAAACAGAAATGAGTTGCATCATGCATAAAGAAAATTGATTTTAAGATTATTTAATTAATTTGCCTTATCGGCGCCATCCAGAGGTCGCTGCCGCTATCGACGCACTCCACTTCCCTCGTTTCTGTCACTGCTGCTGCCACATTAAAACTTGAAGCCGGCGTAAAATGAGCGTTGTTGCATTGTATTGGAGCATAATCGGCCGTGGCCGATCGACCACCATTGCCTATTTACTCATGGGCAAAAATTAATATATATTTAATTTCTTCATATGCGTATATGTCTGTGGTGCGTGCGTTTTTCTATGTTTGCGCCCGCTCTGAAGCGAAGCCCCGGAAGCAAACCCAAAGAATCATTTCGCCTGCACAGTATAAAATCGATATTTATCGTAATACTCGGCTCAGCAAATTGAACGTCGTTCGTAGTCGCTTTTTATCAGCCACGCCAATTCCATGCCTCTTTCTTCTTGGCCGAACACAAAGAAATAGGCACAACAAGAGAGAGAGGGAGAGAGAGAGAACCGGCAATTGAGGAAGACGCATTCCACTTCTTGAGAAGAATTAAAGGCGACGATGATGATAATGATGATGACGACGACGACGACGACGGCACACGCAATAAACCGCTCAACTCGTTGCCTGCCAAGCAGCGGACATAGAGCTTTCTAATCTAGGATGAATGCATTCTGCACTTGGGCTAATTTTTCTCTGCACTTTGAGAGATTCGCAGTACTCTGAATTCGCCACGAGTGAAATGTGCCGACGAATGGAAATTATTTTATTCAAGACAGAATGAATATAAAACTGCTGGGTGTAGACAGGAGTAGCTTGAAATTGTCTGAATGCTTGCTTCAGAGTTAGTTTATTTAAAAACAGAGCTATTCATCTTTGGCCTGTTGGCCGGGTTTGAACGATGCCATATGAATGGCGATCGCACTCGCAACTTCTTCGGATGTCTTGTTCTGGCCGTAATAGTCGACAAAGTTGCCTTCTGGATCAACCAAATACATAATGACCGTGTGGTCGACCTGAACCGTTTGTTTAAGAAGCGAATCGCAAGCCCGGGAGGGTCATCTACTCACAATGTAGTCGTTGTCTTCGTCCTTGGGTCCTGCACTGTAGTAGACCCGATAGGCCCTGGTCACTTGGTCTATTTGCTCTTTGTTTCCGCTTAGGCCGACAAGTTTGGGCGAGAACTCTTTAAAGAAGCCGATGAGTGGCCGATGCGACAAGCCCCATTCGCTGCCTCTTACCCTTAACGTAGCGGCCCACAGTCTTGTTGTCATCTCTTTCGGGATCGACTGTAATGAATATTGGAACGATACTAGCTCCCTTGACGTTGACCTTCTCTAACAGGTCGATTGCATGGCACATTTTCTCGAGCTCATCGGGACAAATGTCAGGACAACGGGTGAAGCCTGTGTCCAGCAATTGCAGGCTCAGGTCTTGTTAAAGATTGGTCAAATTCAACATACCGAAGTAGATGAGCATCCATTTGCCGAGGAACTCGGTATTCCGTCTGATTTTGCCCTCTTCATCAATGAGCTCAAAAGGGCCGCCGATAGCCATCTTGCCGACCGCTCGCCGCCTTTGCCTCTTCAAGCTGGCGTCTTTCTCTTCTTTCATTTTGTACATGAATATCACAAATGCGAGTGTGAATATCAACACGACCACAGCGCCCCTCCAACTGATGAACTTGAACAAGCGCCGTTTAGTTGGCATTTCAGTTTAGTTGAGATTTTCCACTTACAGAACGAGACGCTTTCTTGGATTTGGACGATAGAGATCCTTCAAAACGAACAAGAATGCTGCCCGGCGTTTTGCCATTCAGTTCGCTCTTTAGGCAAAATAGAACCGGGCGACGTTGGGGAATTCTAGTGACGGCGGTCTGCAGGTTGCGCTTCAACGGACCCCTCAGGCTGGACCAGGTGAGAGCACGAGGCACCCGACAAGTGCCCATCAAAAGCAGGCGATTCATGTTTCAGTCAAGTCACAGAGCGAGTTTCGGACTCGTTTTGAATCGAGCGATTTTATGATGAAATACTTCGAGCACACGATTTCTTACATAATTCAAGCACAAGTATACGCGCGTTATTGCAACCAGAAAAATTCAAATCTATGCCTGGCAATGGAAGGCAGATTGACTGCCTCGACTCGACTTGGTCCGTTCTAGACAGATTTGAACTGGCTGAGCGAAATTCGCCGGCTAATCTGATAAGAGATGTTGCCTTACACGTTTGGGGCTTTGAACGTCCCGAACTTGCCAGCACGTATTCAATTGGTGTCATTCAATTTTGATGCGTGTGCGGGAGGAGGGGGTGGTTTGTGCGATCGAACGCGTTCTCAATCGTCTCGCAAACAAAGTAGTTTGAGGAGTTTCGCCATCAAACAAGACGACAGCGGAAAGTGTGCACGCGGCGACCGGTGAAGCGAGGTAGTGAAGCGCTCGTTGAACGCTATGCCGCACGCCTTCGATTGAAATAAATTCTTGCATAAAACGTTCATTCGACGACGACTCAAATTGATCAATCGGCTTGAATTGGCTCAGTGCATGGCTAGAATGGAGGTCAAGTTGAATGTGCGCACATGCTTCAACCCGTGCGATTCGATGCTGGCGCTAAGCCTTGGCGAGCAGCAAGCGCCGTCTATTGAGGACCAGGAAATCCAGAGCATCTTACGCAATGCCCTGCGCAGCTTGGCCTGGAGCCAGTCAGTACAAGTCCAATGCAAGTATTGTCCGACACTGCCCTCTTCTCGTCCTTGCTTGGACTTTGACAAAATGCTCCTTCAAACTGACCGAGTCTGATCTGCATCTCTCACTCGATCAGCAGCTCACTATCTTTTTCCAGATTTTTGCCTCCGTTTTTAATTTTTGGACAAAATCTCGCTCTGCCCATTCGTTTTCACTATTTTCGATTACATTCCACCGAACGACCGACGAACGATGACCGCTCTTTTTCATCATTTTCGAATAAAATTTATTTCAGAGCATTTAAGAGCTTGTCAATTGAGCGCCTCTCTCGCGTTTTCCATTAGCACTTTCGCCTCATTTAGTTCTAAAACAGGATACGACGCTGAATTGCAGAAGTCAAACAAATATGCAAAACGGTACCATTCAATAGTAAATCCAGCTTGTCGAGATCAAACGTCACCACGCGTGGTTTCACTTGGCCAGTCAATGTGTCCTTTACGTTCAGCTTCAAGTGTGCCACAGTTTCGCTTTCCTATCAATTTCGTTTCTCAACCGACTGATTCAATGCGAAAAGAAAAATTTGTTTACAAGTCCAGAGCTTGATGAAACAACGTGATCCACTCGCCAGTCGATTGATTCAAGTCGATTTACTTGGAGAAAAGGGCTCTTTTAAAGAATTGTGATTTTGATTCGAGTAGTCGGTGTGACTCACAGCGAAGAGAGCTTTCGCTGAGCAGCTCGGACAGTCGATCGAGATTATCGTCGAAAACTCGGCAAATGGCCGTCGAATGCTCTGTTCGATTAAAGGTAAGTTAAGATGCGGCATTTCTTAAGTAGAAGGTGAAATGGCCCGGAAACCTTTGGGCATTCCGAGCTGTTGCAGTTCAGTGTTGAGTATGTCGGAAGAGACTTGATTACGAGTGGCACTCTTGAGCAAGAACTCGATCAGTGCAGCACATGATTTTATGTCATTCAATTCGAGTTTGGCGTCGCTCGCCAGTTTTTCGATTCGACTTGTGGACAACTCTTCGCCATTGATCAGCTGCTTGGCTATTTGACTCGCAAATAGCTTGGCCTTAACTGAGCTCTGGCATTTGAATGAATCAAATTGGTTGCGAAATTTGGATAAAAAAAAACAAGAGCAGCTACTATTTTGGACAGTGTGACTATCTCGGCCAGAACCCAGTCAGGACAGTCGAGATCGCCGTAGAATCTGAATCTCTTGTTGTTGAGGCAAATGTTTGAATTAGACACAAGCTGGCAGAGTCGATCACTATTTACCATTTCGGCTCCTGTTCTATTCTCCGATCCAAATGAACAGGCCTCAGACCAAATGGGTTTGTGGAAGCTTTGTCAAATGTCATGTGACTGCCAGTGCTGGATTGCATAAATAAGTTTAGGTTTTAAGTGCGAGCTTGTGTTGCATGTAGAGAGATTGAAGAGAAATATGCAGACAAGCGGCATTGGTGGTGGTAGTGGTGGCGGTGCCAAAACGGCCGGTGATAACCAAACGCTCAAGGCGTACGAGAAGCGAGTAAAAGAAGACGTGCGGCTGATCGGTGAGAATCTGTTTGAAATGATGCGGCTGTTCAAGCTGGAAGACGATCGAACAATGAAGGTGACGTTCAACTCAAAAATTCTCTTCTTCTGCTCCAAATTGACAGTTTGCCATATAGGCTCTGGAAGAGTACAGTCTGAACCGCATGAGCCAGTCGAGTATTGACTCGTTCGAAGTAGAAATTCGAGTCGCCAATATAATCAAGTCGGCCGAGTCGTTGAGCAAAATTGTGTCCGATCTCAAAGACCTCACAATCCTCAACGACTTCAAATCGATCAATCAACAGCTAACCAGTCAGAGCCATTTCTATCGACTCAAAGAGCAGGAAATCGACAAGCAGCTAACATTCACCAAAGACAATTTGGTGAAAATACTCCACGAGTTGAATAACGAGTACTTCACGTCCAACTACAAGTGATCTTCAAGTGACCAGTAATCATCGAGATAGGCCCCATTTTCACGTTCTTTGATCAAACTAGCTCAGGCGAATAAAGATCTGTTCTTTCAAAAGTTGCTTCAAGTTCCAACCGAAACAACTCTGTGCTAACTCACAGAGGCGCTCTCTTCGCAACCGAACCTTTAATCTTATCACCAGAGTTCCATGTGACTGGTCTGTTTCTTATTTCAAGATGGAATGGCCCTGGCAATACAAATTCCCGCCATTTTTCACTCTTCAGCCTAACGAAGACACGCGGAACAAGCAGCTGAGTGCCTGGTGCGATCTGGTTCTTAGCTACTGCAAACACAAACGCCTATTTCGACTCGACGTGGTCGACTCGCAGTCAAGCGAACTCTTCTTCAACAAAGACCTCGACAGAAAGTGTTCGGCCGAATTGATAAAAGCAATCATAGACGAGCTGGTAAAGCGCGGCAATGCCATTTGGCTGCCATCAGACGCATCTTCGAGCAAGCATCATAAGCGATCTTCAACCGAACAGCGCAAGGTTCTCGTTTTATGGCATTCGCTGAGCGAATGGGCCGATTTGATTTACGCCTATGTGAATCGTAATGCGCTGCAGAACACGGTGTGCACTTTTTTCGAGCTGATCGAGTCCGACGATCGAAAGGGAGAGCCTTTCTACAAGCTCGACGTGGAGCTCTTTCGACGCGCTCTCTCCGTACTCGAACAGCGGCACAAGGCCGAGCTGATCAGTCTCGACGACAACTCTGATCAGGGAGTCAAGTTTTTCTAAAGCTTGAAACATTAGACGAGAGCAGATCATTCTTACTTGCCTATTCCACGCGTGTCTGGTTCGTTATTACTCATTTGAATAAACATTTGGCTTCTTAATGTTTGCCTCTTTCCTGATGCTTTTTGTTTCATCATTTGGTCTCTCTCTCTCTCGATTCTTTTAAACCAAAATGAGAATTTCAAAGTATTGCTCAATAACAGAGCGTCGTGGGTCATGCATAAAAAATGATAAGAAGCACTCAGAACAAAAATAAATCCAAAAAGAAACAGAAAAGAATCGAAAATGGCATCTGCCTTGTCGAACGAAGAAGCCGAACAAAGTCAGATGGGCAGATCAGTGAAAGATCGACTATTCAAACAATGGAGCCAGAGCATGCAGGCACATCCGACTTGCATCGTTTTCGATCTCGACTACACTCTGTGGCCATTTTTTGTCGAGAGCAGTGTGATCGGTCCACTCTGTCGAAAGGAGAAAAAAGTAAAGCATGCCACTTTCTATCAAGTGTTAGATCACCGCGATCGAGTTGTCAAGGAGTACGAGAATGTGAGCGAGATCTTGAGCACGTTTGATCAACTTCGTCAGAATTCAAATGCAAAATTTTCAATGGCAATCGCCAGCAAATCAACCAGAAGAGACCTGGCACTTGAGCTCATTAAGGCACACGGATGGGACGGTTATTTTCAATCAATTCAAATCTATCCGGGCAGCAAAGTGCATCATTTGAGGAAAATAAAAGCCGAGCTCGGCTTGAATTCTTTGGAGCAAATGCTCTTCTACGACGATAACAAAAAGAACATAAGCGAATGTGAAAAGCTAGGCGTGGTTTGTCAGCAGCTCGGTCGACACTTTGGCCTTGGCGTCGAGGATACCGTCAACGGTCTCAAAAAATTTAATTCAACCAAATTGATCAGTCGTCAAGTGAATAGGCGCTAGACGCTAGACACGAGGCAAACACGCAGCGAGCTGACTAATTTAATGGAAATTTCGTAACAACAAGCATAATTGAGAAAATTCGCGCCGAGTTTGATGTTGAGGCGAATCAGACGGCTCTGTGTCGAGCCGAGGAGTTGACAAGCTTCCAGTGAAGTGGGAAAAGCCATGGCAGGAGAACAGGAGGAATTCACAATCGCTGAAAAATGGTGTCAAATTGAATACCAGCCAGCTGTAATATGCTTCGATCTTGATCACACTCTGTGGCCGTTCTACACGGACTATCTCATAGAGCCAGTGAGAGAATGCAATTCAACTGGCGAACTGATAGACGCCAGTGGCAAAGTGATTCGACCTTTTCCTCAAGTAGACCAAATGATTCGCCAACTCAGGCAGAATTGTCTGAGCGACGGCCAGTATATGGCGATCGCAAGCCGTGCCTTAAACTCTGACCTAGCCATGCAGATCATCACTCATTTCGGCTGGCTTCACTTATTCGATTCTGTTCAAGTCTATTCGACATCGAAAGAAATGCACATGAAAGCCATTCTAGACGAACTTCAACTCGACGATTACAATCAAATTCTCTTCTTTGATGACAACAAGTTCAACATACGACACACTCGTCGCCTCGGCGTTTTCGCTGTTCAAGTCAATAGAGATTCAGGCTTGAATTGTCCGGTCTTAATCAAAGGCCTTGAAAGCTACAGTCGACATAAAAAGAACAAATTTCGTCAGCATAAGCAATAAAAATTTTCCAACTTACGGCCTTTTTAGTCTTGAATATTGGTAGTGACGTTATCAATAATTGCCGCTTTTTAAATTTTTATAAGCAGTCTTCAAACGTAAGCAAAACTAGAGAGCTGAATGTAAATTTGCCGAGGCAGCAAATTGACTGAATGAAGAACAAGGCCAAACTTGAGGAGAAATTCAGCTGTCTAAATGTTCATGAAGATGTTCGGACCAAAGTGATCGACGGATGGAAAAAGTTGAAAAAAAAGCCCAACGTGATTGTATTCGATTTGGATTATACATTGTGGCCGTATTTTGTGGACAATTGCTGTGAGCCGCCGTTAAGGAAAGAGACAAGAGACGGAGTTCAAGTAGTGGTCGACTCAAAAAACAACTATTTGTTTGGCTTCCCACACGTGCTGACTATATTGAAGACACTTCGCGAGGAATGCTTGGACGAGAGGCAATATTTGGCGATTGCCAGTGCCGCTTGGTCCAAACAAGAGGCGATCGAATTGATTGAAGCGCTCGGCTGGGCTCCGTATCTAAGCTCGTATCAGATATTTGACAACACAAAAACGATTCACATGGAAAATCTAAAGAAAGAGCTCGACTTTAAAAGCTTCGACGAGGTTTTATTCTTCGACGATGCCAATTACAACATAAAAGCGACGTCGAAAATCGGTGTTTGCGCAGTTCAAGTCAGTCAGCAGGTCGGTGTGAGTGTAGACCAGTTCCTGGCGGGTCTTAAAATGTTCGAGAGTGGAATAAAATCCAAATAAGCATATTTCAATACTATCTAGGCTATTAAATGTTTGTTTTCAATAAAACGTTTTCATGTGTTTGCGAGCCATTTGCTCTTTTAATATATAAGAAAAGATGCTTCGAACTTGATGATTAAAGAGCTTAATGTGAGAAGAAATATGATGTGAAGAGAGTTCAAGACAGAGAGCAAACGAAAAAAGAGGGGGCTGACCGGTGATCGAAACCGGGACCTCTCGCACCCGAAGCGAGAATCATACCACTAGACCATCAGCCCTCGCTAACAAATCCGAGTCAATTTAATTATTATCTATAAGCTCGATTCAGAGCACAATCAATTTGAAAATCAAACCTAAACCGATTTAAAAGAGCATTTGAATCGCGTTAATCAATGTATTGAATTAGCTTGTAAAAAGCTAAGATAATGCGAGCAATTGTCAAGTAACGTGAATGCATTTATTAAACAGTTCAATCTAGATGAGAGCTTAACTGTAGTTGGGCCAAGTGCGGATCAAATTGTACAGAGTTTGGCCTACAGGAATACGTGAGAAGGTGTACAAAGCTTGGCATGAGTGAAAAAGGCTCTACCTGGGCATTCAGTGGAACCGCCATCGCGGTGACCCTTAAGGGTGTAGCTTCGCTTGATGTATCCGTAATCAACCGCGCATTGGATGAGATTCTTGACTGCATTCAATGCTGCACTGTTCGGAAGCTTCGAGGTGAATGTTCCGAGCATGCAGATGCCTTTACAGATAATTGCGTCAATTGAGTATTCTTCCTCAAACTCGAGTGTTTGATTTACCGATCGAGTCGCCGTTGTAGGCTGGCTCATGAGCACCTCGTTTGTTCCATCTTGGTAGGAGCCAGGTTGAAAGGCATCGGTTCTTGAAATGAAACGAATCTTGTACTTACCCACGACCCTCGTAGACGTTGCCGTCCTCGCCGACAAGGAAGTTGTAGCCAATGTCCGACCAGCCTTTGGTGTTGATGTGATAAGTCTGAATGTTCTTGACAGTAGAGATACAAGTCGATTCAGAGTAGCAAGAGGCTCCGGCCGAGTGATGAATGACAGCGTAAGTGAGCGAGTTGGGCAGTGAACTGACGGCTCCTGCAGGAGCTCTAGCACCCCATTGAGATCGAGTTATAATTCGGGGGCACGCTTTTAAACAGACGATTAGAAAACTAGAATTTTAGAAAGCTTCCGCCGTCATCCCGTTTACCAGATTGGGCATAGCCGAACAAGGCGAGGACGAGCAATGTAACAGCGAGCTTGATCATGTTTTTCTTTTTATTCTATCGACTGAATGATTCAGATTGAAGCAAAACGCTCGCTTTATATAGAGCAGCTAAATACCGAGTACCGAGTGCAAAGGCAACGCCTTAATTTCAAAAATAAAACAAAACAAAACTGAGGGCCAAAATTTGCGATAAGAAATTGCCACATGCCAATTTACAAGCAACAAATAAGATTTAAATAGAAAATAAAACGTGCGATTAAGTTAAAGCTGTGTGAGCTTTGGATCGATAAGATTGGACGATTGGCTCTTGACATGTTGATAGCGCAGAGGCAAGTTTTGATTTAACGATTTTCTAAATCTTTGCTTCACCTCGTTCAAATCGACCGTGTAGTCCTTGGGTATAAAACCGACGCGACCATTGCGAACACTCGCGACCAAGTAGAATTTGCTGTCATAGTCGCGCACTATTTTCACTGTTTCGCCCTTTTTCAGCGAAAGGCCGCTCGAATCGGCCGCTTGAAAGTCGAATAGCACTGTTAGAACTTGTTCTCGACTGCGCCGCTCTTTTGAGACAAAGTTTTGAGTCAGCGCCGGGTCGATAAGACTTTTGGTAGATTTGCTTTTTGATTGCTGTTGGCCTGTTGATTTGCGTCGCGACGCTTCAGGCGCATTGGCCGCTTTCATGTGCGCTCTGAATTTGGCGCAAATGTCGCTGTTCTCAAGCATCAGCTCTCGGGCGACAAGCGAACACTTTGAATTGTTGGTTGAAGCTGAAGTGAGCGAACTTTCTTCGCCCGGTTCTTCAATGCTCACTTTCCACTCTTGAGTCTCAGAGGCACTGAGGATCGAGGTCCGAGCAAAAGAACGTTCGGAGTCGGTTGTCGAGCTTGTCGACGTAGACGACAGGATTTGAACTGCGTTTGTGTCTTCTTCGCCTTCGCTGGAGGCACTTTTGCACGAGATTTTGCAGTTGCTCTTTTGACATTCAAATAGTTTGTTTGTGTTTATCAAGCTAAAATAGCGACGCTGAGGTGACTCGGCACCTTCGTGACGGGTTTCAGCCGAGCTGTCCTGTTTGCTCAGGGAGCTAAAGTTGATGGCCGACGGCTCAGGCGATTCGGCCGAGTCGCTTTCTAGATTGAGTGAGCTTGACCGCTTTGAGCAGCTCTCTTGTCTCTTGAGGAGGCCGCTGTTTATGCTTATTGCCAGACGCGATCGAGCTTTGAGTTTGCATAGCTCATCAAAGCTGGTCACAATCTTAGCGAGTTGATAAGTTTGAGAGTCGGCAGTTGTCATCGGCTTAGCGGTGTCGTTTTTGTTGTTACTCGACGAGTTGATGACTTTGGACGATCGCAAGTGTTCAACTTTGGGCTCAAGCAACTTGCGAGTCATCTCCAACTCGTTTCGGCTAAAACCTTTTTTTTCACTGCTCTAGACATAAATCACTGCATGAGAATTCGGACTAGGTGCATTAAACTCGCATTAAGCGTCCAAATGAGGCGATTACCAAAGCTGAGCGACGACAATTAAACCAAGGTGTGTGGTCGTGTGCTGGATTGAGTGTGGTCGGTGTGTGTGTGTATTTGGTTAAATATCTATCGAGTCAAGCGCGCAGTTTAAGGTAAGCGAGTGATCGAGCGATGCGTTCGTAAATGGACGCGTGCACGGGTGTTTGTGATCAGAATGTGAATGACTCGTATTCAGTAAAAAGGGTAATCAAAATAAAAACGGCCTCTGGACCGCGCTCATCACCGTCATCACCATCACCGCCATCTCGTTTAATTTCAAATTCAAATTCGTGCAAATCACAAACACAAACGAACGCTTTCAATCGCTTTTATTTGTCTCTGCGGGGTCCACTCACTCACATTGAGGCAAACAAATTGGCCGCTTACTGCTGACTTGATCAAATGTATCGGATGGCCGCTAGACTTGCAAAGGCTGATAACATGCTCAATAAATAGGACGAGCGCCCGTCCGTCTAGAATTGTGAAGGCAAGCGAGTCAGTGATAAAGCAAGCGGACGAGCATAGAAGTAAATTTAAGAGAGTCTATAGGGGCTGGGAAGGGCAACAACTGGAGCGAGCAGTTCAGCCTTCGCGCTCACGAACGATCCGCATCTAATTCAAAATGCAATTGAACGAGCGAATAGGCCAGCGAACGAACGAGGTGTTTAGGCGTATTGTTCGCTTGCCGATTCGAGCCGGTTCACTGAATGAGCTTGATTAAATAAGATTAAGAGTACGAAATGTTGATAAACAGCGATGTCAATTGGATGTTTATTTTCGCTCGTTCCCTCGCTCAATCGCTTTGACTCGGCTTAGAAGAGCACGTTGAAGCGAAAAACAACAAGCGGCTTATTGAGGCCTTATTGGAGTATTCAGGCGAATCGATCGCTCCTATTATCTAATCCGAGGAGTTGCGCGGCCCAGAATGAGCAGTTGGGCTACTCGAGTACTCTTTATGTAACGAGGCCCCTTTAACCTGCAGCAATGCAACTACAAATAACTTACAAACAAACACCGCGAAATCAAACAAGGCACAAACGCTCAAATGGACCGCGCGCTTTCTCTCTCGCACAACTAGTTCAAAATCAAGTGCCAAGTGACGATCGCGGAATCTGAGCAAGAACAAATAAATACAAGCGATCGAAATGAGGTGTTAAAGAAAAAAAGAGGCTTGTCGTTGGGTAAGAAAGCAAGCCAACAAGCTAGCGAACGCTTAAAAAGAGGTTTAGGCGAAAAAAGCCATAGAGCCAATAAAGCCAGAGAGTGAGCTCATTTGTGAAGCCAACTAATCAAATAAGACGAGGGGGGTGTTGAGCCAGGGCCAGGTGAAAGCCGTACAGGCGATTTAATTAAGTTAGTGAGCGACAACAGGCAGGCAAAGCGGACGAGCAGGCCTGAAACGCTCGATTGACTCTCAAGTTTGATAAGCGAGACTTGAGGGAAATGCAAACTGGCTAGACATGTACATCATCATCGCCATCATGCGGCGTGCCCGTCAGCCTACAAGCCAAAATAGTAATAAAATGAAATTGGACCGACGCGCCAGCAGTGCACCGACGCCGCCCGGACCTCGTCAAAATATGCAACATGGAGCATTGCTCGGCGATAATTTAATAGAGCGTCATTGCTACATTATAAATCACTTAGAACACGAAATAATGAGACCAGAGAAGAGAGAGAGAGGAGCCACAACAAAATATTAAAATAAAAAAAAAAAAGAATCGAACCAAGTTGAGACTGGCCGCCGGCGGTGTGTCCATTCGATTATTCGTCGTCGCAATGCGCGCTCGTCGGGGGCTATATTGAGATGCACGATTAAACGAGTGTTTCGCATGCTCTATTGTTCAAGTGGCCGACTGATCGAAGCAGTGATTGCGAACACTAAGCCAGCTGGCAGGAGCGGGCTTAAAGCTGTTCACCTCTTGAGCGGATTAACAGCTAACGCGTCATAACGTGTTAATGGGCGCATCGTCTCAATAGATTCACTCTTATCCGTCCCAGTCAGAGTCCTAAATTCCTGTTCGGCCAATTTGTCTTCGGCCCTCTCTTCTAATGCCAAACAAACGAGCTTTTTCGCACTTTGGACATGTACATGAAGAAAAGCTGCCAAAACGCAAAAAAGCTGTTTCAGTCATATTTGTTGTCTGATCTACCGCTCACTTCTATTTATGCTATCCGGCCGTAAAAGGTCGCAATTCTCGTCGTGGGAGAGTTGCAGCTGTTCGAATCGGGCAGATTGCACCATATCGAAAATTACAACAACGAACATTTCGCTCAGTGAGTATGGGCAAAGTTTATTCAACTAACAAAAGTCAACGCAAATGTCACATCTCTACGCACTGTTTAGCTGGGTGCAAATTGTTCAAGTGACTTGAACCAGTTTTGTTATTTACTTTCTCTACTGTTCTTCTCACGGGCCTTTGTACACTCCGCCGTCGTCCTGAGCCGCTTGCATCTCCGCAGCTGGAGCAGCGGTCGCCTGAGAACTTTCTCTTTGGCTTTTCTTGGATTCGCTCACGCTCTTTTCTGATTTCTTGCTCAATTTAGACGGCTTTTCTTTAACCGAACGATCTGATGCGTTTGCGATGTTTTTCATTTCCAGCTCGTCGGAATAATCAGTTGACTCCCGGGGCAAGACAGTGGGCTTGACGACCATCGGCTTCCTCTGCACTGGACTCGCTTCTCTCGGCCTCATTCGAAACAACTTGCTCAGCAAGTAGATGCACTGTACTCTGATTTGCGTGTTCATTAGTCCATAGATAATTGGCGACACGCTGATTGAAATGATGAACAAGACTGTAAGCAAGACGTAAACGTCCGGGTGAAGGTTGTTCTTTTTGTCGATCAAACGAATAACGCCGTAGGGCATGTAGCCGAAAAAGAACACGGTAAAGATTATGGCGAACATTTTGCTAATTTGAATCTCGCGTCTCAATGAAAAGGAACTGCTCGCCTGCGTCGAAGTGCATAGCATGATTTGCTCTGTGGTATCACCGTTGGCAATTGCAGGCGTCCTTGCACTTTCCCTACGAAACGAAATCTCGCGTCTTTTCGGATTCGCTCGGCCGCCCAGTGCTTTGCGAACATTTCGTGAGACGGTGTGCACTCTAGCAAATATTTGCGCAAAACAAAAGCAGACAATCAAGGACGGAATGAGAATGTTAAAGAGCACAATTAGAAGATTCTGCATCCGTCCGACTTCGGGCGCGAGCAAGCATCGCAGCGCCGCTCGGCTATAGACCGTCATATTTCGGTTAATGAGTGCCGGTAGGCAAACGGCGATCGGAATGAGACGAGCCAGTACGAGAGAAAGGACGCAGTAGACTTTGGGCGACATTCGCATGTATGAGACGTGCTGGTTGCAGACAACGACCAGAAATCGGTGAATGCTGATCAGACCGTGATGCCACAATAGGCTTCCTGTGCAGATAATGCTGGTGTAGACAAACACTTCGCAGAGCTGCGTGCCCTGCCATTCCATGAACGAATAAGACAGGCCGACAAGGAACTGATTGAAACCGATGTTGAATATGTCATTTAATTGAAGACTAACTATGAATATGTTGACAATGTTGTTTCTTAGCTCTTGCTTGCTAAGAATGGCGATAATAATGAGCGAGTCGCCGAATATGCCCAAAATGATGAATGCGAATGCAACAATTGCACCCAGGGCGCTGCCCAGACGGCTTGGCTGCGCTCCTTCTAGAATTGACTCGTTCAGGAACTCGACTGTTTCGTTCAGCATTGCGAATTTTACGACTTCTCGTATGAATTAAACGTTATTGAACATAACTGTCGCTTCCCGCTTAGATCGTCTGAGGAAAATTCTAAAAAAAATTGGAACAAAATCAGAACAATTAAATCGACAATAAAAACATCCTTTGTTCGGACTTGACTAAGAGTTCGTTAAATGTGTTCTATCAAGCTGAGCGGCGTCTAACCTTGTTTCATAAGACTTCATGAGTTTTGAAAAAGAGTCTCAACAGTTCGAAGAATTAGCTTAGATCTTGAGCTTAAGCCTAGAACTTCAGAGCCCATGACAAAACGCATGACAACTGCTTACGTTTGATTGATGTTGAAATCAATTCAAGAGTGCTTGCTGATGTACGTGAGCGACCGCAACTGCGAGCAGTAAACTTCTAGTTGTGCATGACTTGTCGAGTTAAATCAGCCTTAGAGAAGGAACAGACAGAGGAGTAATGAAGAGTAGAAAATCGAAGTGTCTCAGTGTGTTTGCAATTGACATTCGATCTAGCTTTAATTAAGTTGATGATTATACTTTCCGGCTATGAAGGAAGCCCGAGTTGGCCGCCTCATATTTAATTCAAGTGCTTCTCTGCTTTGTTTGGCTGGATGTGAGTTAGGATGCGCGTTAAAAGGCCTGGCATGCAAGCTAAAAGCCGATCGAGCTCATTTTGAGCGCCGAATCACAGTTAGACGCTTACTCATGATAACCAGTCTTGCATGAACTGCTTAAAATAAGAGAGAGGAATGCAGAAACGCCATTTTCAAAGCCCTTGCCAATAGGTTTAGACTCGTCGACATTGGCCTCGTCTAAAACAGGCATTTGCCAACGCGTCTGTTTGCTACTTTTTCCTGTTTGGCGTCATTTGCCTGAATAAATAATGGATGCTGCGAGATACCTGATGTTTATCCCACTAGGGCCATTTTTGTCGGGTTTTTTTATGAGAAAATTTCAGGCGATCAAACCTAAGAGAATTTTCCAGGCGGCTAGAAAAACACCAAGAGCACTAGGGCGTTCAGATTGTGAAGCTTATTGCAATAGCAGAGATTAACGGAAACAGAACAGATGAATGCAAGTGGAAAATCGATTTGATGAACGGGGTCGGCGCCTGTATTGAACAGACTGACGACTGAAGCTCAACGAGGCTGATTTGATAAAAATGAATCAAAGTGTAGCGATAATGAGCAACCGTCAGAACGAGTCATGCCGAATGATTTGATTAAATAAATGATTAAGCTGAACACGAGTCAAGTAAGCGTATTAGCGAAACAGAGAAGGAGGAAAGCGAAGAAGCTAGGCCTGCACCCGTCGCGTCAGAAAAGATACAAAATCTAATCTTATTCAATTTGAATTGTAGATTTGCTAATTTAGTTACGCGCATGCGGGCTCCTTTAGCACACATAGGTCATGCAGTAGGCGTTTAACATCCTAATTGGCAGCGTTTTGCAGTGCCTTCTTTTCTAATCAGAAATTATGGCTCAGTGACTGATCTCTCTTTCGCAATCTCATGAAGGTTATTCGGTAGGAGACGATCGTAGTCACACGGCGGGACGCATGGTCGCACGGATTTTTCAAGATTATTGAGCGTCAGTCGTTAATTAGCCAAAAAGAGCTCAACTTCTTTTCATCAGTTCGTTTCCGTAAATCCAGCTGATTGCGAAGAATATGAAGAATGAAGTAGAGAACGTCAAGCGAAATTCTTTCCAAGTGAATTAAGCAACTTGTTCAACATTTAATTGGAAGCTGTGGCATTTTCACATTAATTGAAATGCAGAGCTCGCCAGCAATTGGCATGGATAGACCAATGGAGCTTATAAATGTTGATTAACAGAAAGAGAAAAATAGAGGGAGGGAAAGAGAAGAAGGAAGAGGCAGAGAGGGAGGGCGGTCTGGTCGAATTGAAAGCACGTCAACTTAGAATTATTGCGGCCTAGCACTCTGCACGGCCGACACGTATATTCAGAGTGGCAGAATAATAGCAAACGAGTAGAGTGAGCAAGCTCTAATCAAGGCTTAGATGGTGAATAATGCATAAAATAGAAATACTATAGAGAAGACACGCAAGCTATAAATGCTTTGAAAATGCCGGAAGTGGCATTTTATTGCAGATTTTGTTTACTTTAAACAGCATTTCGGACTGATTTAGACCGAGACCGCCTCGTCAACACGCCGCAACACTTGCACTCAGCGCACAAGAACCACGCTCGAGAATCAGAAGAGAAATGTTCATTTGGACTAATTGAACAGCCAGAAGAATAAGAAGAAGTCTAGTGAGCCATGCATGCGTTTTACCTGTGTCTGAGCCTTCTCATGCTGTTGGCTGTCGTAAGCTTCTCTGCCTTTTAATTAATTTAAAAGCTTTTGCTATTTTTGGCTTGTAGAGATCCTGTGCCGCTTTGGAGCATGATATACTCGATGAATCGCAATCGCAGTCAAAATCGTTCGAGCAAGATGAATACCAGTTAGGCATGACTAAGCTAAATGCTACATTGGATGAGCGTGACTACAAAGCTGCTTATCAGTTGTTGACAAGCGCGGCCGAAAAGGGAAACGCGCAGGCCAAAGAGGAGCTGGCAATCGCTTATTTGTTCGGTGACCATCTTGCACGCAATTTAACACACGCGCGCATCCTGCTGCAGGAGGTTGCCGATCAGACTGGAAGTCCTCGCGCTCAGTTTTATCTGGCATTCATATTCGCTTCGGGTCTGGATATTCGATCGAACCAGGCGAAAGCTCTCACATACTTCACGTTCGCAGCTCTGGGAGGTGAGCCCCTGGCACAGATGGCACTCGGTTACCGCTATCACTTGGGAATTAATGTGGCGACGTCGTGCGAAACAGCCCTGAGCTTTTATAAACGCGTTGCTGCCTCGGTCGCAGATCGAATGAGCGCAAACTCGGTGGGCACAGTGGTGCACAAAGTGCGTCTCTACGACGAAGAAGAAAAACTGACCGGTCAAAGCCAAGCGATGCTGGACGATGACCTCGTTCAGTACTATCAAATGCTCGCTGATCGAGGCGATACTCAGGCGCAGTACGGCCTCGGTCTGCTTTACTACCAGGGCGCGCGGGGACTGAACGTTCAAATCGAGAAAGCGTTTCACTACTTTTCAAGAGCGGCCGAGTCGGGCAATAACTATGCGATGGCCTACTTGGGCAAAATCTATCTCGAGGGAAGTGGCACAATAAAACAAGATAATGCGAGTGCTCTGCGCTATTTCCGACAAGCAGCCGAACGAGGCAATCCGATCGGACAAGCTGGTCTCGGTCAGATTTACTTTTACGGCTCGGGCGTCGAGCAAGACTTTGCCAAAGCGATAAAATTCTTTCAGCAGTCGGCCGACCAGAACTACGTCGAGGGCCACTTCTTGCTCGGCATAGTTCACTACTTTGGCTATGGCGTACGCAAAGACTACAAGCAGGCAGTTAAGCATTTTAATATGGCTGCGCAGTTGGGCCATGTTCTCGGCTACTATAATCTGGCTCAGATGCATGCAACAGGAACAGGTGTGCTCCGCTCATGTGCGACAGCCACTGAACTGTTCAAGAATGTAGCCGAACGCGGACCCGTCTCGCGTCTCTTCACTGAAGCGTATGCTGCATACAAAGAGCACAATTTCGACAAAGCGCTTATAAAATATCTCATTTTGGCTGAGCTCGGCTTTGAGATCGCACAAAGCAACGTCGCATTCTTGCTTGATCAATGTGAGTAATTAATTGTAGAGGCATTGTCACGCTGCCTAAAATAGAAATTAATTCGTTTAAGTGGAGGGAAAGCTGTTTGAGGAAAACGAGTCGCTTAGAAGAGCTCTAGTCAACTGGAACAGGGCTGCCAGCCAGGGTTATCATGTGGCGCGTCTCCGGCTCGGCGATCTCTACTATTATGGACGCGGAACTAAAGTCGATTATCAACAAGCTGCCTCACACTACAAATACGCGTCCGAAGTGAGTCACAATCCGCAGGCAATGTTTAATCTAGCCTATATGCACGAGAACGGCCTCGGCTTGAGACGAGATATGCACTTGGCCAAAAGGTTCTACGACATGGCATCGGAAACAAGTCCCGAAGCGAATCTGCCTGTCGCTCTCGCTCTGATAAAGTTAAACTTTTTGTTCATGCTCGAAGGCTGGTCGGATTTATTTCAGTTGTTTGACATATTTCAACTGCCGTCCGGAATCGAGGCCAGTTGGGATATCTACCTGATCAGCATCCTGTCCGGGCTTATAGCTTTCTTATATTTGATTCGTCGTCGTCATATGTGATTGCTCGCTATCCAAGAAGAAAAACAAAATTAAAATTTCACAACTAAATCTTATCGACTCGTTAGACTGGTTTCCCCAAGTCAGCAGAGGGCAGGCGAGAGAGAAAAGGCATCTTAAGTCATAATGTTTTATTTTCTTTGAAAAATTGAAAAGCTTCACACATTTAAGAAGCGAAAACATTTCAAGCTGGCCAATCCAACTCAGTACTGACGCATTTTGTAGCATTTGTATTCTGCTGTGAAATAGTTGATGAGATTGGTGGCGATTATTGCAACGAAGAAATAGATGAAGAGGAGAACAATGCTGACGGAGAGACGCTCCGTGAATATGTAGAGCAGGAATCCAATCAGAACGAGGAAGAAGGCTAGAATGTGAACAAAGACCGAAGAGACTAGGGCGTTGCGCACCGAGTTGAGCTTCTCGTTCACGTCGATGAACTTGAATGCGTAGAGCATGCACAATATGGCGAAAATGAACAGACAGTAGCCAGTTACGAACAATCCTTGAGCGGCAGTCACTTGGTCAATTCTGTATTGCTCGGCGAACTCAATGAGGAGGGTAGAAATGCCTTGTTCCACGCACAGAACAGTTCCATACCAGGGCTCGGATGTGACCTCCTCAGTTCGATTGGCATCGATGGTCACGTTCGGCTCTGATCGGTAGCAAGTGTTCCACAGTCCGTAGCATCGCACATCACTGCAAGCCCAGGCCGTGGTGGACAGTGCCACAATTCCAAACACGAGCGACACCAAACTGAACAGTAGAATGAGCAGCAGCCATTTCTTTTGTGGTCGATTGTTGGTGTCCTTGTGGCGCCTGAACATGTTGCGCAGTGTCTCGCCCTTGTTCCTCAAATAGGTCCTGGTCTTGGACTCATTTGTCTGCTCGTTTGAGGTCTCAGGCTGTTGTTCGCTTTCCTGCTCGACATCGGGCTTGGGCGGGATGGCGGCGTTGTCTGTTTCGATGGACATTTTGGCTTCGATTGATTCTTTAGGTTGAGACGAAGATCTTGAGCGTAATGATACGTTGAGACGGCGAGGTCAATATTTTAAATGCGCGTTGGGCAATAATGACAGGAGGGGTGCTGAACTCTGCATAGACTCCACCCAGTAATCGATTGGCCATCTCAAAGGTCAAGTTATTCAAGATTGTGACCGTCGTACCAGATGTGCGGACAGAGGCGGGTCACGTAAGCTCCACCCGGCCCGACGTTTATAAGCGGCTGTCGGTTGGGCCGTCAGTCATCATCCAACCGACCAGATAACCGTCAACATGATACTCATGACCAAATTCGGCAAATTCAAGGTGCGGCTAATCGCCAGCATCAACCTCTCGATGCTCCTGGGCGTATTCAATCTGGCCGCCGTGTTCAGCAACTACTGGGCCAAATACCTCGACTTTGAAGGCATTGTTCACTACGCCGGAGTCTGGCGCACCTGCCCTTATCAGGGCGAATGTCAATGGAGAGATGGTCTCCTCACCGAGGAAGTAAACGCCTGGGCGGTGTTTGTGCGCTTCCTAGTCGCCATTGGCACCTTCCTCAATCTGCTGGCAATCGTCCTCTTCATCCTGGCGCTGGTCTATAAACTCAACAAGCGATCAATGAAGTCAATTCAAAGTCTGGAATGGGGCAACATCTCTCTAGTCGCTGCCTTTGTCTTCCTTCTTGTGGCGCTTGGTATGTTCATTACAATTCACGGAAACTTCAGTCTCTGGCTAGTGGTCATCTCCTTGATATTCCTGGTCATCACCACCAACCTGCTCACGAGATATTTCACCTTCATCTACATTCAGAACACGCGGGACATGAAGAGTAGCCGTTTGTCGGCGAGAAATGGAGCCGACCGTCTAACTGAAGACGACAGCGAGTACGAACAAGGCACTCGAGCAGAAGACAAATTGGCGATGGGTCCAGTGTCAGGCAAGGAATCGACCAATGACGTCAATGGAGAAGGCCGAGTTTCGGAGGCCACAGCATCCAATGAAGCTCTCATTCCTCAACCTACAGGCACCGTGACTGTACTGGAGGTCCAAGAAGAGACGGTGACCACAACAACTAATGGCACTGCTTAAATGCTCTGTTCAGGATTTCTCTTGATAGAATTCTATTATTGTTGATAATAAACGAATTTCGTATTCTCAAACTCCTATTTCTATTTATTAAATCTGCTAGCGTCTGTAGAGCGACTTGTTCATTAATTCTCTCATCTGATCCATCACTGCCTTCCTGTCACTGCTTTTAATGATCGCTGAGCCCGATACTACCATGTTGGCACCGTTGCTTGCGCATTGGGCCACGTTGCCTGGTCCCACTCCTCCGTCGACTTCGATGTTTAAATGAGCAAAGTGTTCTCTGAGGAACCTCACCTTGGGCATCATGTCTTCCATGAACTTTTGTCCGCCTTGAGATTGGGTCTGGATTAGCGCATTGTTAATTGGCCTAATGTTAAGCACTGACCATGACCCGGCTCGACAGTCATGACAAGCGCCATATCGATTTGATCGACGAAAGGCAGAAGCGATTCGACCGGAGTGTTTGGCTTAATGGCAAGGCCGACCTTCATTCCCGCCTCTTTAATGAGTCTAATGCACTCTCCAGGTGTGCTGGTCGCCTCCAAATGAAAGGTGTACTGATCGGCGCCCGCCTCGAACATTCCTTGAACCCATTTCTCGGGCTGCTCGACCATCATGTGCATGTCGAAGAAGGCCTCTTTCACATGAGAGCGAAGGCATTTAACCAAAGGATGGCCGAAAGTCAAATTATTGACAAAGTGGCCGTCCATCACGTCGAGGTGAAGGTAGTCAGCGCCGCATCTAAGCAAGTCTTCACATTCCGCAGTCAGGTTCGAGAGATCTGCGTTCAGAATCGACGGACCGATCAGGACGTCATGCGACTTGATTTCCAGTCTCTTTTAACCATCAGCATCAGCCTAATGCCTTAGCTAAAGGAGCTTAGATGACACTCACCTTCATTCGATTGTCCCCGTGCTGTTAGTTTGCTCTATTTATGAAAATGCTCATCAATCCAAGCAAGTAGTTCGAGTAAATTGCAAACTTAACTTTTCCGAAAACGTTCCCCAGCAAACCGCGTTTCTTTTTGAACGTGCTCTCGACTAGCCTGAAATTCTTTTAACGAGCTCTGAGATCAAACGAAATAAACGCTTCTAATCAAAACCATTCGTAAGACGAAGCATCTCTGAGCGAACAAGGTTTCTCGGCCCGGTTTTGCCTAGTCCAACAAAGCTGGTTGGCTCATCGGCTTTCTGAAATTTGAAATTTTCCCGATGCAAACGTTTTCCAGGTCTTATGAAACAAAATAAAAGCTGTCAGAGGATTGATAGAAGAGATTAAGATGGATGGCAACGAGTTGCATGCAGACAAACTTTTGAGCGCATTATGGACTTGAGAAATTAAAATTAAAAGGCAGCGACATCGAAGCGAGCTAAATATGCGCCGTGCGTGAGTCACAATTTGACATGAGAGAAGATTAAAGAGTTTGAAAAAAATAATCTGCGAATTGAATATTGAGCGATGAACCGCAATGGAAACGGCCCAATGAGCGAGATAAGCGAGCACATAAAGAACGCTCGCGAGAGCGCTCTATTCGGCAACTACGACGCATCTCAAGTCTACTACGAAGGCGTTCTGCTCGAGCTTGAGCGTTTGCTGCAGCAGCCGCAGTTCGAAGAAAAGTACTCAATGTCGCGGCAGTGCTTGTTGAAATGCCGGCGGTTGATCGAGGCGGAACAGGCTCAAGTCAAAGAGATCACCAACTCGTTGTCAGCTTTCAAAATCAGCACAAGTCCGAAGGCATCGCCTTACGTCGGAGCGATAGGAGGCGCCTACCACAATCCGTACGAGATGCCCGAGCGTGATCCGGACGTGTGGCCCCCTCCACCTCCGAACAACAACAACAACAATAACAAATACAGACCGAACGCTGCCTACCAGATCGGCGCCAACACGCCCAGTCCCAAACAAGCAAATTACAAAGGACGCCAAGTGAATGCAAAAGCTGTACCACCAGGCGCCAAACGAGTTTCAAACGATCGACGCTCAAACCCGGTGGCGGCCGCTGCGGCTGCCGCTTCCGGCGAGCCGGAGAAAAAGTTCGAAGCTGGCGGAGTGAACAAGGATTTGATTGAGGCGCTCGAGCGCGATATAGTTCAACGCAATCCGAACGTAAAATGGGACGATATAGCCGGATGCGAGGAAGCAAAGAAGCTGCTGAAGGAAGCCGTGGTGCTGCCCATGATCATGCCCGAGTATTTCCGAGGCATTCGTCGTCCATATCGTGGTGTGCTCATGGTAGGCCCGCCTGGAACTGGCAAAACCATGCTGGCCAAAGCGGTGGCCACCGAGTGCAAGACAACATTTTTCAACGTGTGCTCCTCGTCGCTGACCTCAAAGTACCACGGCGAGTCTGAAAAGCTTGTGCGGCTGTTGTTTGAAATGGCCCATTTCTACGCACCTAGCACTGTGTTCATAGACGAAATAGACTCGATATGTTCAAAAAGAGGCTCAAGCAACGAGCACGAGGCGAGCAGAAGAGTAAAATCAGAGCTGCTTGTTCAAATCGAAGGAGTCTCGACTACTCAGGCTGCGAGCGGTGATGACCCGACCAAAATGGTCATCGTTCTCGGCGCCACAAATTTTCCGTGGGACATCGACGAAGCATTAAGACGTCGACTTGAAAAGCGAATCTACATTCCGCTTCCAGATCTGAGCTCGCGAATCGCTCTGCTCCAACTCAACTTGCGCGAAGTGCGTCTAGAAGACGACGTCAACTTGGAAGAGATCGCCAAGCGACTCGATGGCTACTCGGGCGCAGACGTGACCACTGTTTGCCGCGACTCGTCCATGATGGGAATGCGGAAGAAAATCGATGGCCTCACCATTGAACAAATTCAGGCCATGGACAAAGAGGAGTTGAACATACCGACCAAAATGGAGGATTTCATGATTGTGCTCAGCCGAGTAAGTCCGTCCGTGTCTAAAAATGATCTCGAACGCTACGAGAAATGGATGCAAGAGTTCGGCAGTACCTAAACGCGGCGCCTGGCTCGCATCTATTACTCTCTGCCTCTCTATTCAGTTTTCAAACAACAAGTTTAATTCTCAATTCAAATGCACGCGAACACAACTGACAATTTAAATGAGCCGAACAATCAGAATATAAAATTCTTCGTCGTCAGCGACAATCTTTTTTAAATTCTTAATTAAAACAGAACCGAATTATTTTATTCGACAAAGAAAGCGAGAAAATTAGAGAGAGGAAATAAATTAATCAGTTGTACTTGAAGGTACGTCAACGGGCATCTCATTGAACGGCTCTGTGGGTAGGGCAGAGGTGTGTTGAAGAGAAAGAGATTGAAACGGAGCCTGGTTGCAGTTGGACGCCGCAGGCGGCTGATTTCGGGACACGCTGCAAGTTCTGGTCGGTGCAAGGCGTTCGTTTGCGCGCAGAACATTCAACTTTTGACTTTCACTGCGTCTCAAGTTGATGGCTTTTAGTTTGGCAAGAGAGGCGAGTGCGTTCTCGGTTAAGAACGTGTCGGCGTTCTCCTCTGGCTTTTGACATTTTTCAAGAAACTCTGACGGAAAGACGAGCGTGCACCATTTGGATGCGAGTGATGACGGATGCGGCATGAGAACGGCCGGCTCGAACTCGCAAGTCTCAAGGTCAAACGATGCCGACTTAAGTACGTACGACTCAGAGCAGGGCCCGTCGTGCTCTTCGATCAGATAAAATATTTTGGAGCCTTGCATAACCGTGCTCGAAATGCACTGATAGCTGAGCGAGACAGGAATGGTGGCCACCTCGGTCCATTGGACCGTTTGCAGGTCGAATATCTCAATACAGGGCGCGAGCCGATACTTTTCATCTTCGCCGCCGAACAGAATTACTTTGTTCGAATAGAAGAAGACGCTTGGATTAAACCGGACTGTGATGGGCGCCGGATAGACCTCGACCTCATTGGTGCTCAGGTTGACCAAGTACGAGTGCGGCGACAGTGTATGGTTGGGAAGGTCAGTGAGTTTGCCGCCCACAATAAACAGTCGCTTGCCTTCGCTCGAGTCAAACACACATGCGCCCGGCCACTTGAGAACGGGCACGTCGCATTGCAAATTCGTCCAACAGTCGTGTTCAATCGAGTAGATCTCAATCGGCGATTTGACCGGAAACGTGGCGTAAAAGTTGCCCACATTGCCGTAAACACCGCCAACAGCGACCACGTACTCGTCAGAGGAGCAGAGTGTGAAGAATTGACGCTTTTCGTTCATCGGCGCAATCGAGCTCCAGCAGCCGCTTCGAGGGTCGAATCTAAAGCATTTGCGGCTTGTCTCTCGACTGGTTTCGCTGTAGCCGCCGCAAGCGTACAAGAAGTTGTTGACGACCACAAACTTTTGGCTCAGCGTTTTGCAAGTGGCCTGCGAGCTGCACAAATACTGCCAGGCTTCTT
Organism: Proales similis; assembly: GCA_019059635.1. Taxonomy (NCBI): domain Eukaryota; kingdom Metazoa; phylum Rotifera; class Eurotatoria; order Ploima; family Proalidae; genus Proales; species Proales similis. Next base: position 1,043,261 of record JAGVRJ010000005.1, read on the forward strand.
CTTTCTTGTTGAGTATGTACATGCTTTCGTTAATACAGACCATGACGGGCTCATTGCGAATGGTCGAGCGCATAGACGAGGTACAGTACTGTCTGTTGGGCAGCGCAAAGTACTCGTACGAGTCGATCAGAAGCTCGGCGCAACGCGGCTCGCTCTTGACCAGGTCGTGTTTGGTCACAATGTTCACAAACTGATCTGGCCTCATTGTCTGGAAGCGAACATGCTGCATCAGTTCGTAGACTGGCGAGCGTTTTCGAGATCCGCCTGTCTTTGCGGACGACTTACTGGTCACGTTGCTGCTGTTGACCAGACTTGTCGATGAGTAATGATCGATCCATTCGACGCACGCCTGAAAGACCCTGATCTCTGGATAGAGGCGAAGGCGATTGCTCTTCAAGTAGAAGCTCATTTGGTCGAGAGTCAGTTTCTTGAAATTTCCGTTTTGCACCAGTTTGCCAAAATAGCGCAGAATGAATGCGTCTATTTCGCTGCGAAGTTGTCCAATGCAAAACGTCTCGGCCAAGTTGAGAATCTCCACGCAATTGTCGGCCGTAGTCTTTTCGACTAGAAACTCCTCACAGAGACGAAGCGCATGCTTCACCTGAAGATGAGAGACGGCGCGCAAGATGTCCTCAATATTGGTCAGCGATAGACACAGTTGACCGGTGTAGATGAATTCGATTACTTGGCGCAGGCCTTGAGCTGTGACACCTTTGAGATCGATTACATCCTGGCGCGTTTCTTGCATGCCCGAGTTGAACATCGCTGCAAAGTAGTCGCAAGAGCCGATCATGAGACATTTGTGTACACGGAATTGCTGATGCTCGACGCTGATAACCATGTCGGTTAAAAAGGGCGCCTCGAGCACCAGTCGTTGTTCGTTCAACTTTTCGAGCAAACTGCGCGGATATTCGGCTGATCGCTTGGCCATTTCGTTAAGCTCGCTCATTGCTCTCCTCTATTCTTCTTTCTTCTTTTTTTCGTTTAGGCCATTTACCATAACCTTCGCCCATGTTTGTGATTATTAAAATTTATTACTTGCCGCCTGCTGTATTAATTATGAGACAAATGCCCATAATGAGCCCACAGCCTGCACTCTTCCGCCTTCTCTCCAACATCCTTCAACAATTTTTGGCCATCTGGGTCCCCAAAATCAAATGTACTCATGAACCCGCTTAGCTCCGATTCTCGTCTCTATTTGATGCAAGCACGCGAGTGCCCTTCAATTTGTTCATTCCCTTCTATTTGGCCTATGAAAGATCTACGAAGCCGTCGTCTATTGGGATCCATGAGCAGCACATGTTTATTTTTTAATGAACCATGAGAAAGCGCTGTGTCTATCTGTGCTGCCTCTTTTCCCATTTGTAATAAAATAGAATGAAATTTAAGGGAGGAAAAAAAAATAGCGCGACGAGAGCGAATGAAGAGGCGAATCAGAGAGGCGATTAAATAGACGACAGTGATGACATGGGGTTGTTATGAGAGCGAGTTGAAGTTGAGAATTGTGTCTAAATTGGCGCAGATTGAGCACCAAAATTAAGAAGAGGGAGAGAGAAAGAGAATGCGACTATCTCTGATCAAGAGCGCTTGCCTAATTCCTATTAATTCTGGATAATGAATTTCGGCCATTAAAAGAAAAGTAGAGAAGAACAGAGCGAATAGCGGCTTTTCATTTCTCTTGATTCCATTCACCTGAACTGGGTTTTTTGAGCGCGCAAAAATGATCAGCGGCAAACAGGGCATGTGCCGCATGACCCGTCTTGGCGCAATGCCTCAGTCTCTATTCGAACTTGCTAGTTGCATGAAATGCTTCACTCTGCTGCATATCGCATTTCCCAATCTCCACGTTGACCTTGACGAGGGGCCTTTCTTTTTCCTGTACAATCAAACGCGCAAAATCTATCCAAACAGGGAGGCGGACATTGCACTGATTGCTGAAATGTTGGAGACCGATCAGTTTACTAAATGGCGCTCGTGCTGCTGGGCAGCCAGACGCTGTTGTCAACGAATGATCGACCAAGCTGTCTATCTCACCGACGGTACATCTCGTCTTATCAATCAATGTGGCATGATCTGGGACGGTAACGATTCATCGGCTAAACCCTTTTCTTTCTTCACTCGCGTTGTCGGCTAAACTCGTTTGATGCACCAAGGATGGACTTGTCACTCTAACACGAACCCGGGCCGAACCAGCATTGTCAAATGTCCCAACTACATGGTGTCCGAGGACTGTCACATAAAGCTAGGTGAGGCCCGAGTCTTTTTCGCTCTCTGAAAAAATACCCAAAATTGAAATAGGATTCGCACATCTTGAATGTCTTCCTGAAGCTCGCTGGTACAACAACAGCTACGGAATATGGACAAACTACACTGCTTGTTTCAGGCCATTTACGCAGGTAAAATAAAACAGAGCCGGTTTTAGAAGAAGAGACAAATTGTCTAATACCGCTTTGCGGGCTTAGATGAAGCGTAGCATCATCAGCCTCAGCATCATATTCCACTCAATCAGCTTGCTATTCCTCCTTGCCGGTCTAGTCATATTCAGCAGCTACAGGTCAAGTGCAATTTGAAATCATTTCTCGCGCCCTTGATTCGACTTGTTTCAACTCGAATCGTTTTAGGAGACTGCAAGTGAGCCGGGTGCGAATTCACAAATTCTTTTTTCTATCTCTGCTCGCCTATTCAGTGCTGCGGCTGGCCTGGGAGCTCACCATCATGAAAGGAAGCGTTGAAGGTCAACATCAGAAACTGCAAGAGAACCACGCAAGTCCAAATCGAATAGTTCTTCAATCGAACTCTTGTCAATTTTATTCGCTTAATCACTTGCAGTTTAGTTGTATCACGCTCTTCATGGCGCTTAACTACGTTCGAAGTACAAACTACTTTTGGATGTTCAACGAAAGCTTTTTCCTTTTCAAGCTATTGCTCGCTGTATTCGAGCAGCCCAACGACTTGACCGCTTTTCATGTGGTCGGATGGGGTAAGATAGAATAAGTTGTTGGCCTATCTTAGCCGACTAATCAGAGGCCGCCTCAAAGGAACTCCGCTGATATTTTCAATTATTTTCGCAGTCGTCTCTTATGTTCGATCGAACCACAGGTTTGAATGCAATTTTGACCGGAAAGCAAAAATAGACTTGAAACCGATCTAATAAATGCTGGTAGCTGTTGGACGAGCAACGACCATTTGATCGGCATCATCAGCATTCCGAACATGGTCGTGCTTGGGGTAAGCGAGTTCCGGAGGCGGCCAACATGAACTGCTCTGAAGCTAACTCAGACTAATTAAGGCGAATTTTCTCATATTCGTGGTTATAATGGGAGTAATTTCCAAGACACTCAGACGCTATTCATGTTTGGACGAGTTCAGCAGCTTTTTAAACATGCTCAAGTCAACGTTCACGTTGAGTGGGTGCCTTCTGGATCTCCCAAGGCCAGACAACTAATTAGCTTATGCTTTCAATGTAAATTAAAGTGCCTCTCTTTGGCATCCAGTACCTCCTGATGCCCTATCGCCTGTGCGAGTCTCATCCTATGGCGGAAGTGCAGCATTCGTTCAGCGCCGTTCTTGAGGGATTACAAGTGAGAAGCAGGAAACCTCTCTGAGCAGGTTACCACTGGTTTTTCTCAAATTTAACAATTTTCCCTCTGACGCAAGGGAACTGCCGTCGTGATCATATTCTGCCTAAGCAACCAAGAGGTTAAAGAGTTACTTTGGCAGAGTGTTCGCCGCAAATGGGAGACGCATCGTGTAGCCAGCCAATACGCATCCGCGGGCCGGGTTCAACGGACCATTTCAGCCGATGTATCTACCGAGCGTTTGTGAGCAAAATTCCAAGCTCGACCATGTGACCACTCTACCGGATGAGCAAAGGCTTTAATAAATGACTCATCATTCACTTGACCCGATTTGATTTAACACCAACAGAGAACGAATAAAAGCAGAAAGAAAAAAGCCCAATGCAATACTAGTTGAGAGAATTGTTTATTGGTTCGATTCAGCTGATTGAAATTAATCATCCGAGCTTGTCAACTAAGAAGTAGGTAATTCTCGGGAACGAGACATGAATCACGACAGCAGAGATATTCTTCATACGCAAAATAGTTATTTGATGGTTGTTAAATGATTAATTTTTCTGTTTCAGTTTGGGCGCGTGCCTGTGCAATTGGCGTGGTCTGATTGATTGCCGATCAAAATGTGTTCAAGAAGCCTGTGCTTATGAGCTTGTCGGCCAAAGTTCCCAATCCTTCGCTGGCCGAGTTCACTATGTATGGGGGTAGTTCATTGAGTTGGCCCGTGTTTATAGAGGTCAGGGCAAACGCCATCCTCTCCTTCTCTTCTTCACTCATTTCCATTATCTTTCCAAACTCTTTGATGTTTGAAGCAACTAAAAGCGCCGTTTTAATCAGCATTAGATCTAAATCAGTCCAAGTAGGAGCGGCCTGCTCTGCATACCTGATAGAGTGATGGAAATCAGATTAATCGCTTTTTCGTGTGGCAGAACGGTGAACATGGCCGCTGCTTTGTTGCCAAACATGTACCGGATGAATTTATCGCCGTAGTTCTGAAACTGGGCATTCAAGAAACGAATGATCGTGTCTTTGGGCGGTCTCTTGGCTGGATATGCCAAACAGAGGGCGAATTTAGAAAGAATTTCAAGCTGTAACCCAAGAGTGTAACTTACCGGCCACACACAAAGCCGGATTCTCGTCATAGCCGTCAGGACAGTCGCCAGGCTGGCCGTCGCAAAGGAACTGCAATGAGATGCAAGTATTAGAGCCTGGACATAGGAAAGGCTCGGATGGGTCCACACATCCTCCTTCTTTGTGCATTTAACGTTGATGAAGAGAAACTAGAGAGCCAAACAAAAATGGCCAATCGACTACCTTTGGTTTGGGTTCTCTTGCTCCATCCATAAACCATGGGAAATGAGATTTGGCCGTGAGCGAGCGACAGGACGCTCAACAACGAAATAGCAAACACAAAACGCATATTTCTTATTGCAGTTTAACGTGCGTCTAAATTAAATCTAGCGCGATCGATTAATTTTCGTCGAAATTGAAATGACTGCTCTTTCGGCTCATGCGGAGAAAAAGCGTATTAATTTGAATTTTGATGCCCGTCAGGAAGATTTGGGTAACTCGACACCTCATTCGATGCCATGACATCCAAAACGGAAAAAGAGAAAATATTAGACCCGGCATCTGCCGGACGTCAAACCAGACTGAGCCCAGTAGAACGGTATCATGTAATTGGATCAAGGAATTAATAAAACAAAACATAAACAAATGTGAACGAGCTTCTTCTCTTTGATGCAAAATATATTTATACGAATTACATGTTCCTTTCGTTCATTTTTTTAAGTGAGCAGGGCCGCTTAATAAAGCGGTTGAGCGGAGAACGCCAACACGAAAAGCGGCTCAATCTCTTGAGAGGTTCGTTAATAAATAAATGAAATTGAAAGTAAGCGTGCAGAAGCTCATTCCGGCGAGAGTATTGTGCCAAGCAACTTGGTATTTGAATGATGATGTGCCCTAAAAATAAAACGAGCAGGGAATTTTGGTTATTTTTTTTATTATCGAGAACGCAGTAAGCCAGCGAATGCCAGTCAACGTTCAGTTCTTTTTTGCTGAGTTTTGGCGAACTTGCCACTCTTTGATATGGCGGATAACACAATGTCGAGTCGTTTTATAGCTGCCTACTCTCTCTCTCTCTCTCTGTGTCGCTCTCGCGAGAAATTAGATATTTGATAGATGTGAATCAGCACGACCCGCCTACCTTTCTGAGTCAATTCAGATCAATTAGAATAGCATCCATATCCATTGCATTTATTGCCGACGTGCTTGACGTTTCTCATTGTTTAAACGTGCTAATGGGTGGTATATCCAGCCTTCAGCTCGTCTAAATTGTCGCTTTTTGATGGATTTGATTTTGAGTCGTTTTAAACGAAACAAATATCCACAAATAAATATTGAGCTATGACGTGGCTTTCACACCGGCAAAAGGAAATAAATTGGTAATTGTGAAACTATAGAATTCCAGGTCGGAGGCAAATTTCGACGCTACACTGCGGTAGAATGTGGTTGCTATGGCAACTACTGTCCGCATGTTCACTCATCGGTCGGCAAAAGGAATTTTCCAATTGATAAAAATAATCACCCGCTGCAAAAAAGAAAAGCGAGAGAAAAAATTTTAACTTGAAGGGAAACGATGAGCGCTCGAATGGATCGAACAGCGCCCAACTGTGAGCTAAGACTCGAATGGGTGTATGGCTACCGTGGCCATCAGGTGCGCTCCAATCTTGTCTACAATAAAGCGGGCGAAGCGGTCTACTTTGTGGCTGGGGTCGGTATCGTTCACAACCATGCCGAGCATAAGCAGCGGTTTTTCCTCGGCCACGACGACGACATCATCAGGTAAATCGCAATGAAATGGCTCAGAATTAAAGCATTATTCCAACAAAACGAATAAATGCCAGTTTATGCCTTCATCCGGACCAGGAGACTGTGGCCACCGGTCAAGTGGGCAAAACTCCGCAGATTCTTGTGTGGAGTTCAAATTCGCTCAAGACCGTTTCGATTATGAAAGGAGCTCATACTGACGGCGTTGGAATTCTTTCCTTCGACCCGAGCGGACAAGTAGCCGAATTTTTTTTCTCACTGTTTGCCCTTGATTTCATTTGTTTCTATTTGAAGCGGCTGGCATCGTGCGGCATCGACCAAGACTCCACCATTATTGTGTGGGACTGGGCAAAAGGAAAAATGCTGGCCAAATCGACTGGCCATCAAGAGCGAGTAAGCAGTTAACAAGTTTAGCTTGAACAACTAGGGTCACTTGGCATTTGAATGAATAAAAAAAAAGGTGTTTGACTTGCAATTCGACCCGTTTAAACAAAATGCGTTGGTCTCATGCGGTGTCAAGCAGATCAGCTTCTGGACTCTAATCGGCAATACGCTCAAGAAGAAGAAAGGAATATTCGGCCAGACCAAAGACATGCAGACCATGTTTTGTCTTTCATTCGCCAAGGAAAAGAGCCAAGAGATCTACTACGCGGGCACTTTGAAAGGACACATTTACTGCTGGAAAAACTTTGAGCTCGCAGAGATCATACCGGACGCTCATGAAGGAATAGTGTACGAAATTCACCCTACAAACGACGGATTCATCACAGGTGGCAAAGATGGCCGCATCCGCCTTTGGAACAACTCATTCGAGCCTTTAAATGTGATCGATCTAAATGATCTAATGAAAGCCAAAGTGCCGCACTTTTTCCACTCAGACGGTAAACTATTCGCAGCGTTTTGAAAGCGAACCTTTTTAATTGGACGCCATTTTCAGACATCATTGTGCGCAGCTTACACAGCAGCAACTCTAAGTTTCTGATCGGAACTCAGTCGAGCGAGATATTCGAAATAGACCGTTCTGATCCGAGCAAGATTGTGTGCCTCTGTAAGGGTCACGGAGAAGGAGAGTTGTGGTCGCTGGCCGTCTCACCGGTCGATCCGTTCATATTTGCCACTGCAAGCGATGATCAGACTGTTCGAATCTGGAACGGACGAACCAATGACATAATGAAAATCACTTCGCTTCCGGCCAAAATTCGCTCGTGTGCCTTCCGCTCGGACGCAAAGCAGCTGGCTTGCGGTCTCACCGACGGCTCGTTCACTGTTCTGGACACATCGTAAGACAATCGAATATATAAACAACCGACACAGAACGCACAAGCTAAGATTTCTCCCATTTCAGTTCAATGGAGTCGGTGTTCAACAAGAAAATTCGATCCGAAGTGTTGCATGAAATGAAATACTCGCCGTGTGGCAAGTACCTGGCCATCGGATCTAACGACAATTTGGTCGATGTATTCGATGTGCCGGGCTACAAGAAAATTGGCCGATGCAGTGGAAATTCGAGTTTCATCACGCACTTGGACTGGTCTAAATGCAGCAAGTACATTCAGACCAACAGCGGCGACGGAGCTCGTCTCATCTACAAAGTTCCTGGTAGACATTTATTTTCATTGTGAATGAGCTAAAATGAGAAAGCCGATCGAACTAAATCGAAATTGCGATTGCACTCTAGAATGCAAGCAATGCACTTCGAAAGAGGAAATGAGCCAGATAGACTGGGCAACGTTCACTGGAGTGCTCGGCCCTGAGGTGGTCGGAATCTGGGAAAAGTACACAGACAAAACGGACATAAATGCCACAGACGCCTATTACGATCAAAAGTGCATAGTCACTGGCGACGGTTAGTCAGAATTTGAGGATAAACTGCGAATCGAGACTTGATCGAGTTATGAGTAGATTTCGGCCTTGTGAAGCTATTCAGATTTCCGTCGTTGAAAAAAGGCGCCAAATTCCGCAAATACGTTGGCCATTCGAGTCACGTGACCAATGTGAGATTCACTAGCGACCACAAAAGGGTGCTGACAATCGGCGGCGCCGATCATGCCATATTCCAGTGGCGGTTTGTACCTGAAGACAAGCAAGGCAAAGCCCTGAGTGAGATAGGATCATTGGCACCCAACGAGGCGGAGGATACGAGCGGTGATGAGCTGCCGGAAAAATTCGAGGGTAAACAAGCAATGTGTAATGCTGCTGTCCACGTGGCTTATCTGGCAATTTCGTAGCCTACCTGGACTCAAACAGCGAAGCAAGTGATTCTGAAATGTCTGGACGTGAGCTCGACTCGGATATTGAGAACGAAAAAGAGATCACTTACGATCGTCAGGTCTACAAAGAAGATCTTGTGGTAAATGAGCAACGTGCTGCTTGATGGCGGCCAACAGCAAACGAGGCTAATCTTCAATTTAACTTGACTAGGAACTGAAGCCGAAAATCAAAGCGGAAATAAGAAAGTCAGAAGCGGAAATGACTCTGCATCGACAAAACCGACCGGACATCAGTCTAGAGCTAGAATTTGTTTTCGGGTGAGTCAAATTGATAAACTGGGGCCAACGACCGATAAGATAAGTTTTCGTCCAAACCTTCAAGTTACCGCGGCTACGACTGCCGGGATAATCTGTTCTCTTTGCTTGATAATGAGTCGATTGTTTATCACGTTGCTGCGTTGGGCATCGTCTTAAACTACAAGACCAGAACGCAGCGTTTCTACAACAGCCACACGGACGACATTCTTTGCTTGAGCCTCAGTCCTGACAAGAAACTGGTCGCCACTGGACAAGTGAGCATCAATTTGATCATTCGCTTTGGATTTAATTCTGACGCATCGATTTAGATCGGCCGTGACCCGCCCATTCATGTTTGGGAAGTGAATACATTGAAAACGATCGCCATTCTCAAGGGCCACCATTACCGGGGTGTCTGTTCGCTGAGCTTTTCAAAAGACGGCAAGAAGCTGGCTTCGGTCGGCTTGGACGACAACCACACAATTTGTGTTTGGTTCTGGAAAAAGGGAGAACTGATGGCCAGCACTCGAGGCCATAAAGACAAGATATTCTGCATAAAATGGAATCCGCATCTAAACGACAGTCTGATCACTGTCGGAATAAAGCACATCAAATTCTGGAACCAAGTCGGTAAGGACCAAGTGCTGTTCAGATTGCTGACGCGACTTGACCTGCTTTAAGGCGGAGGATTTACTTCCCATCGGGGTCTGTTCGGCAAAGCATCGCCTGTCGAGAACATTTTGTGTGTCGCGTTCGGCAAATCGCCCGACCTCTGCTACACTGGTGGAGGCAACGGGTCGATTTACGTGTGGAACAAGCAAAAACTGAGCAAGGTCATCCAGGCGCATAATGGTCCGCTGTTTGCAATATTCTCATTTGAAAACGGCAGCGCGTTTGTGACGGGCGGCAAAGACGGCGAGATACGAATCTGGACGGAGAACTTTGAAAACATGCGCAAGTTCGAGCTGAATCAATCGCTGTTGTCAAAAAATTCCAAAGGCATGCTGCTTAGCGAGCGTCCTTCGATTCGAGCCATCTGCCTAGTGGACCGTAAAGTGCTGATAGGCACCAAGAACGGCGAAATAATGGAGCTCGACTCGCAGGGCGCCACCGAGATTATCGTCCAAGGTCATGGCGAAGGAGAGCTCTGGGGCTTATCCTGCCACCCAAAGCGAATGGAATGCTGCACCGTCAGTGACGACCGAACCCTTCGGGTTTGGAATATTTCTGGCTCAAGCATGTGTCTTGTCAACGGCCGGGTCTTTGACAAGCTCGGCCGTTCGTGCGAATACTCGCCCAACGGCAACTACATTGCTGTCGGCTTCAAAGAGGGCGAGCTACAAGTGCTCAAAAGCAACACCCTCGAGACAATTGCGACTGTTAATCACCGCAATCAAGAAATATCTGACCTCAAGTTCTCGCCAGGTAAGCTTATAGTCATGTTCGTTCGGTGTTCGATGTTCGAGCTAATCGTTGGCAAAATCAAGAGCAAGGAAAGTATTTGGCGGTGGCCTCGCACGAGAACTTTGTTGACATCTACAACGTCGAGAGCCAGAAAAGAGTGGGAATATGTAAAGGCTCGTCGAGCTACATAACTCATGTGGAATGGGACGTTGAAGGAAAACTTTTAATGATCAACTCAGGAGCCAAGGAAATCTTGTACTATGAAACACCGAGAGGCAATCGGGTCAACATAAGCTCAGAGAACGTGGCCAAAATTGACTGGGCCACGTTCACCAGTGTGCTAGGACCGAGTTGTGTAGGCATCTGGCAGCCGTGCATGGATGTCACCGACATCAACACGACCTGCTTGAACAGAGCGCGCAATATACTGGCGACTGGCGACGACTTTGGCCTCATCAAGCTGTTCGAGTATCCCTGCATGGTAAGTCTGTCTCCTGATCAGACCAACTTCAATTCTGCAGCCAATTTGTTGTTTCAGACCAAATTTGCCAAATTCAAAAAATACTCGGGCCACAGCTCTCATGTGACACGAGTGAGATGGACAATGAACGACAGCAAGCTAATATCGACCGGAGGCAATGACACAGCCATAATGATTTGGAATAACAAGGCGTTTAGAGCGGATGCAAACGAAACTCCATCTATGGTGCGACGATCATCAACCAGCTCGATTCCGTCGGAGATCGCGCTTAGAAACACTCGGCAGGGCGAGTCAGAGGACTCGGAGACCGACTCGGAAGACGAGGGCTACGACAGCGATGTGAAGCGAGAGCACAAGATTGACTATAATCTGAATGTGTTTGTGAACGAAATCAAGCGGCCAACCCCAGAGACGGTCATCAATCTCTATAACAAAGTCAGCCAGTCGGATCGAACGTGAGCAGCCAACTAAATTTTAAAAGTCAAAACAAGTCTAATTGCTTCCGCATTAAGTGAATCAGCTCGACCGAGCCGTCTGGTCAAGACCAAGTTTAAGTAAGTCACAACAACAGTCCACTTGGTCCGAGTCGGTTTAAAAGTAAAAGCGACGCTTAAATAGACGAACGAAGGTGAAAAAAAGTGGCATGAAAAAAGAGCAAGAGGCAATCAATCCGATGCTGGTAATGCAGGCGGTCAGCAAGTAAGTTTGATACATGAGCTGATTACTGAAGCGACCGGAGCGTCGGTCTTTAACTTGGTCTAAATTTCAGGCTAACAATTGCCGGAGTGGAGAACAACGAGAAAGGAGACGATGAAACTGCGCACAAATTCGACATCAAAGGTCTCGAGCTGAGTCACGTGCACGGCTACCGGGGCTTTGACTGTCGCGATAATCTCTATTACATTAAAAATGGCAAAGCCATAGTCTACCATGCTGCAGCGGCCGGCATCGTCATGGACTTGGAGAGCGGTGAGAGTTCACTTCGATCTCTGCTTTTTTTGGTCTGACTTAGAAACAATCATGCTCACCTCACAGGCACTCAAAGTTTCTATTTGGAGCACACAGACGATATAATCAGTTTGTGTGTGAACGAGAACTCAAACTTCTCCGAGGTGGTGGCCACCGGACAAATAGGCAAAAACCCGACTATAAACATTTGGAACGCGAGTAGCAAGCAAACGCTGAGCATCTTGTCCGGCCTGCACACCGATAAGCAAGGCGTGTGCTCATTGTCATTCTCAAGCAACGGCAAGCTACTTGTGAGCGTCGGACTCGATCCCAAGTTCACGATCGGAGTTTGGCGCTGGCAAGAAGGCGCATTGGTCGCGTCCGCTCAAGGCGATCAAAAGCCCAATCGAATATTCAGAGTGATGTTCAGGCCCGATTCAAATAGCTCGTTTGTTTCGGTCGGATTTAAGCACATCAAGTTCTGGTCAATAGCCGGCTCTGAGCTCGTCAAGCGACGCGGCGTTCTATCCGAATGGAACGTAAAAGAGAAAAGACTGAAAAAGACGCCAACAATGCTGTCGGTCGCTTTTGGCCTTGTAATTCATTTTTCTTTCAATTTAGCTCATATGTTGCTCGTTTCTTGACAATCCGGTTTAGGAGAGTATGACTTACACGGGCAGCATGGGAGGAGACGTGTTCATTTGGAAAGAGAACGTTTTGGTCAGAGTTGTGGAGTCGGCTCATTCGGGGCCAATATTCTCAATGTACACTTCACTATTCGACGGCCACGTGGTCACTGGCGCCAAAGACAAGAGCAGGTCTGTATCAAATGCATGAAAATTGAGTTCGCTCAGCATGAATGGCCATTCATGCTTGCATTAAAGATCGAATAACAAAACGCCGACTGTTAAACTATGGGACGCAAAAATGAAAGAATGCTTGAAAGAATTTAGCTTTAAAGACTCGCTGGAGGAGACTACTGTGGTTAAGGCGGTGTGCAGAGTCAAGGTAAAGCTCAGTCGGACGAGATCGATTGAACTCAATTGAAATTAAATTTGTTCGTCAAGGGACGAATTGTGGTCGGAACTAAGTGCGGAAACATTTACGAGCTGAACGAGAAATCTGGAGCAACCCACGGACTGGTGAACAGTCACTCAGAGGGCGAGCTCTGGGCATTGGCCAGCCACCCGAGTAAAGAAGTGTTTGCCACCGGAGGCTACGATGGTACACCACGCATCATCCACAAGAGGCACGGCTCATGAATAATTGATGTTGGACGAAGGTTTCATAAAGTTCTGGGACGTGAAAAAAAAGCAATTGTGCAATGAGTTCAAGACCAAGCTGAAAGTCAGATGCATCGACTTTGATCCAGAGGGAAAGAGAGTCTCAGTGGGCTCCGACGACGGCGAGATTGTTCTATTCCGATTGTCGGCCGACTTTGCCATCCAACAGACCGACTCGAACCGGCAGCGAAAGTCGTGCATAAACGACATCAAGTAAGAGACGAGCGTCGCGTGACAACTCGCTCTGTTTCTAAGCACTCTCGGCTTCAAGGTTCTGCCCAAAGAACTCATACCTGGCTGCTGGCTGTCAAGAGAATTCGATTGACTTTTATGAGGTCACAAGTGAGAACAAGTTGATTCGAATTGCCTACTGCACTCTTGTGCCTGGGCCTGTACTTCAAATGGACTGGTCGACAACTGGCCAGTACATCAAGGTAAAACGCCTGTCTGATGTCAGCTGGTCCGAACTTGAGCTGAATTGTTCCTGTGAACAATTAAGGTGGGCACAGCGAATTACAAGACGGTTGTCTACGAGGTGCCCAAGGGAAGTCAAGTTCTCGACGAGGAAATTCAAGACAAAGTCGAATGGAATCAATGGACCAGGTTGGATTAACGAGTTAATTGACTCAATTTTTACTCAACTAACTACCGTCGGGCTTAAAAAAGCATATTCGGCGCCGAAGTGATCGGAATTTGGCCAAGCATGGCCCAGGAGCATAATTACATAAATTGCGCTCATTTGGCTCCACTTGCCATGAAACTAGCAACAGGCGACGATGACGGAGCCGTAAAGCTTTTTAACTTTCCATGTCTCGAGAAAGAAGTGAGCCGAACCTCCCACCGCCTTGTTTTTCAACAACAATTAACCGAAATTCAAATTTTTCTCAGAGCCATTATCAAGAGTATTATGGGCATTCATCAAACGTAACCAACGTGAAATTCCTTTCCAGCGGAACTCACCTTCTCAGCATAGGCGGCGACGATTTTTGGTTAGATTTCGAAACATTTCGACCAACTTTTTGAGCGATTTAAATTCTTAATTTTGCAGTGTCTTCGTTTGGAAATGCGTTTGAGGCCAATTTTAACGGCTGCTAAATGTCGTCGTTAAGATATTAATAGACGCAAATGGTTTTTTTTTTTTTACTTTTTTGCTCGAATAAAATATTTAGAAAAACAAGAAAGAGTTAATTTCGTAATTTGAAAAATTAAGAGAGAGAGCGAGGACGGAAAAGGGATGCAGGGGGTTGGAGTAGCCGGTCTGTCGCCCAAACTCAAAGAGATAAGCGACTTGAATGAAGAGAAAGAAGTGGGATTTTATGCGAACAGAGCAAATGTTGTCTGTTTGTTGGTTCAAGCAGCGTCGCGTGGGACTCGTGTGCTCCTAGACTCGTCCCTCTCTCTCTCTCTCTCTCATTGTCTAAAATTACTCTGCGGATTCAGTGATTGAGGCAATAAAAAGTGAATTCAAGAATGAAGAGAGGCAAATGTGGCGGCTTGAACGATTGAAATTAAAATGTGAGGTGTGCTAGCAGACGATTGGGCTTTGAAAAGAATTAAGTTACAGCTGACAAGCCCATTTCTTCATCATCGTGAATAAGATTTGGTTTTGAAGGGGCGCGGCAAAGAGAACGCGGCGAAAAGTAAAATCACGATCAGACAGTTTTAATGAGAACAAGCAGCAAGTGATTGCTCAAGTGAGAACGTGATGGTGGCCAATTTGGCGACTAACCGATGCTAAAAAGAGCAGCGAGCGAGTGTGCGGCCCATCGAGCGCACTTAAATTCACATTGTGTCTGTATTCTAGAAGCACATGCGCCGACTGCTCAGGCGAACTGGTCTGGTGAGGATATAAAGAGAGGAAAAGAGGCAAGAAAAATTAAAAATAAAAGCAGAGAAGAATAGAGAATGGCCGATCGACAGTCAGCCGCTAACCGGTTCATTGAACCGGTCTGGGAGCAAACTACTCAAGAGCTGCTCAATCAGACCCTTCAGCACAACTACACGCAACTTTGGTTGAATTCGCGCCGAGCGAATCTCTTGATGCCAGTGCCCGATATTTTGGGCGTGTTCTCGCCGTGGATGCCCGCCATGCAGGTAAGCGCCCGGCATGACGTAGGGCTCATAATGCACGACCGTTCGGCTCATAATTTATTCATGCCGATTCGGGTTTGCTCGTTCGCGCAAGCTCTTGCTGCTTGTTCGTGTGTATGTGCGCTTGTGTCGGCTCGCCTTCTTTCTCTCCTTTGTCGTGATGTTGTTTCGTTCGACAACATTAACAACGACGACACAATGACGACGACAATCAAAGTAACAACACCCCGCTTTGCTTTACTCATGTGATTGGACGAGGCTCGTAGTGAAGTGAATGCGCTCCCCTCCGTTCGACAGAGTCAGACTGGACGGCGGATGTGGGTCGACCTTGCCACCATTCATTCACTCGCTACTCCTCTCTTGCTCAAATAGACGTTGAGTTGCAAGTTTTGAAACACAGAAGAAACCAAGTTTTTAGACGTTAGAGCAAAATACTCCTCAGCCAGTGACAAAAAAAAAAGAGGCGAACCAGAGAGAACTTTTAAGCGCCTTTAGGCACCACCTAATAATAACAAGCAAACGCAAGCAGCAGCAGCAGCAGCGACAGCCATTGAGCGATCAAAGCGAGCTAAAAAGAAATCAATGAAAATAAAAGGCAGCTTTTGAATTTAAAGGCAATGTCGCAAGAGACGCGGAAAAATCTTCACGGCAGCACAACAGAAGTGCTCAGGACCGACGGAGTTGAAGCCGGCGAGCAGAAGGATCGAACGGCGGCAGAAGAGCGACGCACTACCGTGGGCGAAGAGGAGAAAGCGAGCGAGGAGATGCGAGTGGAGAATCAAGAGAAAGCGGAAGCCGATGCCAACAAGAACCAGAACGACATAAACGGCTGCGGCGGAGGCGGCGATGATAAGCACGACGACGATGATGACGAAGAAGAGGAAGAAGACGAAGAGGAATGTTTAGAAGAGAGTCCGGACGGCGGTCGATGGAGCAAACGAAATCAACTTGTTGCCCAACGAGACGTGCCCGGCATCGACCGAGCATTCCTGGCCATGGACACCGAGAACGGCTTTGAAGTCGTCTGGAACGAGATTTACCTCACAGGCGGCAAGAAGCTAAAAAGCGAATACTTGCACAAGGGCCGGGTAAGCTGAAGAATTCTCACTCGATCCTCGGCATGGCCATCAGAGTTGACGCTTTGACCAAAAGAAAAAGATAAACGAGATATTCGACACACTCATCAATTTAAATCATCCGAACATCGTTAAGTTTCACCACTACTGGATGGATGAGGCACGCGAGCGCATCACGTTCATCACCGAGTACATGGCAAGCAACTCGCTCAAGCAGTTCCTTCGACTCGCCAAAAAGACCAATCAGCCGATAAAAAAGCCGACGTGGAAGCGCTGGTGCATTCAGCTGCTGGCCGCATTGCAGTGAGTATTCGTCTTGAAAGCGCTTTTATATCTTCATCTAAAAATGCTCATTTCACTTGCTCACAGTTATCTGCACAGCTCAGAAGCGCCCATAATCCACGACGATTTGTCCTGCGACACCATATTCATTCAGGCGAACGGTCTGATTAAGATCGGCTGTATCGCACCTGATCTCGTCCATAACCATGTCAAGACTTATTTGGACGTGAACAAGATTGCGCGCAATATGCATTTCATTGCTCCAGAGTGCCGTGGCGCCTGGGAGCAAGACGAGACGCAAAAGGAGAAGACAACTGCGGCCGACATATACGCGTTTGGCATTGTTGCACTCGAGGTGAGTTAAATCGCATCTGCCACTTTCTATCTATAGCCACCTCTCTCTCTCACTCTCTCATTCACTCTCTCTCTCATTCTCTCTCTATCTCAATCTCTCACTTGCTTCTCTAGTCTCTTCATCTGTCTCTGTCACTCGCCATCTCTTTCTTTCTAATTTTAAACACGAAAAATTGCCATAAAGATGTTCAATTTGGAATTCGGTGGAAATGGTGACTTGCATCCGGTGACCGACGAGCTTGTCTTGCAGGCCATCGAGGCTCTTGATCAGCAAAAACAGGATTTCATATTGAAATGCTTGGCCAAAGATCCGGCGAAACGACCGAGCGCTCATCAGCTTTTGTTTCATCCGCTGCTGTTCGACGTGCCCTCGCTAAGGCTCATGTCAGCACACAAGTTCATCGCCAACACAAACGAAGTGCGCGGTGAGTAGGCAACAAAAACAAAACTCGAACCTAACTCGACATGCGCCAATTTCTAGAGCAGCACTTGTTGAACGCGTTCAATCGAAAGGCAGAGTTCGAGATCGGAGTACGATGTCCCAACTCGGGCTCGCCCCAATCGTTCATGTCCTCTCACCTGCCCTCGTTCGATGTGAACAAGTATCTTGAAGATGTGAAAAATGGAATTTATCCATTGGCAGCAATCGGTCTGCCCGGTCGCGAGTCGAGTCGACTGCCCAAGAGCTCTTCAGAGCACAACATTGACGCCGAGCTAGCATCGAACGAGTCGACGCAGAGCGGCAACGAGCAAAGAACCAAACTGATTAGCCGTGTGAAGACCATTTCTGACTCATTGTCAGAACAGGGACGAGAACAAAGCATTCCAAGCGTTCCCAGCACGTACCGCGACTCGACCAGAGGCTCTTCGTCGAACACGTCGGCGTCGTCTATGGCCGGCTCGCCGCCCCAGACCGTTGTCGACAATCTGGCCATGCTGGGCAAAAGCCGCACGAGCTCGCCAAGTTCGGAAAAGAGCGGACACGGCCGCGCCGGCTTGACGCAGAGTGGTGGCGACGAGGCCAACTCTGAGCGTCGACACGCCCGACGAATTGACATTTGCCTCAACGTATTGGACAAGAATTTAAACAACTTCGAATTGTTGTTGAAAATAACGTTCGATGATAAAACCGGGCGACTGATTCAGTCGCAGATAAGTCGAGCTGATTCGGCCCACAAGCTCGCCGACGAGCTGGTCTCTTACGGTCTTTTGAATGAGGTAAAGCGCTCGATTTAGGTTCTTTTACTTTTTCAAACTTCCTCAACCGGTCTATTCACAGCTCGACAAGAACGTGATCTGTTCGAGAATAAACGAAGCGTGGAACAAGTTCGAACTTGAAGAAACAAGTGCGCATCCGCAGCAAGCGGCCAACAGCAACTATTGAACCCTGCTCGCGATCACCGCGAGCTAATGGCCTAGGCGTCTCGGCCAATCTCAAGGTGCTCTTGCCTCTTATCCTAATCCCAACGCGAGCGTCAACCGAGCAATATTCTCTTCTCGTACGACCAATTCTGCACCTTCTCTTTCCCAACCGATCTTCCCTTGCTTCGGCCGGTTTTGTTTTTTTCGGTCTCCGATCGTTCCCAGTCAAGAGTTGTTTTCTTAAATTTTCATTGCCAAATCAATTATTTTGAATATTCATCCGCCTTTTCATCATTTCTCTCACTTTCTTGATCGTCATTTTTACCAGGCATTTACCCTCCCTTACTCGGTAATACTGAGTCAGCATCTCTCTCTCTCTCTTTCTCTCTCACTGTATGAACTTCACTCTCTTCAGCTTCCTCAATTTATGCAACCTCTTCAGCCAGACGAATGTGGACCACCGCCATATAGGCTGATGCCAGCCATCCCATCATCTGACTTGATTTCATCACACAACGCTCTTGATCACCATCACACAACTCGATTCAGCTCGACAATGATTATAAGTAATAAACAAATTCTTCAACTGTGAATGACACTCAGAACTGGCAAAGCAAAAGAAAAACAACTAAAGCGAACAAAAAAGAACAAGCGACCAGGAGATTGCGCGAATATCCGCTCGAACAACATCCAACTCATCTCGACTCTTGAATTCTACATTGAGCCGGTCACCACCACCTGCTCGCTGGTGTGCTAGTCCATTTCGTGTTTACTCGTTCCATAGCTCGCTCGTTCGATTTACTCTTTCGTCTTTTCTCCTTTTGTTGTATTTATAATTCGATTAAATTAATAATAAATTCACATTGTGCATGTGGGGCTTTAATAAGCCATTCGATGTTGTCCATCTAAATTATTGTGTGTAAGTCGGCCCACGGCCGTTTGACTCAAATTTCAATTCTTCTTTTATTCAGATTGAATAAACTAGTCGACTATTGCTAAGGTCTTTTCTCTTGGCCCCGTCCACTCTCTACCGCCCGTTCTCCCCTTTTTCCAACTCTTTTTCGTCTCACTTTCACTCTTTTTGTTTTCAGCTTCGAATTTGCCCAAGAATTTCAGAGAAGAGAGAACTGGCTGGCTAATCTGGGGATAAGCGAGTGAGGGAGCATTCCTTGTTAAAACCGCGGAGAATATGACGACGACGACGACGCTGGCAAAAGAGAGGAGCTAGATGATGACACTTGCACTAAGACTGATTGGTAAATAGCGACACCGAGCTGGTCAACAAGTGCGCTTGAGTCCGGCACGGGATTAAGGCTGCAATCGCACGCACCGAGGGCCGAGAGATTAGAAAGTAATTAGCACTGGTCGCTTCAAGTGTGCTGACATCGGTCGAGCTTAGCTGCCTAATAAGCAACTGTGCTCTTCGAGTCGGTTACATCACAATCGAAGCGAAATTTGCTGAGGTGGATCTCAACAAGCCGCGAGGCCGGAAAAAACTAGAAAAGGCGCGCAGTTAAAGTAAAAGTCAGCTAAGAAGAGCGCAAATGCGTTGAGATTAAGGCCAAGATTAAGGTATTACGCCGGTGGCCTGGCTTTGTCCCAAAGGCCGTTTAAGTAAATAAACGAGAAAAAAAAAGCACAAACGCCAACGCAATAAGGTGACTTTGATGAATGCGAAATGTCGTACTAATTAAATTAGCTCGATTCAAGTTTTAAGCAATTTCGTAATAGGTTAATGGTATTAGCGAGCTCTAGTAGGCTCAAAGTTGCCAAGTGAAACTTGCCCGCATTCTTGGCCTCAGATGATTTTTAGCTCGCTGGTCGCTCAAATTGCTGGTCCGCTCGTGCTAGTCGAGAACGCCCCCTTTACCTTGGCATTAGACGGTGCAGGTCGACGTGAAGCTATTTGAGCAATTCTCGCCAAACATTCATCTCTATTTCCACCAGTTCGTCAGATGCGCAACTTGTTCAAATGTTGCCAGTATTTGCTTTTAAATCGCGCTCTTCCGCTCTCCAGAGGCCATGACTTAAGTTGAGTCAAAGTTCGACTTGCGCAACCACCCAGACCTGTTTATAAGAGCACAAGCCCGATTCGAACTACATTTCAGAGTGCTTTCGTTCTCTCTCTCTCTGGGTTGTTTAAAAAAAAGCAAAATCCTCTTCTGGCTGCTTCTGCAAGAGAAGAGATGCGCCTTTGTCTGTTGAAGAGGCCTGTTTTCCAATCCTCAAGTCCATAGCAGTTCAATAAGATTCTGTTTCGTTTCATCTCTAGACCAACCAATTCGAGACAATCAAGCATCATGCGTTTGCATTTTTTCTTTTTACTCATTGCACTGCATTACTCGCAAGGCTACGTGATAGACGCCTGCGCCAAGACAAAATGTGAACAAGACGACCAAGTTCCGTGTCTCGAGCTGAGCTTGAACGGCACCAGCTACGAGTGCAAATGTGTAGTGGTTTGCGTCGGACAAAGCCTTATCAAAGGCCCGATTGTTCGCACACTCGAGCCCATCACCGTATTGGAGGAGAATGGCACTGTGGTAGCCGAGAATGGTCTTAAAGGAGTTCCATTGGCCAAGATGGGCGGCCCTGCTTGCTATCCAAATGCATGCATGAATGGCGGCACTTGCTACACCAACTACAACACGGCTGGAGGAGCAACCACTACCACGACCACGGCCGATCCGTACAACCGACCCATTTGCGTAAGCAAACTTGACCGAGCTTGAGCCAAACTCGAATGAATAAACGCGTTCCGCTTTCGCTTATCTCGATCTAGTCATGCCAAGAGCAGTTCTCTGGCTCTCGCTGCGAACTCTACAGCGCCACACCGGCTCCTTCGTCCAACGGATGGAACAATCTTTGCCGAGTGTACAACGATCGAAACATGAACATCTGCCAGAACGGTGGCCAATGTGTTTTCATTGCCGAAGGCAAAGGTCGGTCGAATTTAAATCTCATTCGCATCAGCTAGCGATTCAATTCGCCATCATTCAGTTGCTTGTGTCTGTCCGTCCAGCTTCTCAGGACAATTCTGTGAAATTCCAGTTTACGCTCAATGCAGCGGTCCTGTAAATGCCAACTGTCATCGTGATCACGTGAGACACGCTCAAACCAAGAGCAAACCAATTTTGAATAACTCCTCTCTTATCAGGGATCGTGTGGCATAGACGGCTCATGCGTTTGCCGACCGGGCTATTCTGGACCGAGGTAAGAAAAGAGAAAGTCTTAATCGACTCTTTATATTATTCAAACACAAACTATTCGCATTTGTTGCTAGCTGTGACCAAAGCGGACCAATGCCGACCGCGGCCGCTTACAACAACCCGACTCAGAACATTATCTACACGAATGCTCCACTTCCGACCAATCCACCCAACAACAACTACAACGTTCAGACTCAGCCGACCCAGGCGCCCACATTCAACTACAACGTTCAGACTCAGCCGACCCAGGCGCCCACATTCAACTACAACGTTCAGACCAACCCACCGAACATCTACAACTACCAAACGCAGCCGACTGCCGCGCCAAGTAGCATTGGATATCAATTCCCAACAGCCCAGCCAACCACCCGAGCACCGACTTTTAACTATAACCCGCAGACGAACCCGTCCAACATCTACAACTATCAAACGCAGCCTACTTTGGCTCCGAGCACAAATGGCTACCAGTTCCCTACGCCGGCACCTACAGCTCGACCACCGACCAACAACTACAACTTGTTCAACACGAACCCTCCGGCCACTCAGAGCAACTATTGCCTCAACGGGGGAACTGTCCAATCAATTGACGTCGCTCCTTTCCTCATCTGCATGTAGGTTGACCAGTGTGTTTGAACGTAAGTCAGGTGAATTTCAAGTTTGTTTAAGCTGCCTGCCGGCCTACACCGGTGACCGATGCCAGACTCTGGTGACAAACAACGTGGTCAACCAGTACAATCCACCTCAACTGTCAAGATGCAGCGGCTACTGCTTGAACGGCGGCTCTTGTAGAGAATTGGGCGCTTCCCTAATCTGTCTGTAAGTGCCTTTAGTTAATTGTTTTGACAAAAAACAAAAATAATCTGAGCGTGAATATGAAAGATGTCCGCCGAGTTTCACTGGCAACCGTTGTGAAATATCTGTGGCCAACAATGATCCTTATGGAATCAATCCGATTCAGACATTTGCACCAAGCCAGCCGACACCGCCGAGCTCGACCAGAGCGCCCAGATGCAACATGACCATCTCGCTGCGCAACGAGGGCCTCTACTCTGCTCGCTTCTTGGTTCTGTACAAAATCGACGGCATTCAACAGCCTCTGTACATCTCGCCATCTCTGCCGTTCATCGGCCAGTCGGCGTCGGTCACCATTCCGTACTATTCAACCGACATTGTGGTCACTCTGGAGTCGCTCGGCTTTTCATGGAGCAAGATAGCCGACGACACGGGCATAAACACTGCCACTCAATGCACAAAATGCTACAAAACTTGGGGAGTAGTGACCGGACCGCAATGGGACTATCTCCTCTGCTAATTGTGGCTTATATCCTCTTTACCTCTCTCTCTCTAACACTCAGTGCTCTAGGCCTATTAGATTAGAACTCTGTTTCATGATTAACTAAACTGCCGAGCAGCCGACGCAAATGCTCTTCACTCAACTGCCATTTTCGTTTGCAAGACAGGAGAACATCCTAAACGATGAGGAGCAGATTGAAACTCAAACTCAAAGCGGAATCGAATTTATTTCCAATTATCTTCTCAGTGGCTCTTCGTTTCCCTTTCCTCTCTAATTTCATTCTTGATTCTTCATCTTTTGGATCAACTCTGTCTCATCCCAAATTCAAAAATAAACACAAGTTTGTTGAGAAAACGTGCCGATCGCGTCTTGAGTTGATATTCTCCAACGGCTAATGTCTGTCTGATTCTAGTTTCGTGTGACTCTCTCACAAACTGCATTCCGATTCAAGTGACTCGATCGCTAACACAAGTGTCAAAAAAGACAAAAATAGCAAATTACGAAGAGAAATGGAGAAGCGCCAACCGCCCATAAAACAGACGCATCATTTACATCCGCTAATTTGGTGTAAAACAGAGAAAAACGAAAAAAAAAAGTTGCGGCCAGAAGAGGCAGAGCTCGTCGAACGTCGTTCACTTGTCCCTTGGATTCAGATACTTGCAGATCATTTCCTCGTTCTTTTTCTTCCACAAAATGTCGGCGTTTATTTGATTGAGTATTCGCGGCGGTGTATTGGTCGCTTCTCCGGCGCCCTTCTCCAGCAGACGTTCGATCTTTGATCAGTTGCAAGTTAAGCAAATCGCTCGCCAATCCGATCTCTCACTCCTTACCCGTTTCAGTGAATACTCGTCACTGACGCCCACGGCCAACGTCTCCAGAATGACGCTCATTATAAACGCGTCGCTTTTAAAACTATTTCAGGCGGTAGATTTTGTTACAGTCGACCTCTATGCGCCAATTTAAACTTGAATTACTTGTCGAGAATAAGGTCCCAATGGCTTTCGACGAAATTGAAGTAAACACTGCGGCTGATCGACGTCAATGCGAACATGCTGTATATGCGTCTGACTTCGGCTCGTCTAATCAGTTCATTGTCGAACGTGGCCAGCAAAAGACTTGAACAATCAGACCAGACGTGAATGTGAATGACAGCCGTGTCAAGGTTGAGAGGAGCTCACTTTTTCAAGATCCATGTCTCTCGATTGCACACAAGTCCTTGCCAAATAATGTTCTGCTGAGAAAGGCCTGAACTAAGCGACTTTTCGAACAACGCGAACCAGTCTTTGTAATTGCCGTATTTTAGGCCGGTACAGTAGACAGCCTCAATCAAGTGTTTCTCAGCTCTTCGATGGCGAATCGGGTCACAAGGCGAAATGAAATAAATCCAAACAAGCCAAATTACTCGGTTCCGTTCATCAGCTGGTCGAATAGAGCTCGAGCTCTGTCCACTGCGTCTCTCAATTCAAAATAGGCCGCGTATTTGATCACGTCTGTTCGCAGTTGGCTGATTTTGATTATGTCTAGTTTTAGAACCATTTTGCGAGATTTGGCTAATTTGGCACATTACCGCTCTAAAAATGAGCCTTTGTTCTCCCAGCCAAGTTTGAAATAGAGCGGCTCTAGCCTCGACGCTGCGTAGTCCTGGAAAAAGCCGTAGCACTGACTGGTCGACAGCATGTTGTCCAGGTAGGTGATTGATCGGAAATAGGACTTCCACGGCACATAGTCGACCTCTTTGGTCAAGTAGCGTGACAGATTCAGTGGAATTTCGTAGTCAATGTAGCCCGCCCTAGCAAAAGCAATCAAGAGAGAGAGAGAGCGAAAGAGTGGCGATTGAATGTGTGAGAATTGAGGCTGGAAAAGAGCCGATCAAAAGTTGACTCACCTCGCCAGAGTGAAAGAGTCGAATATGAAAGCGGCTCGTTGGACATTGCTGAACACGGTGTGATCCTGTTCTAGTTGCTCGATGAGCTTTATCCAGTTTTGCTCGTCATAGTTAACTCGGAAATAGCCAATAAAGTCGAGGTTGGCTGCCAGCCACGAGTCGTCGCTGTTCTGAATGCTCAAATCGCCCTCACGACCGTTCAGCCAAAATATGTCCGCTTCGCTCTCCTTCAGCTTATGAGTGAACGGTATCACCCAAGTGTAGCTGAGGCAGAAAACAGGATTTAGGAAATGAAATAATTAACGGCTAGAGAGTTTGAGTACTTTTTGGCACTGCTCTTGTCCTCGGCAATCACAAAGTACTCTTGGCGGAGACGATAGGTCTCTAGACCGCTTGAGCTTCTTGATATTCGCTCGATATGCACGACCGGATAGCCTTCCTGGATGAGCCAGCCGGTCATGATGTTCGAAATGTTGTATCTGTAGCCGACAGTCTTTGCAATGGCAACAAGGTCAAACTGACTGATAACGGCCGATTGGTGGACGTTTTATGTTCACTTTACCTCGGTGATGACCTGCCAGAGCTGCTCCATATCGCAGTTAGAGTACATGAAGCGGCGAATATGATTCTGAATCAAGAAAATTTTAAAATTTGTTGCAAACTCAGGCTGGCCTGGCATATACCCGAAGTGCGAGTTTGAAACTCTCCTCGCCAATGAAGCCCATCATCATTCTCAGGACGCTCAGTCCCTTCTCGTACGAGATCTCGTCAAAGTACTGCTGAATCTGCATTGAATCGCCAAGGTCAAACGAGACTGGATGCGTAGTCTCCACTGAATCCTTTTCCATGACGTTGAACACATCGTAGACAACCACGGTCTCGAGCTGGCCGACGAGCAAGTCACACGTTCAAATTGAATCAGACGCGTTCAGTTTGCAAACCAAATTTTACCACGCGCCAGTCCGGTCTGATGTCGTTCATAGCAAAGTACATGAGAAGGTTGGCAAATGCTTCGTTGAGCCACAGATTGTCCCACCTTTGAGTTTAAAATAGAAAAATTCAAAGCGCTTTTCGACCAAAATGGTCCCTAAATTAATTACAAACCATTTGAGTGTGGCCATGTTTCCGAACCACTTTGTTTGAGAGCATTAGAGCAGTAGCAAGCAAGCGATTGGCCAAAATCATATTTACAGAATGTGACACTTCATGGCAAATGACCAGAGTGACAAATACTTCTTCTTCGAGCAGTGATTTGCTCTCGTCGTACAAGAGGGCATTTTCCTTGTAGAACACAAGGCCCCAGTTCTCCATGGCACCCGCATTGAAATCAGGCGATGCGAAATGATCTTTAATTTAAGGTTGGATCAATCATGGATCAACAATATCAAAAATCACAGAGCGTTCGTCATTTACCTGATTTGGGAACCACCTCGCTCATGTTAAAGTATTCGGTGAAGAATTCAAACGCCTTTGGCACAATTTTAAGCGCATAGGCAGTGCTGTTGAGAAAATCCTCTCGACACCAAATTCGAATCTGATTTGAGCAGTCAGTCGAATTGAAAAGATTATTTTAGACCAAAGAGAGAAGCGCTTACTTTTAAGCCATCTGGGCCTTGGGTCTCTACGTGCTGAAAATCACTCACAGCAAAGGCGAGCAGATAAGTGGACATTTTGGGCGTGGTGTTGAAATCTGTTCGATTCCAGCCGGGCTCGACATTGTACGATGTCAGCTCGTTCATGTTGGACAGGGCGATCAGATCGTGACGATGGACTAAGCTTATCTTGAACTCGGCCTTGAGACCGGGTTCGTCGAACGAGGGAAACACGCCGCGAGCGTCCAATGGCTGCATGTGGGAGACGACCAGAGTTCTACAACAAGAAGAGTTTCAGATCGCCAACTTTTGACTCAAGCGAGCGTCCAATTTTACCTGTTTGAGCCTTTCGAAGTGTATGTGCTTGAGTAAAGTCCTTTTAGGCCGTTTGTGATGTTCGAAGCGAAATTGATGAAGGCGATCTGATAGGTTTTGCCTGCCATGAATCGTTCGCCTCTGCTCAGCTCAATCACCATGTACTTGTAATACGGGTTGTAATTGATCGTGTCGACGGGCAATAGCTTCCAATTGGATTTGTTGGCTTCAAGCTGGTGAAGATACATTTGGTCGATAATCAGATTCTCGTCCGCATGCACCACAAGCACATCAGAAGAGTGTCGACAAGCGAACCTTATTGTGCAGTTTCCGTCGAATCGAAGCCGATCGACGTCGATTTTCAACTCGATTTCGTAATGAGACGGCTCGAACGCGTCTGGTAGACGTGAGCTATTCCACTTGAAATGTGTCCAGTCACCAAACGGAGTTTCACTTGGCACAGAATTCCACACTGAACTTGAGTCTCGAATTTGCTTCTCGTCCGGCGCTGTCTTATCGCATTTGCCACTCTGATTCAGCCGAGCAAAGCAAACGGCCAAACTCAGAGCCAGAAAGGCACAGAGGACTGAGAGTACACTTATCAGAATGGGCTGAATCCGCCGACTTGCGATGTCTCTTTCTGGATTGGCTTCTCTCGCCATAGTCTCTGCTTCTATTTGGTCCCGGTGTTCTTTTGCTTCTTCTTGTTTTTAAACTGGCACTGTCCGATTGAGTCGAGTTTAAACAAAATCTCTCTCTTCCTTTCGCTCTCTATCGATCTGTCTATTTATTTGGCGCGTTCGCATTCAACTTACTTTTGACTGTTTCAATCTGAGTATCTAGTTGTGAGGTTAAACACATCCACATTCATTTTCAATCAAAGTCGGCCCATCAAAAGGTCGATTGCAGCGCCAAACGAATAATAAAAATAAAGAAAAAAAAAAGAAGAAAAAGAGCGGAGGGAAATAAAACGCTCGCAATCTCCAGCACCCAGAAAACTAAAAGCCAAAGGCAAAATAAAGACGGTGCATGATTGGATGCCTCATCAACGCTTGATTGAAGTTTACACCGTGCATTTTGATGCCATTATTTTATCATAGGTGCTGATTGATGGGGCCAAATTGATTGAGCACATTGACTGCCTTTATCTCACGCTAACAATGTGCATAAGCTGTACTGTAGAAGCGAACTGGCGTTTATACACCACAGCTCGCCGATTAGGTGCCGATTCGGCCCTCTTTCTCTCTCTACCCCCACCCATTAGATTGCTATTAATCACCGTGGCCGTAGAAATTCATTACATCACTTATGAAAGTGGCGCTCAGTCCGAGCTACTGTGCGCAAGCGCGGCCCGCCGCCACTCAAGCCAAAGAGGCAGATGATATCAGCGTGAAATCAGCGTTTCAAGTTCAACGTCAACTAATGGAGCTGACAGAAGCTAATCGGATGCCATATCTCGGCCGCAAAAATATAAAAAATAACACAGACAGAGAGGGAGCGGCATGTGAAATGATGTTTGACAGGATACGCTTTGCTTAATGGTGCTTCAATCGGTCGTCGTGCCATTTCCGGCTAATAAGTGCGTCGACGGCAAAGCGGAATGCCATCTATTCTCGCTTTGCTGGTTACGGGCTCTTGAATTCTCTATCAGCTGCTAAAATGCCTCCCTTTTTTGCTTGTAATAGAATCGAAAAGAGCGCGCATCCCTTCTCTTTATCTCTCTCTCTCTCTGTTTCTCAATCGCTGTCATTTCTGCCTCGGTTTATGTTTTTCTCCTCTCATGAGAATGTGACCATACAGCCCTAACGAGCCAAGCAAGCGCCTTGCTTAACGCCGATTAATGTGCTAAATGAAAAGAAGAGCGCCGAATTAAATCTGTGTCTTCAACCACCCGAGGCAAGAAGGAGAAATAAAACACCAAATTCTGATTGAATCAGATCAGATAAGTGATCTAGACCTATATCTCTGTTGAGTGTGTGGTCGACTGATCGGTCGACTAATCGAGAAACAGGATCGACAAAGATGTATGGAGTTGATGAAGATGAAATGTTGAATGCTGGAAGGAATGGAGCGGCAAATTTCGTACATTGTATTTAGCGTGTTTATTAATGCTGTTGGCAGAGAAAAGCAGCCGAAATTGAGTTTAGAGACGCATCGAGTGAGAAGAAAAAAGGCAGAGCATCGAGCCTGCAGCCAAATTGATTTCTTCATTCATTGATTTAGACAGTAAAAGGCGTTTAAATCATTCCTCTTGCATTATGGCCTGGAATTCTTCAAAGTCGATCTCGCCGTCTCCGTCTTTGTCGAACTCGCTTATCATCGCCTTAAGCTCGTCGTCGCTCGTTTTTTCGCCCAGCTCTCTTTTGTTTAAACGCAAATGTGAAATGCGATTTGCTATGGCAGTTCACCGCTCGCTCTTACTTGGCTATTTTCCTCAGATTTTTAAAGCTTATTTTGCCGTCTGCCTCTTCTGCAAACAGCTCAAAAGCGCGCTTGAGCTCTTCATGCGGATCTCGATTCAGAATCATGCTCTTGGCTGTTCATGGTGAAATAAATTCGAATGAATGCGAACCAAGAAATGCAATCAATAGTCTTGGGACTTACCGATCTCGAAAAAGTCGTCGAACGAAATGAGCCCTGTGTTGTCAATGTCGTAGTCGTTTATGAGACGCTGAATTTCCGGCTTCTTCAGATCGAACCCGAGTGCCCTGAGCGAGACCTTTGCCAGTCGAGTTAAATTCTATTCCGGACTTGGGACCAAGGAAAGTTGAAGTCACCTTCAGCTCGTGATAGTCGATTTTCTCATCGCTGTCTGTATCAAACAGTTTAAATGCTTCTTCGACTTCTTGCTTCTCAAGGTCGGACAGTTCTCGTTTCTTTCTTTTTTTCACCTTGTCCAGATCGATGAGAGCAAAGTCCGGTCGTCTGTTCATCTATTCAATTGGATAATCAGGTAAATTAGAAAAGCAAGAGCCAAAAAAAAAACTAAGAAGCCAATCGAATTTTGATTTGTCGATTTTCAACTGTATCAGCAGCCGAATTGCTCTGGCTCATCTCAGCGACGAGCATGCAGTCAAGGGCCAACTCGAGGGCTGGTCGTTTGCTTAAATGCGTTTATTTGAGAATAGCTTTTGTAGCCAATAAGAAAAGTAGCGAACGAGCGGCTCGGCCGGACAAAGAGAGCGATGGAGAGCAGGAAGAGAACGCAAAAATCGAATCGGCCGCTTGTCCGACTCTCAAGGCACTGACGCACACAATTGAAATAAGTTAAATGAAAGCGTTGAGCGTCGTTCTCTTTCTCGCTGTCTCTCTCAAATATTCGTGTTGGATCGAAGATATTTGCTGTCGCTTAAATCTGTTCAATTTCTCTGCTTCTATCTTAACTCGCAAATGTCTGAGAAAGCAAATCGTGAGAAAAGAATTAAATATCAACTTGAGAAGATGGAAATTTACATGCGAACGAACAGTAAGAAGAAGAAGAAGAAGAAGAACGTTGAGAAGGGAGCAATTCATGAGTGTGATTTTGTAAAATGTAGAAAAGAAAAAGAGAACGGAATGAACCGAATTGAGAAGATTATGCGAACAAGGTTTCAAGCCATTTCAAACTTGGCGTTAAGCAGCTTAAGCTCGGCCTCGACAGGCTCTTGCTCATCCGGTTGACTCGTTTTGTGCGTGAGAGCGCTCTCGTTCAGTGCGTTGGGCATCTTGCTCACAAGCGAGTTGATTATTGAGTTGAAGGTCTGTATCAATTGAATGGTCTGCTTGGTCGGCGCGCTCAAGTTGGCCGGCAAATAAGACTTTAAATTCTTTGATGCCTGTCCAGCACAGTCGAATCAAACAGATTAAGGTCATGCGAGACGTGAACGTGCTCGATTCGAATTTACCTGTTTGTGATGCATGTCCAAGATCAAGATGTTCTTTTTGAACTCGTTGAGAATGAGATCGATTTTTTCACTGTTTAGCGTGTCAATTTGGCCCAAATTGCAGGCAGCTTTGGCGATGTCTATCGGACTGGCGTTCGAAGAGCTGGCTGCGATTGTGGCGAACGTAGTCGGCTTTTTAAAGCAAGCGGCCGACTTGAATCGATTCTCGTCACTCTTGCCTGCTTGCTGGCTCGGATCGTAGAACGAGCAAGACGAGGAAGTCGACGAGGACATTGAATTGGAGGAGAATTTGTCGCTGTCGAACGGATGCGTTTCCACCGACGACTGAGAGTAATGGTCCGGCTCGACCTCGTTACCGCATATGGTATTCGGTCGCGGTAGCCGCTTGTGTTTTACCGGCGAGGCGGACGAAAGTCTCGAATCAACGCGCTTGCCGACTGCGTTCACGTTTTGATTTGAGCTCGACCATTTGCTCAACTGTTTACTTTGTTCGGTGAATTGTTTTCGCAGAGCAACCGACGGCAGCGCCATCGAGCGTTCAGCTGACTTTTGTTTTACTTGCCGAACGGTTTTGGGCGGCAGTAGGCCTTGCTGATGCACAGACTGCGGTTGCTGTCTACTACTTGACACAGACGAAGGCCGAGACTGCTTCGACGAGGTCAATGAAAGCATCGACGAAGACTTTCTAAGACTTTGCTCATTGCTCGTCGCGTTGTTGCTGTGATTCGCCTCCGAGCTGTTTGAAACGTTTCCCCTATTTTTCGAGCTCAAAGAGCCGGTGCGAGTTCTTATCGGCCCCGAGGAGCTCGCAGACGGATTCCGTCGTCTGTCCTGCCGCTTGTCCTCTATCTTGGGCGTCAGTGTCTTGTTCAACGGCTCGCTCACCTCGACCGCCACCTTTTTCACTTTCATCAAATATTTGGCCGATATGCTATCTCGTCTGATGGTGGTTTCCAGGTCGCCTTCGAGCTGAATCAAAGAGTTTATCAGCTCTCGGGTTTTACCATCGCTCTGCATGTTGTCCAGGTTATTGTTGGTGTCCTTGCACAGCTCTTGGTCATTGTGATTTCCTTCATCATCATCCTCGTCGTCGTCATCATCGTCGTCATCCGCCTCCTCTACTTCGCTCGGCTCTCTTCTGCCTGTCGTGCTTTGTCTCTCGTTTGCATTCAAATTTACTTTGGTCTGTTGTTCACCGTTAAATGTCAACGCTCTCATTTGAAACGTGCCTCTATCAACGCATGGACTAGGAAATTGTACAAAACTGTCCGGCTTTGGCAAGCGTGCAGGAGTCTTTTCCACTTGATATGTCTCCGCTTTGTCCGATTGGGTCGGACTCGACAAACTTGGCTCAGACGTTTCTGAAGTTTCGCTCATAATCGTGAACGATGGTGTGCTAAGCACAGGCGGACCCCAAACTCCACGGCTGCGTCTGCTCGGCTTTTCCTCTTCGACCAAATTCACTTCCTGCGACTTGAGCTTGTTCTTTGCCCACAATGGCAACTGGTCCATTGAGTCGTTTTCTTCTTCAATCGGAACGGCGACTTCGGCCGCTGCTTCCACAGACTGACTGTTGAAGTTGGCGAAATAGGCCGATCGAGCTCGCTGCCAGCTCGACAAAGGCAAGCTACTGCTCAGGCTCGGGGCTGCAGTTTGGCCCAGCAGGTTGCTCAGCTTCCAGACGAAGACGCAGCCGTCGGCGCCGACTGTGATCAAATGCTCGCCATCGCGAGTGAACTTCAAATCGGTTACAACCTCCGAGTGGCCGTACACGTATGCGACACATTCGTTTGTGTTTATATCCCAAATATAAACGAACTTGTCGCTGCAGCTGGTGGCCACCAACGTACCAGTCGAGTCAATGTCCATTTTGAGCAAATAGCCATCATCGTTGAGCGATCCTTTCAGCCGTTTGATCAGCTTGGCCTCTTTAATCGAGTATGTGCGGATCATGCGATCTTGCGAAATGGTCAGCACTCGGTTTCGGCAAGGATCGATATTCAGATCATAGAATGTTTGCTTCTCGGCCACATAGCTTGTCCTTGAGAACTGCGTAATGAGGCCTGAATCGTTTTTCTGCGCCGTTCTGAACATGATCGACTTGTCGGCGCCGCAACTGATTACCATCAGTTGACTCTCGATCGGACAAAACCAAAAGCGGACCGAAGTGATCGCAGCCGAATGATCGTCGAGTGTTTGAAGCAGATCGTAGGTGGGACGAGATGCGTCGAATATGTGAATAAGACGATCACGACTCGACGAAGCCAAGAACAGATTTCCCGAGTCGGGCGTTGAATATTGCAAATTGAGAATTTCTCCGTCGTGGGCTTCAATAACACAAATCGAATCGAACAGATTGAGGTCGTAGATACGAATGTTGCCATTTCGATCACCACTGGCCAAGTGATGGCCGAACGGATCGATGCTGATGGAGCGAGCGCCACTCTTGATCAAGCTGGTCGAGTTTTCGGTCGGAAAGTTTGAAATCGACGCCACTGGCAGATTGGTGACCACATTTGAACTTGAACCGTTGCTCGCTAGCAAAGCGCTGCTTCCCTTCCCTTCCTGGCTCTCCTCGGCCAAGTAGTCGAGCTCGCACAGTGAACTGTAATCGTTGTCTATGTAAATTATTTTCTGCAGCTCTTTGCTGTAAATGTTTCTCTTTTGCTTATCAGTTTCGCCTTTCACCGACCAGAAGCGAAGCGTATTGTCCGAGCTGCAAGTGACAAACGTGTCGGCCGGCGAATGAAATATGTCCAGCGACCAGCAGGCCGCGCTATGGTACAAATGAGAGTCGAGCTTTTTCACTTGCTTCAGATCGTTTATGTCCCAGACGTAAATACTGTGGTCATTGTAGACCGCGGTGACAATATTCTCCAGCTTGGAATAGGTCAGAGCCACACAGTCCGGATACTTGAGCTCGTTGTTTGTAAGATTTTCGACTAGATGCCGCGTGTCGAGGCCACGAGCAATGTCAACGCCAAGGCAGTGCGGCCGAGGGAGGCTGGCAACAAACTCGAGGTTCTTCTGCGCGAATATCAGTATTGAGCCGTTTGAGCAGCCGATAAATAAACAATCACTGTCGGCAAATAGGCAGTAGGCGCGCTCGGTGCCGAGCTCAATCGCTCGGCTCAGACAACGACTCTCATTGAACTCGCAGACAATTCCGTTGGTGGTCAATGCGAACGTCAGCTGATTGTAGTCGTCTGTGCCCCAGACAACATCACAAAAGTAGTTGTTCTTCATGTCGCCGAGAATGGCCGCGCGTCCTTTCAGCGGCACTGTTTCCATCAAAGACGAACTGGTCAAGTACCAGAATTTGACGTGGCGATTGCCGACCGTCACAAAACAGGAGCCGTCGTGTGAGAACGACATTCCTTTCACTTGGCACGAGATTTTGTTCGAAGCGGCTTTGAAGCGGTTGCGTATGTTCCACACGTTTACGACCATGTCGTGTTTGGAGCCAATCGAAACCAGCAAGTTTGAGTTGGCCGAGAAGCAGACGCACTCGATGGAGAAGCGGTGTCCGGCGAACTCGCACACCAGACTGCGTTCACGCACATCCCAGACGCGAACGCGCGGGTCGTGTCCGGCCTCACCGGTGGCCAACAGCCGTCCGTCCGGCGAGAATGCGACTGTGGTCAGTGTCTTGCGTGCCTGGCTTATGATGAACGCCTGTGTGTGCTGAATCGGATCGTAGAGCACCACCACGCAGCCGGCCAAATAGGCGACCAGTCCATCGACGCTCTGCGATATTCGCGTATTCGACGACACGGTGAATCCAAATGCGCGCTCTAGCTTCACCCGCTCCTCGTTCGGAACGGTTGTTTTCGTTTGACGCCGCTTTAGACTCTGGTACACAACGCCGGATGTGGCCAAATTCTGTACCGAGCCGCTGTGTGCGCCACTCGATGCCAAATTGGACGAGGACATGCTCGGCGTCGTTTGTGCGCGAGTTTGGTGTATTCGTTCGTTTGA
Source organism: Proales similis (assembly GCA_019059635.1). Classification (NCBI taxonomy): domain Eukaryota; kingdom Metazoa; phylum Rotifera; class Eurotatoria; order Ploima; family Proalidae; genus Proales; species Proales similis. Next base: position 1,077,604 of record JAGVRJ010000005.1, read on the forward strand.
ATTTCAGCTGATTTGGGCTGCAACTTGGCAAATTTTAGTAAAGAGCGCTCGTCTCAATCAATGCTTGTCACATTTATCACTCGATTTCAATCTAAATTCGAACGAAATAATGTTGACTGGCGAGCAAAATAGAGCGCATGTAATGTAGGCTTTGATCAAATTGAGCTGGAGCGGAAAGAAGTGCGCGCACTCTCCTCTATCTGTTGCTCCCTCATTCGACTTTCTCTCTCTCTCTTTCTCACTCTTTCTTGTGTTTTTACTCTTTCCCTCGTCAGAGTCAGCACACGCATGCGTGGACTGGTCCCGATTGAAAAGTATGCTGGGATCGCATTTTTGAAAGAGAGACAAAAACAATTTCGGCTTTTAAGTCAAATGAACGCCGATTGATGAACTAGATGATGATGATGACTAACGAATGAACAAGCGAGCAAACGAGCTCTCTCAAGCAAAGCTCAGCAAAAACAAAGGATCGGAGAGGAAACGGATGAGTGTAAAAAAGAAAGTTTGGTTTAGACTGGTATGGGAACAAATAGCTGAGGTGCTCTGGCCGCGAGCACGCGCTTCAATAATTCAAATCACATCCGGTCCCAACCGGCACGAGCAGGCCTGATCAACGACTGCTCTTGGATGAACGATCGGTTGTCGACTAGCCGCTCTCTCTCTCTCGGTTTGTCCGGCTTGGTTCAATTGAAATGTTGCTCTCAATTATGATGCTAGGAAGGCTCATTCGTGTGATTATAATAATTTATAAATGCTCGAGTAAATAAAGGTGGACGTGGTCTACGTGGCCACAACTTGCCGTTGCCGGTCAAACTTATGTCGGCTATCGCCACAGAGGTCGGCGTTTATTTTTTTCTCCCTTTTTTGAAACATAGATCGACGACATTAGCCGCGCTGGTTTTGACGGCAATCGTAGATGAGGTGGTGGTGTCTCATCATTTACATGAATTATTTAAATAGGACATGTGTTGCTTGTTCTCTTTCTTGCTAGCTTGTTCGCTCGAGGCGGGCAATTAGAACGGAATCAGGCGTGAGCCGGGCAAAGACTCTATGGAAACTTGGTTGAGATTAAAAATCGAGAAAAAAATACGAAAAAAAAATGAAAAGCAAGAGAGAGAGAGAGAGAGAGAAAGAGTGAAAGAAAGGGAGCAACCAAGAGAAAGGATCGCTTTTTGTGGGGCGTCGAACAAGCCGAAATAACAAGTTAATTTCTTAACGCAAGCACCTGACAAATATAAATCGGCGCCGCAAACAAAGCGCTCGGGTCCATTTATTTGGTCGCGTGTTTTGGGTACTTAAGGAGAAGGCGTTCGTTGGTGGTGTCAGCTCTGGTGTGGTGGTGGTGGTGGTCGTCGTCATCATTGTCGTCGTAGGAATTGGCCGCAATCGTGACGATCATGACGATGATGATGATGCTCGTCACACGAGCCCACCTGAGCCCATCCATTAAAATTCAATTGGCTCTTTTTCCACAATCATAATGACCATAGAGCTAAATGGGTCAATTCTGCGAGTCAGAGCGAGCCGAAGATATTTATTTATTTAATTAGGATTTAGATGCTTGGCCATGCTTCCAGCCCTCGCAAAACGCACACACACACACACACACGCAGACGAGTCTTATCGGCACACAAATACGCTTTGAATAGGGTTTCTCTTCTGATTATCGCTAGACAAACATTGAACTCTCTGCGTGGGACTGAGCGCACCATAGTCTCGCGAAGCCCAAAATTAACCGACTAAAGTTGCAGTAGTCATTATCCTTTCGTCGCTGCTGCCGCCGCCGTCTAGTTTGCAATATCAGCAACGGCCAATTTTGTAGTCGACAAACAATAATCGAAGCATCTTAATTTCCAAGGAGCTGTTTGCATCCAAGCACGCAGCTTAATTAAATTGAGATCGAAAAATGGTTTCGCCTTCTTTTTATTCGGCTTCGTTCAAATTGGGCAATAAAAAAAATGCGATTTCCGCGCCGAATGTTAATGTTCGTCGGCGTATACTTTTGATTTATTTATTTGATTAAATTTGACGTTTATTGCAAAAGAGATGTACGGTTGCGGTTTGGGACCTCACAATCCAGGGCCTTTGGAGTTGACCACAGTGAGAGGCACTTGTCGAACGTTGTCTTTGAGAAGAATTTCATTAGCTGCCAATCGTCCGGTTGAGACGGCTCGTTCCATCAGAGCGGATGGAAACGGGGTCATGATCCAGTCGCCGGCCAGGTAGATGTTTTTCAAGTTGCCCTGGGCCAATGTATCCACTCGTGGACGCGCATGCGCCAGGCCTTTTTCGAACGAGGCGAAATTCTGGAAGCTGTTCACATGAACCGAGAGCACGTTGAAGTTGCGCTCGAATATTTCGGGATAGATCTCCTTCACAGTTGGGCTAATCAGCTGCCATACTTGGTTGTCTGGCGTATTCGGATCAAAATGCTGACTCCACACGTAGCAGTGGAACTCGAGCACTGAGCCGCCGGTCTTGGCAGCCCATTGAATGAACTCCTCCTCCAACTGGTGATATTGAGCCACCAGATTAATTGGAGAAAAGTCGGGCGTCTCTAGAATGTCTGGCGCTGAGCTGTTCAATTGCTTGTCGAACCAGACTCGAACGACCTTATAATCGGGTGCAACACGCATTCGACCGATTGTTCGGTTGTAAACCGATCCGATCAGTTTATTCAAGTTCGCGTCATCTTTGTAGGCTTTAAGTGTCTCGTTAAAAATGCTCTGAACAGCGCCGACTTCGGCGGTCATAACCACATAATCGTAGACAGTCTGGTCTGCTGAGCCTTCGTCCACGGTGCCGTAGACCGCACCAGTCGAGTCGACCTTGAGACTTTTAACTCCGACTCCGAGCTCAATTCTGAGAAAAATTGAAATATAAAATTTGAGCTCAATATTCATGATGCGCACTGCTTACTTGGTGTTAAAGGCGGTGAGATGCTGAACCCAAGGCTTGAGGACAGCTTCGTAGTAGTTTTTGTTAGCCACCTCACGATTATCGGCCTCCGAGTTGGTTAGGAAGTAAATTTGCATAAAAGTCATCATTTCGGCCGCGCTGAAAGATTCTCGTTCGTTGAGAGTGACTGACAGCGCCGGCTGCATGATTATGTCGTAAAAGTCCTGAGCCACTTTACGCTTCTGAGCCCATTCGTGAAAGGTCAAGTTATCGAATCGATCGAATACATCGGCGTAGTTGAAAAAAATTAGATCAGGAAGAGAGAGAGTGGACAGAATGGCGTCTGTGAGCTTAAGATTTGGACTTCGCTCGATGATTCCGATCAGGTTTAGTGGATACGGCCCTTTGCTGTAGATTTTCTCCGGCTTGTATTTGCGGAATATGAAATTGACCTCGTCCCAGCGGCGGAAGTTGTCGTTAATGTTCAATCGATTTCGAATGTCCTTGAACTGAAAGTAGTTGTGAAACCAGGCTGAGAAGAAGACGATTTTTATTTAGGAAAAGATCGTCAATTGGTCAATTCGTGTTCATTACCGTGAAAGCCGTGCTCAATGTTGAATGTGACATTTGGAAATATTTCGACTGGCTTGCAAAATAGCTTACCACCGACAACATCGGGTCTCTTTTCTTTGATAGTGACTTGGTAGCCTCGTTCGGCAAGTTCGAGGGCAGCGCTCAAACCGGCTAGACCAGCACCGACAACAAGTACTTTACGCTCCACGCCCGGCGCCAATCGAGTCGGGTCGTTCGGATTCTTGGGCTCAATATTCTCGGGCTTACGTGCCAAACATAACAGACAGTGAACTGCTAATACGGCTAGATAGGCCAAACACTTCATTTTGGGACGAGACCACAGCTTCGGCTAAATGAGATGCTTGTCCTAGTTCTCGTTCTATATATAAGAAACTGTGCGTTGCCGACTTGTGAAACAGACACATGGCGCTGATAATGTCGTCTAGTTGCATAACTCACCTCGAGCCGACAATGTTGAGATGAAAGCATCACGGAAGGTGCACGTGAAAGTGAGTGATGCGGCTTCTCCCTGTTCGGTCGTCTCAACATTTCAAACTGCTTCAGAAGCATGCCATTATAAAACAAAGCATCAAAAAGAGAAAGACAGGGTACGCAACGAATCTAGGGTTTATTTTCAAACACAATGCGTTTGGGCTGTGTCAACGGGTCTTGCGAAATTTTGCCAAGTAGCCGGGCCAATAGTTGAAAAATAAGCCGCCTCGCTTCTGCTTTTCCATAAATCGATCTTCTAGGCGACAAGTCCAAGCAAGAGGGTCATCACTCGTTTCCGCTCCTTTGATGCGTCTCACTTCCCAAAAGCGACTTGAGGGCTCGATTACCAGTTCGCTTTCGAGGCCCATTCTCTCTCGATCAATTAGGTTCATGCAGCTTATCAGTTGGGTCAGATGCATCGGATTCATCACCAATACGCCACCGGGCTTGAGCAGTCGATATGCTTGAGCAAGGGCTTGGTTAAGAGAAGGCATATCGAGATAGATCGAGTCGAAATAGGCGTCAAAATGGGCATCGAACTGATGAGAGCTAAAGTCAGAAACATTGAACGTCACGTTTGTGGGCCATTGCTCTTCGGATCGCACGCCAAGGTCGTAAGATTGCTTCCAGTTGAGGAAGCCATTTTCCGCCTCTTTAACTCGCGCCTCGTGAATTTCAAACGTGTGAAGCTCACCGCCCGATCCAATATGTTCACTTATGATCAAACTCATCGAGCCAGACCCTGTTCCGCTCTCCAGAACTCGGGAGCCTCTTCTCAGCTCAAGAAGCATGGGCACCAGACTGACTATGGAAAAGTGCGAGGAGACTGCCGACTGCCGTTGAAGATAAATGTACTCGTACAAAGTAGGTCGCTTGAAATCTACTCGAATGTCAAGAAGAGCGAAACTCACGAGGCTCGAGTTGAGCGCCGATTTGGCCACCACATGCTCGTGGAAGATGTCCAGCATTCGCGTTCTAAATATTCCCGTTCGATCGAGTTTGACAAGCTTCGTAGCGTAGCTGGTCGACTGGCCAAATATACGAGCGAGTAGGAGCTCGCCGTATCTAAACGCCTGAGCATTCAACGAGGCCCTATTCATTCAAAAAAAAAAGAGAAAAGAAATCGCTTTTTCCCTTTAAAACGTACGTTTTGTATTATTATTATTATTAAAATACAAAATTTGGCCGATGCATTCGTCTACTTTAGTTGAGTTTGTTTTTGTTGATTTCTTTGAAGAGCTCGTACAGCTGATTTACTTGATCGTCTTTGAACGAATCGTATTCTTGCGATTCAAGTTGACGTCCTATTTTGAGTTTAAATTTCGGATTCGCCTGCTTGAAAAGCGTCTTTGCATAGTCCTGTCAATTCGAAACCGACAGTTTAATTAGACCCAACGACCGGGCATGTAATTGTCGTGCTCAACTTACACTCCATTCTTCCATGAACACTTTTACGTGATCGGGCGCTGCCTGCTTGTGAAGTTTGAACTCGCTTCTCACATAGGCGTCGCCGATGATTCGCATCTCCTCCGGCAAGCTCTTGTGCAGACGGAATATCATTTTGTAGAGGCGTTTGACAGCCAACTGGTGGCTCTTGCTAACGTAAATCAGCGTCGGCTGGGACATGATCGATCGTTTGAAACTATTTTGTAACTGATTGCATAAGCGCTCACTTCAAATAGCATTCAGGTGGGCAGAGCAAACTCGACAAACGTTCAATTCTTCCAACTGGAAGAGAATGGCTTTATTAAGCGAACAAGCTGCTTGGAGAGTGAAGAGCCTGAGTCATTGGAGAATGGGGAGCTTAAGGTTAAGTGCAAATATTTGCTTCAAATAGTTCTAGGCCGGCGGCCTGCAAACCTCTTTGCCTGCCTGCTTGCTTATTGCTTGCTTGATGAGGAGACGGAGAGAGGGAGAGAGAACTCGCTTGAATAGTCATGAACCGATTTTCTAATTTTTTTTCAAATGTGATGGCGATGGCAGCGCATTATGAATCACACGAAAATCGAGTAAGCGATCAAATTTCGACTCGATTGCAAGCGCGGCCAAGGCACTATGGCCACCGGACTGACTTGAGCTATAAACACAAATACGCCCGCCTGGACACTTTGCAATTGCGGCATCGGCATTCTCCATTTTCATAATAAATTCGAGTGTCATTTTCGATTTATTGAAGCTTTGCTAAGTTCTTGCTTCTCACCGCCCATTTCTTGCATTTGTTGTTTTTGTTGTTTTTTTTTTCTTTCTTTTATTCTCTTTCTCTTATTCTCTCTTTGTTAATTCTCTGTGGCGCTGCTTCTCTTATTCTGCTTCTGCTTGGTGGTTAGCTATTTGACTTGTCTCAATTAACTCGTTTAGTAAATTGTGGATTTTATTGCGAGCGCGCGCACGAGCGCTATTGTGCTGTACAAATGGTCTGCATAACGAGTGAATGACTAGAAATGTTCGTCTGAATCAGATCACCATTCTGTTAATAGAGGCCTAGACAAACGTCGCGCAAACTAGTGCCCGACTGAACGAGGTGCGTTTATGATGTCTGCCTGTATGCGCGTAGCTTGTGTGTGTGTGTTGCTTGTTTGCTGAGGCCACCTCCTGGTCATTATGACGCCTATCCTCCCCGTCATCGTCGTCGTCGTCGTCTTGGTCTAGGTAAACGATCGGCCCAAGTCATAATGATAATTGAAAATAAATCAATTTGGCCGCAGCTGAGCGTCTGTAGATAATAATTAGATGTCTTGCTCGCTTGCTTTACTTGCAATGAATGACATTTCACGTTCACTCTCTCTCCTCTCTCTCTCTCTCTGTGTCTCGGCAGCTTTATTTCTCTTTGCTTTGCCTTTGTTTAGTTCGCATCTGTCCGGGTCAACTTGTGCGCTTTGGAGAGCAAGGCCATCGATCGACCTCGCGTCTCACTTAATTTCAACTCACTGCTCGCCTTTAGATGCTAATGGTCACAAGCGAGTAGAAGAAGATGTCGAGTCTTGAATTGTACACCAAGGTGAGTTGATCTGTTCCTGATCTCTTTACTCTTACCTAAACCTTTATTCTTAACGCGCTCATCTTAAATTGTTTGTTTAAAAAAAAAAGGACGCTCGTGTTTGGATACCGGACGCCCAAAAAGTCTGGAAGGCCGGCCATCTCTTAAGCAACTACGAACAAACGTCTAAACAAATTAGAGTGATTATTGACGACGATGGAACGGTTTGTAGCTTTGAGCTGCTCTTTGTGTACAGAAAGCCTTCAACCGGCTTGTTGCTTAGATCGAAGATATTGACATTCAGTCCGACCAGACTCCGAACCCTAAACTGCCTCCACTTCGAAACCCGGACATTCTCATCGGCCAGAACGATCTAACCGCTCTTAGTTACTTGAACGAGCCTGAGGGTAAAGCGAAAAGAAGAAGCACTTTGTCATGTTCATAAATTGACTCGGCTCTAGTTTTGTACAATCTCGAGGTGCGCTTCATCAACAACAATCAGATCTACACGTATTGTGGCATCGTCCTGGTGGCCATAAATCCGTACGAACAGCTGCCCATCTACGGCAACGAGATCATTCAGGCTTACAATGGCGGCGACATTCAAAGCATGGACCCGCACATCTTCGCCGTGTCCGAAGAAGCTTTTCAGAAAATGGTTCACTTCGGCCAGAATCAGTCGATAATTGTCTCGGGAGAGTCGGGCGCCGGCAAAACGGTCAGCGCCAAGTACACAATGCGCTACTTTGCCAACGTCGGCGGCTCGTCCGAAGAGACTCAAGTTGAGAAGAAGGTGCTCGCCTCTAATCCGATCATGGAAGCGTTCGGAAACGCCAAAACAACGCGCAACGACAATAGCAGCCGCTTCGGAAAGTTCATTCAGATCGACTTCAACAAGAAGCACCACATCGTCGGCGCCAGCATGAAAACCTATCTGCTCGAAAAGTCAAGAGTTGTGTTCCAAGCTCAGCATGAGCGCAACTATCACATTTTCTATCAGCTGTGTTCACAACACACCCAGGAGGAGTACGCGTTCCTCAGGCTCGGTGAGTACTATTCTGGCCAAATGCCGAGAACAAACATTAATCGCGTTTGTTTCAGACGAGGCCAGTCAGTTCTTTTACACGAATCAGGGCGATGCGGAGAAAATTGAAAACGTCCAAGACGAGCTGGTGTTCAAGGAAACATTGGAGGCATTTCGTCTGCTCGGTAATTTCTTTTCATTTCTCGAAGTCAATTGTCGAATAAATTGCATCTGCTAAATTCAGGCATCGATAAAAAGCAACAGACGAACATGTTTGCGTTGCTGGCTTCCATTATGCACTTGGGCAATGTGAAGATAGTCAACGAGCGTAACGATACAAGCAGAGTGCCGGTAAGTGACAGTTGAGCGCTCGTCCCATTTTTGACTTGCACTTGCTCATGCTCACTTTGACCAGCTTGATGACCAGTCGATGAAAATCATGTGCGATCTGCTCAAAATTGATCAAGAGCAAATGACCGTCTGGCTGTGTAACAAGCGAATAAAAACTGTGAACGAAGTAGTCAACACTCCGCTCCCGTTCAAACAGGTGAGCGACAAACCAGAGTCGAATGCTTGAACAAGCTTGAGCATAAATGTAAAGGCTCTGTTCGCTCGGGACGCGTTGGCCAAGCACATGTACTCGACGCTGTTCAATTGGATCGTGTCGAAGATAAACGAATGCTTGAAGAGCACCGTGAAAGCTCAGTCGTTCATCGGCGTGCTTGACATTTACGGCTTTGAAACGTTCGAAGTGAACAGTTTCGAGCAGTTCTGCATCAACTACGCCAATGAAAAGCTTCAGCAACAGTTCTGTCAGGTACCCTTATTTGGTAGAGAAGAAGAAATCACGTCGACTCTAATCGATTTTCTCGAATAGCACGTGTTCAAATTGGAGCAAGAAGAGTACGTGAGGGAGGAGATTGTGTGGTCATTTATTGATTTTTACGACAATCAGCCATGCATCGAGCTGATCGAAGGCAAGCTGGGCATTCTCGACCTGCTCGACGAAGAGTGCAAAATGCCGCGTGGAAGCGACGAGACTTGGTGCAACAAACTCTACGAGAAGCATTTGAAAAGCGCCCAGAAGCACTTTAGCAAGCCGCGCATGTCACAAGCATCGTTTGTGATTCATCATTTCGCCGAGAACGTCGAGTATCAAGTGAGCGGCTTTTTGGAGAAGAATCGCGACACTGTCCTCGAAGAGCAGCTCAAAGTGCTCAAGGCCAGCGAGGTAAGACCCGTCGGCAGTCTATCACGCGCAAATTGAATAAACCATTTCAAACAAGACCGAGTTCATTGGCCAGCTATTCTGCGAAGAAGGCGACGAGGCCAAGGCACGTGGCTACGAAGTGCGCAAGCACACGATGCCCGCGCCCAGCAAGGTGCAAGGCAACAGGAAGAAAACTGTCGGCTCTCAGGTACTTGTGCCGTCGCATTTTTTATTGCACTCGCTCGGTCACACTCTTGTGCGATTGTTGTTTTTAGTTCCGTGAATCACTTGGTCTGTTGATGAACGCGCTCAACTCGACTACGCCACACTACGTTCGCTGCATTAAGCCCAACGACTTGAAAGCGCCGTTCCAGTAAGCTGCCAGTTTTGTCTCACAGTCGGTTCGGCTCTCTTTCTCTTTTTTCTCTTATCAAAGATTCGATGCCAAACGAGCAGTTGAGCAACTAAGGGCTTGTGGTGTCCTCGAGACGGTACGCATTAGCGCCGCCGGCTATCCGTCTCGATGGACGTATCAGGAGTTTTTCCATCGCTACCGAATGCTGGTCAAATCGAGCAAAGTGAATCGGTCGGCTCTGCGCGAGTCCTGCGAGGCCATTCTCCAGAGCTTGATTAAGGAGTCGCAAAAGTATCAGTTCGGCCGAAGCAAGATATTCTTCCAAGCGGGCCAAGTGGCGTATTTGGAAAAGCTGCGCTCAGACAAGCTGAAAACAAGCGGCATAATGATTCAGAAGCACATTCGCGGCTGGCTGGCTCGATCCAAATTTGTCAAGATGAAACGCTCGGCCTTGTTGATCGAGTGTCACGCGAGAGGTCTGATGGCGCGTAGACTGCTGAAGCTAAAGCGCGAGACACGATCGGCCGTCGTTATTCAGTCGGCCTGGCGCGGCTATGTGGCCAGAAGGCGCTTCTTGTCAGCACGTGCGTTGGTCATTCGACTCCAGGTGAGTGTCTGTTTGTGTAAATTCGATTCGGGACACTTGTAATTTTCTGTGCGTGTAGACTCTGTGCCGAGGCTACTTGGCACGCAATCAGCGTCGTATCATGATCGAGAACATGAAAGCGACCATCATACAAGCGCATGTTAGAGGCTGGCTAGAGCGCCGGCGCTTCCGCAAAGTAATCAACGGAATTACTCTGCTACAAGCGCAAGTTAGACGACGACGAGCGCGCAAGCTCTACAAAGTTCTCAAGGCCGAGGCGAGAACGGTCGAGCATCAGAAGCAGCTCAACAAGGGCTTGGAAAATAAGATAATTGCACTGCAGCAGCAGATTGGAAAAATCGTAGGCACAGATTGGAATTCGATTTGAAATTTTCAGTTTAAGCAGAGCCATTCTCATTAAGAGCAAAGAGCGCGACCAGTTGAGCGTCAAATGCGCCGAACTGGAGCCTCTCAAAGCGCAAGTCAGTTCGTTGAGAAAGACGGAGAATGCAATGAAAGAGTTGAACACGAGAAAATCGGCACTCGACGAAGAGCTTAAAAGGTGACCAACGCAATCGGCATTTGAAATGAGCAGTTGGCTTAAGCGGCGAACTTTAAGACTTGAGGAAGAGAACACGCTGCTTAGAGAAGAGAACGAGAAAGCAGAAAAGGCTCGTGGTCAAGCCGAGAGCCTTCGCCTCGCGTCGGAGAAGAAAAGCAGCGAAGAGATAGAGCGCTTGAATTCGCTTCTAACCGAGTCGAACTCGAAAATGGAGTCGCTGGAGATCAAACTAGCAGGTGAGTCTGTGGCCGCCATTTATTCTTATGGAAAGAAATTGAGCATCTTTAAATATATAGAAATGAGTCAACAAATAAGCGAAGTGGAACAAGAAAGAGCCAATCATCAGAAATTGATCACTTCGCATGTGAAGCTCGAGCAGCGGTTTGAAAAAGTTCGAACCGAGCTGCTGAAATACCGCAAGAGCCAGCTAACGCCTGGCGGCGGTTCTCTGACACCGTCGAGTCTGTCGACCAATCAGAACCAAGTGAGCGATCTGGAATCACTGATCGAAGAGCTGGAGCAAGACTCGGCCGAAGAGCTGACATCAAACGCGTCAAGTTCCACTCAGTTCAGCCGAGATGTGGCCAACTTTGAAGCGAACAAACTTTTGTACATGACTGCCAACGGCGCCGAGATGGATGTATCGTTGATTAGCAAACTCAACAGGCGAATTGCAGCCCTTGAAATGGAACGACGCGATCTCAAGCACAATCAGCAGCGACCGAGCGAGCTCGAGCTAGAAGAGAGCCGATCAGCGTCGCCCACTCAGTACGTCGAACGGCTGCAGCAGGAAAAAGACTCCGAAGTGATCAAGGCACAAGAGCTCGAGCTTGAAAACGAAAAGCTGCGCGAGGATCTGGGCCGCCTGCGCGATCTGGTCGCCGACAACCAGAGCTCAGATGACTCGATCAAGAAAGAGATTATGAACCAGTTCGACGTATTGAACGAAGAGGTGCAACGAAGACGCGAAGAATGCATTCAGCTCAAGTCGCTGCTGATCACAAAGTACAGGGCGAGCGCCAAGGCCAATGTCGAGCAAGAGAGCGCGCTGGACACCAACGAGCTGATGAACGAACTCGCCTCAATCGACACGGACGGCAACGAGTTTGAAGTTGGCTATCAGACGCAGAAAATTCTCAATCGAATTCTGGAGAACCAAATGAACGAGATGAAACGCCAGCACGACGACGAAAAGGCCCAAGTAAATAAGGCGATGAAGAGTCTACGCGAAGAGAATGAACGCCTGCAGAATTTGCTCATGCAAAACTTGCCGCCCGAAAATCTGGCCGAGGCGACCTATAAGAACGAGATTATGAAATTGGCCGACCAGAATCTGGAGCTGAGCGAGAAATGCGAGCGCCTTGACGAGGAGATAAAAAAGTACAAGAAAATGCTCAAGGTCTACATTCGACGTTCAAAGACAAGTAAGTGAATTGAGAGTTCAATTTCGAATCGAACTCAACCGACGAATTTGAAAACAAAAGTGGCACTCATCGGAGAGAAGACCAGCGCCAACATACTCAACTCGACCTCGACCGCGTCGATGAACGGCTCTGCCTACTTGGAGATTAGCGACCGATCGAACGGCACTTTGGTGCCCAGCAGTCGCTCGAACACTCTTCAGATCAGCTCGATCTACGTGCCGCAGATAAAATCAAAGAGCGTCACCGAATATCTGGGCATTTTCGAATGGAAAACAGAAGACGAGCCCAAGATCGTTCAAAAGCTCATCGAAGGTGCCTTTTCATTGGCCAGTTTCATTCAAGCCGTTCAACTCTCATTTTGAATCGACCTGATCATTTAGAGCTTAAACCTCGACTGGCAGTGACTTTCTTGCCCGGATTACCGGCCTATGTGCTCTTCATGTGCATTCGCTACGTGGACATGTTGAACGACGACGAACGAGTGAGATCGCTGCTCAACTCGTCCGTGCAAGCGGTCAAACGAATCATAAAGGCAAGCTCGTCACTCTTTGCTCTAACTGAATTTTGAACTCAACGTCTTGTACGTGAATAGCGCAAGCAAGAGGACCTCGAGTACTTGGTCTTGTGGATGACAAACTTCTGCCGTCTGATCCATAATCTGAAGCAGTACAGCGGCGAACTGGCGTTCCAGCACCAGAACACGCCCAAACAGAACGAGCACTGCTTGAAAAACTTTGATCTCACTGAGTATAGGGGAATACTAAGCGACATTGCCATTTGGCTGTTCCAGGGAATTATAAAAGACTTTGAGAAAAAGTTGAACAATTTGATTGTGGCCGCCATACTCGAGCATGAATCGCTGCCGGGTATCGCAGACACCGCCAAGCCAACTGGTCTACGCTCCAGTGGATTCAAGAATAGCGGTCCGAGCGGCGAGACAAAGCGCTTCACAATCGAAACGCTTATCAAAAAGCTTAACGAATTTCTCGACATTCTCAACTCGCACGGAGTGGATCCGGAGATTGTTAATCAAATATTTCGACAGCTGTTCTACTTTATTGGCGCGACCGCCTTCAACAATCTGGTGCTACGTAAAGAAATGTGCAACTGGTCAAAAGGCATTGAACTTCGCTACAACATAAGCCATCTAGAGCAGTGGATACGTGATCGCCGCCTCCAGGACTCGGGCGCTTGTGAAACGCTCGAGCCGATCATTCAAGCGAGCCAGCTTCTGCAAGCCCGAAAGACCGACTCGGACATAAAGAGCATATGCGACGTGTGTCCCAAGCTCACAATCGCGCAAATCCAACGCATTCTCTTCCTCTACACTCCGCTCGAGGCCTATGAGGAAAAGCTGACCAGGCAGTTCATCGACAAAGTGACCAATCACTTGAAAGAGCTGCGCAAGTTTGAGAAAAACGCCGAGCAGCAGGTGCTAATATTGGACACGCAAAAGCCGTTCGCGGTCTCAATACCTTTTAATCCGTCAAACATCGGCCTTGAAACTATCGATCTGCCCGACTCGCTTGGATTGAACTTTCTCAACAAGATCTGAGCTAGTCGTCGTAAAAAACCAAATATCCTCTTTTTCTAGCAAACTGGCGAGCAGCAGAAATTGACAACCAATTTTGACAAATTTTCAAATCAAATCGACAATTATTTTAACTCATTTTTAGAATTTTTGTATTGTCTGTAGACTCTTTCTTTTAACCGCCTAAATTTGCTATCAATCGCTAAATTATGTATGACCATTCCAAAATTCGTATTTTAAATCTAAGAAATATATTTTTTTGAAGCCACCAGTCGGTCTTGCGCATTTTCTTTATGTTTGGAATGAAGTTGAAAGAGAGAAAATCGCAAAAAAAGAGCAATATGTGAAACGACTTTTTTTATTTCAAATCACACTTTTCAACCATAAAATAAAGAAGTAGAGAAGGACTTTCGGAGGGGGCTAACTATAAATTAAGTAGAATATATCAAACGGTTCAATTCAGCTCGATTGGTTAGACAAGCTCGCTTTGTAGGTTGGACGGGACAGTTTACTTGAAGATCTTTCCGTCGCAGAACTTGAGACCTTTAATTTCTCCTTCCCACGAGAAGACCTGGTTAAGCAACTTTCGGTCGTTCTCATCATCCGGGTTCATTTTGCGCCAGTTGTACGACTCGTAGTCGGTAGTCCAGTCAGAGCAGAGCTAAAAAATCGAATGAGCAATCAGAATGCGTCCGGCGATTCAGAAACCAGCAAACACACATATGGGCACAGTCGAATCAATCAAGTCAGCTTGTCTCAAAGGAGTCTACATGTTTTGCTTCAGTAGAACGAAAGTTATAAATTTGACATCATTCTTGATCGCTCGCGTGCCGGCCGGGTGTTTGCTGCAATTTGGAGGGAATAGAAAAGACCAATTACCGGGAAGACGAGCTCCTGGCCTCGCCAGAACCAAACACCGGCAATTGTGTTGTTGCTGTTAACTCCCCAGACGCACATGCTGGCAAATGCGTTCTTTCGCAACTTCTCAATTCGCTGGTACATTCCTAATTGATCAGAACGAGAGATTAACGACTTGAATGAAATGAGAAAAATTTTGAACAACTGAAATCTGAAAGATCGAGTTGATGCTGAATGAACTGAAGTGTGACTGCTCATAAAAGTAACGCAGATTTGAATCTTTTCATTTCTTTCGATCCAAAGGTGTCCTAAGTTTTTGAATCACCGCAGTCAAGCGAAGTGGCTTTTGGAATGCAACAAACTCGAGCTAGAAAGCTCTGGCATCGAGTAAAATTGCATCGGAAAGGAATGGAGTGAAATGAAATGGCGTCGAAATGGCCAAAACGAGAGAAGGACTCAAAGACAGAAAATGAGAGACTCACCTGATATAAGATTCGAGGTCATAAAAGTCATCGTAAAGTCCTCGGGGAACTTGTATTCGCAATACCAGATCGAGTAAAACTCTTTCTCAAAGTTCTTCCAGAAGTAGTCCAACGCCACCGGGGTGTCTTCGTTCGAGTAGGTTCGCTTGAACTCGTCCATGTTGAAGTTTCTGTTCGAATGAATGTATTTTAGAATGCGTGACTAAATGCACTGGGTGCGAGTTAGGCTGCTCATAAAAGTAACGCAGATTTGAATCTTTTCATTTCTTTCGATCCAAAGGTGTCCTAAGTTTTTGAATCACCGCAGCCGCAGGCAAACAAAAAATCAACTCACCCCTTGGGCATGGCAGCAAAAGGATCGGCCTGCTTGGGCTCGCTGGCCAAGGCCTCGTCAGCGGCGTCGGGAGCGTCTTCCTCTTCCTTCTCAGGCTTCTTCTCTTTGGGCTTGGCTGGCTCTTTGGCTGCTTTGGCTGGCTTTTCCTTTTGCTCCTTGGCAGGCTTCTTGGCAGCGACCTTCTTCGGGTCGTATTCGACTGCCTTGGCCACCAAGCTAACTTGGCCGACGACTTTCTGGAACTGTCGCTGGTTGATTATAGTGGTGAACCATCTGTTCAAGTTGACGAACGGAGCTCTGAACTGCTCGTCGGCAACGTGCTGATAGGCAAGAAGCAAATCAGCAGCGAGCGACACATCGGCCAAAGTGATTCGCTCTCCGACTAGGTAGCTGCGAGTCTGAAGGTGTTGGTTGACAAACTCGAAGACAGTCTTGAGATCTTGCTGGGCTCGCTTCACGTTTTGCTGATTGGACTCGACTAGGCCAAGCACAGGGTAGACCCAGGAGAGAACGGCAGACTCGACCTCGGTGCTACCGTAGCCGATCCACTGAAGCACTCGGGCTCGGTCCTCGAGCGATGAGCCTCGAAGCTGGTCATTTGAGAGGAAGTATGCGATGGCGTTGGCGTCGAACAAATTGACTTTCTTATCGCTCGACTCAAACGATGGGTAGTGGGTTCGGCTAGAGTCACCCTCTTTAACCTCGACCACGTTTAATTGAACCTGGCCGTACTCGGCAGCCACGCGGCATTTGAATGCGCGGAAGCTCTCGGCAAACGTGTACAAAGTCTTTAGAACAAACACGCGGTTAGAAGCGTGGCTCTGATGTGCTGAGCAGCGCACGCTCTATCCTCAGTCTCTTCGCATTCACATTCGGTCGGTCGGCGTCGTTTCGGTGCCGATTGCAAAGTGTGGCCAGAGACGAGGCTGAGCGTGCTTGCATTTATACTTACACCAGCAACCATGTTTCGCTCTCAAAATAGACCGATTTTAAATTTCAAGCTTAAAACGTGCAACGTTCCTGACTAAGATATGAATGAAGAGAACGCTAGCCTCTTAAATATCGAATCTAAATGAACGGCATATGGCAAGCGCAAACATGAGGTTGGTCCATGCAAAATGTGCTCGCTTGCCACGAATCAGTCTAGCGCTTTATCGCTGCAAACCCAACAGCGATGAAGCGATCTCAATTTGACTTGATTCAAAACATTCTTGCCAGCCTAGGCCTTCCCCTTCCCACTTAAATAGCAGCCGAATTTGATCAGGCCGTGCAATTTTTTGTCCTTATTGAGCAATATCCTCCTTATTTATTCCCTGGGCGTTTTTCTCTCAAACTTGGGACGAACTAAAACCAGCTTAGTTGGGTCGGAGCGCAGCTTTTATTCAACTAACAAACAACATAGCGAGAATTTCACAAACACAAAAAGGAAACGCCTGAATGCCTGAGAGATAAAACGGAGACTACAGTTTAGACGTAGAGTTAACCAACCAAATGTGAAGCGTTCAGATTGCTCCAGATTCTAGCGACGGTTAGTTAACAATACATCTCAATTTAGTCTCGCACTCGTTCGCTCTAGTGCTCCGGCGGCGATGGAAGAATTTACGCGGCAATTGAGAAATGAAGCTCATTTCGGCGTATTTCTCGAACCAACGAAAAGTAGAATAAGAGTGACGATTTGACGTAAATGAAAATGCAAAACTTGAGCTTTCGCTCCAAATAGAAGCCTTTGAATATGTTTAAATTGAAAAAAAAAAACCAACAAAAACACACACGCACACACAAACAGGGCAGAAATGAGGAGAAAAGTGTAAGAAAGAAAAAAGAATTTTAAAGTAGGTTATGCAAGGACAAGCTATTTACCGAATGGTTAGAAGGCAAGCAGAAATAAAAGAAATAAACTGAAACGATTGGCTGAGTTGAGAGTTGCAGACATGGCAACGTGTCAGGCCAACTCAATGAGCTTGGATACGCAACAAGTCAATCATTCCTTTCAAGTTGCTTCACAAATCGAATAAACAGGTTTCAATAGGACCGTTCGGCTGCTTGTTCTAAAGTGCCTAAATTGTGCTCTATTTGTTTCTTTTATTTCATTTATTCGCTTGAATCTGGCTTTTTGACTAACAGCAAACGAAAGAGCACAGCCGCACACACATGAGCACCGACCCGCTCGTTCGACTCAGACATGCAGTCGCGGGCTATTGTTCTTCAAGTCGAGTATGGCACAGACTGTGTGCAGAGTTAATGGATGATTGATCATTTTAAATGCGAACAAAATAAGTGAACCTGTGTCATTTGGAGGCGAGAAAAGGAGGCGAAAGAGAGAGAGAGAGAGAGAAGACGGCAGTGAGGTTTGGGGCATAAGCCCTTCAAGTGATTAAGTGCTTACGGCGGCCACTCAGCCGATTCTCAACAGCTGGACTCTAAATTTTAGTCGCCTACAGTCGATCGAGTTCGATAATGGCAGATTGCCTTATAATAAAGACCAAAGCGATGGCCGGCGTTGATTTGTTTTTGATTTTGAAAAAGAGAGAATAATTGTAATTATACTTCGAGGCGAGCTTACTCGCCAATTAGATTTTCGATCTCGCATCTGCGGTTGCGTTCAATTTTAATGCTCGAACGTGTCGTGTAATTTGAATCTCGTCCATTTGAAAGTGAAATTGAGTTCAATCGTGTATGGACGGGCACTACAATTGATTGCTTGTCAAGTGAATTAGGCTCAGACAATGCGAGAAAAGTCATGAGAGTGAGAGAGAGAGAGAGGGGGGCTGCCGACTTGGAATGAAAAAACAAGTGAGAGATTGAAATCGAAATGAGTGTGATTTTCAATTCGCTTTTTCCTTATATACTGCTCGGAATGCAAATAACACCGGTCTCGGTTGTGAGGAGCCGGGCAGGGAAGCAGGCAGAAAAGTAAGCAAGCAAGCAAGAAAGTGAGGGAGTGAGCCAGTAAGTGAGCTGGTAGGCAAGCGCAGGGCAAAAACAACAACGAATAAACTGAAAAAAAAACTTGTAGCCAAATATGATTTGGAGGAAAAAGCTGACGAAGAACGCGAGGCAAATGAGCCAACTCGACTAATAATGCACTTGGTTGGCGGCGTTGACTCGGATTTTTTTTTTTTTAAATCAATCGTCGCCATGTGCTCCGGTAGACTGTAACCAAGTGAGCATCGATCGCTTTCATGCCTGCCAGGGCACGAGAAATTAATTAGGAGTTTAATTAAGCGACTAATGCAGTAAAGACGAATAAAAGTCTCTGACGCGCTACGCACACACACACACACACACACACACACACACTCTGCCAAACACATAGGCCCAGTTGGTTTCTATTTTCTTTGCTCAGCGCGGTTGCCTTGTTTGTGCATGAGAGGAATAGCGCACGGCAGCAACAGTAGCTGGGGGAATTACTTATTAGCGGCAAGTAAACAAGTTGTTTGCGAATCGAGCGACACTCACACACGCACACGCTGGCTATTTAGCTCGCAATCGCTTCAAGTTATTGTTTTTGCAGACCCGCTATTCCCGTCTCTCGCTTGCCAATCCAAGAAGGAAATGAAACGAGAAGAAGTGGAAAAAGGTGTTGTGGAGCACACATAGTAACTTTTGAAGTAAGACGCCATCAGCGCTGGCTTTCGATCAGCAGCGAGGCAAGCAAATAAGGGAAAATAGAGCCGTAATGAATTTGAGTAAAATAGGAAGGGTTGAGGTTTGGGGATAGGCGAACGATAGAGCGCAGTTGGAATTAAAAAATTCTTAAGGAAGCTGTTGCCAATGCCAACAATTGATCTTATTTGCTTTACCTTACTTCCTAGAGCTTTCTGGTGCCCGCGGCGTCAAAGCTAATTAATCTCGACAAGCAGCCGTTTGTGCGAACCAAAACGCTCGTAAAAGAGCCTCAATTCGTTGCCTTTTTTTTCAATTCCTCAGCCGGTCTTTGTGCTTCAACTGAATTGTCACTGCCTGAATTTATAAGCCGACTGCCCGACTCGATTAATATCAACACGGGTGTTAGAAGTATAGCGGCGCTAGTGCTGATAGTGGCCGAAAAGTAGAACGCCAGTCATTTCCTTGGCAACTTCAATCGATTCGGGCGAGTTTGTTAAGTGGCCACTTGGAAGAAATAAGTGCATTACTTGGGGGGCTAGAAACCAATTCAGTGCAAGCCACTGAGTCTGGCCAATCAAACAAAAATTGACTCGACTGACTGGAATAGAAGAAAAAAGCCTCCCGAACGAATTAAAATACCTTCCAATCGCAACTTCGGACTGCTTCGGTCCATTCAGTGTGTCTGTGTGTGAGTTCGGGCTGTGGCGTTTTTGTCGTCAACTTAATTAACTTGAATCAGTCAGGCGAGTGATTTTTGTTAAATGTTGAATCCGGATAAGACTCTTTGTAATTAAAAGCGGGCACGATACATTCATCTCACGTCCATGCATTCAAACACTTGATTCAAAAGGCGCCCACCCTAAGTCAAAGGAAAAGCTCACGTGGCGAAAAAAACCAAAATTTCTGAACTTGCTTCTTCGTCTTCAAGCTTGTAAACTCTGCTCACGAACGCCTGCTAATAAAAACGAATCGGCATGAAATAATCCGGTCAATATTCTCCGTCTATCGGGTGATTAAATGAAAACTCCTGAAGGCCCAACATAGAGGTGAATTGCAAAAAAAAAAGGTGCATTTTTATCCAGGGCCTATCCACTCAGGTCTGAATCGACGGGAATCCTGACCCACTTTACAATTCTCTCTGTTTTCTATTCCTCTCTTTAGGGCCGATTCTTTTAAGTACTCTTGTGCCAGCGGCGCGCTTTAAAAATATGCAGTTCCAATTTAAATACCCTGACCGAGTTGGGGAACAATTGTCAAGCCCTTCAACAGAACGAACAACGCGCAGACACACACACACACGTGCATAGAACTAAATTCATTCTCTCGCCGCATTCTAAAAAGGTGCGGCCAAAGTGAGGAAATCGACAAAAATGACGATCAAGAAAACGACGACGACGACGAAATAATTCTAATTCAGTTGTTTTTCAACTCGATTTGAATTTGCAATTAGAATAGCCGATTGTTTTTCATTCGGGCTTATTATTATTATTATTTTAATAACTCGCTTTTTGTATGGCCAGAGCAGCTGCGTTTTAAATTCAGTCAGTTTAAACTCGCATTTTTATAGTTTATTGCTTTTCTTCCGATCCTTCCTCCCTCAGTTTCGATATTTTTGAGCTCTAAATGAGACGGAAATCCGATCATCATGATCTCATAAATTGTTAAGAAAAAACACAAGAAACAGACCGAAAGTAACAAATAAATTTAAAATTAGATTAAGAGATGCGCGCATTTCAATTTCGCTTAATTAAATCGCCCAAGCGTTTTGCGTCCTGTAATTGCATTGATCAAAAGCAGATTAGTGAGCAGCTGCCGATTCGATAAATCTAAGCATCAGAAATAAGCGTCATGAAAAAGAAAACTGATCCGCGTCTCTGGTCTTTAGGTGGCAATTTAATAAAAACTGAAATGATTTGAAAACACGGGCTTGCTTGGTCGGGTTCGATTCGAATTTGGTCGCTCTTTGAGAAGCGATGCGAATGTTGCTGGTGAGGACAAATAAAAGCGACACATACTGGCCGAGACTGTGCTTAACTCCGGCTAGGATCACTGCAGATCGTAGCAGGCGAAAAAAATAAAGCAACGTGAGAAGATGGCAGATCTAAAATACGTTTCTCCAAGTGCAACGCTCGCTCTCGCTGAGACGAATTAGAACTGTTGCGCACTCGGGCAATATTGCCTCCTGCTCACTCATTATTCACTGGTCGGGTTGTTTGAGAGGCTTTTCGATAAAAAAGTACGATATGCTCATTGGGAGAACAGCTTGCTATTGGCTTGGTGTCGCTCGATGAGTATCGCTTTTAATCGCAGCCATGGTCAGTCCGATATGAAGCACCCAGACTCGGTGTCGATTCGTGACCGCCATAGCTTACCGATGTTTGGCCGATTTTAGATGCAAATTTTCGTAAAGACCCTTACGGGCAAGACCATCACCCTCGAGGTCGAGCCTAGCGACACCATCGAAAATGTGAAAGCCAAAATCCAAGATAAGGAGGGCATTCCGCCTGATCAGCAGCGATTGATCTTCGCTGGCAAACAGCTCGAGGACGGTCGAACTCTCTCGGACTACAACATCCAGAAGGAGTCCACTCTGCACCTGGTGCTCCGACTTCGCGGAGGTGGCCGCAAGCGCAAGAAGAAGACCTACACCACGCCGAAGAAAATCAAGCACAAGAAGAAGAAGGTCAAGCTCGCTGTGCTCAAGTACTACAAGGTCGACGACAACGGCAAGATCACCCGTTTGAGGAGAGAGTGCCCCAACGAGATTTGCGGCGCCGGCATCTTCATGGCCAATCACTTCGATCGTCAATACTGTGGCAAATGCTGTTTGACGTATGTGTTCAACAAGCCTGAGGAGGCCAAGTAAATCACACCCGTCAAATAAATTATTGGAAAATAAACCTCAACAAAAAAAAAAAACACTTCTCCGGCTGACGCTGTTTCTTTTTTCACTTAATGTTGCGAATATTTGATTTGGCGATTGTTCTTTGCTTGAACCTGGTGCCATACGGGGTTTACTGGCAGTTTAAAACGGTGTTCGAGCGATGAAAAGCAGAGATTGTGAAACAAAGCTCGAGACCGAACGAAAAATGTTACATTCGTGCAAGAACTCGTTTATTGACTTTATTTGCTCATCGCAATGCTGCAGAGATGAGTTCGATCGCATTGGATGCTGCGTCTACGACATGTACGGAAACAGGCAAGTGCATTTAGACAATCACAGAGAGCCCGCAATTCGATTCACTCACGAGACGAATAAAAACTGAAAAGGTACACAGAGTCGATTGACGATATGTGTGCCATGATGCTTATCCTGCTCATCATCTCTCTGTTTCTGCTCGCCATGATCTGCGCCTGCCTTGATTCGTCAACGTCGGATCAGTCTGCGACCAGCAGCAGTAGCTTCAACTCTCCGCCCGAGTTTGCCTACGAAAGCTTCCAGTCGATTCGAAATCGATCGATAATCATCAAAACCGGATATCCAGAGCTGATTATTGTCGAAAAGGCCAACTATGGTTCTAACCTGCCCGTAGACTATGAACGCATGCTGGGCATCTATGGACATGGCTACATGAACGCAGTGCCCAGTGCTCCGGCGCCCAGCGCTCCGCCGCCTTATCTTTCAGACTGAAAGGCCATCACAGCCCGAATCAGAAGGAAAAGGCAAAAAGACTCGCGTTTTCTTTACTTTTTGATTCGATTCTTTATTTAAGAAACTCTGCTAGAAAAACGTGAATTGAAATAAACTGAGAGAAAACTGAAGGAACTGAGAATCGCTCAAAGAAGAATTGAATGAATGCGAGAGCTCAAGCGTGAACCCTTAAACTTAAAAACTAAAGCGCTGTCTCTAAATCAAATGAATTTGGTGATCGAAGTGAACGGGATGATTGGACTGGTTGTCTCCAGCTGAATGCAGGTCTGATAGCATTCAAGTGCTGCCTGCTTGTCGTTCATTTTGTCCAATATTCGGGCCAGAATGTGCCACGACTCGCACATGGCACTGTCCAGCGAAATTGCGTCGCGAATCATTTTCTCCGCCGAATGGAAATTCTCCAACTCGCAGAGCACCAGTGCGATATGCTGCAGACTTGGCACATGGTCCGGGTTGATGCTCAACGCGTTCTGATAGCAGACTTTGGCGTCGCCGAACTCTTTACGGTGCTCAAGAATGCGTCCTTTCTGACGATTTGCGAAATTCAATTTCTCAGCAATAGCCAAAATTTAAAAAAGGCGCCTCACCAGATACATGTGCAAATAGGACATTGGGTGAATGTGAGATATTTCATGGCAGCACATTTCGGCGTCGCTGATCTTTTCGTGACGCAAATAGAACTCGCCGATTTGAGTCATCATTCTCACTAGCACAAGAGTCTGCGGCACGCTTTCGAACTGATCCGTTGACTCGCCGTATCGCAGCGAGATCTGATCACTTTGCATCAACATTGTCACGCTCTTGCCGATCGCCTCGTTGAGCTTGTATGTTTGCTGCAGGTTTAGCATCGAAGCTTTAATCGCAAAACTCAACTGCTCGCTCAATTCACACTAAACAGTCGAGAATTTGATTTTACCGTTTTCAAAGCTAAACCAGTGATCAGTGCCGGGCAGGACAACGTTCGTCGCTGCCTTGCTTTGAGAAACGACGGACGAGGGCGCTTGACTTGATGGCCTTGGCGAGGCATTAAATTGGATTAAATAGCGCCGCTTGGCAAGCAAACAAACTGGCTGCCACTTACAATCTGTTTTTGCCGCTAATGCTCTTTTTGAACAGTAGAACCAAATTGAGCAGCGACGTGACGCTTTGATTAAAGCCGAACAACAGCTCTTCGATGCGTATCTTGGTGTACAAAAGCCTTTTTTCGAGTTCTTAGGTCATTCAGCTGCTAAACAGCTAAAGAGCAAAAAAAACCAACTCGAAATCGTCGTAGATGGTGCACGCTTTGCAAATGACCGTGAACGCTTCCTCGTAGTTCTTGCCCGAAGTGAGCAGCAAAGCCAGTAAATGCAGACAGTCCTTGTCGTCAGGCTTGAGCTTCAACGCTCTTTGCACGGTCTCAATCGCTTCGCTTATCTAATCCGATGCGAATTCGATTACTCTAGCGATTCGCTTTGTTTGTTCTAGTCCAATTTACTTGACGGAGAACAGCCTGAGTGTGAGCCAAATGGAAGAGGGCCAAATAATCCGATTGATTCAGTGCGTGTGCCCTTTTTTTTTTTTAATCAAATGTGCTCATTTACAAGCTCGGTCAGTTAGAGCCTCGGACAATTACTTTCTAAATGCGTCCATGGCAGTCTCGTATTGAGATATTTGCATGGAATGCTGTTTTTCAAGCTTGGCCTTCATTTTAAGCGCACAGCCGAACAGGATGTGCGACCGTTGATTCTTAAACTCGCTGAGCTCGAATACTTTCTTGCACCAGTCGATGGCGTCGTCGGCCAGGTACAAATGAACCAGTGCGAGCTTGGCGAGCATCAACGCAACCACCATATTGTCTGGCTTCATTCGAGCGCATTCCTTGAGCGCCAAGTACGCTCTCGAATACTAAAATGTTCAAATGATGAGAATCGGCCTGAATTGGGCAAGAGATGGTGTCCACTACTTTTGCGTCGTTCATCAGAGTCAGGCCGTACTGGTACCAGAGATGAAACTGCTCAAACGAGTATTTCATTGACAGCTCGAATTTCTGCAACAAAAATGCCCGAATCAATTTTTTGGCAAATTTGACTTTGCCTCAGGTCGAAAGGAAACCTCGACTAAAATGCCGTAGACCGCTCGACGGCCAAGAAAGTAGACAAGCATGTCGAGTGCGATCATTGAGTTGTTGAATGTGTGTTCACGAGTGTGCTGGTAGCGTTCGTGTCGTAAGAGCATCACCTCTTTGCTTGCCTGGGGAAATTCGAGCAATCAGCAGTTGGAATCTCGAAACGGCTTGAGTTCATGAGCCTACCAGACTCTGTGAGAGCATTAAACACAGAAGAACTTCCTCGTCTTTGTTCGATGGCCGATAGAGTTTTTTCTCAGAGCCCAAGGCTGCGCTCAAGGGCGGATAGCTCTCCGGTGGCAGACTGAAAATCAAACATTCCGCAAACTTCTTGAGCAGAGTTCGTCTGATCGACGTGATCGATTGAATGTTTCGACGTAGGAGCAGATCGCGGAATCGTTCGATTCCCACCTTCAGTTCGCTTTAAAAAGATCGGTCAGAGAGGCGATGCCAGACAAGGAGACGAGCTCAATACCCTTTTTGGATGTAGAGCAAAGGCGGCTTTTGCAGCGCGACTTCAAACAGCGGATTGACCAAATCGAGACCTTCGTCAGTCAGGCTGCTCGAGTCTGCGTTGCTCTGAATGGCTTGTTGCGAAAAGTGAATGGCGAGCATTGAGGCGAGCTCGAATGTGTCGATCAGCTCCTGGTCGCTTATGTAGGTTTTCGAGTTCAAGTGAGCCGTGGTGCTGATCGTGTTTGTTCTCTTCAGCTCCATGCACAGGCCTCTGATCGTGTGCGCCTCGGCCAGCAATTGAATCTGTCTCAAGCCCTCTAGTTTGGGAATTGAGAGCGGCGTTGTGGACACCTGCTCGACCAAAACCTGACGAACTGAGGGTGAGCCGAGCTGCTTGGCAGCCTCCTCAAATCGCATTTGACAATAGAAGAGTTTGCATAGCAGAATGTTTGCGTCCAGCTTGAGCCACTTAAGCGGATTTTAGATAACGAACTGAGAAGCTGATCGAAAATCGACAAGTTTACATTGTCCGGTGCATTCGACGCCACATGTTTGAGTAGAAGCTCGGCGCTGTAGAGCGAATTGTTGGGCATGAAGTTGGAAGCTGAACTGGGCACATTCGTTGGTTCAAGAGTTAAATTGGTGTTGAAGACGATCGGATTCAATTGAAGGTAGCTCTCGAGCATTGCCTCAGCCGAGCACAGCTTACTCATCAGTTCTGGGCGAATTGAAGAGCGAGAGAACTAAAGGAACCAAAAGAACCGCAAACAATACATGATCCACTCACCCAGCTCCTTTTGCTTGTGCGGAATGGCGTTGGCAAATTCCTGAAGACGGCTCCATTTGGCCTCGTTGCGCAGCCGTTTCGCCTCGCCCTCAAAACTTGAATAACTTGAACCCTTCGAAACTGACTTGGACTTGCCGGTCATTTTGCACCCTGTCCTGATCGCTTATCTATCAGTCTTTTTGTGTCGCCTTTTTCTATTTCTATTTGCTTGTCTGGTGATAGATAGCGCGCGCGACCACTTCAAGTGACGTTCATAAACGCATTAGAAAAATGCATGCGCTATTATTTCATATATTGCGAGTCTATACGCTCGCATAATGCATCGGCTGGAAGGAGCTTAGGCGCAGCAATGGGTTCGAGTTAAACTTTCCAGCGCAGACGTGTCTCATAGTCTCATGAGCCCCAGTTGACAAGCCCAGTTGCCTGGGCAATGCAATGCCTAACGGCACTTGAGCAAATTTCCTCAAGACATCAACAAAAAAAGTCTAATTTATGCGATTTTAATTTATTCGTTCAACATTTGCTTGGTCTCGGCTCTAATTTCTTCCTTGAACTTGTTGTAATCCTCCTGCGTTCGATTGTGATCAGTGGTTCACTTTATTCAATTTTAGACACTTGAAAGACGCTTACTTTTGAGTACGAGTGACTGTTCCGGCTTTTTAACAGCTCTCTTGCCACGTATAGAATGAAGAGACCGCTTTCTGGTCCGTCGATGCCACAAGCCAAGCACTAAACGGTCATTTAAATGTCTGAAGGCCAAAAAGTTGTGAAGCTGGTTTCTTACCATTTCGTTGCTTATCTTCCAGCTGGATGCGTCGTCTCCGTTCGCTCGAGCCTGCTCCTCGACAAATTGCCTTTTTTGTTTAAACCATATTTAACTGATGGCTTCTGCTAGGCGTTTTTGATGCAAGCATAATGAAAATGCCTACGTCAAATATTTCACACAATCAAAGTCTCTGATGCAGAGCGAGTCGAAACAAGTGATTTGTCTCTTTTGAATGTCGATGGCCGCAATGTTCCAGCTCTCGTGGCGTTGAATCGGCACCAGCACAAGGCGATAGTCAAACAGACTCTGCGAAGTGACTTTGAGCTTCTTTCCGCTCTCTTCTGCTCCTTCTTCTTTTCGGCCGTATTTCAACGCTTGGTAAAACCCGATCGGATACACGTGAACATAATCTGATCCGAACTTTTTGTTTGCTTCGTTTTCGAGCTTTTTCAAGTAGAAGTCAATCACCTAAAACGATGATCGGGGTGAGTGAGAAGAGCAAAAATGCCGGAAAAGGCCAAGTTACGTTGGTTGTCGGCAACTGTCCACTAAGAACCGAGTCAAGGTCCTCTTTGGTGAGATGAACATCATAATCGTTTGAGATTAATTTCTGCTCCCGTTCAATAACTATTTCCGACTCGGGCTCGTCTGAAAGAACTTGTCCCACAGGTCGCCTCTTCATTCCGTTCATTTTCTTATCCTGGCTGCGAAGTTTGAAAAGATCGTAGCGAGCCGTTTTTACTTGACCAATGGGCAGCAGCTCGGTGGGATCGTCATCAGTGTCGGCATCGTCACCTCTCACAAGTTGGGCAGAATGAAATTGCTGACTGACAGAGTTTCTCAGCGACAGAATTCCAGGAACAGCGCCGTTCAAGAGCTCTTCGTTCGTCAAGTCTGGCTGATCCTGTGAGTCGGACAGCGCTCTCGAGTTCTCTTCGTAAAGTCGCTTGAGAAAGATGTCAAGGCTTTCCTTGTCCTCTTGATCTGGGCATAGCATCGTTCTGATCGATTCAAGTCGTTTTTGATGAGATTCTATGGTTAACGGCCAGTGCTCGTTCAGCAATAGACCAGTCCAGATGGGAATTGTGGATGAAAATTGACTAATGAAATGATACAGTAGCTCGCGGCCCATTCGAGAGTTTCCGATTTTGACCTCCGTGTCGCTGTTTGATGCATTAGCGGCGCCAGAGCTCAAGCCGAATCCGTCAGTCGCACACTGGCCTAAATCTGACTTGCACTTTTCAAACAATTTTTCGCAAAGGCCAAAAAACAGCGAATCTCGGTTCAGACTTCTCAGCTTTCTCTCAAGTTTAGAGTCGAACGGTCGCTTAACGAACGCGGCTAGTCCTGCATTCTGCACTTTATCCACTGGAGCGGCAAGTTGGCTTTCGCTTGGACAAAAGCCAAACTGAGAGACCTCGGCTCGACTATTTACTCGATCTACACAGCTCTTGAGAAATTTAAAGGCTCGTTCGACCACTTGGTTGATCCTGTCGCTGTACAATATACACATGAATGAATAAAGTGAAGCCTTCAGCTCGTTCAGATTTGAACTGTGCAGAATTGCGGTGAAAGCGTGCATGCCAAAACTGAAATTGGCCGCGTAGAACTGCCGACATAGTTTGCCAAACTGAGCCATCACTTGTTTGGAGCAAACATGTACTAAAACTGGCGGAAGCTGTTTTGTGCTGTCGCAGTCTAAAAATGGTCCTACAGAGTTCAGATGAGAAAACTCGGCGCCGAAAGCGGCTGAATCGGCTGGACCCGATCGGCTCATGTGACAATAAAGCTGGTTGGTATAGTCTATTATCGATTGATTATTAAACAGCCAGATTAGCTGGCGAACAAGTTCTATTGACGCATCGCTGATTACGTAGGCGGTTTCTCTTCGGCTAGACTTGACCGGATTGATCTCGGACGCGTTCAGGAAAGTTGAGAGCCATTGAAGCTGGGAATAGTCGAGCGACTCGTTTGTGGCCAGCATGCAAGATAGAGGCGTAAGAGACGAGCTCGAGCTGGAACTTGACTTGGGACCCTGCTCGTTATTTATGCAGAGCTCGTGGTAGAAAAGCGGCTGACGGTGAAGAGTCGTATTGACAAGAGTTGAATGCCGATCTGAGCTCACCGAGAGCCAGCCTCTGTCCGATCGGGCAAATAACCGCTCAAATAGACGAACTTGAGTTTGATCGAAGCAGATTATGCATCCGGGTATGTGCTGGATTATTTGAATGAAACCTTGAAGGGAAATTTGCGAAATGGAAACCAACACGATTTATTTGAAAACCGAAACCTTGAACGCGGTCGTTGGCAGTTGACTTATCGATGAGCTTTTTGCGAAGATTGAGCAGGGCCTGGTAGCAGTCTTTGGCCTCTGAAGATATGCGGCGATAGACAGAGCTGCTTCGTCCGACATAGTCGGCATTGCCAATCGCCAATGTGGTCGAATGCTTTACGCGCTGTTGATACTCGCGCATGGGCGTCGAGTTCTTCAACGCCTCTTTCAGCTCTTGCCTTGGCCGCCCGCGGAAGTATCGCGCTCTGATCTCGCCGTTCGAATGCCTAAGCCTGCCAGTGTAGCAGACGTGGCACATCCTTTTCTCGTTCATTTTGATCACAAATTTTATGGAACAGTCCTTGAATACGCAGTAGCCGTTGGCGGAGAAGAGCTTTTTACCCGGAAGTGATCGCTCATGGTTGCCACAATCGCCTTTGCTCATGCTCGTCTCGCGCATTCTTAGTCTCGCTTCGCTCACATAGTGATCTTTGAAGCCAAATACGCAATACTTGTTTGACTGCTTCATGCCCACAATGAAATAGTCCTCCCATTCGCCGGGCAAGAAGCGGTGGCCACGCTGAATCGATTTCAGATGCAACCAGTCATCCTCGCTGAGCTGGAAAATCGCCTCTCGTTCAATGTCGGCCTCGAAAAAGTCGTTTGTCAAACTTTCATTTTGTCCGCTTGTGACCGACGACTGCTCATCTATGCTTGAATTTGACATGTTCACTGCTGGACGAAGAGTTACGCTATCCGCAATTAGCCTTCAGCGGAGTGTATTCGAATTGAAATATTCGACGTAAACAGCAGCAGCGGCCCCCTTCCCGGCGGCCGAACCTTTATTTTTCTGCGTGATTGTGTTTTCAGTGACCCTGGATGTAGATCGCAATCAAAACAGATGCGCCCGTTTGCCGCATCAGCACGTGTTGTCACTCACATATTTCAAACCGCAACTCTCTTTCTCCTATCTCCTATCAATACAAAGCTAACATTCTTGTTTAAACTCATTTGCCCTGGCAAGCGGATAATTGAGCTCACCTGTGCGTCCCTTTTATTTTTCTTTCTCTTGTGTGTGTGTGACTCAAAGCAGCTCGTGGCAATTACTCAACTATTGCGCCATTCGGGCATAATTCTCTCTATCGACATAATGGATTCCATCGAATGCTTCAAAGCGTCGCTATTTCGTTACCTTAAAGAAAAAAAAGATAGACACGTATAAATATAAGCAATAGGGCTGCACAATTGTTATTTGTCATTTAATATCCAAAACGCATTCATTTAAACAGAGAACTTCAAAAATGAAATTTATCCAAGCAGCAATACTCTTGCTGTTCACTCTGGCAGGTAATTGACAAAAAACGATTCGATTTAGGCCCAACAATCTATACTGGCAAACGATTTCAAGCATTGTGCTGCTCATCGGCTCGGGCTCGAGATGCGATCTGTGATCTCCCAAAACTAGTAGGACCATGCAAAGCCATGTTTCCTCGTTATTATTTCAACGCTGAGTCAGGCGAATGCGAAGAGTTCATCTACGGCGGATGTCATGGTAGAGTTTGAAATTAAATGCTCACTGCTCTTCACACAAACTCTTAATTTCGTTTATAGGCAACGAGAACAATTTCGAGCAATTGGACGACTGCCGACAAAAGTGCCTTGATTAAGCTCAATTCGACCTGAATTTGGCTCGACTGTCTATTTAAGAATCTCGCATTCAAAAACACTCGAATAAAACGCATTAATTAGTCTATGAGTGGTTTCTTTCACGTCCACGCCTGTCTTTAAATTTGAAGACGTTTGCTATTTGACCTTTCTCTGGGCCATTAACTCTTCTGAGAAGATCGTCCAAACATAAATTGGCCATCAGTCGAGTAAAACTCCTTCAAGTAAAGAGCGATCATGAATTCATCGACCAAGAACACAATCCTAAAATTTTTCTCGTCTGCTGTCATCACTAGCGTCATTGAGCTCGCTCTTGTCCGTATGCACTTTTCGATCTGCCGATAAGCCCGCTCGCCTTCTAAACTCTTTAAAGAACAGCTAGCTCAGTGCGTGCCTATTTCTGATTCTGAGCTCGGCCTGTGCTCACTTCCGCCAGAGACCGGAACCTGTTGGCAGTTTGAACATCGATACTTTTACTCTGTGCAGGAGCGCAAGTGCACAGTATTCATATACGGTACGCTCTTGTATTACTTTGTCGATTGATTCTAAGCGAATCCGATTGTTGCTGCTTGTTAGGGGGCTGTGATGGTACTTGATTAGAACTAGACTCCAGATTTCCTTGTTGTTTTATGCGATTGCTGACAAGGAAATTCGAACAATTTCCAGAGCGAGCTTGAATGCAAACGCCGGTGCGAGTCAACCATGTCGATTGAACACGGTGAAAGAATTGGAAATATTTTTCGAAATTTGGCATCTTCAACCGAACAGGGCATTTGACAGGAAAAAAGCAAAACGAGTACAAAAAGCGGCTTGAAATATGTTCAATGGCCAGCGAGACAGGAGGCTGCAATGCGTTTTTGCAGCGATTCTTCTACAACCCGGCAAGTCGATCGTGTCAAGTGTTTATTTACAGCGGCTGTCAGGGTAAGAGTGAAAAAGTCGCCTGGGTCTCTCAAGACACAACTCTGACGACTTGATTCGACTGAGAGTAGGAAACGAGAACAACTTTAAAACGGAGCTGGACTGTCAACGAACATGCTCGAGTCTTGATTGAGCGTTGCTTGCGGCTGTGTCGGATTTCAGTACGAGTGTGTTTACCCGTCGCTTGCATTCTACCCTCTCGACCAACTTAAACATGATCCGCGATCGCCGCTCGTCGTCTTTTGCTTAAAATGTTTGCTCTCTAATAAACTCTCTCTCCCTCTAATTTCGTTCAGGTTCATGCGCTTTCTCTCTGTGGCTCAATCTAGTGGTCATCTCTCTCTCTCTTTAGTTGCTTGTTTGCACAGCAATTAGTTAAGCTCATGTTAAACACGAATCCAAACAATCACGCGCGCCGTTTTCTTCGCCACGAGCAATAAACATTCGCCAAATTTGTGCACAAAAGTCGAGAAATAGAGACGAAGGAGGAAAAGAGCTTCGCTCGACTGCATTTACAGCAGTCGGACAAATGGCCAGACTCAGTCAAATTGGCCCCTTCTTTCACATTTCGCGCTTCTCTGTAAATGTTTTTGGTCTCCTTCAACGCTCGAGGTCGTGGCTAGTTCTTTTACAAAAGGAATCGCCACCATTCGATTCACCTTTTGTTTTTTATTTATTTATTCTCGCTGCTGTTCTGTGCAAAGCTCTTTTATTTTCTTTTATTCAAATCAAGGACGTCTTCTTCTTCTTCTTGATTTCATGTCGTGTCGTGCTCGCTTCGTCTTCATCATCGTTCTGAGTCGACAGCTCTTGGTCATGCATTAACAAGTTTAAACTTGCTGGGCAGCTTTTGAGTGGCGCCCGACGCTCTCCTACCCATTAGCGGGTCTGCGTGGTGGCCATAAATATTCTTGTTGTAGTGATCATGTTAATTTCGTTATTAATGCGCCGTTCTAATTCAATTGTCCAGACAAGAATGGCCAGTTGAAGGATGAGGCAGGACGGCAAGGTAGGTCGGATAAGGCCACGAGAGTCAGTGCAAAATAGAACCCGAGGCAGAACAAGCAGAACGAGCGCCGGATGAGAGAGGGCGGGGAGACGACTAATTAAATCTGAATTGCAGGTGTCCATTTGATGATAAATGGGCAATTAGTAACGATAACAATCGAAGATAAACGCTTTCGATCAGACCAGTGGCCTAAGTGCACTTTGCTTGCTTTATCCCTTCTTCCCCTCAATCGGTCTGCATGTCTGCCCTATCTCTCTCTCTCCCTCTTGTGATCTGTCCTTTTCCGTCATTTCATCTCACTCGCTTGCTTTTCGTTTATTTTCTTTTTCTTCTTGTCCACAAGCGGGCCGTCTGTCGACATTACACTGTTTTCTTTGCTTCAATTGTTTTAGTTAAGAGTAGACACGCTTCAGATTCGATTCGAAGATAAGAGAACTGCTCTGATCGAAGTGGACACCGGAGACAAGCATCAATAAGACCATTCGATAGCGATGAACACGCGCGCTTAGGACACACACACACCCAGAGGCGAAGAGTTGTTTAGCGCAGAAGCACCCGAAGCGTACGCTCGATCACACACAACGATCTCTGCTTCTCGTCAAATCGGCGCAGATCCGAGTCGATTTCAACTGGCTAATTTGTATGTGTGTGTATACAAGACCTGGTCCACTGATTATTTGTCGATGAAAACAACAAGAGGGCAAATTTAAGAACGTGAGCAAAAAAAAAAAACGAGTAAACAACGATCACGAATTTTGATCGATCGCAAGTATTTGAAGTTTAACGAGCTCGAGCTGGACTCGAGTGCCCGCATCGCAACGAATCCAAAAATGAAAACAAAAAACGCAGAAATGAATTTTCCGGAGCCGCCTGAGATCCTCTCGCCGCCAATACCACCGCCGCCTGAGCCGCCGTTTTTAAGCGCAGCCATTCTACGCAACAATCGTCAACGAGCCAAATTTGCTTTGATTAGTGAGGCGGCCATAGGCCGCCAACAGCTGCTCTACAATCGATTCATGAGCAATTTCGTTCTCAAGTATGTGCGCCAACCACGACAACAACAACAACAACAACAATACGACAGTAACAACGACCACAATCCAAGTGAAGAAGAGATGGACCGGAGTCGGAAATGCGAACGGATAGACGTGAATTCGCTTGATTTTTTGTACGACCACGCATTGCAGTGGCGTTTTAATGAGCTAGAACGCGCATTCCAACCGAACCTGAGCAATGAGCACACAACCGCCGCGCATGAGACGATGACCAATGCTAGTACGATAAGCGCATCGACAATCGTGCGAACAACCAGCATCACCTTAAGCACTGCTCTTAGCACAGTGATTACAAAACAGCCGCCGCCTTTTACAATGAATTCAACGAGCGTTCACTCAACTCGTCAAACGACAAGTGACAGCTCGCTGCAGCCCATCTCTGACGCAGTCTACGAACTGTTTACCGAGTTCATGCTGCCGTCTATTGTCGTCCTATTTGTTCTGGTCGTGCTCCTCATGGCGCTGACCGTAAGCAAGTAAGACTCATTTGCCTAATTCTCTTTGCGAGCCGATCAGACGGATTATTAACACGCGTGAACAATAGTTGTAAAAAGGTAAAGAAAGAGGCCAAACTGGCTGTGGAGCGACGTGGTTCGGCTGTGAGCACTCCATGCTCGTCGACATCATCGTTCATTGCCTGCTACGGCTCATCTAGCTTTGCATCGTCTTCGTCCGAAAACAAAGAAACTCTGTCGACGGCAGCTGCAAGAGGAACGACGCTTCCCAACTATCATTCAATCAGAGCTTCAATGTATCCGGAGCTCTTTGACTCTAGCCGAGCAGGCGAGCAATGCGGTGAAGTAATTTACAGTCTATCGACTTTCGGCAGGGCTGCTTTGCAAGCCGCTCCGCCACTGCCGCCCACGCCACCACCGCCGACAGCTGCAGGAGGAGGCAAATACCAAATGATCAATGCCAATTTCTATCAAGAAATAGACGACAAAAAGCTCTTTCCTCGCACAAACCCGCAACTAGGCCGGCACACCCGTACTGGCTCGATAATCGATACTCGCCAACACTCTGATCTGGTCTGTAAATTTTGATGCAACAACACACAGCGCTCTGCCTATATTTAAACAGTCTCCAATTTAAATAAATTCGAACGAAAACAAAACTGCAATTGAGGCCTATTTCTATTTTTCCGTTTCTCTATTATTATTGATTATTCTCTAGTCTGGCTGCGATTGGCTGCAACACTCGTCGCTTGTTTGCTTCTTCTCTTTCCATTTCTCTCCTTCTCTAATTCCTGATGATTGTTTGGTTTACTCCTCTAGAAGTTGAACGCACCACCTTGATTAGGTTGGCGATTTCCGCTGCAGACCTACTCATGCTTGCCATAGAACGCAAACAAAGGCCCTTTGGCAAGCTAAAGCATTCAGACAAATAATCAATATAAAATTGAATCTTGTTTTTACTTGAGCTAAACCAAACTAAGACGAAAAATCTAAACTTGGCTTGTTGCTCTTGCTTCTGCTCTTTTCAACGCAACAGCATAAGTTGGCTCATTTCGCTCAGAAATTTTCCGGACTGTTGATTAAGCGCCGATGAACTTCACTATTTCGTTCTACGTTGCATCGTCGCTTTTGTTTGTGAGCACATTGTTGAACATTTGCTCACTGGCCAGCCCCTACTGGTCCGTGTTCTCAAACACTGCAACGGTTGAGAATGTTGGCCTATGGCAGGTAAGAAGATGCTGCCCATTTACGTCTTGCTCTCACGTTAAGTGACAATTGGATTGGAGATTTGCTTCAACGGTTTCCGACACGTCTTCAAGCAGAGACGAGTTTACAACGGCTGCTTCTGGTATTGGTCAGAGGAGCTTGGGCTGTTGAGGAGCTGGCTCCTACCGGGTGAGCACAATTTGATCATTCGATTTGAAACAGCCACTTGAGTCATTGGTCACATAGCCTGGTTCAAGAGTGTTCAAGCACTTGCCGGTATCAGTCTGGTCAGCATTCTTATTGCCCTTTCCCTGGTCCCTGTGGGCGTGCTTGTCGAACTCAAGCATAAAATACCTTTTGTTCTGGTCATATCCGCATTCAGCGGTTTGTCAGGTAAACAAGTGATTGGCTGAATTCTGAATCGATCTAAAACTGTGGTTTAAGCTCTCTGTAATTTCACAATGATCATCGTGTACACTGCGGGCGTGTTCAGGGTCGACTGGTTGCCAAACTCGGATCAAGCTCAATTTTCCTATTCGTTTTGGGCCGAAATGCTCGGCACCATAATCTTGTTGATCACAGGTAATTGAAAGCCTAATTCGAGCTCAATCGAAATCTCGGCACCTAATCACTGGAAACCAGTCCATCTTTACTTGACCGAGACCAAAGCGCAAGTGGAAGCAGGACAAAGAGCTCGCTATTTCGCCAAGTTCGGCGATTTCCTCTGACCCAGATTGCAACTACTTTTCGGCCATTCGATCAATCTAAGCACCGCCCCTGTAAACTTAATTCTGTAGTTTCCTCTTCTTTTTTTAGTTGTTCTCTCTTGTCGTTTTGTCTATCGGCCGGACAAATTTGCCCCGCTGAACGTGCAAACAAGCATTGAATCGAAATTAAAAAAAAAGAAGAAATTTCCTTTTTTCCGCTTCTCTTACAGAATATTCAAGAGGCAAACGTTGGCCCATATTGGCTGTTGAGCTCAGACAAGGCAATGGTTTACATAAAGCGAAACTGCTGGTTTTGTAATTGCGATAGCCGAGTGTCGATACTGCGCTTGAACTCGTGGTATTGTCCGCATTGCAATCAGTACAACGGCTTCACCAAAGATGGTGACTACAATCGCGAGATAAAAGAGATGCACGAGCCGCCCAAAAACGGCGCATTTTACTTCTCGCTCGCTCGTAAGCGAATTGGAGCCAACCCAACAAATGGCTTGTGCGATCGTTGCAATCACTTTGAGCAGCTTAAACTCGAAAAGCTCACCAGCTTCAAGCCGCACAATGAGGCAAGTCTTGTTCATTTGGCTGTTCATTCGACACAATTTCACAATTGCACGTTCACAGCGATTCTTCGACCAGGAAATTCAAATGTACAAGGACTATCTGGAGAGCACATATGAACTGTGCGCTCCGTGCAAGTCTCGCGTTAAGTTCGAAATCACCAAGCAAGACGGAATGCTCAAGCAGCATCTATTCAACCTTGGCCTCTTCGATTACATGTACGAGTGTGGTAATCGTTTGCCAAGTATACTCGGACTCGCTTCTCGATCTAAAAAGACAGCTGTCGATTCAAAAGTGACTGATTTGAACACCAACAGCCGCTGGGCGTATGTCCTTCTCTTGCTGTTTGCTCTCAGCTTGTGTGTATTGGTCGTTGCTTTTAACGGACCAGACTCCACTCTTGACATGACTGTTCGGTACAAGAACGCCTCTTTCGATTTGGACAAATTCGTCAACCAGAGTGCCAGTGTGATCCGAGCGAGCATTTTTAATTCTCTTCAGCACATTGCCAAACGCTTGAATGTGTCTGAATCGTTTGAATTGTTTTGGTTAAAATCGGCCAACTCGTCGCTATTCGTTCTGCTTCTCGCTTCCTATCTTAATTCGTCGCTTCTGCTCTTGCTTTCCAATAAGCATCGCATGCTCATTTCGCAAACTATAGTCTGGTCGCTACATTTGCTCATAATGGCCTTGAATTTCCGCAAAATTGTCAACTTCGCACACTACAAGCAACCGAACGGCGCCTGGCTAAGCTTGGACACCGCAGGATTAATAATGCCGACCTTGATTGGCATTCAGCTCTATCAGCTCGTTAAAATATTCATCTTTCCTTGTTCCGAGTCAATTCGTTCAGAGACGAAAGGATCAACTGTTCGAACAGAGCAAAATTCTTGCAAAAGCCCGATTCGTCCGGCTCGAATTCTGGCCTCAAACTTCAAATGCGAGGCGATAAACAGGAATTTAAACGCAAACTTTGAAAAGACCAACGAGCGTCCAGCAAATGATTCTGGCCACGAAACAGAAGAGTCAGATTCTTCGTCGATAGTAACTGGCCTCACCAACCTCTATTTGTCTCGTCAACTGCGCCAGCAAGATGCTCGATCGGCTGCTGATCTCAGATCCAACGTTGCATCCACGTATGCCGCCTTTTCAACCGCATCGACAATGCGATCTGGTTTGCATCGCGTACAAAATCAGCGCATTATGGAGCCGTCAAGCAAGGCCACCGACAGAAAACGCTCTCTCTTCTCAATCATCTCGATATCAGGCAAGTCACTTGGATCTTGTTTCGATCGTTCGTTTAAAATTCCGCCATTTCCTTCATTTCTACAGACATTAGTCTCGTGCAGACCGCAGTGATTGCTTCAAATCTGATTGTCGCCGCCTCGGTCAGCTATTCGTTCTTGCTCGAACGATCTGCAATTGAAAATGAAATTTGACTTTTTTTTTTATTTTTGTTCAATCGCCGAGGCCCAGTGTCAAGAAAATGAGTTTGCTCATGTTTAGTTGTGTGAGTGTGCCAATAAGTGAGTTTTTGTCCGTGAATGAAGATTTTTGTTTTTTCTTCCAAATTTCAACGCCGCCGCTGAATAAGCCGTTCTCTCAAAAGCACAGACCGGCATTCAAGCGGTCAAAACCGAATTTAAAAAATATGTTCAAATAAAAATCAAGATTTATCGAAACGTTACCAAACGCCATACGGGTCGACTTTTTCTCAGGCTGAGAGAGAGCACGATAGCGAAGGGCATTGCTGTTGTTAAGAGAAACGGCTCGTGATGAATACTCGACGCATGAGGATCCAGCCGCGGAGGCGAATATTGAATCCATGGCAACAGGCTAGCAACTTTTATATAAATCACTTGCGGCTCAGAATCAACTTCGTTTGCTGTGAGTGTATGAAAATACAGGACTCTGAAGCAACAGGGCGTTTACAAACGAGCTCCAACTCGTAGAGAGATTAAAATAAAGTAAACTGAAGCAAAGCAATGAATCGAGAGGCGAGCTCGCACGGAGCTCAGGGCTCGGCAAAGTCAAACGGCTCTCCGCGTCTTCCTCCGCTTGGCAATCAAGCGGCTCTAAACGAGCCGGCCGACCACGACCAGCAAAAGCGAGTCAGAGCATTCAAGTTTGGCCAAGTCGACCAGAATCTGCTCATCTCTCGGCTCTATTCGACACCTCAAAATCGTTCGAGCACAAATCAACAGTTCGTGCTTGACATGGGCGCGACCAGCGTTCACAAGCCGCACATAAAGAAATTAGAGGCTCCGCCGGTCCAACCAGAGCCGGTCCATCGTCTGTTTCATCATCAGAATTATCATTCGCTGGCCGCGATTCAGGCGCGCAATAAAGAGATGCTGGCCGAAGAGACGCGCTTGCGGAGGCAGCGAGACCGCGAAAGAAAGAAACGATTCAAGATCACATCGACCGTCTCCGAAACTCCGGAGCCTGAAGAGACAATTGAAAACGAGAACGACTTGGAGCAGACTGAAGCGTACGATAAAAAGTTTAAATTTGTTCCGCGTCGGCCAGAGCCGCGGCCTCTTGTCCTTCCGCAAATTCGAGCAGTGTCTAGTCCACAACTCGCTCCCATCGAAGGTAATCATCGTAGGCTTGTGTTCGCCGACAACAAGATTGAATTACACGATTGTATTGAAAGAGAACTACGAGGGAGAGCAGGACATGCTGGTCATATTCGATTTGATTCGACGCCAGCACGATCACTTTTTTCTTTACCTCTCACACGCTTACCCGAAGAGCTCGGTCAACTACAACTTTTACAATTTAAAGTAAGTCGACTGAGAACTAGAAAAGCGCAGCATGATCAAATCATCTTGTTGGTTCATTCAACAGAGTTGTGAGCTACGAGAACTGTAGCAAAAATGAATACTTCACAATCGGCAAGAACGGCGTTTGTCACTTTTGCAGGGGAGAAGAGATTGAGTTCCTGCCATTGGAGAAATGGGAGCGAGAGTATCGCTTGTACTTGAAGCTGATGAAGGTGAGCTTGGCGATCTTGGCGAGACTGCATTTTGGGCCAGCTAATAGCCATTCGCCCTCAAGCTACGCGTGTTCAAGCAATTTAGGCCATGGAAAGCATTCACCGTCTGGCACATAAACGTGAGAAACTTCAAAGTCAGCAGCTCAACAAGAGAGCTCGAGGAGAACTTGTTCTTGCTCAACGATGTAAGCAAACGTTTAAATGCATTATATTGACTTGACGATTAAACGCGAGTTGGTCAAAAGTCATTGCGGCCAGCGCTTCTGAATGTGCGCGAGATGTGCTATCGCATATCCAACATGAGCTTGTGCAAGATAGAAAGAGGCAAAACGTACACACTTGAAGAGTTCAAGGCCATTCAGTTAGAGCAGCTCAAGCAGGTCTCGCGTCGTCTGGAAGAGTTCAGAGACCTGGTCAAAGAGGTTGTTTCGAGCGCTTGCCGAAGCGCCTTGTTCGAGGCCGGATTTACGGTCGACGATTACATCAGCGACCAAGTGGACTCCACTCTGCCCGAGTCCCAGGGAGGCGAGCCGAGAACTGGCTCCAGTTATCAGCTGCAAAGTGTCAGCAATGTGGACATTTATGGACAAGCGCCTGACAAGATGACTTATACGGAACAGGCGAAGAAGCGGCGCAATTGCCAGCGCCTGACCAGGTTGTTTACAATCAATTCGTTAGTAAGCGAGCGATCAAATTAATCTCTGAAATTGAAACAGTTTTATTCGACTGGCCGACTATTTGATTGCGGCCACTCTGCACGTTCTGGCAGTCAACTCTGTTCAGAGCTTGTACAACTATTTTGCCGAGCAGCTCGAGTTCACGCCGTCACTTGAGGAGATAAGGGCGATGAACGTAATGCCAGAGATCACCGAGCCTGAAGCTGAGCCCGGCCCGTCTACTGAAGCACCCAAAGAGTCAGTTAGCAAAGAGCCTACCTTCATTCCTCCGACCATGGTAAGTTCAAGTGGTAAAAAGCGTCGCCATTGCTCTTGAAAAGTTGGTTTCACAGGAAATCGACGAGCCGAAAGAAGAAGAAGAAGAGAAAATAATTCCGTCGTTGTTCATCACTGAGCTCATACTCGACATAGATTTGCTTGACTTTCGGCCAGACCAGCATCAGTATGCCGAAGGCGTCGGTCTCATCATGGAGCAGTTCAAAAGCACGCTGCTGATGGTGCCCAATCTGGTGCCGGACAGATTTTTCGAACCGTTTACAAGGTAGATGTGCTTCGATTTTCTAACGTTCAATTAAGCGACGCAGTCGACTAAATGTTTACCAAAGGCCAATGATAAACAGAAAGCTGGAGGAGAAGACGTGCGGCGAAGGACCACGACTCGACGACATGTTTCAAGAAGACAAGCATCTAAAACTTTTGGAGAAGAACTGCTCTGAATGTCTGACGGCGGCATTCAACGCGGCCAAGAACTATTCGGACACGTTCCACGAGTACAAGCAGTTCTACCGCGAGAATGAGCTTACCGACGTCGAAAAGATTCGAACCGATCCGCATGATGTTGAATATTTCGCGCACGCCCTTCAGACATACCATCATCAAGAAGCAATGGCTCAATTTGTGACGCCTAAACGACAGCTCGGCCTCCTGCTCGTTGATGCCAGCGAAATGAAGGAGAAACTCATTCCGAATCCGCTCAGATGTCTAGAAGTGGTCAACGAGATTCTGCCGATAATCGCCAAAAACAAAACTGACGCTCTGATCAGCGAGTCGCAGGACGCCACATTTAAACTGGAGTTCAAGCCGACAACCACGATTGAGTTCGTCGACTCGCTCAACTTTCTCGACCAGATTCAAGAGCGGATCGAGCCGCTTGAAAAAGAGGCCGAGACCGTAAAAGAAATGTACGATTTGATCGACGAGTACAAAGTGCCTTGTCCGCCCGAGGACTTGGTCGTTTACTCGACCC
Organism: Proales similis; assembly: GCA_019059635.1. Classification (NCBI taxonomy): domain Eukaryota; kingdom Metazoa; phylum Rotifera; class Eurotatoria; order Ploima; family Proalidae; genus Proales; species Proales similis. The sequence goes on from JAGVRJ010000005.1 coordinate 1,119,071, forward strand.
TGTTCAACACGATCGGCACTTGTCGAAATGCGATCGACAAAGCACTCACAGAACGTGACGCCAACATAGTGCAGTTCTGCGCCACTCTGGATCACGACATTGTGAAACTGAACGAAGACTGTCGCCGCATAAAGCAGCAGTCAGAAGCGCCGTCCATTCTTGACCCGGAAGCAGACGAAGCGAGCAACAAGTCACTGCTTAAAGGCCTTATCAGTGAAATTGAAGAGCTGCACAAGATCGCATACACATACAGAGCCTATCAGAAGAACTTCAAAGTCGAAGTGACCAAGTTCGACGAGCTAGAAGAGGCGATGGGCGAGATAAAGCTCAAAGAGCTATTGTGGAACTCGCTCGACGAATGGGACGAGCACACCACAGAGTGGAAGAGCGAGCAGTTCGACAAGCTAGATCCGGAGAATTTGAATCAAATTGTCAATAAATACGGCAAGAATTGTTTTCAGATCGAAAAGGGCCTGCCGCCGAACAATCTGCTGCCCAAGCTGAAAGAACGCGTCGAAGACATGAGAGCCAAAATGCCGACAATTACCGACCTGCGAAATCCGAACCTCCAAAAACGCCACTGGGACATGATCTACAACACGATTGGCTTCAAGCCGACCGCCGAAGACCCGCTCACGCTGGGCAAGCTTATTGATATACGCGCGTTCGAGCACGCCGAAAGGCTGCAAGAGATCAGCGGCCAAGCAAGCAGTGAAGCGAGTCTGGAGGGCATTTTGAAAAAGGTCGAAGACTCGTGGAAGTCGCTTGACTTCCCGGTGGTGCCTTACAAAGATACCAAGGACGTGTTCATACTCGGCGCGACGGACGAGATTCAGCAGAATTTGGACGACAGCAACATAAACGTGTCGACGATCGCTAGTTCGCGACACGTCGGTCCAATCAAGCCGCGCGTTGAAAAGTGGCAAAGCGATCTTGATCTGTTCGCCAGGACTTTGGACGCGTGGCTCACGTGTCAACGAGGCTGGCTCTATTTGGAGAGCATATTCTCTGCGCCGGACATTGTGCGTCAGCTGCCGACCGAAGCGAAAATGTTCTCAAACGTCGACAAGTCATGGAAGGACATTATGCGCAAAGTGAACAAACTGCCGCAAGCCATTCGAATCGGCACCCAGTCTGGCCTGTTGGAAACGTTTCAAAACAACAACTCACTGCTCGAGCAAATAATGAAGTGCCTCGAAGCTTACCTCGAGAGCAAGCGGTCCGTCTTTCCGCGGTTTTATTTCCTCTCCAACGACGAGCTGTTGGAAATATTGGCACAGACGCGCAATCCGCACGCAGTGCAGCCACATTTGAGAAAATGCTTCGACGCCATCAACAAACTCGAGTTTGGCGGCGCACCGCCAGACGCCAATGCGGACGACGCTCTGAACACCACAGTAAGCAACGACATCCACGCGATGATCTCGCCCGAGGGCGAGCGCGTCTCGTTGGGCAAAGGACTGCGCGCTAGAGGAAACGTCGAAGAGTGGCTGGGCAAAGTGGAAGACGCAATGTTTGCCAATCTAAAGCGCACACTCAAGCAGTCGATCAATGACTTTGAAAACAGCGAGCGACAGGAGTGGATTGCCAAATGGCCGTCGCAAATTGTGCTGACCGTGTCACAGACGATGTGGTGTCGAGATCTGACCGAAATACTTGAGGCCGACTTTGATCGAGTCGAAGCGCTCAAAGAGTACGAGACCAAGTCCTTCCAGGACCTGAATCAGCTCGCCCAAATGGTTCGAAAAGAGCTGCCCGAGCTGCTTCGAATGGTGCTCGTCTCATTGATCACAATTGATGTGCACGCTCGAGACATAGTAAGCGAAATGGTTCGTTCCAAAGTAGACGACGCCAACAACTTTGAGTGGCTGAAACAGCTCCGCTACTACTGGGACACTGACGTGGACAATTCAGTGGTGCGGATGTCCAATTCACTTTATATCTACGGCTATGAGTACTTGGGCGCCAGTCCTCGTCTGGTCATCACGCCTCTCACCGACAGATGCTATTTGTGTTTAATGGGCGCACTGCAGCTTGATTTAGGCGGCGCTCCAGCAGGTCCGGCCGGAACTGGCAAAACTGAGACGACGAAAGACTTGGCCAAATCACTGGCCAAACAGTGCGTCGTGTTTAACTGCTCGGACGGTCTCGACTACAAAATGATGGGCCGATTCTTTAGCGGCTTGGCACAGTCAGGTGCCTGGTGTTGCTTTGACGAGTTCAATCGAATTGATATCGAAGTGTTGTCCGTAATCGCTCAACAACTGATCACAATCCGAAACGCCAAGGCGAGTAAACTGTCTCGCTTCATGTTCGAGGGCAGAGAGATCGGCCTTGTGTCGACTTGTGCTGCTTTCATCACAATGAACCCGGGCTACGCTGGTCGAACAGAGCTGCCCGACAACTTGAAAGCTTTGTTCAGGCCAATTTCCATGATGGTGCCCGACTACAAGCTGATCGCCGAGGTCATTCTCTACTCGGAGGGCTTCGAGAACTCAAAGAATTTGGCCCAGAAGATGGTTCAGATGTACAAGCTGTGCAGCGAGCAGCTCAGCCAGCAAGACCACTACGACTTCGGTATGAGAGCTGTAAAGTCAGTGCTGGTAATGGCGGGCAAGTTGAAAAGAGAAAACCCGTTCATAAACGAAGATCTGGTTCTCATTCGAGCCCTGCGTGATAGCAACTTGCCCAAGTTCCTTGTCGACGACGCCATATTGTTCAAGGCCATTATTCAGGATTTGTTTCCAGGCGTTGTTCTGCCCGAGCACGACTATGGCGAGTTTATGCAGACAATCATTTCAAACCAGGAGCGCATGGGACTGCAGCCGGACCAGAGTCAAGTGCGCAAAGTGATTCAATTCTACGAGACCATGCTGGTCCGTCACGGCGTTATGTTGGTCGGACCGGCCGGCGGAGGCAAAACCACCGTCTATCAGGTAACGTCCGCCAGCCTTCGTGTCTTTCTCAGTCTGATGAACACTTGATAAACCCAAAAGGTGCTGGCCAACACCCTCAACGAGCTGCATAGCAAAGGACACAAGCATTACTTCTATCAGCCGGTGCATACACATGTGCTGAATCCCAAGTCGATTACAATGGGAGAGTTGTACGGAGAATACAATCTCATGACAATGGAATGGAAAGATGGCCTGATGGGCATCACAGTGCGCCATTGCGTTCGAGTAAGCGTCTCTCCTCCAATTGTTTAGTCGGTCTTTAAGCTTAGTGCGCGATTAGAATACCAGCGAGGATCATCAATGGGTGATTTGTGACGGCCCAGTCGATGCGCTCTGGATCGAGAACATGAACACAGTGCTGGATGACAACAAAATGCTTTGTTTGGCCAACAGCGAACGTATTAAGCTCACGCCTTTCATGCACATGGTGTTTGAGGTTCAGGACTTGGCAGTGGCCAGTCCGGCCACAGTCAGTCGTTGCGGCATGGTTTACATAGACCCGAATGAACTTGGCTGGATGCCGTACGTCAAAACATGGAGCACTCGAAAATTTGAGCCCAAATTCGGTGCCGACTATGCCGAGTACTTGATCGGTCTCTTTGAAAAGTTTGTCGACGACGGTCTACACTTTGTGAAAAAAAAGTGCACGGAGACGATGCGTCAGGTCGACATGGGCAAAATCCTTGCACTTTGCGGTCTACTTGAGAGCTTGCTTGTCGAGAGCAATGAGATCGACGCCAGACTCGAAGAAGGAAAAATGAAAGTGGCCATCTCGACCACGTTTGCTTTCTGCTACGTTTGGGCCATCGGAGGCAACCTCAAGTCAAACTCATGGGACCCGTTTGACACGTTTGTGAGAAATCAATTCGAAGACCACGGAGACGCCAAGGTAGGCAAGAACCAGCCCAGCTTTTGACTTTTCGAGTTTATGTTAACGCTCAACTGGTTTAAGCTGGCCAGTGGAGGTGATCTGTTCAGCTATTACGTGGACGTTCAGCATCGACGAATGGACCTCTGGGAGCGAATTGTGCCAAAGTTCGTCTACGATCCGAAAATGCCATATTTCGAGATGCTTGTGCCAACAATCGACTCAGTGCGCTACGGCTATTTGATGGAGAAGCTGCTCCGAGTGAATCGGCCAGTTTTGTTCACCGGCGACACAGGCGTGGGCAAGTCAGTGATTGCACGAGCCCTGCTGCTCGACGTTGCCAACAAGGCCGACTATGTGCCGGTATTTTTGAATTTCTCGGCGCAGACAAGCTCCAAACGAACGCAAGAAATGATCGAGTCGAAGCTGGAGAAGAGAAAACGAAACGTACTTGGCGCGCCCAGGAACAAACATATGATCATCTTCATCGATGATCTAAACATGCCTAAACTGGACACGTACGGCTCGCAGCCACCAATTGAGCTGCTCCGACAATATCAGGACTTTGACGGCTTTTACAACCGATTCGAAGAGGGAATGCCGTTCACCAAGCTTGAGAACATCACGCTGTCGGCCGCCTGCGCTCCTCCGGGCGGCGGCCGCAATCCGGTCTCGCTTCGCCTAATTCGTCACTTTTGCATGTTCAGTATCTCGCCTCCGAACGAGTACACTCTGAAACACATATTCAAATCGATCACACACGGCTTCTTTGTCGATTTCAGTCCGGCAGTGAAAGGTTGTGCCGATCAAATAGTCGAAGCGGCCGTGGAGATTTACGGCCGGATGAGCAGCGAGCTCTTGCCCACGCCGGCCAAGTCGCACTACGTGTTCAATCTGCGCGATTTGTCCAAGTGTGTGCAAGGCATTCTTCAAGTGCGGCCAGAGTCTGTGTCCGAGAAGGACTCGGTTGCTCGCCTCTTTTATCATGAAGCGCAGCGTGTATTCCACGATCGTCTGATCAACGACGAAGACAAACAGTACTTTAACACAATCCTGGCCGAAATGGCCGCAAAATATTTCTCTCAGGTTCGATTCAAAAGCTAAATTCTAGCTGAGCTGTTTTTTTTTACCTTTTTTTCTTAAGCAAATCGAAGCAAAGTCGTTTGTCACAAAGCCGATCATATTCGGCGACTTTATGAAAATCGGAGCCGAGAAAGAGGACCGACTTTACGAGGAAATAAGTGACTACGAAAAGCTCAAGAGCGTCTATCAAGATGTAAATATACGTCCTCTCTCGTCTGTTCTCTTACTCTCAAATCTAATGCGGTTTGAATTGGCAGTATCAAGAAGACTTCAACTTGCAATACAACAAGGACATAAAAATGGTGTTTTTCATGGACGCAATGGAGCATATCGCGCGAATAGCGCGAATGATCCGACAAGACCGAGGAAATGCGCTTCTGGTCGGCGTGGGCGGAACTGGCAAGCAGTCGCTCACTCGGCTGGCCAGTCACATTTGTGGATACAAATGCTTCCAGATCGAACTGTCGCGAGGCTACAACTACAACTCGTTCCACGACGACTTGAAAAAGCTCTACGAACAGGCCGGAGTTAAAAACGAGAACACGGTGTTTTTGTTCACAGACACCCAGGTGAGCGGCTCCCTCCAACTGTTACGGCCGATTGAGTCGAATTACTTGCTTCGCTAGATTGTGGTCGAGGAGTTTCTCGAGGACATCAACAACATATTGAACAGCGGCGAAGTGCCCAATTTGTTCGAGCCCGACGAGTACGAGCGCATGATAATCGGCTGTCGACCGGACGCCAAAGAGGCCGGCATCGCAGAGGGCGACCGCGACGCCATATTTTCATTCTTCATTAATCGGGTCCGTAACAACCTTCACGTTGTGTTGTGTATGAGTCCGGTGGGCGATTCGTTTCGAACCAGATGCCGAATGTTTCCCTCGCTGGTTAACTGCTGCACAATTGACTGGTTCACTGAGTGGCCTGCGGACGCGTTGCTCTCTGTGGCGCGAACTTCATTTGCCAAGGTCGAGTGGCCAGCGAGCCAAGAGCATCTGGTGGTAAGTTGGGCAATGGCCAGCCTTCCCAAATTCTTTTTCGACAATTTTAACCATTTACTTGCTGCAGGACTCGTTGAGTAAAATGTGTGTGGAGATTCATACTAGTGTGTCTCACATGGCCAAGAGACTGTATGACGAGCTCAGACGCTATTACTACACCACGCCGACCTCCTATCTCGAGCTGATCAATTTGTACTTGAAAATGTTGGCTGACAAGAAAAAGTAAAAAAAATCTTGTTCCTCATTCATTCTGAGCCGAAAAATTGAAGAAACATTCGAAAGGGAGATAAATTCAGCGCGTCAGAGAGTTGAAAATGGTCTGAAAAAATTGCTGGAAACAAACAAAGTGGTTGATTCGATGCAAATTGAGCTGAAAGCTCTAGAGCCAGAGCTGAAAAAGAAATCAGAGGACACAGCCAAACTGATGGAGATATTGGCAGTTGATCAGGAGAAGGCAGACGCAGTGCGCAAGGTTGTGCTTGAAGACGAGGCAGTGGCCAAAGTGAAAGCCGAAGAGACCAAGGCGATCGCAGACGACGCTCAACGCGACCTGAACGCCGCATTGCCTGCGCTCGAGGCCGCTGTAAAGGCATTGGACGCGCTTGACAAGAGCGATATCACTGAAGTAAAGGGATTCACTAACCCGCCTGAAATGGTGCAGACCGTCATGGAGTCGGTGTGCATTCTGGTCGGGGTGAAACCAGACTGGCCTACCAGCAAAACTCTGCTGAGCGACAACAACTTTTTGAAGAATTTGCTCAACTACGACAAAGACAATATTCCAGATACAAAGCTGAAAAAGATCAAGCCATACATAAACAATCCAAAGTTTGTGCCCGAAGAAGTGGCCAAAGTGAGCAAAGCGTGCCGTTCACTTTGTCTATGGGTGAGAGCTATCGACGAGTACGCTCGAGTCTTCAAAGAGGTCGAGCCAAAAAGGGCCAAATTGAAACTGGCCGAAGACGAGCTCAAGGTTGTGATGAGCGAGCTGAAGAAGAAGCAAGACAAGCTGGCCGAAGTCGAGGGCAAAATAAAAGAGCTGCAGGATAAGTACGACCATTCGGTCAGAGAGAAAAAGAAACTTGAGCAGAGCATGCAGCAGACCGCCTCTCGACTCAAGCGGGCATCTAAACTAACCACCGCACTGGCCGACGAGCAGGTCAGATGGAACGAGAGCATTAAAATGTTCGACAAAGAGCTCGAGCATGTGATCGGCGATGTGTTCATTTCGGCAGCTTGTGTGGCTTATTTCGGAGCCTTTCCGAGCAACTACCGTCAAGAACTCGTGTCCAACTGGAGCGAGGGCTGCACTCAGAACCGCATACCGATTTCAGAGAACACGAGCATCGTCTCTGTTTTGGCACATCCGTTCATGATCAGACAATGGAACACAGAGGGCCTGCCCCGCGACGACTTCTCCACTGAGAATGCCATTCTGGTTACTCGTGGCCGCCGTTGGCCTCTGATGATCGATCCCCAAGAACAGGCCAACCGCTGGATACGCAACAAAGAGCGTGAGAACTCGCTCAAGATACTCAAAATGACAGACGGCAATTTCTTGCGAACTCTGGAGAACTGTGTTCGCATCGGAATGCCGATTTTAATGGAAGATATCGGCGAGCAGATCGACCCGGCCTTGGAGCCGCTCTTGCTCAAGCAGACGTTCATGTCCGGCGGTCGTCTCCTGATTAGACTTGGCGACAGCGACATTGAATACGATCCGAATTTCCGCTTTTACATGACCACGAAGCTGTCTAATCCGCACTATCTGCCCGAGGTCTGCATCAAAGTGACAATAATCAACTTCAGTGTCACCAAGTCGGGCCTTGAGGATCAAATTCTCAGTGACGTGGTTCGACTTGAGAGACCAGACCTGGAAGAGGAACGCAACAAGCTGATTATAAACATAAACACGGACAAGAACCAGCTGAAAGCGATCGAGGATAAAATCTTGAAAATGCTGTTCGAGTCGGAGGGCAACATTCTGGACAATGAAGAGCTGGTCAACACATTAAACGATTCTAAAACAACATCGCAAGCGATCGCGCGGCGTCTTGCCGAGGCGGAGAAAACCGAGGCGAACATAAGCACAGCGCGCGAGAAATATCGATCTGTGGCCGCTCGCGGCTCGATAATCTACTTTGTGGTTGCCGACTTGGCCAACATAGATCCAATGTATCAGTTCAGTCTGCGCTATTTCACTCAGCTGTTCAATCAGACCATTGAGACAAGTGAAAAGTCGAGCGATCTAGAGAGGAGACTGCAAATACTGCTCGATCGAACCACCGAGTCCATCTACACGAACGTGTCCCGTGGCTTGTTTGAGAAAGACAAGCTCGTGTTCAGTTTCATGCTTTGCGCCGAGATTTTGAAGCTCAACGGCGTGATAAACAGCGACGATTGGACTTACTTGCTGCGTGGCGCGCCTGGTATGGAGCAAAAACGGCCGCCGAAGCCTGATCTAAAATGGCTGAGCGAGAGTCAATGGAAAAATCTGTGCGATCTGACAGTTCACTTTGAAAAGTTCAAGGACATCGTCCAGACCATACAGCAAAAGCACGTGGCACTCACACTCGGCGATTTGAAAATCGAATTGAACCCGAGCGAGCTATTCGATGCCACAGACACACAGCTGGATGAGAAGCTGAACGAGTTTGAAAAGTTGATTTTGATCAAGAACCTAGCCGAGGACAATGTAGTCCAAGCGGTGACTGTGTTCGTCTCGCGCAATTTGGGCAAATTGTTTGTTGAGAGTCCAGCCACAGACTTGAACACTTTGTACAAAGACATGAGCTCACAGACACCGTTGGTGTTCATCCTGAGCACCGGCTCAGATCCGATGGGCTCGTTTTTACGCTTCGCCAAAGAGCTGGGCATGGCCAACAAGGTGCAGTCTATATCGCTTGGCCAAGGCCAAGGGCCGGTGGCCGAAAAGCTGATCAATAGCGCCATCAAAAACGGTGAATGGGTCTTTTTGCAAAATTGTCACTTGGCCGCTTCGTGGATGAACGCCATGGAGGTTATTGTGAAGAATATCGCCGATCCAGTCGCCCAAATTCACGAACAATTTCGTCTATTCCTGAGCTCGATGCCGGCCAAATCGTTTCCGGTCAGCGTTCTTCAAAACAGCGTCAAGGTCACCAATGAGCCGCCCAAGGGCCTGAGAGCCAACACGCGGCGAGCGTTTGCCGAAATGCAGCCTTCGTTCTTCGAAGAGCACATACTTGCCAACGACTGGAAGAAGATCGTGTTCGGCATCTGCTTCTTTCACGCCATAATTCAGGAGCGCAAGAAATTCGGCTCACTCGGCTGGAACATAAAATATGAGTTCAGCGACTCGGACAGAGAATGCGCTCTGCTCAACTTCCAGATGTTCTGCAAAGACGGCGTCATACCTTGGGACGCGTTGATTTACATCACTGGCGAGATAACGTACGGCGGCCGTGTAACCGACGCTTTCGATCAGCGATGTCTGCGCACCATTCTCAAGCGCTTCTTTTCGCCTGAGACACTTGACATTGGCTACAAGTATTCTGCGTCGGGTATCTACTATGCGCCAGAGCTTGACACTCTGAAAGAGTACCGTGACTATATCGACAATTTGCCGCTCATTGACAATCCGGAGATTTTCGGAATGCATCCGAACGCCAACATCACATTTCAGGTGAGCTGCTCGTTTTCGCTTGCAACTCCAAGGCAAATCTGACGTCAAGTTGCCTTTCTTTAAAAAGGTTCAAGAGACAAATTATCTGATAAACACAATATTGGACGTGCAGCCCCGCGTCAGCACTGGAGGATCGGGCAAATCGAACGACGAGATTGTCTATGAGCTGACCGAGAGCATACTAGCCAAGTTGTACGAGAAGCTCGACATCGAAAAGGCGCCCGGATCGATGTTCCAACCGGACGATAAAGGTCGCCTCAATTCGCTGACCACTGTGCTACAGCAAGAAGTCGATCGCTTCAACAAGCTTCTCACCGTGATTCGCGTAAATACCCGTTTAAGCGCTGAGACCGAATTCGAACTAAAAAGCGTCGTTTAGAACTCATTGGTGAACCTGCAGAAAGCCATCAAGGGTTTTGTGGTCATGAACGATCAGCTTGAGAAAATGTACAGCTCATTCATCAACAACCAAGTGCCCGATTTGTGGTCAAACGCGGCCTATCCTTCACTTAAATCGCTTGGCTCCTGGGTCAAAGACTTGCAGCTGCGTTGCGATTTCATGGATGTAATTTGAATCAATTTTTATTAACTCGGGTTTCAGTATTATGAATCGCTCTACTTTTTTTTTCTAGAACTGGATTCAACACGGCTTTCCGGTCTCCTACTGGCTGCCGGGCATCTTTTTCCCGCAGGGCTTTCTCACTGGCACACTTCAAGTGCACGCACGCAAATACGATTTACCGATCGATGAGCTGTCGTTTGAGTTTCGTGTGCTCAACACATATCGAGATCAGGCGAGCTATAATCAAAATCTGAAAGGCCTCGAATACGGCCAGGAGCTGGAAGAGGATAAAATGGTAATTAACATTGACAAGCCGATTTGACTAAGGTCGAATGCTAAATCGAGTCTGGATGACTAGATCAATCGGCCCAGCGACGGAGTACTCATTCACGGCCTTTTTATGGAGGCGTTCAGATGGGACGACGAAAAAGGACAATGCGCCGAGTCGAATCTCGGAGAGATGAGCGCTCCTCTGCCCATGCTTCATATGGAGCCGAAGCAGAATTTCGCTCACAACCCACGTCATTACTTGGCTCCACTTTACAGAACAGCTGCAAGAGCGGGCACTCTCTCAACCACAGGTGAGTTTGGCTTTTCAAATCGTCTAACTGGGGCAAAGTATGAGCAATTAATTAAGGTCTGTCCACAAATTTCGTCGTCTCGGTCAATTTGCCAAGTGAACAAGACCAAGACCACTGGATAAGAAAGGGAGCGGCGCTAATCTGCCAGCTTACAGACTAAATTCTTCTTTTCTTCTGTTCTATTCGAATATTTTTTTTTCTAATTGAGCCTTTATGAGCGTCACATTCATTCGCTAATTGATGCTGCCAAATAAAGCGAGTCGAAATTTTAGCGAGAATTACGTAAACCAGCCGAGCGCAATCTAGACCGATAATGGATTCGAGTGGGCAAAAACGAATGCTCGATTGATTAATAATTAAACTCGATCAGCCGGTGCCGTCTGGTGATGGCTAATACCTAGCTGCTAGTTGCGGAAAGTTTTGAATTAAAGTTGCATGAAGAGACACAATATGAACTACACAAAATGAACTACACAATCTAAATCCCGTGGGCAGTCGGCTTGTCTATTTAAGTTGTTGCGGAAAGCGGCTCACTTGCTCTTAAGGCGAGAACGGGCCAGAGCGCGCGCAAGGCTACAAAGCGAAATCTCTAATTCAATTTGAAATGGCCGCTTCGTTCGCGTGTCGTGCTCACTGCCGAATGTCAATTTCAAAGAATTTGATCGGCGAAATTCTCCTATTTAAAGCCACAAGCCTGTCGAATGCCGTAGCCATTAATCAGACCGGTTCTGTTTAGAAAACTCAAATTGTCTAAAGAGAAATAGAAGCATCAAAAATGAAACTCATACTTACTTTGTTTCTAGCCTTTGTCCTGGCCCTGGTAAGTGAACTAGTTTTCTACAAGATCGAATCCAAGCTCCGTATTGAAATCAAGAGTTTCAAGCTTTCATCTTCAAGCCAACAAGTGGAAGCTAACCGTTTCAATTTGGGACGCATTGCAAAGGACGACGGAGAAGAGCCAAGCAAAATTGAGGCGGCGCATATCCGGGGACGTTATGCCCAGCTAATGAGAGACCACTTTAGAAGAGCCAGCCGTCAAGGCTTCAACGCCTGGGCGGGTAGATCCCTTGATGATGACTATGACGACTACGAAGATGTTTATCTTCGCCAGCGTCGTAGGCCCTGGGGAGGCGCACCATAGACGTCTGAGTCTGCTCGATCTGTTTATAGTCTGAAGACCGGACTTTTGTTTGTGCTCTGTTGTGGTTTTGCTATTCTCAATTTGCTTTAAAGAAAAATAAATAGACTGAATGAATGAAATGAATCAAGAGTGTTTTTATTCGCAAATTTATTTTTTATTTAATTCGGTGCGAAATTCAATTTTTTTAATTTAAATTTAGTTTTTTTTGATCAATTAATCAATAAGATCATATTTAAGCATTCAGGGACGGATAAATTGAATTTGAAGCTAAAAATAGCTGAATTAAAATTTGTGGATTAAAATTTTAGTGGCTGACGGCCAAAGATCCGGTGATGTACCAGAAGCCGTAGTTAATAAGAGTATTCCAGATTTGCGAGCTGGCCATAGTGATATCGTTAAGCAGATTAAGAACACGAGTGGCAATCGGGTACTCATTGAGCTCAGCAAGGGTATAGCCGAGTTTGACGGGCTCTTTGGGCAGCTCTTCGGTGATCAAGTAATGCAACTGCTCAAACATGCTGAAGAGCTCCTCGGTGGAGTTGAGGGTTCGGTTGTAGTTGTGCGAGAGGGTGGTCTGGAGCTGGTCGCCGCTGAGCTGGTAGGAGTCCATTCGCTGGCGTACGTCGTCGCGGCTGGCGGTCTCGTTCAAGAACTTCATGGTCTCGTTGAGGAACAGGTTGGTCAGACGGGTGTAGAGCACGGCCTTCTCGGCCAAGTCCTCCTCGGTGCGGTTGAGCAGCGCCTGCAGCTTGTCGAGCACGTGCTGGTACTGGGAGAAGACGAGCTGGTAGCGGTCGAACGAGTACTTGGCGTACGAGAGCAGGTTGGGCACGAAGCGCACCATGTCGATGACGGGGTAGGCGCTGGCGTTGAAGCGGCTCAGGTAGGCCGCGTCCGGGTAGATGTCGCGCATGATGCCCTCGACCAGCGCGGTCATGGCGGTGTCGTATCGCACGTCGTCCTCGTCGTACTCCTTCAGGTAGTCCATGAGCGCCTGGTAGGTGCGCGCGTCCAGCACCTCGCGGTACTTTTCGTAGAAGCTGATCGAGTTGGTCATGTTGAGCTCCTCGAGTCGCTCCTCGAACTGCTCGAACGAGAACGTGCCCTCCATGATGCTGGTGAACAGGCTCATCTCGGTGTCCACCTTGGTCTCGCACAGCTCGCCGGTGAAGTTGTGCGGGCACACGCACACGTACAGGCCCTCGCTCTGGGTGCACACGCCGCCGTTCTGGCATCGCACCTCGCTCGTGTTGCATCGCTGCTTCAGAGCGGGCTTCTCCATCGGCAACACGATCGTTCGGTTCTCAACCGCCTCGGGCGCCGCGCATCGCAGGGCCCACGAGTCCCAGATGGTCTCGAGCGGGCAAGCTTTGACGACAGCATCTCCCCATGGGTCACACTGAACGTATTTGGTCGGGTCCATTGGGTGAGGGACGAAATATTTGAAATCTCCGCCGTTCACACAAACTCTTTTGGCAAGGACATCTTCCTCCTCCATAAGCTTGACCTCTTCCTTAGCAATTTCCATTGGGGCAGCGTTCTTGATCAGTTCATCTTCACGGTCTTCCTTTTCGGCTTCTTTCTGAATGCTCAACAAGGTTTTAGTTTGCTCCTCGATTTTTTTCTCGGTCTCTTTGTCAGCCACAATCTCGCTGACTTCTTCCACTCCCTTGATGGGCTTGTTCAAGAATTCGCTCTCGGTCTGGGTGCTCTTTACTCGCTCGATAGGCTTCTCGCTCTTTTCAATCCATTGAGATTCAGTGCTTGCCGGGACAGTGGTAAGCTCAACATCAACATCGACGATTGGCTCAACAATGTCAACCTGCTCAACATTGACCTCAGGTTGGGCAACATCTCGCTCGGTTCGCTCAAGGGTTTTGATTCCTTCTTCGCCCTCAATGGTGTCGATTACATCACCAAACTCTCGCTCAATGACCACTGGGTGCTCAAGCTCCTCATCAACCAATTGCTCATTGGTGAGCTCACGCTCGAACATTTCGTCATTGTCAATCATCTCGCCTTCAACAGGCTCGATCATTCGAACAGCTCGCTCTTCGTGGTTCATTTCATCAAGCTCACGCTGGTGGACCTCGTTCTCGAGTTCGCGCTCGCGGACCTCTTCAAGCTCACGCTCGTTGACCTCCTCATCAAGCTCACGCTCATCCTGGTTAAGCTCTCGCTCCATAAGCTCATCTTGCTTGATTTCCTCAGGGATGATCTCTCGTTTTTGCTCGCCGTCTTGGAAATCGTATTCTGACTCAGCCTCGTACTCGCGAGATTGACGCTCAGCGTTCTGCACGTCGACCTCAGCTTCGCCAGTGGGGAGATCAATTTCCTCTTCGCTCTCCATCGATGGAGTGGTCTGAGTGTCTCGTTCGGCCAGATAAAAGTCAGAAGCTCGCTTGCTGTGTTCGAAATCATCGTAGTCGTGTTCGGCATCAAAGTCATGATCAGTGTCATATTCCGATCGTTCGATCATCTCCTTTTCGATTGAGGTCGGCAAAGGACCCGATCGAGCCAAACTGACAAGCGCCAGTGAAAGAAGCAAAATCTGAAGCAGCCTGCTCATTCTACAAACAACAAAAAAAGATTAAAGGAGGCGTGAAATGATCGGAGATGTTTGGTTTTTCATGCTTGGCTTAGGATGGTTCATCAAAGATTTTTTTCGAACTGAGCGATCTGAAATATTGAGACGATCTATCGACTCTTTATCAAAACGTGATTTTTATATACCAGATTTCGATTGGTTTTCTCAACATGCAACTTGATCGCCCAGAAAGACCAATCAGATCGAAGAGACACGTTTTTTGAAGCCTTGAATGATTTTATAATGCAATTTATAATGCAGACTCTGATCGAAGACGAGTGTGCGAGTGGCTTAACTAATGAAATCCAGCTCGCGCAGTGATTCACTCTGCAAGTTGAGCCGCGACAAAATCGAAAATACTGGAGAAATCGAAAATCTGTTTCAAACAGTTTATCAACCGACCAGCCATTCATATGCTCGTCTGTGGACTGTTTGCATAATTGAATAGCTTCTAGGCTTAGAGACAGCGGTCACTTTCTAGTCAAATAGACCAGCTCGTGGAAATGATTGGAAATATTGAAAGCGATAAAATTCGAAAAACTTAGCTGCGTCTTGCAAGGCCTATAGCCGATCGAAATGTACTATTTATTTGGATGTAGCAAAAATTCGACAATCATGTCGAATGAAATTGAGCTTGAAATTGTTTTGACAAAATATCGAAAAAAAGAGAATTGATTGAAATTTGCAAGTCAGGCGTTAAAAATTAGACATTGGATTGGGACTGAAGTTGATTGGTTATGTACCAGAATCCGTAGTTGACGAAATCTCGCCATATGTGCTGGCTAAATTGAGAAATGTCTTGATAGACGCATTTCATTCTATTGACGAGCGGAAATTCAACGCTGAGCTCGGCCACGGTAGAGTTAACTCTGCCCGAATCAAGCTGGTCGAATACGAATGAACATAATTCTTCGAACATGCTAAATAGCTCCTCGGTGGAGTTGAGGGTTCGGTTGTAGTTGTGCGAGAGGGTGGTCTGGAGCTGGTCGCCGCTGAGCTGGTAGGAGTCCATTCGCTGGCGGACGTCGTCGCGGCTGCCGGTCTCGTTCAAGAACTTCATGGTCTCGTTGAGGAACAGGTTGGTCAGACGGGTGTAGAGCACGGCCTTCTCGGCCAAGTCCTCCTCGGTGCGGTTGAGCAGCGCCTGCAGCTTGTCGAGCACGTGCTGGTACTGGGAGAAGACGAGCTGGTAGCGGTCGAACGAGTACTTGGCGTACGAGAGCAGGTTGGGCACGAAGCGCACCATGTCGATGACGGGGTAGGCGCTGGCGTTGAAGCGGCTCAGGTAGGCCGCGTCCGGGTAGATGTCGCGCATGATGCCCTCGACCAGCGCGGTCATGGCGGTGTCGTATCGCACGTCGTCCTCGTCGTACTCCTTCAGGTAGTCCATGAGCGCCTGGTAGGTGCGCGCGTCCAGCACCTCGCGGTACTTTTCGTAGAAGCTGATCGAGTTGGTCATGTTGAGCTCCTCGAGTCGCTCCTCGAACTGCTCGAACGAGAACGTGCCCTCCATGATGCTGGTGAACAGGCTCATCTCGGTGTCCACCTTGGTCTCGCACAGCTCGCCGGTGAAGTTGTGCGGGCACACGCACACGTACAGGCCCTCGCTCTGGGTGCACACGCCGCCGTTCTGGCATCGCACCTCGCTCGTGTTGCATCGCTGCTTCAGAGCGGGCTTCTCCATCGGCAACACGATCGTTCGGTTCTCAACCGCCTCGGGCGCCGCGCATCGCAGGGCCCACGAGTCCCAGATGGTCTCGACCGGACACATCTTTAATTCGCCTGTTCCCCACGGATCGCATTCGATGTATTGTTCAGGTATGCTTGGATGTGCATGAAAATAGGTGAATTTCAACACCACCTTGCACACAACTCTCACGATATCAGCATCATTTAGACAGGTCCAATTGAATGCCACAGCTTGAGAGCAGTTTTCGTGTTGCGGAATGCTTTCCAAGTCGCCCTCATTTTTTACTTCCTGGTTTATCGTGCTGTTTTCAGTCTGATCCCGCGCTTGATCTATTATTGTTTCGTTCTGTATTTCTATTTTTATCTCAAAGTGGCTGCCAGCATTGCGCTCATCTCGACTCAAATCCTCCACCTTCACCACAACTATCTCCGCGCTTTGGTTATTCTTATTAAAATTCTCCTCGCTCGGAGTGGTCACGTTTGTGCTATTCCAATCTGTGCTATTCTGCTCAGCAAACGTCTGATTGCTACAGTTGAATCCGAGCAGAGACTCAAGCACTTGTATTACGTCAGGATCGACTGAAGTCGTTGTGTTTACAATTATCGTTGGTTCGGTCGTATGATTTGCCACAGGGTAGAATATATCCAAAACCGAATGATTTGAAGCGTTTATTGGGCCCGCTTCAATGGTCATGGCGGACAGCCATATGACACTCAATACAAACCACATCTCTTTGCTCTTTGATGCTGGTGATTAGACTTCCTCTCTCAAATCTTCTCTATCGTTCGGCAAATTCGCCACCGATTTATATAGAGCCCGAGTGTGTACAGGCCGATCCCATCTCTCTATTTCACTCAGCCAATCAGATAGGAACCTTGAAAGTTGTTTGATTTTCAATCAACTGGGAAGGGCGCATCAGTGCGAATGAAGGATCGGAACGGAAGAAGAGAAGCCAACAAGTATTTTATTGGCTTAGAAATCAATTTGAGCTTTGGCAAATTTTTGCATTTTTCTCTGCATCGCATGCGTGTCAGCAGCGCCTGTCACGACGATCAGTTGCGTCTGCTTCTCCATATCTGACGGACTCGGGTAATCGTAATAATTTGCAAGATTGAAATGATCAATGCGAAAGCTTTTAATAATTTAATTGAGCTTGGCCAACATTTGCACATGGGCTTGTGATGGGGCGTTAAAGGAGAGAAACATTAGCGAGACTAATTTTGCATCTATCGATTTCGAAAAAGTCCAAATTATGCGCCTCTTGCACGCATGAGCTCTGCAAATAAGGCAAGCGCGCTGCCGTGAATGGCAAATAAGCGAGGCGCCGCCGCTGCTAGATTATGCGGCCGCATTTATGTAATTTCTGCTCGAGATTGACAAAGTCTTACTCGTTGACTCAACATTCAGCTTGGTAGAGCTTGTTCATAATTACCAAGTAGAATATTTCTTTCTCACTCGCTCTTGGCCCGTATAGTTTTCAGTGATCACTGAGCGAGTGTCTTTGTTGATAGAAAAAATATAGACGAATATGAGCGACCAGACTCCCAACAGGCTCTGGTCCCATACGAACGGGCAGACGCCAGATGACACACAAAAAGGCTCGTCGCTTAAATCGTCCACTCTATCGCCGACAATCTCGTCGAGCACACTCACCAACACAATGCCGCACGAGCCGTCCACCACGATGGCCGGCCTCTCTTGGTCCGAGTCGGAGAAGCGCAAAATTGGCCATCGTGAGGTCAAGCACGGAGTTGTACACTACAAAAAGGTCTCCACCGACGAGCTTAAAAAGTCAATACAGTTCGGCATCGTTCACTATCTGAATGAGCAAAACCGACGCGTCAACGATCGCGATATTCTTCTCCAGGACTTTCAAGTGGTTGAGACAATCATGTTCCCCAAGTCGGGCACCGCCAGCACTCCGCCCCACGACTTCACTGACTTCAAGTTCAAAGTCTACGCTCCGTACGGTTTTCGATATCTTCGCCAAAAGTTCAACGTCAACGAACTCGACTTTATGGTTTGTGCCTTGACTCTCTCTCTCTCTCTCTCCTCACGCTTCTCATTTTAACTGAGACGAATCACAGAACG
This sequence comes from Proales similis, assembly GCA_019059635.1. Classification (NCBI taxonomy): domain Eukaryota; kingdom Metazoa; phylum Rotifera; class Eurotatoria; order Ploima; family Proalidae; genus Proales; species Proales similis. Next base: position 1,137,296 of record JAGVRJ010000005.1, read on the forward strand.
CCATCGGTGAGACGGATCTCATCGAAATTTCTAACCCGGGCGCCAGTGGCAGTGTATTCTACAAAACAAGCAATGACAAATATATACTCAAAACGGTTCAGTATCAGGAATGCGAGTTCTTGAAAACACTGCTGGCTGGCTACACGCTGGTTAGTATTTGCATTTGTCTCGCCTAGATCGCTGTTTGTCTAAATCAGCAATATTCGACCAGAATCTGCTACAAAATCTGATAAACGGCAAATTCACCTTGTTGCCAACAATCTACGGTCTGTTCTGCTACCAGCGTTCCGAGCTCACTTCATTTCTGGTAAGCATTCTCTCCTAGCTTCAAAAGACGCTCGACGTTTTCATGTCCAATTCGACTCGAATCAATCAGAGCGACAAGACAAATATACGGATGGTGATTATGAACAATATTCTTCCGTCAGGCATTCCCATCCACGAACGCTACGATCTGAAGGGCTCGTTGTACAAACGAAAAGCGAGTCCCAAAGAGAGGGCCAAATCGAGTCCCACGTTCAAGGACCTTGACTTTCTCGAAGAGCACAAAGACGGTCTAATTTTGGACGAGAAAACCTACGAAAATATTGTGAACGGTCTCAAACGCGACTGCTTGGTCAGTTCAGTTAAACTCAGTGCTAATCGCTCTCACCAAACTGGAAACGAGCTCTTTTCAAGATTCTGCAAAGTTTCGGAATCATGGACTACTCTCTTCTGCTCGGCATTCACAATTTGGAAAAAGAGCATGTAAGCGCCGCCCTCGACTCGTACTATGAGGCTCGAGTGGGCGATCCGTCGCCTGCCGTGCCCGGCACATCAGTGAGCGGAGCTGCTGCCATGCAGACTCAACGTGAACTGGGCACCATGCGAAAATGGGACAACATTTTCAACATGTATGAAATTTGTCACGCGTGAACAAATCTTTGTTTCGTTGAATGCTTTTTGAATAATTGCAGAAGCGCAGTACCGGCTCGAAGCGGCAAGGGTGAACGTCTTCTCCTTTATTTCGGTATAATCGACATTCTGCAAAGCTATCGGCTGAAGAAAAAGCTCGAGCATACATTCAAGTCAATCATCACTGACGGCGTAAGTTGCTAGCGTCAGAATTCGAGGCCCATTTTAATCAAATCTGCTTTGATCAGAGTCAGATTTCTGTCTGCCATCCAAATTACTATGCAAATCGCTTTCTCGAGTTCATGACCACAAAAGTCTTCAGAAAAGCAAGTAAGTTGACATCGACGTTTTCTATTTCAAACTATTCGCGCGCAAGCCAAACCTGACGCGATCATGGATACCTACTTTACTTAACCACACTTTTGTTTTATTTGACAACAAAGAAGAGGGCGAGTTCAAGAAATGCGGACGAAAAATAATGGCCGCTTTAGGTAGTTGATAAACGAGCATTTATTTCTGCCCGCTCCGATGTTGTTCTCAGCTCGCTTCTGTAGTTGGTCCAAAGCTAAATCATTTGGCTCTGTTAACATTTTTTTTGATCGTTCTGACTGTCTGTCTGTCTGCTTGTTGGTGCATTTCTTTGCTCGGATGTGTCAACTTCTTGTCCCTACTAGGCTACACATTTTTGCACGAGCGTTTCTGAACTTTTGTTTATCTAGCGCTGAAGAGTTCGCCAGTTCGAAAGAGAGCCAGTTCGAATAGAGAGGGCAACGATCTGGAGCAGACGCCGGCCAATAACAACAGACGATACCACGACGAAATACAAAGAATAAAGCCAATCGACAGTGTAGACAGTGTCAGCGGCCTGGCGCTCAATCCGAACGAGCCGAAAACAAGCAGAAAGTACGAACAAATAAACGAAGAGGAAGCAGAGGCAAGTCTGTACCGGTACAAGAGTGACAATGTCCTGCACACGGTTAGACAGCCGAGCCCTGCGCCTAGAGTACGCTCGGTCGCGCGGGTCATCACAGCCAACGAGAGAAGAACCTCGCCTGTCACCGAGCCCAACTCTGTAGCAATTCAAATTCAAGCTTCGGACGATCGAGCAAGATCGACAAGCCCTCAGGCGATTAATAGGCATAGCGAGACTGGCACCAACCTTCATATTCGAATGGACGATCGGCCGGTCACTAATTTCAATGGTAATTAGCCATTTTGCTTTTTATTTCTTTCTGGGGCTTGCTCGCTCGTTGTATGGCCATTGAGCAAATGAAGACCAGCTTGCTTTTCACTTAAAGCTTTCAATTGTCTCTCTCTCTCTCTCTCTCTCTCTCTACTCTCTGTACACTTCTTTCTGATCGATCTGCCGCTTGCTCTCAAAGCTATTTGAATCTAGATTGAGATTGAAAATTTTCGAATGCATTTCGTGTAAGAAAACTTTTTTTTTCTCTTTCTTAACTTCAATTTCTCACCAATTTTCATTTTATTTGTTCATTTCAGTGCTATTTGTTCGATTACAGTTTAACTCACTCTGCTTTAACGCTGCTAATGTCTCTTACTCGATATTGTGTTTTTGATTTTAGTTTCATTTTTAATATTTTCTTTTTCAATTTTTATTCCGTTCTCACCCGGTTTTCTCTTTTTTTTTTCTCTCGTCAAGTGAAATACCATAAGCTGATAAAGTTGAATGCGTTCGAGAAGAAGAGTACGGATAACGATCAGCCAGACAGCACGCTCGGCTAGAACCACTGGTTGCTTTCTAATCTTGGACGTGAAAGTTCTGATCATCATTTGTCAGCTTCTCGACTCGCAAATTTCGTTTTACTTTTTCCTCATTTTCTCTTCTAATCTACTCCGGCCCTCTATGGTCGATTCAGTGCGTCTATTTTCCTCACTCATTTCAATCAATTGGTTTAAATCATCGGTCGTTTCTTTCTTATTCAGACCAGAAAGAAGCAAAAGGCCACAAAATTTGAATTTCCAATTTCTCTTTTTTAATAATTACTTTATTCTAAATTGATTGCAAACGGCAAGAGCGATCGCGCATCGACCCCATGTTGCTTCTTCTTCGTTCTTACTCTCCCTTTCTCGTCGTGATCGTCCTCTTCTAATTCTGTTTCACTCAGATCTTTGATTTCTTGTTTGTACACCTTTTCGGCTATTCCACCCCTGTGCAATGAGCTTGCCAGTTGTCTACATGCAGTCACGGAATGAACGCATGCGGTCTGCCTAGGTCATCGTGTGAAATTAGTCTAACCAGCCACTTGTCTTGGAACTGGTCCAATCGAACAAACAATTGTGATTCGGTATTCTGCTTGCCTCGTATATTTTTCTATTCTTTATATTATACATTTGACGATCATTACTTCTTTATGAGCTTTCAAGTTGAATAAAATTTCAAAACAATCTGGGTCTGCTGGCTGTGCTCCGAAGTTTTCCCCTTCCAGCCTTCCTCTCTCTCTTTCGAAATCTTAAATGTCCTCTGAATTGCTCGATTTCTAATTTTGCTCAAACGCATTTGTTTCTGTTTCAGGAAGCCGTCAGATATCCTCGACAAATATAGCAAATCATAGCCCCAGTAAAGGCGCACTAAAGACTGAGCCGATCGAACAAATTGTAAGTATCACGATTGAGAACCGCTACAAAGTCAGCTACGAGTCTTGAAGCACTCTTTTCCCTATAAATTTTTCTTAATTTGCATATACTTCAACACTGACCCTTGTCTGTGACACTGACTGAGTCTGTGAGTGTGCGTGTCTGAGCAATGTCGAATTTTTATTGGATTCCATCCCATTACTCGTATAAAATAGACAGTGAGAATACATCTTCAGTGATCAACTAAGGTCAAGAGTTAATAAAATTGAAACTGATCGATTTTGTTGTAAAAAGAGAGCAAAATTAGAGCCGAGGATAGGGCGCCGCGAGTTGAGGCTGCCCAAAGAGAAAGAGATGCTTAGCATGCGTCGAATGCAATTAATAGCCAATATCGACCATGAGGCATTGAGAGAGTTTCAGCCAAGAACTCCGTTCTATGTGATTGACACATATGTGCCCGTCTATGGTCACAGACCCGATCAAGATGACGAGCAGTCTGATCAAGACTTGTTCGTCTTGAGCACACACTGGCCTGATCGCCAAGCGCCTTAGAGCGCATTGGTATGTCCATGCCGCTAATTCAAACTAATCCAACTCACTCACTTACTGACTCACCAACTCACCCACTCATTGGCTGTTCTTTACGACCATCTAACCACCGTCAGTCGGCAATTCGGCTTTAATCGTTCCTCTAATTTTTTTTTTCTTTCTTTTCAGACTCGGTTTTGAACTTGCCAGAAAAGAGCCGTACGTGCCAGCCCGAATTCTAGTCGTCGTGTACGATACATCAGCATCCAATTTATTTTTTGTGTGCGAGCGTGAGTGCGAGTGAATGAGGCTATTGATCGAATTACTGTCTTGCCCAAGTGTCAAATGACGCGCAAGTCAGTCAAAATTTGTTCTAGTCAATTTAATGATTCTGAGTGAATATTGATTTCGACAATGTCCACGGACAGTTAACCAACAAACAAATCCAATTTACGATTATTATACCTTTATCCAGACAGGAAACGAGGAAGAAAAAACCGAATTAGTAAATGAATATTCGATTTATCACGAATAAACTCGTGTGCTAAATTATTTGTGTCATTTTTTGTTTATGAGAAAAAAGGGAAAAACTAGCGAACGCTCAGGTGAGCTTGAGGCCTAAGATCGAGGGCATGTTCAGGACTTGAGCGAGGACCAACATGGGAGGTTACATGCAATAGAGGAGGTTGAAATTTAGTTTGGTTCTGAATTACTTGTGCAGGCGAGTTTTGTCTCAGGTTTTGCATCGTTCACTCGCTTGCTTGATTGCTTGATCTACTCAAACTAAGACGAAAGCGAGCAACAACGAGTCGAGTATTGCGATCGAATAATTGAGTGAACGCAGAATATTAAGATGAAGAGAGTGCACCTCTTTCAATTGGTGGCTTTGTTGAGCTCTTTAGCCTTTGGTGTGCTGAGCCAGCAGGACACCGAGCTCGAGCTCGTTCAAATTGTAAGATGTTGCTCATTCAATTACCAAATGAGGGCAGTCAAATGACACTCTGTCTTCCTGAAGCTGTTCAGACATGGAGCTCGAACGCCAGTTCACTCTTATCCGACAGATCCGTGGCAAGAGAGCGCATGGGACAAGTACGGCGGCTTCGGTCAACTGACTCAGGAAGGAATGCTCAGACATCATCTGTTCGGTCGATTTCTGCGCCAGAAATATGACTCTTTCCTGGGCGAGCTCTATAACCGAAACGAAGTTTCCATCCGCAGCACCGACTATGACCGAACTCTAATGTCAGCCTACTCTCTTCTGTCGGGTCTGTACGAGCCTCGCCAATTCCAATTGTGGAATCCGAACTTGCTCTGGCAGCCAATCGCAGTTCATACCACTGATCAAGAAGATGACACGGTAGCGCAGCCTTTTTCCAAATCGATTCATTTGTTTCTTGCTAGAAATTGTCCAAAGCTTTTCTACTCGCATAAATGCGGACGGTACGAAATGCTCAAGACCCAAGTCCTCAACTCGGACGAGTACCACCAGCGCAATCAAGAGTATCAGGTTTGACTTGACTCTCCATATTTAGGAAATAATTTCTTTCAACCCTTTACTGCCCACGAAAGAATCTGTTTGAGATTATTGACGAGGACAGTGGATATGAAAACATGTCACTGATCGATTTGTGGAAGATCGCCGACACCGTTTTCATCGAGGTAAAACTGATTAGCGCAGTCAGCTCGGCTAGTCAATCTCAGCGCTTCTCTCTCTCTCTGATTCAAGCGACACAACAATCTGACTCTACCTGACTGGGTACAGAAAAACTACGACGCCATCATGGACTCGTTCAAATGGAGCTTTTACTTTGACTTTCGCACGCAAGAAATGGCTCGTCTAGCTTCAGGTTCAAAATCCATTTCCATGTTTCTCCAAGCGCCAATCGCCAATCGACCACTCAATTAGGGCCCGTGCTCAACAGTATTGTGAGCAATATTCAGAGCAAAGCGCAAAAACTCGAGCAAGATCGTCGCAAACTCTTTCTCTACTCAGCCGTAAGTGTTGAGCCCTGTGAAAAATTCAACCAAGCGTTGGCCACGGAAAACACTAAGCGCAACTTTCTTTCTGTTTAGCACGACACGTATGTAGCAGCAATGGCCAAACTGCTTGAATTGGTCGAGTTCGTGTATCAGCCGCCGTTCTGCGCAGCCATAATATTTGAGCTCAGACGAGATGTCCACAGCGGCGAATTGTTCGTGCAAGCATTTTACAAGAACAACACGGTCGAGCAAGAGATCAATTTCAATCCAGTCAACATACTCGGTATAGAGCCATTCGGTTTGTTTAATGAAATGAGCAGTCACATAACGCCGTTCGAAAGGATGCGAGCGAATGTGCCCGCTGAGCAAGTTTGAGAAATTGGTCTCAGCTCTGCGAGTGAGCGACATAAAAGCCGAGTGCGAAACTCAGAGCATCACAGCGAGTAAGAGGCTTTCTCTTGTTTTCACTTTCATTTCGGACTGTTCACTTTTGAATGGACAAAGAATCAGAGGAGCTCGTCTTGCAGCCGGTGGTGATTGTTTTGATCGCATTTAGCAGTCTGACTGCGATACTGGTCAGTTTGCTGTCGCTTCGCGTCTGTCTGATGAGACCCGACAGAGTGGGCTACTACCGACAGAACTTATGACAATACGAGAGGATAAATTTGGCGCTTGACGACGACGATCTCGCTCCCAACGTAGTACCGTTAAACATCTTAAACGACGACGATGACTCCAGCGACGAAGTTTTCACCCGTTAAATAGGCGCGCATTTCTTTCTCATTCTTTTTTTCTAGCTTATCTCTTTAACTCGCCTGTCAAGGGCCAAATTTATTCTCGAATCGGACCATTGACTTATTTAGCCAAGGCATTTTTACTCGTGCCGTTTGATATTTAATCTCCGCCAAATGAATTCGCTTCTAACCAAATGAAATTTACAATAAACCAATTCTCAACTCAGCTTTAAATTTGTGTCGACTGAACGAGTTTATTTTGACTCACGACGTGTCTTAACAAAGTTTTGATTCTCTTTTTTTTACAAGAATTGACAATTTTAGCTTATGAATAGAACAAAAAAAACAACCGCTGCAATCTGATGAGATTGAGTTATTGAGCGAATGAATTGAAGCAAACAATTGAGCGATCTCACTATTCTAAATTGACGATTGATGGTGCCGTCTTTAAAAATACTCACCTAGTATGATCTGACTCGTGTCGGTCACTCTTTGTGGTCAATATTCAAAAATCACAATTTTTCTATTTATTGTCCACGCATTTCTTGAATCCTTTCAGAATCGGATAGAGATTGTGAAACGCTTCGTAGATTTCCTCGCGCGTCTTGGCACCTAGCCATTCAACGTAGACGTCAGTCGCTCTCAATCAAGCAAATCAAGGTCTTCTTACCAGTGATGACTACTTTGCCCGAAACAAACACAAGCAAAACAACTTTGGGCTTGAGCATTCGATAAATCAGGCCCGGGAATATCTCCGGCTCGTAGCTGGCACCGTCAAAGTAAAGTCCAATCAATAGATTTGAGCAAGACTGCCTACCTGCAGAAACGCGTGTGATATGTGTGAAGACTTTCCAGTCTGACTATGAACTGTATGTCCACACAGCCAACAATGTTTTGAATTTTAAAGTCGAGAAACTTGGCCTTGAAATTGAGCGGTGAAAAGAGAAGTTGACTGCTTGCGTCGAGGAGGAGAAGAAGAAGCAAAGCTGCTCACCGGAAAGCCGAGTTTTTGAATGATTCGAGCGTATTTTCGCGCGGCCAGTTTAGATTCTAGTTCACTTTTGGCTCCGGTGCACACCATCTTGCCAGAGGAGAATATGAGCGCAGTTGTGCGCGGAGCTCTGATTCGCATTATCAGAGCGGCGAATCGCTTCGGATTGTACTCGGCATTGCGCGCTTGCAATGCGATCTTTTTCAAATCTAGCTTGCAGCCGACGCTTATTGTGCTGACAATGTTTCTATTTAACCAGTCCGACAAGGTCAAGTTAATTGGACTGTTGGGTCATTAGGATAATTGTCGATCGCTTACTGAATGGTCGGCAGTAGGGTCTCACTCGAATCTTGCAATACAGAGCCAGGGTGCTCCGAAGAAGGGGCTAACAAGGGAGGTGCTTTCAACAAGCTCGCTGTCATCTCCTCGCTTTCCCCGCTTTGTGGATCAGTGCGACGTATTTGGTGTATGAGAGGGCAGCAGATCGACAAAGCCTAGTTTTTTCTATTCGCTTTTCTCTTTCGCCGCCGGTCGCGTTTTATTCGAGCGCCACTCTCTTTTGATTTTTGAATTTAAACAAAAAAAAATATAAACACAGACCAACCAGATTGTCTGCTACTGATCAGCCCATTCGTAAACGCCCGCACAAAGCTGACTCAAGTGCGCATTCGCTCAGATTATGCTCTCTCTCTCTCTCTCTCTTTGGGATCATGTGGAAGCAGAATCGAACGTCATTTTTAATTTTCTTTTGACTGTTTTCCAGTTGGCAAACGCTCATTCATAGGATCTCATCTGAGTAGAATCAAGTTTTAGTCGATTGAAGATCCAAGAGACAGTGGATGATATAAGCGATTTTTAAACAAACTGTCATGCCACTGAATTGAAACAGAATGAAACTGGCAGTGTTCGATTTCGATCATACGATCATCAACGAAAATAGTGACATTCACATAAACAACCTGCTAATTCGAAGGCAAGGTCTGCAAGAATCGATAAAAGCCAGCAAATTCAAATACCCCGATCACATCGAGCGCTTGACGAGCACCGAGGGATGGACGAAAAGAATGAACGCGGTGATCCGCCACATGCACGAGGAGCATGGCGTGACCGCTGATGAGCTAATCGATTGTGTCGGAGAGATAAAGATCGACTCGAGCATGCTCGAGCTCATTGAGTACTTGAAAGCCAAAGACTATGAGCTCGTGATTATCTCGGACGCCAACACAATTTTCATCGACGAAATTCTCAAGCGAAACAATCTGACCGAGCATTTCAGCGCCATATTCACAAATCGCGCGCAATTCGACCAGCAAAATTGGCTCACGTTAACTCCTTTCAATCAGAGCTATTCTCATTTGCCAAAAAAATGTCTGGCGCGAATTTGCAGCAGCAACATGTGCAAGGGCTCCGTGCTCAGTGCGCACGTCGACTCCAAGCAAAGCGTCGTTGAGCACATTATCTATGTTGGCGACGGTACGAACGATCTGTGCGCCGGTCTACACCTGCGCGGTTGTGATCACTTTTTTGTTCGCTCCAACTATTCGCTTCACAAACTGTTGCTTAAATCAAACGCTCAAATTGACTCTAGGCCACAAATCAAAGCAAGCGTGAATTATTGGCTCACGGCCGCCGACATTCTCGGTGTTGTACGTTCGCTTGCCTTGGACGTCTCGACGCCTGACGATCAATCAGACTAGTCCTCGTCTGTCTAGATTTTAGCTTGCCTGCTGGCGAATGGATTCGAATAAATTCTTGCGTCAACCAGCTCTCAAGGTTTCGCTTGAGATTCCATTTAACGCAGTTGCGAACGAGTGTGAAGCTGCTGACCACTTGCGTCTACTTGTCTTTGCAGATAATCGACCAAGACTCGATGAGCCAACTTAAACGAAATGAATTTGAAAATGATTTAGAAGAGGAGAGTTGCGGAATGATAAATGCTATGAGCGCAGTCATATTCGATCTCGACTCGTCATTGATCGAACAGAGTAGCGAGCAGTTTCTCGACCGTTTCCTGGTCGAACGCACAAATGCCAAGAGATTATGTCACGGCCAGTACAGCTCTGCTTTTCCGTGGTCAATTGAAAAGCTCTACTATGAACACAATTGGCCGACAAGAATGAACGCTGCCATCGAATATTTGAACAAGGAGGCTGGCGTCACGTTTGAGGACATGATGCCCAAGCTGGCTGCTTACAAAATCGAAGAGCCAATGAAGCAGCTGCTGTTCGAGTTGGCTAAACGTCACTACCGAATGTTCATTGTCTCGGACGCCAACGATTTGTTCATCAGCAAAATATTAGAAAGCAACCAGGTTTCTCATCTTTTCGAGCGGATCATATCCAACGCAGCCAGACTGGACTCGCGATCTTTGCCTGTGATCACTCCGTTCACTCAGTACAACAGCCTTCCGGCAGTCACTTGTGACGAATGCTTAAAGCATTGCAAAGAGCCAAGTATGTGCAAAGCTCAAATAGTAAATGATCTGTTGTTCGATCTATTGCCGAGCTCGACTCGTTTGGCTTATGTCGGTGATGGCTCGAACGATTACTGCGCTGGAGTGGCTCTTCGGCACGGAGACCTGCTATTTGCGAGACGAGGCTACAGTCTGGAAGAAATGATCAAAACTTCAGAAGAGAAACGCTCGGCCATTCGAGCTTCTATCCAATTCTGGTCGAACGGAGACGATCTGAGGCGTTTTCTTGAGCAAGCTCACGCCTGGCACGGTTGAGCTCGTCCAGGCGAATTTTAATAAAAAAAAAGAGAAGCTTTTAACAAATGAGCTCTTTACTCAAATTTGTAGAGAAACGTCGATTTACAGTCAAATATGGAAACGGACTAGATCAAAGCAGAAGCGAACGAATCGAGAGTTTTGGGCACGTTGAACGAATGGGGTCGAAAATAGTTTGAATATTGGAGCCAGTGGTTAGATGCTTGATTTAAACGATCCTTGAGTTGATCGATCGAGACGGGCGCGAGCTTTGAGCTGAAATTGTTCGTTGTAGCGTTCAGTTTCGACGCTAAATCTTCGAGTGGAGGACACGGCCCATCTGACGCCTTCCTCGACTTGTACTCGATTTTTTTCGCCATCACTGTTGGCTCGTTTAAACTGCTCGGGCTAATTCGGCTCAATGTTCTCGTGTCGACTCGTTTGACGCGTCTAGCTTTCACTCTGTTCACAACCAGAGTCCTCGAAGAGGAGTCCACTCTTATCTGCTTTATGGACAGAGTTTGACTCAGCGATGTAAGAATCGCTGCATTCAGTCTTTGCTCGACGTTCGAGCTTAAAACTCTGTGATAGAGACAGCTTTTCTTCAACGCTGATCCAAACGACCGGGTTTTTTTCTGGTTGAGTGTCAAGTCGATAAGCAAGCATTCAAACAAATGTGCAAATAAAGCTTGTTTCAATTCGGCAGGTGAGTGCCCGTCTACTCTCGACGAACTTGACTGCTGCGGCAGTTGGTCCCTCACTGCCAAGCTTGAGAGTCGACGCGTTGACTGCTCTTTGTCTATTTCCATGCGAGCTAGTTTTTGTCTCAATTTTGAAGGTGGTCAGAATTCTTACCGTTTTCCGTTTGGTTCGAGTGCGCGCGAATTGAAATGTTTTTATTCATGCAAACAAGGCATTCTGGACGAGTGAACGGCTCAAAGTCGTGCGTCTCTTTTTTTTAATCGGGTTACGCCAACTGGCAGTGAACATGATTGTTCGATGTCACTTACTGAACGTATCCATTTTCTGGCAGGCATGCGGCTCGAGGTACTCGAGAAGTTGTTCTAGACCTAAATGATCGAATAGTGTTTTGTTGAGCTGAGGGGACTCGTCTCATTTTCTACTGACTTACCGACTATTTCAGTCATTTGGCGACTCCAGCGTTGAAAATTTTTACTCAACAGACGCTTTACAAGTTCGCAATCGTCCATGTGAAGCCGAGCAAATATTCGCTTTTCTAATCTAAAAGAGCAGAATGCAGAGCCAGTAGAAGAGCGGAATAAGTAAAAGCAAAGAGGCCTGGCCTCAGGACAAGATTGTGGAAATTAGGCTCATACAATTTTAATCAGTGTAGAGACAGTGTGTTTGGTAAGAGCAGAGCCAAAAACGGCGATAAAGAGCAAAGTAACAGGAAAGAACGACGGAAGACGATGAAGAACAACATTCATAATGGATCATTTTCGATCAGGCTCCCTCTTAATCGAATGCTGCGCCATCAATCTAAATAACAGTGATTAGTTTAATTGTTTGAGGCAACCGCGGCGGCGTCAGCGCTCTCTCGCGCGCTGGGCTTAACATGGAGCGTAACATTGCACTAGTGTGACAAGTTAGGGTGCAGTTCGCGTGTCAAAGCATCGATTTATCATTCGTTCGAGTCTCATGAACCATTCACGCTCGTTCAGTATAATCGTTGGGGATGAGTTAAACAGATTTCAGAGTGGGTGACCTGTTAGACTGGATCTAATTTGCCAGAATTGCAATCATCCGCACTTTTCTGTTATCTACAAGCAGCCAGCCAATCATCCAACCATTTAATCGAAGAGTTAGTCAGCTTGTTCGTGGTGCCGGTAGTGAACAGTAAATGAATATTAATAAATCATCGATCGATATTCCCCGCCGTTACTACTTTTTGCTTCGCTGTTCGAGAGTAAGAGTTAGAAAGCTCAATTGAGGGTATGCACTGGTGAGAAAGAATTAGAAAAAGTGAACGAGTGAATGACAGAGAAGAGAGAGAGGGAGAGGGGAAAATATATTGAAATGGGCAAGTGGGTGCTCGGATGAAATAATTATATTATTATTTATTATTTGAAAGCGACTTGCATGCTTATTCGACAGAGCAAATGAGCCGGAAGCTCATATTAGCCTTCTTACCAGGCACACGCACACAGACACGCTAGCAGACATAAACACTTGAAATGACACTGTGAAAACAAGCACGCTTATTTTGATTATAAGCGCGTCTCAATGAAACATAAACGAAGCAACACCTGAATAAAGCCAGAGTACATGGAACAATCAGAGATTAGCAAAATTGCATTTCTGTTGTTTTTTAATTCAATCAAATTGCCGGCTCAATTTTGAGCTCACATGGCAGCGAGAATTGGCAGCTTGGCTGGCAAGCACTGCTTTCAACTTGAATATTGAGCGTCGAATAAATTATTTTCTTTCCAACTGTTTGAGACGAGGCGGACTATTTTCGGTGTGCGCCAAACGCTTGTCGGTCTGGCCGCTTCTGCTCTCTTCCGCTTTATTTAGCCGTGTGTGAATGAAAATTTTCAATATCCTCGTATGGGCCGCTTCCGACCAAACAGACGCTTTATTAGTGTACAAACGAGCGATCGAAAGGCGAATGGATTCATTTGGCAGTTCATTTGAAAATGCCCATTTGCTGCGCGGCCACCACCTGATTCTCATTGACCAGCATCTGGTGCTCCTGAAATCGCATCGAAACTCGCTGGTTCATTTTCAAATACTTTTCAACGCAGTTCATCATGCAGACGCTCTCGGTCTGCAGCACCTTGCGCGAGGTGAAATCGTTGGCGCAGTCATTGAAACAGAGCTCGGTGATCTTGTTGTACTGCTTGATAAACTCCTTTATCTGATCAAGTGCAATTCAGGCAAAAAATATTCATTCAGATTGAGCTGCATAGTCTAGTCGAATGAGAAATTTACCGCCGGAATCGTTTCGTCAAAGTTCTGGGCCTGGGCTTGGTTCTGCATTTTGGGCAACGCTTTGAGCACAATCTCAACCTCATGCTCATTTGTGCTTTATGCTTCGGCCAACTCGGAAGAGTGAGAGCAAAACTAACGTTTATTCGTAATCTTGCAAGTTTATTCTAGAGGCTGTTCTCTGCAAGATTAGACTTGCCAAATTCCGTCCAGTTTACCTCAATAGCGATCAAATTTGTAAATGATGCTGCGAAATTTTATTCAAGTTCCTAATGAAATGTGGTCTAGACTATAAAGCGATGTGAGAGGGGGCTGGGAGGAAACTAGGAGAAGACCGGACTCAGAGATGCTGGAGAACATTGTCGGCAAGCGAGCAGGTGGCACCAGTGCCATCAGGCTCCTCAAACACTTTGGTCACGGTGTTGTCTTCAATCAAGAGAGTGTATCGCTTCGAGCGAACTCCGCCAAGCACCGGCAAGTCCTTGTCCATATGGATGGCCTGAAAATAAAAGTAAACAGAGAATCGTTGCGAAAAGACTTAAAAGACCACTGACCTTGGTGAACTCGGCGTTCGGATCGGCAAGCACTCGGACCTTGTCAGTTGCGCCGAGGTTCGCTGCCCAGGCTTCAGTGACAAAGACGTCGTTCACGCTCACACAGGCGACCACGTCGTAGCCCTTGGCCTTTACTTGATCGATGTTGGTGATAAAACCCGGCAAGTGAGTCTTAATCGATCGACAGGTCGATTGAACTATTTAAATTGAGTGAGAAAGCTGATTGGCTTAGCATACTCGAGAGCAAGTCGGAGTGAAAGCGCCAGGCACGCCCATGAGAACGCCCTTTTTGCCGGCAAAAAGATCAGTGATCTTCACCAAGTTGCCGGGATTCTTCTCCTGGAGCGCAATGCTAGGCAGTTTGGTTCCTTCCTTCATTTGGAAAAACTCATGGCTTAGTAAATCTGGACAAGAGCAAGAGATGGCACTTACTAAGCCGCTCATGTTAATCTCAAGTTACGCTTTGCGTTTTATTTCAAATAAAATCTAAATGCGGGTGGTCTTAAGCACGCGTCTGCGTCGTTAGAATGTGCGTGTTGCTTGAATGCAAATGAGCAAGTTTAGACTTGGACAAATGTTTGAAGAAAGACACGCCGATCTCTTACATAAGCAAGACACTCCAAATATTAAAGCGCAACTTGACACGTGAACTGGCCTATTATGTGCTTCCCTGCTGATGATTCACTTACCTTGAGGGAGCTCATAAAGCGGCGAAGGGTCATTGACCCAGTCGAGTTCAAATTGGTCAACAGCTTAGACATTTCGCTTTTTCCTCTTTTTCTTTCTTCTTGTTAAATTGAGAATAAAAGTTTACAAATTGGCTTGTTGGCGCTGTTTAGATCGCGTCTGTATTGTTCTTGCTTCAAGTCACGTGACTCACAAAGGCTGGTGACTCGGAAATTGACTTTGCCCTGAGAATTGCATTCGTTCATGATGAAGAGCAAAACATTGCAGCACCAAGTAGGATAGAAAGCGGCCCAAATGAATGTGGAGCAGCTGAGCAAGCTGCAGTGCAGCGAACAGGCGCTCAAGAAATTCGACATTCAGGCAGCGGACAAGCGCGAGCTGGTCAATCTACTCAACGATTCGCTGCTGCGCAAGCAGGCCAAAAGTGCCCAGGAAAAGTTCGAGGCACTCAACTTGCGCGACAAAGTGCTCAAACTAATCCGCTACGAGCTGAACGCGGGCAATGATGAGACACTTGCGTTGAGCATGCTGGCCGGCACCTGTCCAGACATGTGTCCAGAAAAGGAGCGCTACTCGAGAGAGTACTTGTCACTATGCAGCCGCTACGAGTTTGGCGATGAAAGCGAAGCTGCTGACCACCATCTGATGATCAAGGAGTATAGCCGAGCAAGCGCTGATCAAGACTGTCCACTTCCGCATGAAATGAGGCCGCTCGAGGTGCTCTACGACACAATGGCTTATCTGATCGAACAGGTCATTTCGCAGTTGGATGAGTTGGACCTCAGCGACGAGCAGATGGTCGGCGATTGGTACGATTTCATTTGGAATCGAACTCGCTCGATTCGCAAGGACATCATCCAGCAGCGGCTTCTATTAGCTGCGAGCAAAGAAAGCTCTCTCCAAGCGGTGAGTATAATCGAGCAGTGCGCCCGGTTTCATATTCTGTGCGGCTATCGGCTTGTGGGCCAGTCAGCGCAAGTGTTCGACTTCAAAATCAACGAAGAAAACTTGAAAAACTGCTTTCAAAGTCTGCGTCAGTATTACGAGATGACCAGCGAGCCGACGAGAAAGTCGAGCAATTCAGCCGAGCTGCGACCTAGCGAGCACGAAGCCGAATTCCGTGCCTACGTAATTCTCCTCAATTTAAACGAGAGCACAGTATTGAGTGAAATTCAACGCTGGCCCCAGCACATCAGACATGCGGCCAGTGTGAAATTCGCGCTCAAAGTGTACCATGCGGTAAACACGCGCGACTACATTCGTTTCTTTCGTCTGGTCAACAGCCACGAGTGCGGCTACCTGCAGGCCTGCATATTGCATCGATTTTTCTATCAGGTGAGATGCGAAGCATTCAAGAGCATATTCACGGCGTTCAAAAAGAACAACGAGCGGCAATTTCCGCTCGAGAACCTGATCAGCTGGCTGGCATTTGACGACGAACAAGAAGCTCTGTTGTATTGTGAAAAGTTCGGCCTCGACCTTGACGAGGCTGGTGTGGTCACGATGCCGTCCAGAGACATGTCATGCTTCAATCTTGACAACAGCAGCATTCAAGAGCTGAAATGCCTCAGCTCGTTCAGGCTGATCGCGTCCAAACTCGATACTCTACGCGATGAGATGAACTTTGCTGACCATGACTGCCTTCGATTTGTCATTCGTCAAGATGATTATACTCAGCAGAGATTTGGCCCAGGCTGTGAGCTTCAGTCAAGCTTCGACTCTGAAGGTCGTTATTTAGGCGATGAAATCGAGCGACACCTGAGCTTGCTGGGCTCCGATTTAGATTTGAAAAAACCGGCGGCCAAATCGAGCACAAAACCAGTCGATGGCATGAAGGCGTTTGGGGCTTCTGTGCTCAGGCGGGCTTCGACCTTGATGAAGAAATCGCAGTTCGGCTCCAAAATACTTAGAACAAAGGCTGGAGAGAAACGGCCAAGTGGAGAGGAAAGTGAGGCAATGAATCCTTTCATGAAAAAGATGGACGACGGAAATCGCCAACTCAATCCGTTCGCAGCCAGTTTCATGCCCAAAGCGGCAGATAGCGGCCAAAATCTATCCGAATCGAGCTCATCACAGGCGCGTGTGAATCCATTTGCTTCTATTGTGTCGGCTCCGCTCTTCGGACAAAAGCTTCAGTCAGAGAAAGAGTCGCAGCAGCGAGCACCTGAAGTAGTCGCCAGAACCGGCAGCGGCAATTTGTTTGCAAATTTGATCAAAAAACAAGAAAGAACAGACGCGACGGTTAAAAAAGAGCCAGCGATCGATGATCGATTCATCGAACAGTTTACAGAGAAAATATTCCAGTCTATATATTTGGACGTGGCCCAGTCGGTCAAGGGCATTGCTGAAGAGTACTTGTTTACCCAAATAAATCTGGCAGTCGAAATAAGCGAGAATTTAGTTGATGATGCATGCAAGGCCATCGCCAAGCAAGTTGCCGTTCAAACAAGAGAGGAGTACCGGCTCAATATTGAAAAGAATCAGCGCGAGAAGCTGGACAATTTGAGTGCACTCACATATGAGATCATTTTGGATCAAGTTGTGCGTGAAGAGCTGCAATCTCGTCTCAGACTGTGGAGCAGTTGTGAGAGCGAACTGTACGACTTGGTGTTGATTAGCTTGTTCAAGGAAGAGTTTGAGCAAATTATAAACGAAGTGGCTGCTCAAATGAATAAAGACATTCTGCTAGACAGGCTGGCCGAGCATGTTTATTTGCGGCTTGGAGAAGGCTGCGGATTTGATGAGCAAGCGCATTACGAAGACAATGACTGGGTGAATGAGAACAGCATATTCATGAGCGACCTGCGATCCAACATACACGAGTGTGTATGCGAGGTCACCAAACTGAAACTGAACGTGAACCGAGAGCTTTACCATGAGCTCAGCCAGGCGCTTGTAATGAACGAACAGCTTCGAATGTTTCGAAAGTGGCGCCTCCGTCTTAGCATGCAGCTGCTGAAACGCGCCGAGCAAAAGCTTAAATCTCGAACGGTCAGCTCGGAGAGAGCGAACGCCATCGCACAGCAGCTGAACCTCCTCTGCACAATGCAGACCTATTCAGTTCATTTAGAAGAGCAGATGCCCAGACTGGCCAGTCTCGCCTCTTTCCTCGTTCCCAACTCGTTCTATTCGTTTTTCAACAAGCCAAGCTCTGATCATGTACAGCAGCCAGGTTTCAACATTGTGCACAGTGAAGAGTTTCAAGTTCACCTCGCATGGAATATGCCACTTGACACTGGGCACTCTCTTTACGAGCTCTTCTACACAAACTACTTCAACGTGGTGCACAACTGGAACTCGAACGTCTTCCTCTTGCCGCCCAGTTCGGCTGATATAAAAGCCAGCGAGCTAAACAACAGACTATTCATCAAGACAGTGCTGCCCATTGATCTGAAATGCGTAATGACGCCAGACGACGAGCAAGACGTGGTCAAGTACTGGCTCGTTTCGAAGCTCTTTCCCATGCAGCACAAAAAGCGAAGCAGGCACGAATGCCAAAGCATAGAAATGTTCAACAGTGGTCGATTCGGCATCGACTTTTTCGCCCAGCTGAGCCAGTTGCCTCCGAAAAAATCGACCAATCGAGCTCTGTATGCGGCCAATGCTCTCATATTTGTTCTGTTTCCTGGCCAAAATGAGCAGTTGGACCAGTTCGTGGCCAAGAGTCGAGAACAGCTTGAACAAACCATTCGCTTGTTTAATGAAAATCTCACAATTAATCAGCTCAAGCAAACAACTCAGTTCTTTTTTATTTCATACTTATCTGAGCCAGAGACTCGATCGTGTATTGAGAGCTTGCTCGAGCACAAGAACAACCACAACTATTCATATTGCTGTCTGGAAGGTGACGTGGTCGCTGACCACGGCCTAATTCGACAAAGTTTTCAGTCATTTGTTCATCAGTCGGTGTTCAATTGCTCCAAGAACAAAGCCAATGAGCAAATCAACCAAATAAACAACGTGTCGAGTCTGGCAGACCTCTTGAATCGGTCTCTATTCAAATTTGTCGACTATTTGTCCAGTGGTTCAATCAAGCACACATTCTCAATGTCTTTCAACGATCTGGTGGACGAATGCAACGCTCGCCTCAGCAGCTTGTGCAATTTGCTCAGTCGAAGGAAGTACAGAGAGTTGACGTGGCCCATTCCGGAGCTGATTGAAGAAGTGACGCAAGTACACGCAGAGAAATGGACCCTTAAATATTGGAACTCGATCGAATTCCAGGATCAATTGATCCAACAGCAGTTGCAGAATGCGATCTGCTTGAAAAGGTGCAAACAGCTTGAGCAAACACAGCTGCTGAGTCTTGAGCAAATAAAAAATATCGTGTTTGATTATCTCAAAGATTTGATCAAGACCAAACACAATGTTGAAACAAATGAACAGGTCAGCATGATCTATCCCGTTTGGAACAAACTGAATGACGAATTTGAGCGATTCGACTCTTCCGAGCAGCAATTCGAGCAAACACAGTTCCCTTGGGCTCGTATTGTTCGCCTTATGCTCGAGCTCTTGGTCAGCACAAGCCGCTTAAAGTCTCGACGTCGAGCAGATTCGATCGCCATTGAAAGCTTCTTTGTATTCTACGACTCAAATCAAGTAGACCATTTCGACTGGATAAACAACACCGAGTTCGAAAGCAACCAGCTGAGTGCCCGATACACACGCAAGAGTTTAGACGCTTCAATCAAGCCCCAAATCGGAACGAGCACAGCACAAAAGCGACCATTGCCCGGCGAGTGTGATCTCTGCGATCAGCCCAAGTCAACTGGGCCTGATACTAGACCGAGCAGAGTGAGCCTGGATCGTGCCAAGCAGCTCAGGCTGGACGCTGAACTGAGCAAAGAATTCGAAAACAAGCTCAATCGCTTGCTTGAAGAGGTGCACAAAGAGCGTCTAAGGGGCGAGAAGCAACTGCCAGAGCCCAGCCAGCCAGGAAACCACAGCTACGACTCGTCAGAACAAAACGAGGCCAATGAGCGAATCGCGAACGATTCGAATGACACTGACTCAGCGTGTGATGTAAATATTCTCGACTCGTTTCTAAAACGAATTCAAGAGGAGCGCGTTCGTCAAGCAGCTGTTGAGCAAAAGCTAAACGCGCTGCTTGAATCGGACGTTTAGAAAACAAGCGGCCGCAGTTCATTTGAACAAAAACAAAAAGACACAAAAACAGTCCGAATTTAAATTCCATTCAAACAAAGAGTAAATTCTTGCTTTTACGAGTAAAACTGCAAATTGACCAAGTTCTATTCTGAATGGCTCGTCGAATGAAAAGTGTCGATTCATTTTGTCTGATTTATTGAACACGACCAAATTTAATCGGTTGTTGCTTGATTGAGTTGTATTTTGGGATGTGCGTTTCATGAAGATTCGAAAGCTCATGTGCATCGTTTGATTTCAATCGTTGAGTAAGCGCCTTTAAATTCGTCAGTTTATACTTTTAATATGGGCCATAAATAAGAGAGAGAGAGAGAGAGCGAAAGAGAGATAAAAGAGAACAAGTTGAGTATGTGATGAGAAAATAAGCGTGTCAGAAACCATAAGTGTGATGAGAAAACTTTCTCAGTCAATTCGAGTGGGCGCATGGATTGGCTGTTTTTGCTGCTGCGGTTGTCGACGACGCTGAGCGATTACAACATGCCACTCGATTGGTGCGCTACAGCCTATTTACACAAATTTAAGTGATTAGCACGGCACGCTGCTGGTCGATGTGCGTGTCGTCTGATGCTTTAAAATAAACGCAAAGTAAAGTGTTGGGTAAAAAGTAGGAAAGCAAACACAAAGAGAGAAAGGACAGAGATTAGATGAGTAAAATAGATACATACAAAGCAGCTTATGAGTATAATATTCTATAGCTTTGCCGAATAAGAGTAAGAGAGAGAGAGAGAAAGAAACAAAAGAGAGAAAAAGAGATGAATAAGAAGAGAATAAGTGAGGCAATATCAGAAAGTGAATAAATAAGGTTAAGGATGATAAATTAAATGAGAAGTGAGTTGGATGAGAGAGACACCGGGCATTTAAATTCGTTTCATTCGTCAATTTGACTCAGGCGAGCTTGGTCGACTCGCTCGGGCGTTTAGAGTAGTTTTGAATGATGTTCTTGAGCAAGTTCTTCGGTATGGGATTGTTTGCTTCAAGATGTGAGAGAATGGTTTCGAGCCAGCGATGAGTGCGCGTAAACGGCGGCCTGTTCTCGGGATCTAGCTCGCAGCAGGCGATCGCAATCTTGACAAACTGCTTGGGACAGTCGGCCTCGCAGTACTTTTTTCTAAACAGCTCCACATTGAGGCCGAAATCGCTTGTGCGAGGCAAATAGTCCGGATCGGCTTGGACTCGGCCGATAATCTCGCAGCAGATTATACCGTAAGAGAATATGTCCACTCGCTCGTCGTATATTTGATGCTTAAGCATCTCTGGCGCCATTGAGAACGAATTGCCGACAACGGCGTAGCGATGCTTGCGCGCGTGTCGCTTCAACTTGCGCTTGGCGGCCACAATCAACGAGTTTGTACCGGGCGGCGGCGGCGAGTGCTGCGCTTGTACATCGCTGATGAGAGTCAAGTGATCATTCAGACTCCAGCAGCGAGACTTGATCACGCTCGTTTGTAATAGGTTCGGATTGTGGTTGTTTATGCGGCTCAGGCCGAAATCGGCGACCACAACTCGGCCATTGGGTCGAACGAGACAATTGTCAGATTTGAGATCACGATGAATTATACTGAGCGAGTGAAGGTATTCCATGGCGGCGGCAATGTCTTTGGCGTAGCCAACTCTGAGCTTCCATGGAAGGGAGGTGGAGATGTTGTGAATTATGTCCTTGAGCGTGCCGCCACCGATGAACTCCAGGACAAGATTGAGATGTTTCTCCTTGGTGAACATGATTCCCATCAGCTTGATCACGTTCGGATGATTGAGATTTCGCAGCACGAGCGCCTCTTTTAGAAAAGAACGATGCGCGGCGTTCAGCTCGGCGTAGTTTATCGGCTCTTCTTCGCTCGATCTCTCGTCGCCCAGCTTCAGCTCCTTTAGCACCATTTCAACGCCGCTTCGGTTCATGGTTATTTTGCGGACATTGGCGAAAAAGCCTTCGCCAAGCTTTTGTTTGAATGTGAACTCGTGCGGACTGTAGATAAGTGGAATGTGCAATAAAGACTGACACGAGCGCACCCTTCTGATGTCAACCCGAGCAGTCAGCTGACTGGCCGATGTGCCAGGCGCTCTCATCGAGCCCCACGAGTGATCGTCACGAATCATGAATGACGGCTGACAAGGCTCGGGCTTTCCCAAAACGCCTCTTTCGTCCAGCTCGTCTTCGTCCTCGGCTCCTTCGTCCAGGCTGTCTACGTCCTCATCTTCTTCTTCTTCTTCATCTTCTTCTTCCACATTCTCTTGGTCAAAGGTTCGCTCTGAACGGCTGATCGGCGACGGCAGCTCAGATCGCCCGCAAGTGCACTGGGCCAGACTTGATGGCAACGGGTTCAAAGTGAGCCTGTAGGCCAAATTGAGTGGCTCGTTGTTGAACGGCTTCACTCCGCTTCCGTTGCTTCCATTCTCGCTTTGATAGCCAGACGAGCTCGCATATATGTGATTGGTCATCCTTTTGACCATGCTCGTCAAGCGCTCGCTTTGATTAGAGCAATTCAGAGTCGAGTTGGTGAGCCGTTTCATTTCTTGCTTGTTCATCTGCATTGAGTAGTTGAGAAATTCGAGCAGCGAGTCAATATTGAACGAGCAGGGCAACGATTTGGATCTGACGCGAGAACGCAGACGCATCTTGAACCGCATCAGTTTGCAGTGAGGGGCGTGCGCGCTTCTCGACTCTCGTTTGCTCGCCTGCTCATCGGTAGGAGTCGGTTTTTCAATCAACGCCTTTCGACTAAAATGAGAATCGGGTTTAGAAACGTCGTACGCAGTCGATACGTCGGCCCATGTGGCTCTAGCTTACTTTGGCGAAGGTGAAGTCGCTTTGGGTGTTGCATGCCGGTTCACAGGCCTGAGGTAAAACGAATTTGTCGAGCAAGACGACGAGCTGCTGACCGAAGAGGTCGGCGACGAAGGCGAAAAGTGAGACGAGCATGACGAGGCAGTCGATGAGAGAAACTCATACGGCCAGCGAGCACCAGGCGTGCTGGACGGCTCAAACTTTGACTTAAGTCTGCTCAGAGTGGTTGTGCGAGGAGTGACCGCTTGGCGGCCGCGCGCTGTCTTCAATTTCACTGAACATTCGCCGCATAAAAGTCGGCCCGATCCTTCAAAGTTGCTACACGCCTTGTGATCGGTCAGATGCGCCGCACATTGTTGACATTTAAAGCACTCGCGGTGATAACGGTATTCTTGCTGCCCACTCTGCTTGATTATCTGAGAAAGACACAGCAAATTACGCACGCAAACTAACTCAAAGTGATCCGAAGCTTACCATCAGTTGGTTGTTTATGGGCAATATGAGACGAGAGCAGTGGGCGCACACATTCGGGCGCACTTCTGCATTCTTAGGCTGGTCGAGATTCATCTTCACTGGACGCCATTCCAATAATTATCAATTCCCATCTCAGAGATGTCTAAAACAAAAGTGCAATGTTGAGCTCGTTTAGCTGTCGAGTGCAGAACGGCTGTTGCCGACAAAAAGAGAACTCGGCCACCAAGGATTAGTGAGCGATCCCAGTGACCTATGTGCGAGCCGGACGAGTACTATGGCCGGCGAATAATTAAAAAGGGAAAGTGAAATCTTCTCGTCCATATGAGTGAGCAGCCAATCATTCCAAACTGGGCAAAATAAACCAATCGTGCTTGAAGCACAACGCAGCGCTACAACTTTGTCCGATGAATTGTACGATCAGAATAAGAGCGATGAGCGTCTAGAACTAATTGAAAAGAAGCCATTCAACGGCTGCGTGTGAACATTAATCAACAATGTGAATTGAATCCGGCATCTGAGGCGTTCGTTGCACAAGCCGGCATAATTGGCCATACCGTGCGAGATTTAATTCTGCTATTTGAAATTATTTCGCAACCGTTTCTTGCCGAAACAAGACCCAGAGCGATTAGCAGAAATGAATTAGCGGGAATAATCGCGTGTAAGAAACCGTTTTGCCTCTTTTTTTTGGCTCACAAAAGAAGCATCTAAATTTAGCGACGGCAGGCGTTCTAATGCTTATGGATGTTTTATAACTGACGCTTTCCAGGAAAAACGCCTGTTGACTGTTTGTAAAGATAATTAAATTTTTAAGCGTTTGAGAGATTGAAAATTTTCATCACTCGCTCGTATTTATGCGTTTAAACTCTCTGACTCATTTGAGAGAATCAAGATAGAGAATAAAAACGAACAACAAGATAAAATGCAATAATTAGGCGCCGAGCATTCACTCCGCTCAAAGTTTAATGACGCCCACAAAAAGTGTCGGCCGAGGCGGTCTTTAGTCTAAAACTCGCAGCCTCTCTGGTTCTCACTTTCTTCAATGGCGATCTGTCTCTGCCTTTTCTACGAGCTCGGCTTTCTTCGCCTTTTTCGCTCTCTTCTCACATAAATATTTAACGAATTGAGGCGAAATATCTCACAAGAGGCTGATTGCATTGAACGCGATTAGTATATCACCGATTGAGATCACCGAGCCAAAGTAAACTGCATGACGGCCGAAATGAAAAGTAAACATGGCGATGCATGAAAAGAGAGAGGAGAGAGAGAGAGAGAGAAAAATTTGAGACCTGACCAGTTTAGCACCGACCATCGAGTGTGTGTGTGCGTGCAGTCGACAAGCGCCTCTAATTCAATAATACGTCGCAACAAAGTGAAAAAAAAAATAAAATTCCCAGCGTCGCCGAGCAAGCCGATTATATTGCCACGAGTGAAATCTATTTGATATTGGCTTAGAGGCAGCCGCTCAATATTAAAAAGACGCTCTTTAGACGCTCGCTCTCCCTCTCTTGCTAGTCATCGTAAACCATTCAAATATTTTTTCGTTGGGTGGACAAGCAGGGCCCAACTCGCTGGGGAGAGTATGCGGAAGCAGCTTCTCCTAATACTCGCCCGTACTCTACTCAGAGAGTCTATTGCTCGTTGTCATTAATCGCCGTCATCGTCGCCACTGTTTGGGCCCAAAACAAGCAAATAGACCGACGACTACGCATTATTTATGATAAGCTCACTCCTTAGCCAAATATTCAGCGGGCCAGTCGGCGAGCGAAAGTCAACTTGTAGCCTTAGCAGATTGCTCGAGACTTAACATCATCATCATCATCATCAATGATAATAAATATTTAGAAATGAGAGCGAAAACTAATCCGCTGTTGCCCGATGGCTAAGCCGTCATGAGAGTTTTATCTAATAAACGCATATGCGGTAGACGCTCGACTCGTGGGCGCCAGCCGCTCTGACCTGTTTTCCTTTGTCGACCAAATTTCGCACGTACGTGATCTTTTCCTTGGCGTAAAACATTTGCGCTTAAGCTTTGCCTGCTTGGCCTGTTCGTTCTTTCATTCGTCAACCGGCGGGATGTGTGGCGTCGGCTGCCGCATGTTTGAGAGTTGATAAATAAAATGTGTTGCGTGTGTGGTTTCAGTAGATTTGAAACATTGTGCGCACAAATCGTGCCTTCAAACAGTTTGAACGCATTCTTAAATAAAGGGAAGAGAGTAGCAAGCGAAATAGGTAGACAAGAATGGAAATTAGAAAATCGGCGTGCTGGTTGGCTGATTGACAGACAGGCAAGCGGAGACAAGCAGGCGGCTCAAGAAATAAACGATTGAAACAAAACGAAAATGAAACTCGCTTTATGCGTTTAAATTCCTGCCTAGAACCTTATGCTTGGCAGACTTTGGTGACATCTGCTGCTGAATCTTGCTGTTTCAACTGATTGGTGCAATTTAATTGAAATTCAAATTCTATCTCGCTTCTCTTCCCTTCGTCCATTTCTACTCGCATTGCCGATTTATTTTCACGGCTCTTCCCCTTTATTTCACTGTATTTCACCGCTTCCCCCTGTGAATTGAAACCTATTTTCTGCATTTGAAAACTTGCGTCATCAAAACACATAATAGACGACAACAATTGCCTACTGAAGCTGCAGCGGCATCGGTGATTGTCTTCTTCATATTTTTCCCTTCCTTTTTTGTGCCCGCCAAATCATTCATTTTGATTTTTCAAAGACAAAGCAATGCAACGATCTAGCACCATCTTCATTCGAATTTAACCCATTTTAAGACCAACCTACCAAAATTGAAACTCGCGACGAGTAGCAAAAGAGAGAGAGAGAGAGAGAAGAGAGGGCGGCCTGCATCAAATCAAATAAAATAATAAAGAGCAAAAAACATAATAATAAACATTGTCACTGCAATCGCCTCAACACACACACACACTCACTTGTTCGCTCAAATACAGACACACACACACTCCGCATATATAAACTTATTATTTAATAATAATTGCAAGGCAAATTGCGCAATTGAAGCTCGGCTCATTCGATTGTCATTTTCTGGGTATCTGATAGAAAGAAGAGAATGCCTGAGAACGGTATTGACACTCGTCCATTCAGAGAGCGCAAGTCGCTTGGTAAGCAAATGAGCTTTAATCTGAAATGCGACGCACAAGCTTATTTAAATTCAAAGCCGATCGAATCGAAGAAGTGAAAGGAATCAGAAGCAAATTTCCAAACAAAGTGCCCGTGATTGTTGAACGCTTTGCCAAAGAGCGCTATTTGCCCGCCTTGGACAAGAGCAAATTTCTGGTGCCACAAGAGCTCACCATGTCCCAGTTTGTCACAATTATCCGCAATCGGATGGCGCTCAGTCAGAACCAAGCCTTCTATCTCTTGATCGAAGACAAAGGCATTGCCAGCATGTCCATGACTCTGGCCGAAATCTACGAAAAGAAAAAGAGCCAGGACGGTTTCCTGTACATGTCCTACGCAAGTCAAGGTAAAACCTTTTCAAGCTCGCATTCGCAGCTCAAGCAGTGCTTCATTAAGCGTTTTCAAAATGCCAGAAATGTTCGGCACAGTTGACTCAGTTGCGTGAGCCCTCTCGCCAACGGCTTTCGATGATTGATGATTTTAAATGCCAATTCCTCTTTATTCCTAACCTCATTTTCGCATTTCTACTTTATGTTTATACGCTCATTCTAAACAAAAACTCTTGGAGAATAAAGCAAAATACCAGCCAAACTAAAGGCGTAGAAAAGAAAAAAGATGCAACAGCTAAATGCCCATTAGCGTCGCTCAGTGGCCATCGCCGCTTGTTATTCTTCACTCTGTTGCGTCCGATTAAATGAAGCCAATCAAGCACAAAGAATCAACACGAATGGATCGCCATTGTGACCATTGGCATCTTGTTTTCATAAGCCGCTTTTAAACTCTTTTCCTTGGTCCGACTCTTGTTTACCAGAGTTTAAAAGCATGTTTGCACCCAGCCTTCGTTGTCCAATTAGGTATATTTAATTTCAATTTAAACCAAGAGCCGACCAAACGTGTGCTACTTCACTCTGCAATTTGAAATATAGCAACACCATCCGCGGCCGCCGCCTCAGTGTTGGTTGCAAATACAATTAACAACTCGTAATGGAAATAGCCTTTCTTTCATTGTGTGTGTATACGTGCGTGTGTATACGGTTTCGATGCCCGGGTGTTGGCAACCTTTTTTTTACTTTTCATGTGTTTGTGTTCGCCTGCTGCACTCAAATCGACTTATTGCGGGTTCCTTCCATCTGGTCTGAATGAATCAACGAGCTCGGTCTTTTCTTTTCGTTTTTCTTCTCCTTACGGTGCTTGCTGCAACTGCTCGCGCTTATTTCGACCTTATCTTGGCTCCCGTAAACACTCGCTAATTTCTATTTCGGACTTGACTAGAGCCGGCGCTTTGTTTCGATTTTGACTCCGAAATAACATGAAATAATATGAAAACACATCAACGCCTGACGATAGAAAAAAAAAACAACACAAACTTAATTGAACTTTTTTCTTCTTCAAAAGCAATTTGCTCTGCTTTCTTTCATAATGATCTGATCGGCTAGAAGGTAAAATAGAAAAAATAAAATGAAAAGGTTAGTTTGACACAACAAGGCAAACGAGAAGAGAAAGAAGGCGTCCGACTGAGCTCGGAATCAAGTGCGCAATGCGAGTGTAAACAAAACACTAGATTGCATTTAGAAACGGACGCGTGCGCTCAATAAATACCGTTGACTTAAAATTTCTATTTATTTAAAAAATAGACCAAGAGCGTATGTGCGAGGCGTCAGTGCTTATCGCATAGGCGCTTGGACTTTACGATTAACTTAATGAATCAATCTATTTATTTATTTGCTTAGTTGCTCATTAACTAACTAAATTTGAAAGATTTCGTGTTCAAACGGCTTGTGTCCAGAAATTAATTAATTTCGCCTGAGCATAGGCACACGCACGAGCGTGAAATTGAGGCCACCGGCTCATTCAAAATGATACCTTCATGGGTATCCCCGCTGCCCCAGTCATCGTCTCTGTCGTCGTCCGCCTCGTCGCACTCGCCACAGTCTGCCTCCACCAACTCTTCTTGTTCAATCGAGCAGTCAGCCACTGTTTCAAATAAAACAGCCACGCTCGACCACATGAGCCTATCTCAGCTAGTCGTGCGCGATCATACATCGCCGGCGGCCAGAATCACTGATCAGACGTCTAATCAGCTTCGACTCAAATTTGAACAGGCGGTTCGATCGCATACAAATTTAAACTCGAATCAGCATTTCACTCTTCAGCTATTCGATTTGATCAAATCATTCGACTTGAACGGTAACCATTCTCTCTCTCTCTCTCTTGCGTTTAAATAGAATTCAAGCTAACAAACACTCATTCGTCAAAGGCGAGCAATTCACTGTGATATTTGAGGAAATGCGTCAAACGCATACAATCGGCAACACGTTCCTGGTGCTGGCCAAACTCGGCCACGAGCTGTTCAAGTTGAATTTGTTGACAGCGAGCGAATATCTGCTCGAGCTGGCATTGAAAAAATTGGACACAAACTCATTACGGCTGAAGATGGCCACCGTGTCATCGCTGAGCGTTTGCTATTGGAGACTTGGCAAATACGCCGAGTCGATCAACTGCATGTGTCTTGAGTTGAAATTAGTCGAGCACGTTCTAAGTGATGAC
This sequence comes from Proales similis, assembly GCA_019059635.1. Lineage (NCBI taxonomy): Eukaryota > Metazoa > Rotifera > Eurotatoria > Ploima > Proalidae > Proales > Proales similis. The sequence goes on from JAGVRJ010000005.1 coordinate 1,166,029, forward strand.
CCTGACCAATTGAATGCCAGTCTGCACCGCTTGTATGGCAATCTGGCCAGCGCGTACGAAAAGCAAAACAGACTTGAACAGAGTCTGAGCTATTTTGAAAAGCAACTCCAGATCGCTCTCAAACTCAACGACACTTGCAAAGTTATTTCTTCCTACAACTCAATAGGCCTAATTCAAAACCGTAGCGGTCAGCACGCGATCGCTTGTGAAGAGTTTGAGAAAGGCCTTCGAATTCTCAACCGATTAGATCAATCGATCGATCCACTCGAACTAAAGAGGCTTCAGCTGAAACAGTTTCAACTTTTGGCCGAGTCGAACATGAAACTGACCGACTGGACTCGCGCTCAATTCTACCTGCGAGAGCAAGCACGCACCATTGACGAGTTGGCCGAGCCGAACAATCTTTTTGTACAGAAGTGTGCCTGTTGGCTCAACTTGGCCTCGGTACACTGCAATCAGAAAAACACCGGCAAAGCGATTGAATGGTACCAGCAAGCGCTCGAGTTGCTTAAAAGCTTTTCGTTTGAGCGGGATGAGCAGAGCGTGTGCAAACGGATTCAGTTGATTGAGATGGCGGGACGCGCCTACATTGGCCTGATAAACTGTTTCTTGTTTGTGCGCGACGATCTACGTGCGTCGCTTAACGCGCACAGTATGCTCGAGTTCGCTCTCCAAGAAGCCCAAGTTCATAAAAAGCAATGCACGAGCGGCGTTCAATCCAGTCAGAATGAGAGCCATGCGCGTTATTTGAAATTTCTCGAAATGTCCGCTTGCTCCAAACTGGCCGTTTGTTATACACGTCAGAATCGAGCCGACGAAGCGCTCAAACTGCACCAACGGGAAGCTGATCTCGCCGTCGAGCTCAACAACACATTGTACATTTGCCGCGCGTATTCACAAATCGCCCAAGTTCACTTTATGAAATGCGAGTATGAACAGTGTATATTTCTCTACAAGCAAGTGTTACAGAGAGTGGAGTCGAGTCTGGTCGAAGAGCACCGCGACGAGATCGAGACCGACCTAAGCGAATATGTGGAGCAAGTGTGCCTGTTGAATAAGAAGCAGAGTTATTTGAGAGGAGACACAAGCAAAGACGAGCGACTGGTCCAAATGATCTACTTCACGTTGTCAAACTTGGGCCTTTGTATGCAAATGCTGGGCAGGTTCGAAGACGCGAGGCTAATGTTTGTGGAACAGTGCGAAATATCGCGAATGTTCCAGAGCAAGAAATTCGAAGCCAATGCGCTCTTAAATTTGGTGAACTTGCATTTCGCTCAGCGTAAGAGTGAGCCGAGCAAGAAGCATCGCGACGCAGAGCTTCAGGATCTACTGACTCGACTGGGCCAGCTTTATGAGCAGCTGGACGATCTAAGTGGACAACTGTTCGTGGCTCAATGCTTCGCTTGCATTCAGTTCGGCTGCTCGCAGTTCGAGCAAGCCATTCATTCATACAACAAATGTGTGCGACTCTCTAAATCGCTCGGTCAAGTGGAAGCGTTAAAGTCAAGCCTTCGTGGCCTGAGTGCAGCTCACAAGTCTCTCCGGCAACTTGACGAGGCTTACTCGTACCAGAAACAGTACAACGATCTGATTGACTGTCGATGCCTACTCGAACGCTTTGCTAGTCTCGGTCAGTTGGCCGACATCTCATTTCAAATGGACAACTCGGCCAAGAACTGCGAGGCTTGTATTCAACTTCAAGTCGAAAGGCTCAAGCTGGTCAAGGAGTCGTGCGAAATTGAAGACAAGCCGCAGAGTGTTGAAAAGTGCGAGCTGATTGTCGAATGTTTGAACTCGATCAGCAAATGCTACGAGCATATGCAAAACTACGCCGAAGTTCTTAAATTCAAAGCGATGCAAATTGAGCTGTTCGACGAACTGTTGGCCAACAGCGGCTGCATTCAAGCCGAACGACGCAAACATCAGGTCTGGCTTGACATTGGCAATTTGTATCTGTTCAAGCTGGAAAAGCCGAGCGAAGCTGAGAAATACTTTCAACTTGTCAGGGAGTCATGCGGTAGACAAGAAGACGTCGATTTGCTCATTAGAGCACTGGCCATTGGCAATTTGGGTTTGTGCAAGCAGCGTTCGGGAGAGCTCGATGACGCGTTCGCTTTGTTTGAAGAGCAACTGCTCACGTTGAATGCGAAGCTGGAGCAAATCGACGAAAAGAAAATCTTGGCCGAGTTCATGTGTGAGGCCAACTTGGAAAGCGAGTGGCCGACCAACATGGCCGAAGCGCTCAAAGAGATTGTGTCTGTTCGAATTGACATCGGACGAACCTACGCCAAGCTTGGCAAGTGCAATGAGATTATGAGCCAAGAGAAAAAAGCGAAAATCTCGCACTCGCTCGACTTTTACGCTGAATATTCAAAAGAGTGCGCTTATTTGTTCGACACATTTGTACAGTCCTATTTGAGCCGGCCAGCATTGCCAAACTTGAATCGATTCTTGACCGATTTGTGCGAGCAAATCTGCGTCGATTATGACGCTAGTCTGGCAAAACTGGCCAGCTTTCACTTTAGCCACCGACTTGACTCGACTGGATCTCTGCTCAAGTCAATTGAGCTTAATGAGAAGCGGCTTCAGCTATTTGCCGCCTGCTTCACTTTCATGAGCAACAGACCGTTCTGGCTGAACACTTACGCGCAAATAAACTTCATGCTGGCCAACTTTTACGCTCAACAGGAGCCAGCCAAGAGCATCTCCTACTGCTACAGTGTCATAGATCTGTTCAGGGAACAAGAGCAACAGGGAGAGGAAGGCCGAGCGGAGCCGGACAAGTTGCTGTTGGTCGAGAGTCTGCATTTGCTCGCTGATTTGCTGGATTCGTCGAGCCATCATCAGGCCGAGTTGGTTTCTCATTTAAAACGTGCCAATCAAATTGTGTGGCAAAATTTGAAGGCAGACCTGATGCGGTCTGTGAGGCTCAAGTTTGACTCGACATGTCGTCTGGCAAGTGTTTATCAAAGCTCAAAACACACAGTCAAAGAGTGTCTTGAAGTGTTGCTCGATTCGATTAGTCGCCTGCAACAAGAATTTGAGCAGCTCAACTCTTGCGAATCGCCCGACGGTCAAACGTGTCTACTGTATGTTGAATGTTTATTTCTGTTGCATCGAAGAATCGCTCTGATTCACATGGACCGAGCTGGCGACAACGAACAAGCAGCCAACTTGGAGCTCACACAAAAAGCGCTCTATTTGGCGCTCAAGCATCTGAACGAGGCCAGCGCTTGTGTTGGATATCAGCGAAAATTGAAAAATCATGAAGTCATCGAGCTGAGACAAGCCAGTCTGCAGTATTTGCTTGGCAAGTGCCACTATCAATTGAGGCATGCTGAAATTGAGCTCGAGCTGTTTGCCAACTCGCTCGATCTCTACGAAAGTTTGATGTTTGACAAGGCGGTGAGCAGACAAACCGAGCTGGCCGAGCGCATCTTAGCCCTTGACTCGACCGACGGCTTCGGTGGTCGATCAGCGACCGAGGATAGAGAATGCCGAGTGAATTACATGAGCCGAATAGATGAGCTGTATCAGTTCATTGAGAACTGCTTGATCCGCAGCAGCAAGAACAGAGAAGCACTTCTGGTCTGTGAACGGCACCGATCACGGCTTTGTCCCCACTTGGCCAATTTGAGCGAAATAAGCAGCTACGCGCAAATCGATGAGATCCTGGCCCAGAAGAACGTCGACCACGTTCTGTTCTATCACAAATTAGACGTCAGCTCTACGCTCAACTGCTGGTATTTGTCAGCCGCGCAAGGGATCGGCAAGTTTCACCAGATCTCGTTCAAATCGTTCGACAGCCTGTTTCTGTCCAAACTGGGCGGCGCCAAGGCCGAGTGCAGTAATTTTGTCGACGAGCTCTGCAAGTGCGATGAGTACGACCGGGCAATTCTACTCCGCCACGTTTACAACATTCTGATCAGGCCGTTCGCGTCCTGTTTGAGTACGGACTCAAGTCAGAGCTCGCTGTTCATTGTCTATGACACGAGCATGCTCAAAATTCCGTTTCATTTGCTTCAAGTGACCGACGAGAGCAGTGTCGACTGTAACAAATGTCTTGGCGAACTCTTCGAGTTGAACTGTGTCAACTCGCTCAAGCTGATTGTCAAGAACAGAGGATACGCCCGCAAGTACGCAAGCAACCGAATCTCGTCGCCATTTCAATCGCCCATGCAGCTCATTTCAAATGAGTCAGACCTTAATCGGCTTATCGGCGCTTGTCAGGGAAAGCGCAGCAACCAACTCGATCTGCTTTTCTTTCTGGTCAGCAGGCAACTAAAAGGTGAGTCCAACGCTTCTTGAGCGAGCAATTCTTGACCTGGCTTCACTCAGATAACGAAACTCTCAACACAATGCTCAATCGGCTTGTTGCACAGCAAATTAGCAAATCGGTGCTGCTCGCGTTTGTTCAGCCTTCGTTCGAGTTGAATCGAACCGAGCTAAATATGCTCAGGGAAGAAGAGGAAGGAAAACATTTCCTGAAAAAAATTTACTCAAAAATCAGCAACCGAGCTTGCCTCAAGGTAAAGCTCCATTCACGGTTGTTTCCTCTCTGAAATCGAATCTAACATTGGTTGACGTGGTCCAGCCAAGTCTAATTTACTCAACACTGGCCAACGGTTCGGATGATGTGCATAAGACTCTCTCGAGCTATTTGCTGTTTGGCAATCTGAGTCTGCACACGGCCGAGTCAAGCACAGGCAACACGAGTCTGAACGAGACCAAGACCAGCGACCAGAGCACCCTGTTAAACTCGAGCAGCTTAAAGAGCAATGCGAGCACAATTCAAAAGCAAAAGCAATTTCATTTTGGCTTTAGAGAGCCCGTCAAGCATTACCTTAATCTTGTGGCAATCAGTTCGCAAGCAAGCGCTATCCTGTCTTCGGTCATTTCAATTGTAAGCATAGAAAAGGCCTTTACTTCTTCACAGACTCAATGCTTCTCTCCTTTTTAGCTGTTCGATTTCATATTCGGCTATTTGAACTGCACCTCGATGAGAGGCAGCGATCTCTACGCAAAGTACTTGACCACCAAGTTGAATCGGGCCGAATTCGAAGCCATTGAAAGGCTATTGCAAAGTCTGGGCTTTGAAATCTCATTCAACGACCCGATTAAGACGCCGCCCGCCGAGCAGGTCGAGCGTCTTAAGCTTGTATGGCGCTGTCTCATTCTCATCCAAGGTAAGCTCATCAAATCGCTTAGTTGCCATTTCAAACTAAATTGTCTGCCACCGCCGCCGCAGGCATTTCAAACGAAAGTCTCCGGGCTCTTGGCGACAGCATGAACAAGGGCCATGATCTGCTGTCTTATTTTGTAAGTGCGCTCTATTCACTGTTTGCTTCTAGTTCATTCTTATCTATTCTCGAATTGTTTACCAAAAATGTGTAGAAGAAGCGGAAGACAAATTTTGTCAATAAGACGATTAGAATCAGATTGCGAACTGACCTGTTCAAACAAAACGAAAAGTTTCTCTGCGCCGTGTCTAAGTCGGTCAAAGCAGACTCAAGCGGCCTAGCGCAAATAGAGATCGAAAGCGAGCTGCTCAACAAGCTGATCGTTCTCATCACAATACTTGTTTGTGACGAGACAGAGTATGACGAAGCTTACATCGCCTCCTTTCTCAAAGGCCTCGACGAGCAGGACGATCAGCTTGAAGACGACGACCTCTCCAGTCAATATTCGACTCTGTCCTCCATACTCGGAATTGAGGCATGTTTCTGTCCTCTTCAATTGTCCACCAGCCATTTGAATTTATCAGCTCAATTTAGAAACCAGTCGGCTCTGAGGCCATACATTCGAATTCCGGACGGTCGGTCAATAATCGACAAAAGGCCAACCATGTCGAGCATGTGGAAATGTAAATTTCATTAGAGCTGTTTAATGTGCGATATGTAGTCTCAATCTGATCTTTGCAGACCAATTCAAATAGACACGGGCAAGGCAAGAGGCCAGGTGAGGGGCAAAAATCAATCAGCCGCCTGGGATCAGTATTTGAGCAAAATGACGGACGCCAAGACAGTGAGCAAAGACGCGTGTTCATCTAAACGAAGCTCCACTCGACAGACCAGAGAGTCAAACATATCGGCCTGCGATGTTCGTCAATCGAGCATCTTGCAGGTTGAAGAAAAGGAATACTGGGATCAAGTGGTAACCACGACCACAACAACAACCGTTCAAAGGTTAAACTCGGACGAGCTGTTCTGTCAGCTCGATGCATACGATCGGCCTCAATCACAGCGGATCGAGCAAAAAATGCCAAACATAAACCGAAAGATTTACTCTTGCCTAAGCAGTTACTTTGCGGAGCCTAAATCGCGACAGGCAAAAAGCAACTCTGTACCATAAAGACTTTGAAGTGGCCAACAATAAATGCTCTATTTTCTTAGTTAAGTGCGCAGTTACAGTTGATTAGGTAACAAATCCGAAAAAGATTAGGCAACTTGATCTGATGAGTGGGGTATAGAGGGATCGAGAAGCAAACGATAGAAAGGGAAAGCCAATGAAGGGTGACAAAAGTGGGCCCAGATCAGAGTGCATAAGGTGCAATGCCGCACATCTCAAGCGAAATGTTGCCTTAACACGCTTTAAGAAGCGCGTTGACATTTACGCGTGGATTTTGCAATCAACTGATTCTAAAGCGCTAAGCACATGAGCGAAATAGAGTTTTAAGGATCGAGGTGAAAAGGAGTTGCTCGAATACTGGCTACATGCTCTGCTAGCGATGACTTGCTTCCTATTCAAAGCAATTTGAAAGAGGAAGCGAGCGCGTCGGGCTTGTCTCCCTCTAATTTGGCCTAATTGGTCTTAAATATTTGGCGGGCGGCGATTTTTCCTCTGTCTACATACCGCGACGTCGGCTGCTTAAATTTCGACCTTCGAGGCGACTATGGCTCGCTCGATTGAGTATTTGAATTGAGATAATAGATTAATGAGAAATGATTGAATGAAAAAAAAAACTGTTGCAGCTTTGAGCTCATTAGCCGCTTCAAACAGGCATTGTATTACTGTGTACCTTTGTGTGTATGATGTGTATGAGGACGGCGATGATGATGATCGTCGGCTCGCTCTAATTCGATTAGCCCGTTTTTTTTCTTCCTTGGCCGACTCGAAGCCGAATAAACTAGATCATTAGAACATATCAAACAAACGAGAGGCGATGAGTTTTCAATAAATAGCGACGCGCTAAATTTTCGTTTGCTCACTTTATTCAGATTGCAACTATCTCTCTACTCGTTTCTCTCTCGTCGAGACCAGCAAATCTCTCGAGTTTATCTCTTTTTCAATCAGCTTTGATCTAAACTGTAAAGAGAGCAGATTCCAAAGCCCAAAGAGATCAGCGGCTAGAACAAGAACCAGAATTAGAACGAAGAATGCGTCTTCTCGCCCAAGTAAGTCGATGCAGATTTCTACTTGGACTCATCTTCTTCTCTCATCGTTTTCCTTTTTTCAAAGACCATTTTATTCCTGTTGTCTCTCAACACACTCAATGCGTTTTCCACGTTCGACTCAAGCGACTGTAAGTTTCTTTCGGATATTTTGTCATGATCGAATAAGCTCAATCCGATTAATAAAGCCGATTTTATCGAATGCTATTGGTGCAACTCGCGCGACATTTATTGCGGCAAGCGAGTCACAGACACAATGGTCACCACAATCAAATGTCCCAAGCACAGCAAATGCGCCGTCTATACAAATCCTTATGACAACTATTGTAAGTGAACTGAAAAGCATCGCTGCCGCAAGCATTGTCCAAATGAAATCGTTTTTTCTCTTCCCCCTATCTCTTTCAATCTCAATCTAAAGACTTGCACCGTGGCTGCTCGTACGGCATGGACCTCGGAGATATCAAAGTGGATAATGGTTGCTTTGTTGAAAGCGATGGATCAACATTTTGCTTCTGCGATTTCAATCGGTTGGCTCTTTTTTAACCAATTTTTGTCTAAAAAATATTTTAATCGCAACCGACGAAAAGATGCAATGCGGCTGGAATAATCGATTTAAGGAATTTGGGCAAAGAAGTTTCCACTGAGACTGCTCGGCAACAGCCAGTCAAGCCGTTTTACAAGACTGATAGCCAATTTACTCAAGAACTACTAGAATCGCAAACAAGCAGAGGCAAAGAGAAGCCCGTGTCTGGCGGCCAAGAACACAAGTCCACCTCGGCCAACACTGAATTTCCGTTTGACACTGCATACGACCCAAACAAGAACAACTTGGATCAGCTGCTGATCGACTATTTGAATTTTTCACAAAACATGAGCAAGAAATCAGGCAGCCTGAACGACAACGGCCTAAGTAGAGACGAGATCATTCAAAAACTAGAACGAATCACTCAGGAGCTTAAGGGCCCAGAAATAGCCAGCACTTCGGTCGATGTGCGACCTGAGACCACAACTCATAATTACATGGAAGCGGCAATTGCGTCCGGCAATGTAAACGAGAAGAAGCTGCCTGCGCTCGAGTTGGCCAAGTTAAATTTTGAACGAAAAACTGCGCCACCTCTGTTTTACATTCCCAAGCAGAAACAGTCCAAGTCAGAGATTGAAACAACTCAGACAACGGCGGACTCGAGTGTGACCGCATTCAAATTCAACGTGGATAGCAAATTGGCCCAGAACTTCCTAAACAGCTCATACTTTCGAAATCGCTACAAAGTGGAGCCGAATCAAAAGCTCAATTTGAAGCTGGTTCGCCGGCCTTTTGAAAAAGCCAACTCGATCTCGAACAATTACGTAATTGACTTGAGACAGGATCGAGGCAAAGCGATTACACGCAATTACTTTACAACGCAGACATACGGACGACCGACGACCACAAAATCGTGGCTGTACAAGCTGAAGGCCAAACTCGAAAGCCAACACCAAGAAGAGAGAACAAGTTCGCCTTCATACGACTGGACCTATGTTCTAAGTGACAAATATCGCAGTGGTAAGTTCAATTTTCAGACTATTTTAGTTCTCAGTTCAATCGGTCTAATCGAGTTTGATTCGCAAATTCTTTAAAAGAACTGAAACTGGACTTCAAGTGTCCGAGCGACGGCCTTTTCAAGCATCCGAGCAACTGCCAGCAGTTTCTGCAGTGCGTTTATTTTGGCACAGTTCATCAGCGCTTTTATGTTCTGGACTGCCCTGCAAATCTTTACTTTAACGCCAATCTTCAGCTCTGTGACTACAGGCAAAATGTCCAATGTTAGCCTCGATCGGCTCAGATTTGGATGGTTGTTTTGTTGACTTTTTCTAACTTCATCCTGATCAATCAGCAGCATTTTGGCGTTATCCCAGCATTCACAGGTCAACTTCAACCTATCCTTCTCTTGTATGTAAATTCCAAAGCGCTCAAAATTGTTTGTGGACAGAAAATGCCACGAGTCAGGAGCCAAAAAATAAATTCAATTAGATTAAAAGCAGCTCATTTTCGGACAGTTTTATTAATTAGACGATGGCGAATGGCAGGAAGCTTATTGTTTGATTGATTTTGATTTAAGCGAACGGATCGGCGACCACGAACTTTGCCTCGGCCGCATGCAAAGACCCGATTCCGGCAATGGTGCTTTGGACTTGTCGGCCCGAATATCTCAGCTTGATTCCGATTATGTTTTCGAATCGAGGCGCGACAAACGTCCACGCGCCCATGTTTCGATGCTCCTCTTGAGCCCAGACAAACTCGGACGCGTTGGCGTACTCGTTCAGCAAATTTCTTATTTCTGCAGCCGGGAACGGCGACAGCTCTTCAATTCGAATTATGGCCGTGTTTCGGGCGTCGCGATTTTTCTTCTCTGATTGCAGAGCATAGTAATGCTTGCCGAACACAAATATGAGCTTTTTGACCTCATTCTTGTTCTGAATGGACGGGTCATCGATGACGGCGTTGAATTGAGTACCGGGCGCGAGTTCGTCAAGCGACGAAACGCATTCGGGCAGGCGTAGGAGCGTTTTGGGACTGGCGATAATCAACGGTTTCCGGTAAGATTGAACCATCTGTCGCCTCAGCAAATGAAAGTAGTTGGCCGGAGTGGTCGGATGGGCAACAAAATAGTTTATATTGTCCGGATCGACCGCATCTTCGCGACTCGAGCTCATTTGCAAGAACCGTTCAATTCGACACGATGAGTGCTCTGGTCCTGCTCCGTCGAAACCTTTTGTGTGAATCCGTTCGCTTTAAATGAACTTCAAAGTTGCAGCTTTGCTCTTTAGACTTACCATGGGGTAAAAGAAGAACCAAGCCCGACTGGTACATCCACTTGGCTTCACCCGAGCTCAAGTATGTGTCAATCACAATCTGAGCGCCGTTGAAAAAGTCGCCGAACTGCGCCTCCCATAGAACCAGATTGTTTGGATGATCCAGCGAGAAGCCGTACTCAAAGCCCATGACTGCCTCTTCGGACAAGTTCGAATTGCAGACTTCGAAGAAATGCTTTTGATCGGGCGCCAGATGGTTGAGGGGTATGTGAGTGCGATTGTTGTTTTGATCGACCAGAAGAGCGTGCCGGTGGCTGAATGTTCCTCTTCCACAGTCTTGGCCACTTATTCTCACGTTGAAGCCTTGAAGAAGCAGAGAGCCGACTGCCAACGCTTCGGCTGTGCTCCAGTCGATTGGCTTGTCTTCGCGCATCCTCTCAATTCTTCTCTTTACGTGTGCTCGTTCAATTGTCGGGTGCACAGACTTGAACATTCAAACATGCTAAATCTGCAGCTCTGAAGCTTGAATTTCGTGAGCAACTTACAAATTCGGCTGGATACTCGACTGACTTGAGGCCAATTTGTCTGAGCATTGCCTTGTTAAATCCGGTGTCCCAGTAGGTTCGTTGCGAGTCAGAAGCAGGTTGCATAGAGCTCCATTGTTTTTGCAAATAGCTTTGTCTCGGCCGAATCTTGTACGTCGACTGGTTCACTTCTTCCAACGCCTTTTCTAAGCTTGCTCTAAATTGGTTCAGCTCATCGACAAGCTGCTGCCGATCGACAGAACTTGGCAGCTGTTCAAGCAGCTGGCTCTTGTACAGGTCCGGTACACTCGATCGCTGGTTGATTACTTTATACATGCCCGGATTGGTGAACGTGGGATCGTCCAACTCGTTGTGGCCGTACTTGCGGAAGCAAACAAGGTCAACAATTATATCTTTGCCGAACTGGTTTCGATACATGGCCGCAAACTGAGCTGCTTTGAACACTTGTTCGGGATGGTCGCCGTTCACGTGAATGATCGGAAATCCGAAGGCCTTGGCCAGGTCGCTGTTGTAATTGCCCGACCGAGCCAGGTTCGAGGTTGTAGTGAATCCGAGCTGGTTATTGACCAACAAGTGCACCGTGCCGCCAACAGAGTAATTGGGCAATCTATAGAGCTGAAGACTCTCCGGAACAACTCCCTGGCCAGCGAATGCAGCATCACCGTGAATCAAAAGCGAGGCGACCTTGCTCGAACGAGTCGACGGCTCATCACTGTACAGCCCGTCTCTTGCCATCATCTGCTTTGAGCGCGCTTTGCCCAACACGAGCGGGTCAACAATCTAGATTAAGAATCGACCGATTAGTTTCGCTCACAATCGGCTGCACAAATCAAACCTCCAGATGTGAAGGGTTCTGGAGAAGACTTAGGTGAAGTTTATTCGATCCGAATGTGACATCAGTCGAGCAGGCTTGTTAAGAAGGGTCAGTTTCAGAAAAGTTCAGAAAGAGAGAAACTGCCGCCTTACGAAAATGATGGGCAATGTCGCCTGTGGCGCTCACGTCAGCGGAGTATTCGCTTCGACCTTTGAGCTAAATCCAAATCCAAATCAAATTTAATCAAAAACAAAATAAAGAAGCGTTTACTTTGTTAAAAAGGAAGCGCGGGTCCAAGTCGAGGAATTGAACCATCAAATTTAGCCGACCTCGATGCGCGATTCCAATCACCAAATCCTCAAGGCCGCCTGTTAACAAGTTTTAGGACATTTAAAACGAAAAATGAGAGCGACTAAGGCAAAACTCACTCTCAGCCATTGATTTAAACGTGGAATAGTAGAAGGCCATAGCAGCTTCGCCGCCTTCAAGCGAATAGCGTTTAAAGGTCGGAAATTTGCTCGCCAAAAAGTGGTCAAATGTCTTGGTTCATTTTGAAAGGAGATTACTGTGGTGATAGCAAAGTAAGCGAGCTGAATGGCCTACTTGCGACTTGAGCATGAGACGGAGAATCTCAACACGATCAGCATCACTGACCGGCGCTGAATGCATCGATTCAAACTGGCGCGAGATCCAGTTCTTCTCTAGCTCGTCGTTGATAAAGTCAAACTCGATCGACATCGAGCCCGAGTAGACTTGATCCAGCTGATGGCTTAGTTCAGATACGCTCATCGAGCTCTTTGAGCCGGCATGAAATAAGCCGGTTGTGTCGATAATTTTTGACTTTTCCAAGCCGTATGTGCTGGCGTTGAGCAGCAAGTCGGGCGCAGAGCTGTTTTCCTGCAATCCGAGCGGATCTATTTGAGCTTTTTTGAAACCATTTTCTTGATAGGCTCTGATTAGCCGGTAGACATTTGGCTGCTCTCTTCTAATCTCGCCGAGGCGCTTCAGCTCTTCCTGACGCCTGTCCGAGTCGGCACTTTTCGGCTCAAATGCACTCACATAGATTTCGTTCTGGTAGCGGTAATTTCGACTGGCTACGAGCTCAATACGATTCAGTCTGCTGCCTAGCTTGGTGCATACTCGCTGCATTTTTTCTTCGAAAGAAAAAAAAAACTGAAAGAGCCAACGAGATTAGTTGATATTCAATCAGGCTAAGGTCGAATCGATCAAACAAGCAAAGTGACAAAATTAAAGAATAAATGTCAGAAATGAATTAATCGAGATGTTAACTCGGGTCTGCAAGTGAATATTTGTTTGTTTTTATTCAATGTGTACAACAACGAACCATTTGAAATTACCGGCAGCAAACAAGGAGAGGAAAACGAGAAACTAAATGTCACAAGAAAAAACAGCACACAAAGACAAACGCACGCAGAATAGGGATAGAGAGTTGCAAAAGAAAAAGGAAAAGCATTAGAAAATCGAAATAGCATCGTAGGAGCTCGTTGACCGTTCGAGCAAAGAGATAGATAGGCTGAAGAATTAGCATAAATTATAAACTCTTATCTCTTGCGTTTAAGGCTGGCTTTGCTTTTATCACTTTGATCGCTATCGAAGGGTGTGTGTGTGTGATGTGTGCGAGTTTAGAAGGAGAAGAAGGCAATTCATGAGATGGCTGTCTCCGTACTTGAGCATCCCCCGAAGCCGCTGTGAACTTCGCTTGACTCGCTTTGTAAGCTGACACTAACCTCAAACAACTGCTTGGAAATAGACTCAAACTCTTTGTGACCTTCGCACATTTCGACCAAGTAGTCGGGCAGACCGACTCGTGAGTAGAACGCACCGGCGATAGCACCAGCCATCGAGGCGATTTTGTGCGACTCGCCGCCAAATGTCATCGCGTAGAGAATGACTCGTTCGACCGGCTTGAGCTCGACGAACGCGTCACGGCAGTTGAGCTTTGCGTTCAGCTCGTTTGAGCATTTCCTGTCGCTTGCCACTATGAACGCGAGCAGAGCCATCGGTATCGACTCGAGCGCAGAGACTCCGCAGTTGGCGATCTGCTTGTAAAATCTGCTCAGGTTTATCCGCTCTCCTCGTTTGCACTTGACAATCAACTTTTGAATTTTGCGCAGCATGTCCGAATAGGTCATGGCCAGAGCTGGTGGCTGCTTAGATGTCGGCGTCTCTGCTCTTTTAGAGTTTAATTGCTGCCAGTAAAGTTGGCATGAACACTGAAAGCCCAAGGAGCTTGGTCGATCGCTGCTATCGTCCTGTTGTTGTTGCTGCTGATCAATAGAATGTTCCAACGTCTGCTCGCAATCGATCACAAAATTAAGCACATTATGAAAAAAGGCATCGAAATCAAACTGGCTGGGCTGTTTTGAGTTTTTGAGTGCCACTCGAACCGCATAGGTTTGTTGCAGAGCGCCGACCACAGCCCACGGATGGGTGTGAGTGAGACGAGAAGTAAGCTCGCAAGCAAGCCGCATTTCGCTGCAGCTCTTTTCATAGGTGAACAGTGCAATAGGCGCGCAGCGGAGACCTTAAACGTAAAATTAGCGGCTGAGTTGGCCTTGTTCACACAATCGGTGATACATACCGGCGCCATTGCCGTATGAGCCTTGGCCTCCGAACACTTCCATTGCCGGTTTGAAACATTCAGAATAGAGGAGATCGGCGTTGGTCAGCCTTTTCAGTCTGCTCAGCACGGTGAGAATGCCGTGAGGAAAGCCTCGATGCGACTCGTCGCTCAGCACTTGCTGAAACCCGTAGGCCATTGCCACTACATCGAGATCGTTCTTTTCAATCAACGAATAGCAGACCGACTTGAGCAGTGCGGTCTCATGAGTATAGGCGCGAGCAGGCTCACGAAAGAGGCTCATCAGCGACCTTGTGTAGCTTATTTCCAAGTTCTCTGCCCTTTCTCGCCGCATTTTCAGCTCTTCAATAATCTCGTTCAGATCAGGTCCCCAAATGCCTCCGTAGCGGCGTCCTATACAATCGCCTACAAGAGCGGCCAGTATTGTAGCTTCGAATTTCGACGACACTAGTTCTAGCGACACATTCGGTCGACTATTCGCGCCGCATTTCTTACTTCTCGGCTTCTCGATGCCAAATTTAGACAGTAGCCTTTAGCGAGAATTAATTGAGTCAGGCAATAGAAGAGGCAGTGGCACAGGTCTTGAAATACCTGGACGGTAGTTTTGCAATCATGTTTCCAAACAAAGCGCTGTTCATAATTTCACCGGTGTCGATTTAGATTAAGTGCAACAGAATTTGGCTCAGTCAGTTTGCTAGTGAAGCATCTAACAGAATCGAACACTAGAATTGTGAGCGAAATAAATTTAATCGACAACTGAGATCGATGCATGCCTCAACATAAATAAATAGCAGCAATAGCGGCGTTAGAGAAAAAAAAAACTAGAAAAAGTAACAAAAAACAAAAAAGTAGCAGAAGAAGTTAGGACGCACGCACATTCGCTCACTCATTGGCTCCGACTTATCCGTTCAAACATCCGTGAAGTGATTGCACGCGATCAAGGCACAACTTTGCCTGTCGCTGTGGTTCTAGCTCCTTCTTTGTTTTCAATCAAATACTTTGTGCGCTTGAACGGATTTCCGCTCACCAAGGCGCACGAGCATGGCTTCGAAAAGATTGAGGGAGTGTGGAAGGTAAATGAACAGGAAAGAATAATCTAGATGCAGCAAAGAGGAAACAAAAGGCAAACAGTCGCAAATTCGCAGCTGAAGACTGGCTGTGTGGATTTTCTAAATTGATCAAGAAAGCCAACTCAGCAATTCAGATTGCAAAGCTCGCTCGCTTACTCGCCCGCCATCGAGCGTTAAATTAGCTGATTACTGCGTCAGTCAAGTGGAAATAGGCACCTTGAAAGCCAAGTTTAGCCCCTTTAAGTTTAAGATTTGCGGGCAAACGCTAAATTTGGATAGAAACAAGTCGAACTGAATGATAACAATCATGAAATGATCAAGAAAGTAATAACTAATAAAGACGAGGGTATTTCAAGCACTCGAGCTTATTGTCGGGGGCTTATTTGGAAAAGCGGCCGAATCTGCAGGGGGGCTTGACGCAATCGGCAATTCGAGATCCTTACGTGATCGAAAATTCTGCTCTTTAAGTTGAATGTTATGTTTTTCTTGACAAAGATTGCATTTTCCATCACACTCTCTCACTGTGTTGCTTTTTGGCTAAATGCATCGAAATGAACAAATGAGCAAAGAGTAAAAGGCAGCAGCCAACAGAAAGGAAAGTTTGAAAGATAATTCCTTTGCCGAGTCAGACCGACGAAATATGGAAGTAGAGAGCAGTAATGAAGCAGAGGACAATAAAAGGGAATTGAATTCACAAGAGTTCGCACTGCCAGCTGAGCCCGTCAGCAGAAGAGAAGAGGCCAGTCGGGCAAATTATCCGCCTCTTACTTATGTGAAGCCAGAATGGTCGGCCGAGCCGCCAAGCAGCGAAGCGGACCAAACAGATTTCGAACTTGACGAAGAAGGCTACTCTAAATTCTACTTTCTTGAAGTAATCAAATCGGGCCAAGTAGTCGAGCGAATCAAATTGGACAAAGAGTTTCTGGTTATCGGCCGGCTGGATAATTGTGACGTTCGTGCCGATCATCCAAGTCTGTCACGCTATCACGCTATTCTTCAATACTCAAACGGAGTGTCGGCCAACGTAAAGCCGGGATTTTACATCTACGATCTGAACAGCACCCATGGCACGTTCGTGAATAAAACACGAATCGCAGCCAAGCAGTACGTGCGAGTAGAGCCTACTCATTGCATAAAGCTGGGTTCGAGCACTCGACTTTATGTGATGAACGGGCCTAAACTTAAAAACGACCCGGACGATCTAAAAATAAACGTAACGCATGAAGAGATGCGAAAAATAAAGGAAAAACACGACCGGATCGCAATGAAGATTCGCATTCAGAAGGAAGTTCAGCAAGAGGTTGAAGAAGAGAATCGAGCCAAGAGAGCGGGAGGCGAGCAAGATTCGAGCCACGCCAGCTGGGGCCTGACTGAACAAGCGAACGAGCCGAGCGAAGAAAGCGAGAAGCCAATCGACGAGAGTGACGAGAGCTATTACATAGCCGATCCGCGCAAGGCATTGAAGAATTTCTTTGATCGCGAGGGCGACGAGATGGAGTTCGACGTGGAAGAGTTGGGCGCCGCAAAGTTTAAATGTGAAATTCGCCTTCCAATTACAAACGATCTTGGACAAGCGCTCTACGCACGTGTCGAGCATCAAGGAAAGAAAAAGGATACCATAAGCCTGTGCGCCCTGGAAGCATGTAGAATGCTCAACGCAGCCGGTGTGCTACGTCAATCGCGCTCCGAAGTGGCGCAAAGAAATCGAAAAAGAGAACTTGAAGAGAACGACTTCTATGACAGTGACGAGGACACGTTCTTCGATCGCACCGGTGAAGTAGAAAAGAAACGTTTGAATCGAATGGCCCGTTTGAACAAGCTCGGAGAGGCAGAGATGCAGAAAATGCCCAGTCTGAGACGAAACACAGTTCAAACGTTCGAAACAATCATTACAGACCTGAAGAACGCGTTGCGGGAAAAAGTCGAAATAGAAACCAAACTCGACGAATGTCAAGAGGTGTCTAAGGCGATTGCCGACGACGATCTAGACGCTTACATTGAATCGCTCAAGGCCGGCACCATTGATACTTTAACACGGGCGAAAATGAGACGGCGTCTGATTGAGATGAAGGCTGAAATTCAGCAATTGGAAAAGCTATTAGAGATCGCCAAGCCGTTGGGGTTTGATTATCCTAAATGGCTTCGTGAATTAGAGCAAAAGCTAAAACCCGCCAGAACCGAGAAAAAACCGATCGAATGCATACAGTTAAGAGACCGGCGGCCTCACAAAGAAATGGCAACCAAGCAAAATGCAGAATCTGAGACCCTCGAACCGCCCAGAACGCGAGATGAGGCCTTGGCTAAAAGAGTAGATAAGGCACACCCAGTTGAAATAGGCTCGTCCGAGAGGCGAACGTCAGAAGTTACAAAAGTGAGCGAATCAGGAGGTGAAAATGTGATAAATGAAACGACAGATTCTGCTGAGAGGCCGGGACTCGGCAAGAAAGCCAAACTAGACGAAGCTAGTGCGAGCAAGAAAGAGAAAAAAAGCGTCGAAGAGAAGGAACTCGAGCTTCCTGAGTACGAAGAGCTTTCCTTTAAGCTGGCTGACGATTATGCCATATGGATGCCGCCCGAAGGTAAATGCATTCGGCTTATCTGTTTTCGCACGCAGACACGAGCTGCACAACCAGTCCACTGCTAGCCTCGCGATATTCTCTGAATTCTCAGTCGAGTTGAAAAAAGAAACAACCATTGACGCTATTCTACTAATCCAATTTGCTTATCTGCGATTTTTCAATTATTCTTAAACCTCAAGGTCAAACCGGCGACGGGAAGACAAGTCTAAACGACAAATTCGGATACTAGCTGCTCGAGTCACGATCGATTCAAACCAAAATAGCGTTTTTCTCTTTACTTTATTCTTCTCGTCGAAATTTTTATGCTCAAGCACATTCTGTTTGGACATTTTGTATAAATATTCTTATTATGAAAATAACAAACGGATTCAAAAACCAGAACAGGCCAGAGATTTAAAAAACAAAAGCCCTTGTCATCATTGAATTGAATAATTCTTATCTCGTTAGAAGAAAAGGAAAGATAAGAACAAAATAAAAAAAAAAAACGTGTGGCTGCCTCGTTCGAGTCGAGATTCGTCGTTCAAACTGTAGAGACGCACAGAATTCGCGCGTGAATGTGCTTTTTTTGGGCTAGCGGGCGGTTGAGTGAGTCTGCGGATACCTTTGCTGGCAGGAATGGAATAAGAGGAGCCAGAATAGAAAACTAGCGCTTAGGAAACGAAAAAAATGCTTTAAATGCAACAAGTGTGTGAAGAGTCGTCCAGGACAAGACGTCAATCATTGGAAGATATTTACACACAAAGCGTCAAGTTCTCACATTTTGGATAAATGCAATATGTGCACGGCGAATTCAACCCGATTCGAACACGTATGCCCGCATACACTACACTGCCAAGGATTTACAGCCGAATGCATGCCCATATGAATTGAATAAAGAGCGTAATCATCGAAGCATATGCGGCAGTGGCTGCAATTGTAGCCCGTATTGGCACAGTTGCCGCCCACCGACTCTGCCGAATTGACGCATTCGAGCTCAGGCGACCGAGATACACTGCTCGAGTGTATATCGCTTGGTTCACTGTCCACTTGAACCGGCAAGTTGAGATTGAGCCGATCGATAACCTCCGAAATGCCTTTGCCTTTTTTCTTTCTCGTCGTTGTGTCCGCTTCTTCTCGCTTCCTGGCGTCTGCTTGAGTCGAAGTGTGATTCGAGCCTTGTGAGGTTAGTGACGATGAACTGCTCGATACAGGAGACAGAGAAGCCATATATTCTTCCACGTGCGTCTGGTCTGATGAGTCTAGACTCAACTTGGCTCGTTTGTTGCAAACTAGATCTTCGGGCTCGTCTTCTATGCTGCCATTCACATTTTTCAGTCGTTCTAAATTCGTTAGGCCAATACTGGACGTGTCCTCCTCGTCCTCAGTTTTGAATCGATTTTGCTCGGTCATTTGAAATACATTCGCTTGAGAAGCAAAGCTCAGCCGATTTATCAGCGCAGCGGCCAGCTGGTTGAATTGAATCGCGTGTGGTAAAGTTGGCAAATGGCTGTGGTTTAAAAACGAATTTTCATTGAGCGTATTGGACATTTGTGATCGGAGTGAGTTCAAAGTTGCCAGAAGGCTAGCCTGGTTGTTGTTCTCGTCGCTATTCTGCTTATGCTCGCTTTGAAATGAGGATTTGGAAGACTTTTTAGAGACATTGGCCATCAAAAGCGAGTGAATATCTGCGCCAATATTCAGCGGATGAGACTCTGGACTGGGCTTAATCTTGTCGGTAAAAACTGTCGACAATTTGTCTTTCACTTGCGAGAATGCACTTTCATTCGAGACTCGACTATTTGTTGTCTCGCTCTTTTTGCTCGATTTCTTTTGACATGGAGTGAAATAAGCATCGCCACTACTCCCGATCGATTCGGGCTCTGGCACAGCTGTCGAGTTGAAAATGTAGCTGAAATAAAAATTTTTATTTTTATTTGAAAGAAATCGCTTATTCGACTATTTCTCGCTTACCCGGGCTCGCATGAGTTGTGCGACTTTTCCGGATGGCATTTGCTCAGGTGATCTCTAATCGAACTGTGATGCATGCAATTATAGTCGCACCATCGGCAATAGTAAGGTTTAACACGTAAATGCACCCTCAAGTGAACTTTTAAGTTTGACTTGCTCGTACAAACCTAGAAAGCCATTGTTGGAACGACTTTTCAAAAGAGCACCGGGCAAACTGGCCTACCTTGCCGCATTCATTGCAGACCCATTTCGCTTCGTTAAAGTGAATAGTGCTCATGTGGTGCTTGAGGTTCGATGTGTTGGCGAACGTTTTCTTGCAAAGCGGACACTTGGGCATGAACTGGGCGCTCGTCGACGAAGACGATAGTAAAGAACTGTTCATCATTTGAAAGTAGTCGTTGCTTTTTTCATGCTCGCCACAGGCGCCAGCGATAAATTCGGGCTTGTTTGCCGATTTGGTTGCCTCCATGTGGCAACGAATATTTTATTCTAGCCCTTTGAGTTGATCGCTGCAGCCTTGAAATTGCGAGTTCATAAATAGACTGCGATTGAGCGAATTTTTATCGCGCTTGAGAGCTTGCTTTTAAAACCTTACAGAAATAATACGCAGCAATGAATCTAAAATATAGGTTGAAACTTAAAAAACTAAAATAAAAATGGAGTAAACTCTCTCTCTCTCTTCTGAATCAACTGTAGCTTGGCCGGCTTCTTCATAAGCAAACTCGCTCACTTATTACTTTGCTAAG
This sequence comes from Proales similis, assembly GCA_019059635.1. Taxonomy (NCBI): domain Eukaryota; kingdom Metazoa; phylum Rotifera; class Eurotatoria; order Ploima; family Proalidae; genus Proales; species Proales similis. Next base: position 1,186,516 of record JAGVRJ010000005.1, read on the forward strand.
GTGAACAAAAAAAGGAGCCAATTTCACGCTTTCTCTCCCTCAATAACATAATCGCACCTGGCGATTCGACAAGGGTGCCTCTGTTCCAAATAAGGTGTCGGCAGTTTGAACGCTTTTCTCTGATTCAGTTTGACTAAGGAAAAAAAAACTAAGCGAACGTAAGAACGAGTAGGTGGGTGTGATGAATGGAAGTAGAAAGATGAAAAAACATTCACTTGTTGCGTGAAATGCTCATAAGATGAAAACCACAACGACGAGGACGACGATGACGGTCATGATGATGATGATGGTGATGATGACGAGGACGAATACTGCTCATGGGCGATTATGTAATCGGCCAAATAAGACGGCCAAAATTTCAAAGGGTCGGACACGTCGGATTGCATTGGTGGGGCTTAAGGGCAAGCAAGCAAACGCAAGGTTGATTAAAATTAAGCAAAACGATGAAAGAGACAAACGCATCCCGATGAGAATAGCAATCTCATCCATGTCTCTTCATTTCTTCTTGTTTTCTTTTTTTTTTCTGTCCGCGACCCGTTCAATCCACCTAGCGCGTTTGCCACGCATGCACTTTCATCCTCAATTTAATAAGGAATTTGATGATTAAGGAAGCACCTTGACGCAACGCGGCAAAGCATTCACACTCTGGCCAGATTAAAGAAGGAGCGAGGCGCAAGGTGCACTTTATATTTACCAAATGCAAACGAGAAGAGAGAACAAGTTGATCATCGCCGCTCTCTCTCTCTCTTCTAGCTCTTACCGTCAAGCAGTCGTGGTGGTGATGAATGGCCAACGCACATATTCTTAAATATATACATATTCATTTATATATGATTATATAAGTAATCTAATAAGTCTTCGCTTGGGGCGAAATGCGTTTTAAATGAGCGCCTAAGCCAAGCTAAAGGACAAACGATTCTAAAGTGATGAACTCATTTAGCCTTTACTCTCTTTCTCTCACTCACTCACTCACTCTCTCTCTGTACTGGCCGTCCATGTCCCATTTTGATTGAAAGCAATGGAAAATAATAAAGAAAATTGACAGCGTACGCAGCCATTCGCCATTCTATTGCCCATGATTGCCATCATCATGATCGTGATCGTCACCAAGATCATGATCTAAAATAAAATATTGCATTTTATGATAAATACCTTGCAAAAAAAAAGAAGAAATTGCTGAAGCCTACTTTTGTTCGCCTTTTTGAATATATTCTTAATTTAAAAGCGCATTTGTCGATTCGGGAAAAATAACGAACAAACTTGAGAGCATGCGCCCCACTGCACATACGCACATACAAAAAGAGAAAGAAGAAAGTGAGATTGATATAGAAAATAAGAGAGAGAGAGAGAGAAATAGAGAGAGAGAGAGAAATAGAGAGAGAGAGACATACACACTGGGGTGAGAGTGAGAGAGAAGAAATGAAAGAATGAGCGCACTGAAGAATGGTAAGATGGAAAATAAATATTTTAGTTGAAATAATATTAGAAAGTAGATGAGCAGTAGAAGTGGATGAGCAGCAGTAGAAGTAGGAGGACGATGATGACGAATAAAGAAAAACCTAGAGAAACAAGAAAATGAAAATAAATGCAAGGCTGAGGAGAAAAAACAGACTATGATGATGACGATCATGACGCTGATATATTTATCTTCCATTTACATATTCAGGTAGGCATGAACTAGATTATATCATCGTCTATGCTCATCTCTCAAGATCATTATCATTCCTCGATTCCAAAATTTCTTTTCTCTTTCTACTCTTCTCTTTTACTTTCACTTTCTCTCTCGCTCTGTCTCTTTCTCTCTGTCCTATCTCTCTTTTTATCACAGACACGCTCAAGCTGACAAATACAACTTTTTTCTTCATCAAAATTTACTCGTCTGATCAAGTATATAATAATGCTTTGTTAATATTAAATAGAACAGAAACCAACAGACAAATAAACAAACGACAGTTCCTAACTTATTGGCAACACTCTGATGCTAAAACAGCCAAAAATTTAAACACACACGTTTTGTCCCCATATCCCAAGGTCAGGCAGTATGGCACTTGGAAAAGCCTTGTGAAGGCATAATTCAAATATCCGTTAGCTGAGCCTGAAATTAATGTTTAGATCCCTGGCACCGATTTCATCACGCGAACAATTCAAGTCACAAAATGCATTCAATATCAATATCATGCCAATCTATGATTTTCAATAAATTTTCGTCCTCGTCATCATGATGACAAAAGAATTGTGTATTGGATAAAATTTGAAAAAAAATCTCAACACAGAGGAAAGAGCGTTGGTCTCGATAATATTAAATGCGGCCGAATGAAATGGGAGCGTGTATGAAAAGGAAAACCTTTAATCCACGGACGGACGTGATGTTGGCCAAGAGAGAGTATTTCACGATAACGAGCATTCAAAAAGAGGCGCAAAAAAAGGCAAAGAAGATGATAAATGAGAAAGATAAAATAGTTCTCTGCGACTGAGAGCACATTCGAAATAGCTCAAGTCGCGCCCTAATTCGTGATAATCATCTTATTTGACGAGAGGTACGATTCGTCGTGTTTTCAGGTTACATAATTTTCTATCACTCAAACACACACACACGCTCACTCACAAACTTGGTTGCTCGCCAACTTATTCACTCACTTACTCACAAACTTTAGGTTTTTTTGTTCAAGTTGAATTAAAGGAAAACGAGTATGTGCGGCGATATTATTCTTGTTGTTTGCATTTTTCTAAAAGCTCGTTCTAGCCACCGTCATCGCCGATGAGTTTATTTTATTTTTTAGCCGATTGCTACATGCCGTGTAGTAATGTCAAGCAAGTAGAGGGCTTCCTATGCTCGCTCGTTAGCTCAGTCGCTAGCCTAGCTTGACAAACAGGTCGCTATTGTCTGCTTAAGGAGAATAGAATATATGAGAATAGAAGAATGATTAAAGCGACAAGAAACAAGAGACAGTTAGCGATAGAAGAGTTCGCCGCAGAGGATCTTCTTGATTCGTTCTGAGTGCAGTGCAAAATAGCTCATTTCTCTTCGCTCTTTTTTTTTAGAGCCACCGAGTCGAGCTAATAATCTTATCGGCACATTAGAAGAAACAAATGCTGCCCAGCATATTCTATTGTCAATATGGCGTTCAGGAATAAATTCTCAATATGAAACAGAAGAGGCATTCAATGTCTAGTAGTTATCAGATGCTCTCGATCAAACGTGTACAATCATCAGCATCATCATGGTTAAGATGAAAACGATGACAATCATCTTCGTCACTGCCGTTATCGTTGCCGTCATCGTCGTCATCATCGACATCGTCAGGATCGATGTTTTCACGTTGCCAAATTGGCTCAGTTTCAAAGCGGGGCGGTTCAATCAGTTAAATCGGCTCAAATGACGCGCTTTTGGGATCTCTTTTCACGTCTGCTTGATTTGCTTCGAAGCTTCCTGAAGAACCTGTAGCGCTTTTCCGATCTCCCTGCTGACCGAAAAAATTTTCTCGATCATAATGGCCCGAAAGTGAGAAATCAAAGAATGAGCATTGAATGACTCATCAATTTGTCAATTTGATTTTAAATTTAATTTGAAAAACGCTGATTTAGAAGCAAGAAACCAACTTTTATTTTTTATTAACATTTGTATTTGCAGCTTGTGCCAGCGTTAGTCGATCAATGCCTCGCTGAAACGTTTTTGCACTCTGTTTAGGGTCTGTATTGCTAGTTAAAGGGGATGCTCAAGGACGAGGAGAGAAATAATGAAGAATGGTTCGACTCGATGTGGCTGGAGTAGCTGTCTCCTCAGGTGAACTGCCACAATCAATAAGGCGACGCTTAGCTCGAGGCGTTCGTACCAATGTACCGGTATCGTTTGCTTTTTGATCATTGCAAACGTTTTTAATCGATCGCTTTTTGGCGCTTGAATTACTAATTAGATTTTGAAGCTGCGTTTGATGACACGTCGATGATGCGGTTGATTTTTTTTGCCCATTTTTGGGGCTTGCTTTTGTCTTGGGCTTGATGATTTTGGCTTTCGGACTTGTCTCAAACAACGTTGACGATTGGCGTTTGAGAAAAAATTTCTTGGCTGACTCTTTTCTGTCGGGTTCAGTTTGAGAAAGAAGCTCGCTGCCTGGTGAACTGCTACGATCAGAGTCGACCAGGTTTATGGGCAGACTGCTCAACGGATTATCTAATTTCAGAAATTGTAATTTTTGTGTCGGCTTAAGATTGTGCTCGATGCGCTTGATTTCGGTAGACAGGGGCGATTCAGTCCTACTCAGACTTATGCATTCGTATTTGGAGCATAGCTCGCTCTCAATTGACATGTGCGCGTTTGACTCGTTTATTGAACTCAGTCGGTGATCAAAGGCAACAAATAGCGGATCGTCATGAATACCCAGCCTGTGTGGTCGGTATCTTGTGTAGAGTTTCTCATTCGAAATTGTCGACAAGTAAGACGGCAATCGGTCATTTGAACTAAGCTCGACCAGCTCGGCGGTTAGAAAATTACATTCACGATCAACTAGGTCGTCTATTTCGTGCTTTACGTTCCAAAGACGCACCGTGTTATCATCTGAGCAAGTAACGAGCTGGAATATGTCGAAAGGATTCCAGTCGACTGTGGTCACCTCATTGTTGTGACCTTTGAGCACAATCGGCTGAAAGAGCTGCCTGGTCGGCTTGTATTGAGTTAGCGTGTTTGTACAGTAAATGTAAGCGTTCGAGTCAGAAGACCCAGTCAGGAGGAAGTTGTCGCAGCCACTGAGACTCGAGCGTATAAAATTCGACTGATTCGAATTGGGCGCCTTCTTATCGTCTGGTTCGTTTATTTCGTTCACCACTCTCGAGTGTTTGAATGTCAAACAGTCGAACTCATAAATCAGACTGTTCATGCAGTTGGCGTACAGTTTCGTGTGATTCGAATTGAACCGCAAGCTCGAGTAGCCTTTGGACATGAGACTCGAGCCGAACGCATGGACTGGCTGCAGTTCTATTTTGCGACCGGGCTGTATGCGTCTGAGATCCCAGATTTTGACTTGGCCGTCTGAGATTCCGGCCGATGCCAGCAGGTGCTCGCTCTGAAATGCGACACAAGAAACAGCCGAGGGTTTTTTGTTCGTGCTGTGCGCGTTGCCTCTTGGCTTGAAGGCGCACTTTGCCTCGATAGAATGCGCCCGCTGAATCGAATTCACAGAACGAATTAGAACTACCGGGTCAGAGTCGCCGGTCTGCTCTAGTTTTCGGTTGCATCTCAAGTCGAATATGAGCACAGAGCCGTCACGAGAGGCGCTCGATAAAATTGCCGGATTGTTGGGCACATGTGAGATGGATTTGACGCTTTCAGTGTGGCCGTTAAGCTGAGCGATGCGCTCTTGAGTTGACATGTCAAAAACACTTATCTGTTGGCTACCACCGCAGCAGGCCAACTGGCTTGAACTGAGCCAGTCCAGATCGTAAATGCAGCTCTTTTGTGCATTAAGCTCTTGGCGAAGGCGAAATTTGGGATGCGTCTCAAATAGGCGAATGAAACCGTTCTCATCTGCCAGTGCGAATACATTTTCGATTACTTTACACAAGAATTACAATCAAGGGCCGGGCCGAACAAGTGAATGGAATCTCGGAGTTTCAATTGATACCCACCTGGATTGAACCTGACTGCGTACGGAATTCTCTGCAAATAAAACATTAAAAGACACTAATTTTGAATGAAAAGATGAAAAAAAAAACAAGAGTAGAAGAGCAGTGTTTTGAAATTTTGGAACAAAAAAACCGATTTGCCTGATGAGCGAAAAGAAAAAGAGAAAATTACATTTGCGTCGTTTATTTCATATTTGGTCTCATTGCTCGACACCAGATGGACTAGGCTCGAATGCAAAAATTTGAGCGGCGCCACCGGTAGACCAATCATCTCATTTGAAAGTTCAAGTCTCTTCAATGCTTGTACACAATTCGTGAATAATTTTACGAGCAATTCTTGCAAAATAACTAAACAGAATCATCAAATCCAATTTCCCGCTCACTTCAGCACACACACACACACACACACACACACACACACACACACACACCGACACAGAGAACTGCTTGGCTTCGAATACTGCACAATTGCGTATGTGTGTGTGTGTGTGTGTGCGCGCTTCAGTTTCAATTTGTCCGATTTTCAAATTAAGCGACCCATCTAAGAGCGGTCAGCAAAAGAGTGCGTTGTAGGAGAATAGAATTGCCACGGCACTTTATTTAAACATCAATTTCTGAGCCAAATCGTTGAAGGGGAATAGTGGCCGAAGTAGAGGCCGAGACTGGCGTTTCAAAGTCAATCGGATAAATGGGAGCGTCTCGTTTTGACTTTGGCGTCCTGACTGACACGTCTGCCTCTTCAAGTTCGGACTCGTTGCGCATTCGTTTGCGGTAAATGCGAAACAGGTCTTGAAGAATCATTCTGGCGTGCCAGTCCTGGGTGTTGGCTTTGATGAGCATTATGAGCAAGAAGCCTTCGGTGGCTAAATAGTCGGCCACAAACGCCCTCATTAACTTGACTGATTGAATGTCATAGTAGTACGGCCACTCGAGCATTCCGATGATTATCTTGTGTCGAAACGTGAGCTTCAAAATCCATTTGGCCAAGCTGTAGACGTTCAGAATGGCGATGAGCAAAAACCAGAGCCAGAGCAGAGTGAACGCCTTCTCGTTGAACACATTGGCCGGCAGAGTGCACTGAAACTGATGCACGTGAACGTTGCGCACGTCTGCTCTGAAATGCAGGTCGCAGAAGACCACACGAGGAAAGTATTTGGGCTGGAGATAGAATGTCTCGTTCACGTCTGATTGAAAGTAGCGAAAGATGACATTAGCACCGAACGAATAGAACGATGAAGTAGAGTCGAGCTCGAGCAGCTTGGCGGACAGAATAAACACAAGCATGCTCACGGTCAAGTAGAGCGCTTTGACAATCAAGTAGTTGAACATGAGCGGCACGTAAATCATTTTTGTCGGCTTTTTCTGGCGACTTTTGTAGCTGCGTCTGTTTCGGTTGTTTAGACGCAGACTAGACCAGGCCGAGTCTAATTGCTCGTCGAGGTAGACTTGCTCGTAATTGTTTAGAGTGAAGCATTTGTCCAAGTATTGGCAAGCAATTTTCAAATTCTTGTTGAAATCGGCCTCCGAGTGCAGCGAGCTCTTTCTCAGCAGTTCGATCACTCCGTTCAAATCGACCGGCATATGCTTGTAGTGGTTGCTCCTGATCATTGATTTCCAGACGAGATAAGGCAAATAGAAGACAAGGCCCATGAGCAGCGAGACGAGCGGCAGCCACGGATAGAAGCTCAGATGGCCGCGCTTTTCACCGTTTCCGCTGAAGAACGAGTCGAGCAAGTAGACGTCCTTGCTGAAGCAGAGTCCGTTCACGTAGGACATGTCGATGCTTATCTGCTTGGCGTTCTCGTTTATGCACGAGATTTTAATACCAAAATTGTAGGCGTAGATGAATATGGACACGATGAGACAGAGCACCAGAGTTATCTTGCGATTCAGCTTGTCTACATGGTCGTCGGTGAGAAGCTTTTGTCTCGCCTCTATTTTGGCAAACACTTCAATCAAGTCCCAGAACATTTCACTCTTTTGAATCGAATGAGCACGAAGAACGGTTCATCTTTGAGTATGCTCAACGTGCACTTTCGTGCTTGCCCTAGCCTTGACCACCGGCCACTGCTCATTCGCTCTCTCTTCCTCCTTCTCTCTCTCTCTCTCTTGTCGCTCTATTCTACTCGAGCTCACGTTGCGCGCACCGATCTGCGCGCTCACTCAAAAAACGAATTCAATCGCCAACTTTGTTCATCTTGTTGTTTTATTCACGAATTCTAAAAAGCTTTAATTTCAGTCTATTATTCTGCTTGCTGTGGCTAGAGAACTCTTTGCTCTACTAAAATGATTCATAAAAGAGAAAGAGGTTGATTGAAGCTCATTTAAGTTCAAGCTGGCTTCTAAAGAAATTTATAAAGAACAGCCAATGGCTTGTTGAGCGATCAGCTGTGTTTAGGCACGAGTGTAGACAAGCTCGCTCACATCTCCCCAAGGAGTGTCCATTCTCTCGCAGGACTCGAGCGTGTTCTCATAGATCGGCCTGTTGATGTGCATTTCGCCGATCAATTGCTGCAGGACGGCCGCCTCCTGAATATGTTTGGTGTTTATCACATAGCCACCAGTGGAGATGGCGAGCTTCTCGCACATGTCGCCTTGATGCTCGAGTACGTAAGCATCAGCGAAATCAGAGATCACTGCGTCTTCGTCCTTTATGAACACATTCAGGCTGTTGTAGGCAATTATGGTATCAGACACACCATAGGTGGCTGACTCGTCCTTAATATCATACTGGCCCCATGCGCTCACTTGAATGTTCCTGTCTTTGAACACTTTGGTCAATTTTGAATTGAGCAATCCGTGGTAAGGTTCGCAGTTTCCGCAGCTAACAATCACGAGATGTCTGCCCTGTGAGTAGCGACGAGTTACCAGATAAGCGCCGTAAAAGAGGCCATCTGCGAACGCGTCACGTTCGACCTTGTTGCCAGCCGTCTGTTGGTCGCCGAATAATTCGTAAGCCTTGGCAAACTCGACGTTGTAGATTTGCGAGTCCGAGGTCTGGTAAATTGACGAGCCGTTCTGAGTGACTGCGATTATCGAGTAGTGGTTGTCGGCTATTCAAATTCAAAGTTCCAATCGCTTCAGTCTGAATAGTCAAAGAAAAAGGAGTCACTTACGAGTCTGGGCGAACAGCGATTTGACGGTTGCGCCGACCTTTTCCAAACTGTAGTCATTGTTCTTTCCACATGGCAGGACGACAAAAGCGAAATCCGCTCCCTCGCTCATCTTGTCTGAATAGTCGTTCGAGACCGACTGGCCGGCGTAGAACTTTTGATCAGCAATCTGACAAGTGACTAGAACAATTCGATTTGAAGCTATTCTGGACGAAAATCGAAGGGAAGAGATACGTACAGCATTCTTTGGGGGCACTGACCACCACTGATCTGAGTCGAGCGTGATAAGCGAACGCCTTGAACAAAGAGCATTTAGCGTTCGGGTTGAACGAGACAAGCTGTTGACAAAGTCGGTTCCATCCGTCTTGATTGACGGCCTGCAAGGCGTCACGGAAATGAGAGTGACGCTGGGCGCCGAATATGGCGTTGCATTTGCTGACGGCACTAGCACTTGGTGCTCGAGGTACGGCCGAAATGGGCTCGCAACTGTTTTTCAAGAACCAATCGGACGGCTTTCTTTCTTTGAGCTCATAGTTGGCCTTGCCAAGTAAGCCTTCAACTCGGCCAGTGTACCATCGTGTGAGTGCGACCGAACAGCTCTTTGAGTCATAGCAGCAGACCTGCATTTCATTCTCGAGTCGAACGCAAATGCCGTTGAACTCGCGAATAAACTCGACACCGTTCTGGGCGAAAACGGGCAGAGCGATCGGCTGGCCGTTAAGGAACGCCTTCTCACTGCTCAAGCCGTAAGTTTGTCCGTCGATGATTACGTCGATTTGACTCTCTCCTTGGGTGTTCAATACGATGCTGAATAGAGAATGGGCTTGGTCGTGAGCAAGCAAGTACGAGCAATGGGGCACAACCAAATGAACATCTCCGTCGAACGCAATCACGTTGCGTGAATTGAACACAGTGCCAACCAACGTGAACTGCCGCATCGATCTGTACTTGTATTTGTTTATCAGCGACTTGATGCCCAGTCCGTCGACATTTCTAACCGAGGACGCTTTGTATGTGATTATTCGATCGGCCAGTTTGAGCAGGTAGGCTCTATATTCACTGTTGAATTGATAAAGAGTTCGGGCGTTGTTCAAAAGCCTTGTGGCAATCAGGTTGTTGCTGAACGTGCTCGCATGCTCGTTGTAGGCGAGTTGCGGCAGCCTGGGCAAAACGTAAGCCAAACGAGGCGAGACGTGTCTAAGGCTCAAGTGCAGTAAAGTCAACTTTTCCGATATTTGCCCGTAGAGCTTGAAAAGCCGCACGTGCAGTGGCTCGCTCTGCTCGTTTGAACCGCCGAATGCAAGCTCGGGTCTGAACTCCAAGAAAGGAAGCAGATCGGTGTAGAAGCCCAAATTGGCACCGACCACTTTTCCGATGTCTTCTCTGAGCGCTTTGCGTCTGGCCCGAATGTCGACCACAGCTGGCTCCAGATCAGCCTTGAGGACTGCATAAGCATCTCCAATAAAGGAGTTGAACTCGCCGCTCACGGCAAGGTCATTACGAGCAGTGCCGAGTATGTCGCTTTGAATTTTAGCCCAGAAACGGTTCCACTGCATGTTTAGAGTCATTATGCTCTCTTCCAATCCATTATCGATCCTTAGGCTTGCTTGCATGAGTCGTTCGATTGTGTTGCCGTTCTGATCAATTTGATCCAAAGTCTCAACTGCAACAGTCTCATTGAAAATGCCAAAGTTCAGTTTGTAGCGATTGCCGTTCGTAAATGTCTCGAGCAGAACTGTCAGCCGATTGTTCGCAGCGTCGAACTCGCTATTCATCGTTGCCAGTAGACCAGCTCCCTTGCTCAGGCGACTGGTAACCTTGAATACTCTAAGTGGGCTGGTCTGTGTCTCGGTATCAACTGCGTACTGATTCTCGTCCGGATTGACAAGCGAGAAGAAGATCTTGCGCTCGCCTTCTTTATCCACTGAGAATTTTACCAGTCGAGCGACGCGAATACCCAAATGCTCTAGACGGCCGTTGTGTTTGTTGAATTCATTTTCGTAGAGAACATTCAGACTGGGTCGATTGAGGCTTGCCTCAAGTGCCAGTTGGTTGCGATTCAAGTCACTGTTGAGATCCGCTCTGACGCTGAGCTGATTTTGCTTGCCGTTGGCCAGCTCGTAAGAGACAGTGGCCAACAGATGAGTCATTCGAACAGTTCTTCGTTTGTTATAGTGGAATTTAATTGACTTGAAGTTTTTCCCGTTGGTGAGCTCTGCGCTCAGACGGCTTTCATTGTCGGCGACCTTCTCTCTTTTGAGATTGAGGTACACGAATCGGTTCGCATCCTCGTTGTGCTTGAAATTGATGCCCACCTTTGCCTGGAACTCATTTTCATCGCTCTCTTCGTCAGCGAGTCCGTAGTTGGCTTCGTAGTTCACTCTGATCTTTCGGCCTGGAATGTTGATGTCAAACTCAACATCTCGCACACCGTTCGTCCACTGGTCGTAGTCTTGAGCCTTCAAGGCATAGCCGTACTCAATTTCAAGCGGAAGCTTGCTCGACTTGACTACACAGCTGCCCAAGTTGTAGTAGGTGCTTCCTTGCGTTTGAATCTTCATTATGCATGTCTTGTTGCCCACTGAGCCGGCCTGGCTGCTCAGACGGTATTCGGCCACTATGAGCTTGTTGGTGCTCGCATCAATCTCCCTTACGTAAGAGAAGCTCGTGCCGGCCGAATAGTTGCCTCGGACAAATGAAATGGCCAGTAGTCCGTTGTGTGGATTGAATTTCTCGTGGCTAATCTCCAGTCGACGAGCCTGAAGTCGAGTGTAGATGTCGGACGAGAGCTCGACCATCAGATGACGATTGGGCAGCGCGTTTTCTCCCAACACTCGCTCAACGTTCAATGCTGCTTTCAACAGTGTTCCGGTCTGGCATCGAGCATCTACCAAAATGTTGACCAGACGTCGATCAGACGATTCTTGCCGATCAAACTCGAGGCCCAAGTGAAGTTTGGAAATTTGCAGCTGGGTGCCACTGATCGAATTAAGAACCGGCTTGATGTTCTGCTCAATGTCAACTGTAGCCGTTGAGCATCGGGCACCGGCACAATTTGAACTGGCCACAATCTTGGCGGTTTTTACCTCCGGGCTGGCGTTGTTTTTTAATTTTATGTTTATCTGTCGATTTGACACGTCATTTTGAACAGACCGGATCGAATCGATTTCCAAATAGGTAACAAGCTGACTCAGTTTGGAATGATCAGTCTCAAGCAAGTAGTGAACTTTTCTCTCGCCTGTTGCCTCCACGCTCGTGTATTTGAGCGTTTCTTTGACGTTCAGCGATTTGCTTGCTCCTGATATGAATTCGGGCAAACTCAACACGGAATCGACCTCTAGACTCACGTCTTTGCTGCTCGGCGAGTATTTGTAAGTCGATTTTGACTCAAAGTTGACGTTTACTTCTTTAAGCGAAACTACCATTCGTCTGGACGCTTCTGTTTTCTCACGAACGCCGTCAGTGGTCAAGTAGGCCGACTGAGAGAATAGAGCGATGTTATAGTCGGGCGCCTCAAGTCCGCTCGGATGAGCTCGTTTAAACAACGTGTCGATTCTGAGGCCGTCCAAGTCTCCTTTAGCTCGCTTCTCAAGCACCACTTTGAACTCGCGCTCCGTCGGCTCAAAGTCCAAATGCGCGTATTTCAAATAGTTGTAGTGATAGCCAATTAGCTGATCGTTTTGAGCTCGGTTGTCGGTACGCACTTCGAATCTGAATCTGTTGTTCACGTCGCATTTGGCCTCGAAATTTCGGAAGCTCTTGAACACATATTTCACTTGTCCGTTGCCTTCGAATTTGGTTCCGTTGGCCAATGCTTTCTCATACCTGACGTCGAACTCTCTTAGCAGCGATCCAGGCGATGATCTTATGTTACTGGTCGACTCAAGCTTCACAGACCTCACATCTCCCAATTTGATCGTCTCGAATTTGGCCGTCAGCTGACCGTTGTCCAGCACAAACTGGGAGTTTAGCTGCGACAGGCCGGTCATGATAAGCAGAAAGTCTTCGCTGGCCAAGTTGAACAAGAATCTGTGCTTCTCGTTGACGACGTCGCTCTCCATGTCTAGATTGGCCTTGACGGCACCTTCGAACTGAAGAATTTTGGCGCTCAATCGAGCAGCGAGGCTTTGCGCCGGTAGCAAGACATCTGAACTTTGTCTCAGTTTTTCCAACGAGCCGCTAAACTCTCCCTCAAGTCTGAGAGCTGTGACATTGTTCTTAAGAAGGCTTAGAGCCACACGTTTGGTATTTTCTTCTTTGCTTCGTAGGTAATTGATCGAAATCGAGTTCAAGTTCTCGTTTTCATCAATATTGAACAGAATTTGGCCCAAGCGAGTCTCTTTGAGGACTCTTTTGTTTATGTTCGAAAGAGCCAAAATGGCATTTAATGCATTTTCGTTAACTTGATTGAGATCAAGTCTCAGAGTGTAGGGAGTGTCGGCACCCGAGCGAGGTGTGTTTACTCTCACTTCGACTTTCTCCAGCTTGAACGGCTGCGGAATCAACTTGAACAAGACCTCAACGCCATGGTCAAGATTTCGACGCGCAGATTTCATTTTGAAGAATATGCGGCTGTCAGTTCGGCCAGAAGCATCCGCTTTATGACCAAACTTAATAGACGCGGGTGGATGCTGGACAACACCGTTGCGAGTGTACTCGGCCGTCAAATCAATATTGGACTCGAGAGGTCCACCAAGCAATCCGCCGTGAATCTTAAATTCGAGAGGACGGCTCGATTTGAGCAAGAAAAGCACAGAGTGGTCAAGACCGCTATCTCCGCCTCGATGATTCAAGTCAAGTTTGGCATCGAAAGTGTTGGGCTCCTTGAACGATTGATCAACGTGCAGGTTCATGCTCAAGTCCAAGGCGGTTGGCTGCAGTGTGTAGCTCATCTTCAAATGGTTGGGTGTGGCGCTTTTGTAGTCGAAATTGAATGCGATCTCGGGAAGCATCTTTGACTGATCTTTTTTAGCGTCTACATCAGTGGCGATTGAAAATTGGGTGAGAATTTTGTTGCTCAACTCCAATCTGGCCTTCAACGACTCTTTGCTGACAGAATCTATTTCACCAAACAATTTAAATCGGACATCGCTGGTGCTGACCGCGCTCAATTGGACATTGAACAGCCGGTAGACATGACGATGTGTTTCTCTTTTGTCCACATTAACATCGAGGCGAAGTCGCTGCTGAACTTGACCGTCAGTGCGGCTCACTGAGCTTAGAACTCCGTCTAGATCGTAGCTCGACTCATTACGGTTGATGTTGAACTCGACTCCGATCGATTTGATGTTTTCCGGATTTCTAATTGAGACCAGATAGCTGTATGGACCAGCCAGAATGAACCTCGGTCGACCATATTCGTTCTCGTCGTCGAGCAAGATTTCGGGATCGTTCAAATAAGAGAAATCATCGACAGCCATTTGGAGATCAAACTCGGGCCGATCGGCCGACCAGCACAAGTTGAGTCCAGTCGCCACGCGGAAGTTGTCCGATGTGCATTTGTTCACTACCTTGCGGCTAATTTTGAAATTTCTCACCTCCTGGTACTGGCCAGCGACAAGTTTGTAAAATCGGCCGTCGACTCGAAGCAAGTCAATCTGACCGCCAGGCGAGAGTTCAATGTTGTAGCTGATTTTTTTCGCTGACTTGACTCCGTTCACGTTCAGTTTGGCTCGACCATTCAGCACAACCTTTTTCTTAATTGAGAGCTTGCTTGCCTGAGTGAGCAACACTTCAAGTCGCTTGTTCAACGAGCCGGACAAGCTGTAGAAATTCTGCACGGTGAATTTTTTTCCAGTGGCGTCATGCACTTTGGAACTGTTCTTCAAGTAGAGAAGCGATGCGCTCAGATCGAGCAGTGAGTTGAACTCAAATCCGTTTGCCAATGGCTGACGAACTCGCGAGTCGATTAAAAACAAATTCTTTATCGTGTTTATCTGAGTGTAGAGCGTGCTCTCCTTCAAGTTGAGAATATAGTTCAGCAGTCGATTGATTTCTTCGGCCGAGTCGAGCTCGGAGTAGAAGACATCAGATCCGTAGACTCGCACCGAAACGAATAGGCCTGGCTTCTGGTCGGTGAAGGCAAGCTTTTCAGCCAATGCCTCCAAAATGCTGGGCAACTCGCCGGGCGAATTGAAAAGATCCTGCACAAATGAGCCTCTTCGGACACGATCGACTAAAATCGACTTGACCGCATCGGTCAAGCCCTCAAGTCGAATTGTGGCGTCGATGAAATTTATTGACATGCCGAAGGCGTGAATGGTCACGTTCAAGTTAATGCTTCGCGGCACGATCGTGTTCGGCACGTAGATCACAGATGCGTCGGTCTCCAATGCGGCGTCTTTCAGGAAATCGTATCTGTATCTGTATCGGTTCCATGAGAGCTCTTTAAAGTTAAGAGAGAACTTTTCCTGCACTCTCGGATTGGCCAGAATCGCGTTCAAGAGCGAAGTGTGTCCACGCTCTTTGGCAAAGTCGATCACATAAGTGAGCACTTGAATGTCGTTCTCGTTCTCCAAGTAGGCACTTAAATGCTGCTCGGCCAATGAGTAGAACTTTTCAGTGTCAGAGCATTGCATGATTATTCTGAACGCGTTTATTCTCAGCTCGGTGTCGTCATCGAAGTTTGGCCCGAAGTCAGTGAGACCGTCAGGTGTCAGTATAGTGTCGCAAGAGAATTTCCTCAGAGCTTGAATAGCATTGTTTCGAACCTCAAGTGAATTGGCCGCGTTCTTGGCACATTGGCTCAGAACTAGAGGATTGGCGATGAAGCCAACGTTGCCGACAGCTTTCAAGGCGCTGTTCACCACTCGCTGTTGAGTGGGCTCACTGCATTCGTTGATCAAATGTTTGGCAAACAGGCTGGTCCAAGCTTCCAACTGCTCGGCGCTGCACTCACTGGAGCGGCAGTGTGAAGCGATCAGCGATGAATAAATCAGATAGAGCTTGTTCAAATAGGCAAACTCGAGCGGCTTTCCGCTCAAGTAGTCTCTGAATCGATTCAACAATTGAGCAGACGGAGACTGAATTCGAGCCAGAGTGGTCAGAATTGGGTATTCGGTGATATAGAGCTGCTCTTCGAAAGCACCTTGATCAATCAGAGCCAATACTGCGTTGAACGAATTTTCAGTGTTGGCAAAGATCAAAGCATGCGCTACTGAAGTGCTACACAATTCGACTTAGGAATGAGACACTCTCACAAGCGAGTGACTAGACCTACCTGGCAAGGTGGCAAGTGGCGTTTGCTTGCTGATAAATCTGCTCAAGCTGGATTTGATTCAGCGTTCGCAGGTGATAGATCAATTGTCTGAGTTGATTTGAGTGGTCAATGTCAAGGCCACTATTGGCCGCATTCTGGCACAAAGCTGAGCTGAACCGAGTCAAGTCAAACTGAGCTGAGTCGACGTCTTGCACTGGCTCGCTCGAGTACTCGAATTTGATACTGGCGTCGGCGAGAGATGCCAAATCTTGATCAACGATCGTTTATGATTGTCAAGAGCTAGTCAGTTAAGCATCTTACCCAGCGCCATCTTGTTAGTGCCCGCAAATTCGGACACAAATTCGAGCTTCTGTTTCACTTGAGCTTGAGCGCCGCCGTTGCCGTTGGCGCCGATTTTGTAGGTTGAGACCTCACTGCATTCAACTTCGTCAATTCTTCCGTTCTTGTGCTCAACTTCGCATTTGAACGACTCAATGAACAAACGGCCCTGGTAGAACTCGGCAATGCTCTCGTACGGCACAAATTCAATCGGGTTGCTCTTGACATTTTCGTTCAATGTGCATCGCTGCAGTGACTTGTGCTTGATCAACTTGAATGTTTTGCCTGGCACATAGTCCTCTTCACGATCGAGGCGATACGTAGTTCGGCAGTTGCCCAATATGTCTGTTTCGTACAAAGTGGCTGATTTGTCACTGCTGTCAGGCAGCTGGTTCAAACTGCTCTCCGGCTTGCTTTGAAAGGCACTGATTATGCCTCTCTTGACGTTGCGCGATCCAACCGAATCAGCCGGCACGAATTTGAGAGAAGACTCAATCTGGCCGTTGGCATTCAGCCTGAACACCACCTCGTTGGTGTCAAGATCGTTCACCAGCGACAGGTCGTTGCTATTCTGTCCTTCGAATCTCGAGCCTGTCAATCGCAAAACAAATGAACAGCCCGAAAGACGCGACACTGCCACTTGAGTGTGTAGTTCGGCCTCGTTGATCAGCTCGTCGGACGCATCGTTTATCCATAGCCGCACACTGGTCGAATACTTGTATGAATATGTAAAGTCTTGCTGATAGTTAACGGGCTCCAAGCCTAGACGAGCGTGAATGGATCAGCGAGTAGAAAAATTGAGAGCAGACTGAATTGAGTTACCATCACAGAAAGGGTCTGCTGCGTCCGGTACCGGAACACTCAAAGTGCCGATAAACAGACAAGAGAGTAATAAAGCTACTTTCTCACTTCTCATGGTTGTCTTTCTCTCCAAAGAAGTTTGATTTGGTTTTTTCCGAGCGCTTCGCGCGTCTATTTATATTTATTTACAAGAGGCTGTACTTTGGTCAACTGCAGATCAGTGGTAGCGTAGCACTCCAAAATTCGAGTGGCACGCGTTCACTTTATCATTCTGATCGTTTGAGCCGAGTGCAAAAACGAGAGCACTAAGAGTCTACGGCTACGAAAAAAAATGAAAATGTATGCAAAAAATGCCTTTTCATTTTACTCTCACTCGAGAATGGCTTCTTTTTTATCATCACATAGTCGATCTCACAGTAGCCACTGGGTCTCATCACTTTTCACTAGTCTCATCACTTGGAAGCTTATCAGTTGGTGCTGGCCGAGTGTCGACCACTGCTAGCACTCGAGTGTCGTCAAAGAGCAAAATTGGGCTATCAGACAGACACGGAGAATCAACATACCTGTCCGAATTCCCAGCCCCAAAATCGAAAACAAGTGCTCTAATTTGGCCCAAGCTGGCCTCATGCGAATCTATTCCAGGATAGAAAGTAACGCACAACTTGATCTCTTGATCGCAATTTATTTATATCAGAGATAAAGAGAATATTTCAATTTAGATGATGACGATGATGAGTTGATAAGCCTTTCGCTCAATAAATAAATCTTTACGAACAAAACTAGAAAATAGAACGGTCAGCAAGGGAAATGGTATTATTGACCATCGCCAGTTAGAAAGTTAGAAATAAAAAAAAACAACGAACAAGAGAGAGAGGGGAAGGCGCATTCAGAGAGCAGTAGCACGTCCCGCTGTAGTTGAACCAGCCAGAATTTCGTCTCGATTAAGGCCGTACTCGGCGTCCAGTATGATCGTGTGCTTGACCATTTTACATACTAATAGACGAATTACGTTTGACGTTTCGGACAGCAAGTACTTGCCGGCCTCGGCGGCTGTTTCAAACTGTGAATAGTGAACGTTGTTTATTTTAATTATCTTCGTGTTCGGCTTTAGAAAGTAGCTGTGCGACGCCGGGCTAGAGTTGCGGATCCTATTTACATAGATCGATTTATCATATAAACCGTCTGACAACGAGAAGCCGTAGTCGTGATATCTCTGGTCTCTTTGTATGAAGATTTCGATCAAATCGCCGCCGCATTCTGAACTCGTCTGCCCTCTATTGTTGCTGCTACTGCTGCTATGCTGGCTGCCGTTGTGGCTGCCATTCAATTTTATGTTGTCGTAGTTTTTTGAAATTTCATTCACCGACTGCTGCTGCTGCTTCTGCTGGTCTTCGCTCTCTTCAATAATTAGATCGTGGCCATTGCATGAGCCAGTGTGTTCAAAGTCAGCTGGTGTGTCGTCGCTGGCACCTGACTTGCTCGTCGGCTTTTTGTTTAATCGAACGTACGAGGTCTGAGCCGATCCGCGGCGTCTCATCGATGAATTTCCTGGCCATGCCGATGGTGGCATCGGCGGCAGCTTGTCCAATTTCTGTTCGCCTGAATAAAACAAGAATATAGAACCCGACGTGTGATTGAAGCTGAATAACGGACTTACTCTTTGAGTCGTTGTTCTTGTTTACTTCGCCAATTGAGAAGCTCTTGTGTGAAATTACATTTCGCATGAGCTTCTCGTTTCTGTGGCTCGATTCGGCAATTTTCGCCAAGTTTGACTGGAAGCGGCCAGAGTCATTAGAATTGAATGAAAATCCGACTCTTCGAGTCGAGTTTTCGAAATCGCGTTGGCCAGCTGCAGACAGAACGGACGCCTTGCACGTTCCATTTGAACAGCTGCTAGATGCGCGATTTGAGTTGAGTGCATTGCCTTCGAAGCATTCGTGGCAAAGTTCATAAGTGGATATGATATTCTGTCTATTGCGCAGGCTGTTGATTTCATTGCAGCGGGCGTCTGCCTCAGGCGAAGAGCAACTGCTCGCGTCTTCGTTCTGCTTTAAAATTTCAACCTTGGTCGGAGTCGAGCATCCATTGTGAGTGAATCGAACCGAGTTGTTGCTGTTTGCGCTCTTGTTCAGCGAGCTGGATGGTGGCGAGCAGCTGTCAGTTGAAGATGCCGACGATTCAACCTTGAGAGTGCGCTGAATGCTTATCGGCAGTTCAAGGCCAGCGCCTCTATTCTCATTCATGTCAAGTTGTTCGTCAAGATCTTGACTGTTGAGCTCAAGATCCTTCAACACTTCGTCCAGCTCTCGTTCAACTGCGTTTATGCTATCCAGACTGCTCGCCTTCTTTTTTATCTCGTCGGCTATCATCTTGTATTGTTGACTCAATTTGTCCAGTGGCTTGTTGAAGGCGAATCTCTTTTCAAAAGGCAGTGCTCGCTGTTGTCCCACGCTACTGCCCAGACCGAGCTGGTTGCGCGTCATTTGTTGACTCTCGGTCGGGAAAGGAACTTTAAATTTTAAAGCATTTTGACTCGAACTCGGCCAGAGATGTTAAGAATGAGAATCTCTTACGCATTCTGTTTGCCGAATTCTCACTGTTTTTGTAGTTTATTTTAAGATTGTTGAGTGCACGCGACGAGTCGACAAACGAGCTCGGCTTTAGATGACTGCTTGAAGGCCTTGAAGATGATCGGTTGTCGAGTTTGCGCGATATTTTCAATGTCACAGCGTCTCCGGCCGACTGCAGCAACTCAATGGCCTCGGTCAATGACTTGCCGCGGAGTGAAACGTTGTTTATGGCCAGAATTACGTCGCCGACATGAATCGCGTTTGTCCTTGAACAGAATTTTCGTTTGCAAGACTTGCATCTGTGCCAATCGAGTCACACTACTTACCGTTCGGCTAGTCCGCCTTCGGTTAGGGCCGAGACGAACATCGGCTCGAACAGGTCATCGCTTCCCGATATGGTAATTCCTAACGGGCCGCCGTTTCGTTGTAGTTCAACTGTATAGACCACCACTTTGTCGTCCAGATTCTCTTCTTAATTGTGCTCGCCAGTTAAATGCAAATCTCTCGGTCGCGTCAGGACTCTCGCTTACCCGTATATGACTCGTCTTTTTTTACCTTGAGCTTGACCATGTCCTCGTTGGTGCTCAGCAGTTGATTGATTTCAGACAGCGGCTTGTTGCGTAGTGACACATTGTCGATGAAGAGTATCTGATCGCCAGTCTGCAGCATTCCACTCCTTTTACAGACGAAAAGAGCAAGTTAAAACAAAAATCGAAAAGAAGCAATCAGCTCTCATGACGAACCTGTATGCTACGCCGCCTTTTATCAAATCGCAAATGTAAGGATGCATTTCGGCTGCATTGGGATTGCGCGGATCTTAAGAGGGCAATTTTAGACTTTGATGACTGGTCGAGTTGCTTTGTCAACTTACAAGCGAGCGTCAAGCCAATGTTCAAATTCTTTTTCAACAACTTCACTTGAAACACTCCGCTGGTGAGCAAGATGTTGTCTATGTGCGGAGTTGGAATCAATTTAGCCCGAGAGAGCGAAAGCGATTAAAATTTGATCACTCACCGGCCACGTCGAATTCAGTGACAAGAAATAGCTCAGAGCCTGACTCTTTGATGAGCTGACGAGCTTGCTCTAAAGAAAGGCCCTCGATCGACTGGCCGTTAACTGAAAGAATTCGATCGCCCGGCTGCATAACCCCCGAACGTTCGGCAGAGCTATTAGGCTCCACGTAGCCGATTATGGGATATGAGCCGACGTGGCTGATCGGCTCGCCGCCGTTGGCCATGATCACCGTGCTATTGGCACTCTGCAGAGTGAAGCCAAATGTGCCGCTTTGATCCGCTTTCAGACTGAACTCGACCTTTTCGGGGTGGCTCACTTGATTTGTGTGCAGCGATGGACTGCACGAGTTTATTGAACCTTGATTTCAAATTTCGATTAGATCTGCCCTCGCGTTGCGACACATGAGCTCACAAGCGTGAACTAATAGAAAAGCTAATGAAACAGAATGCGAATTTACCAAATTTCTGAAGATCGACGAGCCGATACTCTTTGCTAAGATCGAGCAGCGATTTACTACTACCTAGAGAGTGAGAGAAAACATTCATAAATAAATGCATTCTTAAATTAAGAGTAATAGATTCGAAAAACAAAAGCAATTAGGTCGAGTGAAAACCAGAGAGGAAAAAAAAACGAAAAAAAAGGAGCCGGATTTTCGACCGGGGTGCTTGAGTAAGAATTGATCGGCAAAACGAAATGAAGAGGATAAACGCAAACGAAGCGTGTTTCTAATGTGCGCTTGTGATTATTTTAAAAGGCAACTTGTCTACTGTTCTATAGGAGGAGCAATGTGTGCAATCGGGCTGCACTTACTAATCGAATGATTTCTGACGCGGGCGAACTGATGCGGCGTGGACAAGACACCATTCAGATTTTTCATCATATTCTCATAGGTCTTGTTTCTCAGCCTCTCGGCCGTGTGGTTTTTCTTAAGCAGCTGACTCAAGTAGTTTTCTTCGATGCCCATACCAACGGTCCGTGCCGTGCCCTTCGCAGCTTGGAAAGCAGGCGACAAGCGACGGCTCGTCTCGTCGTTCGAATGGGCTCGAATCGAACTACTGCTAGACTTTAAGGCGCTTATTACTGAGCAATTATTGCTGCTTGTCGAACTGTTCAGACAACTGTCCGGCGTTTGTCCGCTTATTCGAACACTGCCCATGCAAGCTAGGTCAGACTCGTTTTAGTGTTTGAACCATCATCATCGATTCGAATAAGGACCAGAATGAAGGTGGCGATGAGCACCGTCGTCTTCATGAACAAAACAGACAGAAGTAGTCAATTTGCTTACTTTTACTCGACTGCGGCTGACTGCGGCTCAGCATCTGACTCAGGGGTAGTATTTCGATCCTCGAGAACTCGCCGGTGCAGTTTTGCAAGATCTGATTAGCGTCGCCGAGTGAGACGTTATCAAAGCTCTCGTCGTCAATTGACAGTATTTGATCTCCGACGTAAATAGCGCCGCATCTTCATTAACCGATTCGTTCAACTCTGACTGTATTCGAAAGAATTTAAATTTGAACTCACCGGTCGGCAATACTGGCGGGCTTGACGCTCTCGACCAAAATTTGACTCTTGCCATTGCTGCTTGCTTTGCTAGCAGAGAGCTTGATGCCGATTTGAGAGCCAGGCGACTTTTCGATTTCAATCAGCAAAGGCCCGTTCGAGTTTTTGATCGAATCTATCGCACCCAAATGAGTCTGTTAGAAGTAGCCAACGGGCAGCAGAGAAGATCGGTCCACTCACCCACAATGGCCGAGTCGTATTCGATAAGAAACAATGTGAGACCTTTGCATTGTTTCATGATGTAATAAGTCTCTTGAAGTGACGCATTGAGCACATTTATGCCGTTAATGGCCAGAATGCGGTCGCCGATTTTAAGTGTGCCCTCGCGATCAGCCGGTCCACCGGCGCGAATATTCGTCACAATCAGCGGTCGCGATTTCATCGAATCATCGCTTGAGCCGCCACGAATTGTAAATCCGTACGAGTGGTTCTCTTTTTCCAGTTGGATGTGAACAGTTTGCGATCTAACGGCATGATGTGGATGAATGGCTAGTGAAATGGGTTTAAACGAAACGCTTCGATTTTGAAAGTGACGGACTCGACTTACGCCACGGCGGAAGGTTGTATTCAAACTCAAGACATAGACTGTCGCCGGCGTTTTTTATCAGCTCGATAATCTCTTCATGCTTAAGGCCTTGCGTTTGAATGCCATTTATGGACACTATCATGTCGCCGACTTGAAGCTCATCGCATCGATGAGCAATACTGCCCGATTTCAAATCGCATATTCGTGGCCGACTGTCCTTGTCTGTTCCGCCCGATATGGTCAAGCCAAACTGAGTGTTGTTGGCTCGAATAAGCTCCACAATTGAGTGTCCTTTTTGAACTAGACGAGAGAAATTGTTAGATCGGCGCTGAATAGAGGTCGGGGGGGACGAGAAAAATAGTCAAATAGTCACAGAGGAGCAGGAGCAGACAGAGAGAAGGGAGAGGAAAAGTGGAGGCAAAGAGGACCAGACGAACCGAGCATTAAATGTCGGAGTTCTCGATCGTGCTTGATTCGAGCCAGACTGAAGCTGTTGAGCGAAGATGTTGAAGCCGACTTTCGACGCTTGCTGGTGCGCGTGTCAATCGTATTGACCTTGCGGCCCATGCTTGCGTATAGGGCGTTTTTCTTGTTCAGATTGAGCGTCGAGTAGGAAGTTGATTTCACAAAACCGGCCTCGTTTGTGTTGCCCATGATTGCGCGGCCTATCTTTTCGTCTCGACGGGCGAACCAAATTGAAGACAACACAGAGAAAAAGATTTCAAAAACGCGAGCTCATTTGCTAACGCTCTGCGCCCTGCTTTGTTTGGGCTTTCTCGTTATCTAATTAAATTGAGAAGGGAAACACTTGAGCGAGCGAGAGGCGAAATATATAAAAAGCGACTGAGAAAATAACTAGTAGATCGCATTTATGATTAAGCCCGCACAAGTAAGATAGCGCGGCGGACGATGGGACACTTTTTCTAATTGTCCTCTATTTTTCTTCTTCTCGTACCGGAGAAGCGAAGTATAATTGAAACTCTAACGACCCAATATGAAGCAAGCATCAAAACTAAAAAACAACAACAACAACAACTTAATAAAAAATTCATTTTTGTCAAATAAAGCCATTTATCTAAGCGCTCGTAAACACGCTCGGCAGGCAAGTGAGCAGCACACACACACACACACACACACACACACACACACACACACACACACACACACACACACACACACACACACACCGCTTGGCCATTATAGCCTGACATTTGCGAAGCTGGTTAAAGGCTTTGAATGGCCATTGGCTACACTGCAGTGACCCGCTAAGCTTTGCAGGTGCGCCCTTTTTTGCAGGGGCCATAAATTTTTGTTCACGACTCGAGAAGAAAAAATACGGAGTTCATGCTTGTTGTGCGTGTGTGTGTGTGTGTGTGTGATTGCAAATAGTTCACAAACACGGCTACCGTGGTCTAAGTCAGGCAGCCAATTTAAGCGCGGCTTTCTAACTGGCCTTTGTTTTGTGCCCGTCGCCACTCTCGTTCTCTCACTCATTCATTCGTCCATTCATTTTTTTCTTGCTTCATTCATTGCGCTCGGTTGTTTATTGTGCAAATTTAAAATATTTTCATTTGCTTTGTCTCAAGTGGGTGCCAGTTTTTTTCTTCTCCTAAGCTGGTCTCTTTTTTTTTTCTGACTCTTTTCGTTCTTTTCACATCGAACCCATTTGCGTGCATTGTGATGCAGACTTCTTGTGCTGGTTTCTTCAAGTTTGAGATTCGATAGGCAAATTATTTCTCATCCAAAAGTGCGCAGACAACAATGGTCTGATGAGGCGCGATGAGGTTCATACATCTAATTAAATCTGAGCAAATGACAATAGCGGCGGTCAAATATGCGCCTTGTGAGAAAACTATAGCTCAAGCCGGGGCTACGTAATTTAAGAGCCAGAAAAATTGGGCTTGTCTAAATTGCCTCGCATTATACAAGTCGCCTTGTTTGCTGCCAATTGTGTGCGTGGTGTGTATGTGTGTGAGAAAGAGAAGCACGATTAATCTTGAAGCGGACGCGCACGAAGGCGTACAAATACATCAAGAGCATATAATTTGCTTGAGCCGCGCAGCATATTTTCTTTCTTACAATCGAAAGCAAGAACGGCCCGCACCGTCCAGACTCCTACCTATTCAATTTGTAACTCCGATTTATTTATTTTCGCTTATTGATTCATTTGTTTATGAGCCAAAGGTTTCATTGTGTGTGTGTGTGTGTGTGTGTGTTGGTTGGAGGCTGCGAGATGCTGCGCCAAGCCAAGCCCGACGTCCGCGATGGGTGCCAGTACGATCGATCGAGCAAATAAAAGAAGAAAAAAAAAAGAACAAGGCGCGCGAACCAGTGAACGAGTGAATGAGTGAGAATCTATTTTGATGAACTTTCATCGCATTTAATTCGATTGATTACGTTTGGCATGCTGACGGCTGCGCATCAAAAGGCACTCAATGCCAGAACTTGCGAGTTACTCGACGGACGACTTGCTTGCCTGTCTGCTCGCAATCAATTTATTCTTTAGATGAATTCTGACCGCTGCGAATGAATGATTTCGATTGCCATAATCAGCACGAATAAGCAAAGTCTAATTCAAATAACTAGCCTTGCAGTTTTCAACACACGGGCGTCGGAGAAGGCTTGTGAGTGAAGGCGCTAGTAATTTAGATGGGCAGCAACTTGCCCATGCAGTCGCAAAGCGGCTAAATGGCTATTGGCATTAAGCAAGAACAAAACGAAAGTGAAGAGCGCAAATTGACTCCTGTGGTTCGTCGAATTAATGAAGAATGATGAAAATGATGAAATTTGATTTGTGGCCTTTTAAGTAATAGGCGTAGAATTTCGCTGGCTGGCAAGAAGAGCATGATCGCTGCAGGTAGGAACGCCACTACTAATCAACGTCTCCCTGAATGGACCTAAGTGGCCAAGCGAACAGCAAATATGAGCAGCGAGAAAAGCTCAAAAGAACTGATCGGCACATTTGCGTTGATTCAATTGAATTTGATGTGAACAAATGGACGAGAGACAAACTGAATAGAAGAGGAGCGAGCTAGAGAAGGGGCCGAGAAAGGACCGAGCCGATGAATTAGTCGACCAATGAATGAATGAATCAATGTCACCTGGCTGAAATGGACGAGGCCGAGCCTGCCTGTCACATGTCGTACAAATATTTATGATCGGATTAGAGAGTCAAGATCAAGAACGCCAAAGGAAATTAATTTAGGCGTGAGGGCTGAGGTGGTGCTCACATCATTGAGCTGTTGGCTGGGGCGGTCAAGCGGCCTTTCATATATTCGCCCGATCAGATTAGCCTGAATCTATAAATTACAGCAGCAGCCCAACGACCACTGCCATCAAGTAGCACTTTGACGGCCTCGGCAGCGAGCGAAAGTGCTGTGAAACTCTTCTCGACGCAAATTGAATACCATAATTAAGCGCGTGCGATGTCGAGCACCGAATTGGTTGCTGGACGCCTAGGTCAGACAGTCGAGCAAGCTAATGATGCATGCTCTACAATAAAAGCAACTCGAGAGTGAAAATAAGACGCGACGTGCAGAAACTCAGTTCGTGTTGGTCCAAATGGCTTTTTCAAGACGAAGAAAAATACGAAAACGGGGCATAAATGGGAGCGGAGAGAGAGAGAGAGAGAGAGATGTAGAATAAAGGCGAAAGTGAACAACGAGGAGAAATAGGGGAGGCGGTCAGGGGCAGAGGAGAAGGCGAACGAAGCGAAAAATAAATAGGCGTTTTCATACCCGATAGGCGGCCTGATGCGTTTTGAAAAGCAAGTGGTTTTGAAGCCTGTCGCGCTTGAGCCCGTCGGGCTAGTTCGTTGGCCATTTTGCTCATGCCATGTGTCAACTCTGATTTGTTGGCCAGATTCGAGTGGGTCGATGAATCGTGCAAGCTGCTGCTGTTATTGATTTTTAATGACGAACTTGTCTCGTTTGAGGTGCTCTCTTGACCGTCTTTAAGTATTCGCGGACCTGATTTTAGGCCAGTTGCAATCGGCGACAAGCGCTCTACTCACCTGTCACAAAACGGGCACTTTGAATGCTGTGGGTCAGCTGGCCAAGTGTTGGCGAAGCTTTCAAGCAATCTGGTTTCCAGCTCGGCATCTCAAACAGCAGTTGGTTCAACTCGTTCTTTTCGTCTGATCTCCACTTCAATTACAAACTCTTTCTATTCTGCTTGCGTTCGTTCGCGCCTAGTTGACGTTGCGACACTGCGCACTCAGTGCATTTTTCATGTCTAAAATGACAAACACAGTGGACATTTAAGAAAGCGCAGAAATCGAACGAACCAGCCGACCAATGAGAGAAACAAAGACAGGCACACGTCTAGATTCAGACGAGAACACCAACTAGTAAATGAAATGAAGGCTTGAGAACCAGTGGCAAACAATTAAGAAATGTAATTTTTGCTCGGAGAGATAAACAAAATAGAGACGAAAAGACGAAGGGACGAAAACAAGTGTCGCTCGCTGTTGATGGCAGGCGTGTTGACCTAGAATAAGTTCCTTTAAATGTCAATCTAGAGAAAATGGTTGGGGACACGGACACGGTAGAAAGTCTAGTTCCAGGCAGCTGCTTGCTGCTCAAGACTCGTCTTCTCGAACGCTCAGGCAGAAGATTTCTCAAACAAAAATAGGAGACGGTTCAATATTCTGACTAAAATTCGAGTTGGCTGCTTTGACTTTGCGTCATATCGGCTCGGATCTTGAGGGCCAGCCAGCGGCAACATCTCAAGGGCTGCTTGCTCGCTTTTTTGATCGAATGTGAAAGAGAGGAGCACGAGCGTGAGGACAATTGGCTGCCAGGCGTGCGTACCTACATTCCCAAACGAGCTAATTAAACACACAGCAATGCACGCCGCTCGAGTAATTAAGGCAATCGAGTAGATAAACATTTGCTGGCGATTGATTCATCATAGGCCGCACTGGCTACTTTCGGCCCGATCGCTCAATTATAATTTTTCGCTTTGCTTCACAAATGGGATAAACAAATAGGCAGTAAAAGGAGAACTATAGCTGCTGTGGTGATCGAATCGTCGATCAGCTTTGCTCCTACTGCTCATACGACTCGGCTCGGCTCTGCTGTTAAAGAGGCCTGTTTGATTGTAAATAGAGCAGCGAACGCCGCCTATTCTAATTGAATGATTGCTTGGGCTTGATGGCGGGACGCGGCCCATAACGGCTGCAGCATTCTCCGGCCTGTTGGTGGTGTCGGCGCATACGAGATCTGCTGACCGTCTGACGGCCTGCACTCAGTGTATTGGCACATAAGGCGAACTCGTTCAGTTGGCTTATTTAAATCTAGACGAGGGCAATTAATAATCTCGCTGTTTCCTCTTGTTTCGGCAAAATAGCAAAATATTTGCGCGCACGTGCGCCTCAATTATTTTGAAATAAATCAAAACGGAGACCATATTAAGGCGGTCATCATTGACGGCCGGCGTCTTGAGCTTCATCATCATCATCATTAAGTAACCAAACAGACGAGCACTAGACGCCGCCCGGCAATCATCATCATAGTCGTAAGCATCACAAGTTCATTAGACGAATTTACTCAATCTAAGCAATCCGGCTCTTGGCCTCTTCTTGCCGACCATTTGTTGACCAAGACATGCGCAAAGATGGGAAATTCGCGCCGTTTGTTCCCGCACGTTCTGCTTGTAAACGATGACAATTTAGGCCAAGAGGTAATAGGGCTGATGTTGTAAATGGCTCGTTCAATCTCACCTCTGCTTGTTTTCGTCCTGCACAATTCAAGGCGATCGGATTGCAGGTTTTTGGCAGTCAAACTAAATATATAGTAACCAAGCGTTCTCAATTGTGAGCTAAATAAACAACAAGGCTCTTTTGAGAGGAGGCAGAGCGATCTATTCCCACTTGGGTGCGTTTATTTAGTCCGAGCTTATCTTTCAGCTCAAATATTGAATCCATAATCGCTATGAAAATACAGATCACCCAATGGACTCCTGAGTGGCGAGTAGGACCGCATTCGATAAGATTGTGTACGCCGTCTATGGTCTCGGTCTGGATTCGAGCGCGCGTGTGTGTGTGTGTGTGAGTGTGTGAGAGTGAGTCAGTGAGTCAGTGATTGAGTGGGCGCGAGCAAGCAATATAAAGCAAAGGAATTTAAATGAATGAGAGCAAGCAAACACAGGTCAGCATAAAGTGTGTGTTAATGGTTGAAGCGCGCCCACTCCTCTATTTAACGGCGCGCTCGGCTCATTTTCCAGTCCTCTCCCACTTGAGTGCTATTTTTTTTTTTTTTTTGAATAAAGTTATTTAATTTATAAGAGAGAGAGAGCGAGAGAAAATTGCTCGCCAAATTAAGGGTGCGAATAGACGAACAAGGAGAAGAAAGGAGAAGAAGAGAAAATAAATAAATGCTTCAAGTGTCGAGTACGTGCTGAACGGAACGCCAAAAGTAACCAAGACAGAGTTGACCCGATGCATGCCGACCAACAGACGCAAATATATCTGTACGGCGGCAAGCATGATACCCTAACAATAGGCGCCAGGCTAGCCGATCGCATTGTTAGATTGAGCTCTTATTTTAATTGGAAGCCAAGTATTTGCCTCAGAGTGTGCAGACACACGAGTCCGATTCTGTTGTTCGTATGATCAAGTATGAGCTCCAAGAGGACCTTGTACGGCATCTGGGTAGTTTTCATTCACTACCTGGCAGACAGGAAGCGATCAATTAAATAGAAAACGCCTGCGCTGTTTATAAAGCCGAAGCAAGATCGAGGTAATTCAACACTCTGCCCCACTATTTTCATCCTTTTCGACTGCATTCAAATTGTGACCATTCACTCGTTCATCTTTCGGTCTATTTCAAGTCACACAGAATCTCAATGAATGCTAATTTCGAGCATAGTATGTGAGCGCACGTGTCAATCGAGGCCAATTGACGCTTCTAAACTGAGCTGGACTCGGTAAATAAAGAGAGCGATTGTATGCTTGCACTTCGATTAGCAACTGCTCAATGTTTTATGTCGGCCGAGCTGCCGGCAAATATTTTCGATTTTGATTATTGAAACAGCAACCAGTGAGCGAGTTCAGCTCACAGTCGAGCGAGTTTAATTTACTCTAGAGAAAGTAGAGTGCAAATGTGTGAGAGACGAACCTTTCTAAACCGAAAGAGTGTCCGCCTGAGATTTTGGTGTGTTAGCAAGAAAAGTGACACATTCAAAGCAAGCCGGCGCGTCTCTTTGAGCTCAAGAACAAACCGTAGAGATTTGGCTCTCACTCAAGTGTAGACCTGAGATTTACAGTTCTATTTAGCTCGCTGGGCGTATTGTAGTCAGACTAAGACTACAAACTAGGAAAAGTAAAAGAATTAAGAAAATAATGAAACGAATGAGCCCGGCGAACGATACATGGACTTTACCAAAAGGCTTTTTATTGATGTTGATCTCGCTCTTACTTGTGCTGATTTGTTTGGATGATTTACGCAGAACACAGAAACACAACGCGCACACACATACGCACACAAACAAATGGATAGGGAAGAGCCGGTTATACAATCTAGAGGATTTGAAGGTGATTTAGTTTCGACTTGGAATAGTCAATGAAAGTAAAAATTGGCGATCGTCAAGGCAGCATGGAAGGCTAAGGTTAAGCTGTTGTTGGGCCAGCAAGCCAAAACGTGCAAAAATGAAGCGAAAGATTAAATCGAGTTTGGCAAAAATTCGAAAGCAGTGCGGACCAAACCGACCAACTTGAAAGAAGAAAAGCGGACACTGAACTGAATGATTAAAGTCAACATCAAAAAGCCTGGATTAAAAGACAATTTGATTATTGTCATCACAAATGATGATGCGTTGTCAATCGGTGGAGGCTTTTGAGTGACGAGCGCCGAGCAAGAAGCCTTCACGCTCTAAATATAGCAAAATATCAACAGAGAGAGAGAAGGAGCGAGGCACAGTGGCAAATCTTAAAGATCAAGACGAATGCGTCAAACACTGAACGAGAGTGGGATAGATGGCGCAAAAGTTCTTGCAGTCGTTAATTTACAAGCAAACACCCGTGAACTAGCATTTTTGGTCCATGCCTGCCTTGCATTCAAATTCAAGACGAACTGCCTTCAGCTCGGCCTTTTCATGCCAAGTCCAGTCTATTTTCGAATTGAATAATCCTGATTGATCCTGAGCTGATTATGAGCCCATCCCCAGTCTTGTGCTCATACTCCAATAAAACGAGTATTAAGCATCGGCCGAAAGCGAATTTAGGCCAGATGGGTTTATGTAATTTAGACGCTCTAATTTATTCGAAAGATTGATGATTACCATGATATAAACGTTGATGATGATGATGATGATCAAAACGATGATGATAGAAGCGCGATTGTTGTTTTTTGTTTAATATGACTACTCTTGGCCTCAGTTTGAGTATGCACATTCATCGACCAGAACGTCTGCCGAAACGCTTGTCTGGACTTGAGCAAATGTTTTTCTCGATTCGCTTGTTTGCCTGCCTGCCTGCTTGCCTGACGGCCTAATAACTGCGAGCTTCATTTTTTTTTTCCTCCTCAATAATAATAAGAAAAAACCTAACTAGGCAAGGAGCCAGGCAAATAACTCGCGCTGACTAACTAGTTAAGCAAATCGCGTGCAGGCGGCCGAGGACTAATCAAAGGCGAAAATCGGCTTAGAAAAGAGAGCCTGAAAACTAAATCGCGCCTTAAATGTGCTTTGTTGCAATATTAATGTTTCGGATTTAATAACGATTGAGCGCATTTTAACCGGGTCAATCGAATATATGTGTCGAACAGGTTTAAATGTGTGTGTGTGTGTGTCAAACTGAGAATGTAGCCGCCATCCGGTGGGAAAAGGTGACATGAATCTCGCGTCTTGGGTTCTTTTCTCTTTGCCCCTCTCTTCCTAAACCTCCACGAATCGCTCCGCTGAGACCTCCTTAATCAGCTCGACGCAAACTAATAAGACTCGATGGCTAGTTCTAGCGCGCCCGTAGACTAATAGACCTATCACAAACAACACAGAATATTTGCGGTCCAAGAGAGTCGTGAGCTCGGCCTCAATATACTGGGAATTTGGGCGTTGAGTGCGAGTCCAAGCGAAGCGAACTACTACTCGTGGGGAGAATGGCTCCTATCTGAGAAAGTATGCGCGGGCGTAAATAGCGATATAAACAGCGCGCCGTGATGATATTTGATAATTGAAGCAAATGAGTCTTGATTGCGTAAGATTATCTTCTTAGCCTTCTATTTCTGTTTTCTTTTCAGCTCTCTGTTGGTCTAGTATTGTTCATTTAATAGATGCTCTTTATGACCAGCTTGTTTACAAGCTCATGAGCCCGTACAATACATACTCTTCTGCTGCTGCTGCTGCTTCTGTGTGCGTGTTTTTGTACCGGTCGTCGAGTTGCAGTTCGCGCGTCTATTAACCAATTTGCCCGAACCAAAACACAGATAATAGAAGGAAAATATTATTCTGGCTAATCGATCTACAATCGACTTGATCAACTCAAGAGTGTCGGTCATATATTCAACTCAAGTTATTGCTCGCTCGGAGTGCTTAATATCAATTTCTGAGCACAGTCGATTAAACCAAAATAAAAACAAACACTCGAAAAGGTTGACGAGCGTCTTGAAGATGATGAGACCAACATTTTGTCGTGGCCCAATGCAACAAAAAAAGTCTCCCCTCCCCACACACACAAGCAGGTCGAAATAAGCGAATGAGAAAGGAGAAAATGAAATAATTGCATTGAATTATTCACAACTTAAAGTCTTATCTCGTCAGTCTTAATGTGCAGCTCGAAAAGTCGGACCGGATCTGTCAATTGAATTTTCATTCGCGCCATGGCCCATTATATTCTGAAGGAAATTGATCAAGTGAGTTGAGTTGCAGTAAAGGACCACTGAGTTGTTTTAAATGTAAAACAAAAGGAGCCGTTCTCGTTCGAAGCTCTGATCGAAAGTTTGACGTACAAGGCTACCAAAGGCAGTGTGGGACAAGACGACTTTGATCCGCTGATTTTAGAGGACATATTTAGGAAAACGATCGACGACCTAAAGCAGATAAATGAGAAGAGTCAAGCGAAAATAAAGCAGCTTGAAGCCGACTCGCTGCGGGAAAAGGCGTTGTGCCAGAAGAGGAGTGAATCGCTTGAGAGCAATTACAAGCAATCGTTCGAGCATTTGACCGAAATAGACGAGCGAATTGCGTCAATCTCGAGCAAAATGTCCGAGATGGGCTCACAATTGGAAAACTTGAGCAAGCCTCGTTTCAACTTGTACGAAGCTCAGAAGACGGCCAAATACTTTGACAAATTCATGAACGGCGTGGACACAACCGGAGTGTTTGCCGACGATTCAAAGCTCGAGCAAGCGGCCGAGATGATCTACAAACTTCATTTGCTGTCGGCAGATTTAAAAGGGCCAAAGTTCGACCAGGCGAACGTTTTGATCGCCGCCAAGTATGAAGAAATCGAGGCCAAGCTGATCGATCGATTCCACGCCGCATTCAGAGCAAATGACACGAAAGCGATGAAAAAATTCATTTCAATTTTGTCCAATTTCAAGGTAGACTCGGGCCCCATCCTCCCCTCAATTGAATGTTCTTTGCTCAAAAACAAGATTTAAAGGGCTACAACGAATGCGTGAGCCAGTTCATAAAGAACTGCGAAATGGTAAGCTTCATCGCTCGCTTTAAAAGCAATCTTTGAATTGATTCAAATCGGCCTTGTTCTTGTCTTTTTGGCAGAGCATCCTCAATTCAAAAGATTTATTCCAAGAGATTCAGCCGATTTGCAAGCGAACAAACGAAATTGTCAATCAAGTATTTCTAAACAACGAACGCGTCATGGAACAGTTCATCAAAGACCTCTTTCTCACTCGCGTTCAAGTTGGTGCCTTTTCCTCATTCGACTTGAATCATTCGGATGCAAATGAAATTTAAAAAAAAAAAAGGAATTTGTAAACACAAACGCGGAAAAGTATCGCGACAACGATCCAGAGCGATACTTGGACACAATTCATCTCTACTATAGCAAGTGAGTCAATCGTGACTTTTCTCATGACAAATCCTGAAGCCTCAACTGAAACTGGAAGGAACAAGAAAATATTCAAGGAACTGAGTGAGATGATGAAGATACCGGTGGAGAGCGCATTCTTTAATAAACTGCTCAGTGAAGTGTATCAGACACACTTGAAAGACTACTCGACAATGGAGTCGAGAAACCTGCTGGCCAAGCTGCGCAATCTGCTCGATCGGTTCTACGAGTCTATCGAGCATGTGAAGAGAAACGCCCAGGCCGGTTTTGTGTCCAACTTGCTGTCCAAGAACACAAATTCGAAAATTGACGAGTCGTTCATATCACACGACGTTGTGACTCTCTCAATAGACGACGCTAAAAAAGCCATCACTCGAATTCAATTGGTAAGGGCTGTTCACCGGCTCGTTTCGTTCTTGACTAATTAGCCAACTCCGACAGCTTTGCGAGCCGTCGGCTCAAAGCGCCGCCATTGAAGAAGTGTTTGACTTGATCTGTCAGTTCATCTGCAGGGAGCACATGATCTATGCATTTGACTTGCACATAAACGCGCTTCAGTCGGTCGATGCCAAGCAAGAACTCGACCTGTCCACATTTCCGATGATCAAACGCCTGAGCGAAACAATTTATTTATTTGAGAACTTTTCAAATTCAACTGTTCTGCCGGCCGTGCTGTAAATAGTCTCCAACTAATTCGCCTTAATTCCTGGTCTATCCCAACTTGCTTCACTATTTTCGAAAGGTCGAATCCATCGCATTCCAAAATAACAAACAAACTCAAACAAGTGCTAGGCGAACTGGAAGGCAAAGTCGACTTGGCTCTTGATCGGTAACTACCAAAAGCTAGCACCTGTTGAAATAATCACCTTTAATCAAGTATCTCTCTCTGCCTCTCTTTATCTCTGCGTGTGTTAAGAGCGCTCAATACGATTTGCAATCGAGTCAAACATGTTCTGACCGTTGAGCAGAAGAAAAGCGACTTTAAGCCGGAGAACAATGTTAGAGCTGAGCAGCAGACGTTGGCCTGTGTAAAAGCCACTCGAATAATTGAGACGCAAATCGGAAAAATAAACGCCTGCCTTGATGGACGCAACATCAATTTCACGCTCAAAGAGCTCGGCATCAGATTCCACAGATGTGTGTATGACCACCTGTTTCGATTCGAGTACAACGAACTCGGTAGGACTTGCGAAATCCAATTTCATTTGAATTTCGATATTTAAAACGCGACAAAGGTTCAATGGTGCTGATGCTCGACATAGCCGAGTACAGGAGCTGTTCAAAGAATTTTCGAAGCTCGATGGTCGAGCGACTGTTCGACGTGCTCTACAATCTGTGCAACCTGCTTGTGGTTCAGCCGGCCAATTTGCCGGACATTTGCTCGGGCGAGGAGTTGGTAAGAGAAAGCCCTGCGCGAATGCACACTCAAATAGACCAATCGCTTCTTCTTACTTAAACAAAGATCAATCTGAATCGAGACATAATCGAGTCGATTGTGGCGCTTAGATCCGACTATAAACTAATCAAGCAGCAGTTGTTCAGACCAAAACGGCCCAATTGAGCGACTATTTGCCAATCAAGTGCAATCGTTCGACAAAAATTCATTTTCAAATCATTTCTGAATAAAAGTGACCGATCTAAAACTGCACCTATTTTAGGTTGAATTGAAGGCAAAATAACAGACCAAACCAATGAGGCGAGCGTACAAGTGAGCTCGTGCCCTCGTTGGCTAGCAACCGATGAATTTAAACGCCCTGAATTATAATTTTTAATCATCCTGCTGCTGGTTGCAACTTGTTGCTGAATTTCTATCCATTTCATCCTCTTTTGCCTGCTCGTTGTCGTTCGGCTTTCATTCTAAAGCGAGTAAAATGGATCCAGGTGATAAAGTAGGTGCAGCCTTCATGATATGATTCGAGCAAGTAATGTCCAAAAGCTCGACTCAATAGTCTGATAGCAGCAGCACCTCGTCGTGGCATTTTCGTGAGAGCCGGTCCGACCGAGAAGGCTCAGTGGACACTCTTGAGCTTCTACGAGGTACTCGATTCACTGACAGAAACGTTGAAATGTGTGGTTACTCACGAGCGGTTGCTTTCAGACAGCTCGGATATGGACTCGATTTCAAATGCTGGCCGACCCGCCGAGGAGAACAACGATGCAAGAGAAGACGAGAATAGCGAGCAGAGTGAAGCGGAAACAGTCGAAGCCGTGGACGATAGAGACGAGCAAAACTACCCGAGTGAATCTGATTCAATGAGCCATGTGAGCACCAGCGA
The DNA here is from genome assembly GCA_019059635.1 of Proales similis. Classification (NCBI taxonomy): domain Eukaryota; kingdom Metazoa; phylum Rotifera; class Eurotatoria; order Ploima; family Proalidae; genus Proales; species Proales similis. The sequence goes on from JAGVRJ010000005.1 coordinate 1,222,540, forward strand.
GAGCCAAGAGGCATTGGCCGCCATTGAAACAAATGAGCATTCTGACCTAATCGGACTCGAGCCGAAACTGAGAGACGCGTGGATAAAAATGCGTCAACTTGACAAGAAGCTTGAGCGAGCGCTTGCCAGAGAAAAAGAAGTCAAGCGAGAAACGTTAAAGTTAATAGAAAAGAACAAAGCTCAGCTAGAAATGCTGCGTCTTTCGAATGGCCACCGCGAGACTAAATTAGAGGCAAAGAACACAGACAGCTTTCTGGCACTGCCGTACGTACATCTTGAAGAGGAAGATGTCGATGAGCTACTGCAACCAGGCACTCCGGTCTTTAAAACCCAACTGCCAGACATAAACGAAGAGCAGGAAGGTGAGACAAACAGGAAGGGTTCGTCACAAACTAGTGGACAAAGATGCGAATCTATACAGTCAAAAGTGCCGACGTCCGAGTCGAACCAAACAAATGCCAAACACTCGGTCGGAAGCAATAACTCTCGCTCGTCATTCTCAAAGTCAAAACGACCAGGCAAAGACTTCATCAAGCGAAATATTGAATTGGCGCAGGACGGTGCCGGCACATTGTCGTTGACCGAAGAAGAGAAAAAACGGCTGGAAGAGCTAATTTCTGATGCCGACGACCTTGAAGACGAGAGGACCAAATGGCAAACAACGGAGGACGGCACCTTAATCGTCGAGTACGATCCTAGAGCGTTGGTCATCGAACAAGGCGAAGGCTTCAGCTACGACAAAAGCTCGGCCGAGCGTATTCGCCAAATTGACTCGGCGTTCATCGACACTCGTTCTCTGCCTTTCACATCTTCGAGTCGAATAAGCTTCCTTTCCAATCAAGTCAGGTCGTCGTCTCTTGAAGAGCGCATTGACTCTGAGATGTACAGCTCAATGTTGGGAGTGAGTGGTTCTTGATTGCACCATCGACAAAATAAAACAAAAGCTAAACAAAATCTAAACAGGATATAAAAGAGCCGAGACAAATAAAATTGGACGACGAGTTTGACTTGAATCAGTTTGGCGACAGATTTCTTCGAGAGGCTCGACTGAGTCGTCGACAAGAGCAGCACTTGAAATTCATCGAACTTGAACTGCTCAGACTGCATAAATCAGAAGCGAGCGACGCGTCCGATCTAACCGAGAGCATAGGCGAGGTAAACACCAACTCCGGCTTTTCAATTTGAGCTGTCAAGCAATTGAATTAGGACTCGTCCTCGACTGTGTCACTTTTAAGCGAAGCACAGATCAAAATGCTTTTACAAGAAGTGAGCCAGACCACACGGACAGGATTCAGCTCAGTTGTCAATTTGAAAAAGTATTTTCTTTTCTGGTCGAAAATTCAAATCAAAAAGCAGTTTGTCTATTTGTTGAATCAGCAGTGCCAAATTAGAACCTTTGGAAGAAGAGAACGAGCTGGCTCTGGTCGAAAGAGAAGAGAGCGACTGGCCACATTTGGATGAACGATTGGTCTCAAGTCTTCTTGAGCAAGCCAAACAAGAAGGCATTCAACCGATCGATCCAGAGCCAAATGGTAAATGCCAAATGCCTCTGCTGAAATCAAAGAACAAACACTTAGGAGTTGATGATCAAAGCTGAGCCATTTCATTCTTTTTACGAGGATGCTTTGTTGGCCCTGGAGTCGAGTCGTTTACAAGAAAAGGAGGAAAAACAAGAGCAGGAGGATAGAAAAGAAAATGAGCCAGGCTTTCCCAATGATCAGCTCAGAGCCGAGACAAAATGTAGCCAATCGGAGTCAAACGGATTCTTGCCTAAACTAAGCCAAGAGCAATCGGCGGACGATTTGAACAGCTCCAAAAGCCTTCAGCTGAGCGAATCGAGCGTCAACAATTCAACTGAGTTGCTCACTCTTCCCAAAATCGATTCACGCTATCTATTCTGAACGTTTCGTTCAAATCTCTTGCTCTCCAAGTCTGAGTTTACTTTGACCATTTGTTTTCCTCTTTCCTGTGTTTGGTCTGATTGATTTTCTGGTGTGTTGTTCAAGAGGAGCGCAGAGGCCATGTAGCTCCGAATCACAAGTAAAAAATAAAATTTCAAAAGACAGGCATTTAAAAAAAAAGACATTTTTGAAGCGAACTGATTTTAATTACCAAAGTGAGCAATTTGAAAGAATTTAAACACTCGAATTTGAATTATTTTTCAACAATTATTAGACGATGATCGAGCAGGGCAGATGAGAAAGTGTGAAATTAGACGGTCTAAGCCGAGCTGATGAACTAATTGTTTTGATGATTAGCAGTCTGGCAACTGAGCAAACAGATCTGGTGAATTGAGATTAATTTAAAACCTTCGAACTGAGGGTGTTTTAGGCAAGCAAGATGAGCACTCAATGAGAGAAGAGATAAAATTAGACTCGAAATCGACCCCTTTTGAGGTCGAAAAATAAAAACTAAACAACTCGTGAACAAGCGAATAAAAGAGAAAAGTAGAGTAGCGCTTGACTTGAACCAAAAAAAAAGCGATGCTTAGATGATGCCCGATGCTTCAGCAGATCATCAAATGACAAGAAAAACAAGTTGACGCGCATTTTCAGGTCCAGGAATGGAATCATAAATACACGGCGATCATCGCTGAAGACAATTTCAA